>CP098278.1:0-2400000 GCA_023658475.1 Epichloe elymi | reverse complement strand
CATCAGCGACTTCAACGGGTGCGTGCGGCCGGGGGAGTTGCTCCTGGTTCTGGGACGCCCTGGCTCAGGATGCTCAACGTTTCTCAAGGCCTTCTGCAACCAGAGATCGGGATTCGTGGCCGTCGACGGGAATGTGACCTATGGGGGAGCCAGCGCCGATGAGATGGCCAAGAGCTTTCGCGGAGAGATCATCTACAACCCCGAAGACGACTTGCACTATGCCGCATTGTCTGTGAAAAGAACCCTCTCCTTTGCGCTCCAGATGAGAACGCCCGGGAAAGAATCGCGCCTCGATGGCGAATCTCGCCAAGACTATGTGAGAGAGTTCCTGCGCGTCGTCACAAAGTTGTTCTGGATAGAGCACACGCTCGGCACCAAGGTCGGCAACGAGTTCATCCGCGGCGTGTCGGGTGGTGAGCGTAAGCGAGTGAGTATCGCCGAAGCCATGATTGCTCGTGCGTCCGTCCAGGGATGGGACAATTCCAGCAAGGGCCTAGACGCGAGCACCGCCCTCGAGTACGTTCGGTCCATCCGGACAATGACCAACATGGCCGACGTGTCAACAGCCGTGTCTCTCTACCAGGCGGGGGAGTCGTTGTACCATCTCGTCGACAAGGTTCTGCTCATTGACCAAGGCAAATGCCTCTACTTTGGCCCGTCGGAGAAGGCAAAACGGTACTTCCAAGATCTTGGCTTCGACTGCCGCGAGCGCTGGACCACCCCTGATTTCCTCACATCCGTCACCGACGAGCATGAGAGAAACGTTCGCAGCGGCTGGGAAGAGCGCATCCCAAGAGCTGCGCAAGACTTTGCGGACTTGTACAAGAAGAGCGATATTTACCAGGAGACTCTTGCCGACATGGATGACTTCGAGTCCTCTCTGAAGAAGCGCATGGAGGAGAGGCGGGAGCACGAGTCGGAGAAGACGGCAACCAAGAACTACACTCTCCCATTCCACAAGCAAGTCATTGCCTGCACGCAGAGGCAGTTCCTCGTCATGACCGGCGACAAGGCATCGCTGTTTGGCAAATGGGGAGGGCTCCTCTTCCAGGGGTTGATCGTCGGGAGTCTCTTCTTCAACCTGCAAGAGACGGCTGCCGGGGCATTCCCTCGAGGAGGTACACTGTTCTTTCTTCTCTTGTTCAACGCCCTCCTGGCTCTGGCCGAGCAGACGGCCGCGTTCGAGTCCAAGCCCATCCTGCTCAAGCACAAGTCGTTTTCCTTCTATCGCCCGGCGGCGTTCGCTATTGCCCAGACGGTTTGTGACGTGCCCATGGTGTTTGTCCAAGTGGTTCTCTTCAACGTTGTCATCTACTTCATGGCCAATCTGTCGAGAACCGCGTCGCAGTTCTTCATCTGCACCCTCATTCTGTGGCTAGTCACCATGGTCACATATGCCTTCTTCCGTACCATATCGGCTTGGTGTAAAACTCTCGACTCAGCCACCCGCTTCACCGGAATATCTGTCCAAATCCTGGTCGTCTACACTGGGTATCTCATTCCGCCCGAGTCCATGCACCCCTGGTTCAGCTGGCTTCGATGGATCAACTGGATCCAGTATGGCTTCGAGTGCCTCGTCGCAAACGAGTTTGACGGCCTGGATCTCGAATGTGTGCCCCCATATCTTGTGCCTCAGTCTCCGCAGGCATCGCCTCGGTATCAGTCATGCGCATTAAAGGGCAGCGTCCCTGGCCGCACATCAGTTGATGGAGGTCAATATATCCAGCAGTCTTTCACGTATACTCGGTCTCACCTATGGCGAAATTTCGGGTTCCTGTGGGCCTTCTTCCTGTTCTTCGTCTTCCTCACTGCTCTGGGAATGGAGCAGATGAAGCCAAACGCGGGAGGCGGGGCCGTCACCGTTTTCAAAAGAGGACAAGTCCCCAAGGAATTGGAGAAGACGATAGAAGCGGGCGGACAGAAGAACGCTGCTGACGAGGAATCGGGTCCGACCTCTCATGTGACGCCGGGCATGGCGGAGGAGCAAAGCGACGAAAAGCAGACCACCGGCAACAACAGTAGACAGGATAACTTGAAGCAGGTCGCAAAGAACGAGACCGTCTTCACCTTTCGCAACATCGACTATACTATTCCCTATGAGTCGGGCGAGAGAAGGCTCCTGCAAGATGTGCAAGGGTATGTGCGGCCTGGAAAGTTGACGGCTCTCATGGGTGCATCTGGTAAGTATTTCTACAGCGACCTCGCATAACAAATTTTTTGTTCTCATCCGTGTCAATACTAACCCGTGTATGTACTTGTCAATCTCAAGGTGCTGGAAAAACGACGCTTCTCAACGCCCTGGCCCAGCGCCTCAACTTTGGCACGGTAACAGGAGATTTCCTGGTTGACGGCCGGCCTTTGCCCAAGTCGTTCCAGCGAGCAACTGGGTTCGCAGAACAAATGGACATTCACGAGCCCACAGCAACAGTCCGAGAGGCTCTCCAATTCTCAGCCCTCCTGCGGCAGCCACGAGAGACGCGGCGCGAGGAGAAACTCGACTACTGCGAAACCATCATCGACCTCCTCGAGATGCGCGACATTGCCGGCGCTGTCATCGGCAAAGTCGGCGAGGGACTCAACCCCGAACAACGCAAGCGACTGACCATTGGCGTGGAACTAGCCTCCAAGCCCGAGCTACTCATGTTCCTCGACGAGCCTACATCCGGCCTCGACTCGGGAGCAGCCTTCAACATTGTCCGCTTTCTGCGAAAGCTCGCGGACGCAGGACAAGCAGTATTGTGCACCATCCACCAGCCATCCGCCGTCTTATTCGAGCACTTTGACGAACTACTACTGCTCAAGTCCGGAGGACGGGTAGTCTACCACGGCCCGCTGGGAGAAGACAGCAGAACCCTCATCGACTACCTCGAGTCCAATGGCGCCTTCAAGTGCCCCCCAGAGGCCAACCCAGCCGAATACATGCTGAACGCCATCGGAGCCGGCGATCCAAACTACCACGGCAAAGACTGGGGGGACGTCTGGGCGCAGTCGAAAGCCCGCGATGAGCGATGCCAGGAAATCGACGAGATGATGGAGAAGCGCAAGAAGATTGACCCCAGCAAGAGTCTCAAGGACGACCGCGAGTACGCCACGTCGCTGGCATTCCAGACCATGACGGTGGTCAAGCGCTCCTTCATATCCTACTGGCGAACCCCAGACTACATCGTCGGCAAATTCATGCTCCACATCCTCACCGGACTCTTCAACTGCTTCACCTTCTGGCGGCTGGGCTACTCGCAGACCGACTATCAGAACCGCCTCTTCTCCATCTTCATGACGCTGACCATCTCGCCACCGCTCATCCAGCAGCTCCAGCCGGTCTTCCTCAACTCCCGCAACGTGTTCCAGTCGCGGGAGAACAAGGCCAAGATCTACTCGTGGTTCGCGTGGGTCACGGCCGCGGTGGCCGTGGAGATTCCCTACGCCATGGTCGCGGGCGGCGTCTACTTCTGCTGCTGGTGGTGGGGCATCTTTGGCACCAGAGTGTCGGGCTTCACCTCTGGCTTCGCCTTTTTGCTCGTCCTCCTCTTCGAGCTATACTACGTCAGCTTCGGCCAGGCCATTGCCTCGTTTGCGCCCAACGACCTGCTCGCGTCGCTGCTCGTCCCCATCTTCTTCCTCTTCGTCGTCAGCTTCTGCGGCGTCGTCGTGCCGCCCATGCAGCTGCCCGCCTTTTGGAGGGAATGGATGTACTGGCTCTCTCCGTTCCACTACCTCCTCGAGGGGTTCCTCGGCGCCGCCATCCACGACCAGCCTGTCGAGTGCGCGGACAAGGAGTTTGCGCGCTTCAGCCCCCCGCCTGGTCTGTCCTGTCAAGAGTACACCGAGTCCTTCATCCAGCAGGCTGGTGGGTATGTGCAGCAGGGTGCCGATGGCATGTGCGAGTTCTGTCAGTACGCCACGGGCGATGAGTTTGGACGCGGATTCTCGGTCTACTATGAGAACCTCTGGAGGGACTTTGGCATTTTCTGCGGCTTCATCGTGTTCAACTATGCCGTCATTTACTTGTCGACGTGGTTGAGGTTCGAGGGAAAGAATCCTTTCAAGGGCATGCTTGCCAAGAAGAAGGCGGGAGGCGGTTGAAGAGAGGGAGGGAGGTGGTTTTGTGGTTTTGCTGTGCGCCTTGGCGAGGAACCGACAACGCTGTTATCCTACTTTTAGCACGATAACTTTACATGTGGTTTCTCTGGTGACTTAACTACAATAGACGCGATTAGACTTACACATATCTACATTTGAAGCCTGGTATTCCCATACGCTGACCGCCGAACGTTCATGGCGAAAAACATCTGATCCTTTCTCCTGTACGCACATTCGTTCAGCCTGATCGCAAGTCGTCAATAAAAGTACTGTCATGGGTTTAAATTCGGTGTGCCCAGGGGTCGGCGATTTGTCGGGCGAATCAACCTTTGCAGACCAAGCTTTGTCTTCCAAAATCAGCTGACTAGCTACAGTGGGGAACTGTGCCGCTGAAAATATACATGTACCAGCCCGGCCCTCCACAAGTTTGCTTACCTATGAGTTGTCCCCTCATTGAATTTTTATTTCTTTATCCTGACATAGTCTTAGCAACACCAAAACAGCATGATCGACCCTGAGGAGCGTCTCTGGGCAGGATCGGGCAACTTACTCACCGGCGGTCCGTACACTTGGCACATTACTGACCTAGACCAGAGAAGGCATTTCTCAGTCACATATGCCCCGCCCGTCCCAGTTCAAGATGTTAATGATACCGAGGATATATGTATGGCGCAGCTCAGGAAACATCTTGACGAACTTGGCAATGGTGTCTACGGAATTCGCTTCTCAGAGCCGGACGGGCCTATTACGATATCAACTAACCAGGAAGATGATGTAACCTGGTATGTTAACTGCCATCCTGTGACTGCCTTGGTGTTTTCTTTTCCAATCAAGGCGGTCTCTCTGGCAAGCTTGACCGAGCTAGACAGACTAGCTCCTCAAGTTGACCTAGTATCTTACCAAGAAACTCCATGTGTGGGAGAAAGTCACCAGAAGACCGCCGTATTCAAGTACTGGTTCATGGAGAATGGCATGTTTCGATACTGGTATGAACTTAATAGCTGGAGCCGCTTGCCTCGCGACCATCCGCACATTGTACCTTTCGACTCCGTCGTGCTGAATCATATAAATGGGGGGGTCGTCGGGTTCACTTCTCTCTTTATACCCGGCGGCACGCTAAAAGATAATAATGCCAGAACTCGGCCATTTCGTCTCCGGTGGTTTCATCAACTTCTATCTGTGGTAGATGACTTGAACTATCGGTATGGCATCATGCATCAAGATATAGCTGCACGAAACCTGGTTATCGATGGAGAAGATAATCTCCGAATCTTTGACTTCAATTACTCAATCATGATTGAAGAGCACTATACGCCTGATCGGGATGATTATAAGGGTGTCATCTTCACTTTGTACGAGATAATCACCCTAGACGAGCATTTTCGTGAGCTTCCGCACGAGGAACAAGATGCCGAGGCACTACTACATATGGAGTGGCCAAAACACCCCCAAGTGAAGCTAGACAGTGATATCAAAACCTTTCGAAGCGTCTTGGATGCGTGGCTCACGGAAAGGAAATCGAAGAATTTTGAGCCCATGGATACCTGGGTACGGTGGCCGTGGATGCCGAAGCCTCCGCCAGGGCCGATGCTGACTTATGGCCCAAACGGGGAAGTGACAGGAAAGGAAACGAGGCCTGTTCCGGTCTTGATTCGAAAAGAGCTGGACCAGATGGGCGAGCCATATTGGAACTGGGAGAGGCCAGCGAGCTATCGGCTGGGGGAAGCTATTGGAAAGGAGGGGTGAAGATGCGGGCGGAGTTCCGACGGATTCTGAATCTGTGGGGACTTGCACGGCGCCCTAATAGTAAAGAATTGCAAACGCGAATGCAGGATTGTTCAAAGAGCGAACGAAAACCTGCTGGCACGCGGATATTATAATGCATGTAAGCCCGAACTAACGATAATACCCCGACATGATCTGAGCGGATCCGTCACCTTTCACCCAAACTATATTATAAATTTTGTCTTCATACTAGGCTCCACCCCAGATACAAGACGAACTTTTCTATAGCCGAGATTTACTTTGTGTCCGACCAGGCAGCACGCCTGCGGAGACGCCAACCATGCAGATGCGCTCAACGTTGAAAAGCTCTGCTATAGACAAACCCACCACTCCTCCCCCGTCACCCCATCGCCATCACCCCGTCCGCACAAGGAACAGACAAGAACACATGCATTCCTTGCCTTAACAGAAAAGGCCAAGCTCGACCCCAAAAAGCATGAATACAAACAACCACCGCCAATATTGTGCCTGACCCGAGGTTGTTAAAAAAAAAATAAAAACCCCCCAAGGCCGCGCAACCATCATGCATCCATCTCTCGTGCGTCATCCAAACGCATAAGCTCTCCCAGCCATACACCCGTCCATCCCACCAATGTCCCAAACACAGACGGACGCACTTTCCTCTCCCATCAACGCCTCCTTCTCCGATACAAAACGAAGACAACCCGAATCATCAGCTCAGCCCAGCCCAGAAACCCTCAAACACAGCAACAGAGAAATCCATCCTCCACCATGCCGGCAGCGCTTCACAACCACCCCGACGACAGCGTCACGGCCGCCGTCGAAGAAAAGGCCTCTGGCGCGTACGCCCGCGCCCAGCGCTCCCTAGACTGGCTCATCCCCCCCCCGTCCCGTCAACGGGCGTACGATGACGTTTCGGCATTTACCTCGGCGCGACCTGTCCTCTTTGTACGTGCCCCTCGAACAGCAAGCAAGCCTACGCACCCACGCACTATTCTTCTCATTGCTTGCTTCACCCATTTCCCCGCATCTTGCCATGACTGATGATACCACGTAGTCCTTCCTGGTCGCCCAGGGCCTGTTTTCGTCCCTCCCACTCCTCCTGTTCGTCGCCTTCTCCGTAAGCTGTGTCGCATCTGCTCTCGGCGCCGCCATCATCTTTTCGCTCTTCTGGATTGGCGTCGCTCTTCTCGCTCTTGTGCCGACCCTCTTGCTCACCTCGTCTCTCGCCGTGCTGCTGTGGGCCTGGTGTGTTTGCAGCTTCTATGTCGCGAGGTGGTTGTATACCCGTACCCCGTTTGCTGTCAATGCCGGGGTGCAGGTCGATGCCGGCGGGAAGCAGGTCAACATCTTGAAGGATGAACATGGTTTCGATGCAAGTATCAAAGATGCAAAGAACCATCGTTAAGAGAAGAGAAACACGTCGTGTTTAAATGTGCAGACTCATGAGGGAGGGAGGAGATAGCGGTGTCAGGGAGAATGGAGAATGAATCGATTATGAGTCGATTACCATGTACACAATGACGCTGCGCAACGGGCGCAAACGATACCAAGTGGCAGCGCATATCACAGATTGAACAGCCGAGCACTTTGACTTGAATATACCATTAGTCGAAACACAATTGTCAAGGGTGGTAGTCAACGATGCATTCAACGTGGTTGGCCCACGGGTTGTTTGTAGAATTGGCTGGCTGGCAGCTCCAACGGCCGTACCGTGCACATGCATGCGTGCGTAGAGCGCCTTGACTATAGCAATGCCTCTCTATTATCTATCCTTCCGCTGCGCCCCGTGCAACATCGTTTACACAATAGTACAATTACAAATACAAACCCTCAGGTTCACCCTCCTGTTTGGTGCGCAGAACGCGCTCTCGGGCAGATCGGAAGTCGGCCATCTGTACCCGCATGCGCCGTTCTCGCAGAGCCATCATACCAGCTTCCGAACAAATTGCCTTGATGTCAGCACCCGAGAGGTCGTCCTTTTGCGAAATAAACTCCTCCAGGTCGACGTCGCTGTTCAAGTTCATCTTGGATGTGTGCAGGGTGAAAATCTTCTTCTTGGTGTTTTGGTCAGGGTTTTCAAACAGAATCTTCCGGTCGATACGACCAGGACGAATCAGGGCGGGGTCCAAGGTTTCGATCTTGTTGGTCGCCATGATAACCTTGACATCGCCACGGTCATCAAAACCATCCAGCTGGTTGAGAAGTTCAAGCATAGTTCGCTGCACTTCTCGTTCGCCTCCAGACGTAGAATCGTAACGCTTCGTACCAATAGCATCGATCTCGTCGATAAACACGATAGAAGGCGCATTTTCACCAGCAACCTGTTAAGGACTGTCAGTTGGGAGTTCAAGATATTCAGAATTCTCACACGGGTGCACTTACTTGGAACAGTTGTCGCACGAGGCGAGGGCCATCTCCGAGATACTTCTGGATCAGTTCACTACCAACGATACGCAGGAAAGTGGCAGAAGTCTGATTGGCAACCGCCTTGGCAAGCAAGGTCTTGCCAGTTCCTGGTGCACCGTAGAGAATGACTCCCTTGGGTGGTTTGATGCCCATTTCCTCGTACAATTCGGGGTGAAGCAAGGGCAACTCGACCGACTCCCTGACTTCTTGGATTTGCGATTCGAGACCACCAATATCTGCGTATGATTCCGTCGGTGCCTTGTCTAGCTTCATCACGCTGACAAGGGGATCCGTATCGTCTGTAAGTACACCCACAATGCTAACGCTCTTGTGATGGAGCAAAACGCTAGCACCGGGCTCGAGAAGATCCTTGTCGACAAAACTCATGATACTGACATAGTACTCGGGGCCGGTTGTGCTGCTGACAATAGCGTGATCGTCATCAATCAGCTCCTCCAGAGTACCGACACCCATTGGGCTGCCCCGCATGTCGTCCACTCGTCCTCGTTCATCGGCTAATCTATCCACGTCGGCGTCGGGTCCCGTGGCAGCTCCCTCTTTCGCCGCCTTGGCTTTTCGCAGACGCTCTTGGTTCTCAACGTATTCCTCTTCCAACAGCAAATGATCGTGGATTCTTTGCAATCGCAGAAGTCGAAGCTTGCACCTGCTCGTAGGATAGACTGTCGGGAGCTTGGCAGCCGCACTGGTGCCACCAGCCTTTCTCTTTTTTCGGCCAACTCGAGTGGTTGGCCTCGGCGGCGGCTCGTACTTTGGCTTGTCCTTCTGCTCAGGTCGTTAGCGAAATGTGTTTATGACCAAAGCAATGGTAGGATTGCATACCTTCTTGTCCTTCTCGTCGCGGCCATCGCTACCTCCCATGCCAGATTGCCCTTGACCCTATTGTTACAAATCGTCAATATGTTTCGAAGTGGCGGCGCAGTGTTGCGCTTACCATCTTAGCAGATGAAGCTTAAAGAGCTGCTTTATCTAGTCCTCAGTTATTTGGTGATAGCAGAAGCTCGATGAAGTGTTATCTTGATCTAAGGGAGACAAATGTCATTGATTGAGTGAGTGGTGATGATGGCAAGACTCCAGGGCGCTATGGGAAAGTGGATTGTGACCTTGCGGCATCAGGCGCCAGGGAAACACGACAGCTCCAGGCCTGGTCACGTGTGCTGTTCAAGCTTTGGTCACGTGGGCGGTCGTATTCTTCACAGCGCCTGACTATTATATCCATCCCACAGGTAGACCGATTGATTGACTGGGGTAGCTGAAGAGCCGCTTTGGAGGGGACCTGTGCTCATTACGGCGATTCTGCCGTCGTCTTTTTCTTCACCCTGAGGTTCCAGATCTATTATCGTCATTGAGTCGGTAGAGTCTACTTTCTCTTTACGTTCGAAAAGGAAATAGTGCATGCCTCCGATATCTGTTGACGGTCGAAGTGCAAGCTTCCAGATCCAAACCCTTAGCTCACAAGGCAGTTTGGGGAAGAAGTGGAAGGTCGAAGCCATTTCGTCAGTACTCTCGGGTGATTGGTGATACAAGTCGCGTTAAACAAGGCTATCGAATTGAGTAGAAATCAGAAATCAAAGATAAAATTGCATGAGGCTCGCTATTTATAAGAAGCACGAATTGAAGTAGAGTGGCGAACTATGTAGGTTTAGCCCAGAATCCTTTTTAGAACCTTGCCATCGCAAGTACATATGTTACAGTAGGTCTCTGCAGATTAAACCCTTTTTCTTAACGCGGTATGCGCATTTAGAGGTCCTTCTTTCTTCATTCAGCAACGCTGCTAGTTATTCGGTCGCTAAGGAGTGCTAACAATGGACCAAGACTCCGTGCCCTCTGGCACCGCCGCCCCTTCCATCTCCTCATTGATCAATTGCTACAGAACACCACGCATTAGCTCCTATATCTGGAATATCAGATCATGACACTTACGAAGACGGCCTTTTCATAGTCCTAAAAGTCACCAAATATATTAACAACTCAGAAACTTTGAGAGAAGTGATGGGCTTCTCATGGGCTCCTGAGGAATTTCCTGCTTGCAATTAATGTAAGTATCTCCCAATTTTTGTCAGGAGATAAACGCACCTTGGCGGCCTTGGCTCATGTCTGTGTGAAATGTCATCAGTCAAAAGAAAACACAAGCTAAAAGTCTGTGCGAAACATGTTTCGTTGGTACTCACCGCCGCCTTCTTGATTGCATGCTATAGATCTTTCTAGCACAAGCGTTACAGTCATTTGATAGCAATATACGTACGCGTCTCTCCTCCTCTAGCAGCTTCGTAGGTCCGTCAGAGAAAGAAGACAAACCAAATGTCTGGATATGAGTACATACATGGATCTCCCTGCTTAGCTTCTTTTCGGTCATGCTCTGTTAGACAATGGTTTGAAGTTCGAGAGATCATTACGGGATCTTACCACCGCCTTCTCGCGCCAATGCTATATGAAGTCAGATGAAGAATGAAGTCAAAAGAAATTGAGGACAAATACCGTTTCATTTTCCAGAGCAGCCTTAGATTTTGGATATTGTCAACCGGAGGAATTTGCTGCATAGATTGTGATTCTCTCACTGCCTTTGTTCCGATCTATTTGTTGAAAACATGTCAACTCCAAATTTTGCACTAAGCAATCATCTGTGGACATAACTTACAGGTGATCGCTTCTTCTAGAAGAACTGAGTCAGCGCAAAACATCTCTTGGGACTAAGAAGGATTGACCACCAACCTTGGTTGGAGCTGGGGGGCTCCTCCCTTCTCGCCCTGGTTCCCAACAATCAGCACTTGTCAAGAGGCGCAAGATCCCACTCTCTCTCATCTTACAGCAGCGGCCGGCGCACGGGGGCGCTCGGTGCGTCCGAAATCTAGAAGTGTCAATGATGTTATTCGACGAGGTTGGACCCACGGGCGATGTACTCCCGAGATGTTGCGCTAATATCACGTAAGTGCCAAAATAAATAAAAGTTGAAGACTGAACTTGCCTTCTTGCCTCCTTGAGGATTGACATTTCTTGCAGCCTATATGGCATATCAGTCTCCTGGACCATGAATATCGTGACTGCATATCCAAAGGCGAGGGCCTTGGGTGAAGGAGCCGGCGATAAAGCGCTGGATGAAGGTAAAGAAACAACACACGTTCGAATCGAATCGAATCGACCAGGACTACTGACTTCTGGACAGGTTGGCTTGAGGTGTTAAGCATATATGCTCATTTATCACAGCTACCATTAGGGGTGCGCGCTCCGTTTTTGGTCGTTTGGCCTAGCTGCTTGTCAAGAGGAAAAGAACTGAAGCTGGGCGGCGCGACATGGAGTTTTGACAAGTGCCAACAGTGTCTGGGGGCCTGGGTGCTCCTTCCTCGAGTGAGCATTGCATCGCTTCGTGGCAAGCATGGAACGAACAGCAGCTCGTGCACGCAAATTTTCACCGGGACCACAAATTTTTTGCTCATGGGATATTATATAAGATCACAATGGCGAGATAATTGATGAATACTAGCCCCGAATCGCAACGCTCAAATTCGATGTGTGTTACGGAGAATGACCGTCACAAAAATCGCCGTAACTCCTACTGCGCCATATAGTCAAGTCCGGCCTTTTACAAATCCGATCGTGATATGTTCAATCCCTCGCCCCGTACTACAGTACCACGAGTGATATATACTCATGACTTACCCTCCTCATCCCGTCCGTTGAGCCACTTGCTCATATAGGGACCATCCAACCAATATCCAAGCTTCTTGTAGTAGCTGCGAACGCCTACACCGGAGATGACACTGAGCTTCTCACTGCCATGCTCTTCACGAGAAATCCTCTCTGCCTCTTCCATCAACAAGGTTCCAAAACCTTGGTGCTGGAATTTTCTGGGGTCACGAGCATGGACTGGCACAGCGGTTCCATAGACGTGAAGCTCTCGAACCATGCTACTTGGTTGGCTGGTCAGTTCTTCGCGGTACGTGTATTTCTCCGTGCACTTTCGGAGACGCAGCAGAGCGACAAGGATATCTTGCTTGGGATCCTCGTAAGCAAGGAAGGTCTCCCAGCCACCATTGGCAGTGTAGTCTCTTCGCACAAGCTCGATTTGATTGGGTCTGATCTTGTGTTTCACTTCGTTGACGCCGACTTCTCGTGTTCGCACGTCTCGGCAAGTGGTACCAAAGTCCTTCATTCTCGCAAGAGCAAGCTCTCGAAGGTTACCATTCTCAACGCCAGAGGTTACCAGAGGCATGGGAATATCTCGCTGCACGCGGTAGATTCTTGTCCATGGTGGGATGAGGGCCATAATTCTCGCAACCAGGTCAATTAAGCCATTCGGGGTATAATTTTGATATCGCCCAGTCCGCCAGAGCTCGTACAAGCCTGTGCCACGGATGACAAGAGTGGGGTAAATCTTGAGGCCATCAGTTCTGAAGGCCGGATTCTCAAAATATTCTCGGAATTGGTCGATATCACGCTCCATACCCACGTTGGGTAAATCTGGCATCATGTGGCTGACAACCTTGAAGCCGGCATCCTTTGCTAGACAGAACGTTTCCGCTACAGATGCGACAGTATGGCCACGATTGGTATCTCTCGCAACATCCTCGTACAGGGACTGCACTCCAATCTCCAATCTCGTACACCCGTACCGCAGCATATCGGTAAGATGTGGTTGAAGACAGTAATCCGGTCGGGTCTCGATGGTAATTCCCACGCACTTCACATTGCTCATCTCCCCAGCTTCGACAGCCTCGTCGACTTTTGATGTCTGATATCCACTAAGAGCATTGTGTAGTTGTGAAATGAAGTCCTCTCGGTATGATTCAGCTAGTGACATGAAGGTGCCGCCCATGATAATGTATTCGACCTTGTCTACTGAGTGTCCTAGTGACTTCAATTGGTCCACTCGCCCTCTAGCTTGCTCGAATGGATCGTATCGAGCGCGAATGGCTCTCATTGATGTGGGCTCGTAGCCGGTGTAAGATTGTGTACTGTATTCGAAATCCGAGTCGGGACCTCCAGGGCAGTACACACAAATGTTGCCGGTGTAGGCAATATGTGGGCATCGGTGAGGCTTGCACATTACGGCGACGACCGCGATCCCGGAGGATGTTCCTGGAAGCATGTTATCGGTCTTACTGGCATAGCCAGAAAGTATTGATTATCTATCGTACGAATAGGCTTTGCTATCAGCTTGTGAAGGATGTATTTCTTGTAATGCTCCGGGATGGCAGCGATGATGGCGGTCAGTGGAGGGATATTGGCCAGCTTGTGCTTTTTGGCCAGCTTAGCCCGCAACGAGTTCAAATTGATGTCTCTGCTGGGTTTGCCATCCTTCTGTGACTCGTGATCTTCAATCAAGGCATTAGCCACATCGGCGCAACATCGAAGGAAGCGCTCGCTTTCGAGAGCCAGCTCTACGCCCTTCTTCTTCGGGGCCGCAACTGCCGTGGCCGTCATCGTAGCAGTCGCCATGCTTGTTGTGCTTTTGCTCCGCGTTTCGAGGACGTCTGGCCGCTGTGTAGATAGAAAAGAATCGTATTCAAAATATGTGCCCCTCTTAAGATGCTGGAAGCAAGCCTCTTTGGTAGTGACTACATGCATGTTGTACTACTTTTTCGATGGTGGGGCAAATCTTACATAAGTGAGACGGCTCGTGAAGATCAGACAAGAAAAAAGCGCTGCTAGGACGCGGTACGGAAAGTCAACGGCGCGAAACAGACCGTCGACCCACCCTGACCACAAGCCACGCAGGAGGCAGGGGCCCTTGAATTGTGCATTTCTGGGAGGCTCGGAAAAAGACAGCCGCCGTTTGTCCGGGAGCACCCGAAAGTTCCCAAGCTTCTGTGTTCTAGTTCTGGCGATGCTTTTCGACCTCAAGCTGCAGTTCTACCAATCTCGAGTCCTCCATCCATTGCCTCTGGTCAAGCGTTGCGGTTGCAACGTCTTCGAGTGCATTCTCTTCTTTCCTTCCCCCCCCAAATTTCATCATGCAGGCCCTTCCCAGAAATGCGGTGCGCGCTACTGCGCTTCGCAACGTCGCCAACCGCGCCTACAGCTCATCATCGTCTCCCTACGCCAACACCATCAACAATCTGCGCGTTAATGGCGATACCAAGGTCATCTTCCAAGGTTTCACCGGGAAGCAGGGGACGTAAGTTGCAGCTGCTAACCTGCTGTTTAGTTTTTGTATGCGTTTGACTGAATGATGAACTGTAGTTTCCACGCCCAGCAGGCTATCGAATACGGTACGATGAAATTGCCTCGAACTACAAATCCGCTCGCCATTTTTCTTTCTCTGTTCAAAGTAACAGCCCACTGACTTGTTCGTTCCTCTAGGTACCAAAGTAGTCGGTGGCACGAACCCCAAGAAGGCCGGTCAAACTCACCTTGACCTCCCTGTCTTCAAGAATGTCAGCGAGGCCGTAAAGGAGACTGGCGCAACTGCCACTGCCCTCTTCGTCCCGTACGTCCTGGATCTATGTTTTCAATCCTCGTCTAGATGCACGCTTTGCTAACATGCACAATAAAGACCCCCTCTGGCCGCTGCTGGTATTGAGGAGGCTCTTCAAGCTGAAATTCCCCTCGTCGTTTGCATCACTGAGGGTATTCCCCAACACGGTATGTTTTGAAGACCCACAACCTCAACTCTGATACACTATCCCCCCTCTGTATACTGATGATGCCTTTTGGTTGCAATAGACATGGTTCGCATCACCTCCATGCTCAAGTCCCAGTCCAAGACCCGTCTCGTCGGCCCCAACTGCCCTGGCATCATCGCCCCCGGCCAGTGCAAGATTGGCATCATGCCCGGCTTCATTCACAAGCGCGGCCGCATCGGAATCGTCTCTCGATCCGGTACCCTTACCTACGAGGCCGTGAACCAGACCACCCAGGCTGGTCTCGGTCAATCCCTTGTCGTCGGAATTGGTGGTGACCCTTTCAGCGGAACCA
This sequence comes from Epichloe elymi, assembly GCA_023658475.1. Lineage (NCBI taxonomy): Eukaryota > Fungi > Ascomycota > Sordariomycetes > Hypocreales > Clavicipitaceae > Epichloe > Epichloe elymi. The sequence continues at coordinate 2,384,832 of CP098278.1, read as the reverse complement.
ACTTCATCGACTGCCTGAAGGTGTTCACTGAGGATGAGGACACTGATGGTATCATCATGATTGGTGAGATTGGTGGATCTGCCGAGGAGGAGGCTGCCGAGTTCTTGAAGCAGGCCAACACTGTTGGAGGCGGCAAGCCCGTTGTCAGCTTCATCGCTGGTATCTCTGCTCCTCCCGGCCGCCGCATGGGTCACGCAGGTGCCATTGTTGCTGGTGGTAAGGGTGGTGCTGATTCCAAGATAAAGGCTCTTGAGGCAGCTGGTGTCATTGTCGAGCGCTCCCCCGCCAGCCTTGGAAAGGCCCTGTATGACGAGTTTGTCCGACGAGACTTGATGTAAACTGTAACATTTTGTGCAATGATTTTTTTCCTGGGGGTAAATTGGGATGACTGTTGAAACTGAATCTACATGGCGTGGAACGCTCAATAGTGTTCAAAGGAGGTCTGTTTGCAAGTTTTCCTACAATCAAACGTATAAGATAGAATGGGGTAAGGATGGCCAGCGATTAATTTGAACTATCACCCTTGTACAACAGCAGCTACATGTGTATATGTGGAGCACTTGCATGAAGGATGACGGGTGGTGAATCTGGTGATGATGGTGACAATGGTGACAGTGGCAGGGGCAAGGGCAAGTGGGCGATCAAAGCGACTAGACACGACATCGCCAATGCTACGTCAATGCTACGCCAAATGGTCCTTTTAGGAACTGTCCTTTGAAAGCGAATTCCCTCTCCTTTCCTCCCTACATTTCATGTACACCAACACGACCAGCCCCTGACGAACTTTGCAAGACAAAGGCCCCGTCATAGGCGGCCTGCCTCTCCTCAACAACACCTGGTACAGAACAGCATCGAGAGCTCCCAGTCCGAATATCAATTTCTTGCTGGAGGAGGACGTGCACTGGGTGGACGACGGGCATGGCTCCAGCAGGTTCAGGCGGGTGTATGGGCAGCAGACCGAGTTTCATTCGATCAGGATGGCGAGGCAATGGCTCAGAGGAGCTTTTGTAAAAAGCGTGGTGTGGAGGTACAGAGGGAAAAAGAAGAGAAGAGAGGAGCGAAGAAAAGTAAACCTATTTAATCAGCGGCAAGTAAACAATCACTCCCAGGTTCACGAGACTGCGGCCCGTCAAGCATTCATTTACAAAATCGCTCTTCTTGCGACATTCACGCTCGCTGGCATAGACATACCGAAATAATAAGTAATGAACAGAAGAAAGAATCAAGGTCGTCAATCAACTCCTACAAGTCCTACAGAACCACCTCGTCCTCCCATTGTACCCCATCTCTCAGTGCCTTCCCTTCCCTTCTGTTTACATGCCACAGGTACACTTATCACCCCGGTCCAACCCTCGACCGTGCAAAAGATCCTTGAACTCCATTTGCAAAAAGAACCCAAAATAAAAAACTACATCCAGATTTGAGATGCGCTCGCGTAATGGTTACTCGCGGCGTCTTAAGAAACAACACCACGACCGGCCGGGATATGCTTCGAATAAAGAAGAACAGATCCAGGTGTCGCAGCTCGCCCAGCTATCAGCGCCCTGAGCCTGACGCACCGCCCGAATCCGCTTGCTGTTCCCTGTCTTGATTTTGCTTTTTCTCTTTCCTGGCTTTGATCACGAACTCGGTCATGATTTGGATGTGATCTGCTGGGAAATGCCAATGGGGGAAAGCAGGCAATCTCTTCAGATATCCTGCATCGGGTGGTCCCAGCAAATCTACTACTTCCAGTGTATTGGTCGTGTACCAGATGTAGTCGATGACATCTGCGAAACCTGGAGTGTAGTTTGTGAACGGCATCTCATCGGCCGTCTTCTTGATGTGCGCATAGGCATCTCTCAGGCTGAATGGGTGCTCGATGCCGTCTCTTGTGAAACTACCATATTGATAGTCGCCTAATTCAGAGTGATCAGGAGGAACTCGGCCCATAGACATGAGCTCGTACACTGACGACCCTTCTGTTGAGTTGAAATCACCAGCCACAATGAGCGGGATGTCAGTGTTCGAGCGGTATTCCTGGCTAGGGGCAAGTTCAGCCTGTGACTTCGGTGCTTCGGCGCCGTCCGCCAGTGGTACCGTGATTAGCTTCTTGTCTTTGACCGCCGGCCATCTGGCGTACTTCTCGGCCAATTTTGTAACGTGCTCCATGAGAATACCCGTTTGAATGACCTTGACATCGGCGAGGACTGAATCCCAAGTCAAGTGAACGTTGACTAGTATTAGGCGGGCACCTGTGAGCCGGGACTCGAAGAAGCATATGACTGCGATGTTGTCCTTCGGCATAACTCGGTTGAAGACATCGTGCTGGTTCTTCATGTCGGGTCGGTTGATGGCGATCGTGGCAAACTCAATAAGCTGCTTATCCAATAGAACGAACTTGCTCTGTTTATAGAATACGGCACATCCGTCCACCGTCTGTGCGTCCTTCTCCGACATTGTCCTGGCGCGCGACTTGGGCCAGTGAACACCTTTGTAGTCCATCTGCGCCAGGTCCGGGCTTAGATCTTCTTTGAAAGCATCTGTTGCGACTTCCTGTAAGCTCAAAAAATCAGCATCGCGAAGTCGCAACTCCTCCAAAATACAACCCTTGCGGTATTGCCAATCCAAGGCGTTGGTGGGGGTATATCCATATGTTTGTGGGGTGGCGTATTTGTCGCACAAGATATTCCAGGAGAATACTTTGATTCGCTCTAGGCTCGGCGACACATCCTCTTGAATGATTATTTCTTTTCGTGGCGTGGGTGGTTCAGGAACTAGATGAATCAGATTTCGTCAGCAAGATGATTTCTGGCTTAGTATTTGCCTCAGCGGGGGAGGGTCAATGTCCTTACTGGGAGCTCCTTCTTTCAAAGCGGTGACGACGCTTTTGGTCCCCTTCTCCATGAGTTCTTGCTTCCAAGAAGGGTCCAGAGGGTTCCCTTCAATCCCCAGCATTTCCAATAGGTGCAGAGATCCCAGCTCAAAAGGCAAATCGCGGATGTCGTTGTTGAAGAGTAAAAGATGTTTGAGGTATGTACACATGCCAAGCTCGGCTGGTAACTCCGAGATCTGGTTGTAGGAAGCGTCAAGGTGGCGGAGCTGCCGCAACTCGCCAATTTCCTTTGGCAATCTCGTGAGCTTGTTCGAGGCGATATACAGCTCGTTCAGGAACCTGTACTGGAAAAGCTCGAGAGCCAGATTCCTCAGCCCCTGTCCTGACATATCCATGTTGTGCCAGTCTTGTCGAGTTGTCTCCTTCTCTAGCAGGTAAGGCCGTCTCCTATCCTCCAGGTCGTTTTCGCCGTCTGCCTGAGTTCTACCGCTACTGGGAGGAGGACCGCCAATGCCCCTATTTTCGGACGCTTTAAGTCTTGCGTAGTAATGGGGTTGCTGTTGATCAGTCATGGCGGAGTGAGCTCGTTCTGCTTCCTTATGCATACGCAGCTGCTCCTGCCACATCTCATTCTGAGGGACTTGGCCAGCTCGGGAATTGGCCGCGTGGCCGTTGGGTAAGACACCAGAATTGAATGCGACCGAGTTGGATAGCGTGTTGGATCCAAAGGACGTATGATGACCAAGACCATTCGCTGAGGGCATGCCATGGTCGTGCTGCAGGCTTTGATGATGCTGGGACTGGGACGGGTGTTGATGTTGAGCATGCTGCTGAAAGTTGTACAGCATGTTGGGCATCCCACGACCCGCCCCATTCAGCCGAGCATTGTGCCCTTGCTGGTGGTTTTGGGAGTACATGCCGTTGATGATATTCACGAGCTAACGGCTAACGGCGAAGTGAGGGAGCTCGCCGGCGCAGGGCTCGGCAGCAAGAATCGATTTTCTTTGCAATTCCAGCAGTCGTTAGAAGAAAAATAGATATTCAGATTCACCAAAGCTCGCTCGGGCTAGCATTTGTCCTCGTCTGGGGAGCTTTGGTCGTGTGGCGATAGAGCTGTCGAAACGTTGCCAAAAAATTGACGACTTCGGTGGTCATTCAAGTATTCAATCGAAAGAGGCGGTGGGATATGAAGCTCGCGGCGTTGGCGCATGGGCTCGAATGATCAAAGTCTCTAGCATATGCCTTGATAAGAGCCCGAGACTGTGGTGTTGGAGATCGCGCACCAATTCTCAATGCCCATCGGAGGGTGGAGTATGAGGAGGTTGGTGGAGTCGCGATGCGATCGGTAAAATCCAAGAGATCAAAAATCGACGATGCTGAGCTATTGAATGATGCCGAGGACAATAGATCGAGAAAAATGGTTGAGATGAGGTTGGGGACTATGCTGTTCCGAAGGGAGAAGAGGAGTTAGCTCGATTTGCCCTTTGGGTGATGACACGAAACCAGGGTTTGCTGATGTGGGATCTTCCCGTCTAGTCAATTCCTGAAGCGCGACACGAGAGAGCACATACAATAACGATGGCGGCACGGGGCCGTGCTATAATCACTGAAAGGGAGCCAACAAATACTCTGGCAGAATAATAGAGACCGATATCGAAGTGCAGATCCAGAGTCATCTACCTGCTCGATGGATGGATAGCACTTCGATAATCTGCGTCAAGCAATAGCTTGGTCACGTGCAGAAAAGATCCACAACGACCCGTGCTTTTCCAGCTACTCACGTCACGTGCTTTACCTTTCTCGGCGCTATCATCTATTCTCCGACTTTAATGGCTTTCCTAAGCACTTTATTTGCAAGTTGTTGAATGCCGTTCATGTGAAAAGACTGTTACTGTGATGTTGGACCTGCACAATTTGTCGGCTGCTCTGCTTGCAAACTAAGAGCAGGCTCCGACCATGTGCGCGCGCGGATAATCCCTGCTTGCTGAAGTCCAGATACGGAAAGCCACATGAACAAACCTCCGACCACGGAAGAAATATAAAATGGCTAAATCGAAAGAGGGAAGAAATGTTCAAACATCACGTCATACACTGTCACTGCTATGTATATCACGCTAACACTATGTAGGCTTCGAGATCGAGTATGATAGCAACTCTTAGAGCCCTCGAACCAAATTTCTGCATCAGCTAATACAGAACTCAACATACTGTTGTCAGGACTTGGCTTGGGATGACGCATCTCAGGTTTGTTCAGTTGTCGCGCAGCTCATCGACGCGCGTAACCGATTAGACCGAGGCTAAGACGATGGTCCATCTTGAATTCATGAGGCAAAAATTTCCTTTTCAAAAGAAAAGGCGATGAAAGCGTGAGATTTGTTGGGCAGCAGCGCAGATCTCGGAAACTCCGACACGTGAAGTGATGCTTGCAGGACGCGATGCACGTTGCTGTCTTCTTCTTCTTCTTTTTTAAAAAAAATATTAGGCCGATTGCGTTTGCTGCTACTCGGCCGTTGCGGAGTCGGTTCGATGGCCAAGCGTGGTTGATGCATCCTAGCATCTCTTTGGCACACGGGTGGTCGCTCCAGGGGATAATGAGCAAGCAACATCCAGTAATCAAGGCTACATTGAGACGCGCCCATAATATACGGAGCTATTAGTACCTTCTACTTACTACATTAGTTCCCAGGCACCCAGGCTCCAAATGTCCACTTACGGTAGTATTCAAGGGTAATTGTGGGTCGATTGACATTACGAGGCCTCGTGCCCTCGTCGCTTCCAAAGAGACAACATAGGCCTACCGCCAAGTGCAATCAATGTATCCCCGTTGTCGGGAGTTTTTAGTTATTACTCCATTAATTGTGCGCGCGAGAGATAGTTGGCCGTTCACCTCTTCCAAACAGCGGGTTGTGCGTACGCTCGTCGATCAAGAGTGTGTTCATAGTTTCGCGTATGAAGTAAGGTAAGACAGCCAAGAAGGAAGGATAAAGCCTGGAAGGATGGATGGTCCACAAGTCAAGGCTCGGAAGAAACGGAACGGTCTCTGCTTCGCACCTTCTGGCCCTTTTGTTACGTTTTGCTTGATGATTGCATTGTCCCCTTGCATGCACAGGCTGGCAACATCAGCTTGAATATCGCCAGTCGCCGTCACTGGTTCATAATCACGCTCACTGATATCATTGATGGCAGACAGCAGACACCTGGCCAGTTGATTCACTCCAGTGCCACACACCAGACGCTTTCCCTCCAACCATTCCCCCGTTTGCCTGAAAGTGGTCGGACCAGACGTCACCCTTGCCGTATGTACCCTTGTTGTATTCTTCTCTTTTCTCTTCTCTTCTTTCTTGGGGGTTGCGCCGCCGGCGTCAGTTCCCACCTCAGCTGTTCCTGTTGTTCCTTCATTACTGTTGTTGCGAGCGGCTTGTGTCAGGTCGGCTTTGTTTGCGTTGACAGACCAAACGTCAAACATTGGAACCTAAACGTCTAGTGCTAACTGCACCCGGGCCCAAGGCTTCTGAACAAACGGTCTCGCTGTAATCCGTAACACCACGGCGATTGACCATTATAACATTCATCTCTTCTCGGAATCCGACCGCAAGGCGGACTGTATTACAGAATCACGGGAGAGAACGTGAGAGCACGGAGAAGTAGCCCCCCTCTTGGTGCATGCGCATTAACGCCTCACTAGTCGTCATCACGACTTTACACATCACGTCTTCACGACTACGTCAGCGTGGTCCTTCCAGACATCTGACTGAAGCCTCTGGGCTGCCTCAGCAGGAGGGCTCGAGGGCTCGAGGGCTCTCAATCCGGTCACACAGCCGCCGTGCCAATACACCAGACACATAAGATGCGCTAATATCGTTACACAGAGAGGGCAGCATCTTGACGTGGCAATTAAATATCTGCCTCAGGTGGAATTGATGATCGAGGCAGTCGTTGCGCATATAAGATAAACTAACGGCCAACTCGATATAGACATCGCAGCCTCGCTCGAAGCAGCCTACCAAGATGTGCGTGGCATCGACATTCCGAACAGCCTTCCGCTGATAAACATAGCAACTTAGGGTCACAGCCGTCATCAATATCAGTTTCTTGAAAGGACTTCTGTCATAGGGCTGCAGACCAAACAACTACCAAACTATCACCGACAATCGATTGGCCGCGCCGCAGCCCTGGGCGACACCATTGGCCAAGGACGCGCAGGGTAGCATCAAATCTGTTCAACCTGCCATTCAAGGCCTCGTTTCCGAATTTCAGAGCACCTACTAAGCTGCTGGAAGTTCAGGTGCTGTGTTGTGGTCCGTTAGAAAGGGACTTGATTCTCGTCGAAAGGTGACAAGGCGCGTCTGGTCTATGCCTCTACACTGCCAAGAGTATCCATTGCCTCTCAACTTCTACTTGCCGAGGTAAGGTTCAGTGCTGGCAGGGGTGACGGGAAGCAGTGGACCGACCCCCGTAGCGAAACGCTCGGCCGTCCAGCTGGTCTGCGCAAACCTCGGTCTGCTCAGCCAGCCTGCATCGAAGGGCATGATGAGTTTCATCAATATTGCATTGCCCAATGCAGGCATAGCGCCTGGGCCCTTGCCCAAGCAGCACCGCCCTCTCCGACAAGCCCAACGACAACGACGACGACAACAAAAACAACAACAACCACCAGCCCTGCATCAAACCTCTCGCCGGTCCAGCTCGGTTTCGACATCACCGCCAACGAACAGCCCCGATTCTAGCTCGCGCCGTCCCCTCGGCCACTCGCGCACCTCCAGCGGGAGCCACGCCAGTCGCTCAGTTCACGAGTCGTTCCTGCAGACGGACCGCCCCGCCGCGGGGCACCACAAGTCAGCAGCCGTTGCTTCTCCTGTCCACGCGCAGTTTCACCCCCCGCCTGCCTGGATCTCTTCTCCAGCCTCTCCGTCTGTTGCGACCAACAGGCCCAACTCCCTCCATCACCCTCTTCGCCAGTCTAGGCACGTAGCCATTGGGCTTCATGGAGTCAATGTAAGCAATGATGCTTCTAATCAACCAGCTCTTCTCGCCCGTTACCTCGTCTCGGCCCCTCAATGCGAACTCTCCTAACAATCACCCATAGATGAGTGCCCCCACACTCAGTGCTGAGTCGGTTTCCTCCGCGAGTGGCACGACAATCCACTCCGCTCGAACCAACATGACCTCGGACACGCAGGGACTAGGAGACAACTCATTACTGTCGCGGCCCTTCATTCAGCGAAATGGGCGTACCTACCTTAACGATCCGGCACTGCCCTACCCTCTGCCATCGGACCTGACCGAACTACACCGCCAGTCGTTGCGAACGTTAATGTTAATTCAAATGTTTGGGGCTCCGGTGTGCTCTCCGTCCTTGTCAAAGAAGCCTCCGCGGCGTGTGCTCGAAATTGGCTGCGGTTCGGGGTTTTGGAGCATGATGTGTCACCGGTATTTTAAAGGGCTTTTCAAAGACGACAAAATATCGTTTACCGGAATCGACATTGCCCCTGTTTCTCCAGGCAGTGCCAATTTGGCGGCAGATGCGACGCAGCCCGACCGCGAGATGGAATGGGAATTCGTGAATCATGACATCCGTCAGATGCCTTGGCCGTTTTCCAGTGAAGAGTTTGACCTGATCATGGTCAAGGACATGAGTCTTGCGGTAACTCATGGGCAAAATCAGGACTTCATCGACGAGTATTTACGACTGCTTCGACCCGGCGGTACAGTTGAAATATGGGAATCTGACCACCTCATTCGTATGCTGAGACCACATGTGCCCGGGTCTGCGTCGTCTGCCGATGAAGCAGACGAGCAAGAAGCCGCCTCAAGCCTCGGCGCATATGTCATGTCGCCCAACACTCCAATGTCGGCTCCTCTCAACCCATTCTTGGTCGAGTATAACACCTGGTTGACGCGGGCGTTCGAGATTCGGGATCTGAGTGCAGTGCCCTGTGCCTATATTGGACCCGTACTCTTGCAAGAATCGGAAACTCTGACAGAAGTCAGATCAAGAAGGTTAGCCATTCCGCTCAGCGAAGTGCGTTGGGAGCGTGAAGGTGTTGGCGGTATTCTCACCCGTGATGGGACGCAGACGGGAGAAGCACAGGGCAAGGAACAGAAGAGCGAGAGAACGCTGGCCGCGGGACAAATCGCTCTTCGAAAAACGGCTCTATTGACGGTTGTACAACAAGTGCAGGCACTTGAGCCGATCTTGAGAGAAGCGGGTGGGAAAAGCCAGGATGAGTGGGACGTATGGCTGGACAAAATGATGGGCGATTTGATGAGCGAAAATGGCGCAAGCTGGGGAGAGTGTCTCGAGGTCGGCGCCTTCTGGGCAAGGAAGCGGAAGAACAACAGAGTGTAAGATGAAGAATGTTGCATGCGCGCAATTTGAGTCAGCTCGAATCTTGATCTGCCGGCGACTGATCATCAATGACATGTTGCTGGAGATTCCTCTAAGCTGCGAGCACCAGCAGGACGAACGAGAAGACGAAAAACTAATCACGGTAGGATCCTCCCGAGGCGGTGGCCCTGTGCACGTGAGGTTGCGAAGCACTTGGAGTTCTTGCTCATTAACGTTTGATACAAACGATTACATAGTGCCGGAGGAGCCCCATATAGATGCATTGATATGATTGGATTTATAGGTAACATGGTTTATTATTATTCATTCGTCTGGGTCATAACGCTTTCTAAGGGTACGATACCGCTTGAGATAATACCTACATCAGTATCAGTCAGCTACCATTGAATCATTGAAAGATTGAAGAAGAAATGGAAAACTATTATGTTGCCAAGTGAATTTTGATGCGAAAACATAGGAAGGGCTGCAGTATAAATCGAAAGACGTATTCTATGCTGCAGGGATCCAAATGCATATCTTACAGTGCTTCAACCTCTGGCGGAAAGTGAGATTGTCAGTTAATCTGTGGCGAGAATTTAGAGCATAAACCACTGCACAAACCTTTCTTCACAAATTCTGCCTGAGAAATGCCGGCACGTATCTTGGCCTCGTCTCGTTCCGCAGCACGAGACATGAAAGCTCGGTGAAGGCGCGGCTGGAAGTATTTGTATCCCAGAGGATATTCTCGTCCCAGGTAAAGTAGCTCTAGGACTTAAGCGTTAGAGATTCCATGCTGCGGCCGTTGGATTGAGTCGGGGGGGGGGGGCCTGGTATCATCATGTCATGTCGTCACAGACTGCGGCCATGCAGGCCATGAAGGAGGAGGACTGTAAACCAAGGCTTTGCTTGAAGCATGGTGAATGGGACCAGATTTTGCTCAGCTTACCCTTGTAAATTGCAACGACTTGCCTCCTCAACTCGGGATTAGGACCAGACATTGCGCAGATGTACGGCACATATCGCAAATATAACGGCGGGGGATTGTCAGAGAGGGAACTTTTATTACGGAGTAAAGTGTCTGGTCGATGATGCACTTTAGGGGGGTGCGTTGTGGAGGTGAGAAGCTACGCTTGCGTGGCTTACGAAATCCACGCTCCATAATGAGAGAACCGGCAGGCTAAAAAACAGGAGACGGGCTGGCTGGCATTTCAGGGCGGAGTGCCACATTCGGAGGATCAGGTATTACGGATTACCACCTGCTCCGTGACTTGTCTTGCCACGATGCATTTTTAAATTTGGTGCTTCTCCGCTCATCACGGCCGTGAAGCGGCTGCAGCAAGGAGAAGACGGCACCACGACGAAGAGGAAGAACAGCCGATCCTACCGATCCTACCGATGAAGGAGGGCCGAACGTTGGATGGCAGGGGCTTGCTGATGGCCACTGGTAACGCACAATATGTAGCGAAATATTGCTCAGCAAGCTACGGAGTATTTGACATCGACATAATCCGTATATCAATCTTTTCCTGTGCCACGGGAGCTTATAATGGATCAAATGGCTCTAGTCTCATCACAACGCAAATTCGTCCCCATGACCAGGTCTGAACCGATTATCAAAGACGTGCACTGTCAAATCCCTCGACGACTCTTATCATTGCTGTCCAACTCAATGTCCACTTTGTTCAGAGTTGAGGCCGGTCGTTTCGACCAAAACGGCCAATAACGACATGCCACAGTCTTGACTATATCTGAAACACAAAACTACAACTCAAAGTCGTAGGCACCGTACGATTCTCCCATGTCTTACCATGCCCACTTGTAGTCGTCAGAATGCCACACGTTCCCCGCAAAGTGCTGAAGCGTGCGCTAGGAAGACCCTTGCCGCATAAAGTCTCACGTCTGGCATCTCAACTCGTCGTTGTTTAGGAATTGAAAACCGGGAGAAGCCCGTAGCACGAGATTTTCTCAGCGTATGCACTGGCATTGCAGCTTGCGATTAGCAGTTGCTGAGTTGAGGATGTAGGCTCAAGCGACGGAATTTAGGCAGGACGAGTCATCGGAGATGTCATGACGTCTTGTCTCGACGCCGTACTCCGTACGAGCCAGACAATATCTGCGTGCATGAGAGCCGGGATGAAGTCAATGCCGTTGCCAGTCAATGCCGTTGCCAGTCAATACCGTTGCCAGCCATGATGACTATGGGTCCCGGCACCCTGGTCGCTTTCGCTTTTTGAAGAAGACCGGTCGGTACTCCGTGCAGGCAGGCATTGACGCAGGGTGGGCCAAGTCCATGTGCCATCCGCCAATGCCTTGCCTTGACTGCAAAATTGCCATCGTAGATTAACTTAGAAAGTTGTCGGCGCGGGGGAAATGAGGTGCGAGAAGTCCAATGGGCGGTCAGCGTGTTTGTCTCCCGGAAGCCAGCAGCCAGCCATCTTCGTTTGATCCAATGGCTACTCCAGTTACTCCAAGTTGACGCTCTTTTCCTGTTCCGTCGTGTCGGATATGGAGCATTGCAAGTTGGCATAGACTCACAGAGGCTCCAGCTTTTTCAGCCCACATGCCCTGCGCCGACGCACCAGGCCGACCACTAATAAAGCCCGCCTATGTTGTGTCTGCTTGTTTCTTTTCCGCACCACTGCCGACCCAAAATTCTTGCTCTCTCTCTCACCACCACCCATCCCTCCGAGACCAGATATCGTCAGCCTCACCGGCGGTCTCCTGGCTTGATCACGACTCCTTACGACGTTCCCGACCGGCCGCCTGTTGCCATTCTGGGTACTAGGTTACTATTTGTTCAGGCGGCTCCTCCCGGCAGCCAGCACGAAAACAAAACTGTCTGACCCTGGTCCAACCAGTACACGTACGACATCAGAAACCACCCTTCGCACCACGAATCTCCCGAGTACCATCGCGACCGACAATTCCGAGCTGAGGCACCTCTGTACGTCGTCGACTGTCGCATCCGTCCTCTTTCGCCCGCCCGCCCTGCCGTTCAGCGTAGCTTCTGAACAGCAGGTCCAGTGCCGAAACAACCGGATTAAGCTTTCGCATGCCTCGTGCGTCTGGCTCAGGCAAGCGACAGCAAGGCGCAACAACCACACATCGTGACTCGAGGCACGAGAATGGGCTTGTAAGCCCTGCGAAACGAACTTTAGGCAGAAAGAGTAATGGTCAGCTCGACGGCTCTGCGAGGTCCATTCACCACGTTACAGGCCACGCAGGGCCGTCTCCGTCGCCATGTCCCGTTCCATCGCACGGCCAGTACAATGGAACACTCTCCAAGAATGCATCCGACGCTGCCACTGATGCCCGCTTCGGCGATCCTCTGAGGAGAGCATCGCTTGGCACATATTCCGAGGCCTCGTCAGAGTCAGATCAATCGCACATGGATGACAATGGCACCGCAGTTGATTCCGGGCACCGGCAAATAGATGTCAACGCTATGAAGAATGTCGATGTGCATAGAGACTCGAACCCTTTCGAATTTGCCGCTACTGTTGTCAAGTCGCTCCCTATGCAGGACACTCTTGCCATTCTCATCATCCTGATGCATGTTCCTTACATGTCTCTTTCCCTCATCTACGCCAGCTTTGCCTTAATCACCTTCGTTCCCCCAGTGACCACCAAGACAGGCATGAACATCAATCTGGCCGAGATTCTGGATGGTAACTCCCATACACCATCGCTTGTAACTATTTTGTGCATGGACTTCTTCTTCTTCCTGGTATGGGTATTCCTATGGCAGCCAATACAGGACGGTATCCTCGAATTCGCAAAGCCCGTCATCGCGATTACCTTGGGAGGCGGCACCAACGCCAAGGACGGTACTTCAAGAGGTGTTACAAGCTGCTTCACTTGGATCCTACTTCATCAAGCTATTCGCGCCACAAAATCACACTGGACCATATTCACCCGGCACCTTCCGGAATCTTGGTCGTTGCCTGCCTCGCTAAGTGAAACTTTCGAATCGAAATCCATCACGTACGATAAGAGAAGTACCCACGGGTGGATTCAGAGTACACTGGCTATGCACATATTGACGCAAGGTATTGTCCGATTTGTACGCGAATGGTATCTTAAACGTGAGAAATTTAACGCGGCTTCTGGTGGCGGTGACCCTGAAGCCGGCAAGCTGTCCTCTCTCGGTACTTCGTCTGGAGCCAACGGCGCCGCCATGGGCAGCTCTCACTCTTTAGATGCAGCTCACGATGGTGGCTCGAACACAGCAGACACGGATACCAGCACATCTCACGCGCCCTCCACGACCACCGCCAGTTCGAATAAAAAACGAAGAAAGCAAAGTGCACAGGTACGACTTCAGCAGCCGCTGTGGTCCGCGCTCGCAAGCAGTAAGATTGTCGCAGTTAAGGAATACGAATTGTCACAGTGGGCCCCGGATTCGAATGCGTCGAATGCTTCAGATATTCACAATCTAGGGAGCGCGCCATTTGATAGCCAGCCGAGGCAGATTTGGATATCCTACATTGGCAGTGATGAAGTATGCTTTAATACCAGTTATTTCCCCGACTCACCCGAGATGGACCCCTCGCAGGCGTCGGCAAAGGTGGGTAGACATGCAGATTCGATGAGGCCCACTGGGGTCGACGCATCAAAGCCCTTCTACGTCAGGATCAACAATGCATTTTGGCAACCGACACGAATATTTCCCATTCACGAGACTGATCAAGTCCAAAACGATGGCACGCGATGGACAGGAGACATATACGGATTGCGGCCAGCATCTACGTATGCCTGTGAGTTTGTTGACATTCAAAATGGCCAAGTCATCCTCTCCACAACGATTCGAACGGGCAAAGAAACTTTCCGAGAAAATGACCCACTGTCACCCGTCTCTCCTCCCGGCCAACAACCGCTCCGGCCAGATTCACCCGCCACGATTATTCGCAACTCTATCGCAGCAGAGGAAGCTCGGCTTGCTGATGAGCGATCTCGACTCAAGACGTGGCGCAAAGAATCCAAGTCAAAGCTGAACTCCATCAGGCGCGAAAACGAGCTCATCGACAATCAACTATCTACTGCTGGTAGCAGCGATGAGAAGCACAAGCAAAAGATTCGGCAACATGAGACTCAAAAGGTCCAGGCCGAACGTGACACTGAATCGCTCGGGGAGCAGATCGACAGCTTCAACAGCTCAGCGGAGCTCGCTGATCGCAAAAAGAAACTTGACAAAGTCTACGCAAGCGAAAAGAAGATGTTTGATGCCGCTCAGAAGTATTTTGAGGAATACAAGACGAACCTGGATCGCGAACTCAACGCCAAGGAGCTCGAAAAGGTCAACCTGAACTTTCGGCGTAATAAAGTTAGCCTTAGAATCGACAAAGTGGAAAAGGAATTGCGTAACATCGCAGATGCCAACAGTCGTGATCTCAACGAAGCTGAACGTCGTCGTCAAGAACGCACCGCTTGGTCAGAAAACAAGGTCCTGATAGAGAGCCACTTCAAAGATCGCATTTCGCATGCGTACAGCGCCAATATTGGTCGGTCGGAACGAATTAAGAATCTGCAGGCTCAGCTGTCAGGCTTCCACCCATTCTTGGCTACCGCGGCTAATGGCATGCCCATGGAAATTCCCGCCGGTGTTGCAACAGGCGAGCCGAGACATGAGGCTTTTCGACAGCACCCGCCCGCCTGGAACCCCAACCCAGCAGTTCTCCCTCACTACCCTACGGGCATGTGGGCAGGCTCGTCCGGCGAGGTGATATCTTCTGCAGTAGCACCGACGACTCTACCCGGCGCGATCTGGCAACCGCCCCCAAGCGCCCCTTCTTTCGAGCCTCGCGGAATCAGGTCTAGAGGTCGTAGTTCCAGCATGCTTAGCGATGTGAGCGGATTTACGGAGCCGAGCGACGAGGATTCCTTCAAATCGCCCAGCGGTGGCCCAAGTCGACCTGGTATGGACTACTCTGACAGGAATGGCACGAACGGAAGTAGCGGTAGTACCGGAAGTGGCAGTATCGGCGAATCGGCGGCAAGTCCGAAGTGATTTGTTGATTGTAAATTCCTTAGATCAGCGACAGTATCGTGCAGTTGGACAACTTCGATGTTTAGTTGAAGCGGAAATAGATGTGTTATGATTGCATCGATTTGCCTGTATTGTGCTCTCCCGTGAATCTCCATTCACCGCCTCCTGGCGAGGATCCATATGCTTCCAGCATTTGGCCCATTTTCGATGGTAAGGGGGAAGGAACATTTGGTTGCCCACAAGTTTTTCGGCTCTCCACGGATTAAGCAAGTACTTAAGCATTAATTTGCCTCAAAATACAGAAAACTCTCGTTGAAACAGCATACCAATTGATTCAGACATGGAGTCAAAATGTTTGAGTCCTGCTACCCTAGACTTTCTCTGGTTAATCTTGAGTCGAGAAGTCAAGACACCAAGACGAACGCACTTTTTTCGGGGATCAATAAGTGTTAGGGGCAGGTGACGCTGTACGTCAAGGCGACATCTACATCAGCCTGGTGGGTACACCCCACTGTACGTGCCGACTTGTGTGCTTGTTGTGGCCTTGGCTCCCAGCTCCATCACGTCTGTATGTGCATCCGAGGTACTCCGTAGTCTGATCGATAGCAAGTAGTCCGTACCAGACAAACCCATCTCTACCTCGAACTTGCAACGCGCAAGGAACGCGGCACCGGTACTACTGAGAGCACTTTTGCTCTGCCTTCGCCGCCTGCTCTCCTGGGGATGATGCCTGCATCACCATGGATTTCGTAAGTGCGGCCTCCCTCTTTACGTCTTGCCGCCGAACCCGGCATCCTGGGGCTTGGAAGGGACACTTCGAGCGGCTCGGTATTACTTGAAGCTGACCAGAAGACGCGATTTTGACAAACTGCAGTGGTCGCGATTGTTGAGCCCTCTGGCGGCGGGCAGCCCCCGAAAAGACCAAGCCAAAGACCCGGCGAAACGACTGCATCGATTTGAGAAGGAATACGCCAACTTGCTGGTGAGGAATACCGTGTTTGCGCGGCTAAGCTCCTACAAGTGCTTGTACCCCCTCGCCAGCTCTTGACTAATGCCGTCAACAACAGTCGACATGGCGCACATCATCCAATCTATCTCGGGATAGCGAAGCCGCCGAGACGCTCGAGATCCGCCTGCAAGAGCTCACGAATATTCTCAGCGACGAGAGCCGGCGCCCGCTTCCTCATCCCTGCATTCAGTATGCTTCCATCAAACAAATCTACGTCCCTATTGGCAAGATTGCGACGACCTCCTACAACGAATGGATCATTAAAGAAGCCGTGCTGCTCTTCGCAACTCTGATTGAGAGCGAAGAAGAAGCCTTTGTCGAGAATCCAACGTTCTCAGCCAGCTTGACCAATTTGCTGGTACGCATTACTGGTGTCAACAGCGTACGGCTTGGCTTGGACACGGAGTCCCGGGTTGTCGAGCTGGCATTCAACATTACCACCAAGATACGCCTCGACCCTACCATCTTACCTGCGTGGTTCAAATCGCCATTGCCCAATGCACACGGCGAAAGAGACCGTGACGAACGAGACCGATTTGCCGGTCGTACACAACGAGTTGATTTCCCCCTGTTCTACATCTTGATGGATTACATCCATCACGAGGGCAAGGTGGGCGACTTTGCCAGAACGGGACTGCTGTACATTATCGAGGCTGCATCGAGCTCTGCAGCATTAGAGCAGTGGATCGTTGAGAGCGACTTGTCAACCCTGATGGCGACCGGCTTGGGTGCCTTGTATAGCCAGTTGAGTCGGAAATTGGTCATTGATCACTTGCCGCATGATCTGCCCCCCATTCTGGCATTGTCAGACTACGAACACCCCGCGTCGAATTACGAGATTATCAGCTCTTGCTCGTCAGAGTTCCAGTCGCATCTAGAGACATTCCTGTCTCATTTGCTGTTCTGGCAAGACGTCTTGAATCATTGTCGGTCAGTGGAGGTCAAGTCGACATTGCTGGAACATTTTCAAGTCATTTTCCTCCAGCAGTTGCTGTATGTATTGTATACCTTGTCTATTCGCCCGCGGCGAATCTCTTTTTAGCCTCTACTGACGTAATTCGCCGAATGCAGATATCCCTCGCTCCTGGAGTCCTCTGATATTGACGGAGGCTCTTCCGTCGCTGTGCTCACGTATCTACGACGGATTCTTGAATCCCTGGACCACCCTGACATGATCAACCTCATTCTTCATTACCTTCTAGCTTTGCCGGATGCCCTCCCACCGAACAAGAAACCTTCGCGATCGTCCATCAGTGACGCGCGCAGGAGAAAATCAATGGATCTGACAAAAATGATGGCGGAAAAAGCTGAGGAGCCAGCCACGCCTCTGTTGTTCAACCTCGTCGACCTTATTTTGTCGTGCCTGAGATCACGAAACCAACAAACCATCCACGTTACTCTTCAACTGGTGTCTGCCATCTTAAAACGACATCATCGCTATGCCGTTTTCACTCTATTGAGAACAAATCTGCTGCCAAACGACGCCATTCACCGCACCATGGGTGCTCACGAGCAAGAGGTTGATTACCTCGTTTCGCTAGCCGGTGCCATCGGCGGCAAGACCAACTTCGACGATGTCTATGCCAACATCCTCAAAGATACCATGGCCCGGCTTGAGAGCCATCCCTGCTCGCTGAGGTTGGTAGCCCCACGGGTGTCGACAAACAACCACAAATTACCGGAGTTGCCTGACAGTATGCCCGGATCACCGCGAGATATTCGCGAGCACACTCTCCGTCCGGATGATCCATTACTCAACGTCATCTTGGATCTCCTGGAGACCTTTTTCATGAACCCAGTCGAGACGAATCTGTCAGTGACCGAGACCATCGTGGACCTTGCTATTTGTGGGTACATGAATCTCGAAGGCTGGCTTGCTCGCGATCCCGTAACGTACTCGTACGTGGAAGATGAGGAAGACTTGGAGCATGGCTATGAAACATCGGTGGCCAGCGAGACGGCCGAGGCGCCACCACAAACCGAAGAGGGCTCATTGAGCGAGACATTTGACGAAGCAAAACGCCTAAAAGGCATCGAACGCTGCAGAAGCAGACCCAAGTGGACAGAATCGCAGTTGCCTCGTGTCTTGCAGGTATTGAAACGCCTTGCCGATCAAGTTGCCAGTTACAAGCAGTCAATTCCAAGGTTTGAGGAGCTACTCGAGCAGAGACGAGATGCTTTCCATACTGCCGAATCCATGCTGGATGCGCCGCCCCCGCCATCATTGCGCAACGCATCACCTTCAGGACCTGGCACGCCAGAACGACCAAACATGGATGAAGCGCTCCGAGCCGGGTCGCCGCCACGACCCTCGGCCCTAGAAGGGTTTGCGCAGCGCCTTCTTTCCGAACTAGGAACGCCTAGCAGGTCGGCGAGCCCGAAGGGACGGCAGGAACAGAACCGCAGCTCAGGCACCTCAACGCCAGGAGGTTACCCCGGGGGCCCCGAAGTGATGACGCCAAACGCCATTCGAGTACCCCCTAAAGAGTTTCCCGTCAACAACTACAACGACCCTCCAAGGAGCAGCATTAATACCCGCAGCATCTCTCCCGTAAGCGCAAGGGCAGCAGACATTGGTCCGTCTCCTGAAGAGCAAGACATGGTGGCGGACAGTCAAGCTTCTGCGTTCGCGGCATTTGATCAGAGCATTTTGTCGAAGCGCGTGGGGCTTCCCGATGACAAGCTAAAGCCCATTCCCCTCGACTTGACCAAGAAAATGAAGGCCATGCAAACTGAGGACCAGAATCAACCTCGAGATCAGGAGCAAGATGAACATGGCACAAATGCCAGTGAGGATGCGACCCCGGACGCATCTGTGCCAGATGAAGCGAGTGGAGCACACGACGAGACAGTCTCGGTCTCGCATGTCCCTACGAATACCATTGTTTTCCAGTTCTTTTTGCTAGAAGTGGCTAGTTTGATGCAGGTACGAGCAGGTCTGCTTGACGAGGTTCGGTACGTGTGAGGCACGTTTGATTCTCCAATGGGTTAAAAAAAAGAAAAGCCCTATTGTAAAAGGGGGAAGGGGGAAGGGGGGAGCGGAACAGAAAGGGATTCATTCATAGCATTGAAGATTAAGCATGGCATTGCGGACAGAAAGTTGCAAGTGACCTATGCATACCCGTTTGTTTCTACTCGTGGAAAATCCATGTTTGAACAATGCCGGCCTCATTCTGGGGTCTTGACCGCTCAGCAACGAGTTGTCTTGCCGCGACGTTTACCGTGATCAAGTGCGGGTACAGTCTAACCCCTGTATGATTTTACACGACGTACATGACTAGGGGTAGCAGGCCAATGATAGATTTTTTCATTGTACACTCAGTGGGGTAAAGGGTACCTTGGATTACATGTTTTTTACTAGGACCATTTAGTACCTTCCACTAGCGTTAGTACCCCCACTTACTATAACCACTTAGATCTAATAGTGGCTGCCCCGCGTGGGGCTTCCAGTGAGTGTAAAATTGTTGGACCGCGAAGCTAGGGTTCAATGTGATCGTATCTATTAAGTTATCCAACCCTATAAGAGGGTGCGGACTACAGTCTAAATACCTAAGTACCTCTACTATTAGTAGGGTACTTATATAGTATTAAAATATACTATAAAGTTATAGAGGTTTTAGAAAATAACTAGCTAGGGGTAGACTCTTATCTTAGCTAGTTAAGTAGTAAGACTATTATATAGCTAGGATTAATTATACCCTTATAGGTATAATATACCCCCCTAGGGAACCTTATTTAAGGTTCCCTATAATAACTCTAAATTAATTAAATTAGTTAAATTAATATTATAATATTTAAAATTAATTCTATAGTGTAAAAAAGCAATTAATTAGTTATAATCTTATCTAAATTAAGGTTATTATATAATACTTACTCTTTAGGTTCTTTACTAAGTATACTAGAGGGTAGTTATATAAGCCCTAATACCTTATAGAAGCTTATAAAAGCATCTCCTATAAGAGGCTTTATAAGGCTATTAGTAATTATCTCTCTAGTAGTAATCTAGGTAATATTAAAGGTTTCTTTTATAATCTCTTAATAAAGCTAGTAGTAATAAATATCTATATACTAAAGCTTTATTATAAGCTTAATAAACTCTTCTTTAAGGAGGTAAATTATCTATATATTATTATATTTAATCTTAAGTATGTTATTACCTAGGCATAGCCTAACCTCTTAATATAATTATTTAAAGGCTATAAGCTCTTTACTATAGTGTAAAAGTGCTAGAAGCTTTACTTTAGTTAATAATATTATTATAGTAGCTTACCTTCCTACCTTAAAAAGTATAGGCTCTTTAAAAAGCTTTATAATATAGCCTTATAAGCTCTTTTATATTATAGGATTATTAGTAAAGAAGGTATTACTATATGCCTCTAATTTAGGGTTATTATTACTATATTTAATTACTAGGTCTGCCTATATATACCTATACTTAAGGGCTCTTTTAGCTACTTCTATATGCTATAGCCCTAGGTTTTATAGGTATTATAAGAGTTATAAAGCTATAAAAGTAATATTAGGTTTTAAAACTATTATTAGATATAGTAGGGTTCTAATTAGAGATTAGTATTGCTTAAGATCTTATATACTAATCTCTTCCTTAAAGAGTTCTAGTGGTATAGTGGTTATTAGGGCTATAGGCCTTTATTAAGGGATCTTTATATTAAATTTAGTAGTAGCTTTATCCTAATAGGACTTCTAATTAAGCTATACCTTCCTATTAGTATAATCTCTAATAATTTTAATACCTAGGAACTATTAAAGCTCTCTAAGGTTCTTAATATTATACTTTATAAAGAGCCTTACTCTAAATTTATTATATAGATATAATTTCCCCTTAGTAAATAAGGTAATAAGGTTATCTATATAGAAGAAGATAATTAACCTATCCTTAATAAATATATAAATATCTTTAAAGATCTATATAAAGCCTTTACTAATTAGCTAGCTAATTAGCTCTTTTATCTATAGAAGAGGCGCTCTCTATAGCCTATAGACTACTCTAAGAAGCTTTAGATAGGCTTATTTATCTTTATAGCCTAGAGGTATCTTATAGTAGACCTCTTTATTAAGGTCTAAATTTAGGAAAGCTATAATAAAGTTATACTAGTATGCTTCTAGGTTAAAATAGTATATAATAGCTATAAATAGTCTAAATATATTAGTAGCTAGAGTTACTGCTTAAGTTAATAGATAATTCTTTAGTTAATAATTCCTAAGAATATAGAGATAAGCTTTATATTATAGGAGGTAGCCTTACTTATCTAATTTATAAGTAAAGACCTAAGTAAGGCCTAGAGGCTTTATATATAAAGGAACTTCTTCTCTAGATACCTTTATAGCTACCTTTCTATTAATAATCTTTGTGATAGTCTGGGCTTAGCCCAGATCCTAGTAATATAGGTGTTAATTGCACAAGCCACAGAGACTTGTACAATGCGTATTCTTTTGTTGTCATCGTATGGCGCAACGGGATCGGGCACATCACCCGCACGGTGGCGCAGGCACCCGCGATTAGCCCTTTGGGCTAGACCGTGACAATTGTACAAGTCGCCTAAGGTCATAGGTTCGAGCCGGCTGCGTGCAAAGTGGTCAAGTCATGACAGGGCTCTTCCTAGGCTTACAGGGAAAAAAAGAGAGGTCCCTGGGGGATGCGCGGTATTACTAGCTAGCGGTTGTGATGTCAACAGACGTCAGATTGAAGAGAGAGAGGTCACATAGGGAAGGAGCCTATGTGATGGTCTGGGCTTAGCCCAGATCCTAGTAATATAGGTGTTAATTGCACAAGCCACAGAGACTTGTACAATGCGTATTCTTTTGTTGTCATCGTATGGCGCAACGGGATCGGGCACATCACCCGCACGGTGGCGCAGGCACCCGCGATTAGCCCTTTGGGCTAGACCGTGACAATCTTATTATATTCTTTATCTTATGCTTTACAGAATTCCTTTTCCTTTAGATAACTAGCTAAGTTATTATAATAAGCTAGAGGAGGGGGAAGCCTTAATATATAAGGCTTTTCTTCGCTTTTAGGTCCTAGATTAAAGGCTATAGCGAATGCTTTAAGATTGTTGTGATCTTATGGATTTGTTAATATATTATTATTATTAGGTAGGTTAAGTAAATTATTAATACTTAATAGCGTGTGATCTATTAAACCTAGAAATTATTTAGGTGAATTCGGAGGAGTTAGTAGATTTGTTTCTTAACTCTCTTTCTCTTTTTCCTTATAATCTAATTAATTATAACTATTAAGAGTTTTATCCTATTAAGGCTAATTAAGTGGTTATTATAGTAATAGAGGGTATGCTATCTATAGAAGCCCTATATTAGAGCTTTTATCCTTATTATTATTAACTAGCTCTTTAAGGAAGTGTTTTTTAATCTCTTTTATACTTAGTAATAGGCCTCTTTCTTAAGTATAGAAGATTAACTTATTAAAGGTAATATAACTTAATAAGAACTAGTAGCTCCTCTTTATTATTAGCACCTAAATTAGGTATTATATAGAGGAAATATATCTAGCTAGGTATCTAATGTAAGCTCTCTAGGTAAGCTTTAGACCTGTCTTATAAAGCCTACTTTACGTTATTATAAATGCTTTATAACTAAAGGCTTATAGATAAGTTATTAAGGCTTCTAGATTCTCTAGTAAGTAACTCTATTAAAGCTTGTTTTTTCTTAACTACCTATTTAATACTTATTAAGGTAATTACTAGTTAAGTAGCTTTTAAGGCGTGCGGTTTAGGATATAAATAGCTACTTTAGTAGCTATAGGCTAGAGATTTTCTAGGAAGCCTAATTATATTATAAGAGTTATTATAACCCTTATTATTACCCCCCTAGACTGTTTAGTGTGCCTATTTTAATATAGGTAAGCTAGGCTAGACTTTCTAATAATAATGCCTCTATTTATAACCTCTTTTTCTTACTTTTTAGTCTAGAAGGTAGTCTTACTATTAGTTATTATAACTATAATATAGATGCTATATACCCTTATATATATAGCTTCTAACTAATTAAAGTAGAGCGTGATATCCGTTTTTAATGGGATTATGAAGATATAGCGTAATCCTATAGCTCTATAGGTAAAAAGAGCAATATATTAGTCCTTATTATACCCTAATAACTAAGTAAAGAGGTTAAAAGAAACCACCTAAAGTGGCCCCGAAGGTAATGACCCTGCCTATAACGCTTATAATATCTGCCTCTACGCCTTAGCTATCTAATAGACCTTATATTTCCCTGCGCTCCTTTCCTTTAAAGGGATTTAAAGCTTCTTAAGGACTTAATCTATTATATCCTCGCCTAGATACGCTAATCTAGTATGCCATAGGTCCGCAGGCATTATTATCACGGCCTTCGGGTCTCTTGAATCTCCCTTCACAGCGAAAACATCCGACGGGCTTGAGCCCTCTATACACGGCTGCGTACCGATAATCCGAGTTCAAAGCCTCTAGGCCTCACTTGGGTCTTTGCTTATAAATTAGACGAGCAAGGCTACCTCCTACGATATAAAGCTCGTCTCTGTGTTCTCGGGAATCATTAACCGAAGAATCATCTATTAACTCGAGCAGCAACTCTAGCTGCTAACACGTTCAGACTGTTTATGGCTATTATGTGCTATTTTGACCTAGAAGCACACCAGTATGACTTTATCACGGCTTTCCTGAATTCAGACCTTGATGAAGAGGTCTACTGTAAGATGCGTACCGATAATCCGAGTTCGAAATATCTCCCGATCACCTCTCGCTGGGTCTATGACCCTTCTAGTGAGGTTATCCTACCTTATTCCCTTCTTTATAAGTAGCTAAAGAGATATAAGGTTTACAAAGAATAATAGTTAGTACTAGGCCTTTAATAAGGTAAGGGTCTAGCTATCTATTAAGACAATCTAAGCTATGCTAATGCCATGAGCCTTAGTAACACCGTAACTAGCTTAAATTCCAGGTTATTAACTATAATTAAGGTCTATAAACCAGCGTTTATTATTAAAGATATAGATTAAAGTGCTACTATTAAGTATAACTTATGATTTACCCTAGGCAAGGAAAGCCTCTAAAGACTCTAACTCCTTTATAGCTAAAAACGCTATATTAACTTCTTTAGGCTCCTTTATACTATTATCCTTTAACTATATATTATATACCTTCTTTATATTATTAGGCTAATAATTTATTACTTCCTTTACTTTCTTTAATAGCTCCTTATTAACTTTCTAGTCCTTTATTAGGTAGAGTGCCCTATAGACCTTCTATAAGTCTCTTAACTTCTTTACCTTATACTTCTTATAGTAAATATAATCTTTCTTTACTAACTTCTCTACTTTATCCTTTATTTCTTTATTAAGAGTTAGCTTAGCTCTAAAGGTATTATTAGCCTTTACCTAAGATCTTCTTTAGGCTTTAATTAGATACCTAATTCTACTTATAATACTATAGAAATCTAGGACCTTTCCCTTACTCTCTACTATATAAATTAATAAGCTAATTTAAGCTAAGATAGTAGGGAATTATACCCTAATAGTATTATTAATTATTTCTATAGGTAAGTTACCTTTAGTAATAGGGTAGTCTACTTAGAAGTATCTCTTATAGCTAATTAAAGTATTTATAAGCTACTTATTAATATTTACCTTTATAAGGTTCTGCTTAATAGTCTTATTAAAATTAACTTTAGTATAATACTTAATAGTTTTACTTAAAGATATTATATTCCTTATAAGCTTCTTAATCTTATTATAAAGGGATATATACCTTAAGGTTATCTACTTATACTTAGGCCTAAGTATTACTATAAACTAAGTATAATACTCTTATAGGGCCTTTATAAGGCTCTAGAATTAGCTATTAAATACCTAATAATAACTACTAAGGACTATAAACTATACACTATCTTTAGTATTATTAGGTTACTAAGGGTACTAAAAATAACTCTCTTTAGGTATATTATAACCTTTAGAAAAGCTTTCCTATAGTTATTATATACTACTAATTATAGCTCTACTACTATATAAGCGTATTTAAACTCCTATAGTATTAGATATAGATAATTAACTCTATATAGCCTCTACTACCCTTCTCTTTACTAGAGTCCTATTTCCTATAAGGATTAAAGGCTTAGGAGAGTAATCTAGCTATATAATTAAGTTAGGATTAATAAAGACCTAAATTCTATCTTTAACTACTCTTACCTTAACTATTTTATACTATAGGTTTTAGTAGTAGGGCTTCTATAGCTTAATAGCTAGCTTATTACTCTTAGAAGACTCCTTAGATATTATAAGGATACCTATAGTGTTATTATTATTAAACTAATAGATAGTGGTATTAATCCTAGTGTGCTAGGGTTACCTAATTATAATATTAATAAATTAGGCCTCTCTTTTACTATATTTATACTAATTATTTAAAGATTAAATAATTAGTTAATTTAAAGAGAAGAGTACTAATTTAGAAAAAAGGTATAATTATTATAAACACTACTTAATTACTACTATATTAGACTATAAAGCTAGGGTTTAATATAATTATATCTATTAAGTTATCTAACCTTATAAGAGGGTGTAGACTATAGTCTAAATACCTAAGTACCTCTACTATTAGTGGGGTACTTATATAATACTAAAATATACTATAAAGTTACAGAGGTTTTGGAAAATAACTAGCTAGGGGTGGACTCTTGTCTTAGCTAGTTAAGTAGCGAGACTATCGTGCGGCCGGGATCAATTATGCCCTTGTGGGTGCAACAAAAATCATTCAGGGGTTAGACTGGGATTAGAAAAACACACGACGAATCATCTTGTACGGATCGTCCGGGGTAGATGGATGGATTTGGCTGATCCCTTGTCGGCGGATGAGGTGAAGATGGGGGAAGATGAGATGGGGAGGGGGGCTGGTCACGTTGATTGGGTGGAAGCCCTAATTAGACTTCCTCTGTTTATTTCGAGGCAACCTGATCCGTAGAAGCTGTGGACAACGAAGGACGGACTACTCCGTACATCGTGGTGGCTTTTTGATGAGAATCAGCCCCATGACGAATCGGGGGGGCTGGTGGATGTGCCGGTGGGTCGCGCTAGTATGTAGGCATCATCGTGCCTTTTGCTTCTGTACAAGATTATGCTTTTGTATGCATTGATACGTACTCCTGCTTTTGTATATGCATTGATACGTACTCTGTACTTGGCTAACTAGGACCAGAACAAGTTTAAAATGACGCAGACATCCGTCCGTCCGTCCGGTCCGTTGCTGGTCGTGTGTTTTGGGTCTCTTGGGTTCTAGCTTCTGGAAGTCGTCGTGCGAGAAACTTGATGCTCGTATATCCTCAGATAGTTGTGATAGGTTGTCGAGAGGAGCCTTTTCCCGCCCGAACCACGATCACGAACCACGATCACGAACCACGATCACGAACCACGACCACGATTCCGCAGCAGCATGAGGGCCTGGAAGCTGCTCGCTTTGGCGAGGGCCGTCCTGGCGACGCATCACGTCGAGCATCGAGGCATGGCGCACGCTGATATTCTTGCCCTGCGAGACGTCCCCCACGCGTCGGAATTCGTCGCCCAGGCCAAGGCCGAGAAGCGTCAGCTGTGCGTCGTCGAGCCGGATGCCCATGGCGGCGACGACGCTCCCCAGATCATGGACACGCTCAATACCAAGTGTCGCGCCAACAGCCTCGTCTTCATGCCCGGGCCGACGTACAACATCAAGACCAACATGACGACGCTGCACATGGACAACGTGCGGATTGCTCTCTACGGCCGCATGCTCTGGAGCACCGACATCAACTACTGGCTGTCCGTGTCCATGCCCATCGGGTTCCAGAACCAGAGCACGGTGTGGTACTTTGGCGGCGAAAACGTCACCTGGGACGGGCACAACACGGGGACGCTCGACGGCAACGGCCAGGTCTGGTACGACTGGGCCAAGTCGCAGGGCAACCTGGCCCGTCGGCCGATGAACATCAACCTGAGGAGGCTGAACAACTCGGTCCTCAGGGGCCTGCGGTTCGTGCAGAGCCAGATGTGGACCATGGCCATCACGCACTCGCACGACGTCGAGCTCGACGACATTTACGTCAACAGCACGTCCAACAGCCAGTGGAACACTCTCAACACGGACGGCTGCGACACGGTCAACTCGGACAACATCACCTTCAGCAGGTGGTTCGTCACCAACGGCGACGACGCCATCGCCCTCAAGGGCAACTCCAGCCGCATCTCCATCTACGACAGCGAGTTCCGCGACGGCCAGGGCGTGGCCATCGGGTCGGTGGGCCAGTACGTCGGCAGACACGAGTACATCACCGACTTTTACGCGCGCAACATCACCCTCGTCAACACGGCCCACGTGTCGTATCTGAAGACGTGGGCGGGCACTTCGAGGGGCTACCCGCCCAACGGGGGCGGCGGCGGCACCGGCCACGCGACCAACATTGTCATGGAGGACATCAAGATTGAGAGGCTGAGGCAGCAGCCGTTCTTCGCGTGGCAGTGCGAGAACTACTCTGGCTGGGCCGGCAAGGACTGCAACTCGTCCAAGTTCAAGCTGAACCAGATCGCGTGGCGCAGGGTGAGCGGCACCGTCGTCAACGACGTCAAGGATGTCGGCTCGTTTCAGTGCAGTGCCGCCGCGGGCGGGTGCGACGATATCGAGGTCGAGGACATCCATGTCGAGTACCATGGAACCGGCGCGGCCTTGGATAGCTGGCATTGCGAGAATGTGCATGGCAACAAGGGCTTTCGATGTGCCAGTCCACCGCAGGAATCAGGGTGAGCGCAGGGATTACTTACTTTGTTTTAGTCATAAGTCATAATAATATTACGGAGTACCGAGTACATGTTCAAGAATCCGCGGCTCATTCGTGTCGCCCCAGAGTGTACCAGACCACGATGCTACGTTGTACAGCGCCAAGCGGCCGGCCAGCAAATCGCAAACGCTGGACTAGACTGCATGTTGAACGAACAACTCGACGAGGAGAGCGGGGTGCCCAACGACCCATGTATACTTGAAAAAGTCGGTTCACATCGGACCTTCTGTGGACAAGGATCGCGAGACAAGTTGGAGATGCCGACAATCTGCTGGTCAACAACTTCTCTATCGAGCGGGCGGCATCGTCAGATCGGTTCGGTCGTGGCCACCATTCCGCGGCGACAAAGTCAAAAGGGGGAGGAGGGGGCTGGGATTGACAGTAAAGCAAGTCGATTTCTGATGTCAGCTATTATCTGACTGTGCTACCCAAATTGCTGTCATTCAGCCCCGGCTGAGCTTGGCTGGCTGATATTTCTATCCGAGTCAAACATAAGAGATCCGAAGGTCGTCTGGCGCCAGTGAGTAATGGAACGAAGCTTCCCCCCGAGACTGGGATTCCTTTTCTCCCCAAAACAGCTGGCCAAATCAAAGAAGGAAGCGGACCGGGATATTCTGGGTTGCTGATCATCTCCATGTTTATATAAACTGCTGCCTAGTACCTACCGCCCGCGCTGGCAGGATGGACGCGACGCGCCCCTTTCTCCCCCGAACTCGGGAGACCTCGCCGTGACCTGTGACTTGACACTGGCTCGAGTTCTCACCAGCGTTTTTTTTGCCATAGTACATCGGATTTGATCAGGATCGTGTGAGCGCTCCGACGCTTCGCTTCGCGGCCAACATGGTGGTCCTGGGCAACATATACGTCATTGCCTCTGTGGCTGTCGTCGGTGGTGGTCTTTTCGGATTCGACATTTCGTCTCTATCTGCCCAGCTTGGGATGCAATCCTACCTCTGCTACTTCAACCAGGGCCCTTACGGCCCGCCCTTTACCGAGGGGAAATGTTCCGGTCCTCGCGAACTGGTTCAGGGAGGCATCACAGCCTCGATGGCTGCTGGATCCTGGCTCGGGGCGCTCGTCTCGGGCCCATTGTCCGATCGTCTGGGGCGCAAGTATTCCATCATGGTCGGTTGTGTCATTTGGTATGTTTTGACAACAAACAAGCTTCCCACCTGGCCACACTCACTCACGAGTCACGCCTTGAGACAAGGCCTTTTTTTTCTCCCCACCAACTGTTACTAATACTTATCCCGTTTATTGTTCAAATGATGTAGGATGATTGGCTCAATCATTTGCTGTGCTTCCCAGAATATCGGAATGCTCATCGTCGGTCGCATCATCAACGGTTTCTGTGTGGGAATTGAGAGCGCCCAGGTTCCCGTGTATATCGCCGAGATTTCACCACCCTCGAAACGCGGCCGGTTCATTGGCATGCAGCAGTGGGCTATCACATGGGGCATCTTGATCATGTACTACATCTCGTATGGCTGCTC
The DNA here is from genome assembly GCA_023658475.1 of Epichloe elymi. Lineage (NCBI taxonomy): Eukaryota > Fungi > Ascomycota > Sordariomycetes > Hypocreales > Clavicipitaceae > Epichloe > Epichloe elymi. The sequence goes on along the minus strand of CP098278.1, from coordinate 2,355,390 downwards.
CTACATTGGCGGGAGGGACTGGGGTAACTGGTCCGCAGCCTCTTTCCGTGTCCCATGGGGACTCCAGATGATCCCCGCCGTCTACCTTTTCCTGATGATGATGATGCTGCCCGAATCTCCTCGGTGGCTGGCACGGAAGGATCGGTGGGAGGAGTGCCGTTCTGTTCTGGGTCTGGTGCATGGAAAAGGCGACGTTGACCATCCTTTTGTCGCCGTGGAACTGCAAGACATCAAGGATATGTGCGAGTTCGAGCGTCGCCATGCCAATGTCACCTACCTTCATCTTTTGAAGCCAGGGATGCTGAACCGAACTCTAATCGCATGCTTCACTCAGATCTGGTCGCAGCTGACTGGCATGAATGTCATGAGTGCGTATCTCTCTCTGCTACTATTGAGAACTTGAGAACTTGAAGCCGAGACCGAGTAGCTCGCTTACTACTTGACTCGCAGTGTACTATATCAACACGGTGTTCAAAATGGCCGGATACAGGGACCAAGAGAATCTTCTGGCCTCCTCCATCACGTACATCATCAACGTCTTCATGACCATTCCCGCCCTTGTTCTTGTTGATCGATGGGGTCGCCGCCGCACCTTGTTGGCCGGCTCAGTCCTCATGGCCACTTTCATGTACGCCAACACGGGGATCCTGGCCACGCACGCCATCATCCGTCCCAAGGGGTACCAAGGCAGCAACGCTCCAACCATGGAGCTCACCGGCGCCAGTGCCAAAGGCCTCATCGCCTGCACCTACCTCTTTGTTGCCTCGTTTGCCCCGACCTGGGGCCCTGTCTCATGGACCTACCCGCCTGAGCTGTTTCCCCTCCGACTTCGCGGCAAGGGCGTCGCGCTGGCCACTTCTGCAAACTGGGCGTTCAACACTGCTCTTGGTTTCTTCGTGCCCCCGGCTTTCGCGAACACCCAGTGGAAGACGTACCTTATTTTTGCCATTTTCAACACGGCCGCCTTCATCCATGTCTTGTTCGGTTTCCCCGAAACCGCCGGGAGGACTCTGGAAGAGACTGAAGCCATGTTTGAGGACCCCAACGGAATCAAGTATTTCGGCACACCCGCTTGGAAAACTGGAGTTGTCACCAGGTCGACCAAGGATGCGGAACATGGGGACATTGATGCCAAGCGCCAGGGGCAGGCAGGCTGAGCACAAAGCTGTCTGTCTAATGCCCACGAGCATCATCTGGAGAAAGCCTCGACTCTAACTGTTCAAGGGCGCCATTTCCAAGTAGCGCATGGTTGGGTGGTGCGTCGTTCCAGTTCGGAGATTGCGATGGGATTCATGTATGAATACTAAGGGTTATCCGAGGGAATTTTTTGATGATGTTGATTTTTTCATGATTCTGAGTCAACACAAATATGTGGAATCAAGATGTTGCACTCAATAGTAGTGGTGCACTGGCTGGCTGGTGAATGGCAATTGTTGGGACGAACGGGGGAAGGAAGCATTCAGCCCCGCCTCGAGGCCAAATCAGCCCGTGATTGGTCGCCACCATGAAGCGGTTTTCACCAAGCACCAGCCCCCCCCCCCACCCCGTTAATGGTGCCTGGCCCCACCAAAGACTTCTCCAGCCACCCGCCAACGACGGATCAGATGCTTTACCATGCGCACGAGTCAACGACTCAAGCTTTCATCCACGCGCCATTCATAGCCATGTGAGCGAAACGTCGCTGCGGTGGCCTCCTAGCCGCTGTTTTTATCGCTTTGAAAGGCCTCCGACATTCGCTTCTCGAGGATACAAACAATCCAGAAACAGGGGTCGACTCGAGATAGAACCCCCCCCCTTCAAAATCGAAGCCCATTTACGACAAATCGCCGCATGACCCCGTCACCGCACCGCCAGTTAGATCATCATGCCCTTCGTCGCCAACACGCCCGAGTCCCTCCTCGACCGCGCCGACTCCAAGAACCCAAACTCAACATGCAGAGGCATAACCTCGAGCGGTCGACCATGCAGAAGGCCGATCAACACCCCTGCCCGAGCTACAGCTACACTATCCCCGAGAGGTCGAGGGCGCAAGATGGACCTTGGCGATGAGACCCTATACTGCTGGCAGCACAAAGAGCAAGCGAGCCACTCAGCACAGTCGAGTCCAGGACCTCGCCGAGACACGAAGCCCATCCTCGAGGAGCGCTCGAGTCTGGACACTCTTGCGGATAGACTAGGAATCATGGACTTGCAGGACAAGAGGCCCGGCAAAGGCAATGGCAGACCGACCACCAATGCACCGCCACCAAACGCCCCCAGACCAAAGGCAAGCCCGAAGCTCACTTTTTGCTTCTGCTTTTCCATACCTCTGGAGGAGGTCGACGAACCTGCTCGGCCGAGGCCACGGCCAAAGCCATATCCCGTACAGAAGAAACCTGCGTCAGCATCCATGCCCAATCTCCAGCGGCCACCTCGGAACGGAACTACACCGAGTCATCAGCGAATCACGACGCCCAACGCCTCCCCAGGTAAAGCGTCTTATCGGTCGGGCAAGTCGACTCTCTCGCAAACAGCTCAGTTCAAACATCTCATTCCCGACGCCCTGGACACGAACACTGCCTCGGCGCTGATGGCCGAGCTCGCGAAACCATATGCTGATTCAGAGGAAGGTGGATACATTTACATGTTCTGGCTCACGCCCACAAGCCAGAAATCCCCACCGCCAGTCGACGCGGCTCGGTCTTTACTCGCGCCCCCTACATCATCATCATCATCATCTGCCCGCTCCCGCCGTCCGAGTGATGTCGTGTCCGCCTTTGCCGATCCCAGCAGCAAGCCCGGCCAGAAGACGATGCTGCTCAAAATCGGCAGGGCGGCAAACGTACAGAGAAGAATGAACCAGTGGCAGCGGCAATGTGGGCACGACATTGAAATGCTGCGCTACTATCCGTACATCGCTGGGATCAACGATAGGCCTGGGACGAGTCGTGCGCCGCGGATGACGCCTCATTGCCGCAAGATCGAACGCTTGATCCATATTGAACTGGCGGGAATGGGATTGCGCGCAGACATGTCGACGTGTGATGCGTGTGGAAGAGACCACAGAGAGTGGTTCGAGGTGAGGGCTACGACGGATGGTATCCGCAAGGTGGATGACGTGATTCGACGATGGGTCGACTGGGATGTACAGAGTGTGGATTTTTGAGTTGAGGGTCTACGAAGGAATGAATGACCCTTGTGGTACGAGCGACGAGCACATGTGGGCGTTGAGTCTTTTATATTGAGGCAGCATCTGCGAACAGGGAACGAGAAGGGGAGACTTGGCTTGGAATGACATGATGAGAAGATATTTTATCATAGCGGTGGAAATATACAAATCGTCCATTAATAGTTGGACAAGGATAGTTCGCGATTGTCGCGCAACATCCAAGTTCTCGGTGGCAAAAGCGGCAACAAGTCTGGCGCACGATGGATCGCCATGGCGGACCAGGGGCATGGAGATGAAAGAAGTTGAGCTTGAAAAGAGGGAGTAATTACTTTGTTCGAAATTGCTGATTTTGTTTTTGACAGTTCCGAATCCCATTGGTAGGTTTCCAGAGCCAATACCGAACTTCCTCAAACATTTGTAGATGTCCTCGGCGAATACCACCTAGGAAAAAAAAAAAAAAATCGGTGTGTCCATCGGAAGTCACGGTAGATTCGTAATCGTAATCTAGTCGCGATCTTACGACGCGGCAATTTGCGTCGTCACTATCAAGATCAGTTCGCACTCGCTTCCCCGGCCACATCTCGCCGCGGATCACAGAGAGGAGGACGTTGCTCCAGAAAAATTGAATCCCACGATTCCCTCCGCAAGCAAAACCTCGGGACCCGACTCCGTCGTCGATGAGATGGATACCCTCCTCCCTATGATGCCGCCGTCGCCGACTTCGAGGGAGAGAGGCGAGTCGAGAGGGAGCTCGACATAGCTACTCGAGGGGACCGCGTTGGCGATGGTGAACTGGCGGAACAGGCCACAGTCGCCCGCGGCTTTGGTCATGTCCCCTATTGAACTGCAACCTCATCAGAGAGATGTCGTGTATGATGGAGATGGGACCCGTATCAGAGAACATACTGGATGATCACGCGCAGACTGTCCACGTCACCGAGAGTCAGACCACCCCGTCCGCTCGGAGTGAATCTCGCATGTGTGGCTTCAGCACTACCTGGCTGTCCCGGAGTGTGAAAGGCAAGATCGCCTTGGAGCGAAAGATGGCACAGCGAATCGTTTCTCGGGGCACTGAGGGCGGCCAGCGCTCCTCCTCGAGGTCGACTAGTGACTTCTGGTCCACACATTGCGTGAAGGTTGAATGAATGGGATGAGTTGGGACCTCGTCAAGTGCCTCAACTCAACCACGCGGGTGAGGAGCTCTCAAGTATAAATACAAAAAAAAAAGAAAGAAAGAAAGAAAGAAAGAAAAAAAGACACATGATGAAACGGCGTCTGTTTCCTTTGTAGCCCATTTTGAGACATGCTCAATCACGCTCACTCAGATGATAGATCCGAGTTGCAGTCCATCCAGGTGCGCCGGCCGTCAGGTAGTGGGCCAAGTCGAGGAAGTGATCTTTCAGCCAATCACAACGCCGCTCCCGCTGGCTCATCTTCCCTAAGAGGCAATCGCCTTGAGCAAGTTTGCGCGGAAATGCTCCCAATCGCGGCAAGGCGTCGAAATTGCTCAACAGGCCGTCTGCTTCATGACTTATGTATGTATCTGGGCCGCCAATGCTATGGTCTGACGCATCCACGCCCCGAGACTCCCGACATTCTTCTGTCCTACCTCTCGGCCATGATGTGATCGACCGTCTTCTTTTATTACCCCTCCATCGTCTCTGAAGCTCCCTCCTCTCATCAATCAAGCTTTCCATCTCTGTTCACTCTCCATCGCCCTGTACCACCCATGTCTGCCGGAATCTACAGCCTTCCCAAGCTGCCCTATGCCTACGATGTGCGTATCTTGCTTGACTCACCCATCCATCAAGGTAGCTGAAACGAATGCTCGACTGACTGACTGGCCTCCCACAGGCATTGGAGCCGAGCATCTCGGCGCAAATCATGAAGCTGCACCACAGCGTCCATCACCAGACGTATGTGAACAACCTCAACAATGCCCTCGAGACGTACGCGACGGCAACGGCATCCGGCGACATTGCAGGACAGATTGCCCTGCAGAGCGCCATCAAGTTCAACGGCGGCGGCCACATCAACCACTCTCTTTTCTGGGAGAACCTGACCCCGGCTAGCTCAGCGGAGGCCAACCCGAAGAGCGCGGCAACCCTGATGACTGCCATGACCAGGACGTGGGGTAGCTTTGATGACTTCAAGGCTGCCTTTACCAAGGCTCTTCTGGGACTGCAGGGCAGCGGATGGGGCTGGTTGGTCAAGGAGGGCGGTGCCCTGCGCATCGTGACGACTAAAGACCAAGATCCTGTTGTGGGCGGTGAAGTTCCCATTTTCGGAGTGGACATGTGGGAGCACGCTTATTACTTGCAGGTATGAAACAACCATGGGCTCTTACACAACCCGGCATGATGGTCCTTCTCTCTCTCTCCTTTTTACTTGACTTTATTTTTTATTTTTTTTACACTGAATACAGGTGGACTGGCTGACGCGAGCGATCTGCAGTACCTCAACGGCAAGGCGGCGTACATCGACAGCATCTGGAAGGTGATCAACTGGAAGACAGCGGAATCTCGATTCCAGGGGGGGCGTGACGATGCCTTCAAGGTTCTCAGGGCCTCTATGTAATCAGATCAAATTCACTTGGGACGGAAGAAAAGACGGGAGCAGGAGAGCAACTCATCTCCGCACAGCCAGGGCCCAGCAAGCTATACCTAGAAGATGACGATGGGGGAGCCCCCCAACCCAAAAAAGACATGGTTTCTCAACTTGACAACACCAGAGCTTTTGATGGTGTTATCGATGAGACTCCCGTGATACAATTAATTCCCTCTTCCCTCGTTCAGCATAACCAGCATCTGGTGCTCCCCCAGCCACGCCATCAGGGTCACACGAATCGTATATTCGCTACCGAGGCCGTGTCCCCATGTTCCTGACCAATTTCCGCGCCCCCAATACACTCAGCTCCCACGTTATTCCAATCCAGGAAATGGAACGCTGTGCCCACGTGGACGGGCCATCTGCCACCACTTCTCAGTCCCAGCAATCTTGTCCATCTCATCAGCCCGTCCACATCAGCCCGTCCACATCAGCTAATCGAGATGGAAGACCTGTTCGTCGCACAGCCGAACCACTAGTTTTGCGCATCGGCGGCGCCATGGCACGGCATAGGGACTTGTACGACTCCCCCTCTCCCCCTATTGTGCACTTGGTCTGGCGATACCTCCAGTATGTCTCATCGGAATGTGTCTCATCGGGACTGCAAGTTCCCCAATCACACGACGGCGGTAGAGAGCAGACACTGGATGCGGGCCGAAAAGAGCACGGGAAGAGACATGAGGACAATCTCGTATCCGAACACGAAGATGAAAGAGCGGATTTTCTCGTGCACAAGAAGAAAGGGGAGGAAAATGCGTCAGAAAGGCATGTTTCGGTCGCATAACAAAGTATAAAAAGACCACCCGGCGTCGAGGTACGAACGAAATCGAATTCGTAGGCACAGCAAATTGGACTTGTCGAGACTTGAATACACGTGTTGCTCAAATCCTCAAAATGCTTCTCACGGACAGAATGGCCAAGTTTCTCGCCTGCGGGCTCGGGCTCGGGTTCGTCCTCTGCGCAGCTGCAATCCGAATCGGCATGATGGGGTTATCCATGTTGCTAATACTTCATGTGCAGGGCAACTCTCGTCGGCGCGACAGAACGTACCGTCACGGTGACGACGACGATGACCGCATGCGCTGCGTCGTGCTATTCCACCGTCAGCATCTGCGCCGAGCCGAGCACCCCTCCTGACACGACGCAGTCGTACTCGACCTCACGGGAGCCATGGCGCCCGACGACGTCCTGGTCTTCTTCCTCTGCCGCAGGGCATCATCCCCATCCCACTTCCGAAGATACCACCCACAGCCCGTCCGTGACCCGCGTCTCCCCCGGACTACCCGTCCCCACGGCATCGCAAAGTCAGTCATCCACGGACGGGCACTCTTCCACAAGGACAGGGGACGCGTGCGGGCCTCCCGAGACCCGTTCCTCCTCGACTGCGCACACTGCCACTCGGCCAGGAAGCACCTCTGCCGCCACCGGCCGATACTCCAGCTCGTCAACGGCGCCGCACGGGAACCACACACACACCACCGGCCCCGCGCCCACCGGAAACCGTACATCGTCCGAGGTCTCGTCAAAGACGGCTGCGAGCACCACCACCTTCTCTGGCCCCGGCTTTCCGACAGTGGTCCTTCCCGCGCCGACTACGCACTCGTCGACGTACGGATATCCCAGTCGGACTATTTCCCACGAGTCAAGCGCCGATGCAACTGGTACGAGTGGGCGAGAATCACCGACGTACCCCGCTCCGACTACTCTTGTGACCACCACAAAGGTTTCCAGCAGTGAGGATACTACAAGCTCGACTGAGGAGCTGCCTCCATCATACGGAAGTCCAACTAGCGGTCCTCCGTCGTATAATGATCCGCCGTCGTACTCGCAGCCTCCCTATGGGGGGGCCAACGTCGAATCTGCATGATGCTATTCATCTAGTGACTATGTTGTGTGACGGGACTTGGTCGAGGTGCCTTGACAATAACAGCCTTCAACTCCCAGGTGGGGGACCGGGGGGGGGGTGGTCAATAGCTGTGCTTTTGAGAGGCTTAAATATTTTGTATCTTCGAGTCTATCGTGATGTTTTCATCTCCAAATCTATAGTCTATTGTGAAACAACAAAGGAAATAGAGAGAAACTCCAAAAAGATTTCATCACGTCTCGGGTATATCCGTATGCATTTATTTATTTTCCTTTCGACAGGCAGACTACGGCCCACTTGCCGTGGAAAGCCCATCGCCTGGCACCGGAGTCACCACCACCACCCTCAGTGGCCTTCAGCTCCTCGTCCTTTCCGGCGGGAAGGCCGACGACAACATCAGCTTTGCAGGTTCGCAGGGAGAGGACGTTGATGCCGGATCCAGGGCCCATGGGGCCGAGAGCAGTGGTCCAGGGGGTGGTGGGGTCCCAGTGGGCATCGCAGGTGAGCTTGCGGTAGTTCAAGTCACCCTTGAAGATGGTGAGTTCAGCGCCCTTCATGTCCTCGTGCAGCTCGGGAGCCTCGCTGGGCAGGCGCCAGAAGCTGCCACCAGCAGTCCAGTAACGGTTCGGTCGCATGATCAACTGACCCTCAGCGTGGAGGTTGGCCCACTCTTGGAAGACGAACAAAAGCTCCTCAGTCTCTTGGTCGGTCAGAGGGGCAGGAGTCTTGTCTTGAAGTTTCTCATCGTCGGATGGGGTCTCGAAGAAGGCCTTGGGCTGGGACAGAGCGTTAAGTAGAAGGCCGAAGTCGGCAGGCAGAACATCAGAGACGAACCAAGGGATGGACTTGGGACGAAGAACAACCTGGGTAGCCAGGCCAGATGTGAGAAGGAAACCAGCCAGAATTAGATCGACGTAGAGCTCGAAGCCGGAATTGTCGAGGACAAAGTCCACTCGGCGCTCCTTCTTGCCCTCGTCGCGAGCCTTCTTGAGGGTGTCGTAAGCAAGGGGCAGGTCGTTGACCAGGATGTTCTTCTCCGCAGCCTTGCGAGCTTTGCTTCCCTGGAGCTTCTGGATGTCCTCGTATGTCAGGTTTGTGAGAAGAGACAGGTCAGTGGCGTTGCCCCAGAGGCAAATCTCGAACATCTCACTGAAGAGAAGCTTCTCTGCCTCCTCGTCGTAAGTGGCGTCCTTGTTGGTACGAAGCTGGGTGACTAACTCCTTGTAACGGGCAGCCAACTCAACAATAGCATTGCGCGAGGTTCGGAACGTGTCCATCTTCTGGCGAGCGAAGATGTCATAGCTTTTCCAGTGCTTGGTCAAGCTGAAGAAAGTGCTGATGCGTCTGTAGCACTCCAATTCAGTCCCATGCCGCATTCACGGACTGGATGTCGTAAGAACAAGATCGTACCTGTACATGTAGCATTCTGAGAATAGCCAGGGAACGTTCAACCATGTCGGATTTCCCCGGTCCTCAATTTCCTTGTTGTAGCGCGCGATCTCCTCGGGGTAACCATCGTCGACGATGGGACTGTGCGTAATAGATTAGCCTAACGGTTCAATTGCAAGGATCATTGGTTCCGGTCGCAACGTACGTAAGAACACGGTCGTGCAAGACTTCATATTTGAGGTTGCCAAGCTGCTCGATAATCTTCTTTCCCTCAGCCTGCTTCTCGGCGTGGTCGGTCTGGGCAACAGTGCGGTGGACGTCGTCAATAGCACCCGTCTGTGCATTGTATGGTCAGAATCGCAAGGTTTGTTGAGCATCGGATGCGCGGCGGGCGCTCGCTCGTCTGTCTTACCAGGATAACCGGCCAGCGTTTTCGAACAGAGTCGTAGGCGAACGACTCGGGGTCGCTAGTGACGGACTTGGCTGAATGTTCAAGGTCAGTCGTCCAGAACGAGAAGGAATTGTGGGACAGAGGGAAGCATTCATACGAGTCTTGGTATCGTATTCCATCTTGGAAAAAATGTAATGAGGGAAGGATTGTGAACGGGTTTCACAAGGCGGTGAGGGGCACGGTCTTTGTATGACATGGACAAGGGCGGGGTCTCTCTCTGGGTCTCTCTTCTGTGGTCGCCACGGAGTACGGATTACTTGAACGGCGTTTGCTGGTGGATATGATAGTGTTATTAGAAGTGCCCCTCGTTGTTTCCGCAGGCCCCAGGTGCCTGGTAGGTATTTGCACAGCACTCAAGTACATTGAGATATCGAGACGGGCATCTTCTATCTGAAAGATTGGTCTTTTCTGATGGCACTCAATCGTCGCAGCATGTCAGCCAATGCTAGAGTCGGTTCCACGTTGTTGGCAAGAGCAGACTGCCGAGTGAAGCCGAGCTCGTGACAACTTCAATCAATACCATAGCTTCCATTATTTTGGATCACAGTTGGTCAATGCGTCTTGACGCCCTGCCGGTATAGTTTTTCTTGCCAACGTGATGATGGCATCTGAGATCGTGGAGGTGGTTGCTGCAAAACTCGTACTGGTCACGAAGTTGATGTGCAAGGAGGCGCATTGGTCTTCGGGCTACAAGGGACGGAGTTGGCGCACGTACTCGTCAAAGTAATGACTGCGTCTGGCGGTACAACAGGCAATGAGGTAGGCAAGGACACGTTCTCTTATAATTTTCCATGTACATGGGGTACAAACAGCCGAACCTGAGCAGGTTGTTGTGATGATGGCTTTGTCCGGTGGTGTTGGAGTTGTCAATGGCTGATATGTAACGTTGTGGCATTACATTTATGCCCAGGAGGGAAACGTGGTTTGTGAGGCAATGCTTATTTCCCCATCGATTCATACAAATGTCCTCTTAGAAAATTGACGACTGCGCCAGGTAGCCTTGCAGTCTCCAGAGAAGAAGATGCAACCTCATTGTCGGCGTGTTCTTCTCCTGCCGTAGAACCAAAACATTGTGGTCCCTGAACATTCTAGATTCACTCTTTAGCCTTTGAACCTCTGATTCCCCAAGAAGCCAATTTAAATCATGTACCGCAATCGTCTGGCCATATTTCGCGTTGTCGACATTCATAGTGGCGATATGGGTTGATGGTTCGTCTTTCCCGGGTAGCCACAGTGCACAACCCCGAAGCTTGACATGTCCGACTTCTTCCCACTGGGAGGGCTGGATACCCGGATGAGTCTGGTGTGCCTCACCGGCCGACTTCGCGATCAACGCATCAGTTGCATGGCGCCGCATCATATTCAGAAGAACATCGCCCATATCTTGGCGCCAGACGGCAGTCCGCGCACTGGGACCAACTGCCATGCCGGTGCGGACGGCCGACAGTAATGCGGCATATTTCTTATTTGGACCTCCTATTTTATCAAGGACAGATTTTCGACACAACGTATAGACAGTGATGGGACTCGTCTTTCGTGGTGGGGGGCCCGTTGAGGTTCTGGACGATGACACGGAAGATGTGTTCTCGGGTTGGAGACGCTCAAATGCCAATGGTCCTGGTGCCCACCACAGTGTATCCTCTGAAGGGTGCTTGACCAGTTCAAAATCCTGTAGAAAATATCGAGGTAATGATGTACTTGTATTGGGACATCGACGTATGGGAGTTGCCAGTGCTTGGGCTGCCCAACGTCAGAACTGCCATCCGACGACCTACATTCCGCAGAAGACAGACTTTAGACATCTTACCATATGGATTATTCGCCAACTTCCTCCTGAATCTCCCACTGGGTTTGCCCGCATCGCTTTTCCGCTGTCGTCGCCGTGCTTTCATCCAATCGACATCGAATAATGGCGATATTGGCAGATTGCCAGCAGCCGTTACTACTTCCTTCGATTCGGTGTCAAGGCATATTTTGTGGCCGTCCTGGCCGTCGTCGAGACCAGCTTCGACCTGGGCCCGGAGCGCATCTCTAGTGAGCGCAGTCCTATTGTACGAGATGCATCTCTCAGTTGAGGGTCCTGAGCCAGCACAACTGAAATGCCGAGTCCGAATCGATAGTCTTGTCATCATGATGAGTTGTTGCCGTGTGAGCAGTACAGTCAGTACATGGGTAGCGCGACGCAGTTTACAGAAGCAACCTTGGCACGGAGGGGCCCGGAAAATTCAGGCGGAGAGCTCTCTCGGAGCTACTCCAGAGTCCAGCTTGACCTTGACCAGCTTGGCTTGACTCCAAGCTCAGCACCGACAAGCACAACCCACCACCCTCGTCAAGACGACACTATGCTGCTGCGCTCACGCACCCCACGCACTTTGCCCGCACTGCCAAGGCTTGCAAGCCTGTCGCATCGATATGCACGGTCTTTTGGCTTATCCAGCAGGTCTGGATCCGATCCCAAGATGGACTATATCCCGATGCCGTACATCGAAGAGACGTCGGTAAGCTAGCTGGCAGCTGGCACCAACAGCTGGAGAAATAGTCTTTGTACGCGCTCTAACTAGAGCAGGCAGCAGGCCGGAAAACATGTTCGTGGCCAGGTTCAAATGCACTGTAACACATGGGATATACTGATTGGCGACAGGGGACATCTTCTCAAAACTCCTCCAGGTACTTTTTTTCTACGCGATTGTTTGGCGAACGGAAGAGCATCACGCCTGACCGCTGCAGGAACGCATCGTATGTTTAAACGGCGAGATAAACGACTACATGTCTGCTTCCATAGTTGCCCAGCTCCTGTGGCTCGAGTCGGATACACCTGACAAACCAATCACAATGTACATAAACTCTCCAGGTGGCTCGGTGACTTCGGGTACGTTTCTTCGCAGTGGGTGGACCTCGCATGGATGAAGTGCTAACGGTGCTTGTAGGGATGGCAATATACGATACGATGACATACATCAAATCTCCCGTTTCTACCGTTTGTGTGGGTGGCGCGGCCTCCATGGCAGCCATCCTTCTTGCGGGTGGCGAAGCAGGGAAAAGATATGCGCTGCCGCACAGCTCGATCATGGTACATCAACCGTTGGGTGGAACTCACGGCCAAGCATCAGATATCTTGATATACGCCAACCAAATCCAACGGATTCGCGAACAGTCAAACAAGATTATGCAACATCACTTGAATCTAGCCAAGGGAGCAGACAAGTACTCATTAGAACAAATAAATGATATGATGGAAAGGGACAAATATCTGAGTGTGGATGAGGCGCTGGAAGTGGGCGTGATTGATGAGATTTTGACCAAGAGGCCTGAAACGCAGGAGGGCGAGGAAGAGAAAAAGAAGGATACCTAATGTATTAGCTCGCAGCACATTGTCACGCGAGTGAGAAAATTGGAGAAGAACAGCTCATGATGATAAAGCACGATTAGTCTCTTCCTATATTCCGCATGAGATTTCAAGCTCGTTGAAGACACTAATTCCTTTCAGACATTCATGGATGCAGAACGACTTGTCACTCCGTTTTGCCACTACGGCAAGAGTGCGCGGTTCTCACATTTTGGGAAGACTGTATATGGTCCGCAGACGGTGCCAAATAGATTATCTGCCATGGCATCTACTGCAAGTTCCCGTGCTACCAAGGGATCTCAACATCAAAGTCTCTTGCAACCCTCATGGCCGAGACGACACATCCCTCGAGCAAGACCAAACCATCCCAGCACCAAGAACCTGCGACCCAAACGTTGTCTCTTCCACTATACCACGCCTCGCTACTTTCGTCACATTGTCCCCTGGATTCACCCGTAATCATATCCGTAATACTTCTGCTCTCCACAGTTCGCAAGGTTCTGGGAAACTCGACCGCATATAGAACTGATCGCGATTCGTCGCCCCCGGCCAAAGAGCTCGTCTTGATAATCACCCCGCTTGGCAGATAATGCAGTGCCTCAGATTCAACAATGTCGGCAGAGAAGTTCGTTCTGAACATCATGGTTTGGATATCTCCGCCGCGATATGTACACTGGCCAGCTGGGATATGGTCCCTTTCTTGTACAACAGATATGCTTTCCGAGGGCGAAGCTAGCAGCGAGTTCTTGATGGAAGCTGTTGGGATCTTGCTCAGCATAGGTTTAGACTGATCGAAGATGCTGGCTGCTATGTTCGGTGCCACGGCAAGCACCACACGGTCGAATAGCTCCTCGAGGATTTGGTCGCTTCCGTCCTCAGTCCATTGCCAGCGTACCAGGACTTTTCCGTCAACGGGGTGCACCTTCAATACACGGGCCTGGAGTCGTACATCTTTGATTCCCTCGCTTAGTCTCGATTGGACCCGATTAATGCCGTCCTTGTTGACGAAGAATTTCTGACGGAAGGATTCCTTTACAAATCCTGTAATATCACTCGCTGGAAAGTCCAGCGCTTCGGCGTGAGGACAGCTACATATGGCGCTTACCACGGGAAGAAGGTATTTGCGCATATACCACTGTGAGAGCCTTATTCTTTGGAGATAGTCGCCAAGTGATTCTTCGCATACGCTCGAATCTTCGAGACTCGAGTCCGAAACAACTTTTGCCTTCCGGCGGACCGCCCGAGGCTTGACAAGGAGACAACATGCGTAGAACCAGACATGACAAAATACTAGGCAGAAAGTCTCCAAGATCTGGCGCGTTCCCTTGCACCAGAAATGCCTCCATAGCAACCTTAGTCCGTCCCACCCTTTTCCGTAAATGAAGTAGCTCCCGGACATCATCTCTGCGCCCTTAGGGCTGGGTGTTTCGGACGCAGCCGTCGTAGATGCCGTGGCGAATATCCAGATAAGGCTTATTTGCTGAAATTGTATGCCCAGATAGTCGTACATGCGACACAGGTTGTCGTAATAGCCTCTGCAGAAACTGCGCGGGGGGATATCGACGCGCTCTCTGATACCCGTATTCTCATGTACCATGGTGAGCGACGCGGCATCGAGAGACAGCATCTTTGCCTGTGGGAGATTAACACGGTCAGTTTTCGGGCAACTCCAAGCAGAAAAAAACACGATGGGGAGAAGGAATGACTAAAAAACGATCATGGGTCACTCATTACCTGCTCGAAGAGTGTCACGGCGAATCGGTTTTGCTTATCACGGTCGAGGAGGTACGCAGTGGTAAGTCCTGCCAATCCAGTTCCAATAACGGCGACTCGTGTTTCGCGTCCACATTCCGTCGGCCGGTGGTCGCGCTTGTGCGCCTTGTCGTGCTTCTGCTCATCCATGAGAAGCGTTGCAAAACTTGGACGACCCTCTGATGTATTGGTCTTCTCGTAGTGCGCTGTGCTGGTTTGAGCACGGCTTGTGTCGTGACTTTGCGCAACGCAACCTTGGCAATGAAGAACGTGAAAAGGTTGGATCAATCGTTTCCCTCTGATTCGTATGCCAGAGAATACGCTGAAGATGAAATAATATCAGGCATTTGTGGGCGAGTGGTAAACAGTGCACAAATTTCGTCCATGATCTGTAGATGCATTGATGAATAGTTTGTTTGAAAGCACGATATTGTGGAGATTTATGCCGAATACGGAGTAACATGTGTCGGTTCGTTGTAAACTTGTAATGACACCTTACTAAGCAGTTGGTATGCTGCATCGTACATGTACATACGGTGTTGGGGCTTTGAATCGTTTGTTTCTTCAGCGGGCTGCTCATGCTGCTCATGTGCTGGCATCACTAGAAGGCTGTGCGAAGCCAGTCAGTCAGTGGCTATGTGCTACTAGCGCGGAGACCCACTGGCACAGGCCTCAATTTGGCCTCGACATCTTCAAGCTTACTTACCTCTTTCCAACGACGGCATTGTACGTTGACAGAACCACATACGGCCAACATCACTCTCAAGCACTTTCAGACATGAGATGAAGTCTTCAATTTAATGGCTTGGGAATTCTCAGCCAGGGACTTTGTCCTCGGCATCGTGACTGGGGGCGTCACCACCATTGCTCTCCTGTCCATCGGGGCATTCATCTTCCTCCGCTCCCACAACATATACAGCGTCGGACACTGGAAACTCAACATAAGGACCCCGTTTCCATCCATGTGGATGAATCTAGGTTTCTGGTGAGCATTGAACCCCGCACACTTGAACATCCCATCGGACCATGTATCTGAACGCGCTCTGCCCCAAAGGAAAACAAATGATGGAAAGCCCATCATCCACTTCAGCGAAGCCACGCGCGCCTTGTTGGAGAGAATCGTAGACGCAGCAGGGCTGCTGGCCAGAGACGAAGACTCTAAGACAGAGCCGCCCCGTGAATCTGTCGCCGTGCTTGACCTAGGCTTCGGCTGCGGCGACCAGACCGTTGCACTGGCAGAGATGATTCAAGCGCAGACTCGCCCGCACTTCAAGTACGTCGGACTCAGCTTGGATTCTTCGCAGGTCCAAACAGCACAACGAACACTCGACAGGGCGTTGAAGCTCAGCGGCGCAAGTGCCAGTGGGGGTTTAACCCAAGAATCTTTCAACTTGTACTGTGCGAACGCCGCAAAGCCAGAAACTTGGAGTAGAGCCATTCGAACGTCCGTAGATGCATTGGCAGACGGAGCATTCTCACAGCGATGGATGCTGGCACTAGATTGTCTCTATCACTTCTCGCCTTCGCGCAAACCCGCGTTCAAGCTGGCTGCGGGAACGCTGAACGCCAACGTCATGGCGTTCGACTTGGTGCTCGACGAGAATGCTTCGCCGTGGAACAAATTCCTCGTTAGGATCGTGGGACTGGTCATGAACTGTCCGCTGTGTACTTTCCTGCCAGAGGAACAGTACAGAGAGCAATTGGTGGAGTGTGGGTACGATAGGGCTCGTATTGAGATTCAGGAGATTTCGGACCATGTGTTCGGGGGAGTGTCGGGGTTCTTGAGAACGCAAGAGGCCGCGCTGAGTCAATACGGGATAGGAATAGGCGGTTTCAAGCTGGCGGGGAGGTTGTTCGAATGGTTTGATCGGACGAGGGTAGTGAGGGCGGTGATTGTGGTGGCGAGGAGAAAATCGGAACAAGGCAGGGAGGTTGATTGACTGGCGTTGGCGGGATTGGTTTTCATGTACCTACCTACCTGAGCGTCGGTCTGGCTCGATCACTGGCGCTGTTGGAGGGGAGCCTTTTCAAGGTAGCGGCTGGTGGTGAAGATGATTCAACACAACAAGGGAGTTTCAACGCTTGCCACGACCCCCGTCTGGGACATTGAAGCTTCTTTTCACCAAAGCGGCCTGATCCGAGACATTCCATGCCCAAATTTGCACGGATTCTGGACATGATAGATAATACCAGACCGATGCTAACAATCTGATCGTAGGATGGCCCCTGCATCAGGGCTTTCCGTTCATGGGTCCCCATCCCAAAAGCCGATTAAGCTTTGCGGCCAACAATGGGACATCAGCCCACTGAGTCACCACCGACCACTTGGCGGAATGTAGGCAAACCCTCCACTCGGCGAACCTAGTCTTGGTCAGATCTCTGAAGTAAGAGAACGACGGAGAAGTGACCGTCTTGGCTGCAAGACAATGCAGTAATAAGCCCGCTGGCACAACAAGGATGCTGGCTGGCCATGGAGGGTCATGACGATGGCTTCCCAACAATCCGTACGCTGATCCACGCAACCACGCTAATGAGTTTTATTAGTGCCGCGAAAACAACAGAGTAGCGTGGCAGGTTTTCCTCGTGGCTTTACACGGAGCCATCTGGCGAATATGGAAAGCGCACATCAAATGACGAAGTGGGCAGTTGAAAATGGGCCGACATCGCTTGCAATAGCTATGTCTTTTTAAGCTTATACTTGAGTAACTTTAACTATAATACTGAGTACTATTCCTTGCTACCGTGACTCATTGCGATATCTCATCAATTCGTCCAGATGAGCTGTCGCCTTGATGCCAAGCTGCGGCGGTGCATTTGGTCTAGAACGCCTAGTCCAAGTTCCTGTGGTGACTTGCCGGCACAAGACGGGGGGTTCTTTTTGCACAAGTCGAGCCTGCTAATGAATTGTTTCATTTATTTCCTTGGAAGAGAGGACCATGGAAGTCGGTCATCAATGTAGTGATTATTAGCCCCCTCCCACCTCCCATCTGTCGGCCAAGTCTTGTCGGCATTCTTCCATTCGAAGCAATAAGGCGGGTGTGGCTAATGAGCGCATATGCCCATTGCTCACACCAGTGGCGGAGTTTGTTGCTTAGCGTGAAATAGACATTTATAGTCAACATGTCCACGGACTAACACAGCCTAGACGTGACAGCCAGTTTCTCTTTATAGTATGAGACCTACGGTCTTTGCAAGCACTAGGGTATCCAGTGTGGAGTTGGCCCCTGATACATTGTTGGCCATGCCTTCCGCAAGAGTCTAACTGATATGATCAGTGAATGACAACCTGGTGGATGGGAGATCCAGTTCTGTTGGGATTTTTTTTTGGGGGGGGGGCGTTGTGAGAACGCTCTCGATGCGCTATAGAGATATCTGACTTTGTGAGCATGTGTCAATCCGAAGCTAGTATATCGATCCATGAACCGATGGAGTTGTCTTGTTTCATTCTGTTGGAATGCGGGTTCCGTCTCCGAGGAACTCTTCAATGGAGCGAGCGGAGCGCCGAACTTTCAGGGAGAAAAACAAGTTGTAGATGAGTGTTTGTATAAATACTCAAGACAAGCGCTTGCCCTCGCAATGTTCGTGCCATTGTCTGGTCTGTATTGAAGACACTACCAGCACATCAACATCAGTCGGCCGCTTTTGTCTCATACCTCGGCACATTGTCAAAGCTTATTACAGTTTGGGTGAGCATGCGCAGCGTGGTAGTGCTCGCAGCTCTTCTGGGAGCAGTCTCTGCTGCTCCTTCGTCGCCCTTCTTCAGAAACGACAGAGTTGGCTTCACCTTCGCCCATGCTGGTGGAGTCTCCGACATTGCCATCACCAAAGACAACACCCTCAACGGAACCTATCCCTACCATGAGCCAAAGACCCTCAACATGTTTGTTGCCTCGGCTGCAGCTGCTCGGCCAATGCCCTTAGAGTTCATCAACAACTTCAATGGCGGACAGGTCAAAGCCTACATCCAAGGGCTCGACTCCAAGGGGAAAATTGTCTTCATCAAGTCAGATGGAACCTTGTTCTACCCAATCCCCAGTGAATCAAACATTCCCGTTGAGATTGACAACAGCAAGATCGCAATCACTCTTCCTGGACGAGGCCAGAAGTTCAATATCATGCTACCCATACCCATTTACTCCGGCCGAGTCTACTTCTCGGAGGGCAAACTCGGGTTTTACATGGTGAAGGATGAGCATGGAGTTGGACTGGTCCAGCCCTCGGTTACGAACCCAGCGGATCCCAGCTCTGAGACCAATTGGGGTTTCGTCGAGTTCACATATTCTCCGGACGGTGCTATTTTTGCAAACATCAGCTACGTCGACTATATCGGCATGATCCTCAGCATGTCGCTCAGTAACAAGGATAACTCATACGTTCAGTTGACAAAAGGCCTGGACAGCGGCGCCGTGACGAGCATCTGCAAAGATCTCGTCAGTCAGTCGGGGAAAGATGGCCGCAACTGGACGGCTATGTGCGTTACCGATAAAGCCGGCAAACCGATTCGCGTCCTGTCACCCAACGTCTATGCGGTCATGAAAGCAGATGACTTTGAAGACTACTGGCAGGAGTATGTCGACCAAGTCTGGCAACAATACTCCAACAGGCCCCTCACGATCGATACTCAGGGCCCAGCGGGCAAGGTCAAATGCCGCGTCAACGGTAGCCAGATGAATTGCGACGGTGACAACAGATCGCACCTCAAGCCCTCGGCCAAAGACATCTGGGGCTGTGACAGTGGGCCCTTTGGAAAGAAGGAAGGCGATAACGACGTTCATCTTGCCGTCATACCGCGACTTTGTGCCGCCTTTGTCCGGTCCACGTTGCTTCTGCAGGGCGGTGATGTTCAGCCGAGTCTCCCCGAGGCCGATTACTACAAGGTCAATACCACAAACCACTACAGTCGCCTGGTCCACGAGCACGAGGTCGATGGCCAAGGATATGCCTTCGCATTCGACGACGTCAACCCAGACGGGGAGAATGCGTCTGGTGCTGTTGCGTCGAGGAATCCGGATATTCTGAGAGTCTGTTTCGGTGCACCTCTGTCATAAATAAGCCGAGGCTCGTGTCAAATTAACGTTAATTTATATGGTGGGAGGGTGGGCTGTATATATGGGCCAAGACTGATTTCTGCAAGCAGGTGATGCAGCGCGTGTTCCATGCTCATAGACACAATCAATGTAGAATGTATGTGCGATCAACAACACCCAGCAGCAAAGTCTGCACCCGCGATTGCAAGACATGCGCCCCCTGCTTCATAGGGACCAGACAGCATTCACAAGGCCATCCAAGCTGCCAGGGAGACTGAGACTGAGACTGATGAGTCCCAACGGGGGTGGCGAGGAACACGAAAGGACAGAAAGGACCAGGATGTGTCGTGTATCTTTGTTGATTCTCTTTGCGCGACTCCGTAATATTATGTAGGTGTGGGGTGGCAGCGGACGCGCGTTCAAATTTAGTCTCGGGTGATAGCGACCCCGTATCTTCCGGTGCATGAGGATTGTGGAAGACGGAGCACATGTACCGGCGGCAGAGTACGTGTGTGTTGCGGATTACCCGCCTCAACATGGTTTCCGTACTGCAGATCAGTGCCAGGTACATGCACACTGTACGGAGTACATACGGCAGAGACGGGGCGAAGCTTGGCACGTAAAAGCGCCCCAAGCAGACATTCTAGAATCTTTGTAGACCACTGCTGGCCACTGGTCGCGAGTCGTTCGACGACTGATCAAACAAGCATTGTGCGTCTTGTCCGGTTTAAAGCGGAATCTCCGTGGCCACATCGTATCGTCCCTCTTCTGTCAGACCTACCCCCTCCCTCCCAATCTCCCAATACATACAATACAGTCTGGCGTCTACTGCAACCAGCGGCCAGGTGAGAAGCGCTTCAGAACAACTCGTTTTAAACTCCATGGCTGGCTGCACGGTGTCCTGCAGCCGACTGCAGCCCATCGACAAAGGTCGGTTGGTTCCTGAGAGCTTGTTTGGCGCTACGGGGAGCTACGGGGAGCTACGGGGGAAGGTTAACGGCCAACGGTCGCTAAAAATGGCAGCCACCACTGAAGAAACATTGACAACCCGTCACATCCGCTGGCATGTGGCGGTTACAGGGGGGTGGGTCCCGCCAATCTACTGGCCGGCCACCCCTCAGCATCAATGAAAGTCCCTTCATCAATGTATGTATGTACTCCGTACACATCGTATTATCATAGGTAATTACCTGTTTGGTAACCTGGACTTGTCCCGGCAAGTCACCAGTCCCCTGCGTCCCCTGGTTCATTAATTCAACAAATTCAGCATTTCGTGGCCAGCCATTTGGCCGAATATCATTCATTACTCAACAGATAAGGGGTAACAGATATCAGACACGTTTCTGGCTCGCACTCCACCTTCCCTTCTTCACGAATTCAAATCGACAAGCTGGTTCATGCTCCCCCTGTCTGTTCATTTCGCATAAGCCCCGTAATAACATCTTCTTCTTATTGTATCAGTCGAGCCTTCCCGCTTGCGTCGGACACCTTGTCCACTTGTCCATTCTTTTCATCCTCTTTCTTCTTCACCTTCCCTTCTTTGTCCGGCCCGCCACCCGTCTACGTTCACATTCTTGGTGCTGTGGCCGCATCTACTTTATTCGAAAAGTCGAATCACTTTGCTGTTCACCAACCCCTTCACTCCGACCACCTGGTGTGGTTGATTCATCAAAAAGCGCTCGCGTGTCTTCGATTCGGAGACCCGTAAGATTTCCTTGCTTTCGCATCCGCAACGTTACGTTGACTTCGCCCGAAGCAATCATGGCGTTCATTAAAAAAATAGATCGAGCCGTCCAATGGGCGGGGGAGAAGATGGGTTCAGAGGCCAAAACTTCACATTCAGAGGAATTCCAAAATCTAGAGGCCGAAATGAACCGTCGTCAAGAGGGTAGGTTTTTTTTCCTTCACCGGCTGTCCCCTTTGGGCCATGAGATTCAAAACAACACCTCTAATGCACGAGGGTTAGGCATGGAAAATCTCCAAAAAGCTACCAATGTTTACTCGAAATGGATATCCCGCCGATGCGACACTTTCGAAGATAAGAGCCGGAGCCCACCATCTGCCCTCTTGGGACGCACCATGGCCGCCCATGGGAACGATTTCGAGCCGGAGTCAGAGTTTGGACACTCTCTTGCAGCTATTGGGCGTGCCAACGAACGAATCGCAAATATGCACAGCAACTTCGCAGAGGACGTCAACGCAAACTGGCTGCACCATGTTGACCGCAATGTCGCCATGATGAAGGACTACCAGGTATGAGGCCCCTATACACTTGCTGTGTCAAAGGCTCCAACGTGCTGATAACTCATGTGGGTAGACTGCTCGTAAGAAGCTCGAGAGCCGCCGTCTTGCCTACGACGCCAGTGTTGCCAAGATGCAGAAGGCTAAGCGAGATGATTTCCGAGTTGAAGAAGAGACGCGTGTCAGCAAAACCAAATTTGATGATTCTAGTGAAGACGTTATGCGGCGCATGCAAGACATTCTGGACTCAGAAGGGGACTCAGTTGCCGCACTCAATGCGTTTTTAGAAGCTCAGCTCAACTACCATGAGAGAGCAGCAGAAGAGCTTCGTCGAGTTTGTCAATCATTGGGCGAAGGCGGTCGGCCAGAACCGCCTTCTGTCGATGAGCTTCGAGTTTCTAGGGCGCGCTCCAACACCTCAAGATCATGGCAGGAGTCGAGGCAAGTAACATCTGAACGAGCAAGCCCAACGGTGGAAGAGCTTCCACTTCGTCGTTTAGCAAGCTCTTCTGCGGCACCACCTCCTCTTCCTGCGCCCTCTCAGTCTCCTCGTCAATCACTACTTCGACCATCAACATATGGAACTAGAACCCCACTTGCGTCAACTGGTCATAGGGTTCCTTCATTGGCCAGAGCCACGACCGATAGCCGAGTTTATGGCAATGGCACAGACGATGTATTCAGGGACGATGAATCAACTGGAAGCGGCGATGGGACTTTTGGATGGGGTAATCGTAGCGCGAGTTCTGCCACCAGCTATGACAGCTTGTCCCGCGTGCCCAGCGGTCACGAGCTGAAAAAGGCTCCCCCTCCACCACCGCCGGTGAACAGAGCCAAAAAGCCACCCCCACCGCCTGTACCAGCCCGCCGGGCACACTTGAACCAGTAAGTGCGCGGGTCGCAACGGATGTTACGCCTCCCAGCACGGCGTTTTGTATGATTTTTTGCTCAGTGGAAGAGGTCCACAAGCCTATGAAGAACAAAATCTTTGTAGATTATTAAATTGAAACCTGAATCCGAGGCACAGAATGTCATCCTTTCGTATCACCATAGGTCCCTCTCCCCCTCCGAGTCAACTCTATCTCTTAAATGCAGGGTCGAATAACTTTGCAGTGTTGGATTTGCTTGTTATCTTATCGTAAGAGGTCGCGAAGTTGACGCCTAGTCACGTGCGCCACGATGTGCATGCAATAAGCTCCACGAAGCTGAGCCACTGGCCAAGCTCCGTCGCCTTTTACATGCATCGAGTCTAACACAGCTCTCCCAAAATTGCGAGTTAGGGTCGTTTGCTCGACATCTTGTGCTTCAACTATGGCGACCGAAGATGAGAGATATAAGCAATCGAGCCAGTTTCGTCTCTGGTCTTTTTCGCCAACTAATCTGCAGGAGCTTCAGGAAAAGACGAATTCACTAGCAAAGCAACAAATCATACCTCGATTAGACCCCGTGCCAGAATTTTTGACACCGGAAGAAGAAGCTCGGCTGATTAAATTTTTCACGGTTGAACTGATTCGCGCAGCCCAGTTTTGTGAGCTGCCTACCGAAATACGATCCACGGCCGCCATATTTCTCCGTCGATTCTACGTCACCAACTCGTTAATGACTTACCCTCCTACAGAGCTTCTGAAAACGTCTTTATTTTTTGGTTGCAAAGCGGAGGGCTTCTACATACGACTATCTAAGTTGGCTGAAAAGTTCCCCAACACTACAAGCGAACAAATCCTTGCTGGCGAATATTTGCTCTGCCAAGGCATCCGATTCGCGTTTGATGTACGGCATCCCTTCAGAGCGTTAGAGGGGGCTATCCTTGAGCTCAGAAAACGTGTCCCGGACGATGAAAGTAGAGTAAACAGTGCCCATACTCGGGCGCGAGACATTCTCAAATTCAGCGCTTTGGTCACAGACGTGTACTTCCACTTCACGCCAAGTCAGATCATGATGGCTTCGCTGCTAATGGTTGATTCGGGCCTGGTGGATATTTTGCTTCCCAGGCCAGCGGAGAATGTAAACCAAACCGGCGACAGAGTGACGGGGACTCATACAGATGTGTACGATAAGATAATGACAACCGTTGAGAGCTGCCGAGCTATGTTGGAAGACGAGCCACCCGAGAGGATGTCTGAATACTGGGGCACGGTATGATCCTTCAATTCCGGATTTCACTTCTATCTCCCCTTTGATACTCCCTTCTAAGCGCCTTTAAATGACTAAGTTTATAACCAGCCTGAAATTGTCAAGTCCATGAAACCCCTCCGGAAAAAATTACAGAAATGCCGAGATCCCGACAGAGCCAATTTGGTGGAACTACAGCGAGCACGTCGAGAACAGGCCGCCACCAAGCCGAAGAAACCGAATTCCACGAGCGACGGAGCCGTGTTTGGAGACGCCGATCCGAGAGACGCTAAACGCCGAAAGGTTGATACTGCAGATGACGTTTTCGGTCCATCTTTGGGCTGATGGATGATCGAGTCTCATTCGCGACACCGTCACAAAGAAAAAGCTAGAGCTACTAGAGCCAAATGATTCGGGATCGTTCTTGCGAATTCTGTGTATCGATAATGCCTTCCCACCTGGCTACGCGGGCCATCAATTCGCTCGATATACCATTACGGAACAGAGCAGCGTTTCCCAAGATATTCATAAATGAATCGACCTTGCCGCAATCCTAGAATACTGAAACTAGCCAGATTACGAGAGAAGACGAAGGTATCGTCTTCCCAAGCGAAGGTGCCAGCCGATAGCACTTGCTTACGGTTTAGATTCAACACCATATTTGCCTAGATAATTTTGGTAGTTCTTTGGGTCTAACTAGCTGGGCTTCCTATCACAGAGGTTGTTCTTGTTCTCAGGTTTGGCAAAAAAAAGATGATTTCCACGTCTTTGCAACATGCAGAGGATATCTTCCTGAAGACAGACTCCCTCGTGCCTATGCCGCTCGTCAGGGAACAAATTTTTTCATCACATGACGCTGTCGCGATATGTCGCGGTCCCTCTGGGGCAAATCAGGTTAATGTAGGTCATGACCTGCAAATCTGTCGCAAGATTCGAATGCCGAGAAGGAGCCGGCTTGACAGCCTGCTCAACACTATTTGAGTGATGCCTGTGTCTAGAGCAATGTTGGCGTTTGTCTCGGCTTGGCAATTGACACGACGTATGATACATTGGCCGGCGCAGTAAAATTCGATGCATGGCAAATCGGCTTGCGATAGCTACCAGGGAGACCAATCTGATGGCCATCAAGGGGCGAACAACGGCAACTGGCAGGTAGTAAATCATGGAGCTTCGGCTGAATATAGGGCGAATCCGCAGCGGACGAACAGCAGCTTTGCGGCGACCGCGGGTGAAAGGAGGAAGCGGGTGACCGACCGTGGGAGAGACGGTGTTTAGAGATGAAGACTTTGTGGGAGTAGGAAAGGAGCTGGTGGGAGAATCGGGGTGTTGGAAGCAGTCAGGTTTGCAGGGGATTGGATCTTGTTGCGTCAACGGTAGTGCGTATATTATACTTCTAGTCCATGCAGTCAGTATATGTATGTGTATTGGAGGCATCAAGATAGACCATGGAACATCTATGCTAATGCGTCTAGGAATTTCAACAACCGCCTCTTCCCAACAACGCCAACTACCTCAGCCGTCTCCTCGTCTATCACTATTAAGTGGCCGATCCCCAGCTTGCCAAACATTTCTGTGGCGTACTCAATGGGAGCCTTTGCAGACACACACAAAGGATTCGGGTCTATCAGATGCCGAAGACTGTCATCCGAAAGACTCACGAGATTCAGGCCGCCGCTTTCATGCTCGTCCAAAGCACGCACTGCAGACCTAATGTTGGTCTCTGGGAGATACCCTTGACATACCCTTTGCTCGTTCACTATGACAAGACCCAGTTCTGTAAGACAGTGAGCTTCGATTTCGGCTACAATTTTTCGGAAAGAGCATATTGATAGCCTGTTGTTTGTATCCATATGTGCTATCACTCTCGCCATGATGCTAGCTGGGGGACTCAGCTGTCTCACGGTAGGTGGATGATCGGAGTCTCGAGCTGCTTGTAGCTTCACTACTGCCTGCTCAGCATCAAGGAACGGGTGTCCCATGATGTGCTGGGCAAGGTCGTATACTCCTTCGGCGCTGATGGAGTCGGCAACCCATTTAGCTGTAAGAATAGCAATCATAAAGGGTGGGATGAAATTGACTTCCCCGGTCAGCTCGAACATGATGACAGCCAAGCTCACCGTCATTCTGCTGACTCCTGCTAGAAAAGCCGCCGATCCGACCATGGCAAAGATCCCCGGTGATATGTCTGGAACAAGTTGTCCCACCATCCTGCCAAACAAAGCGCCCGCATCCAGCGCGGGAATGATAATGCCGGAGGGGACTTTGCAGCCGAATGTGATGGTGGTCAATATGAGCTTCACAAAGGCCCCCGAAATCAACCAAGCATAGTATTCACCCTTGCCGCCAGATCTGGCCTCTTGTTTACAGATCCAGTCTTCATCTATGTCGTTGCAGTCGACAAGCAACCGCTCCATGATGATATCTCCGGTGTCGCGTATCAATGGGTTGGGATACTGGATACAGGCTGTGATGAGAACCACAATGAACACCTCCAGCACTGGGCTTTTCTTGATGAAGGAGATTTGCCGGAATGATTTGGACCAGGAGAAATTGGCCTTGCAGAATACTCCACCAAAAATTCCGCCGCAGACACCGAGGAAGATGAAGACCACATAGTGAACAACATCGTAGTCCACACCGTAATTTGTCTCGAACAGCACAAGCTTTCCAGTACCGGTTGGATTCAGTTCTCTCAGTGTTGCTGCTGCTACCAAAGAGCAGAGAAAGGATTTCCAGAGGACGCGGCGGGGGAAGTAGGTGCTGATTTCTTCATAGCTGAATAGCACGCCGCCGATAGGAGCACCGAAGGCAACAGATAAACCAGAGGAACAAGCAACACTGAGCATTTCTCTCATTTTGCCCTCATTCCCTGCGTATCTGGGCATGGTTTTGGCGACAAGATATCCCACACAGGTCGATATATGGACAAATGGACCTTCCTTTCCGAGACACATGCCTGTTGCAACAGCAAATGTGGCCCCAACAGCCTTGACGACCAAAACCCTCAAGGTCAAAAAGTGCGGGATGACGAATCCAGATAGAATGGTTTTGATCTCAGGTATACCACTTCCAGCAGCCATGTACATGGTCTTACCCTTGGAGGCGCTGGATTGGTTTGCTCCGTCTTCGCTGCCGTGTTTCCTTTGAACGGAGTCAACATCAAAATCCACCACAGGGGGGAGTTCTGTCTTTGTTGTCATTGTCACGCCCGCTGCGATCAGACCGAAGAGTAAGGCGAATATGACGTATATTGCATACGCAAACGGAAAGCTTCGAGTCCATGGTCTCCAGCCCTGACACGTTCCATCGGGTGAACAGCAAGACCGCCGGTTCAGCCAGATACTTGACACGCAATATCCCTCCTTCCAGTCTGCCACGGTCTCAACGCTCACATCAACCACAAATGCTACTCCGGCGGTAAGAACGCCAATCGTGATGGCCGCGATCCAGGCTTGGGCTGAGTCCCACCAAGTTCCTAAACGTCCTAGTATCCTGACTGTGAGTCCGCCTCGTGTGCTTGTATTCTTGGGTGTATGACGGTCATTGTCTTTCACCAAGTCCTGTAACCAATTGATCGTAGCATAATCTTTGTAGGGTGCAGTGCCCCCCACTTCATTACTCCAACCGGATTCGGCAACGGATTTTGAGGGTCGTGGAGAGCAGGGTAGCGATTCGAGATCGCGATTGTATGTAGGTTCGAGAAGGGGAGCTGTTTCCATGATGCGTTCTAGGGGATGAGGGGCGAGTCATAGCAGCGTTTCAAGGATTCTTTTGTTCTTTCAACCTTTTATCGTAATTCGTAATTCTTAATTCGTAATTCGTCACTCGTCATTCGCTAGGGATGAAAAAAATGAGAGCAGAGGACGGTCGGTCAGGAAGGTGTTGGACAAGGGAAACAGAGAGCATGGCTGGGTGGTAATTACTCATGGCGTTGGGTGCATTGCATGGGGGCATTGCACCTGGCCACCAAAAGATGCACGTATATGAATGTAAATGACAGGTACGAGTGGACGGTTTTCCGTGCATTTCTGTGTATAGAATTCTGTTCATGGGCAGGCGCGAGGTGAGGCGGTCTCGTTGCGAGAATGACGGCCCGCACGTGGCTGCTGTATTACGTCATGCGGAAGGGCCCGTGGTCGTTAACTCGTTGGCCGCGGTCATCCGAGCACCAATATGATGTCAAGTACCACGCAAGATGACCTTCGAATGTTGCGTGTGTGTGAGGATGTACGTGTAGTTCATCTCAAACCGATAGTTTGCATTCGGCAACACGTTTTTTCGATGAGTTGATGGGTGGCATCCCGAGTCGAGCTGGGTGTCGGCAAACCTTTGCTGTGCCTCGTCTGATGAGAAAAGGCCTGGCAAATCGTCTTGTTGCTGTTCTGAGCCAGATTTCAGCGTGCAAATATGTGCTTTTTTTTTTTTTTTTTGGAAGCTCGATCCGATCGCCGTCGACGAGCCGATTGACGTCAGGCAACTGCGAAACAACTACGTTACAGCCCTGGATATGTCTCAGAAACTCGGGTCGCTCAATGCCGCTGGGCGCAAGTATGCCGTGTGCCATGAGATTGCTGTTACGCTTGATCATACTTTTGTATTCCCGGGCATCTGGAACTTCCCGGACTACGTTTTCGCTTTCAACTTTTTACGCCTTGTACAATCGTCCAAGGACTTGCCGTTCGATCATTGATCAATGACGTTGGTCGATTTGGGCGCACCAGCCAATCGAAGCGATCGTCGGCAACGTCAACGGGAATAACTTGCTTACATAATAAATATCGCATCGGATGGCCTCTGCACACGTCTTGTTATGAACTCCCGATTCGCGAAATGTGCTTTCATCTCTTCCCACTGCGTCTGAACATGATCTGAGCTAAACCAGTCCTTTCTTCTTCTTCTTCTTCTCCTTTTTTTTTTTCGTCCTGCGTGTACCGTACAGTACCCTCGCTCGTGCTTGCCCGATGAAGTAAGTATTTCCTTGGCACGCCTCCTGAGTCCCCAGTCCTGACGCGAGATGCTGAAACCGTCTGGTATTAAGCCTGATATCTGGGACAGCCTCATTGCATAACATTGCCACCAACAACACGCGGTTGCATGAACGGAGAAGGTAGTATCCGGCAAGGTTGACTCATCCCCAAAGCAATGCCAGGTGGCCCGTCAAAAAGCGCCCTTTCGGGCTAACTTACAAGTCCAACTGTGAGACCAAGACAGTAGTGTTGTGTGTGCTTCTTTCTCAAGAGTAGATGTAGGCAAATGAGAGGCGTCTTTATGCAATGGCTCGCATCCATCTGGGGGACAAGAAACCGCAGTCTATGCTGAGTTGCGGGATGGCTAATGACCCGAACCTCATTGACCGCATTGACCGCATTGGGGCGTGGTATTTCTCCAATACTGCAGGAAGCGATGGTTCTACGGATTACAATCGAACCAGACGAGCTGGGGGGGAGGGGGGGGGGGCATTGTGCGCACATTGCGCAGCACAGGCTTGAAGGCTTAGTTCGCGGAGTTCAGAAAGCACCAAGTCATTCTCATTTCATCAAACGAACTTGCTACAGCCTGGCAGCAATAAGTTCACCTAGAGTCATGCACCTGCTACCATCTATGGCTTCACGAAGCTGGGGCTTGTTTCGAGATCGCCATTGGCCCCGCTTCCCTCGCTTCTCGCCGTCCATGGCGGCCTGTTCAGGACTTTACATCATAGCTAAGGGATATTTATTATACAAGATGAATGAGGATTTTACTTAAGTGAAGGAGGAAGCCCTTTATGTTTCTTGGCATTGCACTTTCAGTTTGTTTTGTGCTGTCAATATTCCGCGTCTGTTTTTCCTTTCCTTTTTTCTTTGGCATCTCCTTCTCTTTCTCTTATTCACTTCTCAGCATCTGTGCAGTCAGTGTACCTCCATTCATCCATAGAAAGAGCTGGCTCTCTTCCTGTCACCATGAAGGCCACTTGTTCTCTAATCAGGCTCTCTGGCCCGCTGCTGGTTCTCAGCGGGCAGGTTGCCGCTCAAGACAAGATCCAGTTGGAGGTCAGCCAGGTGATGAAGGTTACGGACGCGACTCAGGGTGGTTTTCGCCCTTTTATGGAGTTTACAGTAGCAGGCCAGGTCATGAAAGGACTTCTGGATACTGGAAGCGGTGATTGGACTATGCCAAGGACAGGAAGTGCCTTCTGCAAGAGTGATGGTCAGCAGTGTGATGGAACTGCGACAGGTTTCAAAGCCGGATCATTCGACCCTGCAGGCGCTGGCGCACAAGTTCGAGACGTAAACCAGCCACTCAACGCATCCTTTACCGGAGGAGCCCAATTTATGGGTAAATTCATCGAAGCTCCTCTTCAGATCACTCCTGGAGGCAAGGCTGTCCAGGTACAGATGGGTCTTGTGGAAGAAGGCGGCGTGCCGGCTGGCGAAACCAGCTTTCCAGTCTTGGGAGTCGGTCCAGTTCAGTCAGAGTCTGCCGAAAACAATTATCCAAACGTACCGGCTCGGTTCAAAGAGACCAATGACTCAAAAGTCAACGCATATGGCCTCTATATTGGCGACTTCCGTAAGTTTACTTGGTTTGACGCCTCGTTGGTCCCTTGTCTCGAATAGTGGTTCTAGCAGCAATCCCAATGCATCATGTCATGCGAGCTTTCTTTCGCCATGGAATGAAAGGATTGGAACTGACAGTTTAAATACCTAGGCTCTCCTGAGAACGGATCGCTCGTATGGGGAGGATTCGATGCCGCGAAGGTTGACGGGAAGCTCAAAGCCGCACCGTTGGTCAGAAATCAAGATGGGGATCTTCCACGTTTCGTCGTCGATTTCAGTTCCGTCCGCTTGATCCCATCAAAAGGCTCACCGGAACGTGATTCGACACGGAAGAACCCTTCAAGAGGGGGAAACGAACCAAGCCGCAACAACAAACAAACTGGGACTCTATCAGAATCAGGAGATGAGACGAAATCAGCTGGAAAGTTCCGGAGATCCGTCTTTGCCCGCAAAGTCTTGAACAGGCCCCAACGCGCATCATACGACCACACGAGGCGCCCCCTATCGACTAAAACCCTCCTGCGCCGGCAGCGGGATGGAAACATCTTGGGAGACGATCTTCCGCCTGTAGTGGAGCTAGATTCTGGCGTCCCCAACCTCGTTTTGTCTGAGAAAACTGTAAACACAATATCTGATATGCTGGGAGCTCAACCGGGCCCTAAAGGCGAGTTTTTAACGGATTGCAATCGAATCAAGGGCATGGATGTCGTCATTGGCATGAATAAAGATGCGGTTGAAATCAGAGTTCCTCTAGACTCGCTCATAGCTCCAAAGGAGCCTCCACGCGGTCCAGGAGCCCCTGGCAAAAATGAGCCGCCCCAAAAAGCGAGAGCTCTGGGTGGCAGTCCGAGAAACTATGGTGGCAATCAAGATGGCAATGGCCGCGGAGGAAATGGCCAGAATGAAAACGGTCGTGGTCGTGGAGGAAATGAAGGTGGAAACGACCGAGGTAGTAAAAACCGAGGTGGAAACAACCAAGGTGGTAATAACCGAGGCGGAAACAACCGAGGCGGAAACAACAAAGGCGGAAACAACCGAGGCGGAAACAACCAAGGTGGTAATGACCGAGGCGGAAACAACCAAGGTGGTAATAACCGAGGCGGAAACAACAAAGACGAAAACAACCGAGATGGAAACAACCAAGGTGGTAATAACCGCGGCGGAAACAACAAAGGCGGAAACAACCGAGGCGGAAACAACCAAGGTGGTAATAACCGAGGCGGAAACAATAAAGGCGAAAACAACCGAGATGGAAACGATCAAGGCCGCAACGGCAACCAGCGCAAGGTTGGCGATCCCGGTGTTTGCAGCCTTCGAATAATTCCAGGCGACGATCAGGGTGGTGGTACTGCCATTCTTGGAGCACCGGCAATGCAGCACATGTACGTTGTCTTCGACATGGATTCCGAGGTTCTGATGATGGCGCAGGCCAAGGCGAACGAAACCAAGGTGGACATACGAGAGTACATCCCAGCTCGGCGTAAATGAGCCTTCCTGGCCGCAAAGGATCGAGGAGCTTCTTTTGTATTCGAAGCCTTCATGAACAGTGGGAGGGCGCTTCCATTTCTTTGCCTTGGTTTAGAACGTAGACCCGAGTATAGAACAAGCTTTAATCCGACTCTCTTCTCACTGGTAGAAGAAACCTACCAAGTGTGCCACAGTAAGCCGCATTGGCTTGTTCGTTTCTGGTCCGCGAATGCTCAGTCGGTAAGAATTAACAGTCACTCCAATCACGAGCTTCTTTCACCATGGCAGGATATGAATATCGCTTCTTCGCTAGTACCGTGGGTTTGTAAGTTCGTTGAAACCACCACCCCCACATCCCGACGACAAGTGTCAAGACTCGATTCCGGTAATCTGTTGCAATACGCCTGGTCTGATCTGGAATGGCTCAATCCCTTGATATGAAAGGTCTGCTGTAGTTTTAGAGCTATAAACATAAAAGGAAGGATATGAAGATTCTTACGATGACTTGGCCGCGTACGCTGGACAAAGCGCGCCAACGTCGCGGTTGATCGGGAGAGTATCTCCAAGGCATCTCATCTCGCTGGTCGGACTTTTGTTGCCTCTCCTGTGGCTGGATCGGCGTACCCGAAATCTATCTCCCAAGACTCCTCTCTGCTCTTTGAGAGCTGATAAAGTAAGGTTCGCCCGGCGGCGGCGAATTGCGCTCGACCCCAAAAACGAACGGTCAGGCAGATCAATCGCAGATTTGTGCCAGAGAACCGCTTCGGGACCCTGCGGGGTTGGCAAGTTTCTGTTCTCAAACAAAAAAATACCTGTTGGTCGTCGGACGAAGCTTGGCATTTTCTTGGCGTGTTTGTTTGTGCTAGGCATGGCACGCGTAAACGAACTACATGTAGTTCGCCTGCAGAAACAATCATGTCACCGTAAACACTTGTATCCTGTGACAGGAAACATGGAGGTAGTTTCCTCTTTCCGTAGAACCTTCAGTGACTGCCTCCGAAGCAACAATGTGGTCATGTAAGTTCCAGGCTATAATATGACAGACTACGTCAACGCTCTTCATGATTAGTTGTACTCCGTACAGTTGACGTATAATACAGTGTGACCAGTCCAACAAAGGGCTTCCTCTGATTATACCACGCGCGTCCAGTCGTCCTCGACTAACGGCCCCCATGTCCTCCTGCTTAATTGCAGGTCTGGGAGATGCTTAACCCCTGTTTGGCCCTCTTTCTGCTTTGTTGTTGTACTCTGTGTTGGCACCAGATCTGTGTCACCTCCACTTGACGTGGGTATTTGTTGAGATGCAAAGAACTGCGGAGCAAGCCGTACTAGCATCTGTCGGATCGCCGGCAAGCATAACCCCATCATCCCAACACTGACTTCAACAGTCGACCACAGAACAATTTCACACTGGTCCCATGTTGGATTCTTGGAGTTGGCGAAAGTCACAAGTGACCTGAATCGAATGATGGATATGATTGTGACACTGTTTGGGCGGGACACATCCCAATATTAGCAAAGACTTTGACATGCGTAACCGCCCTTACACGCCAACTTACGACAAGGCTGTCATGAACATGACGGCGGCCCCAAGCTTCTTCTTCCAGTGGAGACTCAATTTGTGAACCTGATTCAATGGAATGGCTATGAGCCAAAAGTCCATGGCAACGCTCATGGCTGCATTCGCCCATCCAACCGAATTTATGTTGATGCATCTGCCATGAAGACCATGATTGCCGTATTGCTCCCACGTATATCTCACGGGCGTGCACTGAAACGCGGCAATCAGGATGAATACCAGTCCAGTCAGGACGATGCAGCCGATCGTGATCCACAAGATGCGACGCACAGTTCGCCCCGGGAATATCGACAGGTAGAAGAGGCCCCACGTCGCCTTCATCATGGTTATCTCCATGAAGTAGAGAATCTGGATGACGTAAAAATACAGCGCGAAGCCTCGCACCTCCTGAGGCGAGACTGTCCACACATCCCGGCCGAGACCGTTGGCGATGAGGCCTTTAGCATCGACTACGGTGGCAGAGATGCGAATGAAGATTGACACGAATACGGCCCAGTCGTCCGCACTGAAAGCTCGTCGTGTGCTGTAGAACTTGTTGATGACCAAGCGGAAGATCATGACCAGCGATGTGACACAGCCGAGGGCAATCACCTCCCGTGCCAGTCTCGGTGATCTATCGCGTATCGGGGCGCTGTTGATCGCTTCCGTCGTTCTATTTGATGAAGTCGCTGATGACGGTGACGAGACATCCGCGGCTGAGGCAAGGCTCAACAGCATTACCCAGACGAAGGAAGGCCCGGAGGCCAGTCTGGCTAGCATGCTGACTGAACACGCCGTTGTCCCAGGAATATTGTAGAATCGTCACGAATTCTTCGCCAGACTGGGCATGCTCTGTGTGAATGCGTCAGCCAGCCGGGAGATGACGGGAAAAAGCCACAACGAGCGCTATCCCTGCTTATAAAGTCTTCGTAGACCCAGCAAATACCCTGACTGTTTTCGGAGAATATAATCCGGTTAGTTTTCCCATTTGCCATAAAAGTAGTGTACAGGAGCGTCCCGGCAAACCGGAGCTTCCTCTTGACCACCCCGCAAAATATATAAAGTTCACCGCTTAGCCTCGAAGAAGTGCTCAGGACATGGCCGGGTTCTTGGCTAGGCGCGAACCCCCCGTACTAGTTTGTTTCTAGTTACTGGAGTGGATGGAACTGTTTTATTAGCGCCGACTTGTGGCTTCTGAGCTTGACTTCTGGGTATCCGAGCGCACACTAAAGTACTCCATGTCGTTGACAGGAATGCTGCATGCAGAAAATGGAAGTGGCGGCGCGAAGTCGATCGACACCATGATGATGTCTTGACTTGCGTGGCTGTATGCAGTCGCAGTCTGATGGGTTCTAATTCAGAATTTGAGCCGTCATTCAGGGTCCACGACTCCACGCTGGCCCATCTTTTGCAATCCAGACTTCCCGACGCAAGAGCCGACGGAATTTAAGCTTTCGGCCCATGATCTTCATCCTTTGACTAGTCCGTATTGGCGTGGGTGTCTTTGGAGCGGGGTAAACGGACAAGGCGTGATGTGAATCCTCTCAGCTGAATATTCGGCCACGACTTCTTCTGGCTTGATACAACAACTGCCCAGACGTTTCTGTACGAAAGGTCGTCCGTCTCTATCTACGGCTGATCCACCAGCGGGGGGTAATCCGTTCCGAAGTCGATATGGTGCAATATGCTCGTCCGGATGTCCTTGTCGACGGGGCTCGCAAAGAATTTAATTAATCTGATGACAGTCCCCGAGGGCTTGGCAGGTGAGTGCGACGATGACAACGTACCCTTTGTTGGGGCTTGGAAGCGAAAAAAGTCGATATGGGAGCGTAGAAGAGAGGAGGAAGCGGCTTGCCGTTCAGTCAGTCCCTTTGTACCATCCTGACTTTCAGCAAACGCTTGGCGGTAGGTTTGTCCTCGACTCCTCGAAGCGCAGGCTATTCGGAAACCTGACTGTGAGAGCTGTGCACTGTGCACTATACGCTGTGCAGTAGTGCCAGTGTGATGTAGTAAGCACTGTGCAATGGATATTACGTATTAGCCCGATGGCGCCAACGAGGTCACGAGATCCACATCTGCCTTGATATATGCGAGGAACTTCTGAACACCCCTAGCGGCTCCTGTTAAACGTGTTTAGTGGTATTCCTTATACAACGGTTTTTATAATAGCTACTTAAGATAATAATAGTGACATTCTTAAGAACCTCTTTAACCCAGAGCTATTAGTCCGGGTTAACAAGATTCTTACGGCTGCCTGAATTTATCGGCATCATAGGCGCAGGGAAAGCTTCGGTATCCGCCCGGGCTAACTATTGTCCGCTTCCGTTTTTTTTTTTTTTGAACTAACGATTTAACTGACTTTCTGACTTGACGATTTAATTGACTTTTTGACTGACGATTTAATTGACTTTTTGACTGACGATTTGACTGACTAACCGACGATTTGACTGATTCGACGATTTAACTGATTCGACGATTTGACTGACCGACTGACGATTTGACTGATTTTCTGATGGCTGCAATATGTGCGATGTAGCTCTTTGTACTTAGCCTCCCTCGGTCTGATTGGCCCACTAGCACTTTCGTGACCCAGTTGGCGCCTTCGGGCACTCAAAGGGATGGCGAATTTTATCAATTATGAATCGCGCGAGCCCGTCGTACTGGAGTAAAAGCGACAAGTATGGAGTAATTGTATATAAGCGCTTAAACGCGGCCCAGTGGGCAACGCCAGGGTTGTGGTCGTGGTCGTCGCCAATGATATCATGATAATGGGTCAACTTCGCAATGTCCAAACAGAGCACCAGCCAGACAGACAAGACACCGCCCACCTCACCTTTCCTTCGATCCACCACAGCTGTACAGACCAGACAGACCAGACAGACCAGGCATCATCATCAGCCATGTCGCAAGGTCAAGCAGCGACTGCACCCCCGCGCGTGTCCCTTGTCGAGGGCACTCGATTTGAGCGGCTCGACTCACACACATACAGGATTCACCTCCACAGCGACTATTGCATCGGAGCCGGTATGACTCGATTTCATCACATGCTCTTGACCCTTCCCCTTTCAAAGTTCAACGCCAGGATAAGTGCTTAACCAGCGCCGCGACAGTCCCCAACGGAGGCTACACAGCATCATGCATGCTGGCCACGGCCAACGCTCATCTCGGTTCGCGCGGCCAGCCAGACACCTTTACCGCGCACTTTGAGTTCACGAACAAGACCGCAGCAGGACCCGGCATCATCGTGATTGACGAGGTCAAGCTGGGCCGACAGGTCTCCACGCTGCATCTCACCCTCTGGCAAGGAGACATTCTGGACCACGCGCCCTGGTTTGTGGCCTCATCTTGCCGGCGCAAAGTCCTCGCCTACACCACCCAAGTTGACCTGAAAGCGTTCGCGGGCCCGTCGTTCCCCACGGGCTATCAAGGAACCTCTGCGGCCGCCATGCCAGCCACCCCCGATTTCGACCTCGTCAAGAAAAAGGGCACAGACGGCAAGTGGGAAGACGCCTCCCAACCCAACAATCCCCTCAGTAAAGGCTCGCTCGGGAACTGGGATATGCTCGTCCCCAGCCAAGGAGCATTAACCCCCGGCGTATGCGACGTTTGGATAAGCGCCGTGGGCGGCCAAAGGATCACGCAGGCCACGCTGCCCTACGTGGTGGACGCGTTTCCCTTGGACGTTTTCGCCTTCTTCACCCCCCCTGGGTATTTCAGCCCAGACGACCCGGAGGCGCTGGCGAAGCGGAGAAAGGCTCGCCGAGGGCTGTGGTTCCCAACCGTGCTGCTCAATCTTGAGATCAAGAAGCTGTTGCCGGAGCAAGGCGTGGAATGGCTCAACATGAGCATCACAACCAAGCAGATCAAGGACGGTAGGTTCGATATCGAAGTCATGGTTCGTGACCTGGCGGGAGAGCTGGTGGCACTGAGTAGTCAAGTCGCCATGATTCTGAGTATGGACCGGAACACGAGCAAAATAGGGTCTTGGCAGAAGAAAGCCGCCTTGTAAGGCGGCGTGGGTGGCAATGACGGCGAAGCATAAATTTTCCTGGCCCCCCATCTTTTCAATACCGTCAGGCAAATAGACAAGTCGAATTCCAGCTTACACGGTTGACGACTTGTTGCAGGATGTGGAGTCGGTCTCACGACTGATTGAACCCGTCACCGGGCAACTAAACGCGCATCCGTCAAAAAGCCATCATCGGGAAGCCAGGATCAGTGGTCATCAGCCGTGAATAATGAAAGAACTGAGCAGGGCACATGTTCCCAAGAACGTGAGAGGAATTTTTTTCTTTTCTTTTCCCAAACTTTACCAAGACAATAGGGGCTCAACAAGAAACAAAGTTGAAATTTAATTTTTTTTGGGGGCCTAGTACAGATGGAAGTTCTCTCCCAAGTCTGGAATGTTGTTTCATCGGAGCCGAGTGAAGTGAGGCTGTTCACCCCCTTCTCGTAGACAAGCCCACCCAGTCCTCCCTTGCCAACTTAAACTTTCAAATAAGCATCTTTCCCGTCAAGTCCTCGAAGAACCAACCCACCCCCAAAAAATCATATCCCCCAAGCTCACCTGTCGACATCCGCAGTTGGCCATGCTGTCTCGATACATTCTCGCCCTCGCCCTCACCACAGCGGGCTTCGCACCCCTCGCATCCTGCCAACAACCATGCGGCCTCAAAATTGCTCCTTGTCCCCACGACCAGCGCTGCGCCCCCGACTCGCCAGACTGCGCGGATCTCAATCGCTGCCGAGGAACCTGCCGCTTCAAGAACAGGTACGCTGCTTGCGGTGGAATGCGCCCCCGGCCCGTCACCTGCGAGGCCGGCGCCGAGTGTCGCGACGATCCCCGTCGGCCCGAGGAGAGCTGTGGCCTCGCGTGCGATGCTCCTGGCATTTGCGTGCCCAAGAGGCCTCGTCAATGTGGGGGATTTGCTGGATCCGTTTGTCCCGAGGGGCTGTACTGCTATGATGTGCCCAAGGATGGCTGTGATCCCACGAATGGAGGAGCGGACTGTCTGGGACTGTGCTTGTAGATTGAAAATGGGGTCATGCATGGGTGGGGGGTTGAATGGGTGAATGATGATGAAGGTTTTCTTGTCTTCTTTCTTCTTCTTCTTCTTCTTCTTCTTCTTCTTCTTCTTCTTCTTCTTCTTCTTCTTCTTTCAAATGGGAGTAAGATGTTGAAGCATGGAGAGAAAATATGTGAATGATACTTTCCATGTCGCACTTCCCTTGTCGTACCAGTGGCTGTGTCTCACCTATCCAGTATCTAGTTTGCGTCACTCATTTCCAACGCCTGCGCACCCCAAGTTTCCCTCAATCCGTCTCCCGGTTCCTTGTGCTCATCACGTCATGTATTTGTTCTTGTCTGCGTGTCTAGAGTCTACCTCGCGAGTGCATATCTACAGTCTAGCATGCTCAGTTCCATATGGCTGACCCGGTATTCCAGAAACGTCGACGAATCCGTATTGCGACCAATCCTGGTTGTTGGCCATCATCTCGAGCCACTTGTCCCGTGACTCCTTGAAGACCTGCACGTGGTCCCCGCGACTCAAATCCAGAGGCTGCAGGTCCTTGCTCACAAGGCGGATTCTGGAGAAGGGAAAGCTATTAGTTTTCCCTTGGATCCATCGACGCGTACCGATGAGAGGCAGAATGGTAAAACAAAGACTTGCAAGGGGGGGGGAGGGGGGCTCACTGTGTGCCTGCCGCGAGGTTCGTCAAGGCAGAGTCCGCCTGATTGAGCAATGGTTCAATCGCACCGCCAACCTCCCCGTCGAGAATCTTCCTGGGCAAGTCAAACTCGTCACAGACAGGGCGGCCTAGGCCGACGCCATGCACCGTATCAAGCGCCTTGACCATGGCATTGGCGGTGCGAAATCCGCCCGTGACGTAGACTTTTGTCTTGTTCAACGCAGGGACAATCACATCGGCAAACTCCAGAAAGAATGCCTCCCTCTTCTTGGTTGATTCCTTGCGATGGTGAAAGGCGGGGGCCTCGTACGTCCCGCCAGACAACTCGACAAAATCAAATCCGGCTTGTTCGAGGGCGGCGCAGAGATCCCTGCAGTCCTGGGTAGAAAAGGCGCCCTCCTGGAACTCAACGCTGTTGAGCTTGATGCTGACGCTGAAGGACGTGGGGACCCGTGCTCGAATGGCGTCGTTGATGTCTAGGATGATTCTGGCTCGGTTGAGGAGGGAGCCGCCATACTGATCAGTGCGCTTGTTGGTGGTCGGCGACAGGAACTGCGCCAGCAAGTAGCCGCTGGGAAAGTCATATCCCGTGAGCATAAACGTCTGGTGTTGTTTGACAAGGAAAGGCCAGACTTACTGTGCGCCGTGCAACTCAATGCCATCATAGCCCGCTCTGTGCAAGTACTCGGCGGCATGGGCAAATCCCTCAATCACATCGTCAATGTCCCTCTTCTCCATGGCCCGCGGCTTGGCGAACCACATGCCCGCCCTGTTCATGTTGAGCTGCACATCACTGGCCGAGATGGGATTCTTCTGCACACTGCCGTACACTTGACGGCCCGGGTGGCTGACCTGCGCGATGACCAGACTGCCGTGCTCCTTGGCGACGGAGGCCATTGTCCGGAAGGCGTCGAAGCGCTCGCCGCTGAACGGGGAACCGCGCGGGATGATGGCGCACCCGGGAGATTCGATGTGATCGTATTCAATCATGACGTTGCCCGTGAGGAGGACGCCGAACCCGCCTTGGCCCCAGCGTTTGTACACATTGATGAGTTCCTTGGTGGGGATGCCGCGCTTCTCCAAGTCTTTGGCATCCCACGTCGATAATCTTTCCGTCATGGCACCTTTGAGAATTCGATTGGCGGCTGTTCTTCCGCTGAACTCATACTTGAGCGGCTCGCGCAGCGGCGCAGGATCCGCTTTGGGTCCGGAGAATCGTTTGGGGGCCATGGTGTTTTGTCTGGTCGATCGTACAAACAGTCCAAGGGGGTCACGATTCCAGATTTGTGGGTTAGAAGAGCACGCAGAGATTGGTCGAGCTATATCCAGACGTCATACCAGACGTCATATCAGACGTCAG
The DNA here is from genome assembly GCA_023658475.1 of Epichloe elymi. Classification (NCBI taxonomy): domain Eukaryota; kingdom Fungi; phylum Ascomycota; class Sordariomycetes; order Hypocreales; family Clavicipitaceae; genus Epichloe; species Epichloe elymi. The sequence continues at coordinate 2,314,841 of CP098278.1, read as the reverse complement.
TCACTCTTCGATTCTGAGGGACTGTGATAATTCACCTCTCGAGTTTTCTGCCCCCCACTCCTGCCAACTCGGACGACCTTTGCGACCTCTGGAGCGGAACTAGCCCGCATTCTGCCTTCACTTCCACCAGTCAACCAACCCTACCTGCCTTCCCTTTCCATCCACATTGGCCGAGCAAGTTGTTTCTCAATAAGCGCAATAAGCTAGTCCGTCTACTGAAGGTCGTTGCGTTGCTTTGCGTCGTGGAGTACAGATCTGCGTATTTCCCGCAGTTCTTGTCCTGGCGAGGTGAAGAGGCCTAGTTTGATGTCACGGCGACCGGCTGTAGGAATGGACCAGATCACGCCCCCGTCACCCCTGCTATAACTCCCTTTGCTTTAATTCAGAAGGAAGAGCACTAGAAGAGCTTCGACTGGAAGATTCTTGGCTGCCCACTACACCTAATCTAGTCGACCTGTTTTCCCGCCAAATCTGTTTCCAATCATCAAGCTTGCGGGGCCATGGCCGCCAATTTGGGCTACTTTTCGGCCCTCTCTAATTTTCCAATAGAAAATTGCTGTGTCATGATGTAAAATACATGAAAGAGGACCCCCTAAATACCCCGGAAAGAAGAAGAAGAAGAAAAACAAACATCAAAGATAATCCACCTCTTTAGTTTTCCCTCTGTGGCTCAGCGAAGCGAATACCTCGTCTCGCCGGGGGAACTCTCTCGGTTCCCTCGTCCTCGCTATCGCTGTCCTCCTCGGCAGCAGAGCCGCCTGCATGTATCCCGAGCGCCGCCTGCCGCCTGCGTCGCTCGGCGGGAGTCTCGCCGTTGTCGCCATTGTCGCCATTGCGCCCGCTTGCTTCGTTCTGCTTCGACAGCACGGCTAGACGGCGTCGACGCTCCACGGCGGTTTCGTTCTGATCGTCTTGTACCTTTTCTGGACGCCCGCGAGGAAGTTCAACAATCTCGTCCTGCTTGCGAGCTGGCGAGATGGAGACAGAACGGTTCGCTCCGGCGCTGCTGCTTTCGCCGTTGCTGCTGCTCCCGCTGTGCTGTTCGCGGATCACGGGCACGGGTCGTTGCGGCGGCGGCGGCGGAGATTGCTTCTGCTGCAGTCTCGCCGGCCGAGGCTCGACCGAGGGGACTTCCTTGGCAATGGACTTGACGGCGTTGGAGGCTGTAGAGCGGTCGACTACTTCGTTGCGCGTACCGGAATCGAGCTTCTGGACTTCGCGGATGAAGTCTTCCTTGGTCATGCGCCGACCGACACCACCTATTGTAAATCTGATCTTCTTGTCATCGTCATTGGCAGCCTGTGCCTGCTGCTGAGCCATGTTCTTTCGTCTGCCTTGTTCTCCGCGCTGGCCGAAACCCGCCCAGCCAGCCTTGAATGGCTGCTTGACAGATGAATCGGGCCCAGCTTGGCCTTCCTCGGCTGCTGCCGCTGCATTCCTTCCACCATGGCGACGCGTGCCAAGGCCAAGGTATTTGAGACTGGCACCAATCAAATCGCTCTCTTGCGTTTCGGGTTTCGATGACGGCAGCTCGTATGTCTTGACGACTTCGCCATCCTCGTCTTCCACAATAATGGTGTTGCCAAACTGGTAGGCGCGGGCTGGCTCGTGTCGCCGGTCACTCTTGCCCTTGTCTTTGCGCTTCTCCCGCTCGGACGAGTAATACTCGTTCATCCTGCGGCGAAGCCCTCCAAGTTTCCAGACCGAGGTTGGTTCGCCTTCTTCACTCTTCACTGGCTTGCTCCCCTGACCTATTGTCTTGTCCTCGTCCTTGTCTTCTTCAGGTTCCTTCTCCGCGACAGGGATCGGCTCAACATCAATCACGTCGCCGTCATCGTTTTCGAACACAAGCTGGTCACCTTCGTCGTAGATGTTGACATGGGTCGAACGACCATCCCGAGGTGGCGGCTGTCCATCGTTCTCACCAGACTTGTCCATGGGCCCTTCAGCCTCCAGATTCGTGGAATCGGTAGTCTCGCGTGTTGGCGGTGAGGGATGCTTGTCAGATGCTTCCGTTTGCGATTGTCGATTGGGAAATATTGCAGATTGACTTACAGGACCGCCGGGTCCTATTCCATCGTCCCACTTCTTGTGCTTCCTCTTCCTCGAAACAAGAGAAGAAGCACGACTTCCAGACCGGCTGTGACCGTCCTCGTCACGTTGCCGACGCAGCAAGTTTGAAGGAGGTGCAAGGGTACCAGCTGGAAATGCTGGCTCTTTCAGGTTATCGAAGGATGCTTCGGACATGGTCTTGGCCATGGACCTCGACTGAGACGAGATTCTGGGAAGTCTGTTCATCCAGGAAGGTCCATCCTCAGGAGCTTGGGTGTAGGACATGGTCAGTGTCAGAGTGTTGATGCGCTTTCCAAGAGTGAAGACGGCAATGGACGATCCGTGGATGAGGATGGACGAAATGACGAGAAAGGTTACAATTGGCCACACGAGATAGATAAGCTTGTAGTGGGGAGCATCTTTCGGGGGCAGTTCTCCGAGTGGTACTGGTTCTTGGTGCTCAAGCTCGGCTCGCGCAAGAATGGCTACAAAGATTGCGCCGACCCCGATTGGACCAAAATGGCCGGCAAACAGGGCCTCTCTCCAATTCTTGACGTCCGGTATGAACGGTTTGAGCATCATCATGATGGGAATACGTCGGAAAAGGAGCACGAAAATGGCGATGACAACAAGACGCCATGCGGCCATGCCAAACTGACCGTCGTTGAATTGCGCCCAGGGAATGATGGTGCCAAAGTAGACAAAGTATGCCAAGTTGAGCAGCAAGTCAATAACGTTGGACACGTGGGATTCCTCCGTCTTCTCGCCAAACCATCCATCATTGGAAAACCCGACACCGGCCGCGAAGCCGACCAACAGGTCGTCCATGCCCAAGATGCTACCAGAGCCTGCGCAAAAGAGGGCTACCACGAAGTAGAAGACGAGAAAACTTTCGCGATCAATCAGATCACGGGATTCGGCGAACCTGATGCCATGGCGGGCAATATAGCCGATGAGAAAACCATAGATGGCGCCAAAGATGCACTCGTATAGAACGACGTAAACGACGAAATGAAAGCTGACGTCGCTGGCGTTGCGGTTGTACTGAATGAGATAGAGTGACAAATAAATAAAAGGGAAAGCCATGCCGTCGTTGCAGCCGGACTCGGCCGAGAGAAGATCGCGCAAATGCTTGGGGACTCGCTTTGCAAATTTGCCTTTACCGACGACGGATGAAGCCAAAACGGGATCCGTTGCAGTGACGCAGGCGGCAACCACTAGAGATTCGAGCCAATCCAGAGGCGGGATCAGCCACCATATGAAGAGACTCGTGATGAGCCAGCCGGCCGTCATGACGGGAACGAGGAGGAAGACGACCGACTTCCAATGCCTCTCCATGTAAAACTTGGGCAATTCGACGCCGACGGCAAAACATTGAACGACGAGAACGATGCGAGAGAACTCGACGGTGACAATGTCGGTATTGCCCCACGAGTTGGGGTCGATTAAATTGGCGGCATGAGGACCGAAAATGACACCACACAAGGTAGCCACAGTGGCCTCACCGATATACATGCGCTCCTTGATGAATGTGGAGCAAAGCATGAATAGCGCGGTGAAGCCGCCGAGGATGATGTACACCAAGTGCGGCTTGGTGATGTCGAGATGCTCCCACGCCATCTTTTCTTTCTTTTTGCAAAATCCCTCGTTATGTCGAATCACGTCCACGGACCGGGCGAGAAAATCAAAAAACGCGACCGTTGTTCGCTCGGGGGCGTTGGCCGTAAAGTCCTGCTGACTCGACGATGGCCAATCGATCTTGAGCCGAAGAGGATGATACGGGATGGATACATACAGACCGACTTCTGTCTTTAGGTAAAACAAGATTTGTCAGAAGTACACTCCCAGATAATTGCTGCGTCGGATGATTCCTCGCGTGTCTGGACCGGTGATCGGATGGTGCGGTGAAATAAGTCGAGCTTTTGCAAATACAAGTAAAGTTGAGATGCAAAGTTTCGCGATGCAGGCGCGTGTGTCGTCACCGTCTCGAGCCGGAGATGGATAAATATTTACTCTCTCTCTCTCTGGGTATGATGGGTCCTCGGAGTGACGGTGACGGGAAGGAAAGCAAAACAAGAAGGTTAAGGTGGGGTGTCTCAGTCTGGTAAACCGGAATGAGGGTCGTTTGCCGGAGAAGTGCGGCTCGCGGCAAAGCGAAGAAGCGATGCAAGTGCGGACGCCAGATGACAACCAGCCCGTTGATGGACGTGGAGGAGAAGTGGGAATAGGAGAAGAAGAGAGGAAGAGAGGGAGTCAACAAAGCACGGATTTACGCAATGCAGTCTCTGGTACCAACGGGGATTATGACGACGCGGCGGTCGCCCGGCTCGCCCAAGAAGGGGAAAAAAAAAATACACACGGCGGCCAAGATTTTTGGACCCATTCCATCTGGGTGGAAGTGGGGTATCAGTGGTACTTTTACACCCCACTGTACCAGATTGCAGTGCATTGGCTGAGCGCCATCGGCTTGTCCTAATGCAAGAGTGGGGCTAAGACACAGGCAGTTGGCGCGCAGTTGGCAGTTTCCTGTAGGTCGCCCCTGTAATATTTCAGGTTCAGGCTGCATCTTCTGTAGATTCGATTGACAGTAGCTTCCACGTTTGTTGACCTCGGCGCATTCCATGTTCAATGTAACCCAGCAGAGCGACGCGGGCACCACCAAGTGTAAGAAACCGTACGGAGTACTCCGTAGCCATGGGACCAATCCTACGCTGCACTGCTGCACTGCTGCATTGCTGTGCCTTAATATCTCGAATGGGAGCTTGATGGTCCCTTCGCCGGATCTCCGTTTCAGTGGGTCATACCTGGAGCCCAAATGACCCGAAAAAAATTGAAAATTCTTTTTTTTTAAAGAAATTGTGGCGTCGACACCGGCCAGTGCGGCTGATAGATTATGATTAATGGCGATACCGATGCATACGTCAAACAAGTTTTCCGCTGTATATTTTTTACGTGTAATATGTATATCCATTATTATAAATGTAATCCGTACGGATCCATATTGGTAGTTGCCACGTGCCGGAGAACGAACCCTTTGTGCCCCAGATATACTGGCATGTTGGACGCAAATTAGCCGTATTATGTATAAAAAGCCTGACTCGCCGACAACTGGGTTCGCGGCCGTAAGACGCCACCTGAGGCAGCACCTGAAGACGTCCAACCAACGCATGCGTGATGTTAGTCATGTTGGTCCCAATCTGGCAGGACCGTACAGCGCGGGTGTGTTTGGCCAATGAATGGCCTGCCTCACTGTCGTTGCCATCTTTTCAACTTCGCAAGTGACATGCAGAGAGTGTTTGTGATTCTTTCCTTGCGCTCGGCATTCTGAGGCCTCTCCCATTCTTGCTTGACACATTCAAGCAGTAAGGCACGACGCCACCATAATTATGGCGTTCGCCCACCAAGCTTTCTGTTTTGAGCGACAATGTGACATATGTACGGAGTACGGAGTAGTGTCCCTTGCTATAACCATTGGATTTGTGGTCTCGCACCCGTGTCATTGCTTTATGTTGTCTGACTCTGATCCCGAATGACTTACTCAAGCATCAGCACATTATATCCGTTCTGTTGGCCTCGGCAACTTTTCACTCCTGAAAGGATGCACGATCCCGTACTCTATGTTTCAAACGTTCCAAACATATTGGTTCAAGCTGTGGACAGAGAGTGACGGGGACAGCTCGGTCTTTTACATCGCTAGGTATATTCTCCTGGCGTTCATGGCGTGGGCAAGCACCAGCACTATGATGTGGTCAGTATTTCATAAATCTCCATGTGAAGTGTGCTATCTAATTGATGTCGTTAGGTGTACTTAGATCCTGTTGGTGCCATGGTCAGGTCGTCAACTGCATGAGTCTCTGCTGAAAACGACCATCGCGTACGTCATGTGGTACCTATTGTTCCTCATGATATGAGCATGATCTCATCGTCATAGGGCTCAATTTATGTACTTCTCGTCAACAGATGTTGGTGTCATTCTCAACAGGTATGCCTCGGCGGACTTATCTTTGTTACACTCTGTGCTAAGTTTCTACTAGGTTCAGTCAAGATATCTCTTTAGTAGACCGACAACTGCCGTCGTCTCTAATGGCTCTTGCTACCCGTAAGTGCCGGGAACAAACACTAAAGTTATGGAACAAAGCTGAAAATGGGTAGAAATCTTCAAAATGATCGTTCAGTTGATCCTTCTGATGCAAGTTCAAAGACAATGGCTTATTGCTCTTCCAGTCTGTGTCATTCTCGTCTACTTGGTTCAGAATGTATACCTCCAAACCTCACGGCAGCTTCGAGTTCTGGAGCTTGAGTCTCACTCGGCTCTGTATTCGTGGTTTCTCAAGACTGTAAGTTTTTTCCAAATTATATTTCTCAATGTTTCGAGGTCACATCCGCACACACACACACACACACACACACACACACAAATCAGCAAAAGGAAAGAAACACAAGCTGACGAAAACACAGGCAGACGGTGTCTTGTCCATCCGAGCATTCGAATGGACATCCAGATCCACCAAAAAGAACCTCGACAACCTCGAACTTTCAGTCCGGCCATCCTACGCTCTCTTTTCCCTCCAACGCTGGCTGTCCCTCATGCTCAACCTCATCGTCAGCTGCATCGCCGTCCGTATAGTCGTCATTGCAGGGACCCAGCGGAGCGCGACATCCGAATCCAACATTGGCGTGTCGCTGAATCTGATGATCGTGGCAAATACTACCCTGGTCCGCCTTGTAAAATCCTTCACCGATCTGGAGGTGTCGTTTGGTGCTATCGCGCGACTACGGAAGATCGAGACGCACACTCCCAAGGAGAACAAGGCGGATGTCCCTGAGGCATCGTGGCCAGAGAAGGGATGCCTGACTAATTATCCTTTTTCATCACTAAAACGGCCACTTTTGATCTCTATATCCTAGGGATAGCGCGCGGCACTATAGTTAATAAGGGGTATAAAGGAAAAAGGGTGTAGTTAATTCGCAGATTAAAAGGAGGCCTAGGTTAGGAGCTTTATATTAGGAGCGCAGAGGACAGAGACAGGGCGATTATATAGTAAAGCCTTAGTAAAACCTCAAGTTTACTAGATAATAAAGAGGCTAGCTAGCTATTAAATAGCTATGTGTTTATAAGGTAAGATATTTAGTAAAGACTACTTATATTATATATAGAAAGTTAAAGCTTAAAACCTTTATATACTTACCTTTAGGTAATACTTATTTAGTAGTAATTATAAATCTTAGCTATTACTTTATTTATGATTCTTTTTAATAAAGTTATAATAAATTAAGCTTTTAAACCCTTTAGGGTCATAGACCACTAGCTAGATTATAATATTAAAGTAATATTTGTTGGAATGCGCAAGGGATAATGCACTAGTGCAAAGGGGTCGCTGTTGACGATAGTTACGATTGAATTGATGATAGATGATTGTTAGGGGAGAGGGGGATGGATCTCTGGGGTTGGAAATCGGGGAGCTTGTTGTTGTGTATAAAGCGTTGGTGGTTTAAGAGATTACAATCTATCTTTTAGCCACGGTGATCTTATTTCCTCTTAAAGCACTTATTCTAGTGTAGTTATAATTAGAAGTCCTGCACCTTAAGGAATATAAACGCCATTATAGAGAGTTACGAAGCTCTTACAGAATATTGCTATCTGTGATGGTCTAGGGCTTTGGCCCTAGATCCTAGTAATATAGGTGTCAATTGCACAAGTCATAGAGACTTGTACAATGCGTATTCTTTTGTGGTCTTCTATGGCGCAATTGGATCGGGCACATCACCCATATGGTGGCGCAGGCACCCGCGATTAGCCCTTATAGTCAGGCCCTGTGATAGGGCAGGGCTTAAGTCACGTGACCCACCTGCACCACGTGACCCGCACATATCTAGCTGCCCTTTTTCTCTTATAAGAGCCCTCTCTTTTAGCTTCTCTTTTCTTCCTTTTACACATATAGCTTAGAATAGATAATCAATAACGATACTATTCGCGGGCCCGCATTACGGATGACTTGCAATCATCATCCTGTGATACCAACACTAATGTTATTAATATTAATATTTTTTAATAGTATATTACCCTATAAAGTGTTATAATAAACCTAACTCTCCTATTAAGTTAGTTATTACCTATAGGTATATATAGTAAAAACACCCCAAGTAAACAGTCTGACCCCTGTATGATTTTACACGAGGTACATGACTAGGGGCAGCAGGGGTTAGACTATAGTACTTTATCCATTTCACCCGGGTTTACGACAGTACTGCGGGGTGAGTGCCCCTTGGTGGAAAGATGGTGTTTAGGGCTTTTTTTTTTTCAAAGAACATGGGGCGTTGAGGTATTTGCTGTTGATGGTGATGATTCTGTCTGTGCTGGCGGTGATCGGCCCAAGCTGCCAACTTGCTTTACAATAATCAACACAATCGACCAGGCACCTCATGATGCATCGCCGGCCGCCTCGAGCGCCACCTCGATTCTCTGCTCCAAACATACCCTCGGTTCGATCCCCACGCTGACCCGTACCAGGTGCTCGACGACGTCAAACTGGGCCGCCCACTCCAGCTCCGCCGCATGCGCAAGTAACGTATACGCACAACACAACGTGAAGTTGGTGCCCAGACTCGGACCTTTGGCCAGCTCCAGCGCATCGTGAAAGGCCACGGCGGCTGCGGGCCTGACGAATCGGATGCCCAGCAGGTAGCCGTATCCTGCCTCGACCCGTGTCTTCTTGTACCGCTCGTACAAGTGCTGCGTTGCGCTGCCCCTCGGGTAGAAGACGTCTTCCACGGACGGATGCCTTCGTAACCTGTCTGCCATGGCCTCGGCGTTCTTGTTCGCAAGGGCCATACGCTGTGCGAAGTCCCTGCTGTTCTTCTCCATCACGATGAGGTCCAGTGGGAAATACGTGTCGACATGTTGGCTCGTCAATGCGGCGCGCAACGCTTCTTTGTTCTGGCAACCCGGACAGACGGTCACGCTGCCGCCCATGACGTTGCACGCGCCGCTGAACATCTTGGTGAGGCTCGTGCATATCAGGTCGCAGAAGGGAGCCAGGTCCAGATTGACTGCTGTGCCGATGGTGTCGTCCACGACAAGGTGGAATCGGAATTGGCGCGACAGTGCGTGCAGTCGATGCAGATCGGGGGACCTGAGCAAGGGGTTTCCCGGGAACTCCGTGTATAGAGCATGAATGCGCATCCCGTCGTGAAGATGCCGTTCGAGCTGGTCCATGTCGGAGGAAGAGGCGTGGCCGTAGAGCCTGCACTCGAACTCGTTCACTTTGCTGAGGACCTTGAAGGTATCTACGTACAGGAACCTATCAGCGGGCAAATGTTAGGCGAAGACTGACATGACGAAGCCGCGACGCAAGGAGAACGTATTTTTGGATTTATACGGAGTTTGACGTACCCAAATACTGCAACTCGAAAGGGCTCCGACGACCCCCGATGCAGCGAACGGAGTGTGGACGCAGAGCTCGCTATGGCAGACATGCCGGTGGGATATAAAAATACATCGTCTGCCTGCACTGGGCTCGACGTTGAGAACAGCTCCGAGATTCGCTGTTTGATGGTATCGGCGGCATCTTTGGCAGCAGCTAGGGGGAGTGGACTCAAGTTTTCCCTGGGAATCAAGCCTTTTTGAAGAAAATATGCGTTTTCAAACCAGTAAACCGCATGTCTACTAGAAACACCGAATCCAGTATGTTGCCAGAACGCCTTGGCTTCTTTGAAGAGCCAATCCGGGTACACCACCACGCACAGGCTCTGAAACGAGCCAGATATCGACGAGGCATTCACGGATGACACAGGTTCAAAGTCTCCCGCGATACTTACCTCAAAAGCGAATGTCGCGTCCCTGTTCGGCTCATCTTTCTCCACGCCACGGAGATGCTCCATGCACGACCATGCCATTCGAACATGGGGAAACAGCATGGCAAGCTGCGCCGGTCGCTCACCGTCTTCCCCTGAACGCATTCCCGAGAGCCGTGTCCATTCTGTCTCGTGCCTTGCCCAATGCAGCAATCTTGCGGCTAGCTTGTCGACTAGGCGATGGATAAAGAATCGAGGATAGCCGGTTTGTAAGTGAGCGAGGACGCTTGGGTCTCGATTGGCCCAGCCTACGGTGTCATGCCATTTGGGAAGAGACACGCTGACGGCCTGCATCCCTGTATCTCAGTCGTGGAACATTCAATGCTTTGCGATTTTCACCTTCATCGTAAATCAACTTACGTGAGCATCGCCCGGTGGCAAAGGCTGGCCCAGGCCAGCCGTGATAGGCTCTTGCTTCATCATTCTTTGACCGGCAGTCGAGCTAGTGTAGTCTGGCCAACACTAAACAACCACACAGACAGCACGTTCCAGTGGACGAAATGGCCAGTACCGTATGTTCAAGGTCTTCGGAGTGCGAATCCGTAGAAACACCCCAACTGCGTAGGCGGTGAAAAATCAGTGTGCCCATCGTTGTGTTGGATATAGCAGCCTCACATCTTAGGCATCACCCTCACAATACCTTCCCTCTCCACGGCTAATTGCGAGACCTTGGCACTTAGGGCAAAGACCTTGTTTTACCCTTATATGTATAGTGTTAAAATCCGCAAGGGATAATGCACTAGTGCAAAGGGTCGCTGTTAACAATAATATAATTAAATTGATTAATAATAGATCTAAGAAGAGAGAGAAGGAGAGGAATCTAGCTAGGAGCGAAAGGAGGGAAAGTGGGGAAAAAGTGGGGCTGCACCAGCACCGCACTGCGGCACCAGTGCAGGGTGGGGCAGCGCGCGAAGCGTCTAATCGCATCGCGTGCATCTATTCAGTGGCCCCACCTTTGGCCACAGTTAAGCCGAATAAGGCCCAAAGGTCCGTTTAGGAAATAACACTAGTAGTCTCTCTTTTTCTCCCGTGGCTAAGGAGCCTAAAAATATACTAAAAATTAAATTAAAGGAAAGTGTATATAAGTGGATCCCTTAATAGGAATCCGTAGCTCTGATTAGCCTAATTAGCCTTAGCCGTTCTAACTAACCTAGTTATTATAATCCATTCTAGTTAATCTCTCCCCTCTCCTAGCCTCAGTCTCTTAACGTAACCCTCTTTATGAATTGTTAATTGGTTCGAATTAATTAAGGTCAAAAGTGACGAATTTAGCGATGCCTTTGTTATTACATTAGCAGGGTTATTATCGCTATGAATCTAACGGACCTTATAGATCTCATGTCTTTTGTATAATTGTCGGAGGGCTATAATATTAATTATTAGCTATTTCTCTTTTGTTATACCTAGCTTTATAAGGTATTTATATAACAAAAAGGAGTTAGTATTTGTCACGGTCTAGCCCAAAGGGCTAATCGCGGGTGCCTGCGCCACCGTGCGGGTGATGTGCCCGATCCATCTGCGCCATAGGTAACAAAAGAATACGCATTATACAAGTCTCTATGACTTATGTAATTAACACCTATATTACTAGGATCTAGGGCCAAAGCCCTAGACCATCACAGAAACCTCTCTTTTATAAGGCTTCCTAGGGGGGTATATTAGACTTTTTACTTTATAATAGTTTTAGCGCTTCAACTACTTAGATAGTGTAAGGATAAAGGTAGCTAGGCAAAAGGATATAGGGTGCACTCATATGTTAACTAAAGCTTGCTAGGTCTAAGTGTAATGTGTGTGCGAGTCGCTGGTTTATAGCTAGCGGCTTACTAATATTACGTGGACCTAGCCCTTCCTTCTAGTATTAGGCACCGCGGTGCTCTAGCGCTATAGTGCATATATACGCGTAGGTTATATTATAAGGGGCCTTATAATTATCCCCCCTCTTATTACTAGGCTCCTAAATAGCTTTTACTCTATATTTTATAACTATTTGCTAACTAGTAGTTATATTAAAATAATAATAAAAAATAATCTATAATAATAAATAATAGTTAGCGCTTAGGTATAAATTCACCTCTAACTCTCTACTATATTATTCTATTTTTATTTCTATATTATTAGCTAAATTATTACTTTTTTATAATACTATTATCTATCCTTTATTAATTACTAATATATTACTATAAGTGTGCCTATAATTCTGCTCTATAACTACTTATATATACACTATTTATATACTAGATATACTAAATATAAAAAGAGCCCCCTATCTACCTGTGAGGCCCCTCACAACATGACCCACGCGCATGCGTACACCGTAGCGCCAGAGCACCGCGGCGCCTAATACCAGAAGGAAGGGCTAGGTCTACGTGATATTAGCAAGCCGCTAGCTATAAACCAGTAACTCGCATACATATTACACTTAGACCTAGCAAGCTTTAGTTAATATACGAGTGCACCCTATATCCTTTTGCCTAGCTACCCTTATCCTTACACTACCCCTAAACTTCCCTAGATTAACTATTAATTTAATACTAACCTATATATAGGTTAGTTAAAGATAAAGTAGTTAAAGCGCTGTATTTAGTATTATTTATATAGGAATAGTTATAAGGCTATAAGTATCTTACTTTTCCTTTACTTTTTAGTTCCTATTTACTAATAATTATATAGTCTATAGCTACTATATATAGTAACTTCCTTAACTTATTAAAGGTACTAGATTAGGTAGATATCCTAATAGAGGTACTTAGTAATAAGAATAAGGATAATCCTAAAGATCTTATATTCTTAAAGGTAACTTAGTAGTGTTTTACTACCTATTATCTTTAGCTTATATAGGGTTTTAACTATACTAATATAATATACTATATTATATTTAGATTAATAGGGGCTACTAAGGTTTACTAGGTCTATATATTTCTTCCCTTTTTACTAGTTCTTTACTATTGAAAATGGAAGGGAATCTGTACTAGAGGGATAGGAAGACCTCCCTAGTAGATTCAACGCGGCGGCTTCTAGATTCACTATAATACGACGATTCTTTAAGATATAGAGCGTTGATAGTAAAATATAGTAGATTTCTAGCTAGACAAACAATCTAACGAGCAATAAGAGGATTTTCTAAGTCCCCTTATAGACCTACTAACCGTATTAATAGAAGGGGGTTGCTAGCTAGGCCTTAGGAGCTATTTTTTATTTTCTGCAAAATTTATTTATATATAAAAAGTAAAAAATCAACTCATGACCATATAATCTAGCCACCCACGTGCACTAACTAAGCAATCTAATAAGTAACCCTATAAATAAAATACATTATTAAATCCAGAAAAAATCAAGGATTCGAATAGTATAAGTTAGCCTTTTATACAACTACTAGTTCCCTAGTTATAGTTAATTTTAGCTTCCCTATAGGGTAGCCTAGTTAGCTTAGTCATATAAGCCTGTGGGTTGGTTGTGAACGCAGGTCATGTGATGGTCTGGGGCTTTGGCCCCAGATCCTAGTAATATAGGTGTCAATTGCACAAGCCACAGAGACTTGTACAATGCGTATTCTTTTGTCGCCTATGGCGCAGATGGATCGGGCACATCACCCGCATGGTGGCGCAGACACCCGCGATTAGCCCATTAGGGCTAGACTATGACAATTATACAAGTCGCCTAAGGTCATAGGTTCGAACCGGCTGCGTGCAGAGGCCACAACAGGGTTCTTCCTAGGCTTACAGGGAGAGGGTCCCTGGGGGATGCGCGGTATTACTAGCTAAGCGAGCGGTTGTGATGTCAACAGACGTCAGGTTAGTTAAGAGAGGTCACATAGGGAAGGAGCCTATGTGATGGTCTGGGGCTTTGGCCCCAGATCCTAGTAATATAGGTGTCAATTGCACAAGCCACAGAGACTTGTACAATGCGTATTCTTTTGTCGCCTATGGCGCAGATGGATCGGGCACATCACCCGCATGGTGGCGCAGACACCCGCGATTAGCCCATTAGGGCTAGACCATGACAGGTCACAGCTAAAGCTGGCCGCAGCTAACAACGCTGCAGGCAACGCCTTATAACCAACGTTGCAACAACGCAACTAGGCAACTAGTAGGCCTATAAAATAGTGCTATAAATAGCATAATTTTAACACTCACTCTAGAAAAGTATGAGGTAACTAATTCGATACCTGAACTTAGCTCTTTAATAGATATCTAAGTTAACCATAAATTTAATAATAAATCTAATAGCTTTTCAACTAAAATGTAAGGATAAAGGTAGCTAGGCAAAAGGATATAGGGTGCACTTATATATTAACTAAAGCTTGCTAGGTCTAAGTGTAATATATGTATAAGTTACTGGTTTATAGCTAGCGGCTTGCTAATATCACGTAGACCTAGCCCTTCCTTCTAGTGTTAGGCGCCGCGGTGCTCTAGCGCTATGGTGCACGCATATACGTGGGTTATATTATAAGGGGCCTTATAATTATCCCCCCCCTTATTACTAGGCTCCTAAATAGCTTTTACTCTATATTTTATAACTATTTACTAACTAGTAGTTACATTAAAATAATAATAAATAATAATCTATAATAATAAATAATAGTTAGTGCTTAGGTATAAATTTACCTCTAACTCTCCACTATATTATTCTATTTTTATTTCTATATTATTAGCTAAATTATTACTTTTTTATAATACTATTATCTATCTATTATTAATCGCTAATATATTACTATAAGCGCGCCTATAATTCTACTTTATAACTACTTATATATACACTATTTATATACTAGATACACTAAATATAAAAAGAGCCCCCTATCTACCCCTAAACTTCCCTAGATTAATTATTAATTTAATACTAACCTATATATAGGTTAGTTAAAGATAAAGTAGTTAAAGCGCTGCATTTAGTGTTATATATATAGGGATAGTTATAAGGCTATAAGTATCTTACTTTTCCTTTACTCTTTAGTTTCTATTTACTAATAATTATATAGTCTATAGCTACTATATATAGTAACTTCCTTAACTTATTAAAGGTACTAGATTAGGTAGATATCCTAATAGAGGCACTTAGTAATAAGGATAAGAATAATCCTAAAGACCTTATATTCTTAGTATTGAAAATGGAAGGGGAATCTAGCTAGAGGGATAGGAAGACCTCCCTAGTAGATTCCAACGCGGCGGCTTCTAGATTCACTATAATACGACGATTCTTCAAGATATAGAGCTTTAATAGTTAAATATAGTAGATTTTAGCTAGACAAACGATCTAATAAGTAATAAGAGGATTTTCTAAGTCCCCTTATAGACCTACTGACTATATCGACGGAAGGGGGTCGCTAGCCAGGCCTTAGGAGCTATTTTTTATTTTCTATAAAATTTATTTATATATGAAAAGTAAAAAATTAACTCACAACCATATAATCTAGCCACCTACGTGCACTAACTAAGTAATCTAATAAGCAACCCTATAAATAAAATATATTATTAAATCCAGAAAAAATCAAGGATTCGAATAGTATAAGTCAGCCTTTTATACAACTACTAGTTCCCTAGTTACAGTTAATTTTAGCTTCCCTATAGGGTAGCCTAGTTGGCTTAGTCATACAAGCCTGTGGGTTGGTTGTGAACGCAGGTCATAGCTAAAGCTGGCCGCAGCCAACAACGCTGCAGGCAACGCCTTGTAACCAACGTTACAACAACGCAACTAGGTAACTAGTGGGCCTATAAAATAGTGCTATAAATAGCATAATTTTAACACTCCCTCTAGAAAAGTATAAGGTAACTAATTTAATACCTAAACTTAGCTCTTTAATAGATATCTAAGTTAACCATAAATTTAATAATAAATCTAATAACTTTTCAACTAAAATCAATAACTTTTCAACGGAATTCCAGTGTTTTTGTTGATTTTGAGTTTTTTGACTTTTTAGTTAGTTTTCTTTAAAACTAGGCCTTTGTGTTCGTAAGACCTAATAGTTAAATAAATTGTTAAAATTTATTGTTAGGCAGGGGCTTAGTTAAGCTATCTATAGGTATCTCTTTAGTATTAATATAGATAACCTTAGCTATACCCTTCTATACCTTTTCTCTAGTATAGTTAAATTTTAGCAGGGTATGCTTTATTCTACTATAAAGAGTAGGATTATTAGCGGTTATAATAGCGCCTTAGTTATTACTAAAAATCAGGACTAGAGGTGCTATAGGTAGCTTAATTTCCTTAAAAAGGCTATAAAGCCACTCTAGCTCCCTAATAGCTTCACATAGAGCATCTAATTCGGCCTCTAATGTTAATAAAGCTATTATAGTTGCTTTCTTTAATTTCTAGCTAATAGGTCCTTTAGCTAGCTTATAGAGATAAGTATAGGTTAATTTAGAGGACTTATCTCCCGCGAAGTCACTATTATAGAAGCTAATAAGGGTTGTAGAAGCTATAGTAGTGTGTTTAGACCTTCTATAAGTTATAGAATAACTTATAGAGCCTAGAAGGTATCTAAGCAGATGTTTAGAAGCATTTAAATGCTCTATATAAGGCTTAGCTAACGCTATTAAAAGCCACTGAACCAGAAAGGCAATATTAGGCCTTATAAGGAGCATTAAGTATATAATAGTCCCTATAATACTCTGATAAAGCTTGTGATCGGAGGAGGAAAGAGGTTTAGTTAGGTAGTTAGCTGCCTGCTTTATAATTCTAGGTTAAAGAGGAATTTTAACGGGTCTAGTATCTTTCATGTTAAATCTCTCTAGGGCCTTAGAAATATACTAGGACTAGTGGATAGTTAGGGTCCCTTTCTTTTAATTTCTAGTGATTTAAACGCCTAGGAAAAATTCGGCTAGCCCACAATCTTCTATAGGATAAGCTTTGTGTAATAGCTTCTTTAGCTTGTTAATATAAGCTAGATCCGGTCCTATTAGAAGATAGTTATCTATATAAGTCGCTATATATGTAGATATAGTTAGGTTAAAGAAGATAGCTAGGTTAGATATAAGGGGGTAGAAGCCTAATTTTTAAAGAAGTTCCTTTAAAGCTTACTACCACTCTCTAGAGCTCTGTTTTAATCTATATAAAGCTTTCTATAGGAAAATAACCTACTTTTAAGAGGGATTATAGCTATATTTCTTAAGTAATTTAGCTATTTTAGGCAAAGCAGCTTTAGCAAATTTAATAAATCCATTAGGGATCTACATATAAATAGCTTCTTTTAATAAGCTATTTAAGAATGCCCCTATAAAATTAACCTGTTTAACTTCCTAGTTATTACAAGCCGCTAGGGCTAGTAATATCCGCTAACTAGGGGGGATGCTAGTTATAGCATAGGTCTTAATATAATCCTAACCTTCTATCTATATAAAGCCTTTTATAACGAGTTAGGCCTTGTGTTTTATAGGATTATTTTCTTTATCCTTTTTAAGCTTATAGATAAGCCTATTTTTAAGAACTTTTTAGCCCTTAGGAATTTAGTCTATCCCTATAAATTTAAAAGTTCCGGCAGCTAATAGCTGCTTAAATTCGCTAAAGGTTACATTAACCTATTTTTAGCTATCCTTGCTTTTTAATGCCTGCTTCTAGGTCTTAGGCGTATCCGAATTATGATTATTAGCTAATGATTTAGCCTTTTATTGCGCCTTAAAGTATATCTCCTTAATAAAAGAAGATAGGTTGAAATCATTGATATCCATAGAATCAGGGTTAATTAAAGAATCCGAATCTAAAAACGGTTTTTCAATAGCACCCTTATTAGGGGCGCTAGAGCTTAGGCTCTCTAGGGGTAGCGCAGGAGGCGTTATAGCGGTCGTCCCGGGCGATGTTGTAGGCGCGGCGGGCGCTGCGGGCGCTAGAGGCTTTAGATAGCTATCCTAAACCTCTAGATTATCTCATGAGATATCGGCTTCTCCCTCTAAAGGATAGCTCCCTAAAGGCTTAGGGGACCCTACAGAGCCTATATCCTCTATAATCTTAATAAAGCTAGTCTTAATAACTGACCTTTTAGAGGGTATATAAACAAGATAAACGCTAGAACCTAGAGTAGTAAGCAGCTGGCTAGGGATAGTCCTAGGGGCTAGCTTCTGAAGCTTTAATCTCTGCTCCAGAGGTATTAGAACCTCGCAATAAGACCCTATAGCCCTAATCTTTGAAAAATCAGGCTTATAAGAGGTCTTAGGCTCTAAGTTAGCTAGAAATAGCTACTTAGGGGTTAGGGGCTTAGTTATATTAGCGGTAATATTAACTAAGTCCACTATAGCTAGAAGGATATAAGACTATAGATATAAAGGCAGCTTAGACCACCGAAGTGTAGCTCTAAGCCGGTCTAGGATAACCCTAATAGCCCTCTTAACTAGCCTATTCTGTTTGTGAATATAAGGGCAAGAGGTACTAAAGCAAATTCCCTTAGAAAATAACCAGTGCTAAAGTTCGTTATTGATTTCAGTACCTCTATTAAAGTGAAGGTGCCTAGGATACGCATTATATTGGTTTTTTAGGGCCTTAAAGAAGCCCTTAATAGCAGTATAAAGGGTCTAACCTTCTTTATTAGCTAATAAAAAGCACTACTTATACCGGGATTTTTAATTAATAAGGATAAGGACTAGGGCCTTCTTATTATGCGGTATAGGCTTAATTTTAACTATATCTCCCTCTAGAATATCTAAAACCCTAGGGGGGTCCTGAATAGGTCTTTTGGTTAGTCTTCTAATAGCCTTTAATTGCATACAGGCTATGTAGTTAAAATCCTTGTCTTTAATAGCGGAAAAATCAGGGATCCCTTTAGCTAATTTCGAAGATTTCTTAAGTAAAGGGAGGCTAATATGGCCTAATCAAATGTGCTAAAGAAGGGCTAAATCTAGTAACTTCTTATAACTAGGATCTAGCTTAGAAGATCTATTAGAGCTATTATCCCCTAGCTCCCTCTGTTGCCAGGCCTCTTAAGAATCACAGGCCTCTGGGGGCAATAGACGGCCACTATCGTCACCTAAGTCATTAGGGTATGGACCTTCTAAACCCCCTATAGAAGATGCCTAACTAGGAGGAGCTTCGGTGGGATATAGGGCTAAATCTTCATCTTCGTCGTCAGAATCTAATTCTTCGATTTGTTGATATTCCTTGGGATTAAATGCTGGCTGCGGAATTTAAACCTCTATAGGGTAGGAAAACCCTAATTCAGTCTTGTAGGCTCTTTGTTGTTGTTGGTTGCAATATTGAGAGCCCATAAAGGAGAGGTGGGTTAAATGCTTGCAGATCTTAGGAGTAGCTTGCCCCTTAATCTACAAAAAGAAGCCGTGTTTAGTAGGTTCTAATAACCTATAGGGGCTTTTATCGGCTAGGAAAAGCTGATCTTTAGCTAGATAACCTCCCTTAAGATAGTGGGATAAACCGCTAACTAGGTTGGTATCTATACCGGGGAAATATAGGGCATCTAGTAGAGCTAAAGGCCTGTATTCTAGTGGATTTTTCTTGACCAGAACGTTAAAAACAGCGGTGCCTCTTCCTTTAGGATAAATAGGTCCTCCTACTATAATTATAGGGCTAGTTTAACCTTTCTTAAGAGGCTTAAAGTCCCTAAAGAAAGCCCTATTATTATAAATATAATAAGAAGAACCTATATTATATAGAAGGGAGTTTTTAACCACATTGTTAGAGTAGCTAAAAGTAGGCTTAGTAGTGTCACTAGTAGTAGTGGTACTAGAGGTATCTAAATCAGATTTAGAATTAGTACTATCCTCACTACTAGACTCGCTAGAATCTAGTTCTTTAACATATCCCGTGGCTAGGCTATAGCCTAACGCAAAAGCAGCTTCTTTTCCTTTATCTTTATCCCTATTACCACTCTTCTTCTTCTGCTTTTTCTTCCTAGAGGCTTTAGAAGGGTTTAAATCCTTCTTATCCTGCTCTTTAGTAGCGTTAGTAGAGTCCTTCTTAGTATTAGGATTAGATAATGACTTCTTTTCCTTGTCCTTAGAATTTCCCTTATTATTAGAAGCCTTATAGCTAAGAGCTTTAGCTACAGGGGAGGTTTTATCCCTCTGCTCTTCTAATAAATCCGCTATAAGGAACTATAAATTTAAGGTATTTATAGGCAGCCCTTATGCCCTAGTAGCTCTAATAGTAAATCTTTATCTCTCAGCCTAACTAGGAAAGGTCTGCTTTAATATATTAATATAATAGTTTACTTAATTAATAGGAGCGATCTCTACACTATAAAGTTATAGTCTAGCTAGTAGGTTATTAAAATTAGCATTAAAAGCCTCTAAAGATCCCTTATAATTTAAAAAATTTAGGGAGTGGTAGCTAGCGTATAGCGTACCTCGCTGGATTTCAGCACTCTACAAATACTGCCTAATAAGGACTTTATAGGCTTCTTTAGGGGATTTTTGCTAACATATAGCTACCTGTGGTCCTAGTTAATAGCTATCTCTTAATATCATTAAAAGAATAGCTTAATCACAGTCAGCTAGATAGCCTGCTAAGCTAGGATTATCTATAAATTTAGGTAATCCTAGGGCTCTAAATTATATGCTCAGGGCTTGCTTCCACTGATTATAGTTTTTAGGGCCTTTTAGCTTAGCTCCCTTAGGAATAGAGTAAACCTTCTTATTTAGTTCCTTAATAGCACCTGTATTAAAGGCAGCTTGTAAGTTACTAGAAGGTAAACTCGCAGAATTAGCAGCAGGTAGGTCTTCTACTAGAGCTTTAGTATTTTCTTCCCTTAGCTTAGTAGAAGAATCCTAAAGACCTTGTATAGCAGTTATGGTTTGCGTTAATTTATCTAATAGATCTTTAATGCTAGCCTTGTTTTTTAGATAATTTGACTTAGTATGCTTAATAAAATCAGTTAAGGTCTTGCCTTATTATTCAATTTAGCTCTGTATCTATTATTATAGTTGCAAAGCACTGGCTTAAATAGCCGGACCTTCTATTTCCATCCTATTAGGGTCCCTAGGAGGGCTAGAAAGGCCTGTAGTAGGTCCCTTACCCTTATAACTTAGTGGTGCTATCTCTAAAAGTTCCTGTGCAAGATCTCCAAATTTCTTCCTGTTATAAATAACGCGCGCTGGAAGCTAGGTTATGGTGCAACCGGGCTGCGCACGCAAATTATGTGGCGGGGCTGTTTAAAAAGGGTGCCCCTCGAGGTCTAAAAGTGGGTCTGCGGTATGCGCGGGCAGAAAAAAGCCAGAGAAGATTCTCTACGAAAATTTTCTTAACACCAAAAATAATAGATAGGAATCGTAGGTAATAGATATTACAGCAGCCACAACACAACGTATAGTGCGTGCAACGTAGTGCAATAGGTCAAAAAGCCTAGTATAGATATACTAGATGTTCGATGATTTTTAAAAGGATGCAGCGTATCTATAGAGTAGATAATATTAATATATAACGGTCGCGGCAGTAAAAAGGATCACTAAAAGAGGTTGTGGTTGTAACTAGATAGTTACGGTTGCGGCTGTAGTTGAATTTAACACTAAGGGTCTGATGTTGCGATGCGTGATGCTAGCGGATAAAAAGCTTCAAAAGCTAGCGGTTTCCTTCGTAATCTAAGAGCCCACAGGTCTAGTAGAGAGTAACTAGTACCCAAAATCAAGCACTAATCGCAGTAGAATAACGCAGTAATATAGTAATCTTATAGGCCTTCCGGGCTTATAACCTATTGAAAATAGAAGGGGAATCTAGCTAGAGGGATAGGAAGACCTCCCTAGTAGATTCTAACGCGGCGGCTTCTAGATTCACTATAATACGATGATTCTTTAAGATATAGAGCTTTAATAGTTGAATATAGTAGATTTCAGCTAGACGAACAATCTAACGAGTAATAAGAGGATTTTCTAAGTCCCCTTATAGACCTACTAACCATATTAACAGAAGGGGGTCACTAGCCAGGCCTTAGGAGCTATTTTTTATTTTCCGCAAAATTCATTTATATATGAAAAGTAAAAAATCAACTCACGACCATACAATCTAGCCACCCACGTGCACTAACTAAGCAATCTAATAAGCAACCCTATAAATAAAATACATTATTAAATCCAGAAAAAATCAAGGATTCGAATAGTATAAGTCAGCCTTTTATACGACTACTAGTTCCCTAGTTACAGTCGATTTTAGCTTCCCTATAGGGTAGCCTAGTTGGCTTAGTCATACAAGCCTGTGGGTTAGTTGTGAACGCAGGTCACAGCCAAAGCTGGCCGCAGCCAACAACGCTGCAGGCAACGCCTTGTAACCAACGTTGCAACAACGCAACTAGGCAACTAGTGGGCCTATAAAATAGTGCTATAAATAGCATAATTTTAACACTTAGAGGTAACTTAGTAGTGTTTTACTACCTATTATCTTTAGCTTATATAGGGCTTTAACTATACTAATATAATATATTATATTATATTTAGGTTAATAAGGGCTACTAAGGTCTACTAGGTCTATATATTTCTTCCCTTTTTGCCAGTTCTTTACTAATATATCTAGGTAGGATGCTTTAATTATATACTAGTAGTATATAGTCTCCTATTAAACCCTTATAGTTACTATAAACCTAGCTCTAGTCCTAGGGATAGTAGGTTATATCTTAGCCCTATTTTGCTATCTATTTACTAATATTTTAGTAAGTAAACTATCTATAACTCCTTACTATATAGAATATAGTAATAGTTTTATAGCTAAGGCTAAGTAATCTAGGATTTATTACCTAGGGAATAGTATTATATTATTTTTATTATAGAATAAGGGAGGTAGTTATAGTAAATAAGAATAACGCTAAGTATATAGTCTATAGGGGCTAAGTCTTTAGCTATAAGAGGGTAACTATAGAGGGATTTCTATTAACTCTCCTAAAGCTATAGATAGTTTCCTTTATTTTATTCCTTTATATTTTTTTTTTATTTTTATATATAGTTTAGTTATTTTCTTTTATTAGGTATATTATAGTAGCTAGTAAGGCTATACCTTTCTTATAAGAACTTTATACTCTTTTACCTATAACTTACTTATATATTACTATTCTTTTCCCTTAACTTATTCTAGTAAAATACCTAAATTATATACTAAGCTCCTTCTATATTTTTAATAAGAACCTACTAGTTATATTTACTTAGCTAACCCTTCTACTTTACTAGGTATTTATTACCTTTATAGGTTTTTTTATATTCCTTAACCTCCTTAACTTTATATTTATTATTTTTATCCTTAAGGTTAGGTATTAGTATTTTTTCTTTATCTATATTCTTATAATAGGTCTATAGCTTTAGTAGGCTAATATAGAATATATTATATAACCTACTATATTTTTCTAGTAATATAAGCTAATATACTTACTTACTAATAGTATTAAGTACCTAAAATAGTCTAATAAACCTAGGGATTAGCTTTTATTTTACTTTCTTAAGCTATATATTCTTTACTAATAGTAATACTAGGTTATTTCTTTTAAGAGTAAGTAGTTAGTAATATTTATTATAGTACTTTACCTAGGATTTAGTGGCTTTTACCTAGTTTTACTTTAGCTACTCCCTAGCTTTATATAACTTTATAATATAAGTATAAGCCTCTAGTACCTCCCTTTTTATAACCTTATCCCTAAGGGCTAGCTAAAACTCTAGTAAGTACCCTATAAGTATATAGTTTAGTAAATAGCCTATAGTTCTATTTACTATATTATTATAGGTAAATTATATAACTAGGAGTAGCTTAGGCTATATTTACTAGTTTTTAGAAGTAAAGTATTATAAGTAGTGCTCTAGTACCTAGTTAGTTCTCTTAGTTTACTTATTAGTTTAGGGGTAAAATACTAAAAAAAGCCTATATTTTATATATAATAGGTAATATAGGTCTAACTAGAATTAGCTTATAAAAATAGATCCTCTATTAGATATAATACCCTTTAATAGCCTAAATTATAGCTTAATTTCCTTATAGAAAAGTTCTACTAACTTAGCTATATTAATTATAGTTATTATAGGTAGAAAAATAGAGTACTTAGTATATTAGTCTATAATTACTAGAATTATATTAGTTTCTTATTTACCTACTTATATAATAGGTAATCCTATAATAAAGTCTATTAAGATTTCTACCTATAGTTACTCTAGTATTAGTAATAATTTTAAGACTCCTATATAGGTAATACCTTCTTATAACTATTTACTAATATATCCTATAGCTTATAATATAGTCTAATATAGACTTATTTATAGCTAGCTACTAAAAGTAATACTTTAATAGCTTAAGTATTTACTTAGTCCTAAAGTAACCTACTAGTAGATTATTATAGTATAGCTATAGAAGCTCTTATTATAAGGTAGGCTCTTAAGGAATAACTACCTAGTCTTTATATATTAGGAGACCTCTTATACTATATAACTATAGACTAGCTTTCCCTCTCTTTAGGGAATTAATCTCTTTACTCTATCTCTATAGGTCTAGATCTTAGCTTTAGGCCTTTTATAGTAGCTATACTAATAGTTTATTTAGGCTAGATTAGTAGGGATCTAGTAATATAATAGCTCCCTAGATCTCTTATACTATATTAGTATCCTAGATATATACTACCTTCTCCTAGAAATTATCTTTATTTAGCTAACCTTTTACTAGATCTATAGTAGCTAACTAGCCTCTTAATATAGCTACTCTAGCCTTTACTATAAGGGCTAGGGTATTTTCCTCCTCTAAAGGTATCTTACTATATCTCTCTATAAAGACTAGGGTATTTTCCTCCCCTAAAGGTATTTTACTATATTTTCTTTAATATATTAGTATCTCTTTTTTTACTATTTCTTTAGTAGTTACTAACTTTTTCTTAAGTTCTAGTAAAAGTATCCTATTTATTAGGGATTTACTTTTATAATTAAACCTTCTTAATAGTATATCTATAGGGTTACTTTTCCCTAGTCTATACTTAATTATAAAATTTAGTAGGTATAGGAATATATACTATCTAGCCTATCTTCTATTTAGCTTCTATTACTTTATAAAGATCTATAGGTTATAGTAATCTAATAGGACTTCTACTAGGGTCTCTATGCCTTTAATATAATATTACTAGTATTTAAATAACTTAACTATAGTAAGTAGCTTTTAGTTAGGTATACTATAGTTTTATTTAGTATTAGTAAACTTCCTTAACTAAAAGGCTATAGGGTACTAGTAGCCCTTATTATCTTATTATAATAAGATTCCTACTATTATAAAGATTAAGATATCTATCTTAATACACACTAGTTAACTTAGGTTATAATAATAGAGAAGAGAAGCCTACTAAAAGGTATCTTTTAGCTAGTAAAATACTACCTATTCTCTTACCCTAAATATAAACCTCCTAGTCTAGATACTATTCTAACTACCCTTTATTAATATATATAGTAATACTATAATCCTAGAGTATCTATAAATAAACTATTAGTAAAAGTTATAGAACCCTAGGAAGGATTATATATCCTTAAAGCTTATAGGTTCTTTCTAATCCTAAATAGTAGTAACTTAGTAAGTATTTATTAAGATCCTATTAATAAAGAGAATAAACCCTAGGAACTCTACTAACTCCTAGTAAAACTTATATTTAGAGGGTTTTATATATAATTCTACCTCTCTTATATACCCTAGGACTTCTTTAATATATATAGTATACTTCTCTTATATTTTTAAAAAGATAAGGATATTATCTAGATATACTATATAAATAGTATTAACTAGCCTATAAAGCGCTTTATAGATATAGTTCTAGAATATAGCTAGGGTATTTATTAACCTAAAAGGTATTATAAGATATTTATAGTGCCTATAATATATATAGAATATAGTTTTCTATTTAATACCCCCTTTAATCTAGATTCTATAATAAGTATCCTTAATATTAATTTTTAAGAAGAAGTAAGCTCCTTAGTACTAGTTTAGGATCTCTAAAATTAGGGGGAGAGTATAGTAATTCTTCTATATTACCCTATTAAGACCCTAGTAATCTATATATAATTAGAGTATACTATCTTTCTTTAGTATAAATAGGATAGGTATGCCTATAGGGCTTTTTAATAGTCTTATCTAGCCCTTCTATAGGTTCTTATTAATATATTTATAAAGTTTCTTTAATTTACCTTAGGAAAGGGGGTAAATTAGTCTATATAGGGGTATAGCCCCTAGTATTAGATTAATTATATAATTAGTGGTCTTTCTTAAAGGCAAGCTCCCTGCCTTATCTAATATAAATATATCTTTAAACTTATATAGTTCCTAGGGGATATCTTTAATAGTTTTATATACCTTTACCTCTTCTTTATCTCTAAGGGTAATAAACTTATCTTCTATAACCCTATTAATAGTATATATAATAGTCTTATTATATATAACCTTTATAAATTTATAGGGAGTTATAAGTAAAAAGGCCTTTCTTCTTTTCTTAAACTACTACTCTTATAAGTAATAAGGATAAAGGTAGCTAGGCAAAAGGATATAGGGTGCACTTATATATTGACTGAAGCTTGCTAGGTCTAAGTGTAATGTGTGTGCGAGTCGCTGGTTTATAGCTAGTGGCTCGCTAATGTTACGTGGACCTAGCCCTTCCTTCTGGTATTAGGCGCCGTGGTGCTCTAGCGCTGCGGTGCATATATGCGCGTGGGTTATGTTATAAGGGGCCTTATAATTATCCCCCCCCTTATTACCAGGCTCCTAAATGGCTTTTGCCCTATATTTTATAACTATTTGCTAACTAGTAGTTATATTAAAATAATAATAAATAATAATCTATAATAATAAATAATAGTTAGCGCTTTAGTATAAATTTACCTCTAACTCTCTACTATATTATTCTATTTTTGTTTCTATATTGTTAGCTAAATCATCACTTTTTCACAACACTATTATCTATCTATTATTAATCGCTAATTACTAATAAATCACTATAAGTGCGCTAATGATTCTACTTTATAACTACTTATATATACACTGTTTATGTACTGGATACACTAAACATAAAAAGAGCCCCCTATCTACCCCTAAACTCCCCTAGATTAATTATTAATTCGTTGCTAACCTATATATAGGTTAGTTAAAGATAAAGTAGTTAAATCGCTATATTTAGTGTTATATACGCAGGGATAGTTATAAGGCTATAAGTAGCTTGCTTTTCCTTTGCTCTTTAGTTTTTATTTACTAATAATTATATAGTCTATAGCCACTATACATAGTAACTTCCTTAACTTATTAAAGGTACTAGATTAGGTAGATATCCTAATAAAGGCACTTAGTAATAAGGATAAGGACAATCCTAAAGACCTTATATTCTTAGAGGTAACTTAGTGGTATTTCGCTACCTATTATCTTTAGCTTATATAGGGCTTTAACTATACTAATATAACGTATTACATTACGTTTAGGTTAATAGGGGCCGCTAAGGTCTAATAGGTCTATATATTTCTTCCCTTTTTACTAGTTCTTTACTAATATATCTAGGCAGGATACTTTAATTATATACTAGTAGTACATAGTCTCCTATTAAACCCTTATAGTCGCTATAAACCTAGCTCTAGTCCTAGGGATAGTAGGTTATATCTTAGCCCTATTTTGCTATCTATTTGCTAATATTTTAGTAGGCTAACTATCTATAACTCCTCGCTACATAGAATATAGTAATAGTTTTATAGCTAAGGCTAAGTAATCTAGGATTTATTACCTAGGGAATAGTATTATATTATTTTTATTATAGAATAAGGGAGGCAGTCGCGGCGGATAAGAATAACACTGAGTATATAGTCCGTGGGGGCTAAGTCTTTAGCTATAAGGGGGCAACTATAGAGGGATTTCTATTAACTCTTCTAAAGCTATAGATAGTTTCCTTTATTTTATTCTTTTATATTTTTTTCTTTTATTTTTATATATAGTTTAGTTATTTTCTTTTATTAGGCATATTATAGTAGCTAGTAAGGCTATGCCTTTCTTATAGGAACTTTATACTCTTTTACCTATAACTTACTTATATATTACTATCCTTTTCCCTTAACTTATTCTAGTGGAATACCTAAATTATATACTAAGCTCCTTCTATATCTTTAATAGGAACCCACTAGTTATATTTACTTAGCTAACCCTTCTACTTTACTAGGTATTTATTACCTTTATAGGTCTTTCTATATTCCTTAACCTCCTTAACTTTATATTTATTATCTTTATCCTTAAGGTTAGGTATTAGTATTTTTTCTTTATCTATATTCTTATAATAGGTCTAAGGCTCTAGTAGGCTAATATAGAATATATTATATAACCTACTATATTTTTCTAGTAGTATAAGCTAATATACTTACTTACTAATAGTATTAAGTACCTAAAATAGTCTAATAAACCTAGGGGTTAGCTTTTATTTTACTTCCTTAAGCTATATATTCTTTACTAATAGTAGTACTAGGTTACCTTTTTTAAGAGTAAGTAGTTAGTAATATTTATTATAGTACTTTACCTAGGATTTAGTAGCTTTTACCTAGTTTTACTTTAGCCACTCCTTAACTTTATATAACTTTATAATATAAGTATAAGCCTCTAGTACCTTCCCTTTTATAACCTTATCCCTAAGGGCTAGCTAAAACTCTAGTAAGTACCCTATAAGTATATAGTTAGGTAAGTAGCCTATAGTTCTATTTACTATATTATTATAGGTAAATTATATAACTAGGAGTAGCTTAGGCTATATCTACTGGTTTTTAGAAGTAAAGCATTATAGGTAATACTCTAGTACCTAGTTAGTTCTCTTAGTTTACCTATTAGTTTAGGGGTAAAACACTATAGAAAGCCTATATTTTACGCATAATAGGTAATATAGGTCTAACTAGAATTAGCTTATAAAAACGGATCCTCTATCGGATATAATACCCTTTAGTGGCCTAAATTATAGCTTAATCTCCTTATAGAAAAGTTTCGCTAACTTAGCTATATTAATTATAGTTATTATAGGTAGGAAGATAAAGTACTTAGTATATTAGTCTATAATCACTAGGATTATATTAGTTTCTTATTCACCTGCTTATATAATAGGCAATCCTATAATAAAGTCTATTAAGATTTCTACCTATAGTTACTCTAGTATTAGTAGTAATTTAAGACTCCTATATAGGTAATACCTTCTAGTAACTATTTACTAATATATCCTATAGCTTATAATATAGTCTAATATAGACTTATTTATAGCTAGCTACTAAAAGTAGCGCTTTAATAGCTTAAGCATTCGCTTAGTCCTAAAGTAACCCACTAGTAGATTATTATAGTATAGCTATAGAAGCTCCTATTATAAGGTAGGCTCTTAGGGAATAACTACCTAGTCTTTATATATTAGGAGATCCCTTATACTATATAACTATAGACTAGCTTTCCCTCTCTTTAGGGAATTAATCTCTTTACTCTACCTCTATAGGTCTAGATCTTAGCTTTAGGCCTTCTATAGTAGCTACACTAATAGTTTATTTAGGCTAGATTAGTAGGGATCTAGTAATATAATAGCCCCCTAGATCTCTTATACTATACTAGTGTCCTAGACACACACTACCTTCTCCTAGAAATCACCTTTATTTAGCTAACCTTTTACTAAATCTATAGTAGCTAACTAGCCTCTTAATATAGCTACTCTAGCCTTTACTATAGGGGCTAGGGCATTTTCCTCCCCTAAAGGTATCTTACCACGCCTCTCTATAAAGACTAGGGTATTTTCCTCCCCTAAAGGTATCTTACTATATCTTCTTTAATATATTAGTATCTCTTCTTCTACTACTTCTTTAGTAGCTACTAACTTTTTCTTAAGTTCTAGTAAAAGTGCCCTATTTATTAGGGGTTTACTCTT
Source organism: Epichloe elymi (assembly GCA_023658475.1). NCBI lineage: Eukaryota > Fungi > Ascomycota > Sordariomycetes > Hypocreales > Clavicipitaceae > Epichloe > Epichloe elymi. The sequence goes on along the minus strand of CP098278.1, from coordinate 2,285,152 downwards.
ATAATTAGACCTTCTTAATAGCGTATCTATAGGGTTACTTTTCCCTAGTCTATGCTTAATTATAAAGTTTAGTAGGCATAGGAATATATACTATCTAGCCTATCTTCTATTTAGCTTCTATTACTTTATAAAGGTCTATAGGTTATAGTAGTCTAATAAGACTTCCACTAGGGTCTCTATACCTTTAATATAATATTACTAGTATTTAAATAACTTAACTATAGTAAGTAGCTCTTAGTTAGGCATACTATAGTTTTATTTAGTATTAGTAAACTTCCTTAACTAAAAGGCCACAGGGTACTAGTGGCCCTTATTATCTTATTACAATAGGATCCCTACTATTACGAAGATTAAGGCATCTATCTTAATGCGCACTAGTTAACTTAGGTTATAATAATAGAGAAGAGGAGCCCACTAAAAGGCATCTTTTAGCTAGTAAAACACTACCTATTCTCTTACCCTAAATATAAACCTCCTAGTCTAGATACTATTCTAACTACCCTTTATTAACGCGTGTAGCGGTGCTATAATCCTAGAGTATTTATAGATAAACTATTAGTAAAAGTTATAGAACCCTAGGAAGGATTATATATCCTTAAAGCTTATAGGTTCCTTCTAATCCTAAATAATAGTAACTTAGTAGGTATCTATTAAGATCCTATTAATAAAGAGAATAAACCCTAGGAACTCTACTAACTCTTAGTAGAACTTATATTTAGAGGGTTTTATATATAATTCCACCTCTCTTATATACCCTAGGACTTCTTTAATATATATAGTGTACTTCTCTTATATTTTTAAAAAGATAAGGATATTATCTAGATATACTATATAAATAGTATTAACTAGCCTATAAAGCGCTTTATAGATATAGTTCTAGAATGTAGCTAGGGTATTTATTAACCTAAAAGGTATTATAAGATATTTATAGTGCCTATAACACATATGGAACGCGGTCTTCTATTTATTACCCCCTTTAATCTAGATTCTATAATAAGTATTCTTAATATTAATTTTTAAGAAGAAGTAAGCTCCTTAGCACTAGTCTAGGATCTCTAAAATCAGGGGGAGAGCATAGCAATTCTTCTATATTACCCTATTAAGACCCTGGTAGTCTACGTATAATTAGAGCATACTATCTTTCTTTAGTATAAATAGGATAGGTATACCTATAGGGCTCTTTAATAGTCTTATCTAGCCTTTCTATAGGTTCTTATTAATATATTTATAAAGTTCCTTTAATTTACCTTAGGAAAGGGGGTAAATTAGTCTATATAGGGGTATAGCCCCTAGTATTAGATTAATTATATAATTAGTGGTCTTTCTTAAAGGTAAGCTTTCTGCCTTATCTAATATAAATATATCTTTAAACTTATATAGTTCCTAGGGGATATCTTTAATAGTTCTATATGCCTTTACCTCTTCTTTATCTCTAAGGGTAATAAACTTATCTTCTATAACCCTATTAATAGCATATATAATAGTCTTATTATATATAACCTTCGCGAATTTGCAGGGAGTTATAAGTAAAAAGGCCTTTCTTCTTTTCTTAAACTACCACTCTTATAAGTATAGGTAAAGGTAGATATATTCCTTAGTAAGTATATATATCCTAATTAATATAGGGCTTCCCTTAGTTCTTAGGTCCCTATTAATAGCTATATATAGTAGCTTAAGGTCCTTTTCTTCTTCTCTTAAGTCTTTAATTATAATAGGGACCTTATAGACACTATATTAGGGAACTATAAGGGCCCCCACTGCCTTAATAATAGGTACTATAGCCTTAGCTTAGTTAAGTTTATAGGCTTATATAAATTTAGCGCTAATAATATTAATCTTAGCATAACTATTAAGATCCGCCGCTATTTTAATATCTATATGCCTATAAATAGTAACTAGTATGTGAAATTAATACCCTATTAGTACCTTAGTATTTAAGGTAGAGGTAAGGGTATCTACTTCTACCTTAGGGAGTTTTCTAGGTCTTATTACTCCTTCTTTAGCTTATTATATCTATTTATAAGGTACTCTATACTATTATAGTTAAAATACCGCCTTTTATACCTAGATTTGTGGTTATTTAGATAGGTAGTAGGAGACTTCTCTTAGTCCTTATCCTTCTAATCTTTATTAGACCTTCTACCTTATAGAAAGTTATATCTATAATATTAGGGAGCCTTATTTAGGCCCTTATCTTCTAAATACTTAGACTTTTACTTACTCTTTAGTATAGCCTCCTAGAGTTACTAAGCGAGTTATATAACCTCCTCTTATACCTTTCCTATAATAAAGGTATATAGGTTAATCTAGTCTTATAGGTTAGGGAGTAGTTTTATAAAGAATATAAGAGCTTATAACTTTTTAGTAGCTCTTTCTAGGTATTTCTCTAGTAAATCTAGGTAGATACTAAATTTAATAGGACTCTAGCCCTTATATTACTTTATATTCTCTAGCTATGTAGCTATTTAGGCATTATGGTTAGTAGTATCTTAGAGTAGTGTAAGAGTCTAGGTCTTAAATATATCCTAGTTATCTTTAAGATTACTTTAGTTATTAGCTATCTATTTATTAAGGTATTAGTCCTATCTTACCCTATAATTACTATATATATAGTTAAGTATAAAGAGGATTTTTTAGTAATCACGCTAATATTTTTACTTTACCCTATTAAAGGCATAGTTTAGATTATTTATCTATATTTTATACTTCTATAGGTTTATAGGGTATTAGAGATTAGTAATATTCCTAACTTTAACCTCTTAGTGGCTATTACTAGAGGAGGAACTAGATCTTTACTACCTTTTTATCTTCTCTTTCCCTCTACCTAGCTATAGAAGATTAATAAGCTCTTACTCTTATTTCTATAGTTCTTTAAGTTTCTTAAGCTAAGTAATTTACTTATTTATTACTATAGTATTAGCCTTAATATTAGAGGGTCTAGGTTTAGTCCTAGTTCCTATAGAATATAGTATGTCTTTAGCAGTAATACTACCCTTATTTAATTAACTTTAGTTATTATCTAATATTACTTAGGTTAATTAGGTAGTTCTTAGCCCTATATTACTCTTAGGTAGCTAGTGGTAGAAGCTTTAGAATTATAAGGATAAAGATAGCTAGGCAAAAGGATATAGGGTGCACTTATATATTAACTAAAGCTTGCTAGGTCTAAGTATAATATATATATAAGTCACTGGTTTATAGCTAGCGGCTTGCTAATATCACGTGGACCTAGCCCTTCCTTCTGGTGTTAGGCGCCGCGGTGCTCTGGCGCTGCGGTGCACGCATGCGCGTGGGTCATGTTGTGAGGGGCCTCACATAAGTATAAGTAAAGGTAGATATATTCCTTAGTAAGTATATATATCCTAATTAATATAGGGCTTCCCTTAGTTCTTAGGTCCTTATTAATAGCTATATATAGTAGCTTAAGGTCCTTTTCTTCTTCTCTTAAGTCTTTAATTATAATAAGGACCTTATAAATACTATATTAGGGAACTATAAAGGCCCCTACTACCTTAATAATAGGTACTATAGCCTTAGCTTAGTTAAGTTTATAGGCTTATATAAATTTAGCGCTAATAATATTAATCTTAGTGTAACTATTAAGATCCGCTACTATTTTAATATCTATATACCTATAAATAGTAACTAGTGTGTAAAATTAATACCCTATTAGTACCTTAGTATTTAAGGTAGAGGTAAGGGTATCTACTTCTACTTTAGGGAGTTTTCTAGGTCTTATTACTCCTTCTTTAGCTTATTATATCTATTTATAAGGTACTCTATACTATTATAGTTAAAACACTACCTTTTATACCTAGGTTTATAGTTATTTAGGTAGGTAGTAGGAGACTTCTCTTAGTCCTTATCTTTCTAATCTTTATTAGACTTTCTACCTTATAGAAAGTTATATCTATAATATTAGGGAGCCTTATTTAGGCCCTTATCTTCTAAATACTTAGACTTTTACTTACTCTTTAGTATAGCCTCCTAGAGTTACTAAGTAAGTTATATAACCTCCTTTTATACCTTTTCTATAATAGAGGTATATAGGTTAATCTAGTCTTATAGGTTAGGGAGTAGTTTTATAAAAAATATAAAAGCTTATAACTTTTTAGTAGCTTTTTCTAGGTATTTCTCTAGCAAATCTAGGTAGATACTAAATTTAATAGGACTCTAGTCCTTATATTACTTTATGTTCTCTAGCTATATAGATATTTAGGTATTATAGTTAGTAGTATCTTAGAGTAGTGTAAGAGTCTAGGTCTTAAATATATCCTAGTTATCTTTAAGATTACTTTAGTTATTAGCTATTTATTTATTAAGGTATTAGTTCTATCTTACCCTATAATTACTATATATATAATTAAGTATAAAGAGGATTTTTTAGTAATTATACTAATACTTTTACTTTACCCTATTAAAGGTATAGTTTAGATTATTTATCTATATTTTATACTTCTATAGGTTTATAAGGTATTAAAGGTTAATAATATTTCTAACTTTAACCTCTTAGTAGCTATTACTAAAGGAGGAACTAGATCTTTATTACCTTTTTATCTTCTCTTTCCCTCTACCTAGCTATAGAAGATTAATAAGCTTTTACTCTTATTTTTATAGTTCTTTAAGTTTCTTAAGCTAAGTAATTTACTTATTTATTACTATAGTATTAGCCCTAATATTAGAGGGTCTAGGTTTAGTCCTAGTTCCTATAGAATATAGTATATCTTTAGTAGTAATACTACCCTTATTTAATTAGCTTTAGTTATTATCTAATATTACTTAGGTTAATTAGGTAGTTCTTAGCCTTATATTACTCTTAGGTAGCTAGTAGTAAAAGCTTTAGAAATATAAGGATAAAGGTAGCTAGGTAAAAGGATATAGGGTATACTTATATATTAACTAAAGCTTACTAGGTCTAAGTGTAATATATATATAAGTTACTAGTTTATAGCTAGTGGCTTGCTAATATTATATAGACCTAGCCCTTCCTTCTAGTGTTAGGCACCGCGGTGCTCTGGCGCTGCGGTGCACGCATGCGCGTGGGTCATATTGTGAGGGGCCTCACATAAAATCAATAACTTTTCAACGAAATCAATACTAATAACTTTTCAGCGGAATTCCAGTGTTTTTATTAATTTTAAGTTTTTTCGACTTTTTAGTTAGTTTTCTTTAAAACTAGGCCTTTGTGTTTGTAAGACCTAATAGTTGAATAAATTATTGAAATTTATCGTTAGGCAGGGGCTTAGTTAAGCCATCTGCAGGCATCTCTTTAGTATTAATATAGATAACCTTAGCTATACCCTTCTGTACCTTTTCTCTAGTATAGTTAAATTTTAGCAGGGTATGCTTTGTTCTACTATAAAGAGCAGGGTTATTAGCGGTTATAATAGCGCCTTAGTTATCACTAAAAATCAGGACTAGAGGTGCTATAGGCAGCTTAATTTCCTTAAAAAGGCTATAAAGCCACTCTAGCTCCCTAATAGCTTTATATAGAGCATCTAATTTAGCCTCTAATATCAATAAAGCTATTGTAGTTGCTTTCTTTAATTTCCAGCTAATAGGTCCTTTAGCTAGCTTATAGAGATAAGCATAGGTTAATTTAGAGGACTTATCTCCCGCGAAGTTGCTATTACAGAAGCTAATAAGGGTTGCAGAAGCTTTAATAGCGTTTTTAGACCTTCTATAAGTTATAGAATAACTTATAGAGCCTAGAAGGTATCTAAGCAGATATTTAGAAGCATTTACATGCTCTATATAAGGCTTAGCTAACGCTATTGAAAGCCACTAAACCGGAAAAGCAATATCAGGCCTTATAAGGAGCATTAAGTACATAATAGTCCCTATAATACTCTGATATAGCTTGTGATCAGAGGGGGAAAGAGGTTTAGTTAGGTAGTTAGCTGCTTTATAATTCTAGGTTATAGGGGAATTTTAGCAGGCCTAGTATCTTTTATATTAAATCTCTCTAGGGCCTTAGAAATGTACTAGGATTAGTGAATAGTTAGGGTCCCTTTCTTTTAATTTCTAGTGATTTAAACGCCTAGGAAAAATTCAGCTAGCCCACGATTTTCTATAGGGTAAGCTTTATGTAATAGCTTCTTTAGCTTATTAATATAAGCTAGATCCGGTCCTATTAGAAGACAGTCATCCATATAAGTCGCTATATATGTAGATATAGTTAGATTAAAGAAAATAGCTAGATTAGATATAAGGGGGTGGAAGCCTAATTTTCAAAGAAGTTCCTTTAGGGCCTGCTGCTATTCTCTAGAGCTCTGTTTTAATCTATATAAAGCTTTTTAAAGGAAAACAACCTGCTTTTAAGAGGGATTATAGCCATATTTCTTAAGTAATTTAGCTATTTTAGGCAAAGTAGCTTCGGCAAATTCAACGAATCCATTAGGGATCTGCATATAAATACCTTCTTTTAATAAGCTATTTAAGAATACCCCTATAAAATCAACCTATTTAACTTCCTAGTCATTACAAGCCGCTAGGGCTAGTAAAATCCGCTAACTAGGGGGGATGCTAGTTATAGCATAGGTTTTAATATAATCTTAACCTTCTATCTACATAAAGCCTTTTATAATAAGTTAGGCCTTGTGTTTTATAGGATTATTTTCTTTATCCTTTTTAAGCTTATAGATAAGCCTATTTTTAAGAACTTTTTAGCCCTTAGGAATTTAGTCTATCCCTATAAATTTAAAAGTTCTAGCAGCTAGTAGCTGCTTAAATTCGCTAAAAGTTACAGTAACCTATTTTTAGCTATCCTTGCTTTTTAATGCCTGCTTCTAGGTCTTAGGCGTATCTAAATCGTTATTATTAGCTAATGCTTTAGCCTTTTATTATGCCTTAAAGCATATCTCCTTAACAAAAGAAGATAGGTTAAAATCATTAAAATCCAGAGAATCAGGGTTAATTAAAGAATCCGAATCTAAAAACGGTTTTTTAATAGCACCCTTATTAGGGGCGCTAGAGCTTAGGCTCTCTAGGGGTAGCGCTGGAGTCGTTACAGCGGTCGTCCCGGGCGATATTGTAGGCGCGGCGGGCGCTGCGGGCGTTGTGGGCGCTGGGGGCGCTAGAGGCCTTAGATAGCTATCCCGAACCTCTAGATCTCGTGAGATATTGGCTTCTCCCTCTAAAGGATAGCTCCCTAAAGGCTTAGGGGACCCTACAGAGCCTATATCCTCTATAATCTTAATAAAGCTTATTGAAAATGGAAGGGAATCTGTACTAGAGGGATAGGAAGACCTCCCTAGTAGATTCAACGCGGCGGCTTCTAGATTCACTATAATATGACGATTCTTTAAGATATAGAGCTTTGATAGTTAAATATAGTAGATTTTAGCTAGATAAACAATCTAATAAGCAATAAGAGGATTTTCTAAGTCCCCTTATAGACCTACCGACTATATCGACAGAAGGGGGTCGCTAGCCAGGCCTTAGGAGCTATTTTTTATTTTCTGCAAAATTTATTTATATATAAAAAGTAAAAAATCAACTCACGACTATATAATCTAGCCACCCACGTGCACTAACTAAGCAATCTAATAAGCAACCCTATAAATAAAATACATTATTAAATCCAGAAAAAATCAAGGATTCGAATAGTATAAGTTAGCCTTTTATATAACTACTAGTTCCCTAGTTATAGTTAATTTTAGCTTCCCTATAGGGTAGCCTAGTTAGCTTAGTTATACAAGCCTGTGGGTTGGTTGTGAACGCAGGTCACAGCTAAAGCTGGCCGCAGCTAACAACGCTGCAGGCAACGCCTTGCAACCAACGTTGCAACAACGCAACTAGGCAACTAGTGGGCCTATAAAATAGTGCTATAAATAGCATAATTTTAACAAAGCTAGTCTTAATAACTAACCTTTTAGAGGGTATATAAACAAGATAAACGCTGGAACCTAGAGTAGCAAGTAGCCAGCTAGGGATAGTCCTAGGGGCTAGCTTCTAAAGCTTTAATCTCTGCTCCGGAGGTATTAGAACCTCACAATAAGACCCTATAGCCCTAATTTTTAAGAAGTCAGGCTTATAGATAGTCTTAGGCTCTAAGTTAGCTAGAAATAGCTGCTTAGGGGTTAGGGGCTTAGTTATATTAGCGGTGATGTTAACTAAGTCCACTATAGCTAGAAGGATATAAGACCATAGATATAAAGGTAGCTTAGACCACTAAAGTGTAGCTCTAAGCCAGTCTAGGATAACCCTAATAGCCCTCTTAACTAGCCTATTCTGTTCGTGAATATAGGGGTAATAGGTGCTAAAGTAAATTCCTTTAGAAGATAACCAAGACTAAAGTTCGTTGTTGATTTTAGTGCCTCTGTTGAAGTAGAGGTGCCTAGGATATGCGTTATATCGGTTTTTCAGGGCCTTAAAGAAGCCCTTAATAGCAGTATAAAGGGTCTAACCTTCTTTATTAGCTAATAAAAAGCACTATTTATACTGGGATTTTCGATTAATAAGGATAAGGACTAGGGCCTTCTTATTGTGTGGTATAGGTTTGATTTTAACCATATCTCCCTCTAGGATACCTAAAACCCTAGGGGGGTCCTGAATAGGTCTTTTAGTTAGTCTTCTAATAGCCTTTGATTGCATATAGGCTATTGTTAAAATTATGCTATTTATAGCACTATTTTATAGGCCCACTAGTTGCCTAGTTGCGTTGTTGCAACGTTGGTTACAAGGCGTTGCTTGCAGCGTTGCCTGCAGCTTTGGCTGTGATCTACGTTCCCGCACACAACCAACCCACAGGCTTGTATGACTAAGCCAACTAGGCTACCCTATAGGGAAGCTAAAATCAACTGTAACTAGGGAACTAGTAGTCGTATAAAAGGCTGACTTATACTGTTCGAATCCTTGATTTTTTCCGGATTTAATGATGTATTTTATTTATAGGGTTGCTTATTAGATTGCTTAGTTAGTGCACGTGGGTGGCTAGATTGTATGGTCGTGAGTCGATTTTTTACTTTTCACATACAAATGAATTTTGCGGAAAATAAAAAATAGCTCCTAAGGCCTGGCTAGCGACCCCCTTCCGTCAATACGGTCGGTAGGTCTATAAGGGGACTCAGAAAATCCTCTTATTACTTGTTAGATCGTTTATCTAGCTAAAATCTACTATATTTAACTATTAAAGCTCTATATCTTAAAGAATTGTTATATTATAGTAAATCTAGAAGCCGCTGCGTTGAATCTACTAGGGAGGTCTTCCTATCCCTCTAGTATAGATTCCCTTCTATTTTTAATAGGTTATAAGCCTGGAAGGCCTATAAGATTACTACATTACTGTGTTATTCTACTGCGATTAGTGCTTGATTTTGGGTACTAGTTACTCTCTACTAGACCTATGGGCTCTTAGATTATAAAGGAAATCCGCTAGAATTTAAAGCTTTTTATCCACTAGCTCTACGCATCGCAACATCAGACCCTTGGTGTTGAATTCATTTACAGCCGCACCTGTAACCACCACATTGTAACTGTAACTATCTAGTTACAACCACAACCTCTTTTAGTGATTCTATTTACTGCCGCGACCGTTATATTTAATATTATCTACTCTGTAGATACGCTGCATCCTTTATAAATCATTAAACATCTAGTATCCTTATACTAGGCTTTTTAACCTATTGTACTACGTTGCACGCACTATACATTACGTTACGTTGCGTTATGGCTGCTATAATAGCTATTATTCCTATTCGTTATTTTTAGTGTTGAGAAAATTTTCGTAGAGAATCTTCTCTGGTCCGTTTCTGCCCGCGCATACCGCAGACCCACTTTTAGACCTTAAGGGGCACCCTTTCAAACAGCCCCACCGCATAATTTGCGTGCGCAGCCCGGTTGCACTACAACCTAGCTTCTAGCGTGTGATATTTACAACAGGAAGAAATTTAGAGATCTTGCATAGGAACTTTTAGAGATAGCACCACCGAGTTATAAGGGTAAGGGACCTGCTGCAGGCCCTTCTAGCCCTCCTAGGGACCCTGATAGGATAGAAATAGAAGGTCTGGCTGTTTAAGCCAGTGCTTTTTAATAACAGATGCAAAGCTAAATTAAACAATAAGGCAAGACCTTAACTGATTTTATTAAGCATACTAAGTTAAATTGTCTAAAAAACGAGGCTAGTATTAAAGATCTATTAGATAAATTAACGCAAACTATGACTGCTATGTAAGGTCTTTAGGATTCTACTAAGCTAAGGGAAGAAAATACTAAAGCTCCGGTAGAAGACCTAGCCGCTAATTCTGCGAGTTTACCTTCTAGTAACTTATAAGCTGCCTTTAATATAGGGGCTATTAAGGAACTAAATAAGAAGGTTTACTCTATTCCTGAGGGAGCTAAGCTAAAAGGCCCTGAAAATTATGATCAGTGGAAGCAAGCCCTAAGCATCTAATTTAGAGCCCTAGGATTACCTGAATTTATAGATAATCCTAGCTTAGCAGGCTATCTAGCTAACTGTAATTAAGCTATTCTTTTAATAATATTAAGAGATAGCTGCTAACCTGGGCTATAGGCAGCTATATGTTAGCAAAAATCCCCTGAAGAAGCCTATAAAGTCCTTATTAGGCAGTATTTGTAGAGTGCTGAAATCTAGTGAGGTACGCTATACGCTAGCTACCACTCCCTAAATTTTTCAAATTATAAGGGATCTTTAGAGGCTTTTAATGCTAATTTTAATAACCTACTAGCTAGACTATAACTTTGTAGTGTAGAGATCGCTCCTATTGATTAAGTAAACCATTATATTAACGCATTAAAGCAGACCTTTCCTAGTTAGGCTGAGAGATAAAGATTTACTATTAGAGCTGCTAGGGCATAAGGGCTGCCTGTAAATACCTTAAATTTACAGTTCCTTATGGCGGATTTATTAGAAGAATAGAGGGATAAAACCTCTCCTATAGCTAAAGCTCTTAGCTATAAGGCTTCTAATAATAAGGGAAATTCTAAGGATAAGGAAAAGAAGTCACCTTCTAATCCTAATACTAAGAAGGACTCTACTAACGCTACTAAAGAGCAGGATAAGAAGGATTTAAACCCTTCTAAAGCCTCTAGGAAGAAAAAGTAGAAGAAGAAGAGTGGCAACGGGGATAATAAAGGAAAAGAAGCTGCTTTTGCGTTAGGCTATAGCCTAGCCACAGGATATGTTGAAGAACTAGATTCTAGCGAGTCTAGCAGCGAGGATAGTAGTGATTCTGAATCTGATTTGGATACTTCTAGTACTACGACTAGTGACACTACTAGCAAGCCTACTTTTAGCTACTCTAACGATGTGGTTAAAAACTCCCTTCTATATAATATAGGTTCTTCTTGTTATATTTGTAATAATAGGGCTTTCTTTAGGGACTTTAAGCCTCTTAAGAAAGGTTAAACCGGCCCTATAATTACAGCAGGAGGCCCTATTTATCCTAAAGGAAGAGGCACCGCTGTTTTTAACGTTCTGGTTAAGAAAAACCCACTAGAATATAGGCCTTTAGCTCTGCTAGATGCCCTATATTTCCCCGGTATAGATACTAACCTAGTTAGCGGGTTATCCCACTATCTTAAGGGAGGTTATCTAGCTAAAGATTAGCTTTTCCTAGCCGATAAAAGCCCCTATAGGTTATTAGAACCTGCTAAACACGGCTTCTTTTTGCAGATTAAGGGGCAAGCTACTCCTAAGATCTGCAAGCATTCAACCCACCTCTCCTTTATGGGCCAATAGCAAAGAGCCTATAAGACCGAATTAGGGTTTTCCTACCCTATAGAGGTTCAAATTCCGCAGCCAGCATTCAATCCTAAGGAATATCAACGAATCGAAGAATTAGACTCCGAAGACGAAGATTCAGCCCTATGTCCCACCAAAGCTCCTCCTAGTTAGGCATCTTCTATAGGGGGTTTAGAAGGTCCATACCCTAATGACTTGGGTGACGATAGTGGCTGTCTATTGCCCCCAGAGGCCTGTGATTCTTAAGAGGCCTGGCAACAGAGGGAGCTAGGGGATAATAGCCCTAAAAAGCTAGATTCTAGCTATAAGAAATTGCTAGATTTAGCCCTTCTTTAGCACATTCGATTAGGCCATATCGGCCTCCCTTTACTTAAGAAATCTTCGAAATTAGCTAAAGGGATTCCTGATTTTTCCGCTATTAAAGACAAGGATTTCAACTGCATAGCCTGTATGCAATCAAAGGCTGTTAGAAGACCAACTAAAAGACCTATTCAGGACCCCCCTAGGGTTTTAGATATCCTAGAGGGAGATACAGTTAAAATCAAACCTATACCATATAATAAGAAGGCCCTAGTCCTTATACTTATTAATCGAAAATCCCGGTATAAATGGTGCTTTTTATTAGCTAATAAAGAAGGTTAGACCCTTTATACTGCTATTAAGGGCTTCTTTAAGGCCCTAAAAAACCGATATAACGCGTATCCTAGGCACCTCCACTTCAACGGAGGCACTGAAATCAACAATAAACTTCAGTCTTGGTTATCTTCTAAAGGAATTTGCTTTAGCACCTCTTGCCCCTATATTCACAAACAGAATAGGCTAGTTAAGAGGGCTATTAGGGTTATCCTAGACTAGCTTAGAGCTACACTTTAGTGGTCTAAGCTGCCTTTATATCTATGGTCTTATATCCTTCCAGCTATAGTGGACTTAGTTAACATCACCGCTAATATAACTAAGCCCCTAACCCCTAAGCAGCTATATCTAGCTAACTTAGAGCCTAAGACCTCTTATAAGCCTGATTTTTCGAAAATTAGGGCTATAGGGTCTTATTGCGAGGTTCTAATACCTCCGGAGTAGAGATCAAAGCTTTAGAAGCTAGCCCCTAGGACCATCCCTGGCCGGCTGCTTGCTACTCTAGGTTCCAGCGTTTATCTTATTTATATACCCTCTAAAAGGTCAGTTATTAAGACTAGCTTTATTAAGATTATAGAGGATATAAGCTCTGTAGGGTCCCCTAAGCCTTTAGGGAGCTATCCTTTAGAGGGAGAAGCCGATATCTCACGAGATCTAGAGGTTTAGGATAGCTATCCAAAGCCTCTAGCGCCCCCAGCGCCCACAGCGCCTGCAGCGCCCGCCGCGCCTACAACAACGCCCGGGACAACCGCTGTAACGCCTCTAGCGCTACCCCTAGAGAGCCTAAGCTCTAGCGCCCCTAATAAGGGTGCTATTGAAAAACTATTTTTATATTCGGATTCTTTAATTAACCCTGATTCTATGGATATTAATGATTTTAACCTATCTTCTTTCGTTAAGGAGATATGCTTTAAGGCGTAATAAAAGGCTAAATCGTCAGCTAACAACAATAACAATTCGGATACACCTAAGACATGGAAGCAAGCTTTAAAAAGCAAGGATAGTTAAAAATGGATTAATGCAACCTTTAGCGAATTTAAGCAGCTACTAGCTGCCAGAACTTTTAAATTTATAGAGATAGACTAGATTCCTAAGGGCTAAAAAGTTCTAAAGAATAGGCTTGTTTATAAGCTTAAAAAGGATAAAGAAAATAATCCTATAAAACACAAGGCCTAACTTGTTGCAAAAGGCTTTATGTAGATAGAAGGTTAAGATTATATCGAAACCTATGCTGCAACTAGCATCCCCCCTAGTTAGCGGATATTACTAGCCCTAGCGGCTTGTAATGACTGGGAAGTTAAATAGGTTGATTTTATAGGGGTATTCTTAAATAGCTTATTAAAAGAAGCTATTTATATGCAGATCCCTGATGGATTCGTTGAATTTGCCGAAGCTGCTTCGCCTGAAATAGCTAAATTACTTAAGAAATACGGCTATAATCCCTCTTAAAAGCAGGTTATTTTCCTTTAAAAAGCTTTATATGGATTAAAACAGAGCTCTAGAGAGTGGCAGTAGGCCCTAAAGGAACTTCTTTAAAAATTAGGCTTCCACCCCCTTATATCTGACCCGGCTGTCTTCTTTAACCTAACTATATCTACATATATAGCGACTTATGTGGATGACTGTCTTCTAATAGGACCGGATCTAGCTTATATTAACAAGCTAAAGAAGCTATTACATAAAGCTTACCCTATAGAAGATCATGGGCTAGCTGAATTTTTCCTAGGCGTTTAAATCACTAGAAATCGAAAGAAAGGGACCCTAACTATCCACTAGTCCTAGTACATTTCTGAAGCCCTAGAGAGATTCAACATAAAAGATACTAGGCCTATTAAAATTCCTCTTTAACCCGGAATTATAAAGCAGGCAGCCAACTACCTAACTAAACCTCTTTCCTCCTCCGATCACAAGCTTTATCAGAGTATTATAGGGACTATTATGTACTTAATGCTCCTTACAAGGCCCAATATTGCTTTTCCGGTTCAGTGGCTTTCAACAGCGTTAGCTAAGCCTTATATAGAGCACTTAAATGCTGCTAAACATCTGCTTAGATACCTTCTAGGCTCTATAGGTTATTCTATAACTTATAGAAGGTCTAAAAACGCTATTAAGGCTTCTGCAACCCTTATTGGCTTCTATGATAGCGACTTCGCGGGAGATAAGTCCTCTAAATTAACCTATGCTTATCTCTATAAGCTAGCTAAAGGACCTATTAGCTGGAAATTAAAGAAAGTAACTACAATAGCTTTATTGACATTAGAGGCTGAATTAGATACTCTATGTGAAGCTATTAGGGAGCTAGAGTGGCTCTATGGCCTTTTTAAGGAAATTAAGCTACCTATAGCACCTCCTATTCTGATTTTTAGCGATAACTAAGGCGCTATAACAACCGCTAATAACCCTGCTCTTCACAGCAGAACTAAGCATACCCTACTAAAATTTAACTATACTAGAGAAAAGGTATAGAAGGGTATAGCTAAGGTTATCTACATTAACACTAAAGAGATGCCTGCAGATGGCTTAACTAAGCCCCTGCCTAACGATAAATTTCAACAATTTATTCAACTATTAGGCCTTACGAATACAAAGGCCTAGCTTTAAAAACAACTAAAAAGTCGAAAAATCGAAAATCAACAAAAACACTAGAATTCCGTTGAAAAGTTATTGATTTTAGTTAAAAAGTTATTAGATTTATTATTAAATTTATTGTTAACTTAGATATCTATTAAAGAGCTAAGTTTAGGTATCGAATTAGTTACCTCATACTTTTCTAGAGGGAGTGTTAAAATTATGCTATTTATAGCACTATTTTATAGGCCCACTAGTTGCCTAGTTGCGTTGTTGCAACGTTGGTTACAAGGCGTTGCTTGCAGCGTTGCCTGCAGCTTTGGCTGTGATCTACGTTCCCGCACACAACTAACCCACAGGCTTGTATGACTAAGCCAACTAGGCTACCCTATAGGGAAGCTAAAATCGACTGTAACTAGGGAACTAGTAGTCGTATAAAAGGCTGACTTATACTGTTCAAATCCTTGATTTTTTCCGGATTTAATAATGTATTTTATTTATAGGGTTGCTTATTAGATTGCTTAGTTAGTGCACGTGGGTGGCTAGATTATATGGTCATGAGTTGATTTTTTACTTTTCACATACAAATAAATTTTATAGAAAATAAAAAATAGCTCCTAAGGCCTGGCTAGCGACCCCCTTCCGTCGATACGGTCAGTAGGTCTATAAGGGGACTCAGAAAATCCTCTTATTGCTCGTTAGATCGTTTGTCTAGCTGAAATCTACTATATTTAACTATCAAAGCTCTATATCTTAAAGAATCGTCGTATTATAGTGAATCTAGAAGCCGCCGCGTTGAATCTACTAGGGAGGTCTTCCTATCCCTCTAGTACAGATTCCCTTCCATTTTTAATAGCTATGCAGTTAAAATCCTTGTCTTTAATAGCGGAAAAATCAGGGATCCCTTTAGCTAATTTTAAAGATTTCTTAAGTAAAGGGAGGCCGATGTGGCCTAATCGAATGTGCTAAAGAAGGGCTAAATCTAGTAATTTCTTATAACTAGAATCTAGCTATTTAGAGCTATTATCCCCTAGCTCCCTCTGTTGCTAGGCCTCTTAAGAATCACAGGCCTCTAGGGGCAATAGACGGCCACTATCGTCACCTAAGTCATTAGGGTATGGACCTTCTAAACCCCCTATAGAAGATGCCTAACTAGGAGGAGCTTCGGTGGGACATAGGGCTGAATCTTCGTCTTCGGAATCTAATTCTTCGATTCGTTGATATTCCTCAGGATTAAATGCTGGCTGCGGAATTTGAACCTCTATAGGGTAGGAAAACCCTAATTCGGTCTTATAGGCTCTTTGCTATTGGTTTTGTTATTGGTTACAAAATTAAGAGCCTATAAAGGAGAGGTGGGTTAAATGCTTGCAGATCTTAGGAGTAGCTTGCCCCTTAATCTACAAAAAGAAGCCATGTTTAGTAGGTTCTAGTAACCCATAGGGGCTTTTATTAGCTAGGAAAAGCTAATCTTTAGCTAGATAACCTCCCTTAAGATAGTGGGATAAACCGCTAACTAGGTTAGTATCTATACCCGGGAAATATAGGGCATCTAACAGAGCTAGAGGCCTATATTCTAGTGGATTTTTCTTGACTAGAACGTTAAAAACAGCGGTGCCTCTACCTTTAGGATAAATAGGTCCTCCTGCTATAATTATAGGGCTGGTTTAACCTTTCTTAAGAGGCTTAAAGTCCCTAAAGAAAGCCCTATTATTACAAATATAACAAGAAGAACCTATATTGTATAGAAGGGAGTTTTTAACCACATTATTAGAGTAGCTAAAAGTAGGCTTAGTAGTGTCACTAGTAGTAGTAGTACTAGAGGTATCCAAATCAGATTTAGAATCACTACTATCCTCGCTGCTAGATTCGCTAGAATCTAGTTCTTTAACGTATCCCGTGGCTAGGCTGTAGCCTAACGCAAAAGCAGCTTCTTTTCCTTTATTATCCCTATTGCCACTCTTCTTCTTCTGCTTTTTCTTCCTAGAGGCTTTAGAAGGGTTTAAATCCTTCTTATCCTGCTCTTTAGTGGCGTTAGTAGAGTCCTTCTTAGTATTAGGATTAGATAATAACTTCTTTTCCTTATCCTTAGAATTTCCCTTATTATTAGAAGCCTTATAGCTAAGAGCTTTAGCTACAGGGGAGGTTTTATCCCTCTGCTCTTCTAATAAATCCGCTATAAGGAACTGTAAATTTAAGGTATTTACAGGCAGCCCTTGTGCCCTAGCAGCTCTAATAGTAAATCTTTGTCTCTTAGCCTAGCTAGGAAAGGTCTGCTTTAATGCATTAATATAATGGTTTACTTAATTAATAGGAGCGATCTCTATACTATAAAGTTATAGTCTAGCTAGTAAGTTATTAAAATTAGCATTAAAAGCCTCTAAAGATCCCTTATAATTTAAAAAATTTAGGGAGTGGTAGCTAGCGTATAGCGTACCTCGCTGGATTTCAGCACTCTACGAATACTACCTAATAAGGACTTTATAGGCTTCTTCGGGGGATTTTTGCTAACATATAGCTGCCTGCGGTCCTGGTTGATAGCTATCTCTTAATATCATTAAAAGAATAGCTTAATCACAGTTAGCTAGATAGCCTGCTAAGCTAGGATTATCTATAAATTCAGGTAATCCTAGGGCTCTAAATTGAATGCTTAGGGCTTGCTTCCACTGATCATAATTTTTAGGACCTTTTAACTTAGCTCCCTCAGGAATAGAGTGAACCTTCTTATTGTGTGGCTAGAATTGAGACCCCTCGAGACCGATCTCGAGGCCTCTCCAGTCTCTCGGCTCAACAGATCAATCTGGCCACATCGGATCCCTAGTCACAGACCCCCTCGAGACCTCTTTTTCGTTGGATCGAAATCAGCCACATTTTCAGCTCTTGTCAGATTGAAATTGGCTGTATCAGATCCCTAGTCAAAGATCCCTCGAGACCTTGCTAGTCTATCGGCTTCGTCGGATCGAAATTGGCCACATTGGATCCCTTGGATAGACCCTTCGGTCTATCGGGTCAATGGATTAATCCGGCTGCATTAGATCCCTAGGATAAATATCCTAGATTTCCTCCCTTAGATAGAAGAAAATCAACTCTCCCTTTGTGGCCTTTGGCTAGGATTGTTCAATCGACCTTTTTAAGCTTATTTGAGATTTTAAGATTATCGAGATGATTTGAGGTTTTTGAGGTTATCCCTCTATCTATTGCTTCGATCCTCGCGATGGATCGCAAACCTCGCGGGCCCCGATATCAGTATCAGGCCATCGCTGACATCGTCAAATCCGTCAGCATCGTCATCGTCAGATTCGTCGTTTTGGGGTGTTGGTTTTGCCCCGACAAATTATTTAGTTCCTTAATAGCCCCTGTATTAAAGGCAGCTTGTAAGTTACTAGAAGGTAAACTCGGAGAAGTAGTAGTAGCAGGCAGGTCTTCTACTGGAGCCTTATTATTTTCTTCCCTTAGCTTAGTAGAATCCTGAAGACCTTACATAGTAGTCATGGTTTGCGTTAATTTATCTAATAGATCTTTAATACTAGCCTCGTTTTTTAGACAATTTAACTTAGTATGCTTAATAAAATCAGTTAAGGTCTTACCTTATTGTTCAATTTGGCTCTGCATCTGTTATTATAGTTATAAAGCACTAGCTTAAACAGCCGGACCTTCTATTTCCATCCTATCAGGGTCCCTAGGAGGGCTAGAAGGGCCTGTAGCAGGTCCCTTACCCTTATAATTCGGTGGTGCTATCTCTTAAAATTCCTATGTAAGATCTCTAAATTTCTTCCTATTGCAAATAACGCGCGCTAGAAGTTAGGTTGTGGTGCAACCGGGCTACGCACGCAAATTGTGTGGCGGGGCTGTTTGAAAGGGTGCCCCTCAAGGTCTAAAAGTAGGTCTGCGGTATATGCGGGCAGAAACGAACCGGAGAAGATTCTCTGCGAAAATTTTCTCAACACTAAAAATAGCGGATAGGAATCATAGGTTATAGATATTACAGAACGCGCAACGCAACGCAACGTAATGTATAGTGCGTGCAATGTAGTGCAATAGGTCAAAAAGCCTAGTATAGATATAATAGATGTTCGATGATTTAAGGAATGCAGCGTATCTACAGAGTAGATAATATTAATATATAACGGTCGCGGCAGTGAAAAGGATCACTAAAAGGTTGTGGTTGTAACTAGATAGTTACGGTTGCAATGTGGTGGTTGCAGGTGCGGCTGTAGTTGAATTCAACACTAAGGGTCTGATGTTGCGATGCGTGGTGCTAGTAGATGAAAGCTTCAAATTCTAGCGGTTTCCTTTGTAATCTAAGAGCCCACAGGTCTAGTAGAGAGTAACTAGTACCTAAAATTAAGCACTAATCGCAGTAGAATAACGCAGTAATGTAGTAATCTTTTAGGCCTTCCGGGCTCATAACCTATTGAAAATAGAAGGGAATCTGTACTAGAGGGATAGGAAGACCTCCCTAGTAGATTCAACGCGGCGGCTTCTAGATTCACTATAATATAACGATTCTTTAAGATATAGAGCGTTAATAGTTGAATATAGTAGATTTCTAGCTAGATAAACAATCTAACAAGCAATAAGAGGATTTTCTAAGTCCCCTCATAGACCTACTAACTATATCAACAGAAGGGGGTCGCTAGCTAGGCCTTAGGAGCTATTTTTTATTTTCCGCAAAATTCATTTATATATAAAAAGTAAAAAATCAACTCACGACCATACAATCTAGCCACCCACGTGTACTAACTAAGCAATCTAATAAGCAACCCTATAAATAAAATACATCACTAAATCCAGAAAGAATCAAGGATTCGAACAGTATAAGTTAGCCTTTTATACAACTACTAGTTCCCTAGTTATAGTCGATTTTAGCTTCCCTATAGGGTAGCCTAGTCGGCTTAGTCATACAAGCCTGTGGGTTGGTTGTGTGCAGGATCGCAGGTCACAGCCAAAGCTGCTGGCCACGGCCAACAACGCTGCAGGCAACGCCTCGCAACCAACGTTGCAACAACGCAACTAGGCAACTAGTGGGCCTATAAAATAGTGCTATAAATAGCATAATTTTAACAACCCCCTTATAGCTAGGAGGTTTATATTTAGGGTAAGAGAATAGGTAGTATTTTACTAGCTAAAAAATACCTTTTAGTAGGCTTCTTTACTCTATTATTATAACCTAAGTTAACTAGTATATATTAAGATAAATACCTTAATCTTTATAATAGTAGGAATCTTATTATAATAAGATAATAAAGGCTACTAATACCCTATAGCCTTTTAGTTAAGGAAGTTTACTAATACTAAATAAAACTATAGTATACCTAACTAAGAGCTACTTACTATAGTTAAGTTATTTAAATACTAGTAATATTATATTAAAAGTATAGAGACCCTAGTAGAAGTCCTATTTAATTACTATAACCTATAAACCTTTATAAAGTAATAGAAGCTAAATAGAAAATAGGCTAGATAGTATATATTCCTATACCTACTAAACTTTATAATTAAGTATAAACTAGGGAAAAGTAACCCTATAGATATACTATTAAGAAGGTTTAATTATAAAAGTAAACCCCTAATAAATAAGGTACTTTTACTAAAACTTAAGAAAAAGTTAGTAACTACTAAAGAAGTAGTAGGAGAAGAGATACTAATATATTAAAGAAAATATAGTAAGATACCTTTAAGGGAGGAAAATACCCTAGTCTTTATAGAGAGGTATAGTAAGATACCTTTAGGGAAGGAAAATACCCTAGCCTCTATAGTAAAGGCTAGAGTAGCTTTATTAAGAGGCTAGTTAGCTACTATAGATCTAGTAAAAGGTTAGCTAAATAAAGGTAATTTCTAGGAGAAGGTAGTATATATCTAGGATACTAGTATAGTATAAGAGATCTAGGGGGCTATTATATTACTAGATCCCTACTAATCTAGCCTAAATAAACTATTAGTATAGCTATTATAGAAGGCCTAAAGCTAAGATCTAGACCTATAAAGGTAGAGTAAAGAGATTAATTCCCTAGAGAGAGGGAAAGCTAGTCTATAGTTATATAATATAAGGGGTCTCCTAATATATAAAGACTAGGTAGTTATTCCCTAAGAGCCTACTTTATAATAAGAGCTTCTATAGCTATACTATAATAATCTACTAATAGGTTACTTTAGGACTAAATAAATACTTAAGCTATTAAAGCGCTACTTTTAGTAGCTAGCTATAAATAAGTCTATATTAGATTATATTATAAGCTATAGGATATATTAGTAAATAGTTATAAGAAGGTATTACCTATATAGAAGTCTTAAATTACTACTAATACTAGAGTAACTATAGGTAGAAATCTTAATAGACTTTATTATAGGATTACCTATTATATAAGTAGGTAAATAAGAAACTAATATAATCCTAGTAATTATAGACTAATATACTAAGTACTCTATTTTCCTACCTATAATAACTATAATTAATATAGCTAAGTTAGTAGAACTTTTTTATAAGGAGATTAAGTTATAATTTAGGCTACTAAAGGGCATTATATTTAATAAAGAATCCGTTTTTATAAGCTAATTTTAGTTAAACCTATATTACCTATTATATATAAAATATAGGCTTTTTATAGTATTTTACCCCTAAACTAATAGGTAAACTAAAAGGACTAACTAGGTACTAGAGTACTACCTATAATACTTTACTTCTAAAAACTAGTAAATATAGCCTAAGCTACTCCTAATTATATAATTTACCTATAATAATATAGTAAATAAAACTATAGGCTACTTACTAAACTATATACTTATAGGGTACTTACTAGAGTTTTAGCTAGCCCTTAGGGATAAGGTTATAAAAAGGAAGGTACTAGAGACTTATACTTATATTATAAAGCTATATAAAGCTAGGGAGTAGCTAAAGTAAAACTAGGTAAAAGCTACTAAATCCTAGGTAAAGTACTATAATAAATATTACTAACTACTTACTCTTAAAAAAGGTAACCTAGTATTACTATTAGTAAAGAATATATAGCTTAAGGAAGTAAAATAGAAGCTAACCCCTAGGTTTATTAGATTATTTTAGGTACTTAATACTATTAATAAGTAAGTATATTAGCTTATACTACTAGAAAAATATAATAGGTTATATAATATATTTTATATTAGCCTACTAAAGCTATAAACTTATTATAAAAATATAGATAAAGAAAAAATACTAATACCTAACCTTAAGAATAAAAATAATAAATATAAAGTTAAGAAGGTTAAGAAATATAGAAAAACCTATAAAGGTAATAAATACCTAGTAAAGTAAAAGGGTTAGCTAAGTAAATATAACTAATAGGTTCTTATTAAAGATATAAAAGAAGCTTAGTATATAATTTAGGTATTTTACTAGAATAAGTTAAGGGAAAAGAATAGTAATATATAAGTAAGTTATAGGTAAAAGAGTTTAAAGTTCCTATAAGAAAGGTATAGCCTTACTAGCTACTATAATATACCTAATAAAAGAAAATAACTAAACTATATATAAAAAAAAATAAAAGAAAAAATATAAAGGAATAAAATATAAAGGAATAAAATAAAGGAAACTATCTATAGCTTTAGGAGAGTTAATAGAAATCCCTCTATAGTTACCCCTATTGAAAATGGAAGGGGAATCTAGCTAGAGGGATAGGAAGACCTCCCTAGTAGATTCCAACGCGGCGGCTTCTAGATTCACTATAATACGACGATTCTTCAAGATATAGAGCGTTAATAGTTAAATATAGTAGATTTCTAGCTAGACGAACGATCTAACGAGCAATCAGAGGATTTTCTAAGTCCCCTTATAGACCTACTGACTATATTAACAGAAGGGGGTCGCTAGCTAGGCCTTAGGAGCTATTTTTTATTTTCCGCAAAATTTATTTATATATAAAAAGTAAAAAATCAACTCACGACCATACAATCTAGCCACCCACGTGCACTAACTAAGCAATCTAATAAGCAACCCTATAAATAAAATACATCATTAAATCCAGAAAAAATCAAGGATTCGAACAGTATAAGTCAGCCTTTTATACAACTACTAGTTCCCTAGTTACAGTCGATTTTAGCTTCCCTATAGGGTAGCCTAGTCGGCTTAGTCATACAAGCCTGTGGGTTGGTTGTGTGCAGGAGCGCAGGTCACAGCCAAAGCTGGCCACAGCCAACAACGCTGCAGGCAACGCCTCGTAACCAACGTTGCAACAACGCAACTAGGCAACTAGTGGGCCTATAAAATAGTGCTATAAATAGCATAATTTTAACAACCCCCTTATAGCTAAAGACTTAGCCCCTATAGACTATATACTTAGCGTTATTCTTATCTATTATAACTACCTCCTTTATTCTATAATAAAAATAATATAATACTATTCCCTAGGTAATAAATCCTAGATTACTTAGCTTTAGCTATAAAACTATTACTATATTCTATATATTAGGAGTTATAGATAGTTAGCTTACTAAAATATTAGTAAATAGATAGTAAAATAGGGCTAAGATATAACCTACTATCCCTAGGACTAGAGCTAGGTTTATAGTAACTATAAGGGTTTAATAGGAGACTATATACTACTAGTATATAATTAAAGCATCCTACCTAGATATATTAGTAAAGAACTAGTAAAAGGGAAGAAATATATAGACCTAGTAGACCTTAGTAGCCCTTATTAACCTAAATATAATATACTAAGAATATAAGGTCTTTAGGATTATCCTTATCCTTATTACTAAGTACCTCTATTAGAATATCTACCTAATCTAGTACCTTTAATAAGTTAAGGAAGTTACTATATATAGTAGCTATAGACTATATAATTATTAGTAAATAGAAACTAAAGAGTAAAGGAAAAGTAAGGTACTTATAGCCTTATAACTATCCCTATATAAATAACACTAAATATAGCGCTTTAACTACTTTATCTTTAACTAACCTATATATAGGTTAGTATTAAATTAATAATTAATCTAGGGAAGTTTAGGGGCGGATAGCGGGCTCTTTTTGTGTTTAGTGTATCTAGTATGTAAATAGTGTATATATAAGTAATTATAGAGTAGAATTATAGGCGTGCTTATAGTAATATATTAGGGATTAATAATAGATAGATAGTATTATAAAAAAGTAATAATTTAGCTAATAATACGGAAATAAAAATAGAATAATATAGTAGAGAGTTAGAGGTAAATTTATACTAAAGCGCTAACTATTATTTATTATTATAGATTGTTATTTATTATTATTTTAATATAACTACTAGTTAGTAAATAGTTATAAAATATAGGGCAAAAGCCGTTTAGGAGCCTAGTAATAAGGGGGGGGATAATTATAAGGCCCCTTATAATATAACCCACGCGTATATATACACTATAGCGCTAGAGCACCGCAGCGCCTAACACTAGAAGGAAGGGCTAGGTCTACGTAATATTAGCAAGCTGCTAGCTATAAACCAGTGACTTACACATATATTACACTTAGACCTAGCAAGCTTTAGTTAATATATAAGTGCACCCTATATCCTTTTGCCTAGCTACCTTTATCCTTACAGTCATGTTGTGAGGGGCCTCACAAATAACCTCTTTTCCTTACTAAACCTCCTTAATACTCTTTATTAACTAGGGATTAGGGCTATAGGTATAGCCTAAATTAACTATAGCTTCTATAAGCCCTTTATAGAGGCAAAGAAAGCTAATATAAAGGGGGATTATTAGCCTTAGGGCACACTAAAGACTACACTAACCCCAGATAGTTAGGTATAAGTACTAGAAAATAGGCTCTCTAGTAATTCCCTTATTAATTTATCTTCTTCTTCTTCTAGGTAAACTAACTTACTTAGAAGGATAATACCCTTATACTATTCCTTTTAATAGTCTATTCTAGCAAGGAATTTAAAGAGCAAATTCAGCGCTAGCTAATAATAACACAGCCCTAAGCACGTCTAATATAGTAAAAATTCAGTGCTAAGCCTATATTATATCTTCCTATACTATCTATAGCTATAGTCTATAATAATTAAATAGGTAGTATTAATATTAGTAACTAGCTAAGAGCAGGGGGGGGATTAGACTACTATGTTTATAGGGGAAATTAGCGGGCACTTATATAGACCTTCCTACTTAAGACTGCCCTTATTAATAGTTTTCTTTTATAGTTTTAGGGGTAGCTAAGCTAGCTATAAATAACCTTATAGCGTAAATAGCGGCAATGCATTATATAAGACCTTTATAAAGCTTATAGTAAAGATAGCACCTCTAGATAATGGTTTTAAGCTAGGGATATATTTTCGCCTATTATATAGCATAAATATATTAATTATAGTAAAAGCGCGCCCTACCTTGCTTATTAGGGCTTTAAAGCTAGGTAGGTAAGATTATAAAGTTAACGCAAGCTATTAGGTATAGCTAGCGGCAATAAGGAGCCGCCCACGAAGACTCACAGAGGATATAACCAGTGTGATATAGCTATTTATACCCGGCCTAATTGCTGGGACTTTTACTATAGCCTAATTTGCTAGTTAAATAATGTACCCTTGATCATCTAGCGTTCTTATTGGCTAGCATCCCTGTTCGTGACCCCCTTGCTCCCTTCGCGCGTAGTGGAAGATTGGTCCCATGGAAATTTTTGCGCCGTGCGGTATCGGCGCTCTTGTGGAACCAAGCCACATTTGACCCACTTTCCGTTGTGGATTTAGCGGAAGCTGTTGTGGATATAACTACCCCCTATACAAATGGCCAGTTCCTGTCAGCAGCGCCAACTAACAATTGACTAACGTTGGTTACTAGGGGGGTCTAAAAGTCGACCCCCCGCGCTTGAACATCAAGCACGGGGGGTGCATTGACTAGGAAAAGGGTCACTGACTGGGAAACGGGAGGTACATTAGCGCCTACTAAATTTACAGGCATAACATAGCCGCGCGCTATGTACTCAATTTCCTTGTTTAAGTGCATAACCTTCTTCCCTGCTTCCCTTATAACCTTGATTATCTAATATCGTGATAACGCCTTCGCCTCATTACGCGAGCGGCGAGTGAGCTATAATAATGCAGTTAACGGCATTCTGTTCCTGTTCCTTTTCCTTTTCCTTTTCCTTTTCTTTTATAACCTCTAAATCGCCTATAAAATCATTAATCACGTTAATCTACAACATATTAATCCTATTAGTCTCTAGAGAGAGAGCCACACGGTTTCTGGCGCGAACTTTATGCTCTATAATCACTAACTATATAGTAGCTTTAACTATACTAATATTATAATCCTAGGGCTAAGTAAAGCTATTCTAAACCTTACCGCAGGAGTAGAGAATACAGAAGGTATAATATCTATAAGTAAGCTACTCTATACAGTTAAGATAAGCGTAGTGGTTACCTTTATATTACCACCCTTAAGCCTTCTGCTAATTAGGCTCTATTTTTATAATACTACTTTAAACTATACTTCTAATATTATAGAGCTAGTAGCGTAGGAAATCTGCTTCCTTACAAGCCTTTTTCTTCTTAATATAATATTCCTTATCTTCCTAAGCTACCTACCTATAGTATTTATCTTTAGTAATATAGATTCTTATATTATTAACTATTAATAGTCTATATTTCCCTATAGTCTATATACCTTCCTTAAGGGCTAAGCATTATAGCTACTTATCCTTAATAAGTTCTATCTCCGCTATAGTAGTAATACTATTAAGAGTAAGAGTATTCCTAGCCCTATATACTTTCTTATATATATATGTAACTAATAGTATAAGTAGCACTAATAAGATTATAGACGCCTCTTGCTGTAGCTATATATATTTGTGATAGCAATAGATCACAGTGAGGTTCAGCCTTAGCGTTAAAGCGTTATTCTAGTTATACAGGCGCCCACTTAGTAATTAGCTCCGCGGCGCCTTATGTAGTATTATAATAGCTTCTTCTTCTAGGTTTTTAATAACACTAGGGAGGTTATATTCCTTAACTTCTTAAGGCAATAAAGAGAGGGAATCTTATAGCTGGTTAAGTACTATAGCCAGGTTGTAAGGGAAAAGGCTGCATTTCTCCCAAGAAGTCAGAATCGTTATCTTCTTAAATGTACGGTTACGTATTTCTTGAAGATGATATAGGAAGTCAGTCTTATTAAAGTCAGTAGCGCCGTCAGCAATCTCGCGATATAAGACCTGCTGATACCAGTGCTTGTATAAGCGGAAGACGCCGACATCGAGAGGTTAAAGATAATATATAAGATACGGAGGCATTAGGAAGAGCTTAATATTGTAACACTGGTAAAAGTGGAATATCTCCTTAGTAAAGTGACTATCACAGCTATCCATCAGTAGGACTCGCTTCTTATAAGGGTTAGCCAGCCTTATGTGACGCTTAAAGTAGTGGATCCACTTAATTATAATAATATTATTAATATAGCCTTTAGGGCTTATAGTAATAACTATATTACTATTAAGATTATTATTAATCCAGCGGACGGGAATCCAGACGCCTAGAAGGATTAGGAATAATAGAATGCTCTTCCTAGTAGTAGAAATTAACTTAATCATGGTTATAGAGATAGTATTATAAGAATCTATTAAGACTGGCTTATTAATCTTATTAAAAGTCTAGATAAATATACCTTTCTAAAAATATCTAACTATAAAGCCAGTCTTATTAAAATTCCACGAATTTTCTTATAATACACTATTCTTAGAGATAAACTTATCCTAGCCCCTAAAGAATGCTTTAATCTAGGCGCGGTCCTATATTGCCTTACGCTTTATGTAAGGATAAAGGTAGCTAGGCAAAAGGATATAGGGTGCACTTGTATATTGACTGAAGCTTGCTAGGTCTAAGTGTAATGTGTGTGCGAGTTGCTGGTTTATAGCTAGCGGCTCGCCAATGTCACGTGGACCTAGCCCTTCCTTCTGGTGCGGGCGCCGCGGTGCTCTGGCGCTGCGGTGCACGCATGCGCGTGGGTCATGTTGTGAGGGGCCTCACACTTTATATCTTACGTTATTATCTTATAGCGGTGGAAATACTCTTTATTATACCTTATAAAGCGCGATACCTATAATTATAATACTATACCTTTACTACCTTAAGCTTTAAGAATAGCATTAGTATGCTATTATAGCAAGCGCTGTTATATATAGTGCCCCTAAGTAATCTAGTAATATACCTAGTATAATACCTCCTCCTCTTCTTCTAGTTTTAATAGCGTAATATTGCCGCTATTCTTAGCAATTAGATAATGCCCTTAAGCATATAACTATACTTATTTATATAGTATATTAAGAGAAGCTATTACTACCTTAATTATAGGGTAGTAGCCTTTATAATATAGTTTAGCCACTATAATAGTCTAAGTCTTAAGATTATTAGGAGTATTCCGCGAAAAGTTTAGGTTCCTAGTATCCATATTAATCTATCTCTTAACTATAGGTGGTTTAACACTTAAAGAAGACATGCTAAAAAAAGCTAGAGAGATTGCAGTGTTATGCAATAGCTATGCCTAAAAAAGGTAATAGTAGTAATAATACTACGCGTAGTATTTAGCGTGTTAATATATAATTTCCTAGAGGGAAGACAAGGACTTTATTCCTATATTAAAGTTATGCTTTAAAAGTAGGGTACCTAAATTTATAAGCGCTACGCGGCTACTTTTATGTAGCTACGTTCTATTTCCCAGTCAGTGACCCTTTCCTAGTCAATGCACCCCCCGTGCTTGATGTTCAAGCGCGGGGGGTCGACTTTTAGACCCCCCTAGTACAAGAAAAAGAAAGCGAGACCCGAGAAGACGCAGTTTGATGCGGAAGAGTGGGATCGCTTCATCGGGGTTGCCGCGAGTGGATCAGACATGATCACGAAGTGCCTCCCGCATCTGAAGGCCGTCAGCTGTCGCTGGGGTCGGGATAGGCTCCAACACTACAACTGGCCTGCCAGAGGATGGAAATTCTGCAAGACGCTGGGGGCGGTCGCGAACAAGATGGGATGGCCTGAGGGTGTGATCCACGTAGGCGCAGTCGTTTAAAAGCTGGCGCAGTCGTTTAAAATTCATTATTTTTAGACCCACAATTACGTGAAAACTGGGGCCTTCCTATATTCGGTTAGTGTTTTTGTAGCGCACGCCCTAGGTGATTACTATACCTCTAAAAGGCCCCTATTTATAATATACTAAGATAGCAGGGGCTAGTTAGATAGCTATAAGAGGGAAGCTATTAAGAAAAAGTTATATTTCTACTACTAGTATAGTAAAAAAGAGTGCGCTAAATATTTTAGCGTACTCTGGTTAAATTAGCGCACTCTCTAGCTAAACTAGCGTACTCTGTGTTCTCTAACGCGCTAATAGAGATAAACTTCTTTTCTTTAGAGTAATTCCTATTAAATTTAGTTAAAGAGAATAATAATAATAATAACCTATGCCTTACTATTACTATATTAATCCTTTATAATATTTCTTTTATTTAAAACTTACTATAAAATAATACTAATCCTCCTATAATAAGGCATAGATTACTAATAGCCTTAATAGCCTTCTATAAGAAAGTCCTTTATATTTCTACTAATTTAGGGTTTTAAAATATCTTCTATATATTAAAGGCTGTGTTTTTTAATCTCTATTAATAGCTTTAAAATAATACAGACATTAGGCCTACTAAATACTAGTTAGTTAAGTAGATAGTTATAATCTTCCTATAGATTATAGCGTTTAATAAGCTATAGCGAAATGTAGCTTTTTATTTTAAATTAGGCTAGTTATTAGTATTAAGGATCTTCTATAGGCTTATTAATCTAATAAGGTATTTATATACCACTTTTGTTTATTAACTAGAGCTGGATTATATTTCTATACATATTACATTAGATCTAAGCAAACGCGTGTTCTATGGTATAATAGGTGCTATTAATAGCACATATATACCTATATTTATTCTAGTAGTAAAGCAGTAGCAATTCTTCTCTTAAAAGAGTAATATATCTTAAAATATGCTTATAGCTATAAATTTTAATAATAATATCTTCACATATATATTAGTAGGCACTAAGGGATTAATTTATAATAGACTACTGCTTTAAACCGCTCTTACTAGGTTATTCTAAATACATAGAAAGTGTTTTTACCTTATAGATATAGGATTTTATACCTAAGCTAGTTTACTTATACCCTTTATAGGTATTTACTATTATTTAAATAAGAATCCTAATAATAGAGAAGGGCTAAAAATAAGGGCTAAGCTTTTTAATCTCTAGTATACTATTCTTTAAGTAGTAGTTAAGAAACTCTTTAGGTATTATAAGTAAAAGTTTAAGATAATTTGCTATAGTATTACTAAGTATAACTTTCTAGATTAGATTAAGATTATTTATGCTATAACTAGCCTATTTAACTTTATTAAGTTAGGCAGTATTACACTAGAAGAGCAAGGTAGGCTTAACTTAGAGGTATTAAATAAGGATAAACGCTAGCTTATTAAAGAGGCTTATAAGCTAGTAAATAGCTTTAATATAAGAGGAAGTCTAATAGTATAGCGAAGTATTATTATAAAAAGAGGCTTTTATAGTTATTAGTAATACTAGTAAGAGAGAGGTATTAAGATCCCTAAGGATAGAAGTCTTTAATAAGGGAGGAATTATTTAGTAGGTAGTTATAAGGTTATTAGGTAGGTAGCTATAAGGTTATTAGGTAGGTGGCTACGAGGTTATTAGGTAGGCGGCTACAAGGTTATTAGGCAGGCGGCTACGAGGTAAGGGAGATAAAACTATAAGTAGCGTAAATTTTATATAGGTAAAAATGCTAGTAATCCTCACGCCTAAGCTAATTCTACTATAACCTTCTAGCCTCTTCCTTTACCTTTATAACCTTACTTTCTAAACCTCCTCCTCTACCTTTATAACCTCTTCCTTCACCTTTATAACCTCTTCCTTTACCTTCATAAATAACCTCTTCCTTTTACCTTTATAAATAACAGCTAAAGTCTGTAGTTATAAAAGCCTCTTTATCCTTACTTCTAAGCTTATTCTAAAGCACTATATTCTTTAGATCTTCCTTAACCTAGCTTATTGCTTTTAATATCTAAGTAATACTATAGCTTTTACAAAAAGACTTATAGTTCTCTAATGCCTTTTTAAACTTACTATCTAATAGGTTACTTTACTAGATAGTATATATATAAGAGTACTCTTACTTCTAAACTTAAGAAAATACTAACTTAAGTGCTATAGAAACCACTTCTACTATTAATTAATTTATGTTCTTCTTCTAAATCCTCTAAACTAGTGTGCTACTTAGGGCAGATCTACTAGAAGGTAATAATCCCCCTCTAGTAAAGCTTAGGGTTAACCCTTTAGAGCTTAGAGTTACTATAACCTAACTAATTTATTCTAATATAAGCGCAGTAGTAGGTTATATTAATTATGCTAAGGTAAAGGGATTATCCCCCCTAGTTAGATTAATAGTCTTAAGCTAATTAATACTATTATCCTTAACTATTTTACTAGTCCCTTATTAATTATTATCTTTATCTATTAGATCCTTAAGAGGTTAGGCTACTGCTATAAAGCCTAGATTATTACCTACTTCTAAAATAGTATCCCTAGCTAGTAAGTCCTTTAAAAAGATATTACACTAAGTATTATAGGTAATATTATTAGTAACTAAGAGTAGCTAGGTTATAACCTTTTTCCTAATTATACTAAACTTCTTTTTAAGTAGCTTAGTATTTATATTACTTATTTTAAGCATATGCTCTACCTTATTATATTATATACTAGAATAGCTTTTAGCCTATATAAACACTTACTAATAGTCCTATAAGCTATAATACTTTTGTTCTACTAATTTTATAATCTATCTATAATAAGGGTAATAATCTTATATAGTAGGGATAATATCTTGTAAAGTTAATTAAGTTATGCTATACTTTATGCTATTTAATTTACTATTAACCTAGGCTTTATAAAGCTTCTTTAGTAGGTAAATTATTTACTTATTAGTCTACCTTATACTAGTACTACACTAAGAAGTAGTAGATTAACTAGGCTATAAAGCGCTTTAAGACTAAGAAGAAAATATTTAAAGAAAAAGAGTATAAAGGTATAAGGAATTATTTAATAATAATAACTTCTTTATAAGGGAAAAGCCTTTAATAATATATAAGGGGCTAGGGTAGTGTAAAATCTCTTTACCCCCTTATATATTAGTAAGGAAAGGTGCTATAGATAGTATAAAGTAAGCTCTCCACCTATATCCATAGCTAACTTATACCTACAGGGGTCTTGAGTGCGCCAGCTTTTAAACGACTGCGCCTACGTGGATCACACCCCTAAATTTGCCGTCCATCTGCGCTCGTCGCAGTAACAGCTGGTTTCCCTTGATTACGAACTCATTAGTGACTTGGGCAGGCGTGGACGGTCGCGTTCGCCTCATTCTGTGACGGGAGCAGGGTTCTCGAGACAAAAGAAAAGTGTGACGCAGCTGATCTCACGCCTGTGTATTCCTCTTGTGGAGGTGGCGGGATTGAGTAGGCCTTCAAACCAGTTATCGATACATGCCCTACCACGGGTTGTGATCCCTGTGGCGAATCGCGGCAAGGCTTTGGGTGTGGCTAGCTGTTGCCGCCTCCTCCACAACATGTGATCCCTGTTCGTGTCGCGGCGAAGGGATTGACCACACGTCGTGGTCCATGCTCGTGCATTTGCGTCCCAACAAGCCCTTCATGGCCAACAGACAGGATTTGGAAGGCGCCCGTGAATGCATTCTCCGACCACGAAGACCCGGACAGGGAAGATGCGCTACCTGTCTCCTCTGACGCAGACGGGCGTAGTGTGTCCTCGAGGTAGCCCGCTACACCTTTCCTCGGACGAAGAAAGTATAAAGTGAGCCGCCCTTGCACTCGTCTTCTCACATCTTCCACACCCTAAGGGTTTCTACATCGACACGTTCTACACCGCCACGCTCTACACCGACACTTTCTACACTAGTACGTGCCTGTTTCAGAGATTGCTGCATACACTAATATGTTCTGGAGTAGAGCAATTGACGAACGTCTATTTCTTACAAGATGAACTGCCCTAAGTGCAAGAAAGGCAACGTTTCAGGCAGGGACACGTGCGAGTATTGCGGTGCTCAACTGCCCAAAACCATGGGTAGACCGGCCGAGTAGGACAGCATAGGAGGGGCCGAAGCGGTGATGGCCTCAAGGACTGAACGGCAGAATGTCAATCTTTGATGTACTGTATTCCCGCAGCCACTTCTCTATACTGGCTGGGGTGATTGCGGAAATAAATGTTATTCAGGTCGTTCATGATGTCCAATTTCTACGAGGTTCGGCTTTCCAAGTTTCCAATAAGTCCCATCCCCCGACTGTCAAGGTTCGGATATCTTGAGAGAGCATAATAATCGAGCCAGAACTCCTGGGCGTCCGTGTAATCTTCCATCCACTTTCGCAACAGTGCCTTCCATGCACGATCATCGTCATCCTCACTTATTCCTGCGGCCACAAACTCCCACCAGACGGGAAAAAAGCCACTTCCCTCCCAATCTATTATACCCATGACTTTACCATTATCGACAATGATATTTCGCGTTGACAGATCCCCGTGAGTGAATGTATACGGCTTGGCCACAGGTATGCGTTGTTGCAATTGACGACGAGCATTTTCCGGCACTTCGCTCAAAGCTTCTGCCATATCGTTCCAGAGCTGATCGTCAGAAAAAAAAGGACCATGTGGAAGACCATAGCCGTTGCGAAACAAGAAGGCCGAATAAACTGGTCCCGATCCGAGGCTCTCCACACTGGTGGAGCGAAGGTCTCGAAGCTGACAGAGGTAGTCAACCGTCTGCTTGGCGATAGAGTCTTTCTCTGACTCAGACATGGCTGGCCACAACTCATGGAGCGGTGTGCCCGGAACCCGTTTTGTAACCAAGAAGTAACGATCATTCTCAGTCCATTCTTGCACGGTCTCTGGGACCGGTACAGTGGTGTGATCTCGGATAAATCGGGTATTCCTAGCTTCAAAGTTGGGAGGGTTGTCGGGCATTTCCTTCACAATCAGGTTGGAACCTATGGCCCAAACGCCGCGGTCGCTTACTTCGTAGAAAAGCTTGATGTGACTGTGATATCGGCATGATTCTCGGCGTTGCTGGGTCCAGCTGCATGCAGCACAAGGCTGCTCGTTCGCCATAGCTTAGACGAAGGATGAATGGAGCAACCGGTTATCGAGGCCGCATTGGGGCATTGAGTAACATAGGAACAAAGAATACAGCGGTTGCCACGTAGGAAGGGAGGGTGTAAGCCAAAGTGCACGGAGGCGTGCCTCTTTATACATAAAACATGGAGCCCTGTCTCAGAAGCCCCACTTGGTTAGGCGCGGAATCCTCACCCCAGCCAGGGGATCCTAGCGGATGGGTGATGCGGGATGTTAGTGAGGTAACGCGACCTCTGTTCGTGGCGCTTCTACCCAATGTGAATCGCAGGAAAGCGGCACCCATCAACGGGCGGTAGACACCGCCCGGTCATTTTGTTGAGCACTGGAGATGTGTTGTATCAGAATGGGTCACCGACAAGGGCCGGCCCTCGCACCGTTTCGGCTGGCGGGTGTCAGGTAGCCACGACCCCATGGCTAAGGTACCAGAGGCGAAGCTAGGTTTCTTGATGTCAACCTGTTTTCGCCCATCGCATCGTTGATGCATGCCATAGCAATGTGGAGCTGTGTTTGCCGGTCTGGGAGGTACTAACTAATAGTAACCATCGCAGGCAGGAGTCCTGATCGGCCCTGGCCCAAAATTCCAGTCATTTGAGAGTAGAGACGCTCGTCTTCACGCTCCCACGGCTTATCCCCCGGAAATACGACCTTACGCAACTTATTCAACAACGAAATAAGCGGCGCGTAGTGTCCTGTGACGTTGTCGGATATTGTTTTCAGAAAAATTGCCTCCTTTGCCACAACACCAAGTTTCATCCCAGCTAGCTCCTCCGTGTCGACGTAGTTCCACTTCTCAAACCTTGGAACAATTCTGCTCTTGTCCGGCCCATTGTAGTGAATACATATCCAGAATAAAACCCAGAAAAATGACTCGAGGTCATGGATGAAAGAGTGCTCCTCCCCTAGAAGAGCTCCGATTGCCATGAACGCTCTTGTGCCAGTCTTGCCCCTGGCACCGGAGGACTCCACCCGGGTAGTTCTAATAGCAAGGTCAAGATCAATCAGAAAGGCCCGCAGGGAGGGATTCTGCTCCTCTTCATTGACCGACATGTGCGAGGGGCATTCAGTTTGGCTGGCCACGATTTGAAACAACAATAGTCCGTCTGTCTAAGTAGATTTTTATGGATTTTAGAAGGTAGCTTTAAGTAAAGCTCTAGGAATATATATTTAATAGAGGTACTATAAGTTAAAAGAATCTTTAAAGCTACTAACCTATAAGCTAGAAGCCTTATTATAGTAAGTAAAGCTTAGTCCACAGGGTAATATAACACTAGATAGGTTAACTTTTATATACTACTACTTATAGTAAGTCTAAAGAAAGGACTTCTTAGTAGAAGCTAGGGAGACTCTATTAAATATAATCTAGCTATAATACTTTAGCTTTAAGTAGCCCTTAAGTAGCATATTTAGTAAAGATAAGCTTATAACTAAGCCTAGGTGCCTAAGCTAGCGTAGAATATTCTAGGTTGTATTATAATAAGCCTAGAGAAACAGTGGAATAATAAGCTTAAAAGTAATAGCTAACTTTTATATAGAGTTAGCTAGAAGATAGTCTTTATAGATTAAGATAGCTATCCTCTTATAGATATACTAGTAATAGCACTTATTATACCCTTTAATATTCTATAATCTATTAGTATTAAAGGTATAAATATAGGTACTAAATAAGATCTTTTTGCTAAGTTTATTATACTTATAATAGGCCCTCTACCACTCTAGAGTTTTTACTTTATATACTACCTTAGAGTCTCTTTTAATTTTATCTAGTAATTACTATAAAGAATAGCTATTCTCTTCCTTATATAGATAGTAAGTAGTAAAATAGTTCTTACTAGGCTTATATAAAATATTCTCTCTTAAGTAATTATAGTAGTTTATTTATTTTCTTATATAGCTTTAGATATATTAGAGTTAATATATAGCTAATAGTTTAGTAAGGTATAATATATCTAGAGTATTAGTAGGGAATATAGGGTAATACTTACTTAGAAAAGGGCAGGCTAATACTATATATTTATCTATCTTAACCTAAAGTTTAAAGGCCTTTAGAATAAAAAGGCTTATTTAGTCTAGCTTTAAAGTATAGGACTTAAACTAGCTTATTACTAAGAGGTAGGAAAGTAACTTAGCTATTATAATATAGTAATCTTTACTTATTAAAGAAAAATAATCTAGGATACTTAACTCTAGGTCTACTAGTTTAAAGTAGTGACTAGTAAGCTAGCTTAGCTTATAAATTACTATCTTCTCTAGTAGAGGGAGACTTAAGTCTATATAGTTAGTATTAGCAGGAAGAATATATACCTATTATAGTAGGTTCTAAAGATACTTACTGCTTCTTAGCAAAGAAAGTTAAAATAAAGGCTCTTTAGTATAATATAGAAGCAGAGGGATCTAGTATATTATAGTCTTTTTAAAATTAGCCTATGTATTTTTAATCTATAGTAACACCTTAGCGATAATACACTTATATTACGCCCTAACGGTATTAAACAGTGCTTAGTATATACTATAAGTAGCCTTAGAAGCTTTAGACTTTTCCTACTTAAGCTTTACTAAGTAGCAATATAGCTTAGCTCTTAGAACAAGTATTATATCTAGGGAAAGCCTCCTAGTATAGTCTTTTAGTAGCTAAGTAAGCAAGGCATAAATTAGAAACTTATAAGACGCTTAACCTTCCTTACTGTAATGGACTCGAGCTCGAGGCTCGGGTCCTTCTCGGGTCCGGGAGGGCTCCGGAAAGGGCGCGGAGAGTGCATAAGGCAGCGTGCGGAGGTTATGCGGACCTAGGGCTTGCTACGCGCACCACGCGCATAGACTACGCATAGGAGGATATATAGCTATTATTGAAAATGGAAGGGGAATCTAGCTAGAGGGATAGGAAGACCTCCCTAGTAGATTCCAACGCGGCGGCTTCTAGATTCACTATAATACAATGATTCTTTAAGATATAGAGCTTTAATAGTTAAATATAGTAGATTTTAGCTAGATAAATAATCTAATAAGTAATAAGAGGATTTTCTAAGTCCCCTTATAGACCTACTAACTATATTAATAGAAGGGGGTTGCTAGCCAGGCCTTAGGAGCTATTTTTTATTTTCCGCAAAATTTATTTATATATAAAAAGTAAAAAATCAACTCATAACCATATAATCTAGCTACCTATGTGCACTAACTAAGCAATCTAATAAGCAACCCTATAAATAAAATACATTATTAAATCCAGAAAAAATCAAGGATTTAAATAGTATAAGTCAGCCTTTTATACAACTACTAGTTCCCTAGTTATAGTTAATTTTAGCTTCCCTATAGGGTAGCCTAGTTAGCTTAGTTATACAAGCCTGTGGGTTAGTTATAAACGTAGGTCACAGCCAAAGCTGGCCGCAGCTAACAACGCTGCAGGCAACGCCTTGTAACCAACGTTGCAACAACGCAACTAGGCAACTAGTGGGCCTATAAAATAGTGCTATAAATAGCATAATTTTAACAATATATAATATAGCTCTAATAAGCACTAAGTTATAAAGTATTCCTTATATTATACTATCTATCTAAAGGAGATACTAGTAGTTAATACTTATAAGGTAGAAGATATTAACTCTAAGGATTTAAGTAATAAGTTAGAAAAAGAGGATCCCTTTTATTAAGTTATTTAAATAGGGAGGAGAAATAGGAGCTTAGAGAGGCTTTATAGTATATAGTTAAGGTTAAGGATAACTTTAAATATATCTAGAGTAATTGTGAGGCCCCTCACAACATGACCCACGCGCATGCGTGCACCGCAGCGCCAGAGCACCGCGGCGCCTAATACTAGAAGGAAGGGCTAGGTCTACGTAATATTAGCAAGCCACTAGCTATAAACTAGTAACTTATATATATATTATACTTAGACCTAGTAAGCTTTAGTTAATATATAAGTATACCCTATATCCTTTTACCTAGCTACCTTTATTCTTATAATTCTAAAGCTTCTACTACTAGCTACCTAAGAGTAATATAAGGCTAAGAACTACCTAATTAACCTAAGTAATATTAGATAATAACTAAAGTTAATTAAATAAGGGTAGTATTACTACTAAAGATATACTATATTCTATAGGAACTAGGACTAAACCTAGACCCTCTAATATTAGGGCTAATACTATAGTAATAAATAAGTAAATTACTTAGCTTAAGAAACTTAAAGAACTATAGGAATAAGAGTAAAAGCTTATTAACCTTCTATAGCTAAGTAAAGGGAAAGAGAAGATAAAAAAATAGTAAAGATCTAGTTTCTCCTCTAGTAATAGCTACTAAGAGGTTAAAGTTAGAAATATTACTAATCTCTAATACCCTATAAACCTATAGAAGTATAAAATATAGATAAATAACCTAAACTATACCTTTAATAGGGTAAAGTAAAAGTATTAGTATAATTACTAAAAAATCCTTTTTATACTTAACTATATATATAGTAATTATAAGGTAAGATAGGACTAATACCTTAATAAATAGATAGCTAATAACTAGAGTAACCTTAAAGATAACTAGGATATATTTAAGACCTAGACTCTTATACTACTCTAAGATACTACTAACTATAATACCTAAATAGCTATATAGCTAGAGAATATAAAGTAATATAAGGGCTAGAGTCCTATTAAATTTAGTATTTACTTAGATTTACTAGAGAAACACCTAGAAAAAGCTACTAAAAAGTTATAAGCTTTTATATTCTTTATAAAACTACTCCCTAATCTATAAGACTAGATTAACCTATATACCTCTATTATAAGAAAAGTATAAGAGGAGGTTATATAACTTACTTAGTAACTCTAGGAGGCTATACTAAAGAGTAAGTAAAAGTCTAAGTATTTAGAAGATAAGGGCCTAAATAAGGCTCCCTAATATTATAGATATAACTTTCTATAAGGTAGAAGGTCTAATAAAGACTAGAAGGATAAGGACTAGGAGAAGTCTCCTACTACCTATCTAAATAACTATAAACCTAGGTATAAAAGGCAGTGTTTTAACTATAATAGTATAGAGTATCTTATAAATAGATATAATAAGCTAAAGAAGGAGTAATAAGACCTAGAAAACTCCCTAAGGTAGAAGTAGATGCCCTTATCTCTGCCTTAAACACTAAGGTACTAATAGGGTATTAATTCTATACACTAGTTACTATTTATAGGTATATAGATATTAAAATAGCAGCGGATCTTAATAGTTACACTAAGATTAATATTATTAGTGCTAAATTTATATAAGCCTATAAACTTAACTAAGCTAAGGCTATAGTACCTATTATTAAGGTAGTAGGGGCCCTTATAGTTCCCTAATATACTATCTATAAGGTCCCTATTATAATTAAAGACTTAAGAGGAGAAGAAAAGGACCTTAAGTTACTATATATAGCTATTAATAAGGACCTAAGAACTAAGGGAAGCCCTATATTAATTAGGATATATATACTTACTAAGGAATATATCTACCTTTACTTATACTTATAAGAGTAGTAGTTTAAGAAAAGAAGAAAGGCCTTTTTACTTATAACTCCCTATAAATTTATAAAGGTTATATATAATAAGACTATTATATATACTATTAATAGGGTTATAGAAGATAAGTTTATTACCCTTAGAGATAAAGAAGAGGTAAAGGTATATAAAACTATTAAAGATATCCCCTAGGAACTATATAAGTTTAAAGATATATTTATATTAGATAAGGTAGGGAGCTTACCTTTAAGAAAGATAACTAATTATATAATTAATCTAATACTAGGGACTACACCCCTATATAGACTAATTTACCCCTTTTCCTAAGGTAAATTAAAAGAACTTTATAAATATATTAATAAGAACCTATAGAAGGGCTAGATAAGACTATTAAAGAGCCCTATAGGTATACCTATCCTATTTAT
This sequence comes from Epichloe elymi, assembly GCA_023658475.1. Lineage (NCBI taxonomy): Eukaryota > Fungi > Ascomycota > Sordariomycetes > Hypocreales > Clavicipitaceae > Epichloe > Epichloe elymi. Next base: position 2,245,176 of record CP098278.1, on the reverse strand, counting down.
ACTAAAGAAAGATAGTACACTCTAATTATATATAGATTACTAGGGTCTTAATAGGGTAATATAGAAGAATTACTATGCTCTCCCTCTAATTTTAGAGATCCTAGACTAGTGCTAAGGAGCCCGCTTCTTCTTAAAAATTAATATTAAGAATACTTATTATAGAATCTAGATAAAAGGGGGTAATAAGTAGAAGACTATATTCTATATATACTATAGGTACTATAAATATCTTATAATACCTTTTAGGTTAATAAATACCCTAGCTATATTCTAGAACTATATCTATAAAGCGCTTTATAGGCTAGTTAATACTATTTATATAGTATATCTAGATAATATCCTTATTTTTTTAAAAATATAAGAGAAGTATACTATATATATTAAAGAAGTCCTAGGGCATATAAGAGAGGTAGAATTATATATAAAACCCTCTAAATATAAGTTCTACTAAGAGTTAGTAGAGTTCCTAGGGTTTATTCTCTTTATTAATAGGATCTTAATAGATACCTACTAAGTTACTACTATTTAGGATTAGAAGGAACCTATAAGCTTTAAGGATATATAATCCTTCCTAGGGTTCTATAACTTTTACTAATAGTTTATCTATAGATACTCTAGGATTATAGTACTACTATATATATTAATAAAGGATAGTTAGAATAGTATCTAGACTAGAAGGTTTATATTTAGGGTAAGAGAATAGGTAGTGTTTTACTAGCTAAAAGATACCTTTTAGTAGGCTTCTCTTCTCTATTATTATAACCTAAGTTAACTAGTGTATATTAAGATAGATACCTTAATCTTTATAATAGTAGGGATCCTATTATAATAAGATAATAAGGGTTACTAGTACCCTATAGCCTTTTAGTTAAGGAAGTTTACTAATACTAAATAAAACTATAGTATACCTAACTAAGAGCTACTTACTATAGTTAAGTTATTTAAACACTAGTAATATTATATTAAAGGTATAGAGACCCTAGTAGAAGTCCTATTAGACTACTATAACCTATAAACCTTTATAAAGTAATAGAAGCTAAATAGAAGATAGGCTAGATAGTGTATATTCCTATGCCTACTAAACTTTATAATTAAGTATAAACTAGGGAAAAGTAACCCTATAGATATACTATTAAGAAGGTCTAATTATAAGAGTAAACCCCTAATAAATAGGGCACTTTTACTAGAACTTAAGAAAAAGTTAGTAGCTACTAAAGAAGTAGTAAAAGAAAAGATACTAATATATTAAAGAAGATATAGTAAGATACCTTTAGAGAAGGAAAATACCCTAGTCTTTATAGAGAGGTATAGTAAGATATCTTTAGGGAAGGAAAATACCCTAGCCCCTATAGTAAAGGCTAGAGTAGCTATATTAAGAGGCTAGTTAGCTACTATAGATCTAGTAAAAGGTTAGCTAAATAAAGGTAATTTCTAGGAGAAGGTAGTATATATCTAGGACACTAGTATAGTATAAGAGATCTAGGGGGCTATTATATTACTAGATCCCTACTAATCTAGCCTAAATAAACTATTAGTATAGCTACTATAGAAGGCCTAAAGCTAAGATCTAGACCTATAGAGGTAGAGTAAAGAGATTAATTCCCTAGAGAGAGGGAAAGCTAGTCTATAGTTATATAGCGTAAGGGGTTTCCTAATATATAAAGACTAGGTAGTTATTCTCTAAGAGCCTACCTTATAATAGGAGCTTCTATAGCTATACTATAATAATCTACTAGTAGGTTACTTTAGAACTAAGTAAATACTTAAGCTATTAAAGTATTACTTTTAGTAACTAGCTATAAATAAGTCTATATTAGACTATATTATAAGCTATAGAATATATTAGTAAATAGTTACTAAAAGGTATTACCTATATAGAAGTCTTAAATTACTACTAATACTAGAGTAACTATAGGTAGTAATCTTAATAGACTTTATTATAGGATTACCTATTATATAAGTAGGTAAATAAGAAACTAATATAATCCTAGTAATTATAGACTAATATACTAAGTACTCTATCTTCCTACCTATAATAACTATAATTAATATAGCTAGGTTAGTGGAACTTTTCTATAAGGAGATTAAGCTATAATTTAGGCTACTAAAGGGTATTATATCTAATAAAGGATCTATTTTTATAAGCTAATTCTAGTTAGACCTATATTACCTATTATATATAAAACACAGGCTTTTTATAATATTTTACCCCTAAACTAATAGGTAGACTAAAAGAACTAACTAGGTACTAAAGCACTACCTATAATACTTTACTTCTAAAAACCAGTAGATATAGCCTAAGCTACTCCTAATTATATAATTTACCTATAATAATATAGTAAATAAAACTATAGGCTACTTACCTAATTATATACTTATAGGGTACTTACTAGAGTTTTAGCTAGCCCTTAGGGATAAGGTTATAGAAGGGGAGGTATTAGAGGCTTATACTTATATTATAAAGTTATATAAAGTTAAAGAGTAGCTAAAGTAAAACTAGGTAAAAGCTACTAAATCCTAGGTAAAGTACTATAATAAATATAACTAACTACTTACTCTTAAAAAAGGTAACCTAGTATTACTATTAGTAAAGAATATATAGCTTAAGGAAGTAAAATAGAAGCTAATCCCTAGGTTTATTAGACTATTTTAGGTACTTAATACTATTAGTAAGTAAGTATATTAGCTTATATTACTAGAAAAATATAGTAGGTTATATAATATATTCTATATTAGCTTACTAAAGCTATAGACCTATTATAAGAATATAGATAAAGAAAAAATACTAATACCTAACCTTAAGGATAAAGATAATAAATATAAAGTTAAGGAGATTAAGGAATATAGAAAGACCTATAAAGATAATAAATACCTAGTAAAGTAGAAGGGTTAGCTAAGTAAATATAACTAGTAGGTTCCTATTAAAGATATAGAAGGAGCTTAGTATATAATTTAGATATTCTACTAGAATAAGTTAAGAGAAAAGAATAGTAATATATAAGTAAGTTATAGGTAAAAGAGTATAAAGTTCCTATAAAAAAGGTATAGCCTTACTAGCTACTATAATATACCTAATAAAAAAAAATAACTAAACTATATATAAAAAATAAAAGAAAAAATATAAAGGAATAAAATAAAGGAAACTATTTATAGCTTTAGGAGAGTTAATAGAAATCCCTCTATAGTTACCCCTTTATAGCTAAAGAATTAGCCCCTATAGACTATATACTTAGTATTAATCTTATCTACTATAACTACCTCCCTTATTTTATAATAAAAATAATATAATACTATTCCCTAGGTAATAAATCCTAGATTACTTAGCCTTAGCTATAAAACTATTACTATATTCTATATAGTAAGGAGTTATAGATAGTTAGCCTACTAAAATATTAGTAAATAGATAGTAAAATAGGGCTAAGATATAACCTACTATCCCTAGGACTAGAGCTAGGTTTATAGTAACTATAAGGGTTTAATAAAAAACTATATACTACTAGTATATAATTAAAGCATCCTACCTAGATATATTAGTAAAGAACTAGTAAAAAGGGAAGAAATATATAGACCTAGTGGACCTTAGTAGCCCCTATTAACCTAAATATAATATAATATATTATATTAGTATAGTTAAAGCCCTATATAAGCTAAAGATAATAGGTAGTAAAACACTACTAAGTTACCTCTAAGAATATAAGGTCTTTAGGATTATTCTTATTCTTATTACTAAGTGCCTCTATTAGGATATCTACCTAATCTAGTACCTTTAATAAGTTAAGGAAGTTACTATATATAGTAGCTATAGACTATATAATATTTAGTGTATCTAGTATATAAATAATGTATATATAAGTAGTTATAGAGTAGAATTATAGGTATGCTTATAGTAATATATTAGTAATTAATAATAGATAGATAATAGTATTATAAAAGAAGTGATAATTTAGCTAATAATATAGAAATAAAAATAGATAGAATAATATAGTAGAGAGTTAGAGGTGAATTTATGCTAAAGCGCTAACTATTATTTGTTATTATAGATTATTATTTATTATTATTTTAATATAACTACTAGTTAGTAAATAGTTATAAAATATAGGGTAAAAGCTATTTAGGAGCCCGGCGATAAGGGGGGGGATAATTATAAGGCCCCTTATAACATAACCCACGCGTATATATGCACCGTAGCGCCAGAGCACCGCGGCGCCTAATACTAGAAGGAAGGGCTAGGTCTATGTAATATTAGCGAGCCACTAGCTATAAACCAGTGACTCGCATACACATTACACTTAGACCTAGCAAGCTTTAGTTAATATATAAGTGCACCCTATATCCTTTTGCCTAGCTACCTTTATCCTTACAGTAATATAGATATATTACCTTTCTTAGTCCCTATATTAATAAATAAGATAACCTTTTTAGATATATAAGTTAATATAGGATATAATTACTATACTACTATTAGTAAACACCTAGTTTAGAAGCTATAACTAGAATATATCCCCCTACTAACTAAGAGATTAGTTTATATAGTAGTTAGTGTGAAAAGAGGGGGAAGGGAGAATTATAAGGTAAGCTTATTAATTATATATATTATCTATTTTTAGATAGATATAGATAGATAGGAGACACTAATTATAGTGTATATAATCCTAGGATTAATAAGATAACTTATCCTAGGGATACTATAAATAGCGCGCTATAATATTAACTTAAATATATAACACTAATAACTAACTATAGGAGTAGCTAATAACCTATAGATTTAGGCTATAACTAATAGAGGGGTAGAGAAGCCTACTATATATATTATAGGATCTTTATTTATAGGAATAGTATATTAGGTAAGGAAGTAAAAGGAGTATATATAGCTTTATACTATAAGCTTATAGGAAATTATATTTATTCTATAGATTAATACTACACTAAAGCCTATAAAGTAGGAGCTCTTAGTGTCCTTACTAGAGGAGTTATAGGACTATAAGGACCTTTTCTAGGAGAGTAAGGTAAATACCCTACCACTACACTAGGGCAAGTCTAATTACTATATTTACCTAAAGTAGGATATAGAGGGTAATAAACTAGACCTACTATAGGCACTATTATATAATATACTATATTAATATCTCCTAGAGATATATAAGTAGGTAATAGACTTAATAGATAAGGGCTAGATTAGGGTAAGCTTATTATTAGTAGTAGCACTAGTTTTACTAGTAAAGAAACCTAGGGGTGGTTAGAGGTTCTATATAGATTATTATATATTAAATAAGATTATAGAATAGGACTATTACCCCTTACCTTTAGTAAAAGAGACACTACACTCCTTAGCTAAGGTAAAATAGTTTATAAAGCTAGATATATAAGTAGTGTTTTATTATATTTATATTACTAAGGGCTAGGAATACTAGACTGCTTTCTAGATATAATTTAGATTATTTAAGTGGTTAGTATGCCCCTTTAGTTTAGTAGGTATACCTATAACCTTTTAGAGGTATATTAATAGTATGCTTAGTAGTATCCTTAGGGACTATATTACTACTTATCTTAATAATATCTTAATCTATATAGGGGGGTTATAGAAAGACTATATATAGAAGGTTTACAGGGTATTAGCTAGGCTATAGTAAGCTAGGTTAAACCTAGATATTAAGAAGTGTATTTTTATAATAAAGGAGGTTAAGTATCTTAGGTTTATTATCTATATAGGGAAATAGATTTACCTAGATAATAAGAAGATTACTATAATTAGGGATTAGGAGGCCCTAATATAGGTCTAAGGAGTACATAGGTTCCTAGGGTTTACTAACTTTTATTATAACTTTATACTATAGTTTTTAGAAGTTATAGGTCCCCTAATTAACCTAATAAAGAAGGGTATAGTATTCCGCTAGATAGAGGTATATAAGAAAGCTTTTAAAATATTAAAGCTAGCTTTTATATTATACCCTATTCTTATATAATAAGACCCTAATAAGGATATAGTAGTAAAGGTAAACTACTTAGGAATAGCATTAGAAGGCTACCTTTCCTAGATAAATAATAAAGGGGTCTTATATCTAGTAGCGTACTACTTAGCTTACTTATAACTAGCTTAATAGAATTATATAATATATAATAAGGAGCTTCTAGTAATTATCTTATGCCTTAGGGCGTAGTTAGTAAAGCTATAAAGTATTAATAGGCTATTTATAATACTTATAGATTATAAGAACTTAGAGTACTTTATAGCCCTAAGAGAGATATTAGAATAGTAAGTATAATAGGTAGAGACTCTAGTGCTTTTTAACTTCTACTTATATTATAGACTAGGGATATAGGTAAGTAGGCTAGATATATTATTAAGATACTATTAGGAGGAGGTATAGTTTACTAAGCTAAAGGTACCTATTATATAGTTAATAATAATGCCTATATAGTTTAGCTTTAGTTAGGGGTAACTATATATAAATATTAGACCTATAGTAGCCCTAGAAAGCACTACTTTAGAGGATAGTTTAGCTCCTACTCTAGGTTTTCTAGCTAGAGACTCCTTGTTTATAGATAGGTACCTTTAGTCCCTATAGGATTAAGCTATAGCTATAATGGACTCGAGCTCGAGGCTCAGGTCCTTCTCGGGTCCGGGAGGGCTCCGGAAAGGGCGCGGAGAGTGCACAAGGCAGCGTGCGGAGGTTATGTGGACCTAGGGCTTACTGCGCGCACTACGCGCATAGACTATATATAGGAGGATATATAGCTATACGCTATATAATCTCTTACTTAGCTCTTTCTTTCCTCTTTAAGAATAGTAATTATACTTTAGATACTTATTTATAGTTACCCTAAGGCTAGTCTATAATATTTACTATTCTTTACTTTCTTTATATTCTTTCCTTTCTTAGCTATACCCTAATAATAGTATAACCTTTATTAAGTAGGATAGAAATAAGTAAGCTAGCTATATTATAGACACTTATTAGGGAGTAGTTAGTATAGATCTAAGCGCTTTATAAGAATTAACACTAGGTAAGGCAAAAGCTATTACCTATAGGGGCACTATTTAATAGTAATAGGACGCTCTTTATAGCCTAGAAGAGTCTTATAGGCTATAAGCTAGTTATAGATTAGGGATTTATTAGGGGTACTAAGGACTAATAGTGCTTTATTTACTAGAACCTTTTAGTAAAGGTTTAGGCCTAGGTTATGCCCTACTTTAAGAAGGGAAACTTAGTAAACTTTAATATAAGGCGCTTTCTTAATTACTTAGGGGAAATATTTAATAACCCCTATTAATAGAAATTAGCTATTACTAAGCTTAACTAGTTATAATAATAATAATATAAGCGGTTTAGTAACTTCTATATATAGTTTAAATAGAAACTTATACTTATAGGTAGGCTAGGTTAGGTAGATAAGGTAAAGCTTTTAAAGCTATACACTACCCTTAATAAGTAAATAAGGGACTATAGCATAGGATATAATATTCCCTTAGCTAACTACTCTATAGCATTAGCTTAGTTTAGGAATATTATATTAGATATTAAGTCTTATTATTTAGAGGAGAAGCACTACTTATATTACTAGGTATAACTAGCTCCCTAGGTAGACTAGTCTTTAGGGTAAGATAAGGATACGCTAATAATAGATATCTAGTTAGTAGGTATAGTAGGGGCCTAGAAGGGCTCTAGGAAGGCTATAGGTTACTAGTAATAAGGGGTAAAAAGGGCTAAATAGGTTTCCTAGGAGGTACTTAATATATAATATAAGAAGGGTAAGTGTATATAATATAGCTCTAATAAGCACTAAGTTATAAAGTATTCCTTATATTATATTATTTATCTAAAGGAAATACTAGTAGTTAATACTTATAAGGTAGAAGATATTAACTCTAAGGATTTAAGTAATAAGTTAGAAAAAGAGAATCCCCTTTATTAAGTTATTTAAATAAGGAGAAGAAATAGGAGCTTAGAGAGGCTTTATAGTATATAGTTAAGGTTAAGGATAACTTTAAATATATCTAGGGTAATATAGATATATTACCCTTCTTAGTCCTTATATTAATAAATAAGATAACCTTTTTAGATATATAAGTTAATATAGGATATAACTACTATTGAAAATGGAAGGGAATCTGTACTAGAGGGATAGGAAGACCTCCCTAGTAGATTCAACGCGGCGGCTTCTAGATTCACTATAATACGACGATTCTTCAAGATATAGGGCGTTGATAGTTGAATATAGTAGATTTCTAGCTAGACGAACGATCTGATGAGCAATGAGAGGATTTTCTAAGTCCCCTCATAGACCTACCGACTATATTAATGGAAGGGGGTCGCTAGCCGGGCCTTAGGAGCTATTTTTTATTTTCCGTAAAATTCATTTATATATGAAAAGTAAAAAATCGACTCACGACCATACAATCTAGCCACCCACGTGCACCAACTAAGCAATCTAATAAGCAACCCTATAAATAAAATACATTATTAAATCCAGAAAAAATCAAGGATTCGAACAGTATAAGTTAGCCTTTTATACGACTACTAGTTCCCTAGTTACAGTTGATTTTAGCTTCCCTATAGGGTAGCCTAGTCGGCTTAGTCATACAAGCCTATGGGTTGGTTGTGAACGCAGGTCACAGCTAAAGCTAGCCGCAGCCAACAACGCTGCAGGCAACGCCTTGTAACCAACGTTGCAACAACGCAACTAGGCAACTAGTGGGCCTATAAAATAGTGCTATAAATAGCATAATTTTAACACTCCCTCTAGAAAAGTATGAGGTAACTAATTCGATACCTGAACTTAGCTCTTTAATAGATATCTAAGTTAATAATAAATAAATTCAATAATAAATCCAATAACTTTTCAACGAAAATTAATACTAATAACTTTTCAGCGGAATTCCAGTGTTTTTGTTAATTTTAAGGTTTTTTGACTTTTTAAGTTATTTTTAAAGCTAGGCCTTTGTATTTATAAGGCCTAATAGTTGGATAAATTGTTGAAATTTATCGTTAGGCAGGGGCTTAGTTAAGCCATCTGCAGGTATCTCTTTAGTATTAATGTAGATAACCTTAGCTATACCCTTCTGTACCTTTTCTCTGGTATAGTTAAATTTTAGCAGGGTATGCTTTATTCTGCTGTGAAGAGCAGGGTTATTAGTGGTTATAATAGCGCCTTAGTTATCACTAAAAATCAGAACAGGAGGTGCTATAGGTAGCTTAATTTCCTTAAAAAGGCTATAAAGCCACTCTAGCTCCCTAATAGCTTCACATAGAGCATCTAATTCGGCCTCTAATGTTAATAAAGCTATCGTAGTTGCTTTCTTTGATTTCCAGCTAATAGGTCCTTCAGCTAGCTTATAGAGATAAGCATAGGTTGATTTAGAGGACTTATCTCCCGCGAAGTCGCTATCACAGAAGCCAATAAGGGTTGTAGAAGCTTTAGCGTTCTTAGACCTTCTATAGGTTATAGAATAACTTATAGAGCCTAGAAGGTATCTAAGCAGATGTTTAGAAGCATTTAAATGCTCTATATAAGGCTTAGCTAACGCTATTGAAAGCCACTAAACCGGAAAAGCAATATCGGGCCTTGTAAGGAGCATTAAGTACATAATAGTCCCTATAATACTCTGATATAGCTTGTGATCAGAGGGGGAAAGAGGTTTAGTTAGGTGGTTGGCTGCCTGCTTTATAATTCCGGGTTATAGGGGAATTTTAGCAGGCCTAGCATCTTTCATGTTAAATCTCTCTAGGGCTTCAGAAATATACTAGGACTGGTGGATAGTTAGGGTCCCTTTCTTTTGATTTCTAGTGATTTGAACGCCTAGGAAAAATTCGGCTGGCCCACGATCTTCTATAGGGTAAGCTTTATGTAATAGCTTCTTTAGCTTATTAATATAAGCTAGATCCGGTCCTATTAGAAGACAGTCATCCACATAAGTCGCTATATATGTAGATGTAGTTAGGTTGAAGAAGATAGCCAGGTTAGATATAAGGGGGTGGAAGCCTAATTTTCGAAGAAGTTCCTTTAGGGCCTGCTGCCACTCTCTAGAGCTCTGTTTTAATCTATATAAAGCTTTTTAAAGGAAAATAACCTGCTTTTAAGAGGGATTATAGCCATATTTCTTAAGTAACTTAGCTATTTCAGGCGAAGCAGCTTCGGTAAATTCAACGAATCCATCAGGGATCTATATATAAATAGCTTCTTTTAATAAGCTATTTAAGAAGGCCCCTATAAAATCAACCTATTTAACTTCCTAGTTATTACAAGCCGCTAGGGCTAATAATATCCGCCAACTAGGGGGAATGCTAGTTGCAGCATAGGTTTCAATATAATCTTGACCTTCTATCTGCATAAAGCCTTTTACAACGAGTCAGGCCTTGTGTTTTATAGGATTATTTTCTTTATCCTTTTTAAGCTTATAAACAAGCCTATTCTTTAGAACTTTTTGGCCCTTAGGAATCTAGTCTATCCCTATAAATTTAAAAGTTCCGGCAGCTAGTAGCTACTTAAATTCGCTAAAGGTAGCATTAACCCATTTTTAGCTATCCTTGCTTTTTAATGCTTGTTTCCAGGTCTTAGGGGTATCCGGATCGTTGTTATTAGATAACGATTTAGCCTTTTATTATGCCTTAAAGCATATCTCCTTAACAAAAGAAGATAAATTAAAATCATCGATATCCATAGAATCAGGGTTAATTAAAGAATCCGAATCTAAAAACGGTTTTTCAATAGCACCCTTATTAGGGGCGCTAGAGCTTAGGCTCTCTAGGGGTAGTGCTGGAGGCGTTACAGCGGTCGTCCTAGGCGTTGTAGGCGCGGCGGGCGCTGTAGGCGCTGTGGGCGCTGGGGGCGCTAGAGGCTTTAGATAGCTATCCTGAACCTCTAGATCTCGTGAGATATCGGCTTCTCCCTCTAAAGGATAGCTCCCTAAAGGCTTAGGGGACCCTACAGAGCTTATATTCTCTATAATCTTAACAAAGCTAGTCTTAACGACTAACCTTTTAGAGGGTATATAAACAAGATAAACGCTGGAACCTAGAGTAGCAAGCAGCCAGCCAGGGATAGTCCTAGGGGCTAGCTTCTAAAGCTTTAATCTCTGCTCCGGAGGTATTAGAACCTCGCAATAAGACCCTATAGCCCTAATCTTTAAAAAATCAGGCTTATAAGAGGTCTTAGGCTCTAAGTTAGCTAGAAATAGCTGCTTAGGGGTTAGGGGCTTAGTTGTATTAGCGGTGATGTTAACTAAGTCCACTATAGCTGGAAGGATATAAGACCATAGATATAAAGGCAGCTTAGACCACTGAAGTGTAGCTCTAAGCCGGTCTAGGATAACCCTAATAGCCCTCTTAACTAGCCTATTCTATTCGTGAATATAGGGGCAAGAGGTGCTAAAGCAAATTCCTTTAGAAGATAACCAGTGCTAAAGTTCGTTATTGATCTTAGTACCTCCGTCGAAGTGAAGGTGCCTAGGATACGCGTTATATTGATTTTTCAGGGCCTTAAAGAAGCCCTTAATAGCTATATAAAGGGTCTGACCTTCTTTATTAGCTAATGAAAAGCACCATTTATACCAGGATTTTCAATTAATAAGTATAAGGACTAGGGCCTTCTTATTATGCGGTATAGGTTTAATTTTAACCGTATCTCCCTCTAGGATATCTAAAACCCTAGGGGGGTCCTGAATAGGTCTTTTGGTAGGTCTTCTAATAGCCTTTGATTGCATACAGGCTATGCAGTTGAAATCCTTGTCTTTGATGGCGGAAAAATCAGGGATCCCTTTAGCTAATTTCGAAGATTTCTTAAGTAAAGGGAGGCCGATGTGGCCTAATTAAATGTGCCAAAGAAGGGCTAAATCTAGTAATTTCTTGTAACTAGAATCTAGCTTTTCAGAGCTATTATCCCCTAGCTCCCTCTGTTGCCAGGCCTCTTGAGAATCACAGGCCTCTGGGGGCAATAGACGGCCACTATCGTCACCTAAGTCATTAGGGTATGGACCTTCTAAACCCCCTATAGAAGATGCCTAACTAGGAGGAGCTTCGGTGGGACATAGGGCTGAATCTTCATCTTCTTCGTCAGAATCTAATTCTTCGATTCGTTGATATTCCTCGGGATTGAATGCTGGCTGCGGAATTTGAACCTCTATAGGGTAGGAAAACCCTAATCCGGTCTTATAGGCTCGTTGTTGGTTTTGTTGTTGGTTGCAAAATTGAGAGCCCATAAAGGAGAGGTGGGTTGAATGCTTGCAGATCTTAGGAGTAGCTTGCCCCTTAATCTACAAAAAGAAGCCGTGTTTAGCAGGTTCTAGTAACCCACAGGGGCTTTTATCGGCTAGGAAAAGCTAATCCTTAGCTAGATAACCTCCCTTAAGATAGTGGGATAAACCGCTAACTAGGTTGGTATCTATACCGGGGAAATATAGGGCATCTAACAGAGCTAAAGGCCTATATTCTAGTGGATTTTTCTTGACCAGAACGTTAAAAACAGCGGTGCCTCTTCCTTTAGGATAGATAGGTCCTCCTGCTGTAATTATAGGGCTGGTTTAACCTTTCTTAAGAGGCTTAAAGTCCCTAAAGAAAGCCCTATTATTACAAATATAACAAGAAGAACCTGTATCGTATAGAAGGGAGTTTTTAACCACATCGTTAGAGTAGCTAAAAGTAGGCTTAGTAGTAGTGTCACTAGTAGCACTAGAAGTATCTAAATCAGATTCAGAATCACTACTATCCTCGCTGCTAGACTCGCTAGAATCTAGTTCTTCGACGTATCCCGTGGCTAGGCTATAGCCTAACGCAAAAGCAGCTTCTTTTCCTTTATCCCCGTTACCACTCTTCTTCTTCTGCTTTTTCTTCCTAGAGGCTTTAGAAGGGTTTGAATCCTTCTTATCCTGCTCTTTAGTGGCGTTAGTAGAGTCCTTCTTAGTATTAGGATTAGAAGATTTCTTTTCCTCGTCCTTAGAATTTCCCTTATTATTAGAAGCCTTATAGCTAAGAGCTTTAGCCATAGGGGAGGTTTTATCCCTCTGCTCTTCTAATAAATCAGCCATTAGGAACTATAAATTTAAGGTATTTACAGGCAGCCCTTATGCCCTAGCAGCTCTAATAGTAAATCTTTGTCTCTCAGCCTAACTAGGAAAGGTCTGCTTTAATGCGTTAATATAATAGTTTACTTAATCAATAGGAGCGATCTCTACACTACAAAGTTATAGTCTAGCTAGTAGGTTATTAAAATCAGCATTAAAAGCCTCTAAAGATCCCTTATAATTTAAAAAATTTAGGGAGTGGTAGCTAGCGTATAGCGTACCTCGCTGGATTTCAGCACTCTACGAATATTGCCTAATAAGGACTTTATAGGCTTCTTCGGGGGATTTTTGCCAACATATAGCTGCCTGCGGTCCTGGTTAACAGCTATCTCTTAATATCATCAAAAGAATAGCTTAATCACAGTTAGCTAGATGGCCTGCTAAGCTAGGATTATCTATAAATTCAGGTAATCCTAGGGCTCTAAATTATATGCTCAGGGCTTGCTTCCACTGATTATAGTTTTCAGGGCCTTTTAACTTAGCTCCCTTAGGAATAGAGTAAACCTTCTTATTTAGTTCCTTAATAGACCCTGTATTAAAGGTAGCTTGTAAGTTACTAGAAGGTAAACTCGTAGAAGTAGTAGCAGCAGTTAGGTCTTCTACTAGAGCCTTAGTATTTTCTTCCCTTAGCTTAGTAGAAGAATCCTGAAGACCTTGCATAGCAGTTATGGTTTGCGTTAATTTATCTAATAGATCTTTAATGCTAGCCTTGTTTTTTAGACAATTTGACTTAGTATGCTTGATAAAATCAGTTAAGGTCTTGCCTTGTTGTTCAATTTGGCTTTGCATCTGTTGTTGAAAAGCACTAGCTTGAACAGCTAGACCTTCTATATCTATCCTATCAGGGTCCCTAGGAGGGCTAGAAGGGCCTGCAGCAGGTCCCTTACCCTTATAATTCGGTGGTGCTATCTCTTAAAATTCCCTAGGATCTCAAAAGATATCCTGTGTAAGATCTCTAAATTTGTTCCTGTTGCAAATAACGCGCGCTAGAAGCTGGTTGTGGTGCAACCTGGCTGCGCACGCAAATTATGCGGTGGGGCTGTTTGAAAGGGTGCCCCTCGAGGTCTAAAAGTGGGTCTGCGGTATGCGCGGGTAGAAACGGACCGGAGAAGATTCTCTGCGAAAATTTTCTCAACACTAAAAATAGGATCGTAGGTAATAGGTATTGCAGCAGCTACAACGCAACGTAACGTAGTGTATAGTGCGTGCAACGTATTGCAATAGGTCAAAAAGCCTAGTATAGATATACTAGATGTTCGATGATATATAAAAGGATGCAGCGTATCTACTATTGTAGATAATATCAAATATAACGGTCGCAGCAGTGAATAGGATCACTAAAAAAAAAAGGTTGTGGTTGCAACTAGTAGTTGTAGGTGCGGCTGTAGTTGAATTCAACACCAAGGGTCTGATGTTGCGATGCGTGGTGCTAGTAAAATGAAAGCTTCAAATTCTAGCGGTTTCCTTCGTAATCTAAGAGCCCATAGGTCTAGTAGAGAGTAACTAGTACCCAAAATCAAGCACTAATCGCAGTAGAATAACGCAGTAATGTAGTAATCTTTAGGCCTTCCGGGCTCATAACCTATTGAAAATGGAAGGGAATCTGTACTAGAGGGATAGGAAGACCTCCCTAGTAGATTTAACGCGGCGGCTTCTAGATTCACTATAATACGACGATTCTTCAAGATATAGGGCGTTAATAGTTGAATATAGTAGATTTCTAGCTAGACGAACGATCTGACGAGCAATGAGAGGATTTTCTAAGTCCCCTTATAGACCTACTAACCATATCGACGGAAGGCGGTCGCTAGCCGGGCCTTAGGAGCTATTTTTTATTTTCCGCAAAATTCATTTATATGTGAAAAGTAAAAAATCAACTCACGACCATACAATCTAGCCACCCACGTGCACTAACTAAGCAATCTAATAAGCAACCCTATAAATAAAATACATCATTAAATCCAGAAAAAGTCAAGGATTCGAACAGTATAAGTCAGCCTTTTATACGACTACTAGTTCCCTAGTTACAGTTGATTTTAGCTTCCCTATAGGGTAGCCTAGTCGGCTTAGTTATACAAGCCTGTGGGTTGGTTGTGAACGCAGGTCACAGCCAAAGCTGGCCGCAGCCAACAACGCTGCAGGCAACGCCTTGTAACCAACGTTGCAACAACGCAACTAGGCAACTAGTGGGCCTATAAAATAGTGCTATAAATAGCATAATTTTAACAACTACTATACTACTATTAGTAAATACCTAGTCTAGAAGCTATAACTAGAATATATCCCTCTACTAACTAAGAGGTTAGTTTATATAGTAGTTAGTATAAAAAAAGGGGGAAGGGAGAATTATAAGGTAAGCTTATTAATTATATATATTATCTGTTTTTAGATAGATATAGATAGATAGGAGATGCTAATTATAGTATATATAATCCTAGGATTAATAAGATAACTTATCCTAGGGACACTATAGATAGCGCGCTATAATATTAACTTTAATATATAACGCTAATAACTAACTATAGGAGTAGCTAATAACCTATAGATTTAGGCTATAACTAATAAAGGGGTAGAGAAGCCTACTATATGTATTATAGGATCTTTATTTATAGGAATAGTGTATTAGGTAAGGAAGTAGAAGGAGTATATATAGCTTTACGCTATAAGCTTATAGGAAATTATGTCTATCTTATAGATTAATACTATACTAAAGCCTATAGAATAGGAGCTCTTAGTATCCTTACTAGAGGAGTTATAGGACTATAAGGACCTTTTCTAGAAGAGTAAGGCAAATGCCCTGCCGCTATACTAGGGCAAGTCTAATTACTATATTTGCCTAAAGTAGGATACAGAGGGCAATAAACTAGACCTACTATAGGCACTATTATATAATATACTATATTAATATCTCCTAGAGATATATAAGTAGGTAATAGACTTAATAAATAAGGGCTAGATTAGGGTAAGCTTATTATTAGTAGTAGTACTAGTTCTACTAGTAAAGAAACCTAGGGGTAGTTAGAGGTTCTATATAGACTATCGCGCGTTAAATAAGATTATAGAATAGGACTATTACCCCTTACCTTTAGTAAAAGAGATACTATACTTATTAGCTAAGGTAAAATAGTTTATAAAGCTAGATATATAAGTAGTATTCTATTATATTTATATTACTAAGGGCTAGGAACACTAGACCGCTTTCTAGATATAATTTAGATTATTTAAGTGGTTAGTATACCCCTTTAGTTTAGTAGGCATACCTATAACCTTTTAGAGGTATATTAATAGTATGCTTAGTGGTATCCTTAGGGACTATATTACTACTTATCTTAATAATATCTTAATCTACATAGGGGGGTTACAGAAAGACTACATATAGAAGGTCCATAGGGTGTTAGCTAGGCTGCGGCAGGCTAGGTTAAACCTAGATATTAAGAAGTATGTTTTTGTAATAAAGGAGGTTAAGTACCTTAGGTTTATTATCTATATAGGGAAACAGATATGCCTAGATAATAAGAAGATTACTATAATTAGGGATTAGGAGGCCCTAACTTAGGTCTAAGGAGTACGTGGGTTCCTAGGGTTTACTAACTTTTATTATAACTTTATACTATAGTTTTTAGAAGTTATAGGTCCCCTAATTAACCTAATAAAGAAGGGTATAGTATTCCGCTAGATAGAGGCATATAAGAGGGCTTTTAAAATATTAAAGCTAGCTTTTATATTATACCTATTGAAAATGGAAGGGAATCTGTACTAGAGGGATAGGAAGACCTCCCTAGTAGATTCAACGCGGCGGCTTCTAGATTCACTATAATACGACGATTCTTCACAAGATATAGAGCTTTGATAGTTGAATATAGTAGATTTCAGCTAGACGAACGATCTGACGAGCAATGAGGGGATTTTCTGAGTTCCTGTTATGGACTGGCCCCTAGGCGACTGCGATAGGGCGTCGGTATAGTATTAAGAAACTTAGGGAAAGAGAAGAGGAAGGTAGGAAACCTATCCTCACTAGGGCTCTTATAACCCCCTAACTACCTTACACTTATCCTCTTCCCTATGCCTTTATATATATAGTATATATATATTCTAGACTTAGGGCCCTTAGGATTTGCCCCTGTATATATGCGACACGTGTGTACTTCAGTAGATGCTTAGGACTATCTATCCCTACGCATATATAACACATATACACTCTAGAGAATGCTTAGGTAAAGCCTAAGCCCTTATATATGCCCTTACTCCTCCTCTTTAACGCATTATATAAGCCTATTATTTTAATCCTAGGACTGGACTAGGCGCGTGACGCGGTCACTAAGCCCCACATTGTTATTATGTTAACCCTAGCCCTATCTTAAACCTTCTATCCTATTATTTTATTTTAGTCCTAGGCGTAGGCTAGGCGCGTAATGCGGTTATTAAGCCCCACATTATTATTATATTAACCCTAGCCCCGCCCCTACTTTCTATTTACTATTTATTTTATTATAACTTTTACTTTCCCTTATATAGAAAATTCTCTAAGATATTATAAACCCTATTATACCTTCCTATCACACCCCTCTAAATAACACTTTATTTACCTATTATCCCTATATTATACCCTTATTAAACATAGCTAACTATAGTAGTAACTATTATGGCGACTCTAGTTACTATCCTCCTTATATTCTAGCTATTCCCTCTATACCTATAAATTAGTCTATTAGTGAGTTTCTTATAGAAGGAAACTTAGATAATAAGGAGTATACTACTCTATAAGCAGTGTAGTAGCCCTGCAGGCTATATATTAAGAAATCCCTTACTATAGGTATTCTAAACTATAGTCCTCCCCCTAGTAGTACCTCCTATCTCCTATATTAGTAAAACTATATAACCTATATTTAGATAATAAGGTATTTATCTATAGACCCTTAACTTTAATATTACTTAAAGGATCTTAAGGCTATAATTAAGGTAGGTAACTATATTATCTAGCCTAGTATCCTAAAGATAGTAGAAACTAAGAGATAAATACTAGTGCTATCCTAGGGCTTCCATGCCCTTATAAGTTAATAGAAAGCCCTTCTAGACTAGGCCTAGTTTAACCTAGCTCCTATTTATTCTACCCTTAGGGCACCCCCTTCTTCTACCTCCCCTACTATAGCCCTAAATAAACTTAAGATTATTCCTTTTAGCTATAGTAGCCCTATAAGTAGCTATAGTATAGTAGGGTCTATATAGTAAGTTATAGGCATCCTACTCTAGTAGAACTAGTAAATTATAGGCAGTCTAAATACTATATATTAGGAATACTATAATTAATCTACTCTCCTCCTTAAAGCTCTTTCTCCCTATTACTATAGTGGTTAATAATATATTAAGTATAAAGATAACTTGCCTTCTTATTATCGCTATAAATGCTCCTAACTTAGCCCTAACCTAGGGCCTATTAACCATTAAGTCTAGCGTACCCTAACTAGTAGGCGCCCCCTAGTGCTAGACCCTATTCTTTGCTTATCCCCTGCTAGAGGCTAACCTAGAGATAGATTAACCTTTATACTTACTAATTATTATTCTACCTATACTATCTAGAACTATAGAAATATCTATCCCCCCTATTATAATACTACCTATACCCCTATTATACCTATAGTAACACTAGCTACTATCCCCCTTAACTATAATAATAATTTAGTTAGGGGCTTAAGTAATATATCTATTATAATAGGTAGAGAGTACTAAGTTTACTCTAGTGGTTATTATAAGTTAATAGGATATAGACTAGGTGCGCCTTATATGTTATTAGAAGTCTCTGTGGAAGTATAAGTAGTTTGTAATTAATTTAGTCTATTATTATATTATATATCTCCCTACCTTACCTTAAACTTATTAAGGGCTTATGTCTATGCTATACTTTCTAATAGCTCCTATATTAGCTAAATATATCCTACCTATTTTACTAGTATATTATATCTCCTCCCCTAACCTAGGGTATTCTATGCTACTAGAATCTATTCCACCTAGTACTCCTTAATAAGTTTATTATTATCCTCTGTTAGGACCTATTCTAGCCCTAGGTAAGAGTCCTAAAGCCTCTAACTAGGAAGAGGGTCCTCTATAGCTTATTTAATAAGGTCTACGTAGAAGACTAGATAGATACCCCTAGGGATATCTAACTATACTATTAGTAGCGTTAGCACTTCTAAGACTATGTATTTTACTATAACCTAATTAAGTTTCTATAAGGGGCGGTTTATCTTAATATTCTTTAGTAAAAGCTATACTTTATCCCCTACCTAGAACTATTCCGCTAGCTATTAGGAAGCTAATATAGCATCCTACTGTCTTTATTAAGTATAGGCTATTATAGCCTACGCTAGTTAAGTACTCTCCTATAGGTGCTTAAGGAACTATATAGCTTATCCCTTAGGTGTTATTATAGATACTAACTAGTCTAGTTATATCTAAATAGGTTCTAAATTATAGCTATAAAGTAACTTATTTAGACTAACTCCTATTATAGAAGAGGGCCTATTATTAATTATAAGCTGATAAGCAGCTAAGTGCTCTAGCTAATTAAACTGCAAAAAGGAAACCATAATGCGTAATATTGCCTAAACCTCTTAGTTTACCTACTCTATGCCACTATTAGTCTATAGGTAGTAAGATATAGAGAGTAACTAGTCTATCCCTATAAGGGAGTATAATATTATCTAAAATTTTCCTAACTAGTCTAACCCTTAATCTATAATAATAGACTAGGGAAAACCCTAAAACCTCTACTAGACTGTTTTAAACTGTTCCGCACACTCCTTAGCCCTAATAGAGGTTATAGCTTCTAACTATATAAACTTTAAGAGTCTATCTATAATAACTATAAGATACTATAGCCTCTTAGGGGACGCTGCTAGTAAGTTTGTTATAAAGTTAATAGAGATCTAAGACTAGAACTAATTAGGGATAGGTAAAGGCTTTAGTAAACCCTAGTGCTATTACTAACTCTTATAACTACTAAAATAATAATAGTTATAAATAAACTAAGCAATATCCTATAATATCCTATCCTAATAGAATTATTATTATAATAATTAAAATATAGTGTTATAACCTAGGTGCCCTGCCACTAGCGAATCGTGGTATTATTATATAAGGGTTATTATAAGTAGCTCCTAAGCTAGAATCTATATATAGCCCCTAAACTAAAGCACTCTATATACACTTATAGAATAATCTATAACCTATTCCCTTATTAGTGCCTCTAGGGGAAACCTTTAACCCCCTTCCTAGATAGTCCTTAATTAAATACTATATATTAGGTCTAATATAATAGCCTAATCCTATAGGGACTAAAGGTGCTTAGTAGTAAAAAGGACCTTCCCTACTAGTAGTGGTAATACTTATATATAGTATAGGGCTAGGTTAGCATTATCCCTCTGCTTCTTAGGTAATAGTAAGAGTTATATAATTATAATAGGTTATAAGATATACCCTATCCTTAGAGGTAATCTAGTCTAGTCCTACTCCCTCTAGGAAAGGGCATCTAGGTATTAGGCTTATATACTAGGTCTATATTATAGGTAAAAGTTAAATAGTATAAGTGTGTTTACCTACTAAGCCTATCTCTCTAATATTAACTAAGGAGTAGTAAAGTACTCTAGGTTCTTATAATCTATATAGATAGTAAATAGATAGGGTATGCCTTAAAGTTCTACTAACTATACCTTAAGGTAAGAGATAATAGTAAGTAACTCCTTATTATAGATTATATAATTCTTCTATAAGGATATAAGGCTAGTAGAAAAGTAAGTAACTAGGTATAGAACGCTATTAGGACCTTATTATAAGAGGCACCCACTAATAGCCTTACCTAAATAATTAGCTTCCACTACTATTAGCTAGTCTAGGTCCTATTACGCTAGTACTAGATATATAATAAAGGTATCTTTTAACCTCTTAAAGGCCCTCTCTTCCTTAGGTCCCTATTAGAAAGGGATATTCCTCTTAGTGAGTTATATTAGCGGAGCCGCTATCTCTAAGAAGTTACTAATAAAATCGCGGTAAAAATTCGTAAATCCTAGGAAGCTATAAACCCTATGTAGTTTTATAGGTGCTGCCTATTCCCTTATAGCTATAACCTTTATAGGATCTAGGCAGATTAAGTAGCCTACTATAATAATATATCCTAGGTACTAAACCTCTTTTATAGTAAATATAGACTTATTAAGGTTAAGGTATAGACCTACGGCCCTTAAGTAACTAAGGACTAACTAGACCTTCTTTATATAATCCTTCCTTAACCCCCCTAAATAAACCAGGATATTATTAAGGTAGGCTATAATAAAGTCTCCTAGTGTATCCCCTAAGGATTTATTAATATAACACTAGAAGGTTATAGGTACGCTAGCTAAGCTAAAGGGGTAGACTAGCTATTTAAATAAACTAAACCTTATATAGAATACTATAAGGTACTCTTAGCCCTTAGCTATCTATAGTTTATAAAACACTATATAGATATCTACCTTTATAAACTAATACGCTTAGGATAGGGAATATAGTATCTCTTTAATTAGTAGGAGAGGGTAATAGTCTTATACTATTATCTTATTAAGAGCGCGGTAGTCTATATAGAAACACTAGCTACTATTTGCCTTTTTAATAAGAAGAATAGGGGCTATAGCTACTAAGGAGCTAGTATAGATCTATCCCTTATCTATTAGATCTATAATCTAGCGCTAAACCTCTAAAAGCTAATCCTATAGCATATTATATAAGGGTCCCTATAGGAGTGCTAGTTTAGACCTATCTAGGTTCTTATATATATATATATAGTAATTAAGAGACCCTCTATAAGGGGGTAAGCTATTAGCCTTAGACTTATTAAAGAGGTCTATAAAGTCCGCTAACTCCTTAGGTAGCGCTAATATATTAGGAGTAGCTAGCTTTATCTTAGGCGCCGTAATCTATAGTACTATTATTATCTCCTTTAAGCTTATAGTAATAAACCTTATAGTGGTGTCCTTATTCTAGTGTGCCCTATAAGCCTTAGCGGCGTATAGGGATCTAATAATTCCCTATATTAGGACCTCTATTACCTAAGTAGAGGACTTAGAAACATAAAGGCCCTCTATAGCTCTAATAACTAGTTATTATTATGCTATATAAATCACCACTCCACGCTACTCTAACTAAGGTATTCTAAATATTATATCCTAGGTTAGGCTAGGGATAATATATAGGTATATAAATAACTCCTAGCTATCTATATTAATTCTAGTGCGCACTATATAGGTTATAGAAGAGGTGTCTTCCTTAACCTGCTTTCCTTTTTATTCTATTTCTACTGTGGTATAAACACACCTCTATTTTAGTAACTATATAAGCTCTAGGCTAAGCTATCTTACCGCTAATTTACTTATAGCACTATAGTAATTATAACTATAATTAATTTAGATATTAATAAAATAATATATATTAAAAAGTATAGAAATAAGGAATAGTAGTTAGTTTATATATTTTACTATATCCTATTCTATTTCTATATAGTAGTTAAAATTATCCTATAATATAGAAGTTAACTAGCCTATTAGCCCCTATATAAGACTCTACTTAGGGGCTACTTATTTTCTATAGGAGGGATGTTTACCTCCTTATCTGCGCTTTCCTTATATGCCCTAGATATATTAATACTAACCTACTAGCGCTAAGGTAGGAGGAGGGTGTATTCTTAAATAAAGTAGTCCTTAGACCTATATTAGAGGTAGTATCTTTCTTAGTAGTATCTAGCTAGTACTACCTTTAATACCTATTTTACCTATTCTATATTTAGGGTAGCCTTTACTTCTTTACCCTTCTTCTTAGCCTATTTCCCTAGCTAGGTCCCTACTACATGAACTCCTATTATTAGAGTATTACCCTTATAGTTAGTTAGGTTTAAGGGTTTAGGGTATAGGACCCTATATTAGGTCTAATACTTATCCTTTAAGGTAAGGGCCTTAATATTAACCACTATCTTATAATATTATATAACCGCTATATGCTAATTATAATAGCTTATGCCCTACCCTACGCTAATTTCTTAAAGGCACTTATTAAGCGTGTATTAAAGCTTTGCTAGCTTTATATTATCTACCTAAAGATCCCCCCTAGCTAATAAGAGCTTATCTATAAAGTAGATAAAGAATATAAAGAATACCTCCCTAGGTCCTTATTCTATTTAGTTAAGCTCTATAAGGGCTATCTCCTATCTATATAGGTTAGTAAATATAGTCTTAAGATACTCTAGGAACTTAAAGGGATTAAAGTTAATACTTTTACCTAACTTAAAGAAGTTAGCTACTTAAGACTATACCTTAGAGAAGAGGTTCTAGTAAATAAATATCTACCTATCCTTATTAATGCTAATAAAGTCCTTATCTACTAGTAGCTTATTGTGAGGCCCCTCACAACATGACCCACGCGCATGCGTGCACCGCAGCGCCAGAGCACCGCGGCGCCCGACACTAGAAGGAAGGGCTAGGTCCACGTGACATTAGCGAGCCGCTAGCTATAAACCAGCGACTCGCACATATATTACACTTAGACCTAGCAAGCTTTAGTTAATATATAAGTACACCCTATATCCTTTTGCCTAGCTACCTTTATCCTTATAATTCTAAAGCTTCTACTACTAGCTACCTAAGAGCAATATAGGGCTAAGAACTACCTAATTAACCTAAGCAATATTAGATAATAACTAAAGTTAATTAAATAAGGGTAGTATTACTACTAAAGACACACTATATTCTATAGGAACTAGGACTAAACCTAGACCCTCTAATATTAGGGCTAATACTATAGCGATAAATAAGCGAATTACTTAGCTTAAGAAACTTAAAGAACTATAGGAATAAGAGTAAGAGCTTATTAATCTTCTATAGCTAGGTAGAGGGAAAGAGAAGATAAATAGGCAGCGAAGATCTAGTTTCTCCTCTAGTAATAGCTACTAAGAGGTTAAAGTTAGGAATATTACTAACCTCTAATACCCTATAAACCTATAGAAGCATAAAATATAGATAAATAATCTAAACTATGCCTTTAATAGGGTAAAGTAAAAGTATTAGTATAATTACTAAAAAATCCTCTTCACACTTAACTATATATATAGTAATTATAGGGTAAGATAAGACTAATACCTTAATAAATAGATAGCTAATAACTAAAGCAATCTTAAAGATAACTAGGATATATTTAAGACCTAGACTCTTACACTACTCTAAGATGCTGCTAACTATAACGCCTAAATAGCTACGTAGCTAGAGAACGCGAAGTAACGCAAGGGCTAGAGTCCTATTAAATTTAGTATCTACCTAGATTTACTAGAGAAATACCTAGAAAGAGCCACTAAAAAGTTATAAGCTCTTATGTTCTTTATAAAACTACTTCCTAACCTATAAAACTAGATTAACCTATATACCTCTATTATAGGAAAGGCATAAGAGGAGGTTATATAACTTACTTAGTAACTCTAGGAGGCTATGCTAAAAAGCAAGTAAAAGTCTAAGTATTTAGAAGATAAGGGCCTAAATAAGGCTCCCTAACATTATAGATATAACTTTCTATAAGGTAGAAGGTCTAATAAAGATTAGAAGGATAAGGACTAAGAGAAGTCTCCTACTACCTACCTAAATAACCGCGAACCTAGGTATAAAAGGCAGTGTTTTATCTATAATAGCATAGAGTATCTTATGAATAGATATAATAAGCTAAAGAAGGAGTAATAAGACCTAGAAAACTCCCTAAGGTAGAAGTAGATACCCTTACCTCTACCTTAAATACTAAGGTACTAATAGGGTGTTAATTTTATATACTAGTTACTATTTATAGGTATATAGACATTAAAACGGCGGCGGATCTTAATAGTTACGCCAAGATTAATATTATTAGCACTGAATTTACACAAGCCTATAAACTTAACTAAGCTAAGGCTATAGCACCTATTATTAAGGTAGTGGGGGCCCTTATAGTTCCCTAATACAGCGTCTATAAGGTCCCTCTTATAATTAAAGACTTAAGAGGAGAAGAAAAGAACCTTAACCTACTATATGTAGCTATTAATAGGGACCTAAGAACTAAGGGAAGCCCTATATTAATTAGGATGTATATACTTATAGAGGAACATGTCTACCTTTATTTATACTTATAAGAGTGGTGGTTTAAGAAGAGAAGAAAGGCCTTTTTGCTTATAACTCCCTATAAGTTCGCAAAGGTTACGTGTAATAAGACTATTATATATGCTATTAATAGGGTTATAGAAGATAAGTTTATTACCCTTAGAGATAAAGAAGAGGCAAAAGCATATAGAACTATTAAAGATATCCCCTAGGAGCTATATAAGTTTAAAGATATATTTGCATTAGATAAGGTAGGGAGCTTGCCTTTAAGAAAGATAACTAATCACGTGATTAATCTAATACTAGGGGCTACACCCCTGTATAGACTAATTTACCCCCTCTCCTAAGGCAAATTAAAGGAACTTCGTAAGTATATTAATAAGAACCTATAGAAGGGCTAGATAAGACCGTTAAAGAGCCCTATAGGCGCGCCTATCTTATTTATACTAAAGAAAGATAGTACGCTCTAATTATATGTAGATTACCAGGGTCTTAATAGGGTAATGTAGAAGAATTACTATGCTCTCCCCCTGATTTTAGAGATCCTAGACTAGTGCTAAGGAGCTTGTTTCTTCTTAAAAATTAATATTAAGAATACTTATTATAGGATCTAGATAAAAGGGGGCGATAAGTGGAAGACTGTGTTTTGCATGCACTATAGGCACTATAAATACCTTATAATGCCTTTTAGGCTAATAAATGCCCTAGCTATATTCTAGAACTATATCTATAAAGCGCTTCACGGGCTAGTTAACACTATTTATATGGTATATCTAGATAATATCCTTATCTTTTTAAAAATGTAAGAGGAGTACACTATATATATTAAAGAAGTCTTAGAATATATAAGAGAGGTAGAACTATATATAAAACCCTCTAAATACAAGTTCTACTAGAAGTTAGTGGAGTTCCTAGGGTTTATCCTCTTTATTAATGGGATTTTAATAGATACCTACTAAGTTACTACTATTTAGGATTAGAAGGAACCTATAAGCTTTAAGGATATATAATCCTTCCTAGGGTTCTATAACTTTTACTAATAGTTTATCTATAGATACTCTAGGATTATAGCACTACTACATATGTTAATAAAGGGTAGTTAGAATAGTATCTAGACTAGGAGGTTTATATTTAGGGTAAGAGAATAGGTAGCGTTTTACTAGCTAAAGGATGCCTTTTAGCGGGCTCCTCTTCTCTGTTATTATAACCTAAGTTAACCAGTGCATATAGAGATAGATGCCTTAATCTTTGTAATAGTAGGAATCTTATTATAATAAGATAATAAGGGCTACTAGCACCCTATGGCCTTTTAGTTAAGAAAGTTTACTAACGCTAAACATAACTATAGCATGCCTAACTAAGAGTTACTTGCTATAGTTAAGTTATTTAAACACTAGTAATATTATATTAAAGGCGTGGAGACCCTAGTAGAAGTCCTATTAGACCACTATAACCTATAGACCTTTATAAAGTAATAGAAGCTAAATAGAAGATAGGCTAGATAGTGTATATTCTTATGCCTACTAAACTTTATAATTAAGCATAGACTAGGGAAAAGTAACCCTATAGATATGCTATTAAGAAGGTCTAATTATAAGAGCGAACCCTTAATAAATAGGGCACTTTTACTAGAACTTAAGAAAAAGTTAGTAGCTACTAAAGAAGTAGTAGAAGAAGAGATACTAATATATTAAAGAAGATATAGTAAGATGCCTTTAGGGGAGGAAAATACCCTAGTCTTTATAGAGAGGCATAGTAAGATACCTTTAGGGGAGGAAAATGCCCTAGCCCCTATAGTAAAGGCTAAAGTAGCTATATTAAGAGGCTAGTTAGCTACTGTGGATCCGGTGAAAGGCTAGCTAGATAAAGGTGATTTCTAGGAGAAGGTAGTGTGTATCTAGGACGCTGGTATAGTATAAGAGATCTAGGGGGCTATTGTGTTACTAGATCCCTACTAATCTAGCCTAAATAAACCATTAGCATAGCTACTATAGAAGGCCTAAAGCTAAGATCTAGACCTGTAGAGATAGGGTAAAGAGATTAATTCCCTAGAGAGAGGGAAAGCTAGTCTATAGTTATATAGCGTAAGGGGCCTCCTAATGTATAAAGACCAGGTAGTTATTCCCTAAGAGCCTACCTTGTAATAGGAGCTTCTATAGCTATACTATAATAATCCGCTAGCGGGTTACTTTAGGACTAAGCGAATGCTTAAGCTATTAAAGCGCTACTTTTAGTAGCTAGCTATAAATAAGTCTATATTAGACTACGTTATAAGCTACGGGATGTGCTAGCGAATAGTCGCTAGAAGGCATTGCCTGTATAGGAGTCTTAAATTGCTGCTAATACTAGAGTAACTATAGGCAGAAATCTTAATAGACTTTATCACGGGACTACCTATTATATAAGTAGGTAAATAAGAGACTAATGTAATCCTAGTAATTATAGACTAATATACTAAGTACTCTATTTTCCTGCCTATAATAACTATAATTAATATAGCTAAGTTAGTAGAACTTTTCTATAAGGAAATCAAGCTATAATTTGGACTACTAAAGGGCATTATATCTAATAGAGGATCTGTTTTTATAAGCTAATTCTGGTTAGACCTATGTTACCTATTATACGTAAAACGCAGGCTTTCTATAGTGTTTTACCCCTAAACTAATGGGCAAACTAAGAGGACTAACCAGGTACTAGAGCACTACCTACAATGCTTTACTTCTAAAAACTAGTAGATATAGCCTAAGCTACTCCTAGTTATATAATTTACCTATAATAACGTGGTAAATAGAACCATAGGCTACTTACTAAACTATATACTTATAGGGTACTTGCTAGAGTTTTAGCTAGCCCTTAGGAATAAGGCTATAGAAAGGGAGGTGCTAGAGGCTTATGCTTATATTATAAAGCTATATAAAGTTAGGGAGTGGCTAAAGTAAAACTAGGTAAAAGCCACTAAATCCTAGGCAAAGTACTATAATAAACATCACTAACCACTTACTCTTAAGAGAGGCGACCTAGTACTGCTATTAGTAAAGAATATATAGCTTAAGGAAGCGAAATAGAAGCTAACCCCTAGGTTTATTAGACTGTTTTAGGTACTTAATACTATTAGTAAGTAAGTATATTAGCTTACACTACCGGAAAAATATAGCAGGCTATATAACGTATTCTATATAAGCCTACTAGAGCCTTAGACCTACTATAAGAACACAGATAAAGAGAAAATGCTAATGCCTAACCTTAAAGATAAAGATAATAAATATAAAGTTAAGGAGGTTAAGGAATATAGAAAGACCTATAAAGGCAATAAATACCTAGTAAAATAGAAGGGTTAGCTAAGCAAATATAACTAGTAGGTTCCTATTAAAGATATAGAAGAAGCTTAGTATATAATTTAGGTATTCCACTAGAATAAGTTAAGGGAAAAGGATAGCGATATATAAGCAAGTTATAGGCAAAAGAGTATAAAGTTCCTATAAGAAAGGCATAGCCTTACTGGCCGCTATAATGCGCCTAATAAAAGAAAATAACTAAACTATATATAAAAATAAAAGAAAAAATATAAAGGAATAAAATAAAGGAAACTATCTATAGCTTTAGGAGAGTTAATAGAAATCCCTCTATAGTTGCCCCCTTATAGCTAAAGACTTAGCCCCCACGGACTATATACTTAGCGTTGTTCTTGTCTACTGTAACTACCTCCCTTATTCTATAATAAAAATAATATAATGCTATTCCCTAGGCAATAAATCCCGGATTGCTTAGCCTTAGCTATAAAACCATTGCTATATTCTATGTAGCAAGGAGTTACGGATAGTTAGCCTACTAAAATATTAGCAAATAGATAGCAAAATAGGGCCAAGATATAACCTACTGTCCCTAGGACTAGAGCTAGGTTTATAGTGACTATAAGGGTTTAATAGGAGACTATGTACTACTAGTATATAATTAAAGTATCCTACCTAGATATGTTAGTGAAGAATTAGCAAAAAGGGAAGAAATATATAGACCTATTGGACCTTAGCGGCCCCTGTTAACCTAAATGCGACGCGATATGTTGTGTTAGTATAGTTAAAGCCCTATATAAGCTAAAGATAATAGGTGGCGAAACGCTACTAAGTTGCCTCTAAGAATATAAGGTCTTTAGGATTATCCTTATTCTTATTACTAAGTGCCTCTATTAGGATGTCTATCTAATCTAGTATCTTTAATAAGTCTAGGAAGTTACTATATATAGTGGCTATAGACTATATAATTATTAGCAAATAGAAACCAAAGAGTAAAGGAAAAGCAAGATACTTATAGCCTTGTAACTATCCCCATGCGTATAATACTAAATACAGCGCTTTAACTGCTTTATCTTTAACTAACCTACGTATAGGTTAGCGATAAATTAATAATTAATCTAGGGGAGTTTGGGGGCGGATGGAGGGCTCTTTTTGTGTTTAGTGTATCTAGTACGCAAATAGTGTATATATAAGTAGTTATAAAGCAGAATTATTAGCGCACTTATAGTGATTTATTAGCGATTAGCGATTGACGACGGATGGATGATGGTGTTGTGGAAAAGTGATGATTTAGCTGATAATACGGAAATAAAAATAGAACAACATAGTAGAGAGTTAGAGGTGAATTTATGCTAAAGCGCTGACTATTGTTTGTTATTATAGATTATTATTTATTATTATTTTAATATAACTACTAGTTAGCAAATAGTTATGAAATGTGGGGCGAAAGCTGTTCGGGAGCCTGGCGATAAGGGGGGGGATAATTATGAGGCCCCTTATAACATAACCCACGCGCATGCGTGCACCGTAGCGCCAGAGCACCACGGCGCCTAACACCAGAAGGAAGGGCTAGGTCCACGTGATATTAGCGAGCCGCTAGCTATAAACCAGCGACTTATACACACATTATACTTAGACCTAGCAAGCTTTAGTTAATATATAAGTGCACCCCATATCCTTTTGCCTAGCTACCTTTATCCTTACACTTATACTCTATTAGGAGCCTCTATATAGTAAATATAGCCTTATTACTATTATATAGGTTACCTATAGGGATTAGTTTTTGCTTTAATTTAGCTACTATAGCTACCTATAGGGTAGTAAATATAGTAGGGGTTAGGGCTTAGCGCTAGACCCTAGGGTTTAGTTAAGTTAGTTAGGCTAAGGGTCCTATATAATCCACTAAGGGTCCTATATAATTTATATTAACTTACTCCTAGAGTTATACTATTTCTACTATCTGCTTATTTAGTATATAGTAAAGCATTTTAAATTATACTTACTAAGCTACTAAAGGCACTATAGCATTAGATCCTAGGGTAATAGTCCCCTAGTTAGGATAATCCTAAGGTTAAAGTGTGTTTTATATACCTATTAGTGCGTCTATTAGTATATTAAAATCTATTTTATTATCTTTTAGTAGCTATTATAAGACTAAAGGAAGTTTCTTAATTATTATAGACTAGCCCCTAGGTAACTATAATAGGGTATTAGTATAGTATTAAGAAACTTAGGGAAAGAGAAGAGGAAGGTAGGAAACCTATCCTTACTAGGGCTCTTATAACCCCCTAACTACCTTACACTTATCCTCTTCCCTATGCCTTTATATATATAGTATATATATATTCTAGACTTAGGGCCCTTAGGATTTACCCCTGCATATATACGATATATATGCACTTCGGTAGATGCTTAGGACTATCTATCCCTACGCATACGCGACACGTGTGCACTCTGGAGAATGCTTGGGCAAAGCCCAAGCCCTTACAGTTCCCCTCATAGACCTACCGACCGTATCAACGGAAGGGGGTCGCTAGCCGGGTCTTAGGAGCTATTTTTTATTTTCCGCAAAATTCATTTGTATAGGAAAAGTAAAAAATCAACTCACGGCCATATAATCTAGCCACCCACGTGCACTAACTAAGCAATCTAATAAGCAACCCTATAAATAAAATACATCATTAAATCCAGAAAAAATCAAGGATTCGAACAGTATAAGTCAGCCTTTTATACGACTACTAGTTCCCTAGTTACAGTCGATTTTAGCTTCCCTATAGGGTAGCCTAGTCGGCTTAGTCATACAAGCCTGTGGGTTGGTTGTGTGCAGGTCACAGCCAAAGCTGCTGGCCACGGCCAACAACGCTGCAGGCAACGCCTTGTAACCAACGTTGCAACAACGCAACTAGGCAACTAGTGGGCCTATAAAATAGTGCTATAAATAGCATAATTTTAACAATACCCTATTCTTATATAATAAGACCCTAATAAGGATATAGTAGTAGAGGCAGACTACTTAGGAATAGTATTAGGAGGCTGCCTTTCCTAGATAAATAATAAAGGGGTCTTATATCTAGTAGTATATTACTTAGCTTGCTTATAACTAGCTTAATAGAATTATATAATATATAATAAGGAGCTTCTAGTAATTATCTTATACCTTAGGGCGTAGTTAGTAAAGCTATAAAGTATTAATAGGCTATTTATAATACTTATAGATTATAAGAACTTAGAGTACTTTATAGCCTTAAGAGAGATATTAGAATAGTAAGTATAATAGGTAGAGACTCTAGCGCTTTTTAACTTCTACTTATATTATAGACTAGGAATATAGGCAAGTAGGCTAGATATATTATTAAGACACTATTAGGAGGAGGCATAGTCTACTAAGCTAAAGGCGCCTATTATATAGTTAATAATAATACCTATATAGTTTAGCTTTAGTTAGGGGTAACTCTATGTGAATATTAGACCTATAGTGGCCCTAGAAAGCACCACTTTAGAGGATAGTTTAGCTCCTACTCTAGGTATTCTAGCTAGAGACTCCTTATTTATAGATAGGTACCTTTAGTCCCTATAGGATTAAGCTATAGCTTATAATAAGACTTATAGGTTATAGCTTAAGGCAGTAAAGGCTAGGGCTTAGAAGTTTCCTAATATAGTAGGTATAAGGGAGTAGATTATAGACTATTAGATTTGTTAAAATTATGCTATCTATAGCACTATTTTATAGGCCCACTAGTTGCCTAGTTGCGTTGTTGCAACGTTGGTTACAAGGCGTTGCTTGCAGCGTTGCCTGCAGCTTTGGCTGTGATCTACGTTCCCGCACACAACCAACCCACAGGCTTGTATAACTAAGCCGACTAGGCTACCCTATAGGGAAGCTAAAATCGACTGTAACTAGGGAACTAGTAGTCGTATAAAAGGCTGACTTATACTGTTCGAATCCTTGATTTTTTCCGGATTTAATGATGTATTTTATTTATAGGGTTGCTTATTAGATTGCTTAGTTAGTGCACGTGGGTGGCTAGATTGTATGGTTGTGAGTTGATTTTTTACTTTTCCTATATAAATGAATTTTGCGGAAAATAAAAAGTAGCTCCTAAGACCCGGCTAGCGACCCCCTTCCATTAATACAGTCAGTAGGTCTATGAGGGGAACTTAGAAAATCCTCTTATTGCTCGTTAGATCGTTTATCTAGCTAAAATCTACTATATTTAACTATTAAAGCTCTATATCTTAAAGAATCATTGTATTATAGTGAATCTAGAAGCCGCCGCGTTAGAATCTACTAGGGAGGTCTTCCTATCCCTCTAGCTAGATTCCCCTTCCATTTTTAATAGGTTATGAGCCTGGAAGGCCTAAAGATTACTACATTACTATGTTATTCTACTGCGATTAGTGCTTGATTTTAGGTACTAGTTACTCTCTACTAGACCTGTGGGCTCTTAGATTACAAAGGAAACCGCTAGTTAAAGCTTTTCATCCGCTAGCATCACGCATCGCAACGCCAGACCCTTAGTGTTGAAATTCATTTACAGCCGCACCTATAACTATCTAGTTACAACCACAACCTCTTTTAGTGATTCTATTCACTACCGCGACTGTTATATTTAATATTATCTACTCTGTAGATACGCTGCATCCTTTTATATATCATCGAACATCTAGTATATCTATACTAGGCTTTTTAACCTATTACAATACGTTACACGCACTATACATTACGTTACGTTACGTTGTGGCTGCTGTAATACCTATATCCTACGATTCCTATCTGTTATTTTTAGTGTTAAGAAAATTTTCGCAGAGAATCTTCTCCGGTCTGTTTCTGCCCGCGCATACCGCAGACCCACTTTTAGACCTTAAGGGCTACCCTTTTAAATAGTCCCGCTATATAATTTACGTACGCGGCCAGGTTACACCATAACCAGCTTCTAGCGCGCGTTATTTACAATAGGAATAAATTTAGAGATCTTGCATAGGAATTTTTAAGAGATAGCACTACTAAATTATAAGGGTAAGGGACCTACTGCAGGCCCTTCTTCTAGCCCTCCTAGGGACCCTAATAGGATAGAAATAGAAGGTCTAGCTGTTTAAGCTAGTGCTTTTTAACAATAGATGCAAAGCCAAATTAAACAATAAGGCAAGACCTTAACTAATTTTATTAAGCATACTAAGTTAAATTATCTAAAAAATAAGGCTAGCATTAAAGATCTATTAGATAAATTAACGTAAACTATAACTACTATACAAGGTCTTTAGGATTCTACTAAGCTAAGGGAAGAAAATACTAAAGCTCTAGTAGAAGACCTGCCTGCCGCTAATTCTACAAGTTTACCTTCTAGTAACTTATAAGCTGCCTTTAATATAGGGGCTATTAAGGAACTAAATAAGAAGGTTCACTCTATTCCTAAGGGAGCTAAGTTAAAAGGCCCTGAAAACTATAATCAGTGGAAGCAAGCCCTGAGCATCCAATTTAGAGCCCTAGGATTACCTGAATTTATAGATAATCCTAGCTTAGCAGGCCATCTAGCTAACTGTGATTAAGCTATTCTTTTAATAATATTAAGAGATAGTTGCTAACCTGGGCTATAGGTAGCTATATGTTGGCAAAAATCCCCTGAAGAAGCCTATAAAGTCCTTATTAGGCAATATTCGTAGAGTGCTGAAATCCAGCGAGGTACGCTATACGCTAGCTACCACTCCCTAAATTTTTTAAATTATAAGGGATCTTTAGAGGCTTTTAATGCTAATTTTAATAACCTACTAGCTAGACTATAGCTTTATAGTGTAGAGATCGCTCCTATTGATTAAGTAAACCATTATATTAACGCATTAAAGCAGACCTTTCCTAGTTAGGCTAAGAGATAAAGATTTACTATTAGAGCTGCTAGGGGACAAGGGCTGCCTGTAAATACCCTAAATTTACAGTTCCTTATAGCGGATTTATTAGAAGAACAGAGGGATAAAACCTCTCCTATAGCTAAAGCTCTTAGCTATAAGGCTTCTAATAATAAGGGAAATTCTAAGGATAAGGAAAAGAAGTTATTATCTAATCCTAATACTAAGAAGGACTCTACCAACGCCACTAAAGAGCAGGATAAGAAGGATTTAAACCCTTCTAAAGCCTCTAGGAAGAAAAAGCAGAAGAAGAAGAGTGGCAATGGGGATAAAGATAAAGGAAAAGAAGCTGCTTTTGCGTTAGGCTATAGCCTAGCCACGGGATACGTTAAAGAACTAGATTCTAGCGAATCTAGCAGCGAGGATAGTAGTGATTCTAAATCTAATTTAGATACCTCTAGTACCACTACTACTAGTGACACTACTAGCAAGCCTACTTTTAGCTACTCTAACGATGTGGTTAAAAACTCCCTTTTATACGATACAGGTTCTTCTTGTTATATTTATAATAATAGGGCTTTCTTTAGGGACTTTAAGCCTCTTAAGAAAGGTTAAACTAGCCCTATAATTACAGCAGGAGGACCTATCTATCCTAAAGGAAGAGGCACCGCTGTTTTTAACGTTCTAGTCAAGAAAAACCCACTAGAATATAGGCCTTTAGCTCTGCTAGATGCCCTATATTTTCCCGGTATAGATACTAACCTAGTTAGCGGTTTATCCCACTATCTTAAGGGAGGTTATCTAGCTAAGGATCAGCTTTTCCTAGCCGATAAAAGCCCCTATAGGTTATTAGAACCTACTAAACACGGCTTCTTTTTGCAGATTAAGGGGCAAGCTACTCCTAAGATCTACAAGCATTCAACCCACCTCTCCTTTATGGGCTCTTAATATTACAACTAACAACGAGCCTATAAGACCGGATTAGGGTTTTCCTACCCTATAGAGGTTCAAATTCCGCAGCCAGCATTCAATCCCGAGGAATATCAACGAATCGAAGAATTAGATTCTAACGAAGAAGATGAAGATTCAGCCCTATGTCCCACCGAAGCTCCTCCTAGTCAGGCATCTTCTATAGGGGGTTTAGAAGGTCTATACCCTAATGACTTAGGTGACGATAGTGGCCGTCTATTGCCCCCAGAGGCCTGTGATTCTCAAGAGGCCTGGCAACAGAGGGAGCTAGGGGATAATAGCCCTGATAGATCTTCCAAGCTAGATCCTAGTTACAAGAAGTTACTAGATTTAGCTCTTCTTTGGCACATTCGATTAGGCCACATCGGCCTCCCTTTACTAAAGAAATCTTCGAAATTAGCTAAAGGGATCCCTGATTTTTCCGCCATTAAAGATAAGGATTTTAACTGCATAGCCTATATATAATCAAAGGCTATTAGAAGACCTACTAAAAGACCTATTCAGGACCCCCCTAGGGTTTTAGATATCCTAGAGGGAGATACAGTTAAAATCAAGCCTATACCGCACAATAAGAAGGCCCTAGTCCTTATCCTTATTGATCGAAAATCCCGGTATAAGTGGTGCTTTTCATTAGCTAATAAAGAAGGTCAGACCCTTTATACTGCTATTAAGGGCTTCTTTAAGGCCCTAAAAAACCAATATAACACGTATCCTAGGCACCTCCACTTCGACGGAGGCACTAAAATCAACAACGAACTTTAGTCTTAGTTATCTTCTAAAGGAATTTGCTTTAGCACCTCTTGCCCCTATATTCACGAACAGAATAGGCTAGTTAAGAGGGCTATTAGGGTTATCCTAGACCGGCTTAGAGCTACACTTTAGTGGTCTAAGTTGCCTTTATATCTATGGTCTTATATCCTTCCAGCTATAGTGGACTTAGTTAACATTACCGCTAATACAACTAAGCCCCTAACCCCTAAGCAGCTATTTCTAGCTAACTTAGAGCCTAAGACCTCTTATAAGCCTAATTTTTTAAAGATTAGGGCTATAGGGTCTTATTACGAGGTTCTAATACCTCCGGAGCAGAGATTAAAGCTTTAGAAGCTAGCCCCTAGGACTATCCCTGGCCGGCTGCTTGCTACTCTAGGTTCCAGCGTTTATCTTATTTATATACCCTCTAAAAGGTTAGTTATTAAGACTAGCTTTGTTAAGATTATAGAGGATATAGGCTCTGTAGGGTCCCCTAAGCCTTTAGGGAGCTATCCTTTAGAGGGAGAAGCCAATATCTCACGAGATCTAGAGGTTCAGGATAGCTATCCAAAGCCTCTAGCGCCCTTAGCGCCCACAGCGCCCGCCGCGCCTACAACAACGCCCGGGACAACCGCTGTAACGCCCCTAGCGCTACCCCTAGAGAGCCTAAGCTCTAGCGCCCCTAATAAGGGTGCTATTAAAAAACCGTTTTCAGATTCGGATTCTTTAATTAACCCCGATTCTATAGATATTAATGATTTCAATTTATCTTCTTTCGTTAAGGAGATATGCTTTAAGGCATAACAAAAGGCTAAATCATCTAATAACAACGATCCGGATACGCCTAAGACCTGGAAACAAGCTTTAAAAAGCAAGGATAGCCAAAAATAGGTTAATGCAACTTTTAGCGAATTTAAGCAGCTACTAGCTGCCGGAACTTTTAAATTTATAGGGATAGACCAAATTCCTAAGGGCTGAAAAGTTCTAAAGAATAGGCTTGTTTATAAGCTTAAAAAGGATAAAGAAAATAATCCTATAAAACACAAGGCCCGACTTGTTGCAAAAGGCTTTATACAGATAGAAGGTCAAGATTATATCGAAACCTATGCTGTAACTAGCATCCCCCCTAGTTAGCGGATATTACTAGCCCTAGCGGCTTGTAATAACTAGGAAGTTGAATAGGTTGATTTTATAGGGGCATTCTTAAACAGCTTATTAAAAGAAGCTATTTATATGCAGATCCCTAATGGATTCGTTGAATTTGCCGAAGCTGCTTCGCCTGAGATAGCTAAATTACTTAAGAAATATGGCTATAATCCCTCTTAAAAGCAGGTTATTTTCCTTTAAAAAGCTTTATATAGATTAAAACAGAGCTCTAGAGAGTGGTAGCAGGCCCTAAAGGAACTTCTTTGAAAATTAGGCTTCCACCCCCTTATATCTAACCTAGCTGTCTTCTTTAACCTAACTACATCTATATATATAGCGACTTATGTGGATGACTGTCTTCTAATAGGACTGGATCTAGCTTATATTAACAAGCTAAAGAAGCTATTACACAAAGCTTACCCTATAGAAGATCGTGGGCCAGCCGAATTCTTCCTAGGCGTTTAAATCACTAGAAATCGAAAGAAAGGGACCCTAACTATTCACCAGTCCCAGTACATTTCTGAAGCCCTAGAGAGATTCAATATAAAAGATGCTAGGCCTGCTAAAATTCCCCTATAACCCAGAATTATTAAACAGGCAGCCCACCTTACTAAACCTCTTTCCCCCTCTAATCACAAGCTATATCAGAGTATTATAGGGACTATTATATACCTAATGCTCCTTATAAGGCCTAATATTGCCTTTCCGGTTTAGTGGCTTTCAATAGCGTTAGCTAAGCCTTATATAGAGCATTTAAATGCTTCTAAATATCTGCTTAGATACCTTCTAGGCTCTATGAGTTATTCTATAACTTATAGAAGGTCTAAAAACGCTATTAAGGCTTCTGCAACCCTTATTGGCTTCTGTGATAGCGACTTCGCGGGAGATAAGTCCTCTAAATCAACCTATGCTTATCTCTATAAGCTAGCTAAAGGACCTATTAGCTAGAAATTAAAGAAAGCAACTACAATAGCTTTATTAACATTAGAGGCCGAATCAGATGCTCTATGTGAAGCTATTAGGGAGCTAGAGTGGCTTTATAGCCTTTTTAAGGAAATTAAGCTGCCTATAGCACCTCCTATTCTGATTTTTAGTAATAACTAAGGCGCTATAACGACCGCTAATAACCCTGCTCTTCACAGCAGAACAAAGCATACCCTGCTAAAATTCAACTATACTAGAGAAAAGGTATAGAAGGGTATAGCTAAGGTTATCTATATTAATACTAAAGAGATGCCTGCAGATAGCTTAACTAAGCCCCTGCCTAACGATAAATTTCAACAATTTATTTAACTATTAGGTCTTACGAACACAAAGGCCTAGTTTTAAAAGAAAAACAACTAAAAAGTCAAAAAACCTAAAATCAACAAAAACACTGGAATTCCGTTGAAAAGTTATTAATATTAGTTGAAAAGTTATTAGATTTATTATTGAATTTTATTGTTAACTTAGATATCTATTAAAGAGCTAAGTTTAGGTATTAAATTAGTTAACTCATACTTTTCTAGAGGGAGTGTTAAAATTATGCTATCTATAGCACTATTTTATAGGCCCACTAGTTGCCTAGTTGCGTTGTTGCAACGTTGGTTACAAGGCGTTGCTTGCAGCGTTGCCTGCAGCTTTGGCTGTGATCTACGTTCCCGCACACAACCAACCCACAGGCTTGTATGACTAAGCCGACTAGGCTACCCTATAGGGAAGCTAAAATCGACTGTAACTAGGGAACTAGTAGTCGTATAAAAGGCTGACTTATACTGTTCGAATCCTTGATTTTTTCCGGATTTAATAATGTATTTTATTTATAGGGTTGCTTATTAGATTGCTTAGTTAGTGCACGTGGGTGGCTAGATTATATAGTTGTGAGTTGATTTTTTACTTTTCCTATATAAATGAATTTTGCGGAAAATAAAAAGTAGCTCCTAAGACCCGGCTAGCGACCCCCTTCCGTTAATACGGTCGGTAGGTCTATGAGGGGAACTTAGAAAATCCTCTTATTGCTCGTCAGATCGTTCATCTAGCTAAAATCTACTATATTCAACTATCAAAGCTCTATATCTTAAAGAATCGTTGTATTATAGTGAATCTAGAAGCCGCCGCGTTGGAATCTACTAGGGAGGTCTTCCTATCCCTCTAGCTAGATTCCCCTTCCATTTTTAATAAGATTAGTATAAAAGGAGCACTTTAATTCTAGGGCTAGACTTAGGTGCTAAAGTAGGAGCCCTTAACTATAACCTTAATCTAATAGACACATAACTTACCCTTACTAGGTTACCTAGGGCGGAATACTACCTTTAAAGCGCTCTAGAGGGACTTCTATTAGGATAGTATATTATAGGATATAGCGTAGTTTATATAAAACTATTACTACTATAGGGGGTAGAAGAGCTAGTAGCTATAATAAGGCTTACTAAAGCTAATTCCTCCACTAGATAGATATTAGTTATAGATCTCTATTAACTTTATAATAAAGCTTCCTACTTAAGATTAGGCTAACCTATAGTTCCTTATAGTAATTATAGATAGACTCTCTAAGTTTATATAGCTTAAGGCTATAATATTAATAAAGGCTAAGATATATATAGAGCGGTTTAAATACTATTAGTAGTGGTTCTATAGGTTCCCTACCTAGATTATTATAGATTATAGTTTAGATTAGTTAAGTAGTTTTTAGATAGCACTCTATAAGAAGGTAGGTATAAAGTAACTACTATTAACCTTATATTACCTATAGATAGATAAAGGTATAGAGAGAGCTAACTAGGAGGTTTAGGTAGTATTATAGGTAATATTATTCTTCTTATAATTTAAGTAGGCTAATTACCTACTAGCCTACTAGTTAGTATTAAATAATAGGGATTCTTTAGTAACTAGAGTAAGTGTAAATATAGTACTCTATAGCTTTAATATACCTATAATCTAGGAGGCACTACTAATAGAGGTATTAAAAACTTTAGTAAAAGGATAGGTATAAGTATTCCTATAGCACTTAAAAGAGGGTATAGACCTAATATAGGCTATAATAGCCTTTATCTAATAATAATAATAGGAAAGTATAAATAGTAGTTAGAGACTAGTAGAATAGTTTTAGGTTAGGGACTATATATAGCTAAGCCTTTAGAATATTAAAATAAACTAACTATATAAGAAGTTAGATTAGGTTATAGTAAAGTATAAGGTACTAGAGGTACTAATGCTATTAACTATAAAGTTAGATATTCCTAGGGGGCTATACCTAATCTTTTATATAGATTTAGTTTAGAGGGTAGCGGAGGATCTATTACTAAGCTAGAAGCTAGCTAATAAATAACCCCTACTAGAGCTAATATTAATAAATATAGATAATAACCTTATAGAGTACTAGGTAAAGGAGATCCTTATAGCTAAAAATACCCCTAGTTAGGGAGTAAATTATAATATACTAGTTAAATAGAAAGGTTATATTTAGCTAATATAGGAACCCCTAGAGAATATAAAGGATACTAAGGCACTAGATAGATTTAAGGTAGAATAGGGGGATATATAGATAAGTAATAGTCTAAAGTAAGTATAAAAATAGGTATAGTTTAATTTACCCCTAGAGAAGTAAAGCCTCTAGGATATATATAGAGGGGGGAGGTAAGGATAAGGAGAAGATAGGGTTTAAAAATTTTTCTTATATAATAAGGGAAGAGAAAGGGTATAAAGAGGGGTATATAATAGACTTAAGCTTAAGGCTTAGGTCTTTCTTAGATCTAGGAGAGCTCTAGAAAGGGCATAGAGAGTGTATAAGGTAGTGTGCGGAGGTTATATAGACCTAGGGCTTACTACGCGCACTATGTATATAGACTATATATAGGAGGATATATAGCTGCACGCTATGTAATCTCTTACTTAGCTCTTTCTTTCCTCTTTAAGAATAGTAATCGCACTTTAGACGCTTATTTGCAGTTGCCCCAAGGCCAGTCTATAACACTCTAAGGGCAATAAACTCATCTTCTATAACCCTATTAATAGTGTATATAATAGTCTTATTATATATAACCTTCGCGAATTTACAGGGAGTTATAAGTAAAAAGGCCTTTCTTCTTTTCTTAAACCACCACTCTTATAAGTGTAAGCAAAGGTAGACGTATTCCTTAGCAAGTATATATATCCTAATTAATACAGGGCTTCCCTTAGTTCTTAGGTCCCTATTAATAGCTATATATAGTAGCTTAAGGTCCTTTTCTTCTTCTCTTAAGTCTTTAATTATAATAGGGACCTTATAGATACTATATTAGGGAACTATAAGGGCCCCTACTACCTTAATAATAGGTACTATAGCCTTAGCTTAGTTAAGTTTATAGGCTTATATAAATTTAGCGCTAATAATATTAATCTTAGTATAACTATTAAGATCTACTACTATTTTAATATCTATATACCTATAAATAGTAACTAGTATATAAAATTAACACCCTATTAGTACCTTAATATTTAAGGTAGAGGTAAGGGTATCTACTTCTACCTTAGGGAGTTTTCTAGGTCTTATTACTCTTTCTTTAGCTTATTATATCTATTTATAAGGTACTCTATACTATTATAGTTAAAACACTGCCTTTTATACCTAGGTTTGTGGTTATTTAGGTAGGTAGTAGGAGACTTATCTTAGTTCTTATCTTTCTAATCTTTATTAGACCTTTTACCTTATAGAAAGTTATATCTATAATATTAGGAAGCCTTATTTAGGCCCTTATTTTCTAAATACTTAGACTTTTACTTACTCTTTAGCATAGCCTCCTAGAGTTACTAAGTAAGTTATATAATCTCCTCTTATACCTTTCCTATAATAGAGGTATATAGGTTAATCTAGTTTTATAGGTTAGGGAGTAGTTTTATAAAGAATATAAGAGCTTATAACTTTTTAGTAGCTCTTTCTAGGTATTTCTCTAGTGAATCTAGGTAGATACTAAATTTAATAGGACTCTAGCCCTTATATTGCTTTATATTCTCTAGCTATATAGCTATTTAGGTATTATAGTTAGTAGTATCTTAGAGTAGTGTAAGAGTTTAGGTCTTAAATATATCCTAGTTATCTTTAAGATTACTTTAGTTATTAGCTATCTATTTATTAAGGTATTAGTTCTATCTTACTTTATAATTACTATATATATAGTTAAGTATAAAGAGGATTTTTTAGTAATTATACTAATACTTTTACTTTACCCTATTAAAGGTATAGTTTAGGTATTTTATCTATATTTTATACTTCTATAGGTTTATAGGGTGTTAAAATTATGCTATTTATAGCACTATTTTATAGGCCCACTAGTTGCCTAGTTGCGTTGTTGCAACGTTGGTTACGAGGCGTTGCCTGCAGCGTTGTTGGCCGTGGCCAGCAGCTTTGGCTGTGACCTGCGTTCCTGCACACAACCAACCCACAGGCTTATATGACTAAGCCAACTAGGCTACCCTATAGGGAAGCTAAAATCAACTGTAACTAGGGAACTAGTAGTTGTATAAAAGGCTGATATATACTATTCGAATCCTTGATTTTTTCTGGATTTTATAGTATATTTTATTTATAGGGTTGCTTATTAGATTGCTTAGTTAGTGCATATAGGTGGCTAGATTATATAGTCATAAGTCGATTTTTTACTTTTCACATATAAATAAATTTTATAGAAAATAAAAAGTAGCTCCTAAGGCCTAGCTAGCAACCCCCTTCCGTTAATATAGTCAGTAGGTCTATAAGGGGACTTAGAAAATCCTCTCATTGCTCATTAGATCATTTGTCTAGCTAAAATCTACTATATTTAACTATTAAAGCTCTATATCTTAAAGAATCATTATATTATAGTAAATCTAGAAGCCGCCGCATTAGAATCTACTAGGGAGGTCTTCCTATCCCTCTAGCTAGATTCCCCTTCTATTTTTAATAGGTTATAAGCCTGGAAGGCCTATAAAATTACTACATTACTGCGTTATTCTACTGCAATTAGTGCTTAATTTTAGGTACTAGTTACTCTCTACTAGACCTATAGGCTCTTAGATTACAAAGGAAACCGCTAGCTTTTGAAGCTTTTTATCCGCTAGCATCACGCATTGTAACATCAGACCCTTAGTGTTGAATTTAACTATAGCCACACCTATAACTACTAGTTACAACCATAACCTCTTTTTTAGTGATTCTATTCACTGCCGCAACTATTATATATTAATATTATCTACTCTGTAAATACGCTACATTCCTTAAATCATTAAATATCTAGTATATCTATACTAGGCTTTTTAACCTATTACACTACATTGCACGCACTATATATCACGTTACATTGCGTTGTAGCTGCTGCAATAGCTATTATTCCTATCTATTATTTTTAGTGTTAAGAAAATTTTCGCAGAGAATCTTCTCTAGCCCGTTTCTGCCTGCATATACCGCAGACCCACTTTTAGACCTTAAGGGGCACCCTTTTAAACAGCCCTGCTACATAATTTGCGTACGCGATTAGGTTACACTATAACTAGATTCTAGCGCGCGTTATTTATAATAGGAAGAAATTTAGAGATCTTATATAGGATATCTTTTAAGATCCTAAGGAATTTTAAGAGATAGCACCACTAAATTATAAGGGTAAGGGACCTACTATAGGCCCTTCTAGCCCTCCTAGGGACCCTAATAGGATAGAAATAGAAGGTCTAGCTATTTAAGCTAGTGCTTTATAACTATAATAATAGATATAGAGCCAAATTAAACAATAAGGCAAGACTTTAA
Organism: Epichloe elymi; assembly: GCA_023658475.1. NCBI lineage: Eukaryota > Fungi > Ascomycota > Sordariomycetes > Hypocreales > Clavicipitaceae > Epichloe > Epichloe elymi. The sequence goes on along the minus strand of CP098278.1, from coordinate 2,201,256 downwards.
CTAATTTTATTAAGTATACTAAGTTAAATTATCTAAAAAACAAGGCTAGTATTAAAGATCTATTAGATAAATTAACGCAAACTATAACTACTATACAAGGTCTTTAGGATTCTACTAAGCTAAGGGAAGAAAATACTAAGGCTCTAGTAGAAGACCTACCTACTATAACTATTTCTATAAGTTTACCTTCTAGTAACTTACAAGCTACCTTTAACATAGGGGCTATTAAGGAACTAAATAAGAAGGTTTACTCTATTCCTAAGGGAGCTAAGTTAAAAGGCCCTAAAAACTATAATTAGTAGAAGCAAGCCCTAAGCATATAATTTAGAGCCCTAGGATTACCTGAATTTATAGATAATCCTAGCTTAGCAGGCTATCTAGCTAACTATAATTAAGCTATTCTTTTAATAATATTAAGAGATAGCTGTTAACCAGGACCATAGGTAGCTATATATTAGTAAAAATCCCCCGAAGAAGCCTATAAAGTCCTTATTAGGCAGTATTTGCAGAGTGCTAAAATCTAGCGAGGTACGCTATACGCTAGCTACCACTCCCTAAATTTTTCAAATTATAAGGGATCTTTAGAGGCTTTTAATGCTAATTTTAATAACTTACTAGCTAGACTATAGCTTTATAGTGTAGAGATCGCTCCTATAGATTAAGTAAACCATTATATCACCGCATTAAAGCAGACCTTTCCTAGTTAGGCTGAGAGACAAAGATTTACTATTAGAGCTACTAGGGCATAAGGGCTGCCTATAAATACCTTAAATTTATAGTTCCTTATAGCGGATTTATTAGAAGAATAGAGGGATAAAACCTCTCCTATAGCTAAAGCTCTTAGCTATAAGGCTTCTAATAATAAGGGAAATTCTAAGGATAAGGAGAAGAAATCTTCTAATCCTAATACTAAGAAGGACTCTACTAACGCTACTAAAGAGCAGGATAAGAAGGATTCAAACCCTTCTAAAGCCTCTAGGAAGAAAAAGTAGAAGAAGAAGAGTGGCAACGGGGATAAAGGAAAAGAAGCTGCTTTTGCATTAGGCTATAGCCTAGCTACGGGATATATTAAAGAACTAGATTCTAGTAAGTCTAGTAGCGAGGATAGTAGTGATTCTAAATCTAATTTAGATACTTCTAGTACCACTACTAGTGACACTACTAGCAAGCCTACTTTTAGCTACTCTAATAATATGGTTAAAAACTCCCTTTTATATAATACAGGTTCTTCTTATCATATTTATAATAATAGGGCTTTCTTTAGGGACTTTAAGCCTCTTAAGAAAGGTTAAACCGGCCCTATAATTATAGCAGGAGGACCTATTTATCCTAAAGGAAGAGGCACCGCTGTTTTTAACGTTCTAGTTAAGAAAAATCCACTAGAATATAGGCCTTTAGCTCTACTAGATGCCCTATATTTCCCCGGCATAGATACTAACCTAGTTAGCGGTTTATCCCACTATCTTAAGGGAGGTTATCTAGCTAAAGATTAGCTTTTCCTAGCTAATAAAAGCCCCTATGGGTTATTAGAACCTACTAAACGTGGCTTCTTTTTGCAGATTAAGGGGCAAGCTACTCCTAAGATCTACAAGCATTCAACCCACCTCTCCTTTATAGGCTCTTAATATTATAACTAATAGCAAAGAGCCTATAAGACTAAATTAGGGTTCTCCTACCCTATAGAGGTTTAAATTCCGCAGCCAGCATTTAATCCCGAGGAATATTAACGAATCAAAGAATTAGACTCTGAAGAAGACGAAGATTCAGCCCTATGTCCCACCAAAGCTCCTCCTAGTTAGGCATCTTCTATAGGGGGTTTAGAAGGTCCATACCCTAATAACTTAGGTAACAATAGTGGCCGTCTATTGCCCCCAGAGGCCTGTAATTCTCAAGAGGCCTGGCAACAGAGGGAGCTAGGGGATAATAGATCTTCTAAGCTAGATCCTAGTTATAAGAAATTACTAGATTTAGCCCTTCTTTAGCACATTTGATTAGGCTATATTAGCCTCCCTTTACTTAAGAAATCTTTAAAATTAGCTAAAGGGATCCCTGATTTTTCCGCTATTAAAGACAAGGATTTTAACTGCATAGCCTGTATACAATCAAAGGCTGTTAGAAGACCTACTAAAAGACCTATTCAGGACCCCCCTAGGGTTTTAGATATTCTAGAGGGAGATATAGTTAAAATTAAACCTATACCACATAATAAGAAGGCCCTAGTCCTTATCCTTATTGATCGAAAATCCCGGTATAAGTGGTGCTTTTCATTAGCTAATAAAGAAGGTTAGACCCTTTATACTGCTATTAAGGGCTTCTTTAAGGCCCTGAAAAACCGATATAATATGTATCCTAGGCACCTTTACTTCGACGGAGGTACTGAGATCAACAACGAACTTCAGCACTAGTTATCTTCTAAAGGAATTTGCTTTAGCACCTCTTACCCCTATATTCACAAATAGAATAGGCTAGTTAAGAGGGCTATTAGGGTTATCCTAGACCGGCTTAGAGCTACACTTCAGTGGTCTAAGCTACCTTTATATCTATAGTCTTATATCCTTCTAGCCATAGTGGACTTAGTTAATATCACCGCTAATATAACTAAGCCCCTAACCCCTAAGTAGCTATTTCTAGCTAACTTAGAGCCTAAGACTATCTATAAGCCTAACTTCTCGAAAATTAGGGCTATAGGGTCTTATTATAAGGTTCTAATACCTCCGGAGCAGAGATTAAAGCTTTAGAAGCTAGCCCCTAGGACTATCCCTAGCCGGCTGCTTGCTACTCTAGGTTCTAGCGTTTATCTTATTTATATACCCTCTAAAAGGTTAGTTATTAAGACTAGCTTTATTAAGATTATAGAGGATATAGGCTCTATAGGGTCCCCTAAGCCTTTAGGGAGCTATCCTTCAGAGGGAGAAGCCAATATCTCATGAGATCTAGAGGTTTAGGATAGCTATCCAAAGCCTCTAGCGCCCTTAGCGCCCACAGCGCCCGCCGCGCCTACAATAACGCCCGGGACGACCGCTGTACCCCCTACGCTACCCCTAGAGAGCCTAAGCTCTAGCGCCCCTAATAAGGGTGCTATTAAAAAACCGTTTTCAGATTCGGATTCTTTAATCGACCCTGATTCTATGGATATCAATGATTTTAACCTATCTTCTTTTGTTAAGGAGATATGCTTTAAGGCGCAACAAAAGGCTAAATCGTTGTCTAATAATCACAATTCGGATACGCCTAAGACCTAGAAGCAGGCATTAAAAAGCAAGGATAGCCAAAAATGGGTTAATATAACCTTTAGCGAATTCAAGCAGCTATTAGCTGCTAGAACTTTTAAATTTATAGGGATAGACTAAATTCCTAAGGGCCGAAAAGTTCTTAAAAATAGGCTTATCTATAAGCTTAAAAAGGATAAAGAAAATAATCCTATTAAATATAAGGCCCGACTCGTTGTAAAAGGCTTTATGCAGATAAAAGGTTAGGATTATATTAAGACCTATGCTACAACTAGCATCCCCCCTAGTTAGCGGATTTTACTAGCCCTAGCGGCTTGTAATGACTGGGAAGTTGAATAGGTTGATTTTATAGGGGCCTTTCTAAATAGTCTACTAAAGGAAGCTATTTATATGCAGATCCCTGATGGATTTGTTAAATTTGCCGAAGCTACTACGCCTAAAATAGCTAAATTACTTAAGAAATACAGCTATAATCCCTCTTAAAAGTAGGTTATTTTCCTATAGAAAGCTTTATATAGATTAAAATAGAGCTCTAGAGAGTGGTAGCAGGCCCTAAAGGAACTTCTTTAAAAATTAGGCTTCCACCCCCTTATATCTAACCTAGCTGTCTTCTTTAACCTAACTACATCTACATATATAGCGACTTATGTGGATGACTATCTTCTAATAGGACCGGATCTAGCTTATATTAATAAGCTAAAGAAGCTATTACACAAAGCTTACCCTATAGAAGATTATAGGCCAGCTGAATTTTTCCTAGGCGTTTAAATCACTAGAAATCGAAAGAAAGGGACCCTAACTATCCACCAGTCCTAGTACATTTCTAAGGCCCTAGAGAGATTTAACATAAAAGATGCTAGGCCTGTTAAAATTCCTCTTTAACCTGGAATTATAAAGTAGGTAGCTAACTACCTAACTAAACCTCTTTCCTCCTCCGATTACAAGCTTTATTAGAGTATTATAGGGACTATTATATACTTAATACTCCTTATAAGGCCTAATATTGCCTTTCTGGTTCAGTGGCTTTTAATAGCGTTAGCTAAGCCTTATATAGAGCATTTAAATGCTTCTAAATATCTGCTTAGATACCTTCTAGGCTCTATAAGTTACTCTATAACTTATAGAAGGTCTAAACACGCTACTAAGGCTTCTGCAACCCTTATTAGCTTCTATGATAGCGACTTCGCGGGAGATAAGTCCTCTAAATTAACCTATGCTTATCTCTATAAGCTAGCTAAAGGACCTATTAGCTGGAAATTAAAGAAAGCAACTATAATAGCTTTATTAACATTAGAGGCCGAATCAGATGCTCTATATAAAGCTATTAGGGAGCTAGAGTGGCTCTATAGCCTTTTTAAGGAAATTAAGCTGCCTATAGCACCTCTAGTCCTGATTTTTAGTGATAACTAAGGCGCTATTATAACCGCTAATAACCCTGCTCTTTATAGCAGAACAAAGTATACCCTGCTAAAATTTAACTATACTAGAGAAAAGGTATAGAAGGGTATAGCTAAGGTTATCTATATTAATACTAAAGAGATGCCTGCAGATAGCTTAACTAAGCCCCTGCCTAACGATAAATTTCAACAATTTATTCAACTATTAGGCCTTATAAATACAAAGGCCTAGCTTTAAAAACAACTAAAAAGTCAAAAAACCTTCAAATCAACAAAAACACTGGAATTCCGCTGAAAAGTTATTAGTATTGATTTTCGTTAAAAAGTTATTGGATTTATTATTAAATTTATTTATTGTTAACTTAGATATCTATTAAAGAGCTAAGTTTTAGGTATTAAATTAGTTACCTCATACTTTTCTAGAGGGAGTGTTAAAATTATGCTATTTATAGCACTATTTTATAGGCCCACTAGTTGCCTAGTTGCGTTATTGCAACGTTGGTTACGAGGCGTTGCCTGCAGCGTTGTTGGCCGTGGCTAGCAGCTTTGGCTGTGACCTGCGTTCCTACACACAACCAACCCACAGGCTTGTATGACTAAGCCGACTAGGCTACCCTATAGGGAAGCTAAAATCGACTATAACTAGGGAACTAGTAGTCGTATAAAAGGCTGATGTATACTGTTTGAATCCTTGATTTTTTCTGGATTTTATAGTATATTTTATTTATAGGGTTGCTTATTAGATTACTTAGTTAGTGCACGTGGGTAGCTAGATTATATGGTCATAAGTCGATTTTTTACTTTTTATATATAAATGAATTTTACGGAAAATAAAAAGTAGCTCCTAAGGCCTAGCTAGTAACCCCCTTCTGTTAATATAGTCAGTAGGTCTATAAGGGGACTTAGAAAATCCTCTTATTGCTCGTTAGATTGTTCGTCTAGCTGAAATCTACTATATTTAACTATTAAAGCTCTATATCTTGAAGAATCGTTGTATTATAGTGAATCTAGAAGCCGCCGCGTTGGAATCTACTAGGGAGGTCTTCCTATCCCTCTAGCTAGATTCCCCTTCCATTTTCAATATAGGGTATTAGAGATTAGTAATATTCCTAACTTTAACCTCTTAGTAGCTATTACTAGAGGAGGAACTAGATCTTTATTACCTTTTTATCTTCTTTTTCTTTTTACTTAGCTATAGAAGATTAATAAGCTCTTACTTTTATTCTTATAGTTCTTTAAGTTTCTTAAGCTAAGTAATTTGCTTATTTATTACTATAGTATTAGCCCTAATATTAGAGAGTCTAGGTTTAGTCCTAGTTCCTATAGAATATAGTATATCTTTAGTAATAATACTACCCTTATTTAATTAACTTTAGTTATTATCTAATATTACTTAGGTTAATTAGGTAATTCTTAGCCTTATATTACTCTTAGGTAACTAGTAGTAGAAGCTTTAGAATTATAAGGATAAAAATAGCTAGGTAAAAGGATATAGGGTATACTTATATATTAACTAAAGCTTACTAGGTCTAAGTGTAATATATATATAAGTTACTGGTTTATAGCTAGTGGCTTACTAATATTATATAGACCTAGCCCTTCCTTCTAGTGTTAGGCGCCGCGGTGCTCTGGCGCTGCGGTGCACGCATGCGCGTGGGTCATGTTGTGAGGGGCCTCACACCTTTTCTATCCTTTTTACTTACTAACACTAGAAGAAATAGAAGGTAAGAGCACTAATAAGATAGGACTAAGGGTCTTAATACTATAACGCGGAGCTATATTCTATATAGCTATACTAATTAGTCTTTCTATAATTTATTATAATAACTAGCGCCTTTATAGTATACCCTAGGACCTTAAGGCCCTTATTAGGTAAGTAAAGAGGAAAGTATTTAGCTAACTCTATTAGTAGGCGGTTACTAGACTATAGTAGTATATAGTTCCTAAATAGAAGGTCTACCTAGGTTCTTAAGGTATAGGCTATCCCCTTCCTCTTAGACTAAGTAATATTAGTATAATTAGGTATCTACACTAGCATATATATATCTCTTAGAGTGCTAACTCCCCTATCTATATACTCTTTTCTCTTATAGTTCTAAGTTATTACTAGGATGCTACGCTTAAGGGCCTTTAACGCTACTCCCTAGGGTCTAGCCACTAGATTAACTCCCTAGCTCTTCTACTTATTATAGAGCTTTTAGATAGTAGAGATATAGCCTTATATAGTATTATACTATAGCCTAAGCGTAGACTCTTATATAACTTAATATTAGAGTCTGGTTTATTATATTTACTACCACCGCTATCTATAAAGATAGTATCTAACTTAAGCGTAGGGCATTAGCGTAATTTACTAGCTAAGTCTACTAATAATAAGGATCTATTAGCTATTATTACCTAGATATATCTTATGCCTTTTTATAGCTCTTTAACTTCCTATGCTTTAAGATACTATTTCTTATTATCTATAACCCTCTTCCCTTTCCTTAGAGGATGTAATATTATAACCTCCTTTATAAAAAGCAAAAGCTTCCCTTTATTAACTAGGTTACCTAGTAGCTATTAGCCCTAGGGCACTAGGGCCGGCTAAACCTTAGGAATCGCAGGCCAGTTAACCCGGCACCACTGCTGCGAGGCGGTTATTACGTGAGTCTACACGCAAAAGATCCGTGGTATGCACGTAAGCCCACCTTCTATTCTTCTTGCTTAGGAAGATAACTCTACCTCATATTCCTTAGCTAAGTGTTCTTAAGATCTAATAGGTAGTGTTTAATAGCTACCCTAACTTAGGGATCCTTAATTATATTTAATATACTAGCTTAAGAGGTTATTACTATAGTAGGGGCATAGGGGGAAAAGAGAGGGTAATAAGGAGGAGAATAAGGAGTAAGGTAGAGCACTAGGATAGTAAGGTAAGGTAAAAACTAAAGGTCTTATATATATATAGGCCTTTAATTTTGCTGTCTAACTGCGGTAATCTAACTAAGAAACTAATTAATGCGTAGGGCTAGGCCCTTTAGAAAAAGCATGTTTTAGTATGGGCCTGGGCGGTAATCGCATTACCGGATTACCGGTTGGCCGCCCCCCGGACCTGTGACACCTAAAGTATTTGGGTATACGTTCTTCGCGTCGCTGTGCTACTCGTGACGAGCGTCTGCCATCATGTCCTGCTATGTAGATGACTTCTATAGTCCTAATGAGAGTTATATAGGCTTGCACCTCAAGGGAGAGGAACCAGAAATAATGCGAGGTTGAAAGTATGTGAACATACTACAATCCGTTGCCTCTGGCCATCTGCGAAGGCCATGCGGGATAGGCCCAGGCCGTCCTCTTTTGGCATATTTCCTAGGACTAACATGAGAGTGAGCACAGGTCTCACTTTTAGCTACCTTGACCCTCATATTGCGAGGCCCATACGATCCGTCCACTTAACAGGCGTTTCTTCTGTGGCGGCAGCCTTTTTCGCACCCTCATCGGCGAGAGCGTTCCAATCGCGTGGGATCTTCCAGAACTGGACGGCCAGGCCATTGTGGTAGGCCCTCTCGCACTCCCCCAAGAGCGCCTCCCACAAGTCCTTGTTCTTGACGTTGGCGCCGCCGCCCCTCCAATTGTTCTGCACCCAAGTCTTCGCCCACTGTGTCGAGCCCTGTACGACGTAATCAGAGTCGGTAGCGATAATGACTGTGCTAAAGCCCTCGCCCGGCCAGTATCGGAGGCGTAGGGCGGCGATGACGGCCCGCAGCTCGGCCCGGTTGCTGCTTTGGATGCCATCATCACCCCAAGGACCCTGCTTTTCTAGACGGCCCGAGACAACGAGCGGCTTGTCTTCAATACTAAGCCCTTGGAAAAATGCCCAACCCGCCTTTGGATTGGCTTGGCCGTTGTTGAGGCATGCCCCGTCGGTCATAATGAGGAGCTTGGACTTGTCGTTGGAGTAGGTGCACCTGGGACCACAGACCACGGGTTAGCCAAGCACGAGAAAGTATCCAACGAAGAAGAAAAAGCGTCATACCTGATGATATTCATGAAGCGAAACCTGCCGCAAAACAGCTCCATCGGTCGCAAGGGACTATTGGGATGTTCAAACTTGGAGGGGAACACCAAACCAGAGCCCCTGACCATATCAGATCCTAGGGAAGGGATGGGGATGGGCGCAACAAGAGCCAAATCGTGATCCTCAGCATCTATCTCGTCTTCCTCGAGGTCTTCCAAATCTTCATCAAGGACATCGTCCATAAAGCTGTAGTCGGTGCAACATCTACCACATGACACCAATCCGTGCGGTCCACAGACAAGTCGACCGTTTGGCAGCTCACAAGGGCCTTCGTCGTCGTCGCTGCTGCTGTAGCCGAGTGGCATGAGGTCCTGGGCGAGGTACCAGCCGCGAGGCATCGTGGATGTCTGTTTTCCGCCGTATTCTGTATGTTTGTGCTGAGGTACTTTCTTAGACCAAGAGGTGGCCGCTGCGGAGGGCAATTTCGAGAGGGGCAGGTGGCGACGCATTAGAGCGTCGCTCTAGTTGCCACGCGGGTAACTAATACCTGGCGACGCATAAGGGATTTCCCGGTGATATGCCGGATTGCGGCGACTTTCCACAGCCTCCACGAACTGACGGATAGGGACCTCCCTCCGGGCGAAATAAATCCTACTACTACTACTACGACTTCGCACTGACGGTTGTGTTGTGGTTTAGTCGGCAACATGAGCTTGCTGGTGAGTGCGGGGTCCGGGGTGGGGCCGCGCGGCCTCTCGTCATCGCCGACAGGAGGCAGAATCGTGAAGCGCAAGTTACTCGATGGGACGGCAAAAGAGCTGAATAAAAGCAGCCGATATGCAACGAGGGCGACAAATAAAGAGACTGGTGAAACTGAATGCGTGAGGGTATCGAGAAATGAAAATGTCAACAGCGGCCATAAGGAAATGGCGACGCTTGAGAAGGTCTGGGAGCTGCTGGACGAGTATCGTGCGGAATTCCAAGGATTGAAGGAAACACTCAAGGAGCAGAATGAGATCATCCGCGATCAGCAGGAGATAATCCGAAAACAAAAAGGAGAAGCCGAGAAGCAAGAAACGGCCAATCGAGAGCTGAGCCTTCATTTAGAAGACATCAAGCAGCAGATGAGCGACCAACTCAAGCAAGTCCAAAAACAGCTCGAAGCCATCGTCGTGAGCGCAGTGGCTACCCCGCCCAGCTCTTTCGCTGAGATCGCGCGTTCATCGCCGTCGCCACGACAGAGCACTGTCCAATTGCGCTCGCCCGGTAGCACCACGGAATCCAATGCGAATGAGCTTTTCTGCATGAAAAGACGGTGGTGACTGGAGCCCGAGTGATGAGGGATCAGCTTTACCCGGTCAAAGTCGACAACGTCAATCGTACCGCAATTCTTGACGGAGAAGGCAACATCCTGCAAGGTGCTGCTGAGGCTCTTGGTGCCAAGAACAATGTCACCATCGGCAAGATCACTTGGCTGAGCAACAAAGAGGCAGGTAAAGCATACAGGTCTATGGTTGTCTACGTGACGAAAAAGAACGACGCAAAGAAGCTTTTGGATGGCAAGTACTTCGATCTGGCCGGGGAGTCGGCGTGCACCAATCCGTTCGAACCCCGTAAGGGCCCGATGCAATGCTTCAACTGCCAAGAAATGGGTCACAAAGCCTTCAGGTGCAAGAAGCCTCAGGTGTGCGGAAGGTGTGCCGGTGCAGATCATCACCATAGGGAGTGCCGTGCAATGGAGCCGAGATGCGTCTTGTGCAGCGGACCGCACGAGTCGTTCAACCGGAACTGCCGTGTGCGAAACACCCACTCCAATGCATAAGACATTAAGCATTCTACAGCTCAATGTGCAAAAACGGGAACCAGTACAACAGAGTCTGATGAATGACGAGGACCTCGAAGACTACGGAGTGCTGGCGGTCTCCGAACCGTATGCAAGGATGATCGATGGCAAGGTGGTGACAAGCCCCATGATGCACAGTAACTGGACGAGAATATTGCCAACGCACGCGAGCAACGGCCCCTAGCCGATCCGCAGTATGCTTTGGGTGCGAGACGACGTGGAAGTGGTGCAGATGCCGATACCATCAGCGGATCTTCTTTCAGCCGTTGCTTCTTTGTCAGGAATGCATCCATGACCCAACCTCTGAGTGTTTTCGCAGTCTTTGGGAGATGATTGAGAAGTGCAGGATTGAGGAAGAAGAGCAGCTCTCGGAAGTACTGGTTCTCGAACTGGAAGAAAGCAATATGGCAGTACACAACCCAGCGAATCAGAAGCTCCTTGAACTTATCAACGGTATCTTTCCAGAAGAAAGTGCCAGTGGCGGCTGCGCTCTTCTGTTGCTCTAACACAGACGCCCGTGACGCAACGCGTTTCCTCGTGCCACTTTGCGGATCAATTTGGTGCCTCTGTTTGAGATGATTTCTCACTCCCGACGTGCCGTTGATAACGAACAACTCTTGCTTGTACTTTCCGATCGCGCACTCGTGACAGTAGTATACCTCTTTCTTGTCGCTGTCTCGGATGTAATGAATACCGTACTTCCATACATGCGAGCCAAGGCGAGCTGCCTTCTTTGTCGTCTTCGTGCGACGCAAGTACGTGACATGGTCTTGTACGAACTCGACCGGAGGCTCAGGATAACGGATAGAGGGAGATGGGGGCGTCGAAGCGGGAAAAGAAGTTGCAGGATACGACGTTGGAGATATGGAGCGTATTGACGCTGAACATGTTGTGAACGAAGATGGCGAGGTTGGCGCTGGAGATTCCATGATCATGACAAACACCAACCAAAGTATGGTGGCTTTCGACCACTCGATCTTGGTCTATCGCACAAATACCCTGACGCAAACTTTTTCAGGCTCCAACATCACAGAAGTAATACAATTGGTAGGATCATTTAAGCTTTTCTTGTCCCTCCGACGACGCGATTGACAAATGTGGCCAGTGATACGTTAGGCCATGCTTCACTCTACAGGTAAGAAGAGCCCGCAGATTTATGTACGATGGTAAGTAATTTCTAGCACGCACTAACACTAGCCTTCACCCGGATAGCTACCCGGCAGCAGAGTCAAAAAGCATCCGTTCAGTGTCGGATCGATCTGACAGAGGAAGAAGCCAGGTCGACAGTCTCGACTATGTGAGGACAATGGTGTTCATGGTTCTCATGACAGAATGGAGTAAATTGACTGGCGGGAAAACTGGTCAATAGGCCCTGTAGCCGACATCGAACTCACGGTGCTCAGATTTTGCTTCGTCTCTCACCGGCGGGTCACCGCAGTGAGCCTGTTACCTAAATCTATTTTTAGCATTACCGGTATGATCCGGTATACCGGTAATACCATGGTATCGAGATTTTGTCAAATCATACCAGGTCTTGGCGGTATTTACCATACCAATACCAACTCATACCGGACCATTCCGATCACTGCGTGTCGCCATGGACAAAATGTCCACTATTAGCGTGAAATAAGCTCCCTTTAGCATTCTGTCGGCATGGATTGCGTTATACCTCCATTATCCCTTGGCAAGCTCTCTTGACCGGCTTGTTCACCTTTTATATATGTGAAGGGCTAGTCTGGAGTTTGTTCAACAAGCAGATGCCTATGTGCTGTCTATCTAGAGCTAAGGAAGAAAGGAAAGAGAATTCGAGGCGAAGCCTCGAATTCGAAGTAACATATACACACAATGTTGGTACAGCAACCGGGTCCACCATGCCGGGCGTAGCCCGTGACAATATAGCCACGTCTTTGCCCCATGCCGCACCATCAATTCCCCCAATCACAAGCTTGACGATGTCGTGGTTTGTATGCATCTGCCTTCCGAGTGCGTACGCTCCGAGAGGCTCTGAAACGACGCCTCGTGTGTGGCTGTCACGGTGGTGATGATGGTCACGGTGCTCGTGGTCGCAGTAGTCAGCGTCAGAGTTGGCTGCGGCTTGAATGATGCTCGTCAGCACACTCTGAGTCAACTTTGACGACAGGAGCTGCCGCTGTGGAGACTGTCATGATCTCGCTTGTGCTTATCCCGTCTTAGCATTTCTTATACACTGATGTCGTATGATATAGGTTTATTGACCATATATGGGCAATATATGGTTTATTTAAACCATACGCATATGGTTAGAAAGCCTGATTGTCCGGTTCCCGGCGAGCAGACCTCCGACGTAGCGACTGTGACGGTGCACCGTCACACCCCCTTGCATACATGACCCACATGTTGTTGAGCCAACGGCCCACACGTACGGAAGGCATATTTAGGGAGGACACCCAGTTGTATTGTTCTGTTCTCCTTTCTCTTCTTCAGAGCAGAATCTTCGTGATAGAGTCCAGAGTCCACAGCCTTCTGGCTCAGTCCGTGACCGTCACAGCGACCCCTCGCTTGATAGCAGTGAATGCAAGTTCAGTCCGTCTATAGCCACTGTCCAACATGTTTTATCATCTTCATGTGTTACTTCAAGTAGACTAGAGCAGCGCAAACCCCGCCTGCGCCAGCTCCTTGTCCGACAGAAGTATCGACATTCCCTGCAGGTGGAATGGCCCGAGGAGCGAATTGGCCATTTTCTCCGGTGTCCCGACCGTCTCTTCGGGCTCCACGTCGCTCACCACCTGCTTTTTATCCCACCGTCGTATGCGGAGCCCCGTTTCCATACTGGGCGACAGAAAGTTGAAGCTGCGCGAGTATGACCGGTCCAACTTATCGCACTCATCGCGGGCTAATTTCTTCCCGTCCTCGCCCACGTCGATGCTCCACTTGTTGGCCAGGTTGCACAGAATGTTGAGCGCCTGCTCGGCAACATGGTGGCACCGAGCCATCTGCGTGAGGTCCGCAATGCCCTGCTTGAGGGCCTCGGCAGTCCGCGAATACCTGGTGGCTGCCGAGTCCGCTTTTCCTGCCTCGCCGTTGGGGCTGTCCGTCTCGGCCGATGACGCCCAAATGGTCAAGTGCATCGTAGCCGACGTCAAGGCAAAGTAGGGCACAAACGAAGGAGTTCTTTGCAGCGTGTAGAGCTGCGAGTACGACGCCAAGAGGTCTTGGATGGCGTCTGCTTCTTGCAAACAGATGTCCCGCGGCGACATCTTAGAGCCGATGATGCGTAGCTTGATCAGGGGCCGAAAGAGGAGCAGAATGGCAAAGTGGTAGTACATGCTGCCGTGAAGTTGTCAGCCGCGACCGCCGAACGACCTTGGACCTGTCGTCATGGTACTCACTGGGCGAAAAAGACGGCGGGGGTAAAGTTGTGGCCGAGGCGCAGCACCTCGGGAGTCTGATCGTACCAGCTAAGATATTGCGTGTAGATGCTGAGCAGATGCCTCGCCGCCGGGAGCTTTCCGGGCGTCTATAAAATGTATAGAGACTGGTGGACGAGCTCGCTCAGCTCGCAGAAGCACGTGTAAACTGAACGGACGTTGGACGGCTGCTCGAATGAGCGCTGCAGGGGCGTACCTGGACAAGGTCAGCAAATATGATGACGATGCGTTTGTCGCCGCCAGCCTCACCATCGTCCGTGTAAGGGTTCCAGGGCGAAGCTTCAATTTCTTCAATAATGGCGGGCTTGCGTGGCCATGAAAAGAAGCGGGAAGATTGCGGCAGCGAGCCGGTTGCCAGCGACCATGCACTACAGTCCGGCGGTAAGTATGTGTGACGGCAACAGCACCTCATTCGATGGGCTGCTTACTGATCCAGCGCAAAGGCACCCCAAAAGGTCGCTGACTGAACGGCAAGCTCATCCTCGTCGCTCGCATCGTGGACACGGTGCAGCCCCTTCTCGATGGCCAGGCGGATGCTCTGGCCGGCATAGTACTCACTCTCCGAGCCTCGTCCGCAACTCATTTCTCTGATTGACATGATCCCCAGTGCCTGGATCGTCGTCAGCGAATGGTGGTCCGTCTCTAAGTTCAGCAGTCGCTGCGACTCCTTGAAAAAGTCATCGCCCGACGAGTACGGGTTGTTGAGATTGGCCCTCGTCATAGGGTGCGTGGAGAAGCGGTAGCCGAGGGCCAGCAGAGCGTTGACCAGGATAGGGGAACAGTACCGATGCCGGCCGGCTTGAAAATCCAACATAAAGTGCTCCTTGCTGAGCGAGGCAAACACCGGGTATTCCCAGCAAAAGTAGAGTGCCAGCAGGTGCTGCACCAAGTTGACGTCACCCGTGATCTTAGTCCAGGTCCCAGCAGCGGACCTCAAGCCCTGTTTGCTTAGGGGGACCAAGACCTCTTCGAGCCCACGATAGCCCGGCATGCCGTCCGTCGCCTGGTCATAATGCATGCTTCCAGCCCAGGACCCGACGCGAGAATGCGGCGGGCCCCAGAGATCTGTCTGCCAACTTAGGACATCCGCACGGGAGTCACTCTTGACTGACCTAGCCTGGCAGTCCGAAGAGAAGTGCCAGGGGCTGTCACGCCCTAGTTCATTTATCATGCTAGGTGGGGGGGCTGTCAGGGGACTCAAACTTTCAACACTAATACCATCGAGGGGCCCTATGCTGCTTCCACCACATGCGGACGTGACAGCCGTGGTCGTGCTAGGGGAAGCGCCGGCAACAGCCGTTACGGAAGGGACGCCGGAATTGGCGACGAACTTGCCGTCAACGATTGAAGTTAAGGGGGGAACAATGGTGCTGGCGGGCCTGGCGCCTTTGAGCCATTTTGATATGTTCTCGATGGGCTGTCCGCCATGCAGCCTCCGCAACACCTCCTCACAGAGGTCTGGGCGGCGAAGAGCAGCGAAGACAATGTCGCTGGAGCGT
Source organism: Epichloe elymi (assembly GCA_023658475.1). Lineage (NCBI taxonomy): Eukaryota > Fungi > Ascomycota > Sordariomycetes > Hypocreales > Clavicipitaceae > Epichloe > Epichloe elymi. Next base: position 2,185,886 of record CP098278.1, on the reverse strand, counting down.
TGGTGCAGTCGCAGTTTCTCATTCTCAATGCGGAGGCTGTTCCTAGACTGGCGCACAGGGACCTCGTAGATGCAGTCAATGCACTTATAAGACTTGCAGCGACCGCAAGGCTTGTCTCCGTCGCACTGTCGAGAGCAGAGTTCTGTTAGGCTTGGGAGACAGGAAGGGAAAGCATTGACAAGGAAATACCTTGGCGCGCTTCTTTCGACACTCTGTACAGGCAATGGGAGTAACGACACCGTGGCCGCGGCGGCGCTTCAATTTGACGGGATTTGATGTCGAGCCAGGGGCCGGGACTGTAGTCGGCTGAGACTGGCCCAACTGGGAGGTGTTTTCGGTGCTTGGCTGCCTGTTTCCTGAGGGTGTCTGGCTGCTGTCACTATCCATAGCGATGCAGGATCCAAGGGGAAGCCAGGGGGCAGGCGACCTGGATTTGGCACTCTTTGCTAGCTTGGGTCAATTCGATGGTCGGTCGAGTGCGAGAAAACAGGCATTTGGTTTTTCTGCAGCGTCGCGGAGTGAAAGACGCAGTGTGCCGGGATAGGGGCCGGTGAGGGTGAAGCATCGAGGAAGAAATGTACGTTTGTATCGGGTCACTTACGCGTGAGTAGGCTCATGGGGAGACCAGGAACGAAGCAAAGCCGGTCGGAGCAGGCGAAAAGTGCGCGATATTAATTATACGTGATAGTGAGGCAGGCTCGCGCGGGTGGGCGGCTGGAGAAGAGGAACAGGCTGCTGCCGATCTGCAGTGTCGTCCTGCTAGGTGAGGCTGTGTGCCCTCTTCACCACCTACCTCGTAGCTTTGGCGGTCTCTTCTCTGCAGACAAAGGGCATAGGAAAGTTGCGCTTGATGCAATTAGAGAGAAGGAGAGAGGAAGTTGAGACTCCGGGCACGGCGATGGCAGGTCGGCGAGGACAGAACACAGTCTTGGAAGCGGGGTGCTCGCTCTGTCTGCATGCTGCCGTCTGTTATCGAGGCATGCAGGTACTTGGTACTTTGCGAATTACCGCCTGCTGCAAGCCTGGATGGAGCTTCAGACTAAATCAGCACCTGAGAGACTTCCGTGGTCGCCCAACTCACTAGTCACGAGCACAAAATTATACATGCATGTTCATTGCGGCGACTTGGGGGCCAGACTCTGTATTCCCCAAAAAGTCGAATGATCCCCGCTTTACCATGGTTGGCCCATCTGCCCGGTGATATCATTCTTCCGATCGAGAGCCGCCGTTGTCGCCAGGCCCCTCATTACCAAACTTTTTCGTCCGAAGCTTTGCCCCTCCCATGTCCGTGTAGTTTACTACAAGGCAGCATATCATCAAGTTATCCTGCTTCGCCCTTTAATTCATTCCCTGTCATCGCCGCTTTAGTACCACAATGGCAGATCTCTCGACCTTGACGTTCGTCCAGCTCTTGGATTCGGCGGATCTCGTGTCTTACCACACTCGGCTACTGCGTGAAGGGTTCGATGATGTGGATTCTCTGTGCGATATGACGGAAGACGATGTGACCAAACTTGGCATTGCTTCCGATCATCGAATCAGCTTGGAAAGGCTTCTTGCTCGGGTGCGCTCGACAAGGACAGCGAGTGCAGCAGGGGAATTGGTGTCTAGGCCAAACGACCCTGGTGCGATCGATGTAGCTCTCGACAGAACAGCGCTACAAGAAACGGTATCGGAGCCATCTGCCATTAGCCAAGTTGGAAGTCACCACCCTCTACAGGCAGCATCTACGCCGCGCGGCTCAGGAATGCCAGGGCCCACCTCAGCGTGGACAACCCTCACGACAAGCGCGAGCTTCGTTCAGCGTCTCCTGGATTTGTATTTCTGCTGGGAATATCCAATCTTCGCCTCCCTAAGTAAGGAGCACTTTCTCGAAGACTTCTCCGAAGGCCGAAGTCAGTATTGCTCGTCGGTTCTCGTAAATGCCTTGCTTGCACTCGGTTGTTGCTTTTCTAGCCGACAAATCACGAGCAGTGTTCAAGATACTCAACCGTCAGGAGACCAGTTCTTCGACGAATCGCTGAGGCTACTTCAGGACGACCAGCATCACCACAGCTTAACAACGGTCCAGGCACTAGGTATATTGTCGCTGCGCGAATCAAGCCGTGGTAGAGATTCACAGAGTCGCCATTATTCTGGACAGAGCTTGCGGCTGGCAGTCGAAATGGGTTTGCATCATATCAGCAACGATGCAGCTGATGACGAATCTGTAGTCAAAGCTGCTACTTTCTGGGGCGCTTTTTCACTGAATAAGTGAGATATACATCTTATCTTATTCGTTTTCGGCTAATCTCTCCAGTGCTTGGGCTCTTATATCAAACTCTCTACCTACTTGTTCATCAAACATTGGTCCACTTCTGCCATCGAAACCTCCAGTCTCCCCAGATGTTGAAGGGAGTTTATGGGTTCATGTTGCTGATGATGGTAAGTTCTTGTAGAAAGTCGGCTCGACCACGTCGACAAGAACGCAGTGGCTTACCTTTGTACAGATGCTACTCCTGGAGGGTTGCATCAGCAGACATCGCATGTTCGTTCAGTTTCTAGGTGTTTCTGCGAGCTCAGCGAACTGGTCCACGACGCCCTCTATGCCCTCTATTCTCCTCTTAAACCACCCCAGAGCAGGGATATATTAGAGATGTATGCGCAGTACTTAAGCTGGTATGACTTAATACCCGAGATACTCCGACTGGGTCCTAATAGTACTCCTGCGGTTCTTTTCGCGCAGTAAGTAACTTTTGATCTTTGGAATTCAACCGCTAAATGAAGCAGTGTGTACTATCATTTCGCGATCTTGCAGCTTTTCCAGCCATTCACAACATTCCGTATACCTGAATCCCACATTGACCCACGTGAAGTCTGCTACCAAGCGGCGAACGCCATATCGGTCGTGCTGCGGTCTTACTCGCAGCTATACACCTTCCGACGTACTCCAAGCTTTACGCCACACGTGATTCTCACATTGTTCACAATGCATTTCTCTCTATTCAACAGTCTATCCCGAGGCCAACCTTACCCCAATTTGCAGCCCTCATCATTCTTACTCTACCAAATCAACAGCCTCATTAATCAACATATCGTCTCCCTGGCTGAGATAGCGCCATGCCACTACTCTGCCAAGCGGGCACTATACATAATAGGCGTCCTGGCCAAAAAAGAGGGCCTGATGCTTAACTGCCAAGCAATCGATACGCTTCTATCTATGGAGGAAAACATTCTCCGTCCAGGCATGAGTAGTTTGGGCGCTGCGTCAGATATGTTCGAGGATGAGCTTATGCGGGCATGGCACAGCGATACCGGCAAGTTCGTGAACATCGCTTTGGGCACTATAGTCAGTGAGCAGGGTCCGGAGAATCCACCGTTCTGGCTGATTCAAGAGCAAGGGTGCCTCATGGCCCTGAATAGAGCTATGGTGGAGGATAATGGCTTCATTTTCCTGGAGGACACTGGCTGAGAAAGTGAGACATAAGTTATCATGCCAACCTCGATTTTGCGATTCGCTTGTACTTATGCAAAGAATCGTGGGATGCTACGTTACGGAACAAAGATTCCTCTACTCCACTACGTCTCCCTGTTTCTTTCGTGTCCGGTTTGGATCCATTCATATTTCCTTTACATTTCTCGCTTTTTAAGTGTCACGGGCTATGCCCGGCACGGTGGACCCGGTTGTACAGGGTCCGGTGGATGATGCTCGGATGGCAGCACCGGCCCCGCTTCGCAGGCCCGGAGATGCGAGAACATTCTGTAATAGGGAATATAAGCTCACACTCGAGGCTACGCCTCGAGTTCGGCTTTCTTTTCCCTTAGCTCTAGATAGACAACACATAGGCACCTGCTTGTTGAACAAACTCCAGACCAGCCTTTCATTCACACTAAGTCGCTAAAACATCTTCCGACCCCTTCACCGAAATACCTACTGTACAAACTGCAAGGACCATCTCCACAGTCAAAGGCGGAGACATTGTTCATCAAATAGTCCTCAGCTGGGCGAGCCTAGGCTCCAACAGAAGTAACGTCAACCATTCCTGCTTCGCCGTTCTTCCGACTCTGCTAGGAAACGCGAAGGAATGGGCGACGACATACGAGCTGAATTTCCGCTAGTATGGGTGTAACACTTGCCCCTGTCGGAGACGTTTTTGTGACGGCGTAATGACGATATTGCAAAAATGATATCACTGCGCGTCTAAGCCTTTCCCACTGACCAGTCACTTCGTTCGGGAGTTACGTAAAATATAAGATACGGTTGCACGCACGTTCATCAGTAACTATAAAGAGACCTCCAGACCTTTTTGGCGCCCCAAATTGTGTGAGTTCTTAGCAATAACGTGACAGCGCCGTCTGCGGCGAACAGATTTTGCCAGTCGCTTCAGCTTCTCAGGGCCCAGTCGAATTTGATCACAGAAGATAGGAACTGACGATAGCTGTCGAGAAGAAGGTCCGAACGAAGTGAGGCCTCTAGGTTTCTCTAGGTAATATAGCTTAAAGCCAGGTAAGGAGGGAGGTTTGTAGTCCACTAAGGGGTTTAGAGCATCTCCTATTTAAACAGGATCTTCTAAGGAGTCTAGTATCTTATTTACTAGCTTAGGGACCTTAAGAGACTAATCTATTAATCTAATAGGTTAGAAAGCTATTAATTAGGGAGATAGAGCTAAATATGCTAACATAGATAACTTATATAGCCTTTAGTAAGAGGTAAGAAGTGCCCTCTTCCTAATAGAATATATACTATACCTAAAAACAGGATATTAACTTAGGGAAGGTATTAAGGGATATAAAAGGGGAGGATTAGATATATAATAGGAAACAGAAGAGAGAAATTAATATATGCTTTTCACATACCCTCTGATTATATGATACTCGACCTTCGAAAAGTCTATCTATCCACATTTATGTCCACTATTGCTCTCTCCTTCGCGACAAGTAAAGCCCCATCCATTATCAAGCGCGAAACTGTGAGCAGACATTGCAGTAATCAATATATATTGATAAGTATGGGCATATTTATTGTTAAGCTTATCAATATCGATAATAATGTAGAAGTCCCCTATCAATATGTATTGTTAATATGCCCTATTTTGACTTGAATGCCTGTTTCAGGCGTACTTACTTTTTCCACATGTCAGCCGTAGCGCTGAGAAAAGGGGCTCGGCACAGATTGGTGGCATTCTTTCGTTGAAGATTCTCCATGCCCTCCATTTTGCTGGTTGAAGTGCACGCCCCCTCGATATCTCGGCTTTGGCAATGGAAAACTACGTGTCCTATGTGCCGGAGCTTGACACCGCATCGAACCCTTCATCATCAATTTTGCCTTCCGATAGTGTCTCGCAACCTGCCAGTATACCTTCAGAATCGGAGCATTCCCCTCCGGCAGCAGTTAAGAGAAGGAAGTTGAGAGCGACGTCGACTTGGCATCACTTTCGACAGGCTCGAGGCGATGAGCCACGCACGGCAGGTGGCAATTTACTCCACTACTGTAAACGTTGTCGCAATCCATTGTGGTCAACCTATATTTCTGGTAATGCACGCTATCATCTCGAAAAGGTCCATCACGTACAAGTCAGAGAAGATACGAATGCTCGATGCAAGCGTCAAGTAGCCATCGAAAATGCCTTTGCGAGAACAAGCGAAAAGCAGCTGAGGCTGACTCAAGAGAGCGAGGTCAATATTTTGCGGAGCGTGATTAATGTCGATGCTTTCCGAGAGGCACAGATGCTACTTTCCGCGAATAGGCATCTGCCACTGAGCTGCGCGACGTGGCCAGAGTATCAGGCACTTTTGACCGCGATTAACCCCGTAGTTAAGGAGTTCCTCGTTAACTCTAGCAACACGGTCGCTTTGGATCTAGATAGGGCCTACGATACGCATTAATAATCCGTCTATTAGTGGCTCGAAGGCGCTCGGAGTCTTATGTATATCGTAATAGATGTGTGGTCTTCCCCTCAATGGAAGGCATATATCGCTGTCTATGCGCAATGGGTTGACGAGGCATACAAGCCTCGCAAGGCATTGCTGGGATTGCCAAACCTGCGACGGTCGCACGCGGGCGCAGCGATGACGCCGCATCTACTATAGATCATCCGGAGATATAGGATAACATAGAAACTTGGCTATTTCACCGGGGATAATAATGCGAAAAATAACACTTACCTCCGTTAACTTTCTGCTAATTTATTATAAGAGCATAGGTTAGCTTTTAATCTAACATCCTCTTAAATATAGTGCGCTAGCTATATTATTAACCTTTCCCTGTAAGCCTTTCTCTTTATAACTAGTAAAAGTGCCCTTTAGGCCGCTATTAAATAGGCAGATAATAAACTAAATTAAACTACTATTATAGATGCCTTACATAACCACCTCCATTCAGAATCTACGCTAAGAACTCACGGCAAGCGCAGGACAAGAAATGATACTGCCGGCTGGCGGAGCATCGGTCCAATGGGAAAACTTCACAACATTGCTGTGTTCATTCGAAACTCTACAATTCACAACGATGCATGGGACGACATTGCGGGGAAAGCCCTCGGTATAGACAACATCACGCGCTGGAACTCGTGGTTCAAGCTGCTTGATGCCGCCATCAGCCAGGAAGGTCCATTGTCGGTCTTCGTCAATCAATATCATCGAGAGCTTGAGGACGACATCCTGACTCATGATGACTGGCAAGTATTGAAGATGACGCACGAGTTCTTGCAGCCATTTAACCAGGCCACCATGGAGCAGCAAATGGCCTGGGCTTCAATAGATCAAGTGCTAGAGAACATGGACATCTTCTTCGTGCAATTCGAAGACACAAAGGTCAGTCGCAGACTCTGGAAGTATTGCCTTCGAGCTGGAGAAGAGGAGCTTAGCTTCGATGCAGGTCAAGTACGCCGAAAACGCCCACATGGTAAGCTCGATCCACATGGGCTGGTGGGTTCTCTCAAAGTATTACGAAGAAACCGACAAAAGCCCCGTGTATGCCACGGCACTATTGCTCCATCCAGAATAACGGCGGAGGTATCTCGACCGTCATTGGGCACCAGAGTGGCGGCAGACAGCCATTGCTGCTGCACAGCGACAATGGGCGAAGCATAAGGACAGACCAATTTCTTCGGAGAGAACCGTGCGACCCAGTTGTGAAGCGCGAGAGGTCGCTTCTTACGAGCGCATAAGGCAGTCAATGAGTGTTCTGGATGAACCTGGCGACGAAGACGAGTTTGAGAAATTCATCAATGCTCCTCCGAGACATATGCTGACTGCCAATCCGCTTGAATGGTGGTGTCGTGAGGAGCAGAGAGCCGAGTATCCACGCTTGCATCAGATGGCTCTTGACATACTCAGCGTCCCAGCGATGTCGGACGACCCGGAGCGGGTGTTCTCTTGCACAAGGCGGACACTTTCTTGGGATCGAGCTCGACTTTCCGCGGACAGGACTGAAAAGCTGCAATGCTTGAGTAATTGGGTGAGGAACGACTTGATTCGCAAACTGTACGTTGCGGTTGATGACGAGATCGTGGATATCGGCGGCGCCAACGGAGACGGAGATGAGCATTCAATCTTATGTTAATAATTATTAATAACCTTAACAATACATATTAATATAGCCACACTCTTAATAATACATAATAATATGTCGAAAATATGTATTTATTTATTATTGCAATGTCTGATAAACATACCTCTCAAAATGGTAATTTATAACCTTAAAGATGACTTCCAAAAGGGAGGCTGGGGGGTTGGGCCTGGGGTGACCTTTAAGGGGTTTAGTAAATAAGGCACAGTAGCGATTGTCCGCTTCTTGCCGCCGCCTCCCCCCGTCAGCTGTAGGTAGCCTATATTAGCCTTGCAAGGGCTATAGAGGTCGTCACGAATTAGATGACGCAGTAGCATAAAGATTTGTGGCTTAAAGCATGACTTCTAAAGGAAGAGGTTAAGGGGGCTGGGGGTGGCTATGGGAATCACTAACTAGCGACTATCTACTTCTGGCCGCCGTTAGGCCGCTATTACTAACCTTATAGCTACAGGCGGCTAGAAGTGGCCTTGCATAGGCTTTACGTAACGACGAGTTTGGCCTTAATACATGACTTCTAAAAGGAGGTTTTAGTGCCTAAGTTAGCTACGGGGGTGAGTTTCTAGTTATGTTGGTGGATAAGTTACAGTAGTCCACATCTTGCCGCCATGGGTGCTATTCCCGCGCCTCCAGCTGCAGTCAGCGATAACATGGGAATTATACAGTTCTCACTTGATGTCAGTCGAGCGCGTACAGGACGCCTTTTCGTATACCCTATGCACTTCAGCGCACAAGCATCACGTTGGTATTGCTAGAATGGCAGGATGTACACTAGTCATCTTCTGGCCGTTGTACTGCACGTTCATTTGCTGCAGCTACAGTAATTCCTAGTTGGGAACAGTTCACCCTGCTTTCAGAATCGTCCACTGCAGGGGGAATCCCCGCTGGCAGAACTCCACTGGCAGAACTCCACTGGCAGAATCTTCGCGGCAGAATCTCCACTGGCAGAATCTCCACTGGCAGAATCTCCACTGGCAGAACTCCACTGGCAGAATCTCCACTGGCAGAATCTCCACTGGCAGAATCTCCACTGGCAGAACTCCACTGGCAGAATCTCCGCTGGCACAGAATCTCCACTGGCAAAACTCCACTGGCAGAATCTTCGCGGCAGAATTGTTGCACCCACAAGGGCATAATTAATCCCGGCCGCACGATAGTCTCGCTACTCAACTAGCTGAGACAAGAGTCCACCCCTAGCTAGTTATTTTCCAAGACCTCTGTAACTTTATAGTATATTTTAGCACTATATAAGTACCCCACTAATAGTAGAGGTACTTAGGTATTTAGACTATAGTCCACACCCTCTTATAGGGTTAGATAACTTAATAGAGGTAATTACATTAAACCCTAGCTTCGCGGTCTAATATAGTAGTAATTACGTAGTGTTTATAATAATTAGACCTTCTTCTAAATTAGTACTCTTCTCTTTAAATTAACTAATTATTTAATCTTTAAATAATTAGTATAAACATAACAAAAGAGAGGCCTAATTTATTAACATTGTAATTAGGCGACCCTAGCACGCTAGGATTAATATAACTATCTATTAGTTTAATAATAATAATACTATAGGTATCCTTATTGTTAAAATTATGCTATTTATAGCACTATTTTATAGGCCCACTAGTTGCCTAGTTGCGTTGTTGCAACGTTGGTTGCGAGGCGTTGCCTGCAGCGTTGTTGGCCGTGGCCAGCAGCTTTGGCTGTGACCTGCGTTCCTGCACACAACTAACCCACAGGCTTATATGACTAAGCCGACTAGGCTACCCTATAGGGAAGCTAAAATCAACTGTAACTAGGGAACTAGTAGTTATATAAAAGGCTGACTTATACTATTCGAATCCTTGATTTTTTCTGGATTTAATAATGTATTTTATTTATAGGGTTACTTATTAGATTGCTTAGTTAGTGCACGTGGGTAGCTAGATTATATAGTTATAAGTTGATTTTTTACTTTTTATATATAAATGAATTTTACGGAAAATAAAAAATAGCTCCTAAGGCCTGGCTAGTGACCCCCTTCCGTTAATATAGTTAGTAGGTCTATAAGGGGACTTAGAAAATCCTCTTATTGCTTATTAGATCGTTTGTCTAGCTAAAATCTACTATATTTAACTATTAAAGCTCTATATCTTGAAGAATTGTCGTATTATAGTGAATCTAGAAGCCGCCGCGTTAGAATCTACTAGGGAGGTCTTCCTATCCCTCTAGCTAGATTCCCCTTCCATTTTCAATACTTATAATATCTAAGGAGTCTTCTAAGAGCAATAAGCCAGCTATTAAGCTATAGGAGCCCTACTACTAGGACCTATAGTATAAGATAGTTAAGGCAAGAGCTATTAAAGATAGAATCTAGGTCTTTATTAATCCTAATTTAATTATATAGCTAGATTACCCTCCTAAGCCTCTAATTCTTATAGGAAATAGAATACTAATAAAGAGAAGGGTAGTAGAGGCTATATAGAATTAATTATCTATAGTAAATACTATAGGAGTTTAAACACGCTTACAGAGCGGCAGAGCTATAACTAGTAGCGCGCGGTAACCCTAGGAAAGCTCTTCTAAAGGTTATAATATAGCTAGAGAGAGTTATTTTTAGTACCCTTAATAACCTAATAATACTAAAAATAGCGCTTAGTTTATAGTCCTTAGTGGTTATTATTAGGTATTTAATAGCTAATTCTAGAGCCTTATAAAGGCCCTATAAGAGTATTATACTTAGTTTATAATAATACTTAGTCCTAAGTATAAGTAAATAACCTTAAGGTATATATCTCTTTATAATAAGCTTAAGAAGCTTATAAGGAATATAATACCTTTAAGTAGGACTATTAAGTATTATACTAAAGTTAATTTTAATAAGACTATTAAGCAGAACCTTATAAGGGTAAATATTAATAAGTAGCTTATAGATACTTTAATTAGCTATAAGAGATACTTTTAAGTAGACTACCCTATTACTAAAGGTAACTTACCTATAGAAATAATTAATAACACTATTAGGGTATAATTCCTTACTATCTTAGCTTAAATTAGTTTATTAATTTATTTAGTAGAGAGTAAGGGAAAGGTCCTAGATTTCTATAGTATTATAAGTAGGATTAGGTACCTAATTAAAGCCTAAGAAAGATCTTAGGTAAAGGCTAATAATACCTTTAGAGCTAAGCTAACTCTTAATAGTAAAATAAAGAATAAAGCAGAGAAGTTAGTGAAGAAAGACTATATTTACTATAAGAAGTATAAGGTAAAGAAGTTAAAAAACTTATAGAAGGTCTATAGGGCACTCTGCCTAATAAAGGACTAGAAAGTTAATAAAGAGTTATTTAAGAAAGTAAAGGAAGTAATAAATTATTAACCTAATAATATAAAGAAGGCATATAATATGTGGTTAAAGGATAATAGCGTAAAGGAACCTAAAGAAAATAATACTATGTTTTTAGCTATAGAAGAGTCTTTAGAGGCCTTCCTTACCTAGGGCAAATCACAGGTTATACTTAATAGCGGCACTTTAATCCATATCTTTAATAATAAACGCTAGTTTATAGACCTTAATTATAGTTAATAACCTAGAATTTAAGCCAGTTATAGTGTCACTAAGGCTTACAGCGTTAGCATAGCTTGGATTGTATTAATAGATAGTTAGACCCTTACCTTATTAAAGGCCTAGTACTAACTAATATTCTTCGCAAACCTTATATCTCTTTAGCTACTTATATAGAAAAGAATAAGGTAGGATAACCTTACTAGAAGGGTTATAGACCTAGTAAGAGGTAATTAGGAGATATTTTAAACCTAGATTATTAGTATATAGCTATGTATAGAGGGCTTAAGCCTATTAGAGGTCTTCACTATTAAGGGAGATTCGCAAGACCTAAAGGCCGTAATAATAACGCCTATAGACCTATAGCATTCTAGATTAGCGTATCTAGGTAAGTGTTGGAACAAGCATGATATCAATCGCGCTTGGCAGCCGCAATTCCCTTCGGCTGAAGGTCGGCCGCCGCGCGCGTGTGCGTGCGCGGGCGCGTGCCTCCCTTCCTGCTCACAAGCAGGACTATAATAGGGCAGGGCCTGGGTTACGTGACCCACCTACATCACGTGACCTATATAAGCTATAGATGCTTTTTCCCTCTTATAAGAGCCCTCTCTTTTCTTAGCTTCCTTTCTAATAGAATACACAGAGCTTATAATAGATTATTTAATTCATACTATCACAAGCGCGCCTAATTAATAACTAGCCATTATCACACCTAGTGATTCTAATACTAATTAGTGGTTAACTTTATAACTACTTTTGTTTATAAATGCCTACTATCTTTTAAAGACACTGTAGATTAGCTAGGTTCTATCTAGAAGAGACCTTCATAGAAGTAGCGTAATTTAGCTAGCCTATTAAGGTAATAAGAGTAGCTTTATTATTTAAGATCCCTAATTATACTAAGGAAGAAGCTAACTCTAGCTAGCCTATTAAGGTAATAAGAGTAGCTAGAAGAAGCTAAAGCCTAAACTAAGAAGAAGAGTTTAACTCTAGTAGCTAAGCTATCCTATTATTCTTTAACTTAGTATATTCTATTACACATAAAGCCAATCGCTAGAGCTCGCGATTCTTTATATCTTTTTCCCTAATCCCTTTATCACTTCCCTTATTCTATCTCCTCTAATACTATAAGTTATAATAGTTAATAAGAAGGAATAACTATAAAACCTAATAAGTAATAATAGCTCTTAAGCGGATCCCTTAGAAGCCCTAGAATTTACTATCCCCTTCCTCTATATCCTATAGTAACTACACTAGTATATTATAGAAGAAATACTTACTAGGATAGATAAATTTAATATTAAGGATAATAATATACCTAAGATATAAGTAACCTATATCCTCTCTTAGGTTAAGGACTATATAATATAAAAGATATATAGAAGATTACTCTTTATAGAATTTACTTAAGACTTTAACTTATAAACCTATAGTAACTTTCTTAAGACCCTAGTTATAGTCCTAAGGCACTTATAGGACTACTATATTAACTCTAGAATCTATATAATAATTAACTAGAATATAAATATAGTAATAAACCTCTAAGAAGTCCTTAACTAATAGGAATTCTACTTCTAGTTATAAGAAAAAGTAAAGGATACCTAGAAGAAATATAATAACTTCTAAAAGAATATAATTAAGAATAGTAACTTCCTTAATAACCTCTATAATAATAATAATATCTAGGACTAATAGAGTATAACTACTTATTCCTCCTACTAACCTTTATAACCTTTATAAAGAGTAATATTAGTAGCCCTCCCCTAAGAATAAAACCCTTAGCCCCTTCCTTAAATACCTTAAGCCCTATAAGCCCTTCCTTATTATCCCTAAGAACCTATATTTACCTAGGAAAGAATCCCTACTCCCTAATAATAAGCCCTTTCTATCTACTAAAGGATAGTATATAAACCTACTAATAATCCTCCCTTTAAGCCTCTATAACTAATAGTAAAGTAGATCTTAGACCTTATTAAGATATATATATCTAAGTAGTAATATAGTGCTAATAACTATAATATACTTAAACTAAAGCTCTAGATCTTTAGGTAAAAGTATAAGCTTCTAGATATTAAACTAGAATAAGCTAGGTATATATTTAAGGTAATATTAAAAGGAAAAGCTTATTAGTACTACTTAGACTACCTCTCTAAACCTAGTAACCCTTAGGACCTTACTACCTTTATAAGAAGAATAAAGGAGAGGTTTAAGACTAAAGATATAAGGTAGAAGTATCTCCTTAAATAATATAATACTTTACTCTAGAAGACTATTAATAAAAACCCTAATAAATTAAAGATAGAATACTTTAATAAACTTATTAAGAGGCTATTAACCTTATAGTAAGCTATTCCTAATATAGGTTAATTAGAAAAAGCCCTTAGGAACTAGATTATAACCACTTATAATAGGATTCCTAAGTATAAAGGGTACCTTACTAACCCTCTAGATAGCCTCTAATAATTCTATAAGTATATATATATAATAATCTAGCTTATTATAGAGGAATCTAGTAGTTAATATTAATTCCCTACTAATACCTAGACTCCTAATACCTTCTAGACTAATAGAAGGTATAATAATAAGGGTAAAGAGTTATAATACCCTCTATAAAGGTAGAAAGGTAGGAGAGGCCCTTCCTATATAAAGAAATATTATATATATAGTAAAGAGGGATATTAGTTAATAAAGTATCCTAAGGAAGAGTATAAGAAGGTATACTAGTAATATAAGAACTATTACCTAGTAAATACCTTATTATCCTTACTAGCTTTATATAATACCTTTCTTACCTAGTATAAAGGTACCCTAATAGAAGATTCTACTCCTTATCCCTCTAAAGTTAATAAGGTTACCTAGTATATAATAAGCCTTAGATTTAATACTAAGCTAGAGGGAGAGGAAGAAGAAAGGGTGCCTATAAGCTTCTTTACCTATAGTATAACCCTTAATAGTTAGAAAATAGTTAAAGTCCTTATAAATTAAGCTATAATATATAGACTAAGTAAGAAGAATCTATTTAATAATAGGAATACTACTAGGCCTCCTTACCTATTTCTACTTAAAGACTATTACTTATCTAAGGCCTTCTAAGGTATTATACTAGATACTAGAGTAGTATAGTTCTTAATAGTAGGCTAATCTTAAGTTATAGTACTATAGAAGATAATACTAAAGATTTATCTTAATACTATAAGGGCAGGTAAAGTAGTTATTATATTTAGTAGAGGCTAGCTAATTATATTACTTAGAATAATTAATATACCTATGTTAAAATTATGCTATTTATAGCACTATTTTATAGGCCCACTAGTTGCCTAGTTGCGTTGTTGCAACGTTGGTTACAAGGCGTTGCCTGCAGCGTTGTTGGCCGTGGCCAGCAGCTTTGGCTGTGACCTGCACACAACCAACCCACAGGCTTGTATGACTAAGCCGACTAGGCTACCCTATAGGGAAGCTAAAATCGACTGTAACTAGGGAACTAGTAGTCGTATAAAAGGCTGACTTATACTGTTCGAATCCTTGATTTTTTCCGGATTTAATGATGTATTTTATTTATAGGGTTGCTTATTAGATTGCTTAGTTAGTGCACGTGGGTGGCTAGATTGTATGGTCGTGAGTCGATTTTTTACTTTTCCTATACAAATGAATTTTGCGGAAAATAAAAAGTAGCTCCTAAGACCTGGCTAGCGACCCCCTTCCGTCGATATGGTCGGTAGGTCTATAAGGGGACTCAGAAAATCCTCTTATTGCTCGTTAGATCGTTCGTCTAGCTAAAATCTACTATATTCAACTATTAAAGCTCTATATCTTGAAGAATCGTCGTATTATAGTGAATCTAGAAGCCGCCGCGTTAAATCTACTAGGGAGGTCTTCCTATCCCTCTAGTACAGATTCCCTTCCATTTTCAATAGGTTATGAGCCCGGAAGGCCTAAAGATTACTACATTACTGCGTTATTCTACTGCGATTAGTGCTTGATTTTGGGTACTAGTTACTCTCTACTAGACCTATGGGCTCTTAGATTACGAAGGAAATCCGCTAGAATTTGAAGCTTTTCATCCACTAGCTCTACGCATCGCAACATCAGACCCTTGGTGTTAAATTCATTTACAGCCGCACCTGCAACCACCACATTGCAACCGTAACTATCTAGTTACAACCACAACCTCTTTTAGTGATTCTATTCACTGCCGCGACCGTTATATTTAATATTATCTACTCTGTAGATACGCTGCATTTCTTTTAAATCATTGAACATCTAGTATATCTATACTAGGCTTTTTGACCTATTGTAATACGTTGCACGCACTATACGTTGTGTTGTGGCTGCTGCAATACCTATATCCTACGATTCCTATCCGTCATTTTTGGTGTTGAGAAAATTTTCGCAGAGAATCTTCTCCGGTCCGTTTCTGCCCGCGTATACCGCAGACCCACTTTTAGACCTCGAGGGGCACCCTTTCAAACAGCCCCGCCGCACAATTTGCGTGCGCAACCCGGTTGCACCACAACCTAGCTTCTAGCGCGCGATATTTGCAACAGGAAGAAATTTGGAGATCTTACACAGGAACTTTTAGAGATGGCACCACCGAGTTATAAGGGTAAGGGACCTGCTGCAGGCCCTTCTAGCCCTCCTAGGGACCCTGATAGGATGGAAATAGAAGGTCTGGCTGTTCAAGCCAGTGCTTTTCAACAATAGATGCAAAGCCAAATTGAACAACAAGGCAAGACCTTAACTGATTTTATCAAGCATACTGAGTCAAATTATCTAAAAAACGAGGCTAGCATCAAAGATCTATTAGATAAATTGACGCAAACCATGACTATTATGCAAGGTCTTCAGGATTCTTCTACTAAGCTAAGGGAAGAAAATACCAAGGCTCCAGTAGAAGACCTGCCTGCTACTAATTCTGCGAGTTTACCTTCTAGTAACTTATAAGCTGCCTTTAACACAGGGGCTATTAAGGAACTAAATAAGAAGGTTCACTCTATTCCTGAGGGAGCTAAGCTAAAAGGCCCTGAAAACTATGATCAGTGGAAGCAAGCCCTGAGCATATAATTTAGAGCCCTAGGATTGCCTGAATTTATAGATAATCCTAGCTTAGCAGGCCATCTAGCTAACTGTGATCAAGCTATTCTTTTGATAATATTAAGAGATAGTTGCTAACCTGGGCCACAGGCAGCTATATGTTGGCAAAAATCCCCCGAAGAAGCCTATAAAGTCCTTATTAGGCAGTATTCGCAGAGTGCTGAAATCCAGCGAGGTACGCTATACGCTAGCTACCACTCCCTAAATTTTTTAAATTATAAGGGATCTTTAGAGGCTTTTAATGCTGATTTTAATAACTTACTAGCTAGACTACAGCTTTGTAGTGTAGAGATCGCTCCTATAGATTAAGTAAACCATTATATCAACGCATTAAAGCAGACCTTTCCTAGCTGGGCTAAGAGACAAAGATTTACTATCAGAGCTGCTAGGGCATAAGGGCTGCCTGTAAATACCTTAAATTTACAGTTCCTTATGGCGGATTTATTAGAAGAACAGAGGGATAAAACCTCTCCTATGGCTAAAGCTCTTAGCTATAAGGCTTCTAATAATAAGGGAAATTCTAAGGACGAGGAAAAGAAATCATCTTCTAATCCTAACACTAAGAAGGACTCTACTAACGCCACTAAAGAGCAGGATAAGAAGGATTCAAACCCTTCTAAAGCCTCTAGGAAGAAAAAGCAGAAGAAGAAGAGTGGCAACGGGGATAATAAAGGAAAAGAAGCTGCTTTTGCGTTAGGCTATAGCCTAGCTACGGGATACGTTGAAGAACTAGATTCTAGCGAATCTAGCAGCGAGGATAGTAGTGATTCTGAATCTGATTTAGATACCTCTAGTACCACTACTAGTGATACTACTAGCAAGCCTACTTTTAGCTACTCTAATGATGTGGTTAAAAACTCCCTTCTATATGATACAGGTTCTTCTTGTCATATTTGTAATAATAGGGCTTTCTTTAGGGACTTTAAGCCTCTTAAGAAAGGTCAAACCGGCCCTATAATTACAGCAGGAGGACCTATTTATCCTAAAGGAAGAGGCACCGCTGTTTTTAACGTTCTGGTCAAGAAAAATCCACCAGAATATAGGCCTTTAGCTCTGCTAGATGCCCTATATTTCCCGGGTATAGATACCAACCTAGTTAGCGGTTTATCCCACTATCTTAAGGGAGGTTATCTAGCTAAAGATCAGCTTTTCCTAGCCAATAAAAGCCCCTGTGGGTTACTAGAACCTACTAAACACGGCTTCTTTTTGCAGATTAAGGGGCAAGCTACTCCTAAGATCTGCAAGCATTCAACCTACCTCTCCTTTATGGGCTCTTAATATTGCAACCAACAACAACAAAGAGCCTATAAGACCGAATTAGGGTTTTCCTACCCTATAGAGGTTCAAATTCCGCAGCCAGCATTCAATCCCGAGGAATATCAACAAATCGAAGAATTAGACTCTAAAGAAGACAAAGATTCAGCCCTATATCCCACCGAAGCTCCTCCTAGTTAGGTATCTTCTATAGGGGGTTTAGAAGGTCTATACCCTAATGACTTAGGTGACGATAGTGGCCGTTTATTGCCCCCAGAGGCCTGTGATTCTTAAGAGGCCTGGCAACAGAGGGAGCTAGGGGATAATAGCTCTGAAAAGCTAGATTCTAGCTACAAGAAACTGCTAGATTTAGCCCTTCTTTGGCACATTTGATTAGGCCACATTGGCCTCCCTTTACTTAAGAAATCTTCGAAATTAGCTAAAGGGATCCCTGATTTTTCCGCTATTAAAGACAAGGATTTTAACTGCATAGCCTGTATACAATTAAAGGCTGTTAGAAGACTAACTAAAAGACCTATTTAGGACCCCCCTAGGGTTTTAGATATCCTAGAGGGAGATACGGTTAAAATCGAACCTATACCACACAATAAGAAGGCCCTAGTCCTTATACTTATTAATCGAAAATCCCGGTATAAATGGTGCTTTTTATTAGCTAATAAAGAAGGTCAGACCCTTTATACTGCTATTAAGGGCTTCTTTAAGGCCCTGAAAAACCGATATAATGCGTATCCTAGGCACCTTCACTTTAACGGAGGTACTGAGATTAACAACGAACTTTAGCACTGGTTATCTTCTAAAGGAATTTGCTTTAGCACCTCTTGCCCCTATATTCACGAATAGAATAGGCTAGTTAAGAGGGCTATTAGGGTTATCCTAGACCGGCTTAGAGCTACACTTCAGTGGTCTAAGCTACCTTTATATCTATGGTCTTATATCCTTCTAGCCATAGTGGACTTAGTTAACATTACCGCTAATACAACTAAGCCCCTAACCCCTAAGCAGCTATTTCTAGCTAACTTAGAGCCTAAGACTATCTATAAGCCTGACTTCTTGAAAATTAGGGCTATAGGGTCTTATTACGAGGTTCTAATACCTCCGGAGCAGAGATTAAAGCTTCAGAAGCTAGCCCCTAGGACTATCCCTAGCCGGCTGCTTGCTACTCTAGGTTCCAGCGTCTATCTTATTTATATACCCTCTAAAAGGTCAGTCGTTAAGACTAGCTTTGTTAAGATTATAGAGGATATAGGCTCTGTAGGGTCCCCTAAGCCTTTAGGGAGCTATCCTTCAGAGGGAGAAGCCGATATCTCACGAGATCTAGAGGTTCAGGATAGCTATCCAAAGCCTCTAGCGCCCCCAGCGCCCACAGCGCCTACAGCGCCCGCCGCGCCTACAACGCCCGGGACGACCGCTGTAACGCCTCCAGCGCTACCCCTAGAGAGCCTAAGCTCTAGCGCCCCTAATAAGGGTGCTATCGAAAAACCGTTTTTAGATTCGGATTCTTTAATTGACCCTGATTCTATGGATATCGATGATTTCAACCTATCTTCTTTTGTTAAGGAGATATGCTTTAAGGCACAACAAAAGGCTAAATCGTCAGCTAACAACAATAATGATTCGGATACACCCAAGACCTGGAAACAAGCATTAAAAAGCAAGGATAGCCAAAAATGGGTTAATGCTACCTTTAGCGAATTTAAGCAGCTACTAGCTACCGGAACTTTTAAATTTATAGGGATAGACCAAATTCCTAAGGGCCGAAAAGTTCTTAAAAATAGGCTTGTTTATAAGCTTAAAAAGGATAAAGAAAATAATCCTATAAAACACAAGGCCTAACTCGTTGCAAAAGGCTTTATGCAGATAGAAGGTCAAGATTACATTGAAACCTATGCTGCAACTAGCATCCCCCCTAGTTAGCGGATATTACTAGCCCTAGCGGCTTGTAACGACTAGGAAGTTGAACAGGTCGATTTTATAGGGGCATTCTTAA
The DNA here is from genome assembly GCA_023658475.1 of Epichloe elymi. Lineage (NCBI taxonomy): Eukaryota > Fungi > Ascomycota > Sordariomycetes > Hypocreales > Clavicipitaceae > Epichloe > Epichloe elymi. The sequence goes on along the minus strand of CP098278.1, from coordinate 2,166,449 downwards.
ACAGCTTATTAAAAGAAGCTATTTATATGCAGATCCCTGATGGATTCGTTAAATTTGCCAAAGCTGCTTCGCCTGAAATAGCTAAATTACTCAAGAAATACGGCTATAATCCCTCTCAAAAGCAGGTTATCTTCCTATAGAAAGCTTTATATAGATTAAAACAGAGCTCTAGAGAGTGGCAGTAAGCTTTAAAAGAGCTTCTTCAAAAATTAGGCTTCCATCCCCTTATATCTAACCCTACTGTCTTCTTCAATCTAACTACATCTACATACATAGCAACCTATGTGGATAACTGTCTTCTAATAGGACCGGATCTAGCTTATATCAACAAGCTAAAGAAGCTATTACACAAAGCTTACCCTATAGAAGATCGTGGGCCAGCCGAATTTTTCCTAGGCGTTTAAATCACTAGAAATCGAAAGAAAGGGACCCTAACTATTCACCAGTCCCAGTACATTTCTGAAGCCCTAGAGAGATTCAACATGAAAGATGCTAGGCCTGCTAAAATTCCTCTTCAACCCGGAATTATAAAACAGGCAGCCAACCACCTAACTAAACCTCTTTCCTCCTCCAATCACAAGCTATATTAGAGTATTATAGGGACTATTATATACTTAATGCTCCTTACAAGGCCCGATATTGCTTTTCCGGTTCAGTGGCTTTCAACAGCGTTAGCTAAGCCTTATATAGAGCACTTAAATGCTGCTAAACATCTACTTAGATACCTTCTAGGCTCTATAGGTTATTCTATAACTTATAGAAGGTCTAAAAACGCTATTAAGGCTTCTATAACCCTTATTAGCTTCTGTGATAGCGACTTCGCGGGAGATAAGTCCTCTAAATCAACCTATGCTTATCTCTATAAGCTAGCTAAAGGACCTATTAGCTAGAAATCAAAGAAAGCAACTACGATAGCTTTATCGACATTAGAGGCCGAATCAGATGCTCTATGTGAAGCTATTAGGGAGCTAGAGTGGCTTTATAGCCTTTTTAAGGAAATTAAGCTGCCTATAGCACCTCCTGTTCCGATTTTTAGTGATAACCAAGGCGCTATTATAACCGCTAATAACCCTGCTCTTCACAGCAGAACAAAGCATACCCTGCTAAAATTCAACTATACCAGAGAAAAGGTATAGAAGGGTATAGCTAAGGTTATCTACATTAACACTAAAGAGATGCCTGTAGATGGCTTAACTAAGCCCCTGCCTAACGATAAATTTCAACAATTTATTCAACTATTAGGTCTTACGAACACAAAGGCCTAGTTTTAAAGAAAAACAACTAAAAAGTCGAAAAACCTAAAATCAACAAAAACACTGGAATTCCGTTGAAAAGTTATTGATATTAGTTAAAAGTTATTGGATTATTATTGGATTTATTATTGAATTTATCGTTAACTTAGATATCTATTAAAGAGCTAAGTTCAGGTATCGAATTAGTTAACTCATACTTTTCTAGAGGGAGTGTTAAAATTATGCTATTTATAGCACTATTTTATAGGCCCACTAGTTGCCTAGTTGCGTTGTTGCAACGTTGGTTACAAGGCGTTGCCTGCAGCGTTGTTGGCCGTGGCCAGCAGCTTTGGCTGTGACCTGCACACAACCAACCCACAGGCTTGTATGACTAAGCCGACTAGGCTACCCTATAGGGAAGCTAAAATCGACTGTAACTAGGGAACTAGTAGTCGTATAAAAGGCTGACTTATACTGTTCAAATCCTTGATTTTTTCCGGATTTAATGATGTATTCTATTTATAGGGTTGCTTATTAGATTACTTAGTTAGTGCACGTGGGTGGCTAGATTGTATGGTCGTGAGTCGATTTTTTACTTTTCCTATATAAATGAATTTTGCGGAAAATAAAAAGTAGCTCCTAAGACCTGGCTAGCGACCCCCTTCCGTCGATACGGTCGGTAGGTCTATGAGGGGACTCAGAAAATCCTCTTATTGCTCGTCAGATCGTTTGTCTAGCTGAAATCTACTATATTCAACTATCAAAGCTCTATATCTTGAAGAATCGTCGTATTATAGTGAATCTAGAAGCCGCCGCGTTGAATCTACTAGGGAGGTCTTCCTATCCCTCTAGTACAGATTCCCTTCCATTTTCAATAACCTATACCCTTTAGTAATATTATATTTTATATAATACTAATAAATACTCCCTTCCTACTTTGCCTTAATAATATAGGCTAATTAAGGATTAACTTTATTACTACTAAGAATATCCTCTAGTAAGGGAATATTAAGGTGCCCCTAGTATATAAATAGGGCTATATATAGATACTATTAATATAAGATAAGAAGGTAGTAGCGTGGAATTACTTAACTAAGATTAAATTATAGTATTTATATTATTACTTTAGTTATCCTTTAGTATACTAACTCTATAATCTCCTAAGTAATATAGGGCATAAGATTACCTTTAAAGCTATTAAGGTAATATTAAAGGTATACTACTAGTGCTAGATAAATACTAATAGCCCCTATTACTTTAAATTTACTCTTAAGGATAAGTATACCTTTAACTTTAAAGTAATAGTTAATATTATATACCTTAATAGTAACTACCTAACGCTCTATATAGTAGATATAGCTATAGTATTCTATATAGTAAGATTCCTTCCTAATATCTTAGCTAAAATAACTTAGAAAGCCCTTAGAATATACTAGATTAACGTGTACTAAGGACCTCCTAATTAGATTATTACTAATACTAGTATAAACTTTTATAGTAAAGAATTTCGCTAATTTACGGTATTAATATTAATCTCTGTTAAAGAGGTCCTAATTAAGGCATATTATAGTATTAGAAAAGTTAAGAGATATTATAGGCCGCTCTAAAGGGCCTACGATATTATCTAGAGAGAATGCCTAATAACCCTAGAACCTATTGCCCTATAGATAGCTATAAAAGCCCTTAACAATACTATAGGTCTAAATAGTATTGAAAATGGAAGGGGAATCTAGCTAGAGGGATAGGAAGACCTCCCTAGTAGATTCCAACGCGGCGGCTTCTAGATTCACTATAATACGACGATTCTTCAAGATATAGAGCGTTAATAGTTAAATATAGTAGATTTCTAGCTAGACAAACGATCTAACGAGCAATAAGAGGATTTTCTAAGTTCCCCTTATAGACCTACTAACCGTATTAACGGAAGGGGGTCGCTAGCCAGGTCTTAGGAGCTATTTTTTATTTTCCGTAAAATTCATTTATATAGGAAAAGTAAAAAATCGACTCACGGCCATACAATCTAGCCACCCACGTGCACGAACTAAGCAATCTAATAAGCAACCCTATAAATAAAATACATTATTAAATCCAGTAAAAATTAAGGATTCGAACAGTATAAGTCAGCCTTTTATACGACTACTAGTTCCCTAGTTACAGTCGATTTTAGCTTCCCTATAGGGTAGCCTAGTCGGCTTAGTCATACAAGCCTGTGGGTTAGTTGTGCGCGGAGCGTAGGTCACAGCCAAAGCTGGCCACAGCTAACAACGCTGCAGGCAACGCCTTGTAACCAACGTTGCAACAACGCAACTAGGCAACTAGTGGGCCTATAAAATAGTGCTATAAATAGCATAATTTTAACACTCCCTCTAGAAAAGTATGAGTTAACTAATTCAATACCTAAACTTAGCTCTTTAATAGATATCTAAGTTAACAATAAATTCAATAATAAATCCAATAATAATCTAATAACTTTTTAACTAATATCAATAACTTTTCAACGGAATTCCAGTGTTTTTGTTGATTTTAGGTTTTTTGACTTTTTAGTTGTTTTTCTTTAAAACTAGGCCTTTGTGTTCGTAAGACCTAATAGTTGAATAAATTGTTGAAATTTATCGTTAGGCAGGGGCTTAGTTAAGCTATCTGCAGGCATCTCTTTAGTATTAATATAGATAACCTTAGCTATACCCTTCTATACCTTTTCTCTAGTATAGTTGAATTTTAGCAGGGTATGCTTTATTCTGCTGTGAAGAACAGGGTTATTAGCGGTCATTATAGCGCCTTAGTTATCACTAAAAATCGGAACAGGAGGTGCTATAGGTAGCTTAATTTCCTTAAAAAGGCCATAAAGCCACTCTAGCTCCCTAATAGCTTCACATAGAGCATCTAATTCGGCCTCTAATGTCAATAAAGCTATTGTAGTTGCTTTCTTTGATTTCTAGCTAATAGGTCCTTTAGCTAGCTTATAGAGATAAGCATAGGTTAATTTAGAGGACTTATTACCCGCGAAGTCGCTATCACAGAAGCTAATAAGGGTTACAGAAGCCTTAATAGCGTTTTTAGACCTTCTATAAGTTATAAAATAACTTATAGAGCCTAGAAGGTATCTAAGCAGATGTTTAGTAGCATTTAAGTGCTCTATATAAGGCTTAGATAGCGCTATTAAAAGCCACTGAACCGGAAAGGCAATATTAGGTCTTGTAAGGAGCATTAAATATATAATAGTCCCTATAATACTCTGATATAGCTTATGATTAGAGGGGGAAAGAGGTTTAGTTAGGTGGGCTGCCTATTTAATAATTCCAGGTTATAGGGGAATTTTAGCAGGCCTAGCATCTTTCATGTTGAATCTCTCTAGGGCCTCAGAAATATACTAGGACTGGTGGATAGTTAGGGTCCCTTTCTTTCGATTTCTAGTGATTTAAACGCCTAGGAAGAATTCGGCTAGCCCACGATCTTCTATAGGATAAGCTTTATGTAATAGCTTCTTTAGCTTGTTAATATAAGCTAGATCCGGTCCTATTAGAAGACAGTCATCCACATAAGTCGCTATATATGTAGATGTAGTTAGGTTAAAGAAGACAGCCAGGTTAGATATAAGGGGGTGGAAGCCTAATTTTCAAAGAAGTTCCTTTAGAGCCTGCTGCCACTCTCTAGAGCTCTATTTTAATCTATATAAAGCTTTTTAAAGGAAAATAACCTGCTTTTAAGAGGGATTATAGCCGTATTTCTTGAGTAATTTAGCTATTTTAGGCGTAGCAGCTTTGGCAAATTCAACGAATCTATTAGGGATCTACATATAAATAGCTTCCTTTAGTAGACTATTTAGAAAGGCCCCTATAAAATCAACCTGTTTAACTTCCTAGTTATTATAAGCCGCTAGGGCTAGTAATATCCGCTAACTAGGGGGAATGCTAGTAGCAGCGTAGGTCTTGATATAATCCTGACCTTCTATCTGCATAAAGCCTTTTATAACGAGTTAGGCCTTATGTTTTATAGGATTATTTTCTTTATCCTTTTTAAGCTTATAGATAAGCCTATTTTTAAGAACTTTTCGGCCCTTAGGAATCTAGTCTATCCCTATAAATTTAAAAGTTCCGGCAGCTAATAGCTGCTTAAATTCGCTAAAGGTAGCATTAACCTATTTTTAGCTATCCTTGCTTTTTAAAGCTTATTTCTAGGTCTTAGGGGTATCCGGATTGTTATTATTAGATAACAATTTAGCCTTTTGTTGTGCCTTAAAGCATATCTCCTTAACTAAGGAAGATAAGTTAAAATTATCAATATCCATAGAATCAAGGTTAATTAAAGAATCCGAATCTGAAAACGGTTTTTCAATAGCACCCTTATTAGGGGCGCTAGAACTTGGGCTCTCTAGGGGTAGCGCTGGAGGCGTTACAGGCGTTACAGGCGTTGCAGCGGTCGTCCCGGGCGGTGTTGTTATAGGCGCGGCGGGCGCTGCGGGCGCTATGGGCGCTGGGGGCGCTAGAGGCTTTGGATAGCTATCCTAAACCTCTAGATTATCTCGTGAGATATCGGCTTCTCCCTCTAAAGGATAGCTCCCTAAAGGCTTAGGGGACCCTACAGAGCCTATATCCTCTATAATCTTAACAAAGCTAGTCTTAATAACTAACCTTTTAGAGGGTATATAAACAAGATAAACGCTAGAACCTAGAGTAGCAAGCAGCCGGCCAGGGATGGTCCTAGGGGCTAGCTTCTAAAGCTTTAATCTCTGCTCCGGAGGTATTAGAACCTCGTAATAAGACCCTATAGCCCTAATTTTCGAGAAATCAGGCTTATAGATAGTCTTAGGCTCTAAGTTAGCTAGAAATAGCTGCTTAGGGGTTAGGGGCTTAGTTATATTAGCAGTGATGTTAACTAAGTCCACTATAGCTAGAAGGATATAAGACCATAGATATAAAGGCAGCTTAGACCACTGAAGTGTAGCTCTAAGCTAGTCTAGGATAACCCTAATAGCCCTCTTAACTAGCCTATTCTGTTCGTGAATATAGGGGCAAGAGGTACTAAAGCAAATTCCTTTAGAAGATAACTAAGACTGAAGTTTGTTATTAATTTCAGTACCTCCGTCGAAGTGAAGGTGCCTAGGATACGCGTTATATTGGTTTTTTAGGGCCTTAAAGAAGCCCTTAATAGCAGTATAAAGGGTCTGACCTTCTTTATTAGCTAATAAAAAACACCACTTATACCGGGATTTTCGATTAATAAGGATAAGGACTAGGGCCTTCTTATTATATAGTATAGGTTCGATTTTAACCATATCTCCCTCTAGAATATCTAAAACCCTAGGGGGGTCCTAAATAGGTCTTTTAGTAGGTCTTCTAATAGCCTTCAATTGCATACAGGCTATACAGTTAAAATCCTTTTCTTTAACAGCGGAAAAATCAGGGATCCCTTTAGCTAATTTTGAAGATTTCTTAAGTAAAGGGAGGCCGATGTGGCCTAATCGAATGTGCCAAAGAAGGGCTAAATCTAGTAATTTCTTATAACTAGAATCTAGCTTTTTAGAGCTATTATCCCCTAGCTCCCTCTGTTGCCAGGCCTCTTAAGAATTATAGGCCTCTGGGGGCAGTAGACAGCCACTATCGTTACCTAAGTTATTAGGGTATAGACCTTCTAAACCCCCTATAGAAGATGCCTGACTAGGAGGAGCTTCGGTGGGACATAGGGCTGAATCTTCTTCTTCTTTGGAATCTAATTCTTCGATTCGTTAATATTCCTTGGGATTGAATGCTGGCTGCGGAATTTGAACCTCTATAGGGTAGGAAAACCCTAATTCAGTCTTATAGGCTCTTTGCTATTGGTTTTATTGTTGGTTGCAAAATTAAGAGCCTATAAAGGAGAGGTGGGTTAAATGCTTGCAGATCTTAGGAGTAGCTTGCCCCTTAATCTGCAAAAAGAAGCCGTGTTTAGTAGGTTCTAGTAACCTATAGGGGCTTTTATTAGCTAGGAAAAGCTAATCTTTAGCTAGATAACCTCCCTTAAGATAGTGGGATAACCCGCTAACTAGGTTAGTATCTATACCGGGGAAATATAGGGCATCTAGCAGAGCTAAAGGCCTATATTCTGGTGGATTTTTCTTGACCAGAACGTTAAAAACAGCGGTGCCTCTTCCTTTAGGATAGATAGGTCTTCCTGCTATAATTATAGGGCCGGTTTAACCTTTCTTAAGAGGCTTAAAGTCCCTAAAGAAAGCCCTATTATTATAAATATAACAAGAGGAGCCTGTATTATATAGAAGGGAGTTTTTAACCACATCGTTAGAGTAGCTAAAAGTAGGCTTGCTAGTAGTGTCACTAGTGGTGGTGGTACTAGAGGTATCTAAATCAGATTCAGAATCACTACTATCCTCGCTGCTAGACTCGCTAGAATCTAGTTCTTCAACGTATCCCGTGGCTAGGCTATAGCCTAATGCAAAAGCAGCTTCTTTTCCTTTATCTTTATCCCCGTTACCACTCTTCTTCTTCTGCTTTTTCTTCCTAGAGGCTTTAGAAGGGTTTAAATCCTTCTTATCCTACTCTTTAGTGGCGTTGGTAGAGTCCTTCTTAGTATTAGGATTAGAAGGTGACTTCTTTTCCTTATCCTTAGAATTTCCCTTATTATTAGAAGCCTTATAGCTAAGAGCTTTAGCCATAGGGGAGGTTTTATCCCTCTGCTCTTCTAATAAATTAGCCATTAGGAACTGTAAATTTAAGGTATTTATAGGCAGCCCTTATGCCCTAGCAGCTCTGATAGTAAATCTTTGTCTCTTAGCCTAACTAGGAAAGGTCTGCTTTAATGCGTTAATATAATGGTTTACTTAATTAATAGGAGCGATCTCTACACTATAAAGTTATAGTCTAGCTAGTAGGTTATTAAAATTAGCATTAAAAGCCTCTAAAGATCCCTTATAATTTAAAAAATTTAGGGAGTGGTAGCTAGTGTATAGCGTACCTCGCTGGATTTCAGCACTCTGCGAATACTACCTAATAAGGACTTTATAGGCTTCTTTAGGGGATTTTTGCTAATATATAGCTGCCTGCGGTCCTGGTTAATAGCTATCTCTTAATATTATCAAAAGAATAGCTTAATCACAGTTAGCTAGATAGCCTGCTAAGCTAGGATTATCTATAAATTCAGGTAATCCTAGGGCTCTAAATTAAATGCTCAGGGCTTGCTTCCACTAATTATAGTTTTTAGGACCTTTTAGCTTAGCTCCCTTAGGAATAGAGTGAACCTTCTTATTTAGTTCCTTAATAGCCCCTGTATTAAAGGCAGCTTGTAAGTTACTAGAAGGTAAACTCGCAGAAGTAGTTATAGTAGGCAGGTCTTCTACCGGAGCTTTAGTATTTTCTTCCCTTAGCTTAGTAGAAGAATCCTGAAGACCTTGCATAATAGTCATGGTTTGCGTCAATTTATCTAATAGATCCTTAATACTAGCCTTGTTTTTTAGACGATTTGACTTAGTATGCTTAATAAAATTAGTTAAGGTCTTGCCTTGTTGTTCAATTTGGCTTTGTATCTGTTGTTAAAAAGCACTGGCTTGAATAGCCGGACCTTCTATATCTATCCTATCAGGGCTAGAAGGGCCTGCAGCAGGTCCCTTACCCTTATTATAACTCGGTAGTGCCATCTCTAAAAGTTCCTGTGCAAGATCTCTAAATTTCTTCCTGTTGTAAATAACGCGCGCTAGAAGCTAGGTTATGGTGCAACCGGGCTGCGCACGTAAATTATGTGGCGGGGCTGTTTAAAAGGGTGCCCCTCAAGGTCTAAAAGGGGGTCTGCGGTATGCGCGGGCAGAAAAAAGCCGGAGAAGATTCTCTATGAAAATTTTCTTAACACCAAAAATGACGGATAGGAATCGTAGGATATAGGTATTGCAGCAGCCACAACACAACGTATAGTGCGTGCAGCGTATTGTAATAGGTCAAAAAGCCTAGTATAGATATACTAGATGTTCGATAATTTAAAAGAAATACAGCGTATCTATAGAGTAGATAATATTAAATATAACGGTCGCGGTAGTGAATAGAATTACTAAAAGATGTTATGGTTGTAACTAGATAGTTATAGTTACAATGTGGTGGTTACAGGTGCGGCTGTAAATAAATTCAACACTAAGGGTCTGATGTTGCGATGCGTAGAGCTAGTGGATAAAAAGCTTTAAATTCTAGCGGATTTCCTTTGTAATCTAAGAGCCCACAGGTCTAGTAGAGAGTAACTAGTACCTAAAATCAAGCACTAATCGCAGTAGAATAACGCAGTAATATAGTAATCTTATAGGCCTTCCGGGCTTATAACCTATTGAAAATAGAAGGGGAATCTAGCTAGAGGGATAGGAAGACCTCCCTAGTAGATTCAACGCGGCGGCTTCTAGATTCACTATAATACGACAATTCTTCAAGATATAGAGCGTTAATAGTTGAATATAGTAGATTTCTAGCTAGACGAACGATCTGACGAGCAATGAGAGGATTTTCTGAGTTCCCCTTATAGACCTACCGACCATATTAACAGAAGGGGGTCGCTAGCCAGGTCTTAGGAGCTATTTTTTATTTTCCGCAAAATTCATTTGTATAGGAAAAGTAAAAAATCGACTCACGGCCATATAATCTAGCCACCCACGTGCACCAACTAAGCAATCTAATAAGCAACCCTATAAATAAAATACATCATTAAATCCAGAAAAAATCAAGGATTCGAACAGTATAAGTCAGCCTTTTATACGACTACTAGTTCCCTAGTTACAGTCGATTTTAGCTTCCCTATAGGGTAGCCTAGTCAGCTTAGTCATACAAGCCTGTGGGTTGGTTGTGTGCAGGAGCGCAGGTCACAGCCAAAGCTGGCCGCAGCCAACAACGCTGCAGGCAACGCTGCAGGCAACGCCTCGTAACCAACGTTGCAACAACGCAACTAGGCAACTAGTGGGCCTATAAAATAGTGCTATAAATAGCATAATTTTAACAATAGTAACTAGTGTGTAAAATTAATACCCTATTAGTACCTTAGTGTTTAAGGTAGAGGTAAGGGTATCTACTTCTACCTTAGGGAGTTTTCTAGGTCTTATTGCTCCTTTTTTAGCTTATTATATCTATTTATAAGGTACTCTATACTATTATAGTTAAAACACTGCCTTTTATACCTAGGTTTACGGTTATTTAGGTAGGTAGTGGGAGACTTTTTTTAGTCCTTATCCTTCTAATCTTTATTAGACCTTCTACCTTATAAAAAGTTATATCTATAATATTAGGGAGCCTTATTTAGGCCCTTATCTTCTAAATACTTAGACTTTTACTTGCTCTTTAGTATAGCCTCCTAGAGTTACTAAGCAAGTTATATAACCTTCTCTTATGCCTTTCCTATAATAAAGGCATATAGGTTAATCTAGTCTTATAGGTTAGGGAGTAGTTTTATAAAGAATATAAAAGCTTATAACTTTTTAGTGGCTCTTTCTAGGTATTTCTCTAGCGAATCTAGGTAGATACTAAATTTAATAGGAGTCTAGCCCTTATATTACTTTATATTCTCTAGCTATATAGCTATTTAGGCATTATAATTAGTAGTATCTTAGAGTAGTGTAAGAGTCTAGGTCTTAAATATATCCTAGTTATCTTTAAGATTACTTTAGTTATTAGCTATCTATTTATTAAGGTATTAGTCCTATCTTACCCTATAATTACTATATATATAGTTAAGTGTAAAGAGGATTTTTTAGTAATTATACTAATACTTTTACTTTACCCTATTAAAGGTATAGTTTAGATTATTTATCTATATTTTATACTTCTATAGGTTTATAGGGTATTAGAGGTTAGTAATATTCCTAACTTTAACCTCTTAGTGGCTATTACTAGAGGAGAAACTAGATCTTTACTACCTTTTTATCTTCTCTTTCCCTCTACCTAGCTATAGAAGATTAATAAGCTCTTACTCTTATTCCTATAGTTCTTTAAGTTTCTTAAGCTAAGTAATTTGCTTATTTATTACTATAGTATTAGCCCTAATATTAGAGGGTCTAGGTTTAGTCCTAGTTCCTATAGAATATAGTATATCTTTAGTAATAATACTACCCTTATTTAATTAACTTTAGTTATTATCTAATATTACTTAGGTTAATTAGGTAGTTCTTAGCCCTATATTACTCTTAGGTAGCTAGTAGTAGAAGCTTTAGAATTATAAGGATAAAGGTAGCTAGGTAAAAGGATATAGGGTGCACTTATATATTAACTAAAGCTTACTAGGTCTAAGTATAATATATATATAAGTTACTGGTTTATAGCTAGCGACTTGCTAATATTACATAGACCTAGCCCTTCCTTCTAGTGTCGGGCGCCGCGGTGCTCTGGCGCTGCGGTGCACGCATGCGCGTGGGTCATGTTCCTCACATATACCTTAGAGAAGAGGTTCTAGTAAATAAATATCAACCTATCCTTATTAGTACTAATAAAGTCCTTATCTACTAGTAGCTTATACTTTATTAGGAGCCTTTATATAGTAAATATAGCCTTATTACTATTATATAGGTTACCTATAGGGATTAGTTTTTACTTTAATTTAGCTACTATAGCTACCTATAGGGTAGTAAATATAGTAGGGGTTAGAGCTTAGTGCTAGACCCTAGGGTTTAGTTAAGTTAGTTAGGCTAAGGGTCCTATATAATCTACTAAGGGTCCTATATAATTTATATTAACTTACTCCTAGAGTTATACTATTTCTACTATTTACTTATTTAGTATATAGTAAAGTATTTTAAATTATACTTACTAAGCTACTAGGGGCACTATAGTATTAGATCCTAGGGTAATAGTCCCCTAGTTAGGATAATCCTAAGGTTAAAGTGTATTTTATATACCTATTAGTATATCTATTAGTATATTAAAGTCTATTTTTTTATTTTTTAGTAGCTATTATAAGACTAAAGGAAGTTTCTTAATTATTATAGACTAGCCCCTAGGTAACTATAATAGGGTATTAATATAATATTAAGAAACTTAAGGAAAGAGAAGAGAAAGGTAGGAAACCTATCCTTACTAGGGCTCTTATAACCCCCTAACTACCTTATACTTATCCTCTTCCCTATACCTTTATATATATAGTATATATACACTCTAGACTTAGGGCCCTTAGGATTTGCCCCTACATATATATAACATATGTGCACTTTAGCAGATGCTTAGGACTATCTATCCCTACACGTACACGACACGTGTGCATCCTGAAGAATGCTTAGACAAAGCCCAAGCCCTTATAATATCTTGAAGAATCATTGTATTATAGTGAATCTAGAAGCCGCCGCGTTGGAATCTACTAGGGAGGTCTTCCTATCCCTCTAGCTAGATTCCCCTTCCATTTTCAATAATATTAAATATATAACGGTCGCGGCAGTGAATAGAATCACTAAAAGAGGTTATGGTTATAACTAGATAGTTACGGTTGCAATGTGGTGGTTGCAGGTGCGGCTGTAAATAAATTCAACACCAAGGGTCTGATGTTACGATGCGTAGAGCTAGTGGATAAAAAGCTTTAAATTCTAGCGGTTTCCTTTGTAATCTAAGAGCCCACAGGTCTAGTAGAGAGTAACTAGTACCTAAAATTAAGCACTAATCGCAGTAGAATAACGCAGTAATATAGTAATCTTATAGGCCTTCTAGGCTTATAACCTATTAAAAATAGATAGGAATCTATACTAGAGGGATAGGAAGACCTCCCTAGTAGATTTAACGCGGCGGCTTCTAGATTCACTATAATACAATAATTCTTTAAGATATAGAGCGTTAATAGTAAAATATAGTAGATTTCTAGCTAGATTGTCAGGGTCGTGGAGGCAATAGAGCGACAGAGGCTATGAAGGCGATGGCATTATATATAGTAGGGCCTAGTCATGGCTCGCAGCGCCCTAGCTACGAGGTCGCCGCGAGCTAGTTATATGCACATAGACGGGGTATTTAGGCAAAGGTTATATATATAGAATATAGGAGACTAGAGATTAAAACCTTTAAGCACACACACCTACCTTCTAGCTATATAGCTACTACCTTAATTATACTATTACCCTATTTTATTATATTTAGCCTAGAAGCCTTAATAAGTTAATCTCTCTTTCCTATTAGGGTAATAGGCTATTAGTAGGTTAAGGATATTAGCACTATATAGAATAAATACCTATTTAATAGGTACTAATAACTCTAGAGTAAATATACTATATAAAGATATATTTATAGATTAATACCTACTCCTAGAGTATAAGTCTTCTTATCTAACTACCCTAGAGAATTCCTATAGATTAGAGCTAGCTATTAATAATAAAGAAGCTATATTAAACTATAGCCTTATATAAGTAAAGGTATAGCTATAAATTACCTAAAAAAAATATAAACTTAAGTAACTATAGAAAAATTTATAGGAAGTAAATACCTCTCTCTAATTAGATAATACTAACTAAGGCTTTACTTCTACCCTATAAACCCCTCTTACTTAAGCCCCTATTCCTATTCCCTAGTTAGTACTAATTATACTAGGACTATATAGATATAGTATAGTAAAGATATAGCTTAAGACTCCTATATATAAAGGGGATACCTATAAGATTCTATAGATATTCCTAGTAGATTTAAATATAGTTTTTACTATAGATTAGAATATATTTATAAATAATATAATAAAGGTTATATATACTAGTAGCTACCTAGTAGATAAGGTAAAGTAATAGTAAATATATTTTACTACTATAAATAGTTATATAAACTACTAAAGCTATACTTAGATAGAGTTTATTTAATAGTTAAAAACTAGAGGAATAGATAAAGATAGTTACTACCTAGAAGCTATAGGAATACTACTAACCCTTTAGTAAGGTAAGGACTAGTTATTCTAAGTATTTATTAAGGTTTAGGGTAAGGTAGAAGTAGAATTACCTAAGCCTATACCTAAGCCTATAAGAATTACCTAGTTTATATAGTGCCTAAATAGTACTATAAAGAAGTAGGTATTTAGCTAAGAATACCCTATAAGTTAAAACTATCTTATAGGCTAAGGAAAGAAGGTAAAAGTAGTAATAAAAGAGGAAAAAAGGCCTTACTATAAAGGTAACTAAGGAGGTAACTAATAGAAGAGAAGGAATTACTTAGCTTTACTAGAAGGTAGGTTATAGGAAGGATACTAGGTAGAAATAAGGGGCTTACCTATTACCTATTTTAAGTATAAAAAACTAGGCTATCTCTTAACTAAGTGCCTTAAGCTAGACTATAGTATTTACTATAGAGGTAGCTATACTACTAACTAGTACTAAGGTAGTAGTAACTAAGCTAAGGGCTAGTTAAACCTAACTAAGGCCCTAATTAGCTTAGTATAACCCTAGGAAAACACTCTTAATATAATATAACTTAATAAGAATAGGTAATTAGACCTATAAATTTATATAGAAGTTAAGTTATAGTAAGATTACTACTAGGTAGTAGTACTAATACTATTTAACCCTAGCGCTATATATTCTTTAATTTATCTAGATATATTAATAGAACTAGACTAGGTAAATATATAACTAAGTAATAGTATACTTAAGAGTGTGTTTAGTAATATTATACTATATTAAGAAATTTTAAAAAAGGTAATATTAGTAAGGGATAGTATAGGATATATAAAGATATACTAAGTTAGCTACTATATTACTAATAGTAGCGAAAAGCTAGTGCTAGGTATTAACTAGGTAAGATAATATAAACCTATTATAATATTATAAGGGAAAAGACTTTAGAGATACCCTATAATAAAGGAATATATCTTATTAGTAATAGGGTTATAGGATAGATAGTATATAGAGAAATACTTATTAGTTATAGTAATACTTCCCCCCTAGTTAATAGGTTTAATTAAGCATGCAGCCTCTATTAGGGACACACTAAAAAAGCAAAAACTAAGTAGTGTCTATATAATAATAGATCTATCTAATACTATTTATAAAGTAGTCCTCCTAGAAGTCTATATAGAGTTTAAGGATATATTCTTAAGCTATAAGGCTAGCACCCTCCCTAGATTAGGTAGGTAGATATATATAATTAAATTAGAAGAAGGAAAAACACTACCCTAGGGACCTATATATAACCTAGCTAAGAAAGAGCTATAGGTACTCTATAAGTACCTAGTAAGTATGTAGGAATAAGGTTAGATCTAAAGATCTATTAGTCTAGTAGGTGCCCTAATCCTATTTATACTAAAGAAAGGGGGAAAATTATAACTATATATAGATTATAGGGGCCTAAATAAGATTATAGTTAAGGATAAGGCCCCTTTACCCCTAATTCTAGAAATCTTAGATTAGCTAAGAGATATAAAGATCTTTATAAAGTTAGACCTTAAAGATATATACTATTAGCTATATATTTATAAGGGAGATAAGTAAAAGATAGCCTTTTAGTATAGATATAGTTACTTTAAGTATCTTATAATACTATTTAGGCTTATTAATACGCCTACTACCTTCTAAGAATATATTAATATAGCTTTAGAAGGTCTTATAGATATTATCTATATTATCTACCTTAATAATATCCTAATATATAGTAGTAATATCTTAGAGTATAAGAATTATATTAAGTAGGTTCTTAAGAGGCTTTAAAGCGCTAATCTTTTTATTAAGCTAGATAAGTGCTAATTCTCTGTTAAGGAAGTTAAATTCCTTAGTTATATAATCTTACTAGAGGGAATCTCTATAGACCCTGGTAGAGTTAAGGTAATTATAATATAGCTAGTACTAAGTAGTGTGTTTAATATCTAGTCTTTCCTTAGATTTACTAGTTTCTATAGGTAATTTATTAAGAATTATAGTAGAATTATTATCCTATTAACTAACTATCTATAAGGGAAATAACCAGTGAAGTTTAAGCTAGAGCCCTATAAGCTAGTAGTGTTTAGAGAACTATAAAAGTAATTCTAGGAGGCCCTAATTTTAGTGTATTTTAATCTAGCGCTACTATTATAAGTTAAGACTAATACCTCTAGATATATAATTAGAGCTATCCTTATAATATTAGTGCTAGGTTACTAGCACCCTATAGTGTTTATATTAAGGAAGTTAAAGGACACTAAATTACGCTATATAACACTAGATATAGAGTTATTAGTAATTTAGGAGGCCTTTTAAACTTAGAGGCATTACCTTACTTACTTAGCTTACCTAGTAAAAGTAATAATAGATTACTTAAACTATAAATACCTTATTTTAAAGCCTAAGCTAATAAGCTAATAGGTTACTATATTAGATAAGCTATACCTATTTAACTTTATTATTAAATACTAGGTAGGTAAGCTAAATCCTACTAATACTCTATTATAGAGATTAGATTATATTAGTAAGGAAAGGAAAGCTAAGGTATTTATATCTTAGTTACTAACCTTCCTTACTAAGTTTACTACTAGTAGGCTATAGGGATACTATAATAAGTATAGTACTACTACTAGTCTAGTAAAGCTATAGTATATTAGGTTTATAATTAATAAGTAGTATAAGAGTAGTAGTAACTCTATTAGTACCCTATATCTAAGATTACTACCTATTAATAGTATAGTAAGAAGTCTAATAGTAAGTAGAAGAACCTCTATAAAGTTAATCTCTACTAGGCTAATTAGATAATTTATAGGCACTACTAAAGAGCTATAGGCTTATAATAGTATTATAGTAAGAATCTTAGTGGTTTAGAGAACCTTTATAATATTAAACTCTACTATTAAGAGTAAGGTATAGGAATTAGAAGCCCTAATTCTAGTCTTATTATTAGAAGTATAATAAGGGGATGCCTTTATAGCATAGCAGAAGTTATTACTAATAAGTAGTAACTCTAGTGTATTAGGACTATAGTTAATTAGTCCCTCTAAGCTAGAGGCTAAAGGGTTATAGATATAGACTAGGGTGCCCTCTAAGTTACTAATATATAATAATTAAGTTTTTATTCTATAAGGTATATAAAAAGAAGTCTTACTATTAACCTATAATAATCCTATAGTAGGTTATTAGGGGGTTAGTAGAACCCTCTATTAAATTATAGGCTAATATTACTAGCTATTAATAAAGAAGGATATTAAGTTATATATATAGACTTATATTAATTATTAAGTTTTAAAGCTAAGGTTATATAAACCTTATAGTAAGTTAGCTATGCTACTAGTGCCTAATCGCCCTTTCTAAGAATTATTAATAGACTTTATTATAGGCTTACCGCTAGTAAAGGATTAGAAGCATTAGATATATAACGTAATACTAGTTATTATAAACTAATTTTTAAAGTATAGTATTTATATACTAGTGTCTACACGCCTAACTAGTAATAGGCTAGCTATAGTGTTAAAATTATGCTATTTATAGCACTATTTTATAGGCCCACTAGTTGCCTAGTTGCGTTGTTGCAACGTTGGTTACAAGGCGTTGCCTGCAGCGTTGTTGGCTGCGGTCAGCTTTGGCTGTGACCTGCGTTCACAACCAACCCACAGGCTTGTATGACTAAGCCGACTAGGCTACCCTATAGGGAAGCTAAAATCGACTATAACTAGGGAACTAGTAGTCGTATAAAAGGCTGACTTATACTATTCGAATCCTTGATTTTTTCTGGATTTAATAATGTATTTTATTTATAGGGTTACTTATTAGATTGCTTAGTTAGTGCACGTGGGTGGCTAGATTATATAGTCGTGAGTTGATTTTTTACTTTTTATATATAAATAAATTTTATAGAAAATAAAAAATAGCTCCTAAGGCCCAGCTAGCGACCCCCTTCCGTTAATATAGTTAGTAGGTCTATAAGGGGACTTAGAAAATCCTCTTATTACTTATTAGATCGTTTGTCTAGCTAGAAATCTACTATATTTAACTATTAACGCTCTATATCTTAAAGAATCGTTATATTATAGTGAATCTAGAAGCCGCCGCGTTAAATCTACTAGGGAGGTCTTCCTATCCCTCTAGTATAGATTCCCTTCCATTTTTAATAGGTTATAAGCCCGGAAGGCCTATAAGATTACTATATTACTGCGTTATTCTACTGCGATTAGTGCTTAATTTTAGGTACTAGTTACTCTCTACTAGACCTATGGGCTCTTAGATTATAAAGGAAATCAGCTAGAATTTAAAGCTTTTTATCCACTAGCTCTACGCATTATAACATCAGACCCTTAGTGTTGAATTTATTTATAGCCGCACCTACAACCACCACATTGCAACCGTAACTATCTAGTTACAACCATAACCTCTTTTAGTGATCTTATTCACTGCCACAACTGTTATATTTAATATTATCTATAATAGTAGATACGCTGCATCCTTTTATATATTATTAAACATCTAGTATATCTATACTAGGCTTTTTGACCTATTACACTACATTATATACACTATACATTACGTTGCGTTTCTGCCCACGCATACCGCAGACCCACTTTTAGACCTTAAGGGGCACCCTTTTAAACAGCCCTACCACACAATTTGCGTACGCGATCAGGTTGCACCATAACTAGATTCTAGCGCGTGTTATTTGCAATAGGAAGAAATTTAGAGATCTTATATAGGATATCTTTTAAGATCCTAGGGAATTTTAAGAGATAGCACCACTAAATTATAAGGGTAAGGGACCTGCTATAGGCCCTTCTAGCCCTCCTAGGGACCCTAATAGGATAGAAATAGAAGGTCTAGCTGTTTAAGCTAGTGCTTTATAACTATAATAATAGATGTAGAGCTAAATTAAATAATAAGGCAAGACCTTAACTAATTTTATTAAGCATACTAAGTTAAATTATCTAAAAAACAAGGCTAGTATTAAAGATCTATTAGATAAATTAACGTAAACTATAACTACTATATAAGGTCTTTAGGATTCTACTAGGCTAAGGGAAGAAAATACTAAAGCCCTAGTAGAAGACCTACCTGCCGCTAATTCTGCGGGTTTACCTTCTAGTAATTTATAAGCTGCCTTTAATATAGGGTCTATTAAGGAACTAAATAAGAAGGTTCACTCTATTCCTAAGGGAGCTAAGCTAAAAGGCCCTAAAAACTATAATTAGTGGAAGTAAGCCCTAAGTATATAATTTAGAGCCCTAGGATTACCTAAATTTATAGATAATCCTAGCTTAGCAGGCTATCTAGCTAACTATAATTAAGCTATTCTTTTAATAATATTAAGAGATAGCTATTAACCAGGACCGCAGGTAGCTATATGTTGGTAAAAATCCCCTAAAGAAGCCTATAAAGTCCTTATTAGGCAATATTCGTAGAGTGCTGAAATCCAGCGAGGTACGCTATACGCTAGCTACCACTCCCTAAATTTTTTAAATTATAAGGGATCTTTAGAGGCTTTTAATGCTAATTTTAATAATTTACTAGCTAGACTACAGCTTTGTAGTGTAGAGATCGCTCCTATTAATCAAGTAAATTATTATATTAATGTATTAAAGCAGACCTTTCCTAGTTAGGCTAAGAGACAAAGATTTACTATTAGAGCTGCTAGGGCACAAGGACTGCCTATAAATACCTTACATTTACAGTTCCTAATAGCGGATTTATTAGAAGAGCAGAGGGATAAAACCTCTCCTATAGCTAAAGCTCTTAGCTATAAGGCTTCTAATAATAAGGGAAATTCTAAGGATAAGGAGAAGAAATCTAATCCTAATACTAAGAAGGACTCTACTAATACCACTAAAGAGCAGGATAAGAAGGATTCAAACCCTTCTAAAGCCTCTAGGAAGAAAAAGCAGAAGAAGAAGAGTAGTAATAGGGATAAAGATAAAGGAAAAGAAGCTGCTTTTGCGTTAGGCTATAGCCTAGCCATAGGATACGTTAAAGAACTAGATTCTAGCGAGTCTAGTAGCGAGGATAGTCGTGATTCTAAATCTAATTTGGATACCTCTAGTACCACTACTACTAGTGACACTACTAGCAAGCCTACTTTTAGCTACTCTAATAATGTAGTTAAAAACTCCCTTCTATATAATATAGGTTCTTCTTATTATATTTATAATAATAGGGCTTTCTTTAGGGACTTTAAGCCTCTTAAGAAAGGTCAAACCGGCCCTATAATTATAGCAGGAGGACCTATTTATCCTAAAGGAAGAGGCACCGCTATTTTTAACGTTCTAGTTAGGAAAAACCCACTAGAATATAGGCCTTTAGCTCTGCTAGATGCCCTATATTTCCTAGGTATAGATACTAACCTAGTTAGCGGGTTATCCCACTATCTTAAGGGAGGTTATCTAGCTAAAGATTAGCTTTTCCTAGCTAATAAAAGCCCCTGTAGGTTACTAGAACCTGCTAAATATGGCTTCTTTTTGCAGATTAAGGGGCAAGCTACTCCTAAGATCTGCAAGCATTCAACCCACCTCTCCTTTATAGGCTCTTAATATTATAACTAACAACAACAAAGAGCCTATAAGACTGAATTAGGGTTTTCCTACCCTATAGAGGTTCAAATTCCACAGCCAGCATTTAATCCCGAGGAATATCAACGAATCAAAGAATTAGATTCTAAAGACGAAGATTTAGCCCTATGTCCCACCGAAGCTCCTCCTAGTTAGGCATCTTCTATAGGGGGTTTAGAAGGTCCATACCCTAATGACTTAGGTGACGATAGTGGCCGTCTATTGCCCCTAGAGGCCTGTGATTCTTAAGAGGCCTGGCAATAGAGGGAGCTAGGGTATAATAGCTCTAATAGATCTTCTAAGCTAGATCCTAGTTATAAGAAATTACTAGATTTAGCCCTTCTTTGGCATATTTAATTAGGCTATATTGTCCTCCCTTTACTTAAGAAATCTTTAAAATTAACTCAAGGGATTCCTGATTTTTCCGCCATTAAAGACAAGGATTTTAACTGCATAGCCTATATGCAATCGAAGGCTATTAGAAGACTAACCAAAAGACCTATTCAGGACCCCCCTAGGGTTTTAGATATTCTAGAGGGAGATACGGTTAAAATTAAGCCTATACCGCATAATAAGAAGGCCCTAGTCCTTATCCTTATTAATCAAAAATCCCGGTATAAGTAGTGCTTTTTATTAGCTAATAAAGAAGGTTAGACCCTTTATACTACTATTAAGGGCTTCTTTAAGGCCCTAAAAAACCGATATAATACGTATCCTAGGCACCTCCACTTTAATAGAGGCACTGAAATTAATAATAAACTTCAGCACTGGTTATCTTCTAAAGGAATTTGCTTTAGCACCTCTTGCCCCTATATTCACGAATAGAATAGGCTAGTTAAGAGGGCTATTAGGGTTATCCTAGACTGGCTTAGAGCTACACTTTAGTGGTCTAAGCTACCTTTATATCTATAGTTTTATATCCTTATAGCTATAGTGGACTTAGTTAACATCACCGCTAATATAACAAAGCCCCTAACTCCTAAGCAGCTATATCTAGCTAACTTAGAGCCTAAGACCTCTTATAAGCCTGATTTTTTGAAAATTAGGGCTATAGGGTCTTATTATAAGGTTCTAATACCTCTAGAGCAGAGATCAAAGCTTTAAAAGCTAGCCCCTAGGACTATCCCTAGCCGGCTACTTACTACTCTAGGTTCTAGCGTTTATCTTATTTATATACCCTCTAAAAGGTTAGTCATTAAGACTAGCTTTGTTAAGATTATAGAGGATATAAGCTCTGTAGGGTCCCCTAAGCCTTTAGGGAGCTATCCTTTAGAGGGAGAAGCTAATATCTCATGAGATAATCTAGAGGTTTAGGATAGCTACCTAAAGCCTCTAGCGCCCATAGCGCCTACAGCGCCCGCCGCGCCTATAACATCGCCCGGGACGACCGCTGTAACGCCTCCAGCGCTACCCCTAGAGAGCCTAAGCTCTAGCGCCCCTAATAAGGGTGCTATTAAAAAACCGTTTTTAGATTCGGATTCTTTAATTAACCTTAATTCTATGGATATTAATGATTTTAACTTATCTTCCTTTGTTAAGGAGATATGCTTTAAGGCGTAACAAAAGGCTAAATCATTATCTAATAATAATAATAACAATTCGGATATGCCTAAGACCTAGAAGCAGGCATTAAAAAGCAAGGATAGCTAAAAATAGGTTAATGCAACTTTTAGCGAATTTAAGCAGCTACTAGCTACTAGAACTTTTAAATTTATAGGGATAGACTAAATTCCTAAGGGCCGAAAAGTTCTTAAAAATAGGCTTATTTATAAGCTTAAAAAGGATAAAGAAAATAATCCTATAAAACATAAGGCCTAACTCGTTATAAAAGGCTTTATGTAGATAGAAGGTCAGGATTATATCAAGACCTATGCTGCAACTAGCATCCCCCCTAGTTAGCGGATTTTACTAGCCCTAGCGGCTTGTAATGACTGGGAAGTTAAACAGGTTGATTTTATAGGGGCCTTTCTAAATAGTCTACTAAAGGAAGCTATTTATATATAGATCCCTGATAGATTTATTGAATTTGCTAAAGCTACTACGCCTGAAATAGCTAAATTACTTAAGAAATATAGCTATAATCCCTCCTAAAAGCAGGTTATTTTCCTATAGAAAGCTTTATATAGATTAAAACAGAGCTCGAGAGAGTGGCAGCAGGCCCTAAAGGAACTTCTTTGAAAATTAGGCTTCTACCCCCTTATATCTAACCTAGCTATCTTCTTTAACCTAACTATATCTACATATATAGTGACTTATGTGGATAACTGTCTTCTAATAGGACCGGATCTAGCTTATATTAATAAGCTAAAGAAGCTATTACATAAAGCTTACCCTATAGAAGATCGTGGGCCAGCCGAATTTTTCCTAGGCGTTTAAATCACTAGAAATCGAAAGAAAGGGACCCTAACTATCCACTAGTCCTAGTACATTTCTAAGGCCCTAGAGAGATTTAACATAAAAGATACTAGGCCTATTAAAATTCCTCTTTAACCTGGAATTATAAAGCAGGTAGCTAACTACCTAACTAAACCTCTTTCCTTCTCTGATCACAAGCTTTATTAGAGTATTATAAGGACTATTATATACTTAATGCTCCTTATAAGGCCTAATATTGCCTTTCTGGTTTAGTGGCTTTTAATAGTGTTAGCTAAGCCTTATATAGAGCATTTAAATGCTTCTAAATATCTGCTTAGATACCTTCTAGGCTCTATAAGTTATTCTATAACTTATAGAAGGTCTAAACACGCTACTATAGCTTCTACAACCCTTATTAGCTTCTGTGATAGCAACTTCGCGGGAGATAAGTCCTCTAAATTAACCTATGCTTATCTCTATAAGCTAGCTAAAGGACCTATTAGCTAGAAATCAAAGAAAGTAACTACAATAGCTTTATTAATATTAGAGGCTGAATTAGATACTCTATATAAAGCTATTAGGGAGCTAGAGTGGCTTTATAGCCTTTTTAAGGAAAATAAGCTACCTATAGCACCTCTAGTCCTGATTTTTAGTAATAACTAAGGCGCTATTATAACTGCTAATAACCCTGCTCTTTATAGTAGAATAAAGCATACCCTACTAAAATTTAACTACACTAGAGAAAAGGTTTAGAAGGGTATAGCTAAGGTTATTTATATAAATACTAAAGAGATGCCTATAGATAGCTTAACTAAGCCCCTGCCTAATGATAAATTTCAATAATTTATTTAACTATTAGGTCTTATAAATATAAAGGCCTAGTTTTAAAGAAAAACAACTAAAAAGTTGAAAAATCTTAAAATCAATAAAAACACTAGAATTCCGTTAAAAAGTTATTAATTTTAGTTGAAAAGTTATTAGATTTATTATTAAATTTATAGTTAACTTAGATATCTATTAAAGAGCTAAGTTTAGGTATTAAATTAGTTACCTTATACTTTTCTAGAGGGAGTGTTAAAATTATGCTATTTATAGCACTATTTTATAGGCCCACTAGTTACCTAGTTACGTTGTTATAACGTTGGTTGCGAGGCGTTGCCTGCAGCGTTGTTGGCCGTGGCCAGCAGCTTTGGCTATGACCTGCGTTCCTGCACACAACCAACCCACAGGCTTATATAACTAAGCTAACTAGGCTACCCTATAGGGAAGCTAAAATCGACTATAACTAGGGAACTAGTAGTCGTATAAAAGGCTAACTTATACTGTTTAAATCCTTAATTTTTTCTGGATTTAATAATGTGTTTTATTTATAGGGTTGCTTATTAGATTACTTAGTTAGTGCATGTGGGTGGCTAGATTATATGGTTGTGAGTTGATTTTTTACTTTTTATATATAAATAAATTTTGCGGAAAACAAAAAATAGCTCCTAAGGCCTGGCTAGCGACCCCCTTCTGTTGATATAGTTAGTAGGTCTATAAGGGGACTTAGAAAATCCTCTTATTGCTCGTTAGATTGTTCGTCTAGCTAGAAATCTACTATATTCAACTATTAACGCTCTATATCTTGAAGAATCGTTGTATTATAGTGAATCTAGAAGCCGCCGCGTTGAATCTACTAGGGAGGTCTTCCTATCCCTCTAGTATAGATTCCCTTCCATTTTCAATAGATAGTTATATAGACTACTAGAGCTACACTTAGATAGAGTTTATTTAATAGTTAAAAACTAGAGAAATAGATAAAGATAGTTACTACCTAGAAGCTATAGGAATATTACTAACCCTTTAGTAAGGTAAGGACTAGTTATTCTAAGTATTTATTAAGGTTTAGGGTAAGGTAGAAGTAGAATTACCTAAGCCTATACCTAAGCCTATAAGAATTACCTAGTTTATATAGTGCCTAAATAGCACTATAAAAAAGTAGGTATTTAGCTAAGAATACCCTATAAGTTAGAACTATCTTATAGGCTAAGAAAAGAAGGTAGAAGTAATAATAAAAGAGAAAAAAAGGCCCTACTATAAAGGTAACTAAGGAGGTAACTAATAGAAGAGAAGGAATTACTTAGCTTTACTAGAAGGTAGGTTATAGGAAGGATACTAGGTAGAAATAAGGGGCTTGCCTATTACCTATTTTAAGTATAAAAAACTAGGCTACCTCTTAACTAAGTACCCTAAGCTTAACTATAGTATTTACTATAGAAGTAGCTACACTACTAACTAGCACTAAGGTAGTGGTAACTAAGCTAAGGGTTAGTTAAACCTAAATAAGGCCCTAATTAGCTTAGTATAACCCTAGGAAGACACTCTTAATATAATATAACTTAATATAAATAGGTAATTAGACCTATAAATTTATATAGATATTAAGTTATAGTAAGACTACTACTAGGTAGTAGTACTAATACTATTTAACCCTAGCGCTATATATTCTTTAATTTATCTAGATATATTAATAGACCTAGACTAGGTAAATATATAACTAAGTAATAGCACGCTTAAGAGTATATCTAGTAATATTATACTATATTAAGGAATTTTAAAAAAGTTAATATTAGTAAGGGATAGTATAGGATATATAAAGATATGCTAAGTTAGCTACTATATTACTAATAGTAGTAAAAAGCTAGTTTTAGGTATTAACTAGGTAAGATAATATAAACCTATTATAATATTATAGAGAAAAAGACTTTAGAGATACCCTATAATAAAGGAATATATCTTATTAGTAGTAGGGTTATAGGATAGATAGCGCGTAGAGAAATACTTATTAGTTATAGTAATACTTCCCCCCTAGTTAATAGGTCTAATTAAGCGCGTGGCCTCTATTAGGGATATACTAAATGTAAGGATAAAGGTAGCTAGGCAAAAGGATATAGGGTGCACTTATATATTAACTAAAGCTTACTAGGTCTAAGTGTAATATGTGTGCAAGTCGCTGGTTTATAGCTAGCGGCTTGCTAATATTACATAGACCTAGCCCTTCCTTCTAGTATTAGGCGCTACGGTGCTCTAGCGCTACGGTGTATATATACGCGTGGGTTATATTATAAGGGGCCTTATAATTATCCCCCTCCTTATTACTAGGCTCCTAAATAGCTTTTACCCTATATTTTATAACTACTTACTAACTAGTAGTTATATTAAAATAATAATAAATAATAATCTATAATAATAAATAATAGTTAGCGCTTTAGTATAAATTCACCTCTAACTCTCTACTATATTATTCTATTTTTATTTCTATATTATTAGCTAAATTATTACTTTTTTATAATACTATTATTTATCTATTATTAATTACTAATATATTACTATAAGTGCGCCTATAATTCTACTCTATAATTACTTATATATATACTATTTATATACTAGATATACTAAATATAAAAAGAGCCCCCTATCCACCCCTAAACTTCCCTAGATTAATTATTAATTTAATACTAACCTATATATAGGTTAGTTAAAAAAAAGCAGTTAAAGCGCTATATTTAGTATTATTTATATAGGGATAGTTATAAGGCTATAAGTATCTTACTTTTCCTTTACTCTTTAGTTCCTATTTACTAATAATTATATAGTCTATAGCTACTATATATAGTAACTTCCTTAACTTATTAAAGGTACTAGATTAGGTAGATATCCTTATAGAGGCACTTAGTAATAAGAATAAGGATAATCCTAAAGACCTTATATTCTTAGAGGTAACTTAGTGGTATTTTACTACCTATTATCTTTAGCTTATATAGGGTTTTAATTATACTAATATAATATATTATATTATATTTAGGTTAATAGGGGCTACTAAGGTCCACTAGGTTTATATATTTCTTCCCTTTTTACTAGTTTTTTACTAATATATCTAGGTAAGATACTTTAATTATATACTAGTAGTATATAGTCTCCTATTAAACCCTTATAGTTACTATAAACCTAGCTCTAGTCCTAGGGATAGTAGGTTATATCTTAGCCCTATTTTACTATCTATTTACTAATATTTTAGTAAGCTAACTATCTATAACTCCTTATTATATAGAATATAGTAATAGTTTTATAGCTAAGGCTAAGTAATCTAGGATTTATTACCTAGGGAATAGTATTATATTATTTTTATTATAGAATAAGGGAGGTGGTTATAGTAGATAAGAATAACACTAAGTATATAGTCTATAGGGGCTAAGTCTTTAGCTATAAGGGGGTAACTATAAAGAGATTCCTATTAACTCTTCTAAAGCTATAAATAGTTTCCTTTATTTTATTTCTTTATATTTTTTTCTTTTATTTTTTATATATTATTTAGTTATTTTCTTTTATTAGGTATATTATAGTAGCTAGTAAGGCTATACCTTTCTTATAGGAACTTTATACTTTTTTACCTATAACTTACTTATATATTACTATTCTTTTCCTTTAACTTATTCTAGTAGAATACCTAAATTATATACTAAGCTTCTTTTATATTTTTAATAGGAACCTACTAGTTATATTTACTAAGCTAATTCTTTTACTTTACTAGGTATTTATTACCTTTATAGGTCTTTCTATATTCCTTAACCTTCTTAACTTTATATTTATTATCTTTATCCTTAAGATTAGGTATTAGTATTTTTTCTTTATTTATATTCTTATAATAAGTCTATAGCTTTAGTAGGCTAATATAGAATATATTATATAACCTACTATATTTTTCTAGTAGTATAAGCTAATATACTTACTTACTAATAGTATTAAGTACCTAAAATAGTCTAATAAACCTAGGGATTAGCTTTTATTTTACTTTCTTAAGCTATATATTCTTTACTAATAGTAATACTAGGTTATCTCTTTTAAAAGTAAGTAGTTAGTAATATTTATTATAGTACTTTACTTAGGATTTAGTAGCTTTTACCTAGTTTTACTTTAGCTACTCCCTAACTTTATATAACTTTATAATATAAGTATAAATCTTTAGTATCTTCTTTTTTATAACCTTATTCCTAAGAGCTAGCTAAAACTCTAGTAAATACCCTATAAGTATATAGTTTAGTAAGTAGCCTATAGTTTTATTTACTATATTATTATAGGTAAATTATATAACTAGGAGTAGCTTAGGCTATATCTACTAGTTTTTAGAAGTAAAGTATTATAAATAGTGCTCTAGTACCTAGTTAGTTCTCTTAGTTTACTTATTAGTTTAGGGGTAAAATACTATAAAAAGCCTATATTTTATATATAATAGGTAATATAGGTCTAACTAGAATTAGCTTATAAAAATAAATTCTCTATTAGATATAATACCCTTTAGTAGCCTAAATTATAGCTTAATTTCCTTATAGAAAAGTTCTACTAACTTAGCTATATTAATTATAGTTATTATAGGTAGGAAGATAGAGTACTTAGTATATTAGTCTATAATTACTAGGATTATATTAGTTTCTTATTTACCTACTTATATAATAGGTAATCCTATAATAAAGTCTATTAAGATTTCTACCTATAGTTACTCTAGTATTAGTAGTAATTTAAAACTCCTATATAGGCAATACCTTCTAGTAACTATTTACTAATATATTCTATAGCTTATAATATAGTCTAATATAAACTTATTTATAGCTAGCTACTAAAATTAATACTTTAATAGCTTAAGTATTTACTTAGTCCTAAAGTAACCTACTAGTAGATTATTATAGTATAGCTATAGAAGCTCCTATTTTAAGGTAGGCTCTTAGGGAATAACTACCTAGTCTTTATATATTAGAAAACCCCTTATATTATATAACTATAGACTAGCTTTCCCTCTCTCTAGGGAATTAATCTTTTTACTCTACCTTTATAGGTCTAGATCTTAGCTTTAGGCCTTTTATAGTAACTATACTAATAGTTTATCTAGGCTAGATTAGTAGGGATCTAGTAATATAATAGCCCCCTAGATCTCTTATACTATACTAGTGTCCTAGATATACACTACCTTCTCCTAGAAATTACCTTTATTTAGCTAACCTTTTACTAGATCTATAGTAGCTAACTAGCCTCTTTATATAGCTACTCTAGCCTTTACTATAGGGGCTAGGGTATTTTCCTCCCCTAAAGGTATCTTACTATACCTCTCTATAAAGACTAGGGTATTTTCCTCCCCTAAAGGTATCTTACTATATCTTCTTTAATATATTAGTATCTCTTCTTCTACTACTTCTTTAGTAATTACTAACTTTTTCTTAAGTTTTAGTAGAAGTACCCTATTTATTAGGGGTTTACTTTTATAATTAGACCTTCTGTAAGGATAAAGGTAGCTAGGCAAAAGGATATAGGGTGCACTTATATATTAACTAAAGCTTGCTAGGTCTAAGTATAATGTGTATACAAGTCACTGGTTTATAGCTAGTGGCTTACTAATATTACATAGACCTAGCCCTTCCTTCTAGTGCTAGGCGCTGCGGTGCTCTGGCGCTATAGTGCACGTATGCGCGTGGGTTATATTATAAGGGGCCTTATAATTATCCCCCCCCTCCCCCCTTATTACCAGGCTCCTAAATGGCTTTTACCCTATATTTTATAACTATTTACTAACTAGTAGTTATATTAAAATAATAATAAATAATAATCTATAATAATAAATAATAGTTAGTGCTTAGGTATAAATTTACCTCTAACTCTCTACTATATTATTCTATTTTTATTTCTATATTATTAGCTAAATTATTACTTTTTTTATAATATTATTATCTATCTATTATTAATTACTAATATATTACTATAAGCGCGCCTATAATTTTACTCTATAACTACTTATATATACACTATTTATATACTAGGTACACTAAATATAAAAAAAGCCCCCTATTTACCCCTAAACTTCCCTAGATTAATTATTAATTTAATACTAACCTATATATAGGTTAGTTAAAGATAAAGTAGTTAAAGTAGTATATTTAGTATTATTTATATAGGGATAGTTATAAGGCTATAAGTATCTTACTTTTCCTTTACTCTTTAGTTCCTATTTACTAATAATTATATAGTCTATAGCTACTATATATAGTAACTTTCTTAACTTATTAAAGGTACTAGATTAGGTAGATATCCTAATAGAGACACTTAGTAATAAGAATAAGGATAATCCTAAAGACCTTATATTCTTAGAGGTAACTTAGTAGTATTTTACTACCTATTATCTTTAGCTTATATAGGGCTTTAACTATACTAATATAATATATTATATTATATTTAGGTTAATAGGGGCTACTAAGGTTTACTAGGTCTATATATTTCTTCCCTTTTTACTAGTTTTTCATTAATATAACTAGGTAGGATACTTTAATTATATACTAGTAGTATATAGTCTCCTATTAAACCCTTATAGTTACTATAAACCTAGCTCTAGTCCTAGGGATAGTAGGTTATATCTTAGCCCTATTTTACTATTTATTTACTAATATTTTAGTAAGCTAACTATCTATAACTCCTTACTATATAGAATATAGTAATAGTTTTATAGCTAAGGCTAAGTAATCTAGGATTTATTACCTAGGGAATAGTATTATATTATTTCTATTATAGAATAAGAGAGGTAGTTATAGTAGATAAGAATAATACTAAGTATCTAGTCTATAGGGGCTAAGTCTTTAGCTATAAGGGGGTAACTATAAAGGGATTTCTATTAACTCTCCTAAAGCTATAGATAATTTCCTTTATTTTATTTCTCTAT
This sequence comes from Epichloe elymi, assembly GCA_023658475.1. Lineage (NCBI taxonomy): Eukaryota > Fungi > Ascomycota > Sordariomycetes > Hypocreales > Clavicipitaceae > Epichloe > Epichloe elymi. The sequence goes on along the minus strand of CP098278.1, from coordinate 2,135,735 downwards.
ATTTTTATTTTTTATTTTTTATATATAGTTTAGTTATTTTCTTTTATTAGGTATATTATAGTAACTAGTAAGGCTATGCCTTTCTTATAGGAACTTTATACTCTTTTACCTATAACTTACTTATATATTACTATTCTTTTCCCTTAACTTATTCTAGTAAAATACCTAAATTATATACTAAGCTTCTTTTATATCTTTAATAGGAACCTATTAGTTATATTTACTTAGCTAACCCTTTTACTTTACTAGGTATTTATTACCTTTATAGGTCTTTTTATATTCCTTAACCTCCTTAACTTTATATTTATTATCTTTATTCTTAAAATTAGGTATTAGTATTTTTTCTTTATTTATATTCTTATAATAAGTCTATAGCTTTAGTAAGCTAATATAGAATATATTATATAACCTACTATATTTTTCTAGTAGTATAAGCTAATATACTTACTTACTAATAGTATTAAGTACCTAAAATAGTCTAATAAACCTAGGGGTTAGCTTTTATTTTACTTCTTTAAGCTATATATTCTACTAATAGTAATACTAGGTTACCTTTTTTAAAAGTAAGTAATTAATAATATTTATTATAATACTTTACCTAGGATTTAGTAGCTTTTACCTAGTTTTACTTTAGCTATTCCCTAGCTTTATATAACTTTATAATATAAGTATAAGCCTCTAGTACCTCCCTTTCTATAACCTTATCCCTAAGGGGTAGCTAAAACTCTAGTAAGTACCCTATAAGTATATAGTTTAGTAAATAGCCTATAGTTTTATTTACTATATTATTATAGGTAAATTATATAACTAGGAGTAGCTTAGGCTATATTTACTGGTTTTTAGAAGTAAAGTATTATAGGTATTACTCTAGTACCTAGTTAGTCCTCTTAGTCTACCTAATAGTTTAGGGGTAAAATACTATAGAAAGCCTATATTTTATATATAATAGGTAATATAGGTGTTGAAACAAGCATGATATCAATCGCGCTTGGCAGCCGCAATTCCCTTCGGCTGAAGGTCGGCCCGACCGGGAGAAGGTCGGCTGCTGCGCGTGTGCGCGTGCCTCCCTTCCTGCCCACGGGCAGGCCTGCGATAGGGCAGGGCCCGGGTCACGTAACCCACCCACATCACGTGACCCACACAGCTGCAGCTGCCTTTTTTTCCCTCTTACAGGAGCCCTCTCTTTTCTAGCTTCCTTTAATAGAATATATAGCTTATAATAGATTATTTAATTAATACTATCACGAGCGCGCCTAATTGATAACTAGCCATTATCACACCTAGTGATTCCAACACTGATCAGTGGTTAACTTTATAACCACTTTTATTTATAAATACCTATTATCTTTTAAAGACACCGTAGATTAGCTAGGTTCTATCTAGAAGAGACCTTCATAGAAGCAGCGTAATTTAGCTAGCCTATTAAGGCAATAAGAGCAGCTTTATTATTTAAGATCCCTAATTATACTAAGGAAGAAGCTAACTCTAGCTAGCTTATTAAGGCAATAAAAGTAGCTAGAAAAAGCTAAAGCCTAAACTAAGAAGAAGAGTTTAACTCTAGTAGCTAAGCTATCCTATTGTTCTTTAACTTAGTGCGTTCTATTACGCGTAAAGCTGATTACTAAAGCTTATAATCCTTTATATCTCTTATTCCCTAATCCCTTTATTATTACTTCCCTTATTCTATCTCCTCTAATACTATAAGTTATAATAGTTAATAAGAAGGAATAACTATAAAACCTAATAAGTTATAATAGCTCTTAAGCGGATCCCTTAGAAGCCCTAGAATTTACTATCCCCTTCCTCTATATCCTATAGTAACTATACTAGTATATTATAGAAAAAGCACTTACTAGGGTAGATAAATTTAATATTAAGGATAATAATATACCTAAGATATAAGTAGCCTATATCCTCTCTTAGGTTAAGGACTATATAATATAAAAGGTATATAGAAGATCGCTCTTTATAGAATTTACTTAAGATTTTAACCTATAGACCTATAGTAACTTTCTTAAGACCCTAGTTATAGTCCTAAGGCACTTATAGGACTACCTTATTAACTCTAGAATCTATATAATAATTAACTAGAATATAAATATAGCAATAAACCTCTAAGAAGTCCTTAACTAATAGGAATTCCGCTTCTAGTTATAAGAAGAAGTGAAGGATACCTAGAAGAAGCATAATAACTTCTAAAAGAATATAATTAAGAATAGTAACTTCCTTAATAACCTCTATAAGGATAATAACCTCTAGGACTAATAGAGCATAAGGACTACTTATTCCTCCCACTAACCTTTATAACCTCCATAAGGAGCAACATTAGTAACCCTTCCCTAAGAATAGAACCCTTAGCCTCTTCCTTAAATACCTTAAGCCCCGCAAGCCCTTCCTTATTATCCCTAAGAACCTATATTTACCTAGTAAAGAACCTCTACTCCCTAATAATAAGCCCTTCCTATTTACTAAAGAATAATACATAAACCTACTAATAATCCTCCCTTTAAGCCTCTATAACTAATAGTAAAGTAGATCTTAGACCTTATTAAGATATATATATCTAAGTAGTAATATAGCGCTAATAACTATAATATACTTAAACTAAAGCTCTAAATCTTTAGGCAAAAGTGCGAGCTTCTAGATATTAAACCAGAATAAGCTAGGTATATATTTAAAGTAATATTAAAAGGAAAAGCTTATTAGTACTACTTAGACTACCTCTCTAAACCTAGTAACCCTTAGGACCTTACTACCCTTATAAGGAGAATAAAGGAGAGGTTTAAGACTAAAGATATAAGGTAGAAGTATCTCCTTAAATAGTATAATGCTTTGCTCTAGAAGACTATTAATAAAAACCCTAATAAATTAAAGATAGAATGCTTTAATAAGCTTATTAAGAGGCTATTAATATTATAGTAAGCCATTCCTAATGTAGGTTAATTAGAAAGAGCCCTTAGGAACTAGATTATAACCGCTTATAATAGGATCCCTAAGTATAGAGGGTGCCTTACTAACCCTCTAGATAGCCTCTAATAATTCTATAAGCGTGTATATATAATAATCTAGCTTATTATAGAGGAATCTAGTAGTTAATATTAATTCCCTGCTAATACCTAGACTCCTAATACCTTCTAGACTAATAGAAGGTATAATAGTAAGGGCAAAGAGTTATAATACCCTCTATAAAGGTAGAAAGGTAGAAGAGGCCCTCCCTATATAAAGAAATATTATATATATAGTAAAGAGGGATACTAGTTAATAAAGCATCCTAAGGAAGAGCATAAGAAGGCATACTAGCAATATAAGAACCATTACCTAGTAGATACCTTATTATCCTCACTAGCTTTATATAATACCTTTCTTACCTAGTATAAAGGTACCCTAATAGAAGATCCTACTCCTTATCCCTCTAAAGTTAATAAGGTTACCTAGTATATAATAAGCCTTAGATTTAATACTAAGCTAGAGGGAGAGGAAGAAGAAAGGGTGCCTATAAGCTTCTTTACCTATAGTATAACCCTAGATAGTTAGAAAATGGTTAAAGTCCTTGTAAATTAAGCTATAATGTATAGACTAAGTAAGAAGAATCTATTTAATAATAGGAACGCTGCTAGGCCTCCTTACCTATTCCTACTTAAAGACCGTTACTTATCTAAGGCCTTCTAAGGTATTATACTAGATACTAGAGCGGCATAGTTCTCTATAGTAGGCTAATCTTAAGTTATAGCACTATAGAAGATAATACTAAAGATTTATCTTAATACTATAAGGGCAGGTAAAGTAGTTATTATATTTAGTAGAGGCTAGCTAATTGCGTCACTTAGAATAATTAATATACCTATACCCTTTAGTAAGATTACTTTTTATATAATACTAATAAATACTCCCTTCCTGCTTTGCCTTAATAATATAGGCTAATTAAGGATTAACTTTATTACCACTAAGAATATCCTCTAGTAAGGGAATATTAAGGTGCCCCTAGTATGCAAATAGGGCTACGTATAGATACTACTAATGTAAGATAAGAAGGCAGTAGTGTAGAATTATTTAACTAAGGTTAAATTATAGTGTTTATATTGCCGTTTTAGTTATCCTTTAGTATGCTAACTCTATAATCTCCTAAGTAATATAGGGCATGAGATTACCTTTAAAGCTATTAAGGTAATATTAAAGGTGTGCCACTAGTGCTAGATAAATACTAATAGCCCTTATTACTTTAAATTCACCCTTAAGGATAAGTATACCTTTAACTTTAAAGTAATAGTTAATATTATATACCTTAATAGCAACTGCCTAACGCTCCACGCGGTAGATATAGCTATGGTATTCTGCGTAGTAAGATTCCTTCCTAATATCTTAGCTAAAATAACATAGGAAGCCCTTAGAATATGCTAGATTAATGTGTACTAAGGACCTCCTAATTAGATTATTACTAATGCTAGCACAAACTTTCGTAGCGAAGAATTTCGCTAATTTATAGTATTAATATTAATCTCTATTAAAGAGGTCCTAATTAAGGCATATTATAGCATTAGAAAAGTTAAGAGATATTATAGACCACTCTAAAGGGCCTATAATATTATCTAAAGAGAATGCCTAATAACCCTAGAACCTATTACCCTATAGATAGCTATAAAAGCCCTTAATAATACTATAGGTCTAAATAGCCTTATTCTAACCCTCCTTATCTTTAGTGCCTACCCCTGCATATTAAGTAACTCTCCTCTATTACTAGAGATCTTATAATATGTTATTACTATGTAAAAGGTAATAAAGAAAGTTAAGCGCCTCTATATAATCTAGAAAGTTAGTAAAGCCCTTATAGTAAGGAATAGTCTAGATATAAGTAAGACCCTTAACCTCCTGCTTAGATTACTAGTCTAAGTTTAGTGTAAAGGTAAAGGGTAGTAAGGCCTATATAACCTCCTCTTTATTAATAGAGAGACCTATACCCTTAACCTCCTATAAGGCCTAAAGGCCTTCTACTTAACTTCTATTAGGCCCTATTATAAGGACCCTAATATAGAAGCCCTCCTACCTTAGGAGGGCGGAGAAGAGGGAGAGGCCTAAACCAGGCTACCTAGTAAGACCCTAGAGATCCCGCTAAAGAGATACCTAGGTAGACCCTAAAAGAACCCTTTAGCTATTATTAATAAGACTAATGTGTTTATCTTAGCTAAGGAGGAAGCTAACCTTAACCTTATAATTTAATTATATAAGGAAGGCATTATTATAACCCCTAGCACACTATTTAAGCTCTCTATAAAGACTAAGATTAATGCACTAATTAATTAGGGTATATTTAAATTCATTACCTATAATAAGAGAGAGCATAGTAGTGTGTAAATCTTTAATTTGCGAATTATTAATAAGGTAAAAGGTAAGATAGGCTAGCTATATAAGAAATTAAGGCTTATAGTATAAGGCTTTGGAGATAAGGCAAAGTAAGTAATCTTAATATAGGCTCTAATAATCTAATAAGCTAGTTAATGCCTTATTCTTATAATAGCACCTTCCCTCTTAATAAAAGGATTTATCCTATAGATTTGTAATATTACCTAGGCCTATATCTAATTAACCACGCGATTAAACAGGGTAATCCTTACGCGGCTTCTAACCTAAATCTATAACTAATACCCTAAGGGAATAATTATAAGGGTAATTAAACCGCTCTACGGCATTATAGAGGCTAGAACACACTAGTGGGTTACGTACTATAGGCACTATAGAGAGAAGCTCTAGATAGAGACTTCTATGTATAATCTATGCCTATTAGTAACTACTAAAGATAGCCTAGAATTTGTATATATAGGTATATAGACTAATAATACTCTTAGGCTATTAGATAAGGAGTTCTCTAAGAAAGAAAAGAGAGAATTAACTATAGCGGCTTTTATAGTAAAGCTAAAGTAATTCCTCCTTAAGAATAATTCCCTAACCTTTAATAGGGGAATTATTAAATTAGCGGCTAGTATAGCTATTTTGCTTTAATAAAAAGGCTAAAGCAGTAAGCTTAATTTAATCCTGCTTATAGATTTAAAGCAGAAGTATATTAAACAAAGGGCTTAAGGCGCCTATATTACCTTAATCTACTAACTAGAAGCCTACTATAATCTATCTATTGCCGCTTAACACTAAGAACTAATAATTAAGAATATTAAAGCCCTTAATCACTAGATCTAATAGTAGATAGATTACCCTAATTAAGGCCTAATATTTATTCTAATTAACCTTACTAAAGCGAAGCTATATGTATTTATAGATAGGTTATTTGTAAATAATTAGGACCTTACCTTATAGCTTAGTTATATACTAATCCTTGCTAATAAAGACTATAAGGATAGTAAGTTTATAATTAAAGGTAATATTATACACTTTAGCTTAATAAAGAGTAAGAGAGTTATATAAAGTGTGCTTACCTCTAAGGTCTATAGTATAGTTACTAGCGTTAATATAGCATATATAATAGCCACTACCCTCTATATACTTATAGACTAATTAAATCTCCCTACTACACTAGTTATAGTGTATATAGATTTATACTCCCTCTATAAGTGCCTTATTAAGCTTAGTATAATAAAGGAGAAGCGCCTAATAATTAATATTATAGCCCTATAATAGTTATATAAACGCCGCAAGCTCTATAAGATCTATTAGATTAATAGAGCAGATAATCTAGCTAATACCTTTATAAAGGTATTACTAAATAAGGCCCTAGAGCAGTTTATCTTTAGTAACTAGATAATAATCCAGATAGAAGGGTAGGTAACCTATAAGGAGGATAGCCCCTGCAAATAGTAGCGGGAGGGTAACCTATAAGGAGAATAGCCCTATAGGCAGTAGTATTAGGGGACTATTAACCCCTATACTATAGGGAGAAGTAATCTTCCCTAGTATTAGGGGATTATTAACCCCTATACTATAGGAGGATATAGATCTTACCCTCTTAGGGATAGTAGAGGAAATTAGAGGAGAAGTAATACTCTAGGGGGGGAGTAAGAGAAGGAGGGGGAAGAGAAGCTATATAGCTCCTTCTCTAACCTCTAGGGAGGGCCTTTAGTAATTCTATAACTCTATATAATCTATATAGAGTATAGAGCTATAAGGGAGGTCCTTCTTTAGATTTATAAGATACCTATACTTTGCTTTAGTAGGGATAGAAGGGTAGATATAGGAGATAATAGGGTTAAGAAGAGGGGCAAAGGGGAGGAAAAGAGGTAGTAGGATAAGGGAGTTACTATGTGGATATTATTAATAATATTAGGAAGGAAAAGGGATTTAGGAAGAGGCCTGCTTACCCTCTTAGTAGGAGGTTAAAGATAGATTATTGCTTTCCTTTATTATTACCTGCTATAGGTATATACTACTTCCCCTTCCTTTCCTTTATTAGTCCCCTTTATTAGGGGATCACAACCCCTCCTATTATTATCTATTACTTTGTTAGCAATTAATATCATGCGTTAATAATCATATTAAAAAGAGAGTTCCTAGTGTTAAAACAAGCATAATATTAATCGCGCTTAGTAGCCGCAATTCCCTTTAGCTAAAGGTCGGCCTGACCGGGAGAAGGTCGGCTGCTGCGCGTGTGCGCGTGCCTCCCTTCCTGCCCACGGGCAGGCCTGCGATAGGGCAGGGCCCGGGTCACGTGACCCACCCACATCACGTGACCCACATAGCTGCAGCTGCCTTTTTTTCCCTCTCACAGGAGCCCTCTCTTTTCTAGCTTCCTTTGATAGAACACACAGCTTACAATAGATTATTCAATTGATACTATCACGAGCGCGCCTAATTCATAACTAGCCATTATCACACCTGGTGATTCCAACAATAGGTCTAACTAGAATTAGCTTATAAAAATAGATTCTCTATTAGATATAATACCCTTTAGTAGCCTAAATTATAGCTTAATTTCCTTATAGAAAAGTTTTACTAACTTAGCTATATTAATTATAGTTATTATAGGTAGGAAGATAAAGTACTTAGTGTATTAGTCTATAATTACTAGGATTATATTAGTTTCTTATTTACCTACTTAGGTAATAGGTAATCCTATAATAAAGTCTATTAAGATTTCTACCTATAGTTACTCTAGTATTAGTAGTAATTTAAGACTCCTATATAGGTAATACCTTCTTATAACTATTTGCTAATATATTCTATAGCTTATAATATAGTTTAATATAGACTTATTTATAGCTAGCTACTAAAAGTAATACTTTAATAGCTTAAGTATTTACTTAGTCCTAAAGTAACCTACTAGTAGATTATTATAGTATAACTATAGAAGCTCTTATTATAAGATAGGCTCTTAGGGAATAACTACCTAGTCTTTATATATTAGAAAAAGCCTTATACTATATAACTATAGACTAGCTTTCCCTCTCTCTAGGGAATTAATCTCTTTACTCTACCTTTATAGGTCTAGATCTTAGCTTTAGGCCTTTTATAGTAACTATACTAATAGTTTATTTAGGCTAGATTAGTAGGGATTTAGTAATATAATAGCCCCCTAGATCTCTTATACTATACTAGTATCCTAGATATATACTACCTTCTCCTAGAAATTATCTTTATTTAGCTAATCTTTTACTAGATCTATAGTAGCTAACTAGCCTCTTAATATAGCTACTCTAGCCTTTACTATAGGGGCTAGGGTATTTTCCTCCCCTAAAGATATCTTACTATACCTCTTTATAAAGACTAGGGTATTTTCCTCCCCTAAAGGTATCTTACTATATCTTCTTTAATATATTAGTATCTCTTCTTTTATTACTTCTTTAGTAACTACTAACTTTTTCTTAAGTTTTAGTAGAAGTACCCTATTTATTAGGGATTTACTCTTATAATTAGACCTTCTTAATAGTATATCTATAGGGTTACTTTTCCCTAGTCTATACTTAATTATAAAGTTTAGTAGGCATAGGAATATATACTATCTAGCCTATCTTCTATTTAGCTTCTATTACTTTATAAAGTTCTATAGGTTATAGTAGTCTAATAGGACTTCTACTAGGGTCTTTATACCTTTAATATAATATTACTAGTATTTAAATAACTTAACTATAGTAAGTAGCTCTTAGTTAGGTATACTATAGTTTTATTTAGTATTAGTAAACTTCCTTAACTAAAAGGCTATAGGGTACTAGTAGCCCTTATTATCTTATTATAATAAGATTCCTACTATTATAAAGATTAAGGTATCTATCTTAATATACACTAGTTAACTTAGGTTATAATAATAAAGTAGAGAAGCCTACTAAAAGGTATTTTTTAGCTAGTAAAACGCTACCTATTCTCTTACCCTAAATATAAACCTCCTAGTCTAGATACTATTCTAACTACCCTTTATTAATATATATAGTAGTACTATAATCCTAGAGTATCTATAGATAAACTATTAGTAAAAGTTATAGAACCCTAGGAAGGATTATATATCCTTAAAGCTTATAGGTTTCTTCTAATCCTAAATAGTAGTAACTTAGTAGGTATCTATTAAGATCCTATTAATAGAGAGAATAAACCCTAGGAACTCTACTAACTCTTAGTAGAATTTATATTTAGAGGGTTTTATATATAATTCTACCTCTCTTATATGCCCTAGGACTTCTTTAATATATATAGTATACTTCTCTTATATTTTTAAAAAGATAAGGATATTATCTAGATATACTATATAAATAGTATTAACTAGCCTATAAAGCGCTTTATAGATATAGTTCTAGAATATAGCTAGGGTATTTATTAACCTAAAAGGTATTATAAGATATTTATAGTGCCTATAGTATATATAGAATATAGTTTTCTACTTATTACCCCCTATAATCTAGATTCTATAATAAGTATCCTTAATATTAATTTTTAAGAAAAAGTAAGCTCCTTAGTATTAGTCTAGGATCTCTAAAATTAGGGGGAGAGTATAGTAATTCTTCTATATTACCCTATTAAGACCCTAGTAATCTATATATAATTAGAGTATACTATCTTTCTTTAGTATAAATAGGATAGGTATACCTATAGGGCTCTTTAATAGTCTTATCTAGCCTTTCTATAGGTTCTTATTAATATATTTATAAAGTTCCTTTAATTTACCTTAGGAAAGGGGGTAAATTAGTCTATATAGAGGTATAGCCCCTAGTATTAGATTAATTATATAATTAGTAGTCTTTCTTAAAGGTAAGCTCCCTACCTTATCTAATATAAATATATCTTTAAACTTATATAGTTCCTAGGGGATATCTTTAATAGTTCTATATACCTTTACCTCTTCTTTATCTCTAAGGGTAATAAACTTATCTTCTATAACCCTATTAATAGTGTATATAATAGTCTTATTATATATAACCTTTATAAACTTATAAGGAGTTATAAGTAAAAAGGCCTTTCTTCTTTTCTTAAACCACTACTCTTATAAGTATAAGTAAAGGTAGATATATTCCTTAGTAAGTATATATATCCTAATTAATATAGGGCTTCCCTTAGTTCTTAGGTCCTTATTAATAGCTATATATAATAGCTTAAGGTCCTTTTCTTCTCCTCTTAAGTCTTTAATTATAATAAGGACCTTATAGATACTATATTAGGGAACTATAAAGGCCTTTACTACCTTAATAATAGGTACTATAGCCTTAGCTTAGTTAAGTTTATAGGCTTATATAAATTTAGCGCTAATAATATTAATCTTAGTATAACTATTAAGATCTACTACTATTTTAATATCTATATACCTATAAATAGTAACTAGTATATAAAATTAATACCCTATTAGTACCTTAGTATTTAAGGTAGAGATAAGGGTATCTACTTCTACCTTAGGGAGTTTTCTAGGTCTTATTACTCCTTCTTTAGCTTATTATATCTATTTATAAGATACTCTATACTATTATAGTTAAAACACTACCTTTTATACCTAGGTTTATAGTTATTTAGGTAGGTAATAGGAGACTTCTCTTAGTCCTTATCCTTCTAATCTTTATTAAACCTTTTACCTTATAGAAAGTTATATCTATAATATTAGGGAGCCTTATTTAGGCCCTTATTTTCTAAATACTTAGACTTTTACTTACTCTTTAGTATAGCCTTCTAGAGTTACTAAGTAAGTTATATAACCTCCTTTTATACCTTTTCTATAATAAAGGTATATAGGTTAATCTAGTCTTATAGGTTAGGGAGTAGTTTTATAAAGAATATAAGAGCTTATAACTTTTTAGTAGCTTTTTCTAGGTATTTCTCTAGTAAATCTAGGTAAATACTAAATTTAATAGGACTCTAGCCCTTATATTACTTTATATTCTCTAGCTATATAGCTATTTAGGTATTATAGTTAGTAATATCTTAGAGTAGTGTAAGAGTCTAGGTCTTAAATATATCCTAGTTATTTTTAAGATTACTTTAGTTATTAGCTATTTATTTATTAAGGTATTAGTCTTATCTTACCCTATAATTACTATATATATAGTTAAGTATAAAGAGGATTTTTTAGTAATTATACTAATACTTTTGCTTTACCCTATTAAAGGTATAGTTTAGGTTATTTATCTATATTTTATACTTCTATAGGTTTATAGGGTATTTGTTATGGACTGGCCTTGGGGCAACTGCAAACAAGCGTCTAAAGTGCGATTACTATTCTTAAAGAGGAAAGAAAGAGCTAAGTAAGAGATTATATAGTGTATAGCTATATATCCTCCTATATATAGTTTATATATATAGTGCGCGTAGTAAGCCCTAAGTCTATATAACCTTTACACGCTACCTTATACACTCTCTATGCCCTTTCTAGAGCCCTCCTAGACCTAAGAAGGACCTAAGCCTTAAGCTTAAGTCTATTATATACCCCCCTTTATACCCCTCCCTTTCCTTTACTATATAAGAAAAATTTTTAAACCCTACCTCCTCCTTATCCCTACCTTCTCCCTCTATATATATCCTAGAGGCTTTACTTCTCTAGGGGTAAATTAAACTATACCTATTTCTACACTTACTTTAGACTATTACTTATCTATATATCCCCCTATTCTACCTTAAATCTATCTAGTGCCTTAGTATCCTATATATTCTCTAGGGGCTCCTATATTAGCTAAATATAACCTTTCTACTTAACTAGTATATTATAATTTACTCCCTAACTAGGGGTATTTTTAGCTATAAGGATCTCCTTTACCTAGTACTCTATAAGGTTACTATCTATATCTATTAATATTAGCTCTAGTAGAGGTTATTTATTAGCTAGCTTCTAGCTTAGTAATAGATCCCCTACTACCCTCTAAACTAAATCTATATAAAAGATTAGGTATAGCCCCCTAGGAATATCTAACTTTATAGTTAATAGTATTAGTACCTTTAGTACCTTATACTTTACTATAACCTAATCTAACTTCTTATATAGTTAGTTTATCTTAATATTCTAAAGGCTTAACTATATATAGTCCCTAACCTAGAACTATTCTACTAGTCTCTAACTACTATTTATACTTTCTTATTATTATTATTAGATAAAGGCTATTATAGCCTATATTAGGTCTATACCCTCTTTTAAGTACTATAGGAATACTTATCCCTATCCTTTTAGTAAAGTTTTTAATACCTCTAATAGTAGTGCCTCCTAGATTATAGGTATATTAAAGCTATAGAGTATTATATTTATACTTACTCCTATTACTAAAGAATCCCTATTATTTAATACTAGCTAGCAGGCTAGTAGGTAATTAGCCTACTTAAATTATAAGAAGGATAATATTACCTATAATACTACCTAAACCTCCTAGTTAGCTCTCTCTATACCTCTATTTATCTATAGGTAATATAAGGTTAATAGTAGTTACTTTATACCTACCTTCTTATAAAGTGCTATCTAAAAACTACTTAACTAATCTAAATTATAATCTATAATAATCTAGGTAGGGAACCTATAGAACCACTACTAATAGTATTTAAACCACTCTATATATATCTTAGCCTTTATTAATATTATAGCCTTAAGCTATATAAACTTAGAGAGTCTATTTATAATTACTATAAGGAACTATAGGTTAGCCTAATCTTAAGTAGGGAGCTCTATTATAAAGTTAATAAAGATCTATAACTAATATCTATCTAGTAGAGGAATTAGCTTTAGTAAGCCCTATTATAGCTACTAGCTCTTCTACCCCCTATAGTAGTAATAGTTTTATATAAACTATACTATATCCTATAATATACTATCCTAATAGAAGTCCCTCTAGAGCGCTTTAAAGGTAGTATTCTACCCTAGGTAACCTAGTAAGGGTAAGTTATATATTTATTAGATTAAGGTTATAGTTAAGGGTTCTTACTTTAGCACCTAAGTCTAGCCCTAGAATTAAAGTACTCCTTTTATACTAATCTAATAGTTTATAATCTACTCCCTTATACCTACTATATTAGGAAACTTCTAAGCCCTAGCCTTTACTACCTTAAGCTATAACCTATAAGTCTTATTATAGGCTATAGCCTAATCCTATAGGGACTAAAGGTACCTATCTATAAATAAGAAGTCTCTAGCTAGAATATCTAGAGCTAAAGCTAAACTATCCTCTAAAGTAGTGCTTTCTAGGGCTACTATAGGTCTAATATTTATATATAGTTATTCCTAACTAAAGCTAAACTATATAGGCATTATTATTAACTATATAATAGGCGCCTTTAGCTTAGTAAACTATACCTCCTCCTAATAGCGTCTTAATAATATATCTAGTCTACTTACCTAAGTCCCTAGTTTATAATATAAGTAGAAGTTAAAGAGCGCTAGAGTCTCTACCTATTATACTTACTATTCTAATATCTCTCTTAGGGCTATAAAGTACTCTAAGTTCTTATAATTTATAAGTATTATAAATAGCCTATTAATACTTTATAGCTCTACTAACTATGCCCTAAGGTATAAGATAATTACTAGAAGCTCCTTATTATATATTATATAATTCCTTTAAGCTAGTTATAAGTAAGCTAAGTAGTACGCTACTAGATATAAGACCCCTTTATTATTTATCTAGGAAAGGCAGCCTTCTAATACTATTCCTAAGTAGTCTACCTTTACTACTATATCCTTATTAGGGTCCTATTATATAAGAATAGGGTATAATATAAAAGCTAGCTTTAGTATTTTAAAAGCCTTCTTATATACCTCTATCTAGCGAAATACTATACCCTTCTTTATTAGGTTAATTAGGGGACCTATAACTTCTAAAAACTATAGTATAAAGTTATAATAAAAGTTAGTAAACCCTAGGAACCTATATACTCCTTAGACCTATATTAGGGCCTCCTAATCCCTAATTATAGTAATCTTCTTATTATCTAGGCAAATCTGTTTCCCTATATAGATAATAAACCTAAGGTACTTAACCTCCTTTATTATAAAAACACACTTCTTAATATCTAGGTTTAACCTAGCTTACTATAGTCTAGCTAATACCCTATAGACCTTCTATATATAGTCTTTCTATAACCCCCTTATATAGATTAAGATATTATTAAGGTAAGTAGTAATATAGTCCCTAAGAATACTACTAAGTGTACTATTAATATACCTCTAAAAGATTATAGGTATACCTACTAAACTAAAGGGGCATACTAACCACTTAAATAATCTAAATTATATCTAGAAAGTAGTCTAGTATTCCTAGCCCTTAGTAATATAAATATAATAGAACGCTACTTATATATCTAGCTTTATAAACTATTTTGCCTTAGCTAAGGAGCATAGTATCTCTTTTACTAAAGGTAAGGGATAATAGTCCTATTCTATAATCTTATTTAGCGCGTAATAGTCTACATAAAACCTCTAACTACCCCTAGGTTTCTTTACTAGTAGAACTAGTGCTACTACTAATAATAAGCTTACCCTAATCTAGCCCTTATCTATTAAGTCTATTACCTATTTATATATCTCTAGGAGATATTAATATAGTATATTATATAGCGGAGCCTATAGTAGGTCTAGTTTATTACCCTCTATATCCTACTTTAGGTAAATATAGTAATTAGACTTACCCTAGTGTAGTAGCAGGGCATTTGCCTTACTCTCCTAGAAAAGGTCCTTATAGTCCTATAACTCCTCTAGTAAGGACACTAAAAGCTCCTACTCTATAGGTTTTAGTATAGTATTAATCTATAGGATAGATATAATTTCCTATAAGCTTATAGTATAAAGCTATATATACTCCTTCTACTTCCTTACCTAACACACTATTCCTATAAATAAAGATCCTATAATATATATAGTAGGCTTCTCTACCCCTCTATTAGTTATAGCCTAAATCTATAGGTTATTAGCCACTCCTATAGTTAGTTATTAGCATTGCATATTTAAGTTAATATTATAGCGCGCTATCTATAGAGTCCCTAGGATAAGTTATCTTATTAATCCAAGGATTATATATACTATAATTAGCGTCTCTTATCTATCTATATCTATCTAAAAACAGATAATATATATAATTAATAAGCTTACCTTATAATTCTCCCTTCCCCCTCTTTTTACACTAACTACTATATAAACTAACCTCTTAGTTAGTAGGGGGATATATTCTAGTTATAGCTTCTAGACTAGGCATTTACTAATAGCAGTATAGTAGTTATATCCTATATTAACTTATATATCTAAAAAGATTATCTTATTTATTAATATAGGGACTAAGAAAGGTAATATATCTATATTACTCTAGATATATTTAAAGTTATCCTTAACCTTAACTATATACTATAAAGCCTCTCTAAGCTCCTATTCCTCCTCCTTATTTAAATAACTTAATAAAGGGAATCCTCTTTTTCTAACTTATTACTTAAATCCTTAGAGTTAATATCTTCTACCTTATAAGTATTAACTACTAATATCTCCTTTAGATAAATAGTATAATATAAGGAACACTTTATAACTTAGTGCTTATTAGAGCTATATTATATACACTTACCCTCCTTATATTATATATTAAGCACCTCCTAGGAAACCTATTTAGCCCTTTTTACCCCTTACTACTAGTAACCTATAGCTTTCCTAGAGCCTTTCTAGGCCCCTACTATACCTACTAACTAGATATCTATTATTAGCATATCCTTATCTTACCCTAAAGACTAGTCTGCCTAGGGAGCTAGTTATACCTAGTAATATAAGTAATACTTTTCCTCTAAATAATAGGACTTAATATCTAATATAATATTCCTAAACTAAGCTAATACTATAGAGTAATTAGCCTAGGGAATATTATATCCTATACTATAGTCCCTTATCTACTTATTAAGGGTAATGTGTAGCTTTAAAAGCTTTACCTTATCTACCTAACCTAGCCTACCTATAAGTATAAGTTTCTATTTAAACCACATATAGAAGTTACTAAACCGCTTATATTATTATTATTATAACTAGTTAAGCTTAGTAATAGCTAATTCCTATTAATAGGGGTTATTAAATATTTCCCCTAAGTAATTAAGGAAGCGCCTTATATTAAAGTTTACTAA
The DNA here is from genome assembly GCA_023658475.1 of Epichloe elymi. Lineage (NCBI taxonomy): Eukaryota > Fungi > Ascomycota > Sordariomycetes > Hypocreales > Clavicipitaceae > Epichloe > Epichloe elymi. The sequence goes on along the minus strand of CP098278.1, from coordinate 2,119,259 downwards.
GTTTCCTTTCTTAAAGTAGGGTATAACCTAGGCCTAAACCTTTACTAAAAGGTTCTAGTAAATAAAGCATTATTAGTCCTTAGTGCCCCTAATAAACCCCTAGTCTATAACTAGCTTATAGCCTATAAGACTCTTCTAGGCTATAAAGAGTGTCCTATTACTATTAAATAGTGCCCCTATAGGTAATAGCTTTTGCCTTACTTAGTATTAGTTCTTATAAAGCACTTAGATCTATACTAACTACTCCCTAATAAGTGCCTATAATATAGCTAGCTTACCTATTTCTATCCTACTTAATAAAGGTTATACTATTATTAAGATATAGCTAAAAAAGGAAGGATATAAAGAAAGTAAAGAATAGTAAATATTATAGACTAGCCTTAGGGTAACTATAAATAAGTATCTAAAGTGTAATTACTATTCTTAAAGAGGAAAGAAAGAGCTAAGTAAGAGATTATATAGTATATAGCTATATATCCTCCTATGTGTAGTCTATGTATATAGTGCGCGTAGTAAGCCCTAAGTCCGCATAACCTCCGCACGCTGCCTTATACACTCTCCGCGCCCTTTCTAGAGCCCTCCCGGACCTAAGAAGGACCCGAGCCTCGAGCTCGAGTCCATTACAGTATTAGAGATTAGTAATATTCCTAACTTTAACCTCTTAGTAGCTATTACTAGAGAAGGAACTAGATCTTTATTACCTTTTTATTTTCTCTTTCCCTCTACTTAGCTATAGAAGATTAATAAGCTTTTACTCTTATTCCTATAGTTCTTTAAGTTTCTTAAGCTAAGTAATTTACTTATTTATTACTATAGTATTAGCCTTAATATTAGAGAGACTAGGTTTAGTCCTAGTTTCTATAGAATATAGTATATCTTTAGTAGTAATACTACCCTTATTTAATTAACTTAAGTTATTATCTAATATTACTTAGGTTAATTAGGTAGTTCTTAGCCTTATATTACTCTTAGGTAGCTAGTAGTAGAAGCTTTAGAATTATAAGAATAAAGGTAGCTAGGTAAAAGGATATAGGGTATACTTATATATTAACTAAAGCTTACTAAGTCTAAGTGTAATATATATATAAGTTACTAGTTTATAGCTAGTAGCTTACTAATATTATATAGACCTAGCCCTTCCTTCTAGTGTTAGGCGCCGCGGTGCTCTAGCGCTGCGGTGCACGCATGCGCGTGGGTTATGTTGTGAGGGGCCTCACACCTTCTTAATAGTGTATCTATAGGGTTACTTTTCCCTAGTCTATGCTTAATTATAAAGTTTAGTAGGCATAGGAATATACACTATCTAGCCTATCTTCTATTTAGCTTTTATTACTTTATAAAGGTCTATAGGTTATAGTAGTCTAATAGGACTTCTACTAGGGTCTCTATACCTTTAATATAGTGTTACTAGTATTTAAATAACTTAACTATAGTAAGTAGCTCTTAGTTAGGTATACTATAGTTTTATTTAGTATTAGTAAACTTCCTTAACTAAAAGGCTATAGGGTACTAGTAGCCCTTATTATCTTATTATAATAAGATTCTTACTATTATAAAGATTAAGGTATCTATCTTAATACACACTAGTTAACTTAGGTTATAATAATAGAGAAGAGGAGCCCGCTAAAAGGTATCTTTTAGCTAGTAAAACGCTACCTATTCTCTTACCCTAAATATAAACCTCCTAGTCTAGATACTATTCTTACTACCCTTTATTAATATATATAGTAGTACTATAATCCTAGAGTATCTATAGATAAACTATTAGTAAAAGTTATAGAACCCTAGGAAGGATTATATATTCTTAAAGCTTATAGGTTCCTTCTAATCCTAAATAGTAGTAACTTAGTAGGTATTTATTAAGATCCTATTAATAAAGAGGATAAACCCTAGAAACTCTACTAACTCTTAGTAAAACTTATATTTAGAGGGTTTTATATATAATTCTACCTCTCTTATATACCCTAGAACTTCTTTAATATATATAGTATACTTCTCTTATATTTTTAAAAAGATAAGAATATTATCTAGATATACTATATAAATAGTATTAACTAGCCTATAAAGCGCTTTATAGATATAGTTCTAGAATATAGCTAGGGTATTTATTAACCTAAAAGGCATTATAAGATATTTATAGTGCCTATAGTATATATAGAATATAGTCTTCTACTTATTACCCCTTTTTATCTAGATTCTATAATAAGTATCCTTAATATTAATTTTTAAGAAGAAGTAGGCTCCTTAGCACTAATCTAGGATCTCTAAAATTAGGGGGAGAGTATAGTAATTCTTCTATATTACCCTATTAAGACCCTAGTAATCTATATATAATTAGAGTATATTATCTTTCTTTAGTATAAATAGGATAGGCATACCTATAGGGCTTTTTAATAGTCTTATCTAGCCCTTCTATAGGTTCTTATTAATATATTTATAAAGTTCCTTTAATTTACCTTAGGAAAGGGGGTAAATTAGTCTATATAGGGGTATAGTCCCTAGTATTAGATTAATTATATAATTAGTTATCTTTCTTAAAGGTAAGCTCCCTACCTTATCTAATATAAATATATCTTTAAACTTATATAGTTCCTAGGGGATATCTTTAATAGTTTTATATACCTTTACCTCTTCTTTATCTCTAAGGGTAATAAACTTATCTTCTATAACCTTATTAATAGTATATATAATAGTCTTATTATATATAACCTTTATAAATTTATAGAGAGTTATAAGTAAAAAGGCCTTTCTTCTTTTCTTAAACTACTACTTTTATAAGTATAAGTAAAGGTAGATATATTCCTTAGTAAGTATATATATCCTAATTAATATAGGGCTTCCCTTAGTTCTTAGGTCCCTATTAATAGCTATATATAGTAGCTTAAGGTCCTTTTCTTCTTCTCTTAAGTCTTTAATTATAATAGGGACCTTATAGATACTATATTAGGGAACTATAAGGGCCCCTACTACCTTAATAATAGGTACTATAGCCTTAGCTTAGTTAAGTTTATAGGCTTATATAAATTTAGCGCTAATAATATTAATCTTAGCATAACTATTATAATCCACTGCTATTTTAATATCTATATACCTATAAATAGTAACTAGTATATAAAATTAATACCCTATTAGTACCTTAGTATTTAAGGTAGAGATAAGGGTATCTACTTCTACCTTAGGGAGTTTTCTAGGTCTTATTACTCCTTCTTTAGCTTATTATATCTATTTATAAGATACTCTATACTATTATAGTTAAAACACTACCTTTTATACCTAGGTTTATAGTTATTTAGATAGGTAGTAGGAGACTTCTCCTAGTCCTTATCCTTCTAGTCTTTATTAGACCTTCTATATTATAGAAAGTTATATCTATAATATTAGGGAGCCTTATTTAGGCCCTTATTTTCTAAATACCTAGACTTTTACTTATTCTTTAGTATAGCCTCCTAGAGTTACTAAGTAAGTTATATAACCTCCTTTTATACCTTTTCTATAATAAAGGTATATAGGTTAATCTAGTCTTATAGGTTAGGGAGTAGTTTTATAAAGAATATAAGAGCTTATAACTTTTTAGTAGCTTTTTCTAGGTATTTCTCTAGTAAATCTAGGTAAATACTAAATTTAATAAGACTCTAGCCCTTATATTACTTTATATTCTCTAGCTATATAGCTATTTAGGTATTATAGTTAGTAGTATCTTAAAGTAGTATAAGAGTCTAGGTCTTAAATATATCCTAGTTATCTTTAAGGTTACTCTAGTTATTAGCTATTTATTTATTAAGGTATTAGTCCTATCTTACCCTATAATTACTATATATATAGTTAAGTATAAAGAGGATTTTTTAGTAATTATACTAATACTTCTACTTTACCCTATTAAAGGTATAGTTTAGGTTATTTATCTATATTTTATACTTCTATAGGTTTATAGGGTATTAAAGGTTAGTAATATTTCTAACTTTAACCTCTTAGTAGCTATTACTAGAGAAGGAACTAGATCTTTATTACTTTTTTATCTTCTTTTTCCCTTTACTTAGCTATAAAAGGTTAATAAGCTTTTACTCTTATTTCTATAGTTTTTTAAGTTTCTTAAGCTAAGTAATTTACTTATTTATTACTATAGTATTAGCCCTAATATTAGAGAGTCTAGGTTTAGTTCTAGTTCTTATAGAATATAGTATATCTTTAGTAATAATACTACCCTTATTTAATTAACTTAAGTTATTATCTAATATTACTTAGGTTAATTAGGTAGTTCTTAGCCCTATATTACTCTTAGGTAGCTAGTAGTAGAAGCTTTAGAATTATAAGAATAAAGGTAGCTAGGTAAAAGGATATAGGGTATACTTATATATTAACTAAAGCTTACTAAGTCTAAGTGTAATATATATATAAGTTACTAGTTTATAGCTAGTAGCTTACTAATATTATATAGACCTAGCCCTTCCTTCTAGTATTAGGCGCCGCGGTGCTCTAGCGCTGCGGTGCACGCATGCGCGTGGGTCATGTTGTGAGGGGCCTCACACTAAAAGAGAAGAAACTAAGTAGTGTCTATATAATAATAGATCTATCTAATACTATTTATAAAGTAGTCCTCCTAGAAGTCTATATAGAGTTTAAGGATATATTCTTAAGCTATAAGGCTAGTACCCTCCCTAGATTAGGTAGGTAGATATATATAATTAAATTAGAAGAAGGGAAAACACTGCCCTAGGGACCTATATATAACCTAGCTAAGAAAGAGCTATAGGTGCTCTATAAGTACCTAGTAAGTGTGTAGGAAAAAGGTTAGATCTAAAGATCTATTAGTCTAGTAGGTACCCTAATCCTATTTATACTAAAGAAAGGGGGAAAATTATAACTATATATAGATTATAGGGGCCTAAATAAGATTATAGTTAAGGATAAGGCCCCTTTACCCCTAATTCTAGAAATCTTAGATTAGCTAAGAGATATAAAGATCTTTATAAAGTTAGACCTTAAAGATATATACTATTAGCTATATATTTATAAGGGAGATAAGTGGAAGATAGCCTTTTAGTATAGATATAGTTACTTTAAGTATCTTATAATGCTATTTAGGCTTATTAATATACCTACTACTTTCTAAGAATATATTAATATAGCTTTAGAAGGTCTTATAGATATTATCTATATTATCTACCTTAATAATATCCTAATATATAGTAGTAATATCTTAGAGTATAAGAATTATATTAAGTAGGTTCTTAAGAGGCTTTAAAGCGCTAATCTTTTTATTAACCTAGATAAGTGCTAATTCTCTATTAAGGAAGTTAAATTCCTTAGTTATATAATCTTACTAAAGGGAATCTCTATAGACCCTAGTAGAGTTAAGGTAATTATAATATAGCTAGTACTAAGTAGCGTGTTTAATATCTAGTCTTTCCTTAAATTTACTAGTTTCTATAGATACTTTATTAAGAATTATAGTAAAATTATTATCCTATTAACTAACTATCTATAAGGGAAATAACTAGTAAAGTTTAAGCTAGAGCCCTATAAGCTAGTAGTATTTAGAGAACTATAAAAGTAATTCTAGGAGGCCCTAATATTAGTGTATTTTAATCTAGTGCTACTATTATAAGTTAAGACTAATGCCTCTAGATATATAATTAGAGCTATCCTTATAATATTAGTGCTAGGTAACTAGTACCCTATAGTATTTATATTAAGGAAGTTAAAGGACACTAAATTACACTATATAACACTAGATATAGAGTTACTAGTAATTTAGAAGGCCTTTTAAACTTAGAGGTATTACCTTACTTACTTAGCTTACCTAGTAAAAGTAATAATAGATTACTTAAACTATAAATGCCTTATAATAAAGCTAAAGCTAATAAGCTAGTAGGTTACTATATTAGATAAGCTATACCTATTTAACTTTATTATTAAACACTAGGTAGGTAAGCTAAATCCTACTAATACTTTATTATAGAGATTAGATTATATTAGTAAGGAAAGGAAAGCTAAGGTATTTTTATCTTAGTTACTAACCTTCCTTATTAAGTTTATTACTATTAGGCTATAGGGGCACTATAATAAGTATAGTACTACTACTAGTCTAGTAAAGCTATAGTATATTAGGTTTATAATTAATAAGTAGTATAAGAGTAGTAGTAACTCTATTAGTACCCTATATCTAAGATTACTACCTATTAATAGTATAGTAAGAAGTCTAATAGTAGGTAGGAGAACCTCTATAAAGTTAATCTCTACTAGGCTAATTAGATAGTTTATAGGCACTACTAAAGAGCTATAGGCTTATAGTAGTATTATAGTAAGAATCTTAGTAGTTTAGAGAACCTCTATAATATTAAACTCTACTATTAGGAGTAAGGTATAGGAATTAGAAGCCCTAATTCTAGTCTTATTATTAGAAGTATAATAAGGGGATACCTTTATAGTATAGTAGAAGTTATTACTAATAAGTGGTAACTCTAGTGCGTTAGGACTATAGTTAATTAGTCCCTCTAAGCTAGAGGCTAAAGGGTTATAGATATAAACTAGGGTGCTCTCTAAGTTACTAATATATAATAATTAAGTTTTTATTCTATAAGGTATATAGAAAGAAGTCTTATTATTAACCTATAATAATCCTATAGTAGGTTATTAGGGGGTTAGTAGAACCCTCTATTAAATTATAGGCTAATATTACTAGCTATTAATAAAGAAGGATATTTAGTTATATATATAGACTTATGTTAATTATTAAGTTTTAAAGCTAAGGTTATATAAACCTTATAGTAAGTTAGCTACGCTGCTAGTGCCTAATTGCCTTTTCTAAGAATTATTAATAAACTTTATTATAGGTTTACCGCTAGTAAAGGATTAGAAGTATTAGATATATAATATAATACTGGTTATTATAGACTAATTTTTAAAGTATAGTATTTATATACTAGTGACTATATACCTAACTAGTAATAGGCTAGCTATAGTATTCCTAGAAAATATTTTTAAGGACTATAGCGCCCTAGAAGGTATTATTATAGACTAAGGGTTAATATTTACTAGCGGATTCTAGAGGATATTCTACTACCTAATTATAATAAAGCGGTAACTAAGCACTATATTTTACCCCTAAATAGATAGATAGATAGAGTAATTAAACTAGGTTCTTAAGCACTATCTAAGAGCCTATATATATACTAAATAGGATAACTAGGTAGAATATCTACTAATAGTATAGTTTACCTATAATATAAGTAAATATAGTAGTTATAGCCTAATACTAGTAGAGGCGCTATATAGGTATAACCTAAGGGGACTATACTAGGCTATTCTAATACCTAATTTAGTAAATAACTAGGTAGAAAATAGAGTCTTAGAACTAAGATAGAGATACTTAGAGATTAAGTAGCTACTAAGTAATATATAAGTATAGTAAAAGAAGTACTATAATTATAAGAGAATACTAATAGAGTTTAAGGTTAGAGATTATATATTACTATTAATAAAAAACATTAACCTAAGATACCTAAGCTAAAAGCTTACTATAAAGTACCTAGGACCCTATAAGATTAAAAAGGTAGTTAGTAATTATAGCTTAGCCTATTAATTATTGTTAAAATTATGCTATTTATAGCACTATTTTATAGGCCCACTAGTTGCCTAGTTGCGTTGTTGGCCGTGGCCAGCAGCTTTGGCTGTGACCTGCGTTCCTGCACACAACCAACCCACAGGCTTGTATGACTAAGCCGACTAGGCTACCCTATAGGGAAGCTAAAATCGACTATAACTAGGGAACTAGTAGTCGTATAAAAGGCTGACTTATACTGTTCGAATCCTTGATTTTTTCTGGATTTAATGATGTATTTTATTTATAGGGTTGCTTATTAGATTGCTTAGTTAGTGCACGTGGGTGGCTAGATTGTATGGTTATGAGTTGATTTTTTACTTTTTATATATAAATAAATTTTACGGAAAATAAAAAATAGCTCCTAAGGCCTGGCTAGCAACCCCCTTCTGTCGATATGGTTAGTAGGTCTATAAGGGGACTTAGAAAATCCTCTTATTGCTCGTTAGATCGTTTATCTAGCTAAAATCTACTATATTTAACTATTAAAGCTCTATATCTTGAAGAATTGTCGTATTATAGTAAATCTAGAAGCCGCCGCGTTAGAATCTACTAGGGAGGTCTTCCTATCCCTCTAGCTAGATTCCCCTTCTATTTTCAATAGGTTATAAGCCCGGAAGGCCTAAAGATTACTACATTACTGCGTTATTCTACTGCGATTAGTGCTTAATTTTAGGTACTAGTTACTCTCTACTAGACCTGTGGGCTCTTAGATTACGAAGGAAACCGCTAGTTGAAGCTTTCATCTACTAGCACTACGCATCGCAACATCAGACCCTTGGTGTTGAATTCAACTACAGCCGCACCTGCAACCACCATATTGCACCCGCAACTACTAGTTGCAACTAACCTCTTTTTAGTGATCCTATTCACTGCTGCGACCATTATATTTGATATTATCTACAATAGTAGATACGCTGCATCCTTTAAATCATCGAATATCTAGTATATTAATACTAGGCTTTTTGACCTATTGCACTACGTTGCACGCACTATACATCACGTTACGTTACGTTATGGCTGCTGCAATAGCTATTATTCCTATCCGTTATTTTTAGTGTTAAGAAAATTTTCGCAGAGAATCTTCTCCGGCCCGTTTCTGCCCGCGCATACCGCAGACCCACTTTTAGACCTCGAGGGGCACCCTTTTAAACAGCCCCACCGCATAATTTGCGTGCGCAGCCCGGTTGCACCACAACCTAGCTTCCAGCGCGCGATATTTATAACAGGAAGAAATTTAGAGATCTTACATAGGATATCTTTTAAGATCCTAGGGAATTTTAAGAGATAGCACCACTAAATTATAAGGGTAAGGGACCTGCTACAGGCCCTTCTTCTAGCCCTCCTAGGGACCCTGATAGGATGGAAATAGAAGGTCTGGCTGTTTAAGCCAGTGCTTTTCAATAATAGATGCAAAGCCAAATTGAACAATAAGGCAAGACCTTAACTGATTTTATCAAGCATACTAAGTCAAATCGTCTAAAAAACGAGGCTAGCATTAAAGATCTATTAGATAAATTAACGCAAACCATAACTGCTATGCAAGGTCTTTAGGATTCTACTAAGCTAAGGGAAGAAAATACCAAAGCTCCGGTAGAAGACCTAGCCGCTAATTCTGCGAGTTTACCTTCTAGTAACTTACAAGCTACCTTTAATATAGGTGCTATTAAGGAACTAAATAAGAAGGTTCACTCTATTCCTAAGGGAGCTAAGCTAAAAGGCCCTGAAAATTATGATTAGTGGAAGCAAGCCCTAAGTATTTAATTTAGAGCCCTAGGATTGCCTGAATTTATAGATAATCCTAGCTTAGCAGGCTATCTAGCTAACTGTGATTAAGCTATTCTTTTGATGATATTAAGAGATAGTTGCCAACCTAGGCCACAGGCAGCTATATGTTAGCAAAAATCCCCTGAAGAAGCCTATAAAGTCCTTATTAGGTAGTATTTGTAGAGTGCTAAAATCTAGCGAGGTATGCTATACGCTAGCTACCACTCCCTAAATTTTTTAAATTATAAGGGATCTTTAGAGGCTTTTAATGCTAATTTTAATAACTTACTAGCTAGACTATAGCTTTGTAGTGTAGAGATCGCTCCTATAGATTAAGTAAACCATTATATTAACGCATTAAAGTAGACCTTTCCTAGTTGGGCTGAGAGACAAAGATTTACTATTAGAGCTGCTAGGGCATAAGGACTGCCTATAAATACCTTAAATTTATAGTTCCTTATGGCGGATTTATTAGAAGAGCAGAGGGATAAAACCTCCCCTGTAGCTAAAGCTCTTAGCTATAAGGCTTCTAATAATAAGGGAAATTCTAAGGATAAGGAAAAGAAGTTATTATCTAATCCTAATACTAAGAAGGACTCTACTAATGCCACTAAAGAGCAGGATAAGAAGGATTTAAACCCTTCTAAAGCCTCTAGGAAGAAAAAACAGAAGAAGAAGAGTAGTAACGGGGATAAAGATAAAGGAAAAGAAGCTGCTTTTGCGTTAGGCCATAGCCTAGCCACGGGATACGTTAAAGAACTAGATTCTAGCGAGTCTAGTAGCGAGGATAGTAGTGATTCCGAATCTGATTTAGATACCTCTAGTAACACTACTACTAGTGACACTACTACTAAGCCTACTTTTAGCTACTCTAATAATGTGGTTAAAAACTCCCTTCTATATAATATAGGTTCTTCTTATTATATTTGTAATAATAGGGCTTTCTTTAGGGACTTTAAGCCTCTTAAGAAAGGTTAAACCGGCCCTATAATTACAGCAGGAGGACCTATTTATCCTAAAGGAAGAGGTACCGCTATTTTTAACGTTCTAGTCAAGAAAAACCCACTAGAATATAGGCCTTTAGCTCTGCTAGATGCCCTATATTTCCCGGGTATAGATACTAACCTAGTTAGCGGGTTATCCCACTATCTTAAGGGAGGTTATCTAGCTAAAGATCAGCTTTTCCTAGCTAATAAAAGCCCCTATAGGTTATTAGAACCTACTAAACACGGCTTCTTTTTGTAGATTAAGGGGCAAGCTACTCCTAAGATCTGCAAGCATTTAACCCACCTCTCCTTTATGGGCTCTTAATATTGCAACTAACAACAAAGCTAACAAAGAGCCTATAAGACCGAATTAGGGTTTTCCTACCCTATAGAGGTTCAAATTCTATAGCTAGTATTTAATCCTAAGGAATATTAACGAATCGAAGAATTAGACTCTGAAGAAGACGAAGATTTAGCCCTATGTCCCACCGAAGCTCCTCCTAGTTAGGTATCTTCTATAGGGGGTTTAGAAGGTCTATACCCTAATAACTTAGGTGACAATAGTGGCTGTCTATTGCCCCCAGAGGCCTGTGATTCTTAAGAGGCCTGGCAATAGAGGGAGCTAGGGGATAATAGCTCTAAAAAGCTAGATTCTAGTTATAAGAAGTTACTAGATTTAGCCCTTCTTTAGCATATTTAATTAGGCCATATCGGCCTCCCTTTACTTAAGAAATCTTTAAAATTAGCTAAAGGGATCCCTAATTTTTCCGCCATCAAAGACAAGGATTTTAACTATATAGCCTATATGCAATTAAAGGCTGTTAGAAGACCTACTAAAAGACCTATTTAGGACCCCCCTAGGGTTTTAGATATCCTAGAGGGAGATACAGTTAAAATCAAACCTATACCACATAATAAGAAGGCCCTAGTCCTTATCCTTATTGATTAAAAATCCTGGTATAAGTAGTGCTTTTTATTAGCTAATAAAGAAGGTTAGACCCTTTATAATGCTATTAAGGGCTTCTTTAAGGCCCTAAAAAACCGATATAACGCGTATCCTAGGCACCTCCACTTCGACGGAGGCACTGAAATCAACAACGAACTTCAGTCTTAGTTATCTTCTAAAGGAATTTGCTTTAGCACCTCTTGCCCCTATATTCACAAATAGAATAGGCTAGTTAAGAGGGCTATTAGGGTTATCCTAGACTGGCTTAGAGCTACACTTTAGTGGTCTAAGCTACCTTTATATCTATGGTCTTATATCCTTCCAGCCATAGTGGACTTAGTTAATATCACCGCTAATATAACTAAGCCCCTAACCCCTAAGCAGCTATTTCTAGCTAACTTAGAGCCTAAGACTATCTATAAGCCTAACTTCTCGAAAATTAGGGCTATAGGGTCCTATTATAAGGTTCTAATACCTCCGGAGCAGAGATCAAAGCTTCAGAAGCTAGCCCCTAGGACTATCCCTAGCTAGCTGCTTGCTACTCTAGGTTCCAGCGTCTATCTTATTTATATACCCTCTAAAAGGTTAGTCATTAAGACTAGCTTTATTAAGATTATAGAGGATATAGGCTCTGTAGGGTCCCCTAAGCCTTTAGGGAGCTATCCTTCAGAGGGAGAAGCCAATATCTCACGAGATAATCTAGAGGTTTAGGATAGCTATCCAAAGCCTCTAGCGCCCACAGCGCCTGCAGCGCCCGCCGCGCCTACAACACCGCCCAGGACAACCGCTGCAACGCCTATAACGCCTCCAGCGCTACCCCTAGAGAGCCTAAGCTCTAGCGCCCCTAACAAGGGTGCTATTGAAAAACTGTTTTTAGATTCGGATTCTTTAATCAACCCTAATTCTATAGATATTAATGATTTTAACCTATCTTCTTTTGTTAAGGAGATATGCTTTAAGGCGCAATAAAAGGCTAAATCGTTGTCTAATAACAATAATAACGATTCAGATACACCTAAGACCTGGAAGCAGGCATTAAAAAGCAAGGATAGCCAAAAATAGGTTAATGTAACTTTTAGCGAATTTAAGCAGCTACTAGCTGCTAGAACTTTTAAATTTATAGGGATAGACTAAATTCCTAAGGGCCGAAAAGTTCTTAAAAATAGGCTTATCTATAAGCTTAAGAAGGATAAAGAAAATAATCCTATAAAACACAAGGCCCGACTTGTTGCAAAAGGCTTTATACAGATAGAAGGTTAGGATTATATCGAGACCTATGCTATAACTAGTTTGTTAAGCGGAAAACAACACCCCAAAAGACACGATGCTAGCCCACGGTCGCAAGTAGCTCTATAGCCTACACGCAACAAGAGGGGTCAATTAACTTGACGATATTGATCATAACAATGGCTAGAGAAATCTCGTTATGTAGAGATACTCTAGATTAAATAGTCTATTAGATTGGAAGTGCTGTCTTAATTAAATAAGGGGAAATAATATTAGTTTATCTTATTATAAGCTTAGGTTTCTTCTTAATAAAACTTAGTAAAACTTAAGGGTTAATTTAAGAATCTTGTAGTGCGTAAATGCCGCAAAAAGAATCTAGCTATAGGCAGTCTCTTTATAGATTAAATAGTCCCCTTACTTAGATAACTAATATTATTATCCCTTATTATATTATCTATCTTAATAATCCCTAGCGCTTGTTATTATAATCGCGTGTTTTCTAGGCGCGTATCTTATAGCATATAACACCTCCCTAGGTATACACTGGTTATCCCTAACTAAGCGTGCACACTAATAACTAAAGTGCCCTATAAGTGTGGTTAGTGATTTATCCCTAATACTAAAGGAGGGTATTATTTAATCTAGTATACTTTAAGTGTAAACTAATTAATCTTATATAGTAGGACTTCCTAAAATAAAAAGGGAAGTATTAAAGTAAAAAAAATAAAAGAGGAGAATTTATAATAACACTAAGAATAGTCTTAAGGGAAAAGGGAGAGGTAAATAAGGAAGGAAAAAGGGAAAAAGTAAAAGGGGAGAAAGAGAAAAAAAAAAAATCTATATAACACCTCCCTAGCTAGAGACCTAAATTCCTTATTTCCTAAGAGAGCTTCGGCGTCTTTAGCGTTCAAGGCCGTGTGGTCGGTGACATTAGCAAGGGAGTGCGGATTGCTAGTCACTTAGCTTCTCATTAAGTTACTCCCTTTTTATAGTTCTTACGCTAATTAATTAATCCTTAAGCACGCTTCTTTTCTTACTAGTAAGCTTTAATAATCTTAGCCTATATTCCACGAGGCACTAAACTAGGTGGTACTATAGATATGTATATAGATAATATTAGTAGGTGTGTAATAACTTCCCTTTACACTACTCTCTATACTCTAAGGAATAGAAGGAGATTAATTATTATAGCTTAACCTATATCTCTAAGAGGTTATTAGATTATCCTTTCTTCTGCTTATCTAAGTAAGGTCTTATAGTTATATACTTACTCCTATCTAATAACTCTATAGATCCTTAGTAACCTTAGCTAATCCCTAATATCTATCTAAAAAAGCGTGTTTATTGCTACCTACTATATTTAAAGCGCCTTCCCTATAGTAGCGGTTATTTAATCTTCCCTACTACATTAAAGTACTTTAAGCTTTATAGCTAAAGATAGTGGCATTACCTTATGCCTAATAATAGATAATAACATAGATAAGGACGTAAGTAAAGTCTAATAACTTTTCCTTCCACTTAATCTTTATTCTTCTATATTAATTAAGGGCGGTTTATCTTTAGCTTCCTACTATATCTAACTTTCTTAATCTTATAGCATCTCTTATATACTAATATTAAAGACCTTAGGGTTATTAGTGAAAACGCAGGCTATAGGTTGCTAAAAGTCCTAAACATAGAGATTATTATTTTATACTATATTAGTATACTATTTAATTAGGTAATTCTTATTAGTAATCCAAAGCTTCCAGGGCATAACCGCTATGCTAATAGGTAAACCTCCACTAACTATCTAGGTTATAAAGCGTGGTATTAAGCACTTTGTCGTGTTTTATACTAGATATTATAGGTTAAAATCTTTCTAGTACGCTAATTCCCTTAGTAACTAATCTCCTATTATAAGCTTATTTATAGCTATATCTTATAGAACCCTAATAGTTCTCTTAAGTGCTTTAATATAGCTATATTTTAGGTCTAGGATATTATTAGATATTATCTAATCCTTAAGATATAACTTAAACTGCTAACTAATAACGGAATCCCTACTAAAAGTATATAATTATTTAAGCTTAATATTATACTTATTTAGTGTGTTCTAGTCCTCTATAATTAGATTAAGTGCTTAGTAACTAACTTAGCAGCGAATTATCTAGAGAAGAAACCCTAGGCATAGATATCCATATTCCTAGTTTCCTTTCTACTCTATTGCTAGAACTATAATTACCTTAAAATCATAGGGATAGTTTATAAGTTATATAATCTATCCCTACCTACCTATAAAATCTGTAAAATAAGTTATTCTTCCTTTATCTATACTATTAAAATAGTATAGATATCCTTGCTTTCTATTAAATATAAAGGTAGTCTAGTGGTTTATAAAGAAAGTAAATCCTATAATAAGCCGCTAATTACTTATATCTAAGTAAAGGTTAATAGGGTTATATTTAATGCTATACTTAATGTTAATAGGCTAATAGGCGGTATATAGCCTTCTAGCTTTTGGACTAATTAATTATTATAATGTTTCCTTGTTAAAGTCTTCTATATTATTAATTTTAAATGTTTATAGTAGCACTACTACTATCGCTTTAAGACTATATTCTATGATTTTCCCTATTACTATTAGTTTAAACTAATTAAGCTAGTCCTTACTTAGTGTTTTATAAGCCTTTCTTAGGAATTCGTGAATATCTAGTAGATAACTACGCTATTACGTAGTAGTCTATCCTAGTCTAATTAGTATTACTAGATTAAAATTATTACTATTTTAATAGACTTTAAACCTTAATAAAGGCTGTGGCTAGTCTCTTTATAGGTAGAATAGAGGTGGCTACTATTTATAGAGATTAGCTAGATTAATCTTAATAGTGTCTCCCTTTTCTTCTCTAAAAAAGGAGTTTTCTATCCTATATATAAAATATAAATATAATATATAGTAAGATATCTGCTATAAGGGAAGTAGGCAATAGTGTTACTATTAACTTTAGTGTAATCTCCTTTATTTACAATAGACTGCTTATACTACTCTATTTTCTAGGTAAGATTAAATAGTGTTTATTAATTTTAGCTTAATATAGCTAGAAAAAGAGAAAAAAAAATAATAGAAGAAGGGTAAGGGATAGTAGGGTTAAAGATTTTAAGAGTTAAGAAAATATATACTAGGGTAAGAAGTAGGTGTGCTAGTATAAGAAGTAGGTTAGATTAAATAGTTCTTATGGTCCTAACCTCTATTTTTATGCCTTCTCCTAGATCTAGGGATGGTTATTAGCAGGCGGCACTGGTTGCCCTTATTTCTCTTTCTATTAGTAGCTAGTATTTATTATAAGGCAGCTGTCTGTGGGGGTTAAGTGACTCCTGTGATTCAGACTTTTAGTATTATAAATCACTTATAGGCAGCTATTCGCTTATTAGTTATTAACGCCTATTATAGGCGTTATCTTATAGCTTAAGACTTTTTAACCCTCTTCCACTCCTTCTCTTTATATACCCTTCCTTACTATCTTTTACTTTATTTCCTAATTAATTAATTATAGCTAAATTCCTTAATATAACTCGTTAAAAGCTCCCTAATATTACTACTATTATAAGGGTAAGTATCCCTAAGGGTAAGCTCTTAGTAATAAAGACTATAGACTAGTCTAACTATACTGAGTTTTTCCTGTCTTTCTTTAGAAGAGACTATATTAGTCTTGTGTAGATTATTTAATCTTATGTTTAAGTTAACGCTAATGGCTTCTATTTTATAGTATAAGTTCCTTTTTGCCTTCTAGGTTTAAAGCGGGATTAATATTAGCAATAGTAGCGTTCTAATATATATAGAAATTTCTCTTTATTCTCCTAAAAATCCCCTAAAGGGAGCACCTCCTTATCTTATTAAGACTATAAAAGGGACTAAATTATTAAAGGAATTTATATAAAGCTATATTAAATTAGATAGTGCCTTAGCCCTTACTATTAAGAATAATTATTATTTTCCGGTTCTTATACCTACTAAGATAGCTTATCCTAATAGGTACTTTTTGTATACCCTCTTATAATATCCTAAACACTATTAAGCTTTGCTAGTGTCTATATTTAGTAGATTAAATAGTATATTCTATACCTACTGCTTAAACTTATATATATAGCATATTACCTTCTTTAATAAGCATATATACTTCCCTTTTTATAGATATATCTTGCTTTCTAGGGTTAGTAATAGCGTATATAATAATTATATCTAGAATAGATCTTATACGGCAAGCTATAAATAGCGTTTTATATTAGGGTATTACACTAGGTCTTCCTAAGAGTAAGCTCTTACTCCTTTCTTAGGAAAAGAGTAGTTTACTAAGGTAGTAGAAGCTCTTCTGCTTAACTTAAACACTATTAACCTTAAAAACTCTCCTTACTTAGTAATTAATATACTACCTCCTTTTCTAAACTATTTATAAATACTAGGGGGGTAGAAAGGGAAATAAGCTAGGTATATAATAGATTTATACCTTAATTACTTAATCTTTAGTATATAGAAAGAGAAAAAAAAAAAAAGAAAAAGAGAGAAAGAGAAGAAAGAGAAAAAAAAAAAAACATAGAATAGCTAGAGAATAAAGGGAATATTCTTTTAATCTATGCGCATATTAGTATATCTAAGGGTATACTTTATACTCTTACTTTTGCTTAGCTATAAGGAGGGGTAGTTAGATCTTAATCCCTTAGTATAGACTTCTCTAAGGCGGAAGTTTAACTTCTTTATTGTTGACTATTTAATCTAATATATTATATTAGGATACTGCTAGTATGATTATTAAGACTTCTTAGTTATAATTACTGCCCTCTTCCCTTATTTAGCTTTATTATAGAGCATGCAGCTATCTATCTATAGTTAAAGTCCACTAACCCTCTAAATCTAGGATAAACTTCTTAATATAGTCCCCTAAGATTATCTTTGTGAGGTAGACCCTATCTAGTGTCTGTAGATAGTAGGCCCTAGAGATTAGCGCTTGCTTGTGAATTTAGAAGGGCCTATTCTATCTTATTATAAGCTTCTTTATCGTGGATATGTTAACGTTTCTTCTAATATTATATACTAGTATAAGGTCTCCTAGATTTAATTAATCCTTCCTTAGAGAGGCAGCCTAATTCTTATTAGTTTATTCTACAAGTCGCTTCCTAAATTTAAATACCTTTTTCTTTGCTTTCTTAATATCCTCTGCCTTCCTTTTAAGCATCTACACTCACGCTTTAAATAAGTCCTGGCTAGTAGTAATCGCATCCTAGTTAATTAGTCTCTAAGTTAGGAATTTAACTTCTAAGGGTAAGATTAGCTCCTATCTATAGATTAAATAGAAGGCGGACTTCCTATGCAATTTATAAATAGCAGTGTAGTCTATAAGAAGGGCTTTATTAAGGTGCTTTACCTATTAACTATTTAATCCTCCTAACTTTACTAAAGCGGACATAAGAGACTAGTGTCTGGCTTTAATAGGGGAGTTCGCTTTTAGGTTATACCTAGACGTTTAGATACCTATAACTCTAATATCTACTAGTGCTTCCTTAAGATTTCCTTGTATTTTAGGTCCTCTATTATAGACTATAAATCAGAAAAGGCTAAACCTACTAATTAGGGATAAGAGAAACTTCCTAATCACTACTATAGTTACATTTCTAACTAGTATAGCCTCTACCTAGCCTATTAGGTTATATCTTACTTCTAAGAGATACTTATATCTATAATTAATTAGAAGATACTAAGTATTAATATAAATCTTACTTATTAGGTTTCCTAGCGCAACTAGTACTAATAGTTCTTAAGGTCACTAGGGCGCGAACTTCTAGTATATCTTGCAGTAAGTTAACATCTCTTAAGTTATATTCTAGAGTCCCTTCCACTAGTATTAGTGCTTTATTGCTTAGAATACCACCTTAATGCCTTTATAGCTAAGCTCCTTATAAATTACCTTAACTATTATATATTATTACTTAGGTATATTAATAACTAATGCCAGTCCCTTTATAATCCCTATTAATCTTTTCTAAAGGTATCTATTTTCTAGAAAGAACTTTTTAGCCTTATTTTATAGCTTCCTATAGTCTCCTATACTAAGATTAATTAGTCTCTAGAGGGTTAATAAGAAATTAATTACTTAGTGTATCTTAGCTAAGTAATCTTTCTTACTATCTTCCTTAATCTTAATGCTATTTAAGTATAGATTAATAAAGTCTTTAATATCCCCCTTAACCTCTTAATCTAATTAATCTTATAGTCTAGGACCTTTTCTAGATAAAGTATCTATAATTTAGTTCTTTTTACTAGGAATATATTATATAGAAAAATCAAAGAGTAGTATATAACTAATCCACTGTGTAATAAGGGCTCTAGGTATATTATTAATAGCGCCATTAAGCTAGTGTATAAGGACTTATAAATCTATCTCTAGTGTAAAAGGGACTCTATAGAGATAAATTTATAGCCTTTATAACACATAGACAACTACCTAGCATTCTCGCTTAGTTATATTATACTTAGCTTTAGCTATAGTCTAGGTACCACTCTTATATTAAATAGGGTAGCGTTTTCCTTTAACTATTTACAGTAGTGCAGCCCCCTATCTAAGTAGGCTTATATTAACTATAAGGATGATTTCCCTAAAACCTAGTCCTAGATTAAGTAAAATAAGAATTAGAGCTATAGTTATTACCTTTTTTAAGCTATCTATAGCTTCTTACTATTCTAGTCCCTATACCTATTCTATTATCTTCCTAAGTAGAATTACTAGTGGTTTCGCTTTCCACGTATAGTGCTCTACCTAGATATAGTAAACTCCTATTAGTCTAATAAAGGAATATACCTTAGATAGGTCCTAGTAAACTATCTATTCTAGGATCTTTATTATTTTCGCTTTAGTAAGTTTCTATTTATTTATCCCGCATATAAACCCTATAATTTCTACTAACTTCTAGTAGAACTTTAATTTTAATGCTAAGGCTATGTAACCAGAGAGTTTAATGTTAACTAGAACTTTATTAATATTAATTAAATATTCTAGCATATATCTACGTACTCTAGGTATAATTTCCTCCTTATTATATATCATGGTTAGGCCTTTAACCGCAATATTATCTAGGAATAGCATATAAATTTTAGGGATTAGGTTAAATAGGATTTGCCTAATAATTCTAATAAATTAAGCTACTAAATTAGTAGCTCCTTATAGTAGGTAGTAAAGCCACAAAAGCCTAACTATAGTAGAGATTATAGTTATATCTCTACTCCTTTCTACTAGTTCTACTTAGTTATATCCTAATAGCAGATTAATAATAGATAAAATTTTATATATTATAAAGCTCTTACTAAATGCCTCCGCCCCTTAGGGAATTAGCGCGTTATATATTATTACTTTATTATATTTAGTGGCTAATAGGATTAGGCGAATCCCTCTATCCTTCTTTATAATAAGGAAATATAGATTCCTATAGGAGCTATAGCTTTCCTCTAGGTATCTATACTTTAGCTTCTTCTTTAGTAGATTAACTAGTCTTCCTTATAACCTAAGAGGTATTGGGATAGAACCAGCTTGCCACGCCTTATGCTTAATAACCTTTATAACCTACAGTGGTGTAACTAGCGGGTTAACTTTCCTACATTCTAATAAGTCCCACACTAGCGCTGCTTCTTAGTTGTAAAGGATTTCTTTAAAAACATTAACTTCTTCTTATATTAGATATTCTTATACCCCTTTAACTATCTAATCTAATTATTCCTAGGTTATTTAAAAACCCTAGGGGTTTTGGCTAAACTACCTAGTAATAAACTTACTATACTTTCTAGATATATCTAAATATAACTTTACTTCTTCCTATTTCTTTATCTTCTATTTTAGGTCTCCTTCTAGGGTTAACCTATTAGAAGGTATATTGTTATATAGGTGAATCTTATTAGCTTTGCGTTTGTATATTATATTTATTATAAGATTAGGTGGTTTTAGTTACTATAGGGGCTAGAAATCCTCTATAATTGCTTTAAGTTATTAGGAGTGGTTTATTATTACATCCTAAACCACTTCCTATAGGATACCTATTCCCTCCCTAGTTATAATAGGGACTAGTTACTTATCTTTATCTAGTTCCGCTTCTAGTCCTTTATAAACTATTTAATCCTCCTCTTCTTTAACTATAGGATAGCTAAATATAATAATATTAATTATAGGTTGCCAGGCTGGTTGCTTACTGGTATATTACTACTAAATACTCCCTGTGACTCTTAAGATAATAACTATATCCCTAAAGCAATACTAAGCAAAGAGCTTACCGCTCCTTAAATAGTTAAATTATATTTATAATAGCCTAAAGAATAGCATCCCTAGAATTAAGCTTATATTAACTAAATCTAGACTAACATAGAAGTTAGTGGGTATCTAGATATTCCCTAGATAGAGCTTTGTTTAGACCTCCCTAATTATCTTAATCCTATGTAATAAAAATAATATAGTGTTTATTATATCTATAGGATAGATCCTAAGCCCTAAGTGCCTAGTAGTGCTCTTAGTAATTACATTCCCTTAAGAACCTATATTAATAAGTCTAGGGAGGAGCTTCCCTTTAGGGTTATCTAGGTAGACCTATAAGTACAGTAGATCTTATAATTAATTAACTATAGCCTGTGGTTCTATAATCGCATTTAGCATAAAGTTTGCTCTAGAAAGCTTGCTCTAAACTTATTATAGCTTTTCCTATTAACCTTAGGCCCCTAGTTATTCCTAGATCTATTCCTATAAGGTAGCGTTAATCTTAGGTAGCTAGGCTAAGGCTATCTTTAGCGGCTTCTTCTTAGCCTCCTCCTTATTCTTCTTATCCTCTTAAAGGGCCTCCTTTATTATTTAGATAATAGAATTAATCTAGTGCTTAGGATTAATTAGTCTTAAGCTTGTTTTTACTCTAAATATCTTTAAAGGAGGTATAGGGCCTAGTGTGTCCCTATTATAATAACGGACATCCTCTATACCCTTTGCTTACAAAAGGCATTTATTACTAACTACCTCTGCTAGCATTAGTATAATATAGTAAATATCCCTAAAGGGCACCCTAAGCTTCTTTTAAAAGACCTTATTATATAGTTAGTCTAGAATTCTCTAGCCTACCTTACCTAATAGGTCCTTCTTCCCCTTTAGTAAGGTCTCTTTGCCTTTATTAAGCTACTCTTAAACCTAGTAATCCTATTTATTATCTTCTATAATTTCTTTAATATATACTTATTTTATTACCCTTTCCCTAAGGGTTATAACCTTTATAATATAGGTATCTACCTCTTTATTCTCTATACTTAATTTCTTAAACTTAATAGCTAAGACCACTCCTAATAGACTTTTTAAGATTAAGGTTACCTAGTTTACCCTCTCTAGATAGTATTTAGTAGGATTAAACTAGTTTTCTATTTAATTAAAGATATCCTACTCCTCTAGAGTTATATCCTAATCCTTTTCTCTATAAGGTCCACATTCCTTAATCTAAGGTATTATATAGGTAATTCTACTATCTAGGAAGTATTTAACCTAAAATATAGCTAGCCTTTATATATAGCTACTAATAGTAAGAAACTTTAAAAGCAAGATAGGCGGTATTATCTAATGTTTTATATTATCTCTAATTACTAAAATGCGGATAGCTAGGTTATAGATAGCGAATTTTGATATTTTATTAAATCCTAGTGTGTCACACTTTGTAGCTATATAAGAGTTAGTATTACAATAATAATATTAGTTTAACCATTAGCCCCTTCTAGCTATTATATTAATATTAAAGATACGCTTATTATTCTAATTAAATAATCTAATGCTGTTTAGCTAGTAAGTACGTTATTATAGGTTAATGTTATTGTCAGGGTCACAGAGGCAATAGAGCGACAGAGGCTATGAAGGCGATGGCATCATGTATAGTAGGGTCTAGTTATGGCTCGCAGCGCCCTAGCTGCGAGGTCGCCGCAAGCTAGTCATGTGCACGCAGAGGGGGTATTTAGGCGAAGGTTATACACATAGAATATGGGAGGCTAGAGATTAAAACCTTTAAGTATATACACCTACCTTCTAGCTCTATAGCTACTACCTTAATTATACTATTACCCTATTTATTATATTTAGCCTAGAAGCCTTAATAAGTTAATCTCTCTTTCCTATTAGGGTAATAGGCTATTAGTAGGTTAAGGATATTAGCACTATATAGAATAAATACCTATTTAATAGGTACTAATAACTCTAGAGCAAACACGCTATATAAAGATATATTTATAGATTAACACCCGCTCCTAGAGCGTAAGTCTTCTTATCTAACTACCCTAGAGAATTCCTATATATTAGAGCTAGCTATTAATAATAAAGAAGCTATATTAAACTATAGCCTTATATAAGTAAAGGTATAGCTATAAATTACCTAAAAAAAATATAAACTTAAGTAGCTATAGAAAAATTTATAGGAAGTAAATACCCCTCCCTAATTAGATAATACTAACTAAGGCTCTACTTCTACCCTATAAACCCCTCCTACTTAAGCCCCTATTCCTATTCCCTAGTTAGCACTAACTACACTAGGGCTATATAGATATAGTATAGTAAAGATATAGCTTAAGACTCCTATATATAAGGGGGATACCTATAAGAATCTATAGATATTCCTAGTAGATTTAAATATAGTTTTTACTATAGATTAGAATATATTTATAAATAATATAATAAAGGTTATATACACTAGTAGCTACCTAGTAGATAAGGTAAAGTAATAGTAAATATATTTTACTACTATAAATAGTTATATAGACTACTAGAGCTACACTTAGATAGAGTTTATATAATAGTTAAAAACTAGAGAAATAGATAAAGATAGTTACTACCTAGAAGCTATAGGAATACTACTAACCCTCTAGTAAGGTAAGGACTAGTTATTCTAAGTATTTATTAAGGTTTAGGGCAAGGTAGAAGTAGAATTACCTAAGCCTATACCTAAGCCTATAAGAATTACCTAGTTTATATAGTGCCTAAATAGCACTATAAAGAAGTAGGTATTTAGCTAAGAATACCCTATAAGTTAGAACTATCTTATAGGCTAAGGAAAGAAGGTAGAAGTAGTAATAAAAGAGGAAAAAGGGCCCTACTATAAAGGTAACTAAGAAGGTAACTAGGAGAAAAGAAGGAATTACTTAGCTTTACTAGAAGGTAGGTTATAGGAAGGACGCTATGTAGAAATAGGGGGCTTGCCTATTACCTATTTTAAGTGTAAAAAACCAGGCTACCTCTTAACTAAGTGCCCTAAGCTAGACTATAGTATCTACTATAGAGGTAGCTACACTACTAACTAGCACTAAGGTAGCGGTGACTAAGCTAAGGGCTAGTTAAACCTAAATAAGGCCCTAATTAGCTTAGTATAACCCTAGGAAAACGCTCTTAATATAATATAACTTAATAAGAATAGGTAATTAGACCTATAAATTTATATAGAAGTTAAGTTATAGTAAGATTACCGCTAGGTAGTAGTACTAATACTATTTAACCCTAGCGCTATATATTCTTTAATTTATCTAGATATATTAATAGACCTAGACTAGGTAAATATATAACTAAGCAATAGTATACTTAAGAGTGTGTCTAGTAATATTATACTATATTAAGGAATTTTAAAAAAGGTAATATTAGTAAGGAATAGTATAGGATATATAAAGATATACTAAGTTAGCTACTATATTACTAATAGTAGCGAAAAGCTAGTGCTAGGCATTAACTAGGTAAGATAATATAAACCTATTATAATATTATAAGGGAAAAGACTTTAGAGATACCCTATAATAAAGGAACGTATCTTATTAGTAATAGGGTTATAGGATAGATAGCGCGCGGAGAAATGCTTATTAGTTATAGTAATGCTTCCCCCCTGGTTAATAGGTCTAATTAAGCGCGTAGCCTCTATTAGGGACACGCTAAAAGAGTAGAAACTAAGTAGCATCTATATAATAATAGATCTATCTAATACTATTTATAAGGTAGCCCTCCTAGAAGTCTATATAGAGTTTAAGGATATATTCTTAAGCTATAAGGCTAGCACCCTCCCTAGATTAGGTAGGTAGATATATATAATTAAATTAGAAGAAGGAAAAACACTACCCTAGGGACCTATATATAACCTAGCTAAGAAAGAGCTATAGGTGCTCCGCGAGTACCTAGTAAGTGCGTAGGAATAAGGTTAGATCTAAAGATCCGTTAGTCTAGTAGGTGCCCTAATCCTATTTATACTAAAGAAAGGGGGAAAATTATAACTATACGTGGATTATAGGGGCCTAAATAAGATTATAGTTAAGGATAAGGCCCCTTTGCCCCTAATTCTAGAAATCTTAGATTAGCTAAGAGGTGTAAAGATCTTTATAAAGTTAGACCTTAAAGATACGTACTATTAGCTATATATCCACAAGGGAGATAAGTGGAAGATAGCCTTTTAGTGTAGATATAGTTACTTTAAGTATCTTATAATGCTATTTAGGCTTGTTAATATACCTGCCACCTTCTAAGAATATATTAATATAGCTTTAGAAGGTCTTATAGATATTATCTATATTATCTACCTTAATAATATCCTAATATATAGCAGCGACGTATTAGAGCATAAGAATTATATTAAGCAGGTTCTTAAGAGGCTTTAAAGCGCTAATCTTTTTATTAACCTAGATAAGTGCTAATTCTCCGTTAAGGAAGTTAAATTCCTTAGTTATGTAATCTCCCTAGAAGGAATCTTAATAGACCCTAGTAGAGTTAAAGTAATTATAATATAGCTAATACCTATCTATGTGTTTAATATCTAATCTTTCCTAGGATTTACCGGTTTCTATAGGCGCTTTATTAAGAATTATAGCAAAATTATTATCCTATTAACTAACTATCTATAAGGGAAATAACCAGCGAAGTTTAAGCTAGAGCCCTATAAGCTAGTGGCGTTTAGAGAACTACAAAAGCGATTCTAGGAGGCACTAATTTTAGTGTATTTTAATCTAGCGCTACTATTATAAGTTAAGACTAACGCCTCTAGACACGTAATTAGAGCTATTCTTATAATATTAGTGCTAGGTTACTAGCACCCTATAGCGTTTATATTAAGGAAGTTAAAGGACACTAAATTATGCTATATAACGCTAGATATAGAGTTACTAGTAATTTAGGAGGCCTTTTAAACTTAGAGGTATTACCTTACTTACTTAGCTTACCTAGTAAAAGTAATAATAGATTACTTAAACTATAAATACCTTATTTTAAAGCCTAAGCTAATAAGCTAGTAGGTTACTACGTTAGATAAGCTATGCCTATTTAACTTTATTATTAAATACTAGGTAGGTAAGCTAAATCCTGCTAATGCTCTATTATAGAGATCGGATTATATTAGTAAGGAAAGGAAAGCTAAGGTATTTATATCTTAGTTACTAACCTTCCTTACTAAGTTTACTACTATTAGGCTATAGGGGCGCTATAATAAGCGTAGTACTACTACTAGTCTAGCAAAGCCATAGTATATTAGGTTTATAATTAATAAGTAATGTAAGAGCGGTAGTAACTCTATTAATACCCTATATCTAAGATTACTACCTATTAATAGTATAGTAAGAAGTCTAATAGTAGGTAGGAGAACCTCTATAAAGTTAATCTCTACTAGGCTAATTAGATAGTTTATAGGCGCTACTAAAGAGCTATAGGCTTATAGTAGTGTTATAGCGAGAATCTTAGTGGTTTAGAGAACCTCTATAATATTAAACTCCACTATTAGGAGCGAGGCATAGGAATTAGAAGCCCTAATTCTAGTCTTATTATTAGAAGCATAATAAGGGGATGCCTTTATAGCGTAGTGGAAGTTATTACTAATAAGTAGCGACTCTAGTGCATTAGGACTATAGTTAATTAGTCCCTCTAAGCTAGAGGCTAAAGGGTTATAGATATAGACTAGGGTGCCCTCTAAGTTACTAATATATAATAATTAAGTTTTTATTCTATAAGGTATACAAAAAGAAGTCTTACTATTAACCTATAATAATCCTATAGCGGGTTATTAGGGGGTTAGTAGAACCCTCTATTAAATTATAGGCTAATATTACTAGCTATTAATAAAGAAGGATATTAAGTTATACATATAGACTTACGTTAATTATTAAGTTTCAAAGCTAAGGTTATATAAACCTTACGGCAAGTTAGCTACACTGCCGGTGCCTAATTACCCTTTCTAAGAATTATTAATAGACTTTATCACAGGCTTACCGCTAGTAAAGGATTAGAAGCATTAGATACATAACGCAATACTAGTTATTATAGACTGATTTTTAAAGTATAGTATTTATATACTAGTGTCTATATGCCTATCTAGCAATAGGCTAGCTATAGTGTTCCTAGAAAACATTTTTAAGGACTACAGCGCCCTAGAAGGTATTATTATAGACTAAGGGTTAATATTTACTAGTGGCTTCTAGAGGATATTCTACTACCTAATTATAATAAAGCAGTAACTAAGCACTATATTCTACCCCTAAATAGATAGATAAATAGAGTAATTAAACTAGGTTCTTAAGCACTATCTAAGAGCCTACACATATGCTAAATAGGATAACTAGGTAGAATATCTACTAATAGTATAGTTTACCTATAATATAAGTAAGTATAGTAGTCACAGCCTAACGCTAGTGGAGGCGCTATGTAGGTATAACCTAAGGGGACTACACTAGGCTATCCTAATGCCTAATTTAGTAAATAACTAGGTAGAAAATAGAGTCTTAGAACTAAGATAGAGACACTTAGAGATTAAGTAGCTACTAAGTAATATATAAGTATAGTAAAAGAAGTACTATAATTATAAGAGAATACTAATAGAGTTTAAGGTTAGAGATTATATATTACTATTAATAAAAAACATTAACCTAAGATACCTAAGCTAAAAGCTTACTATAAAGTACCTAGGGCCCTATAAGATTAAAAAGGTGGTTAGTAATCATAGCTTAGCCTATTAATTATAATTACTAGCTAGCTTAAGACTTTATAATATGTTTAATATTATAAGCCTTAAACCCTTTAAAGGGGACCCTACTAGCTACATAGATATATCCTTGCTATAAGATAATATTAAAGATAATAAAGAAGAGTTTAAAGTTAAGAGAATTATTTTATATTACTATAATAGAAAATAATATAAATACCTAGTAAAGTAGAAAGGCTATAATAGTTTAGAAAATTCATAGGTATTAAAAAGGGATTTTATTATAAAGGATATTATAAATAATTATAAGTAGTAATTAAGTAGCTAGTTTATAGAGATATAATTACTTTAGTAATTTAGTATATAAATATCCTATAATATAAGTTATATTCTTCTTAAAGCAAAAAACTACCTTATAGCTATCTAGCATCTACTATTCTATTATTACATTAGTAGCCGCATTTTTATCTATAGTAGCTATAGGAGCCTTATTATTAGAAGACTCTTCCTTATCCCTATAAATAAATATATAAAGCTCTTTAGGGAGCTTAGAGGGGCTAATATAGGTAGGGATATTAGAAGTTATTGAAAATGGAAGGGGAATCTAGCTAGAGGGATAGGAAGACCTCCCTAGTAGATTCCAACGCGGCGGCTTCTAGATTCACTATAATACAACGATTCTTCAAGATATAGAGCTTTGATAGTTGAATATAGTAGATTTCAGCTAGACGAACGATCTGACGAGCAATAAGAGGATTTTCTGAGTCCCCTCATAGACCTACTGACCGTATCGATGGAAGGGGGTCGCTAGCCGGGCCTTAGGAGCTATTTTTTATTTTCCGCAAAATTCATTTGTATGTGAAAAGTAAAAAATCGACTCACGACCATACAATCTAGCCACCCACGTGCACCAACTAAGCAATCTAATAAGCAACCCTATAAATAAAATACATCATTAAATCCAGAAAAAATTAAGGATTCGAACAGTATAAGTCAGCCTTTTATACGACTACTAGTTCCCTAGTTACAGTTGATTTTAGCTTCCCTATAGGGTAGCCTAGTCGGCTTAGTCATACAAGCCTGTGGGTTGGTTGTGCGCAGGTCACAGCCAAAGCTGCTGGCCACGGCCAACAACGCTGCAGGCAACGCCTTGTAACCAACGTTGTAACAACGCAACTAGGCAACTAGTGGGCCTATAAAATAGTGCTATAAATAGCATAATTTTAACACTCCCTCTAGAAAAGTATGAGTTAACTAATTCGATACCTGAACTTAGCTCTTTAATAGATATCTAAGTTAACGATAAATTTAATAATAAATCTAAGAACTTTTAACTAAAATCAATAACTTTTCAACGGAATTCCAGTGTTTTTGTTAATTTTCGATTTTTCGACTTTTTAGTTGTTTTTAAAGCTAGGCCTTTGTATTCGTAAGGCCTAATAGTTGAATAAATTGTTGAAATTTATCGTTAGGCAGGGGCTTAGTTAAGCCATCTACAGGCATCTCTTTAGTGTTAATATAGATAACCTTAGCTATACCCTTCTATACCTTTTCTCTGGTATAGTTAAATTTTAGCAGGGTATGCTTTATTCTGCTGTGAAGAGCAGGGTTATTAGCGGTTGTTATAGCGCCTTAGTTATCGCTAAAAATCGGAACAGGAGGTGCTATAGGCAGCTTAATTTCCTTAAAAAGGCCATAAAGCCACTCTAGCTCCCTAATAGCTTTACATAGAGCATCTGATTCGGCCTCTAATGTCAATAAAGCTATTATAGTTGCTTTCTTTAATTTCTAGCTAATAGGTCCTTCAGCTAGCTTATAGAGATAAGCATAGGTTAATTTAGAGGACTTATCTCCCGCGAAGTCGCTATCACAGAAGCCAATAAGGGTTACAGAAGCCTTAATAGCGTTTTTAGACCTTCTATAAGTTATAGAATAACTCATAGAGCCTAGAAGGTATCTAAGCAGATGTTTAGCAGCATTTAAGTGCTCTATATAAGGCTTAGATAGCGCTGTTGAAAGCCACTGAACCGGAAAAGCAATATCGGGCCTTGTAAGGAGCATTAAATACATAATAGTCCCTATAATACTCTGATATAGCTTGTGATCAGAGGAGGAAAGAGGTTTAGTTAAGTGGTTGGCTACCTGTTTTATAATTCCGGGTTGAAGAGGAATTTTAGCAGGCCTAGCATCTTTTATGTTGAATCTCTCTAGGGCTTCAGAAATGTACTGGGACTGGTGAATAGTTAGGGTCCCTTTCTTTCGATTTCTAGTGATTTAAACGCCTAGGAAAAATTCGGCTGGCCCACGATCTTCTATAGGGTAAGCTTTGTGTAATAGCTTCTTTAGCTTGTTAATATAAGCTAGATCCGGTCCTATTAGAAGACAGTTATCCACATAGGTTGCTATGTATATAGATGTAGTTGGGTTGAAGAAGACAGCAGGGTTAGATATAAGGGGGTAGAAGCCTAATTTTCGAAGAAGTTCCTTTAGGGCCTGCTGCCACTCTCTAGAGCTCTATTTTAATCCATATAAAGCTTTCTGTAGGAAAATAACCTGCTTTTGAGAGGGATTATAGCCGTATTTTTTGAGTAATTTAGCTATCTCAGGCATAGCAGCTTCGGCAAATTCAACGAATCCATCAGGGATCTGCATGTAGATAGCTTCTTTTAGCAAGCTATTTAGGAAGGCCCCTATAAAGTCAACCTGTTCAACTTCCCAGTTATTACAAGCCGCTAGGGCTAGTAATATCCGCCAACTAGGGGGAATGCTAGTAGCAGCGTAGGTCTTGATATAATCCTGACCTTCTATCTGCATAAAGCCTTTTGCAACAAGTCAGGCCTTGTGTTTTATAGGATTATTTTCTTTATCCTTTTTAAGCTTATAGACAAGCCTATTTTTAAGAACTTTTCGGCCCTTAGGAATCTGGTCTATCCCTATAAATTTAAAAGTTCCGGCAGCTAATAGCTGCTTAAATTCGCTAAAGGTAGCATTAACCCATTTTTGGCTATCCTTGCTTTTTAAAGCTTGTTTCCAGGTCTTGGGCGTATCCGGATCGTTGTTGTTAGATGACGATTTAGCCTTTTGTTGCGCCTTGAAGCATATCTCCTTAACGAAAGAAGATAGGTTAAAATCATCGATATCCATAGAATCAGGGTCGATTAAAGAATCCGAATCTGAAAATGGTTTTTCGATAGCACCCTTATTAGGGGCGCTAGAGCTTGGGCTCTCTAGGGGTAGCGCTGGAGGCGTTACAGCGGTCGTCCCGGGCGTTGTTGTAGGCGCGGCGGGCGCTGCGGGCGCTGTGGGCGCTAGGGGCGCTAGAGGCTTTGGATAGCTATCCTGAACCTCTAGATTATCTCGTGAGATATCGGCTTCTCCCTCTGAAGGATAGCTCCCTAAAGGCTTAGGGGACCCTACAGAGCCTATATCCTCTATAATCTTAATAAAGCTAGTCTTAACGACTGACCTTTTAGAGGGTATATAAACAAGATAAACGCTGGAACCTAGAGTAGCAAGCAGCCGGCTAGGGATAGTCCTAGGGGCTAGCTTCTAAAGCTTTGATCTCTGCTCCGGAGGTATTAGAACCTCGCAATAAGACCCTATAGCCCTAATTTTCGAGAAGTCAGGCTTATAGATAGTCTTAGGCTCTAAGTCAGCTAGAAATAGCTGCTTAGGGGTTAGGGGCTTAGTTATATTAGCGGTGATGTTAACTAAGTCCACTATGGCTGGAAGGATATAAGACCATAGATATAAAGGCAGCTTAGACCACTGAAGTGTAGCCCTAAGCCGGTCTAGGATAACCCTAATAGCCCTCTCAACTAGCCCATTCTGTTCGTGAATATAGGGGCAAGAGGTGCTAAAGCAAATTCCTTTAGAAGATAACCAGTGCTGAAGTTCGTTGTTGATCTCAGTACCTCCGTCAAAGTAAAGGTGCCTAGGATACGCGTTATATCGGTTTTTTAGAGCCTTAAAGAAGCCCTTAATAGCAGTATAAAGGGTCTGACCTTCTTTATTAGCTAATGAAAAGCACCATTTATACCGGGATTTTCGATCAATAAGTATAAGGACTAGGGCCTTCTTATTGTGTGGTATAGGTTCGATTTTAACCGTATCTCCCTCTAGGATATCTAAAACCCTAGGGGGGTCCTGAATAGGTCTTTTGGTTGGTCTTCTAACAGCCTTCGATTGCATACAGGCTATGTAGTTAAAATCCTTATCTTTGATGGCGGAAAAATCAGGGATCCCTTTAGCTAATTTCGAAGATTTCTTAAGTAAAGGGAGGCCGATGTGGCCTAATCGAATGTGCCAAAGAAGAGCTAAATCTAGTAACTTCTTGTAACTAGGATCTAGCTTGGAAGATCTATCAGGGCTATTATCCCCTAGCTCCCTCTGTTGCCAGGCCTCTTGAGAATCACAGGCCTCTGGGGGCACTAGACGGCCACTATCGTCACCCAAGTCATTAGGGTATGGACCTTCTAAACCCCCTATAGAAGATGCCTGACTAGGAGGAGCTTCGGTGGGACATAGGGCTGAATCTTCGTCTTCTTCATCGGAATTTAGTTCTTCGATTCGTTGATATTCCTCGGGATTAAATGCTGGCTGCGGAATTTGAACCTCTATAGGGTAGGAAAACCCTAATTCGGTCTTATAGGCTCTTTGCTGTTGATTTTGTTGTTGGTTGCAAAATTGAGAGCCCATAAAGGAGAGGTGGGTTGAATGCTTGCAGATCTTAGGAGTAGCTTGCCCCTTAATCTGCAAAAAGAAGCCGTGTTTAGTAGGTTCTAATAACCCACAGGGGCTTTTATCGGCTAGGAAAAGCTGATCTTTAGCTAGATAACCTCCCTTAAGATAGTGGGATAACCCGCTAACTAGGTTGGTATCTATACCGGGAAAATATAGGGCATCTAACAGAGCTAAAGGCCTATATTCTGGTGGGTTTTTCTTGACCAGAACGTTAAAAATAGCGGTGCCTCTTCCTTTAGGATAAATAGGTCCTCCTGCTGTAATTATAGGGCCGGTTTGACCTTTCTTAAGAGGCTTAAAGTCCCTAAAGAAAGCCCTATTATTACAAATGTGACAAGAAGAACCTGTATCGTATAGAAGGGAGTTTTTAACCACATCGTTAGAGTAGCTAAAAGTAGGCTTGCTAGTAGTGTCACTAGTAGTAGTGGTACTAGAGGTATCCAAATCAGATTCAGAATCACTACTATCCTCGCTGCTAGATTCGCTAGAATCTAGTTCTTCAACGTATCCCGTGGCTAGGCTATAGCCTAACGCAAAAGCAGCTTCTTTTCCTTTATCTTTATCCCCGTTGCCACTCTTCTTCTTCTGCTTTTTCTTCCTAGAGGCTTTAGAAGGGTTTGAATCCTTCTTATCCTGCTCTTTAGTGGCGTTAGTAGAGTCCTTCTTAGTATTAGGATTAGATTTCTTCTCCTCGTCCTTAGAATTTCCCTTATTATTAGAAGCCTTATAGCTAAGAGCTTTAGCTACAGGGGAGGTTTTATCCCTCTGCTCTTCTAATAAATCAGCCATTAGGAACTGTAAATTTAAGGTATTTACAGGCAGTCCTTGTGCCCTAGCAGCTCTGATAGTAAATCTTTGTCTCTCAGCCTAGCTAGGAAAGGTCTGCTTTAATGCATTAATATAATGGTTTACTTGATCAATAGGAGCGATCTCTACACTACAAAGCTGTAGTCTAGCTAGTAAGTTATTAAAATCAGCATTAAAAGCCTCTAAAGATCCCTTATAATTTGAAAAATTTAGGGAGTGGTAGCTAGCGTATAGCGTACCTCGCTGGATTTCAGCACTCTGCGAATACTGCCTAATAAGGACTTTATAGGCTTCTTTGGGGGATTTTTGCTAACATATAGCTGCCTGCGGTCCTGGTTGATAGCTATCTCTTAATATTATCAAAAGAATAGCTTGATCACAGTCAGCTAGATGGCCTGCTAAGCTAGGATTATCTATAAATTTAGGTAATCCTAGGGCTCTAAATTAAATGCTCAGGGCTTGCTTCCACTGATCATAATTTTCAGGACCTTTTAACTTAGCTCCCTTAGGAATAGAGTGAACCTTCTTATTTAGTTCCTTAATAGCCCCTGTATTAAAGGCAGCTTGTAAGTTACTAGAAGGTAAACTCGCAGAATTAGTAGCAGGCAGGTCTTCTACTGGAGCCTTAGTATTTTCTTCCCTTAGCTTAGTAGAATCCTGAAGACCTTGCATAGCAGTCATGGTTTGCGTTAATTTATCTAATAGATCTTTAATGCTAGCCTCGTTTTTTAGACGATTTGACTCAGTATGCTTAATAAAATTAGTTAAGGTCTTGCCTTGTTGTTTAATTTGGCTTTGCATCTGTTGTTGAAAAGCACTGGCTTGAACAGCCGGACCTTCTATTTCTATCCTATTAGGGTCCCTAGGAGGGCTAGAAGGGCCTGCAGCAGGTCCCTTACCCTTATAACTCGGTGGTGCTATCTCTAAAAGTTCCTGTGCAAGATCTCCAAATTTCTTCCTGTTGCAAATATCGCGCGCTGGAAGCTAGGTTGTGGTGCAACCGGGCTACGCACGCAAATTGTGCGGTGGGGCTGTTTGAAAGGGTGCCCCTTAAGGTCTAAAAGTGGGTCTGCGGTATGCGCGGGCAGAAACGGACCGGAGAAGATTCTCTGCGAAAATTTTCTCAACACTAAAAAAGGCGGATAGGAATCGTAGGATATAGATATTACAGCAGCCACAACACAACGTATAGTGCGTGCAACGTATTGCAATAGGTTAAAAAGCCTAGTATAGATATACTAGATGTTCGATGATTTAAAAGAAATGCAGCGTATCTACAGAGTAGATAATATCAAATATAACGGTCGCGGCAGTGAATAGAATTACTAAAAGAGGTTGTGGTTGTAACTAGATAGTTACGGGTGCGGCTGTAAATGAATTTCAACACCAAGGGTCTGGCGTTGTGATGCGTGATGCTAGCGGATGAAAAGCTTCGAAAGCTAGCGGTTTCCTTCGTAATCTTAAGAGCCCACAGGTCTAGTAGAGAGTAACTAGTACCCAAAATTAAGCACTAATCGCAGTAGAATAACGCAGTAATGTAGTAATCTTATAGGCCTTCCGGGCTCATAACCTATTGAAAATGGAAGGGGAATCTAGCTAGAGGGATAGGAAGACCTCCCTAGTAGATTCCAACGCGGCGGCTTCTAGATTTACTATAATACAATGATTCTTCAAGATATAGAGCTTTGATAGTTAAATATAGTAGATTTCAGCTAGACGAACGATCTGACGAGCAATGAGAGGATTTTCTAAGTCCCCTCATAGACCTACTGACCGTATTGACGGAAGGGGGTCGCTAGCCGGGCCTTAGGAGCTATTTTTTATTTTCCGCAAAATTCATTTGTATGTGAAAAGTAAAAAATCGACTTACGACCATACAATCTAGCCACCCACGTGCACCAACTAAGCAATCTAATAAGCAACCCTATAAATAAAATACATCATTAAATCCAGAAAAAATCAAGGATTCGAACAGTATAAGTCAGCCTTTTATACGACTACTAGTTCCCTAGTTACAGTTGATTTTAGCTTCCCTATAGGGTAGCCTAGTCGGCTTAGTCATACAAGCCTGTGGGTTGGTTGTGCGCAGGTCACAGCCAAAGCTGCTGGCCACGGCCAACAACGCTGCAGGCAACGCCTTGTAACCAACGTTGTAACAACGCAACTAGGCAACTAGTGGGCCTATAAAATAGTGCTATAAATAGCATAATTTTAACAGAAGTAAACTTAGTAAACTAGTAGTAAGTTAGTAAATTAAAAGCTATACCTAAAATAATAAGATATTACTATTAGAGTATACTAGGTAATAAAGCGTAGGCTATTTGCAATATTAATCTATACCTTAAGGTTTATAGCGTTAAATAGCTATAATATTACAGCGCGCTTATTAGCATTAGCCTTACACGTAGCCTTAGCGGTTAATTAAGCCTAGCAAATATATCTATATTAATTAGCATTTTTTATAGCTAGGAGGGCATTATATAACTTATATTTAGCCTATATAAGACCCTAGTAATAAGTTAGCTATAACTAAGTTATTAGAGTTAATATTCTTACTAAATACTTATAATATTAAATACCTTCTAGGATATTTCTTATTATCTTAAATAACTTATAATATAATTTTATAATTTAGGTAGGATACTAGTAGTATATTAGTTATCTAGAAGTAGTTTCTATTAGAAAGGTACTTATACTAATATATAATTTATTATTTTTTATATAATAAGCACACTTAGAGGAATTTCCTAGCTAAAGTTAGTAATAAGAAAGTAGTAAGTAAGTAGCTTAGTTATACTAGGAGAATAATAACACTTATTAGGAATAGGTTTCCTATTAATAATATATTATAGCTTACTACTATTATCTTTAGGTATAATCTACTAGATAGTAGCCTACTAACTATAGCATAGATATAGGATCTTAATACTACTATTTAGTAAATTAGCTACTATAACACTATAAGTAAGAGGTAAAACTTATATAGTAGTCTTAGAAGCTTAGGATACCTATTTATAAGGAGATTTTTCTAGGGTAGGAGCTAAGGGACTAGGAGTTACTAGGCAGATAGTAGATATAGCAAACTAGCTATAAGTTAGTAGTAAGTAAGTAAGGAAGTAGGGTAGTAAGAGACTAATAATAAAGGAGCTTAGAAGTAAGAGCTAGGAATAATATAATCCTAGGTAAGGTTAGTAACTACTAAGTAATAGCAGCAGAAGCGCTACTATAGGGCTAGTAGGGCTAACTTATAATTTATATAGAGTAATTAAGAAGGATAAAGAAGAAAGGAAGAGATAAAGAGGGGAAATCCAGGCTCTTTTATATTAACTATAGCCCCTTAAGTAATCTACGTAGGCAGCGAAAGTAAGCTATAGGTTAAAGAGTTAGTGTTATAGCTACTAACAGTAAAAATCATAGCTAGCTACGCATACCTAGCGAGTTCGCAGTAACTTTACTAGAACTTATAGTTAAACTTACGTAGATATATAGTATCTAATACCCTATCTATTTAACCTAATTAGAAAATTTAATATAGGGTGTCTACTTCTATAGAAACTATAATAAAGATAACATAAGTATTTATAAAGTGACTCTATAGCTATATTTATATAGTAATTAAGAGCTTATAAGTAAGGTAGGGAATAATCTATAACCTATGTTAATAGGGCTATTATATCTCCCTATATATCGCGTTATAATATAAAAAGTTATTTAGATTTACATAGGAAATTAAGATAGTAAGTTCACACTAACTAGGCAGCTAGTTATAATTAAGGGTAATTATAAAGGAGAGGGGGAACTATATTAGGGTTATAGAGGCAATAAAGTAATAGAGGCTATAAAGGCAATAGCATTATATACAGTAGGGTCTAGTCGTGGCTTACAGTGCCCTAGCTATAAGGTCGCCGCGAGCTAGTCACATGCATGTAGAGGGGGTATTTAGGCGAAGGTCGCATATATAGAATGTGGGAGGCTAGAGATTAAAACCTTCAAGCACATACACCTACCTTCTAGCTCTATAGCTGCTACCTTGATCATACCATCACCCTGTTCATCATATTCGGCCCAGAAGCCTTGACAGTTATACTTTCGCTTAAGCTGCTTTATAATGTTAATTTCCTTGCCTACCTAAGCTATAACTATAATTTTTAACTTAGCTAGTTATTTTTCTAAATTATCTATTTAATCTTAGTATTCTGCTAGTCTAGGAGTTCTATCCTTCTTTATTTTATTATAAGAAGTGTTTAATCCCCTTTTTTGCTTAGAAGGCTTAGCTATTACTACGCGGTTCCTCTAGTTAGCCTAGCGAACACTAAGCGCTGCTTAATCTAGTAGTCTCTAGCTTCTTAGATTAGGTTTAGCATTATCTAGGTAATATCCTCTTAAGTTAGAGATCTTAGGGTCCCTGTTTTTAAGCTCTAGTTATGTTTAAATATGCGTATTAAGTGCTATCTAAAGAGTTTTATATTATATAACTAGAACTTCCTTATATATATACCCTTTTTAATCTATAAAGCTTAAGATTAAATAGTTAGGGAGGGCCTTATAGATATAGTTTAACTAAGTTATTATTATTTGCTATCCTATTAGGTCTATATTAGATATTAAAGCTTAATACTTCT
Source organism: Epichloe elymi (assembly GCA_023658475.1). Classification (NCBI taxonomy): domain Eukaryota; kingdom Fungi; phylum Ascomycota; class Sordariomycetes; order Hypocreales; family Clavicipitaceae; genus Epichloe; species Epichloe elymi. The sequence continues at coordinate 2,081,597 of CP098278.1, read as the reverse complement.
ATAGCTAGTAGTGAGTTTCTTTAATAGATTTTAGTTATATAAAATTAAGGTCCTTAAGTTATCCCCTAGCACTTTCTATTTAGTCCTAACTTATAGTATTAAACTAAAGAAGCATTTCCTCCTTTAATTCTACCTAAGTACACAACGCTATTAATATCTTAACCACTTATTGAATCTAGGGGTTAATATTACACTTAAGTATCTTATGCTAATCCTTCTTAGGAATGCACATTACCTTTATCTTAGCCTTAAAGTCCTTAATAAAATTAGTAATATTTTCTCCTATAAACTACTAAATATTATACCTATTCTATATAGTAATAAGAGATAACTAGTAAGCTATTATTTCTCTAAGGATCTTTATAAAGGTTTCCACATTAAGCCCTTTAAGGGGTCTAGAGGCCTTCCCCTTAATATTAGGATCCTTCCCTAACGGCCTATTAGCGTGGGTATAAGTTAGTGTTAAAACTATTTTAGGATTAGATAGTTCCTTGCTTATAATTAGGGTGCTTAGTAATAGCAAATCCTATAACTCTTTTAGATAGCTTAGCTACTTAGCAGACCCTGCTTTACTTAATTAGCAGGAATAAGATAAGGCAAAATAATTAGGTATAGAGTTAGATAATAGTGCTTTTAGATAATCTTATAATAGAGTAACTATTTAACTAAAAGTTTTAATTCTAGAGAGAACTTTATAAAAAAGAGCTTACTATAAGGCAGTATCTATAGTTATAAATAACCTATAAGCAAGGACTGCTAACATAATCACATAGCTCCTTGTAATTACCTATAAGATCCTAATGTATAGCTAAATTATTATAAAATTAGCTATAGGTCCTGAGATTAAATAGTTTATAATATTAAATAGCGGTTTTTATTTTAGATCCTTATGTTTAGAGAGTCTTAGTAAGGGCATAATAGCTTAGCTAGTATTCACAAGGTATCTTCTTAAGCTAGTTAGCCTTATATCTAATGTTTCCTTATAACTTAATTTCCTTTCCTTATCCTAGCTTAGTTCCTCTAGATTAGCCAGCCTCTAACTAGTGCCTTAGCTTCTCTAGGGTCTAGGTTTAGGTTTTTAATTTATATTATAGTGTAAGGAAAACAAAATAAAGGGGTTTTTATATAATTTAGCTTAGTATTAGCTAAGACCTTTAGCAAAAAGTGCGCTTCTAATTAATCTTAGTCTATAGTAGATTAAATAGAAAACAGAAGTCCTAGGGGTTTAAGACTATGTTTCTCCACTAGTTTTATTAAGCGGAAAATAACACCCTAAAAGATATAATACTAGCCTATAGTTATAAGTAGCTCTATAGCCTACATATAATAAGAGAGGTTAATTAACTTAACGATATTAATCACAATAATAGCTAGAGAAATCTTATTATATAGAGATACTCTAGATTAAATAGTCTATTAGATTGGAAGTGCTGTCTTAATTAAATAAGGGGAAATAATCTTAGTTTCTCTTATTATAAGCTTAGGTTTCTTCTTAATAAAACTTAGTAAAACTTAAGGGTTAATTTAAGAATCTCGTGGTGCGTAAATGCCGCAAAAAGAATCTAGCTATAGGCAGTCTCTTTATAGATTAAATAGTCCCCTTACTTAGATAACTAATATCATCATCCCTTGTTATATCATCTATCTTAATGATCCCTAGCGCTTGTCATCGTGATCGCGTGTTTTCTGGGCGCGCATCTTATGGCACACACTAGCATCCCCCCTAGTTAGCGGATATTACTAGCCTTAGCGGCTTGTAATGACTGGGAAGTTGAATAGGTCGATTTTATAGGGGCATTCTTAAATAGCTTATTAAAAGAAGCTATTTATATGCAGATCCCTGATGGATTCGTTGAATTTGCTAAAGCTGCTTCGCCTGAGATAGCTAAAGTACTTAAGAAATATAGCTATAATCCCTCTTAAAAGCAGGTTATTTTCCTTTAAAAAGCTTTATATGGATTAAAATAGAGCTCTAGAGAATGGCAGCAGGCCCTAAAGGAACTTCTTTGAAAATTAGGCTTCCACCCCCTTATATCTAACCCGGCTGTCTTCTTCAACCTAACTACATCTACATATATAGCGACTTATGTGGATAACTGTCTTCTAATAGGACCGGATCTAGCTTATATTAACAAGCTAAAGAAGCTATTACACAAAGCTTACCCTATAGAAGATCGTGGGCCAGCTGAATTTTTCCTAGGCGTTTAAATTACTAGAAATTAAAAGAAAGGGACCCTAACTATTCACCAGTCCTAGTATATTTCCGAGGCCCTAGAGAGATTCAATATAAAAGATGCTAGGCCTATTAAAATTCCTCTTTAACCTGGAATTATAAAGCAGGCAGCTAACTACCTAACTAAACCTCTTTCCTCCTCTGATTATAAGCTTTATTAGAGTATTATAGGGACTATTATGTACTTAATACTCCTTATAAGGCCTAATATTGCCTTTCCGGTTTAGTGGCTTTTAACAGCGTTAGCTAAACCTTATATAGAGTATTTAAATACTTCTAAATATCTACTTAGATACCTTCTAGGCTCTATAAGTTATTCTATAACTTATAGAAGGTCTAAACACACTACTACGGCTTCTATAACCCTTATTAGCTTCTATGATAGCGACTTTGCGGGAGATAAGTCCTCTAAATCAACCTATGCTTATCTCTATAAGCTAGCTAAAGGACCTATTAGCTGGAAATCAAAGAAAGCAACTACAATAGCTTTATTAATATTAGAGGCCGAATCAGATACTCTATGTGAAGCTATTAGGGAGCTAGAGTGGCTCTATGGCCTTTTTAAGGAAATTAAGCTACCTATAGCACCTCCTGTTCTGATTTTTAGCAATAACTAAGGCGCTATAATAACCACTAATAACCCTACTCTTTATAGTAGAATAAAGTATACCCTACTAAAATTTAACTATACTAGAGAAAAGGTATAGAAGGGTATAGCTAAGGTTATCTATATTAATACTAAAGAGATGCCTGCAGATAGCTTAACTAAGCCCCTGCCTAATAATAAATTTCAATAATTTATTTAACTATTAGGTCTTATGAATATAAAGGCCTAGTTTTAAAGAAAAATAACTAAAAAGTTGAAAAATCTTAAAATTAATAAAAACACTGGAATTCCGTTAAAAAGTTATTAATTTTAGTTAAAAAGTTATTGGATTTATTATTAAATTTATGGTTAACTTAGATATCTATTAAAGAGCTAAGTTTAGGTATTGAATTAGTTACCTTATACTTTTCTAGAGGGAGTGTTAAAATTATGCTATTTATAGCACTATTTTATAGGCCTACTAGTTGCCTAGTTGCGTTGTTGTAACGTTGGTTGCGAGGCGTTGCCTGCAGCGTTGTTAGCCGTGGCCAGCAGCTTTGGCTATGACCTGCGTTCCTGCACACAACTAACCCATAGGCTTATATAACTAAGCTAACTAGGCTACCCTATAGGGAAGCTAAAATTAACTATAACTAGGGAACTAGTAGTTATATAAAAGGCTGACTTATACTGTTTAAATCCTTGATTTTTCCTGGATTTAATGATGTATTTTATTTATAGGGTTGCTTATTAGATTGCTTAGTTAGTGCACGTGGGTGGCTAGATTATATAGTTATAAGTTAATTTTTTACTTTTTATATATAAATAAATTTTGTGGAAAATAAAAAATAGCTCCTAAGGCCTGGCTAGCGACCCCCTTCTGTTAATATAGTTAGTAGGTCTATAAGGGGACTTAGAAAATCCTCTTATGACTTATTAGATTATTTATCTAGCTAAAATCTACTATATTTAACTATTAAAGCTCTATATCTTAAAGAATTATTATATTATAGTGAATCTAGAAGCCGCCGCGTTAGAATCTACTAGGGAGGTCTTCCTATCCCTCTAGCTAGATTCCCCTTCCATTTTCAATAATTATAATTACTAGCTAGCTTAAGACTTTATAATATATTTAATATTATAAGCCTTAAACCCTTTAAAGGGGACCTTACTAGCTATATAGATATATCCTTACTATAAGATAATATTAAAGATAATAAAAAGGAGTTTAAAGTTAGGAGAATTATTTTATATTACTATAATAGAAAATAATATAAATACCTAGTAAAGTAGAAAGGCTATAATAGTTTAAAAGATTTATAGGTATTAAAAAGGGATTTTATTATAAAGGATATTATAAATAATTATAAGTAGTAATTAAGTAGCTAGTTTATAGAGATATAATTACTTTAGTAATTTAGTATATAAATATCCTATAATATAAGTTATATTTTTCTTGAAGTAAAAAACTACCTTATAGCTATCTAATACCTATTAAACCTTTGCATACTTTTCCGCACCGACCTAAAGGTCCGGGAACGTCTCTAAAACGCAAGAAAACGCAATATTTAAAATCACCTTATTTAATTACCCCCTTCTATAATATTACATAGTAATAGAGCTAGAGGTAGGTATAAGAATAAGGTACTAATAGTAATTAATAAAGGAATAGGGGGTTTAGCATAGAGCTACTACTACCCTAACGCTAGTGTAGGATAATTTACTATCTAAGAGAATAGTAATAAACCTCTAGAGAGTTAGAACTAGTTTAATTATCTAGAAGAGTTAGAATACTATAAAGTAATTACTAGACTTATCCCTAGTAATAAAATAACTAAAGCCTAGTAAGCCTATAAAGCCCTTACTCTCTAAATAGTAAACTATATCTAAACTAAATATAAATAAATAAACTATAATAATAATAGTAATATTAAAACTATAAAGGAGGCCCTCTTATAGGTCCCTAAAGAAGTAATTAAGGAAGTATCTAACTATAATACTATATTAACCTAGGTAAGTATTACTATAGGCCCTATACTAAAGAGAATAAATACTATACTACCTCCCTTATAGGTCCCTAGTAGATAATATAGGGAAGTCCTTATAAAGGGAAATACTATATAGGAGTTACTCTAGTCTAGAATTACTAAAGATATAGTATTAGTAGTTAATAAAGTAATAGGCTAAACTATAGTAATTATAGCTAGAAGACTCCCTAGTAGGGATATAATTATAATATTTAAAGGAAATACCTCCTAGTATAGAGATAACTAGAAATAGATTCTTACTATATTTAGACTAGAGGTAACCCTTTACTAATATATACTTAGTATTATAGTTAAAGGACTTCCTATAAAATATACCTTAATTAAAAACCTAGTAGCTAAACTAAGTAAAACTAATAAAGTAAATATTATTAAAGTAATAGTAAAATACCCCTAGTATAAGGAAGCCCTAAGAACTACCCTTATTCTTAGCCTTAAAGAGATAGAAGATACTAATAAAATCTATAGAGATTAAATAATCTATAAGGTAGAGCTATTTTACTCTAAGCCTTATAATAAAACCCTCTAATCTTAATAATACTATAATTACTTCTAAATTAGGTATATTATAAAGTACTATAAATTAGCCCTAAAGTATAGTAGGTATAGAGCTAGCTAGTATAAGGGTAATAAGGTAACCTACCTAATAACTAATAGCTAGGTATAAGGGAAGTATATCTTATACTCTAGCCCTTAATTAGCCTAGTCTAAGGACTACCCTATCCTTAAAGAGAAATAGAATATAGTAAAAGTAGGATTCCTTAAGTAACTAGCTTTATTTATAACCTACCCCCTAAGTAAAGGCCCTTCCCTAAGCTAGGAAAGGCCTATAATAATATAGACACTAGCTAATATAGTAGGAAGAAAAAGAGATTACCTAATGCTTATAGAGTAAAGGGTAAAGTAACCTAGGGCTAGTAGGTCTAATAGTATTAGAAGATATATAGAGGTAACTAGGGCTAGTATAGAACTAGTATAGGATAGTAAAGAACCCTAACCCCCCTAACTTATATAGTAATATTATAAGTTCTCTTTTAGAATATAAATAAGAAGGATAACCTAGTATATATAGTGCTCTAGCACTAAACTAATATTAATATAATTATAATTTAAGAATAGGAATATATAAGAAACCTATAGCCCCTAGCTCTAGGCCTCTCCTACTTCTAACTTATATACTATAATAAATATAATACTATATATATAAATAAGAAATATACTATAGGGTTATAGGTAGCCTAAGGAGGGACTAACTAGTCCTTAGTAGAGATATATAGTTTAAATATATACTCTCTTTATTTAGAAGGGTATAGTAATAAGTAGAATACCCTAATCCACACTATTAATATAGAAAAGCCCTATAATAGGTATATCTTTATAAAGGATTTTAACTAAAAATATTTACTCTAGGATAAACTTAATAAAACTAGTAATAAAGTATAAGAACTACTAGAGTTTATAGGCTAGTAAAGGCTTAGGCTAGTAATACCCTAAGGGGAACCTACTAGGTAATATAATAGAGATAGGGATAGTACTATAAATCTAGCTTAGGTAACTCTAGATATTAGAGTTTACTATAATAGAGTAGTAAACCTAATAGGATCTAACTATATCCTATAACTAATTAGTATCTTTACTAACCCTTAGGAGACTACCCCCCTAGTCCTTAGGTACTACTAGGTAGTAATAAATAAATTCTATATAGAGATAGAGATAAGTAACTAGCTTTTACTAAATAATACCCTAGAACTATATAATAAGGAAGGAATTAATATATACACTACCTAGCTTATTATAAACCTATAGTAGATAGCTAACTTAGTAGCCCCTTAGAAACCTAGAGGCTTACCTAGGCTAGAGGCTTAGTAGTCTAGATAGGCTAAAGAGGTAGTTACTAGGGTAAGATAGGCTAAGAGATAGTAAAGGTATAGAAGAACTAAAGTAAACTAGTAGGTATATACTAATACTAATAAGGAGCGGGAATAAGTTATTAGAGAGAAGAGAAGGAATACCTAGAGAGATATACTAAGATAGGCTAATACTTAGAGTAAGGATAGAGGAGTATAGAGGCTAGAGAGATAGGCACCCCTAGAGCTCCCTAGGCTCCTAGAACTAGAGAGATCTAAAGATAACCCTAATCTAGCTACTATATATAAGGGCAAGGTAAGCTTACTTATATAGAGGTTCTTCCCTAAGCTAGTAGCTAACCTTTCCTATATCCTAGACCTAATATTCCTAGAACTTAATAATATACTAATTTAGGATATAGACTAGTTTAACTCTAAGGAGATTATAGATATCCTCTTAGATATAGTAAACTAGAAGGCCCTAGGGAATAATAAACTCCCTACTAGATTTATTAAAGCCTATAGCCTAGTAGCTTATTATATAATAACTAGGCTACTTAATATAGTACTTAAAGTTAGCTACTTCCTAGCCTACTTCTACACTACTAGGGTTATAGTAATTAGAAAGAATAGAAAGATAGTTAAAAAGATAAGAAGGGTTAATACCTAGAGACCTATATTACTACTTAATATAGTAGGAAAAGTACTAGAAGTAGTAATAGTAAGATAACTTATAGCTATTACTAAGGTAGGGGGCCTCCTCCTAGAACTATAGATAGGAAATAGGGTAAATAGATTAATAGAAACTATAATATATACCCTACTAGAGTATATTAGAGTAGCCTAGGTAAGGGGTAGGATAGCCTTACTAGTATAGATAAATATATTAGCTATATTTAATAGAGTTAGCTACCTATATCTTATTACCCTCCTTATTAAGATAGGCATCCCTCTATAGCTAGTTATAGTAATCTATAGCTTTCTTATAAAGAGAATAAGCTAACTTAGCTTTAATAGTAGACTCTTAAAACCCTTTAAAATTAAGGCTAGCACCCTATAGGGCTTATCCCTTTCTCCTATTCTCTTCCTTCTATATTCTATAGAGCTATATATCTACCTCTAGGTTATCCTAGGTATAATTACTATAGGCTTTACTAATAATATAAATATTATAGCTTTTAGGAAAAATATAGCCTAGACCTAGAGGAGACTTAAGGTATTATAGAGAATCTATAAAGACTAGGTAAAGGAAGTAAGAGTTAAGTTTAACCTAGCTAAAATAGAACTTATATACTTTAGTAAAGCCTAATAACCTCTCTAGGAGTAAGTCTAGCTTAGAATAAAGGAAATAATACCTATAGAATCCTAATACTTTCTTAGGGTATAGGTTAATTATAAACTTACCTAGAGCGCTTATAAGAATATTATTAAAGGGAAACTAGCCTAGTAGTGGCTTATACTTATATTACTAGTAGTATTAGTATAGGGCTATAGCTTTAGAGATACCTACCTCCTATATATATAGGTAGTCTACCTTATTATTACCTATAGGGTAAGTATATACTATATACTAACTAAAAAAGCTAGAAACCCTAGAGATATTATAAAAAGCTTTATAATAGACTAGTTAGCCTACCTCTAAGTTATTATAAGGGCGTTTAGGGCTACACTAATTATATAATTAGAAGCTAAGACCTTAGTTCCCCCTCTTAACCTCTACCTAAACTATATTAAGAAGAGATTTAAAGAAAGAGTTATAGCTAGTAGAATAGTAGAGATAATCTAAGTAGTAGCTAGCCTAGTAGTAACTATACTATATTAAAGAAGACCTTAAAGATAGAGAAACTAAGTTAAAAATAAGCTAAATATAGAACTATATAAGGAATAGAAAAGATATTAGGAAGTATAGTATAATAAAGAGAGACTAGCCTAGAGCTAGTGTAGTAAAGAGCTAACTAATAACTAACTACTAAACTATAACCTAAAGATAATCTAAAGATTCTACACTAGACTAGATAAGCATATCTTCTCTATAATTATATAATTATATATAGGTAAGATTAGTCTTAATAAATTCCTCTTCCTTAGAGATATCCCTAGGGTAGCTTTACCCTTATATAGCTATAGATAAGTAGAAAAGAACTAGTACTATATAATTATTAACTACTATAAATATAGCTATATATAATCCTATTAGCGCTAGCCTATAGATATATAGGAAGTAAGGCTAGCCCTAGATAACCCCTAGAGGGTAAGATACTTAGCTAAATAGTTCCTAGCTATAAAGAGACTATAATACTATATACTAGTATATAACTTAGTAGCTAAGTTAAGGGCACTAGAATTAGGGCTAGAGTGCTTATTATTGAAAATGGAAGGGGAATCTAGCTAGAGGGATAGGAAGACCTCCCTAGTAGATTCCAACGCGGCGGCTTCTAGATTCACTATAATACAATGATTCTTCAAGATATAGAGCTTTGATAGTTAAATATAGTAGATTTTAGCTAGATAAATGATCTAATAAGCAATAAGAGGATTTTCTAAGTCCCCTCATAGACCTACTAACTATATTAATAGAAGGGGGTCGCTAGCTAGGCCTTAGGAGCTATTTTTTATTTTCTACAAAATTTATTTATATATGAAAAGTAAAAAATCAACTCACGACCATACAATCTAGCCACCCACATGCACTAACTAAGCAATCTAATAAGCAACCCTATAAATAAAATACATCATTAAATCCAGAAAAAATCAAGGATTCGAATAGTATAAGTTAGCCTTTTATACAACTACTAGTTCCCTAGTTACAGTTGATTTTAGCTTCCCTATAGGGTAGCCTAGTTAGCTTAGTTATACAAGCCTGTGGGTTAGTTATGTGCAGGAACGCAGGTCACAGCCAAAGCTGCTAGCCACGGCTAATAACGCTGCAGGCAACGCCTCGTAACTAACGTTGCAATAACGTAACTAGGCAACTAGTGGGCCTATAAAATAGTGCTATAAATAGCATAATTTTAATACTCCCTCTAGAAAAGTATAAGGTAACTAATTTAATACCTAAACTTAGCTCTTTAATAGATATCTAAGTCAATAATAAATTTAATAATAAATCCAATAATAATCCAATAACTTTTTAACTAAAATTAATAACTTTTCAACGGAATTCTAGTGTTTTTATTGATTTTCGATTTTTCGACTTTTTAGTGGTTTTTTAAAGCTAGGCCTTTGTATTCGTAAGGCCTAATAGTTAAATAAATTATTGAAATTTATCGTTAGGCAGGGGCTTAGTTAAGCCATCTGCAGGCATCTCTTTAGTATTAATATAGATAACCTTAGCTATACCCTTCTATACCTTTTCTCTAGTATAGTTAAATTTTAGTAGGGTATGCTTTATTCTACTGTGAAGAGTAGGGTTATTAGTGGTTATTATAGCGCCTTAGTTATCGCTAAAAATCGGAATAGGAGGTGCTATAGGCAGCTTAATTTCCTTAAAAAGGCTATAGAGCCACTCTAGCTCCCTAATAGCTTCACATAGAGCATCTAATTCGGCCTCTAATGTTAATAAAGCTATCATAGTTACTTTCTTTGATTTCTAGCTAATAGGTCCTTTAGCTAGCTTATAGAGATAAGCATAGGTTAATTTAGAGGACTTATCTCCTACGAAGTCGCTATTATAGAAGCTAATAAGGGTTATAGAAGCTTTAATAGCGTTTTTAGACCTTCTATAAGTTATAGAATAACTTATAGAGCCTAGAAGGTACCTAAGTAGATATTTAGCAGTATTTAAGTGCTCTATATAAGGCTTAGCTAACGCTATTAAAAGCCACTAAACTGGAAAAGTAATATTAGGCCTTATAAGGAGCATTAAGTATATAATAGTCCCTATAATACTCTAATATAGCTTATAATCAGAGGGGGAAAGAGGTTTAGTAAGGTAGGCTGCCTATTTAATAATTCCAGGTTATAGGGGAATTTTAGCAGGCCTAGTATCTTTTATATTAAATCTCTCTAGGGCTTTAGAAATATACTAGGACTGGTGGATAGTTAGGGTCCCTTTCTTTTAATTTCTAGTGATTTAAATGCCTAGGAAAAATTCGGCTAGCCCACGATCTTCTATAGGGTAAGCTTTATGTAATAGCTTCTTTAGCTTGTTAATATAAGCTAGATCTAGTCCTATTAGAAGACAGTTATCCACATAAGTCACTATATATATAGATGTAGTTAGGTTAAAGAAGATAGCTAGGTTAGATATAAGGGGGTGGAAGCCTAATTTTCGAAGAAGCTCTTTTAAAGCCTGCTGCCACTCTCTAGAGCTCTATTTTAATCTATATAAAGCTTTCTATAGGAAAATAACCTGCTTTTAAGAGGGATTATAGCCGTATTTCTTAAGTAATTTAGCTATTTTAGGTGTAGCAGCTTCAGCAAACTTAATAAATCCATTAGGAATCTACATATAAATAGCTTCCTTTAGTAGACTATTTAGAAAGGCCCCTATAAAATTAACCTATTTAACTTCCTAGTCGTTACAAGCCGCTAGGGCTAGTAAAATCCGCTAACTAGGGGGGATGCTAGTTATAGCATAGGTCTTAATATAATCCTGACCTTCTATCTGCATAAAGCCTTTTATAACGAGTTAGGCCTTGTGTTTTATAGGATTATTTTCTTTATCCTTTTTAAGCTTATAAATAAGCCTATTTTTAAGAACTTTTCGGCCCTTAGGAATTTAGTCTATCCCTATAAATTTAAAAGTTCTAGCAGCTAGTAGCTACTTAAATTCGCTAAAAGTTGCATTAACCTATTTTTAGCTATCCTTGCTTTTTAATGCCTGCTTCTAGGTCTTAGGCATATCCGAATCGTTGTTGTTGTTAGCTAACGATTTAGCCTTTTATTACGCCTTAAAGCATATCTCCTTAACGAAAGAAGATAGGTTAAAATCATCGATATCCATAGAATTAGGGTTAATTAAAGAATCCGAATCTAAAAACGGTTTTTCAATAGCACCCTTATTAGGGGCGCTAGAGCTTAGGCTCTCTAGAGGTAGCGCTAGAGGCGTTACAGCGGTTATCCCGGGCGTTGTTATAGGCGCGGCGGGCGCTGCAGGCGCTGTGGGCGCTGGGGGCGCTAGAGGCTTTAGATAGCTATCCTAAACCTCTAGATCTTATAAGATATTGGCTTCTCCCTCTAAAGGATAGCTCCCTAAAGGCTTAGGGGACCCTACAGAGCCTATATCCTCTATAATCTTAACAAAGCTAGTCTTAATAACTAACCTTTTAGAGGGTATATAAACAAGATAGACACTAGAACCTAGAGTAGTAAGCAGCCAGCCAGGGATAGTCCTAGGGGCTAGCTTCTAAAGCTTTAATCTCTGCTCCGGAGGTATTAGAACCTTATAATAAGACCCTATAGCCCTAATCTTTAAAAAATCAGGCTTATAAGAGGTCTTAGGCTCTAAGTTAGCTAGAAATAGCTACTTAGGGGTTAGGGGCTTAGTTATATTAGCGGTAATGTTAACTAAGTCCACTATAGCTAGAAGGATATAAGACTATAGATATAAAGGCAGCTTAGACCACTAAAGTGTAGCTCTAAGCCAGTCTAGGATAACCCTAATAGCCCTCTTAACTAGCCTATTCTATTTGTAAATATAGGGGCAAGAGGTGCTAAAGCAAATTCCTTTAGAAGATAACTAAGACTAAAGTTTATTATTAATTTCAGTGCCTCTGTCGAAGTGGAGGTGCCTAGGATATGCGTTATATCGGTTTTTTAGGGCCTTAAAGAAGCCCTTAATAGCAGTATAAAGGGTCTAACCTTCTTTATTAGCTAATAAAAAGCACCATTTATACCGGGATTTTCGATTAATAAGGATAAGGACTAGGGCCTTCTTATTATGTGGTATAGGTTCGATTTTAACCGTATCTCCCTCTAGGATATCTAAAACCCTAGGGGGGTCCTAAATAGGTCTTTTAGTAGGTCTTCTAATAGCCTTTGATTGTATACAGGCTATGCAGTTAAAATCCTTATCTTTAATAGCGGAAAAATCAGGGATCCCTTTAGCTAATTTCGAAGATTTCTTAAGTAAAGGGAGGCCAATGTGGCCTAATCGAATGTGCTAAAGAAGGGCTAAATCTAGTAATTTCTTATAACTAGGATCTAGCTTAGAAGATCTATCAGAGCTATTATCCCCTAGCTCCCTCTATTGCCAGGCCTCTTAAGAATCACAGGCCTCTGGGGGCAATAGACAGCCACTATTGTCACCCAAGTTATTAGGGTATAGACCTTCTAAACCCCCTATAGAAGATACCTAACTAGGAGGAGCTTCAGTGGGACATAGGGCTGAATCTTCTTCTTCTTCGGAATCTAATTCTTCAATTCGTTAATATTCCTCAGGATTAAATGCTAGCTATGGAATTTAAACCTCTATAGGGTAGGAAAACCCTAATTTAGTCTTATAGGCTTGTTATTAGTTATAATATTAAGAGCCTATCAAGGAGAGGTGGGTTGAATGCTTGTAGATCTTAGGAGTAGCTTACCCCTTAATCTACAAAAAGAAGCCGTGTTTAGTAGGTTCTAATAACCCACAGGGGCTTTTATTAGCTAGGAAAAGCTGATCTTTAGCTAGATAACCTCCCTTAAGATAGTGGGATAAACCGCTAACTAGGTTAGTATCTATGCCAGGGAAATATAGGGCATCTAGTAGAGCTAAAGGCCTATATTCTAGTGGGTTTTTCTTAACCAGAACGTTAAAAACAGCGGTGCCTCTTCCTTTAGGATAAATAGGTCCTCCTGCTGTAATTATAGGGCTAGTTTAACCTTTCTTAAGAGGCTTAAAGTCCCTAAAGAAAGCCCTATTATTACAAATATAACAAGAAGAACCTATATTATATAGAAGGGAGTTTTTAACCACATTATTAGAGTAGCTAAAAGTAGGCTTACTAGTAGTGTCACTAGTAGTAGTAGTACTAGAGGTATCTAAATCAGATTCAGAATCACTACTATCCTTGCTGCTAGACTCGCTAGAATCTAGTTCTTTAACGTATCCCGTGGCTAGGCTATAGCCTAACGCAAAAGCAGCTTCTTTTCCTTTATCTTTATCCCCGTTACTACTCTTCTTCTTCTGCTTTTTCTTCCTAGAGGCTTTAGAAGGGTTTAAATCCTTCTTATCCTGCTCTTTAGTGGCATTAGTAGAGTCCTTCTTAGTATTAGGATTAGAAGATTTCTTCTCCTTATCCTTAGAATTTCCCTTATTATTAGAAGCCTTATAGCTAAGAGCTTTAGCCACAGGAGAGGTTTTATCCCTCTGTTCTTCTAATAAATCCGCCATAAGGAACTGTAAATTTAAGGTATTTACAGGCAGCCCTTATGCCCTAGCAGCTCTAATAGTAAATCTTTATCTCTTAGCCTAGCTAGGAAAGGTCTGCTTTAATGCGTTAATATAATAGTTTGTCACGGTCTAGCCCAAAGGGCTAATCGCGGGTGCCTGCGCCACCGTGCGGGTGATGTGCCCGATCCAATTGCGCCATACACAAAAGAATACGCATTGTACAAGTCTCTGTGGCTTGTGCAATTGACACCTATATTACTAGGATCTAGGCTAAGCCTAGACCATCACATAGGCTCCTTCCCTATGTGACCTCTCTCTCTTCTAATCTGACGTCTGTTGACATCACAACCGCTAGCTAGTAATACCGCGCATCCCCCAGGAACCCTCTCCCTGTAAGCCTAGGAAGAACCCTATCATGGCCTCTGCACGCAGCCGGTTCGAACCTAAGACCTTAGGTGACTTGTACAATTGTCACGGTCTAGCCCAAAGGGCTAATCGCGGGTGCCTGCGCCACCGTGCGGGTGATGTGCCCGATCCAATTGCGCCATACACAAAAGAATACGCATTGTACAAGTCTCTGTGGCTTGTGCAATTGACACCTATATTACTAGGATCTAGGCTAAGCCTAGACCATCACATAGTTTACTTAATCTATAGGAGCAATCTCTACACTACAAAGCTATAGTCTAGCTAGTAAGTTATTAAAATTAGCATTAAAAGCCTCTAAAGATCCCTTATAATTTGAAAAATTTAGGGAGTGGTAGCTAGCGTATAGCGTACCTCGCTAGATTTTAGCACTCTATGAATACTACCTAATAAGGACTTTATAGGCTTCTTCGGGGGATTTTTACTAACATATAGCTGCCTATGGCCTAGGTTAATAGCTATCTCTTAATATTATTAAAAGAATAGCTTAATTATAGTTAGCTAGATAGCCTGCTAAGCTAGGATTATCTATAAATTCAGGTAATCCTAGGGCTCTAAATTAAATGCTTAGGGCTTGCTTCCACTAATTATAATTTTCAGGGCCTTTTAGCTTAGCTCCCTTAGGAATAGAGTGAACCTTCTTATTTAGTTCCTTAATAGCCCCTATATTAAAGGTAGCTTATAAGTTACTAGAAGGTAAACTCACAGAAGTAGTAGTAGCAGGCAGGTCTTCTACTAGAGCCTTAGTATTTTCTTCCCTTAGCTTAGTAGAATCCTAAAGACCTTATATAGTAGTTATAGTTTGCGTTAATTTATCTAATAGATCTTTAATACTAGCCTTATTTTTTAGACAATTTAACTTAGTATGCTTAATAAAATCAGTTAAGGTCTTGCCTTATTATTTAATTTAGCTCTATATCTATTATTATAGTTATAAAGCACTAGCTTAAATAGCTAGACCTTCTATTTCTATCCTATTAGGGTCCCTAGGAGGGCTAGAAGGGCCTGTAGCAGGTCCCTTACCCTTATAATTTAGTGGTGCTATCTCTTAAAATTCCCTAGGATCTTAAAAGATATCCTATATAAGATCTCTAAATTTCTTCCTATTATAAATAACACGCACTAGAAGCTAGGTTATAGTATAACCAGGCTGCGCACGCAAATTATGCGGTGGGGCAATTTAAAAGGGTGCCCCTTAAGGTCTAAAAGTAGGTCTATAGTATACGTGGGTAGAAACAGACCGGAGAAGATTCTCTATAAAAATTTTCTTAATACTAAAAATAATAGATAGGAATAATAGCTATTATAGAACATGTAACGCAACGCAACGTAATGTATAGTGCATGTAACATAGTGTAATAGGTTAAAAAGCCTAGTATAGATATACTAGATGTTTGATAATTTAAGGAATGCAGCGTATCTACAGAGTAGATAATATTAATATATAATGGTTGTAGTAGTAAATAGAATTACTAAAAGAGGTTGTGGTTATAACTAGTAGTTATAGGTGCGGCTGTAGTTAAATTCAACACTAAGGGTCTAATATTACAATGCGTGATGCTAGTAGATAAAAAGCTTTAAAAGCTAGTGGTTTCCTTTGTAATCTAAGAGCCCACAGGTCTAGTAGAGAGTAACTAGTACCTAAAATCAAGCACTAATCGCAGTAGAATAACGTAGTAATGTAGTAATCTTATAGGCCTTCTAGGCTTATAACCTATTAAAAATAGAAGGGGAATCTAGCTAGAGGGATAGGAAGACCTCCCTAGTAGATTCTAACGCGGCGGCTTCTAGATTCACTATAATACAATGATTCTTCAAGATATAGAGCTTTAATAGTTAAATATAGTAGATTTTAGCTAGACAAACAATCTAATAAGTAATAAGAGGATTTTCTAAGTCCCCTTATAGACCTACTAACTATATTAATAGAAGGGGGTTACTAGCTAGGCCTTAGGAGCTATTTTTTATTTTCTACAAAATTCATTTATATATAAAAAGTAAAAAATCGACTCATGACTATATAATCTAGCCACCCACGTGCACTAACTAAGCAATCTAATAAGTAACCCTATAAATAAAATACATCATTAAATCCAGAAAAAATCAAGAATTCGAACAGTATAAGTCAGCCTTTTATACGACTACTAGTTCCCTAGTTACAGTCGATTTTAGCTTCCCTATAGGGTAGCCTAGTTGGCTTAGTTATACAAGCCTGTGGGTTAGTTGTGTGCAGGAACGCAGGTCACAGCCAAAGCTGCTGGCCACGGCCAACAACGCTGCAGGCAACGCCTCGCAACCAACGTTGCAACAACGCAACTAGGCAACTAGTGGGCCTATAAAATAGTGCTATAAATAGCATAATTTTAACACTTATAATATAGGAGACTAAATCTAGAGTCTATAACTATAGTAGATAGTAGAGATAGTAGGAGTAGTAAAAGACTAGGACTAGACTAAATAGTCTAGAGGTAGTAAGGAGCTAGAGGTAGGGTAAGAATATATATATATAGGAGAAAAGTATATACTAGAATAACTCTTTAGATTTAAACTACTAAAACTCTTAAATACTAGGTATCTAATTCCCCCCCCCCTAGGCCTCCTTTACCCTACTATTACTACTATATTAATATAAAAATAAAGAAAAAATAACTACTCCTCTTCTAGAATAGGGATTATATCCTTTAGGGCCCTAGCCTAGCTCTTAGCTAGTAGGGTAGTAACCTAGAGCTAGATTAACTCTACTATCTAAGTATCTAGTCTATATAGCTAGAAGATTATCTCCTTATATTAGTCTCTTATAGACCTACCCTCCCCTTAGACTAGACTTACTACTAATATACTCTATTTTTACTTACTTTAATTCTTTATATATAGCTTCTTAATATAAGTACTAAAGTTATCTAGGACCTAGGGAAGAGATAGATTAGCACTAGTATAGGGCTAGACTAGACTAATTAGAAGAATACTTATATTTATATCTTTAGTAATTTTATTAGATACCTTAGTTAACTACTAGTGCTCTACTTAGTGCCTAGTAATTTTAACCTAGAGCTAGGTTAGTAGTAGTATTACTATAAAAATAGATAAAATATATATTACCTTTTTATACTTATTATTCTAAACCTAGTAATTAAAATATATATTAGTTATAGCCCCTAGAAAGATAGATTAGCCTTACTACTATTATAATATAGGGGAGAAGAAATATACTAACTATATTATAATACTAGTGCCCTAGGTTTTTTAATAATTATATATAATAAAAGATATACTAGAATATTTATAGCTTACCTAGCTAGACTAAATTAGTAGTAAAATAAGCCTAGTGCTAGGGTAGGAGGGTCTTACCTATAGCTTATAATTAAGTACTCTCTAAAGCTACTTTAATATAAGTTACTTCCTTAGGTAGTAAAGAGAAGGTTTCTATATAGATTAGCACTAAAGTTATAGAGAAGTAAGGTTAGACTTATAGGTAATATAGAATACTAAGAAGATATAATAATAGGCTATAACTATATTAATATTAGTAACTAAACTAGACCTAGCTAGGGTTAGGGCCTAAGAGTATATAGGAAAATAAAGGGGAAGAGAAGGAAAAAAAAAAAAGGGAAAGAGAACCTATAAGAAGTGTAATAAAGGAGGAAGGAAAAAGGCCTAGATCTAGAGGTAGAAGGAGCTTTCTTTAGTACCTCTAGAGAGGGGGGGGGTCCTTAAAGTATTACCTAGATTTAAAGATAATATATAGATACTATAGATAGATAAAAAAGCCTAATATAAGAGAGTAGTAGGATTATAGTAGAACTAAGCTAGCTTTACTCTCTCCCCCCCTAGAGTTTTAAAAAACTAGGTACTCTAACTTTATAACTAGACTAGACTAGAGAAGAGGTAAAATAAACTAAAAAGTAGGGTATTAGATATATTAATAATAAAGTATAAAAAAAGTAAGTTAAGAGTAGATTACTATATAGTATTAGATTTTACCTAGTATAAGGTAGCTAGAAATAGATTAGAGTAGAGCTAGAAAAGAGCCTAGAGCTAGGCTTAAGGTATAAGATAGAGGTAACTCTACTAATAGGGATAAGTCTAGTGTAAGCTAGTAATAAATAACTATAATAGGTAACTATAATAGCGGCGCTAGCCTGCCGTAGAGCTAGCGCCGGACTATATAGAGTTATAAGGGGGTTTTTTATCCTCTAGAAGGTTTTCCCCTTTAACTAAACCGCTGGAGTACTAGAGACAGCTAAATCAGGCTGGCTAGTGTATATAAATAAATAATAAATAAATAAATATCTAATACCTATTATTATATTATTATATTAGTGGCTATATTTTTATCTATAGTAGCTATAGGAGCCTTATTATTAGAAGACTCCTCCTTATCCCTATAAATAAATATATAGAGCTCTTTAGGGAGCTTAGAGAGGCTAATATAAGCAGGGATATTAGAAGTAAAGTTAGTAAACTAGTAGTAAGTTAGTAAATTAAAAGCTATGCCTAAAATAATAAGATATTACTATAGGAGTATATTAGGTAATAAAGCATAGGCTATTTATAATATTAATCTATACCTTAAGGTTTAGAGTATTAAATAGCTATAATATTATAGCGCGCTTATTAGCATCTGCCTTATATATAGCCTTAGCGGTTAATTAAGCCTAGTAAATATATCTATATTAATTAGTATTTTTTATAGCTAGGAGGGTTTATATAACTTATATTTAGCCTATATAAGACCCTAGTAATAAGTTAGCTATAACTAAGTTATTAGAGTTAATATTCTTACTAGATACTTATAATATTAAATACCTTCTAGGATATTTCTTATTATCTTAAATAACTTATAATATAATTTTATAATTTAGGTAGGACACTTGTAAGGATAAAGGTAGCTAGGCAAAAGGATATAGGGTGCACTCGTATATTAACTAAAGCTTACTAGGTCTAAGTGTAATATGTATATAAGTCACTGGTTTATAGCTAGCGGCTCGCTAATATCACGTAGACCTAGCCCTTCCTTCTAGTATTAGGCGCCGCGGTGCTCTGGCGCTGCGGTGTATACATACGCATAGGTTATATTAAAAGGGGCCTTATAATTATCCCCCCCCTTATCGCTAGGCTCCTAAATAGCTTTTACCCTATACTTTATAACTATTTACTAACTAGTAGTTATATTAAAATAATAATAAATAATAATCTATAATAATAAATAATAGTTAGCGCTTTAGTATAAATTTACCTCTAACTCTCTACTATATTATTCTATTTTTATTTCTATATTATTAGCTAAATTATTACTTTTTTTATAATACTATTATCTATCTATTATTAATCGCTAATATATTACTATAAGTATACCTATAATTCTACTCTATAATTACTTATATATACACTATTTATATACTAGATACACTAAATATAAAAAGAGCCCCCTATCCGCCCCTAAACTTCCCTAGATTAATTATTAATTTAACACTAACCTATATATAGGTTAGTTAAAGATAAAGCAGTTAAAGCGCTGTATTTAGTGTTATTTATATAGGGATAGTTATAAGGCTATAAGTATCTTACTTTTCCTTTACTCTTTAGTTCCTATTTACTAATAATTATATAGTCTATAGCTACTATATATAGTAACTTCCTTAACTTATTAAAGGTACTAGATTAGGTAGATATTCTAATAGAGGCACTTAGTAATAAGAATAAGGATAATCCTAAAGACCTTATATTCTTAGAGATAACTTAGTAGTATTTTACTACCTATTATCTTTAGCTTATATAGGGTTTTAACTATACTAATATAACACATTATATTATATTTAGGTTGCTTCGCCCTTATACAGCTGCGGACAAGCAGAAGAGGACCAGTACTATGTAATTGTTAACTGCCGTAAATACAGCTACATACAACCCTGTTAGCGCTGGCCTGTAGACATATAGGAGGCGAGGCTGGCCCTAGATAACCCCCGGAGGGCGAGATACTTAGCTAAATAGTTCCTAGCTATAAAGAGACTATAATACTACACGCTAGTATATAACTTAGTAGCTAAGTTAAGGGCACTAGAATTAGAGCTAGAGCGCTTATAATATAGGAGACTAAATCTAGAGTCTATAACTATAGTAGATAGTAGAGATAGTAGGAGTAGTAAGAGATAGGGACTAGACTAAATAGTCTAGAGGTAGTAAGGAGTTAGAGGTAGGGCATAAATATATATATATAGGAGAAGAGTATTGTTAAAATTATGCTATTTATAGCACTATTTTATAGGCCCACTAGTTGCCTAGTTGCGTTGTTGCAACGTTGGTTACAAGGCGTTGCCTGCAGCGTTGTTGGCTGCGGCCAGCTTTGGCTGTGACCTGCGTTCACAACCAACCCACAGGCTTGTATGACTAAGCCGACTAGGTTACCCTATAGGGAAGCTAAAATCAACTGTAACTAGGGAACTAGTAGTTGTATAAAAGGCTGACTTATACTATTCGAATCCTTGATTTTTTCTGGATTTAATAATGTATTTTATTTATAGGGTTGCTTATTAGATTGCTTAGTTAGTGCACGTGGGTGGCTAGATTATATGGTCGTGAGTTAATTTTTTACTTTTTATATACAAATGAATTTTGCGGAAAATAAAAAATAGCTCCTAAGGCTTGGCTAGCGACCCCCTTCCGTTAATACGGTTAGTAGGTCTATAAGGGGACTCAGAAAATCCTCTCATTGCTTATTAGATCGTTTGTCTAGCTAGAAATCTACTATATTCAACTATCAACGCTCTATATCTTGAAGAATCGTCGTATTATAGTGAATCTAGAAGCCGCCGCGTTAAATCTACTAGGGAGGTCTTCCTATCCCTCTAGTACAGATTCCCTTCTATTTATAATAAGTATATACTAGAATAACTCTTTAGATTTAAACTACTAAAACTCTTAAACACTAGGTATCTAATTCCCCCCCCCTAAGCCTCCCCTACCCTACTACTACTACTATACTAATATAAAAATAAAGGAAAAATAACTACTCCTTTTCTAAAATAGGGATCACATTCTCTAGGGCCCTAGCCTAGCTCTTAGCTAGTAGGGCAGTAACCTAGAGCTAGATTAACTCCACTATCTAAGTATCTAGTCTATATAGCTAGAAGATTATCTTCTTATACTAGTCTCTTATAGACCTACCCTCCCCTTAGACTAGACTTATTACTAATATACTCTATTTTTACTTACTTTAATTCTTTATATATAGCTTCTTAATATAAGTACTAAAGTTATCTAGGACCTAGGGAAGAGATAGATTAGCACTAGTATAGGACTAGACTAGACTAATTAGAAGAATACTTATATCTATACCTTTAGTAATTTTAGTAAATACCTTAGTTAACTACTAGTGCTCTACTTAGTGCCTAGTAATTTTAACCTAGAGCTAGGTTAGTAGTAGCACTACCCCTAAAAATAGATAAAATATATATTACCTTTTTATACCTATTATTTTAAACCTAGTAATTAAAATATATATTAGTTATAGCCCCTAGAAAGATAGATTAGCCCTATTACTACTATAGTATAGGGGAGAAAAATATACTAACTATATTATAATACTAGTGCCCTAGGTTCTTTAATAATTATATATAATAAGAGATATATTAGAATATTTATAGCTTACCTAGCTAGACTAAATTAGTAGTAAAATAGGCCTAGCGCTAGGGTAGGGGAGTCCTACCTATAGTTTATAATTAAGTGCTCTCTAAAGTTACTTTAATATAAGCTACTTCCTTAGGTAGTAAAGAGAAGGTTTCTATATAGATTAGTACTAAAGTTATAAGAAAGTAAAATTAGACTTATAGGTAATATAGAATACTAAGAAGATATAATAATAGGCTATAACTATATTAATATTAGTAACTAAACTAGACCTAGCTAGGGTTAGGGCCTAAGAATATATAAGAAAATAAAGGGAAAGAGAAGGGAAAAAAAAAAGGGGAAGAGAACCTATAGGAAGTGTAATAAAGGAAGAAGGAAAGAGGCCTAGATCTAGAGGTAAAAGGAATTTCTTTTATAATCTCTAGAGAGGGGGGGGGTTCTTAAAGTATTACCTAGATTTAAAGATAATATATAGATACTATAGATAGATAGAAAAGCCTAATATAAGAGAGTAGTAGGATTATAGTAGAACTAAGCTAGCTTTACTCTCTCTCCCCCTAGAGTTTTAAAAAACCAGGTGCTCTAACTTTATAACCTAACTAGACTAGAGAAAAGGTAGAATAAACTAAAAAGTAGGGTATTAGATATATTAATAATAAAGCGTAAAAAAAGTAAGTTAAGAGTAGATTACTATATAGTATTAGATTTTACCTAGTAGGAGGTAGCTAGAAATAGATTAGAGTAGAGCTAGAAAAGAGCCTAGAGCTAGGCTTAAGGCATAAGGTAGAGATAAGTCTACTAATAGGGATAAGTCTAGCGTAAGCTAGTAATAAATAACTATAATAAGTAACTATAATAGTGGCGCTAGCCTGCTGTAGAGCTAGCGCCAGACTATATAGAGTTATAAGGGGGTTTTTTATCCTCTAGAAGGTTTTCCCCTTTAACTAAACCGCTAGAGTACTAGAGACAGCCAAATCAGGCTGGCTAGTGTATATAAATAATAATAATAATAATAATATATTTAGGTTAATAGGGGCTACTAAGGTCCACTAGGTCTATATATTTCTTCCCTTTTTACTAGTTCTTTACTAATATATCTAGGTAGGATACTTTAATTATATACTAGTAGTATATAGTCTCCTATTAAACCCTTATAGTTACTATAAACCTAGCTTTAGTCCTAGGGATAGTAGGTTATATCTTAGCCCTATTTTACTATCTATTTGCTAATATTTTAGTAAGCTAACTATCTATAACTCCTTACTATATAGAATATAGTAATGGTTTTATAGCTAAAGCTAAGTAATCTAGGATTTATTACCTAGGGAATAGTATTATATTATTTTTATTATAAAATAAAGGAGGTAGTTATAGTAGATAAGAATAATACTAAGTATATAGTCTATAGGGGCTAAGTCTTTAGCTATAAGGGGGTAACTATAGAGGGATTCTTATTAATCCTTTTAAAGCTATAGATAGTTTCCTTTATTTTATTTTTTTATATTTTTTTTTATTTTTTATATATAGTTTAGTTATTTTCTTTTATTAGGTATATTATAGTAGCTAGTAAGGCTATATCTTTCTTATAGGAACTTTATACTCTTTTACCTATAACTTACTTATATATTACTATTCTTTTCCCTTAACTTATTCTAGTAGAATACCTAAATTATATACTAAGCTCCTTCTATATCTTTAATAAGAACCTACTAGTTATATTTACTTAGCTAACCCTTCTACTTTACTAGGTATTTATTACCTTTATAGGTCTTTTTATATTTCTTAATCTCCTTAACTTTATATTTATTATCTTTATCCTTAAGGTTAGGTATTAGTATTTTTTCTTTATCTATATTTTTATAATAAGTCTATAGCTCTAGTAGGCTAATATAGAATATATTATATAACTTACTATATTTTTCTTATAATATAAGCTAATATACTTACTTACTAATAGTATTAAGTACCTAAAATAATCTAATAAACCTAGGGATTAGCTTTTATTTTACTTTCTTAAGCTATATATTCTTTATTAATAGTAATACTAGGTTACCTTTTTTAAAAGTAAGTAATTAGTAATATTTATTATAGTACTTTACCTAGGATTTAGTAGCTTTTACTTAGTTTTACTTTAGCTACTTCCTAACTTTATATAACTTTATAATATAAGTATAAGCCTCTAGTACCTTCTTTTTTATAACCTTATTTCTAAGAGCTAGCTAAAACTCTAGTAAGTACCTTATAAGTATATAGTTTAGTAAGTAGCTTATAGTTTTATTTACTATATTATTATAGGTAAATTATATAACTAGGAGTAGCTTAAGCTATATTTACTAGTTTTTAGAAGTAAAGTATTATAGGTAGTGCTTTAGTACCTAGTTAGTTCTCTTAGTTTACCTATTAGTTTAGGGGTAAAATACTATAAAAAGCCTATATTTTATATATAATAGGTAATATAGGTCTAACTAGAATTAGCTTATAAAAATAGATTCTCTATTAAATATAATACCCTTTAGTAGCCTAAATTATAGCTTAATCTCCTTATAGAAAAGTTCTACTAACTTAGCTATATTAATTATAGTTATTATAGGTAGGAAGATAGAGTATTTAGTATATTAGTCTATAATTACTAGGATTATATTAGTTTCTTATTTACCTACTTATATAATATATAATCCTATAATAAAGTCTATTAAGATTTCTACCTATAGTTACTCTAGTATTAATAGTAATTTAAGACTCCTATATAGGTAATACCTTCTAGTAATTATTTACTAATATATTCTATAGCTTATAATATAGTTTAATATAGACTTATTTATAGCTAGCTACTAAAAGTAATACTTTAATAGCTTAAGTATTTACTTAGTCCTAAAGTAACCTACTAGTAGATTATTATAGTATAGCTATAGAAGCTTTTATTATAAGGTAGGCTCTTAGGGAATAACTACCTAGTCTTTATATATTAGGAGACCCCTTATACTATATAACTATAGACTAGCTTTCCCTCTCTCTAGGGAATTAATCTCTTTACTCTACTTTTATAAGTCTAGATCTTAGCTTTAGGCCTTATATAGTAGCTATACTAATAGTTTATTTAGGCTAGATTAGTAGGGATCTAGTAATATAATAGCCCCCTAGATCTCTTATACTATACTAGTATCCTAGATATATACTACCTTCTCCTAGAAATTACCTTTATTTAGCTAACCTTTTACTAGATCTATAGTAGCTAACTAGCCTCTTAATATAGCTACTCTAGCCTTTACTATAAAGGCTAGGGTATTTTCCTCCCCTAAAGGTATCTTACTATATCTCTCTATAAAGACTAGGGTATTTTCCTCCTCTAAAGGTATCTTACTATATCTTCTTTAATATATTAGTATTTTTTCTTTTACTACTTCTTTAGTAATTACTAACTTTTTCTTAAGTTTTAGTAAAAATACCCTATTTATTAGGGGTTTACTCTTATAATTAGACCTTCTTAATAGTATATTTATAGGGTTACTTTTCCCTAGTTTATACTTAATTATAAAGTTTAGTAGGTATAGGAATATATACTATCTAGCCTATCTTCTATTTAGCTTCTATTACTTTATAAAGGTCTATAGGTTATAGTAGTTTAATAAGACTTCTACTAGGGTCTTTATTCCTTTAATATAATATTACTAGTATTTAAATAATATAACTATAGTAAGTAGCTCTTAGTTAGGTATACTATAGTTTTATTTAGTATTAGTAAACTTCCTTAACTAAAAGGCTATAGGGTACTAGTAGCCCTTATTATCTTATTATAATAAGATTCCTATTATTATAAAGATTAAGGTATTTATCTTAATATATACTAGTTAACTTAGGTTATAATAATAAAGAAGAGAAGCCTACTAAAAGGCATCTTTTAGCTAGTAAAATACTACCTATTCTCTTACCCTAAATATAAACCTCCTAGTCTAGATACTATTCTAACTACCCTTTATTAATATATATAGTAGTACTATAATCCTATAGTATCTATAGATAAACTATTAGTAAAAGTTATAAAACCCTAGGAAGAATTATATATTCTTAAAGCTTATAAGTTCCTTCTAATCCTAAATAATAGTAACTTAGTAGGTATTTATTAAGATCTTATTAATAAAGAGAATAAACCCTAAGAACTTTACTAACTCTTAGTAAAACTTATATTTAGAGGGTTTTATATATAATTTTACCTCTCTTATATACCTTAGGACTTCTTTAATATATATAGTATACTTCTTTTATATTTTTAAAAAAATAAGAATATTATCTAGATATACTATATAAATAGTATTAACTAGCCTATAAAGCGCTTTATAGATATAGTTCTAGAATATAGCTAGGGCATTTATTAACCTAAAAGGTATTATAAGATATTTATAGTGCCTATAGTATATATAGAATATAGTCTTCTACTTATTACCCCCTTTTATCTAGATTCTATAATAAGTATCCTTAATATTAATTTTTAAGAAGAAGTAAGCTCCTTAGCACTAGTTTAGGATCTCTAAAATTAGGGGGAGAGTATAGTAATTCTTCTATATTACCCTATTAAAACCCTAGTAATCTATATATAATTAGAGTATACTATCTTTCTTTAGTATAAATAGAATAGGTATATCTATAGGGCTCTTTAATAGTCTTATCTAGCCTTTCTATAGGTTCTTATTAATATATTTATAAAGTTCCTTTAATTTACCTTAGGAAAGGGGGTAAATTAGTCTATATAGGGGTATAGTCCCTAGTATTAGATTAATTATATAATTAGTTATCTTTCTTAAAGGTAAGCTCCTTACCTTATCTAATATAAATATATCTTTAAACTTATATAGTTCCTAGGGGATATCTTTAATAGTTCTATATACCTTTACCTTTTCTTTATCCCTAAGGGTAATAAACTTATCTTCTATAACCCTATTAATAGTATATATAATAGTCTTATTATATATAACCTTTATAAATTTATAAGGAGTTATAAGTAAAAAGGCCTTTTTTCTTTTCTTAAACCACTACTCTTATAAGTATAAGTAAAGGTAGATATATTCCTTAGTAAGTATATATATCCTAATTAATATAGGGCTTCCCTTAGTTCTTAGGTCCTTATTAATAGCTATATATAGTAGCTTAAGGTTCTTTTCTTCTTCTCTTAAGTCTTTAATTATAATAAGGACCTTATAGATACTATATTAGGGAACTATAAGGGCCCCTACTACCTTAATAATAGGTACTATAGCCTTAGCTTAGCTAAGTTTATAGGCTTATATAAATTTAGCACTAATAATATTAATCTTAGTATAACTATTAAGATCTACTACTATTTTAATATCTATATACCTATAAATAATAACTAGTATATAAAATTAATACCCTATTAGTACCTTAGTATTTAAGGTAAAGGTAAGGGTATCTACTTCTACCTTAGGGAGTTTTCTAGGTTTTATTACTCCTTCTTTAGCTTATTATATCTATTTATAAAATACTCTATACTATTATAATTAAAATACTACCTTTTATACCTAGGTTTATAGTTATTTAGATAGGTAGTAGGAGACTTTTTCTAGTCCTTATCTTTCTAATCTTTATTAGACCTTCTACCTTATAGAAAGTTATATCTATAATATTAGGGAGCCTTATTTAGGCCCTTATTTTCTAAATACTTAGACTTTTACTTACTCTTTAGTATAGCCTCCTAGAGTTACTAAGTAAGTTATATAACCTTCTCTTATACTTTTCTTATAATAAAGGTATATAAATTAATCTAGTCTTATAGATTAGGAAGTAGTTTTATAAAGAATATAAAAGCTTATAACTTTTTAGTAGCTTTTTCTAGGTATTTCTCTAGTAAATCTAAGTAAATACTAAATTTAATAAGGCTCTAGCCCTTATATTACTTTATATTCTCTAGCTATATAGCTATTTAGGTATTATAGTTAGTAGTATCTTAAAGTAGTATAAGAGTTTAGGTCTTAAATATATCCTAGTTATCTTTAAGGTTACTTTAGTTATTAGCTATTTATTTATTAAGGTATTAGTTTTATCTTACCTTATAATTACTATATATATAGTTAAGTATAAAAAGGATTTTTTAGTAATTATACTAATACTTTTACTTTACCTTATTAAAGATATAGTTTAGGTTATTTATCTATATTTTATATTTCTATAGGTTTATAGGGTATTAGAGGTTAGTAATATTCCTAACTTTAACCTCTTAGTAGCTATTACTAGAGAAGAAACTAGATTTTTACTACTTTTTTATCTTCTCTTTCTCTTTACTTAGCTATAGAAGGTTAATAAGCTTTTACTTTTATTTCTATAGTTTTTTAAGTTTTTTAAGCTAAGTAATTTACTTATTTATTACTATAGTATTAGCTTTAATATTAGAGAGTCTAGGTTTAGTCCTAGTTTCTATAGAATATAGTATATCTTTAGTAATAATACTACCCTTATTTAATTAACTTTAGTTATTATCTAATATTACTTAGGTTAATTAGGTAATTCTTAGCCTTATATTACTCTTAGGTAGCTAGTAATAGAAGCTTTAGAATTATAAGAATAAAGATAGCTAGGTAAAAGGATATAGGGTATACTTATATATTAACTAAAGCTTACTAGGCCTAAGTATAATATATATATAAGTTACTAGTTTATAGCTAGTGGCTTACTAATATTATATAGACCTAGCCCTTCCTTCTAGTATTAGGCGCCGCGGTGCTCTGGCGCTGCGGTGCACGCATGCGCGTGGGTCATGTTGTGAGGGGCCTCACAACACTAGTAGTATATTAGCTATCTAGAAGTAGTGTCTATTAGAAAGGTACTTATACTAATATATAATTTATTATTTTTTATATAGTAAGTATACTTAAAGGAATTTCCTAGCTAAAGTTAGTAATAAGAAAGTAGTAAGTAAGTAGCTTAGTTATACTAGGAGAATAATAGTACTTATTAGAAATAGGTTTCCTATTAAGAATATATTATAGCTTATTACTATTATCTTTAGGTACTATTTACTAAATAGTAGCTTACTAACTATAGTATAGATATAGAATCTTAATACTACTATTTAGTAAGTTAGTAGCTATAATACTATAAGTAAGAGATAAAACTTATATAGTAATCTTAGAAGCTTAGGATACCTATTTATAAGGAGATTTTTCTAGGGTAGGAGCTAAAGGACTAGGAGTTACTAGGTAGATAATAAATATAATAAACTAGCTATAAGTTAGTAATAAGTAAGTAAGGAAGTAGGGTAGTAAAAGACTAATAATAAAGAAGCTTAGAAATAAGAGCTAGGAATAATATAATCCTAGGTAAGGTTAGTAACTACTAAGTAATAGTAATAAGAGCGCTACTATAAGGCTAGTAGGGCTAACTTATAATTTATATAGATTAATTAAGAAGGATAAGGAAGAAAAAAAAGAGATAAAGGGGGGAAATCTAGGCTTTTTTATATTAACTATAGCCCCTTAAGTAATCTATATAGGTAGTAAAAGTAAGCTATAGGTTAAAGAGTTAGTATTATAGCTACTAATAGTAAAAATTTTAGCTAGTTATATATACCTAGTAAGTTTATAGTAACTTTACTAGAACTTAAGGTTAAACTTACCTAGATATATAGTATCTAATACCTTATTTATGTAGCCTAATTAGAAAATTTAATATAAGGTATTTACTTCTATAAAGATAGTAATAAAGATAATATAAGTATTTATAAAGTAACTCTATAGCTATAATTATATAGTAATTAAGAGCTATTGAAAATGGAAGGGGAATCTAGCTAGAGGGATAGGAAGAAAGCAATAAGAGGATTTTCTAAGTCCCCTTATAGACCTACTGACTATATTAATAGAAGGGGGTCGCTAGCCAGGCCTTAGGAGCTATTTTTTATTTTCCGCAAAATTCATTTATATATAAAAAGTAAAAAATCAACTCACGACCATACAATCTAGCCACCCACGTGCACTAACTAAGCAATCTAATAAGCAACCCTATAAATAAAATACATTATTAAATCCAGAAAAAATCAAGGATTTGAATAGTATAAGTCAGCCTTTTATATAACTACTAGTTCCCTAGTTATAGTTAATTTTAGCTTCCCTATAGGGTAGCCTAGTTAGCTTAGTCATATAAGCCTGTGGGTTGGTTGTGAACGCAGGTCATAGCCAAAGCTGGCCGCAGCCAATAACGCTGCAGGTAACGCCTTGTAACCAACGTTGCAACAACGCAACTAGGCAACTAGTGGGCCTATAAAATAGTGCTATAAATAGCATAATTTTAACACTCCCTCTAGAAAAGTATGAGGTAACTAATTCAATACCTGAACTTAGCTCTTTAATAGATATCTAAGTTAACCATAAATTTAATAATAAATCCAATAACTTTTTAACTAAAATCAATAACTTTTTAACGGAATTCCAGTGTTTTTGTTGATTTTAAGATTTTTCGACTTTTTAGTTGGTTTTCTTTAAAACTAGGCCTTTGTGTTCGTAAGATCTAATAGTTAAATAAATTATTGAAATTTATTGTTAGGCAGGGGCTTAGTTAAGCTATCTGCAGGCATCTCTTTTGTGTTAATATAGATAACCTTAGCTATACCCTTCTGTACCTTTTCTCTAGTATAGTTAAATTTTAGCAGGGTATGCTTTGTTCTGCTATAAAGAGCAGGGTTATTAGCGGTTATAATAGCGCCTTAGTTATCACTAAAAATCAGAATAGGAGGTGCTATAGGTAGCTTTATCTCTTTAAAGAGACTATAAAGCCACTCTAGCTCCCTAATAGCTTCACATAGAGCATCTAATTCGGCCTCTAATATTAATAAAGCTATTATAGTTACTTTCTTTGATTTCTAGCTAATAGGTCCTTTAGCTAGCTTATAGAGATAAGCATAGGTTAATTTAGAGGACTTATCTCCCGCGAAGTTGCTATTATAGAAGCTAATAAGGGTTATAGAAGCTTTAGCGTTCTTAGACCTTCTATAGGTTATAGAATAACTCATAGAGCCTAGAAGGTATCTAAGCAGATGTTTAGCAGTATTTAAGTGCTCTATATAAGGCTTAGCTAACGCTATTAAAAGCCACTAAACCGGAAAGGCAATATCAGGCCTTGTAAGGAGCATTAAGTATATAATAGTCCCTATAATACTCTAATAAAGCTTGTGATCAGAGGGGGAAAGAGGTTTAGTAAGGTGGGCTGCCTGTTTAATAATTCCGGGTTGTAGGGGAATTTTAGCAGGCCTAGCATCTTTTATATTAAATCTCTCTAGGGCTTTAGAAATGTACTGGGACTAGTGAATAGTTAGGGTCCCTTTCTTTTGATTTCTAGTGATTTAAATGCCTAGGAAAAATTCAGCTAGCCTATAATCTTCTATAGGGTAAGCTTTATGTAATAGCTTCTTTAGCTTATTAATATAAGCTAGATCCGGTCCTATTAGAAGACAGTCATCCACATAGGTCGCTATGTATGTAGATATAGTTAGATTAAAGAAAACAGCTGGATTAGATATAAGGGGGTAGAAGCCTAATTTTTAGAGAAGTTCCTTTAGGGCCTGCTGCCACTCTCTAGAGCTCTGTTTTAATCTATATAAA
Source organism: Epichloe elymi (assembly GCA_023658475.1). Classification (NCBI taxonomy): domain Eukaryota; kingdom Fungi; phylum Ascomycota; class Sordariomycetes; order Hypocreales; family Clavicipitaceae; genus Epichloe; species Epichloe elymi. Next base: position 2,049,917 of record CP098278.1, on the reverse strand, counting down.
GCTTTTTAAAGGAAAATAACCTGCTTTTAAGAGGGATTATAGCCGTATTTCTTAAGTAATTTAGCTATTTTAGGCGAAGCAGCTTTAGCAAATTTAACGAATCCATTAGGGATCTATATATAAATAGCTTCTTTTAATAAGCTGTTTAAGAATGCCCCTATAAAATCAACCTATTTAACTTCCTAGTCATTACAAGCCGCTAGGGCTAGTAATATCCGCTAACTAGGGGGGATGCTAGTTACAGCATAGGTTTCAATATAATCTTGACCTTCTATCTGCATAAAGCCTTTTGTAATAAGTCAGGCCTTGTGTTTAATAGGATTATTTTCTTTATCCTTTTTAAGCTTATAAACAAGCCTATTTTTAAGAACTTTTCAGCCCTTAGGAATTTAGTCTATCCCTATAAATTTAAAAGTTCTGGCAGCTAGTAGCTACTTAAATTCGCTAAAGGTTGCATTAATCCATTTTTGACTATCCTTGCTTTTTAAAGCTTGCTTCTATGTCTTAGGTGTATCTAGATTATTGTTATTAGACAATGATTTAGCCTTTTCTTATGCCTTAAAGCATATCTCCTTAACAAAGGAAGATAGGTTGAAATCATCGATATCTATAGAATTAGGGTTAATTAGAGAATCTGAATCTAAAAACGGTTTTTTAATAGCACCCTTATTAGGGGCGCTAGAGCTTAGGCTCTCTAGGGGTAGCGCTGGAGGCGTTACAGGCGTTGCAGCGGTCGTCCCGGGCGGTGTTATTATAGGCGCGGCGGGCGCTGCGGGCGCTATGGGTGCTGTAGGCGCTAGAGGCTTTGGATAGCTATCCTGAACCTCTAGATTATCTTATGAGATATTAGCTTCTCCCTCTGAAGGATAGCTCCCTAAAGGCTTAGGGGACCCTATAGACCCTATATCCTTTATAATCTTAATAAAGCTAGTCTTAATAACTAACCTTTTAGAGGGTATATAAATAAGATAAACGCTGGAACCTGGAGTAGCAAGCAGCTAGCCAGGGATAGTCCTAGGGGCTAGCTTCTAAAGCTTTAATCTCTGCTCCGGAGGTATTAGAACCTTATAATAAGACCCTATAGCCCTAATTTTCAAGAAGTCAGGCTTATAGATAGTCTTAGGCTCTAAGTTAGCTAGAAATAGCTGCTTAGGGGTTAGGGGCTTAGTTATATTAGCGGTGATGTTAACTAAGTCCACTATAGCTAGAAGGATATAAGACTATAGATATAAAGGCAGCTTAGACCACTAAAGTGTAGCTCTAAGCCGGTCTAGGATAACCCTAATAGCCCTCTTAACTAGCCTATTCTATTCGTAAATATAGGGGTAAGAGGTACTAAAGCAAATTCCTTTAGAAGATAACTAGTGCTAAAGTTCATTGTTAATCTTAGTACCTCCGTTGAAGTAAAGGTGCCTAGGATACGCATTATATCGGTTTTTTAGGGCCTTAAAGAAGCCCTTAATAGTAGTATAAAGGGTCTAACCTTCTTTATTAGCTAATAAAAAGCACCATTTATACCGGGATTTTTAATTAATAAGTATAAGGACTAGGGCCTTCTTATTATGTGGTATAGGTTCGATTTTAACTATATCTCCCTCTAGAATATCTAAAACCCTAGGGGGGTCCTGAATAGGTCTTTTAGTAGGTCTTCTAATAGCCTTTGATTACATACAGGCTATGCAGTTGAAATCCTTATCTTTAATGGCGGAAAAATCAGGGATCCCTTTAGCTAATTTCGAAGATTTCTTAAGTAAAGGGAGGCCAATGTGGCCTAATCGAATGTGCTAAAGAAGGGCTAAATCTAGTAACTTCTTATAACTAGGATCTAGCTTAGAAGATCTATTAGGGCTATTATCCCCTAGCTCCCTCTGTTGCCAGGCCTCTTAAGAATCACAGGCCTCTGGGGGCAATAGATAGCCACTATCGTCACCCAAGTCATTAGGGTATGGACCTTCTAAACCCCCTATAGAAGATGCCTAACTAGGAGGAGCTTCGGTGGGACATAGGGCTGAATCTTCGTCTTTAGAATCTAATTCTTCGATTCGTTGATATTCCTCGGGATTAAATGCTGGCTACGGAATTTGAACCTCTATAGGGTAGGAAAACCCTAATTCGGTCTTATAGGCTCTTTGCTATTAGCCTATAAAGGAGAGGTAGGTTAAATGCTTATAGATCTTAGGAGTAGCTTGCCCCTTAATCTACAAAAAGAAGCCGTGTTTAGTAGGTTCTAGTAACCCACAGGGGCTTTTATCGGCTAGGAAAAGCTAATCTTTAGCTAGATAACCTCCCTTAAGATAGTGGGATAACCCGCTAACTAGGTTAGTATCTATACCCGGGAAATATAGGGCATCTAGTAGAGCTAAAGGCCTATATTCTGGTGGGTTTTTCTTAACTAGAACGTTAAAAACAGCAGTGCCTCTTCCTTTAGGATAAATAGGTCCTCCTGCTGTAATTATAGGGCTAGTTTAACCTTTCTTAAGAGGCTTAAAGTCCCTAAAGAAAGCCCTATTATTACAAATATAATAAGAAGAACCTGTATTATATAGAAGGGAGTTTTTAACCACATTATTAGAGTAGCTTAAAGTAGGCTTACTAGTAGTGTTACTAGTAGTAGTGGTACTAGAAGTATCCAAATTAGATTCGGAATCACTACTATCCTTGCTGCTAGACTCGCTAGAATCTAGTTTTTTAACGTATCCCGTGGCTAGGCTATAGCCTAATGTAAAAGCAGCTTCTTTTCCTTTATTATCCCCGTTGCCACTCTTCTTCTTCTGCTTTTTCTTCCTAGAGGCTTTAGAAGGGTTTAAATCCTTCTTATCCTGCTCTTTAGTAGCGTTAGTAGAGTCCTTCTTAGTGTTAGGATTAGAAGATAATTTCTTTTCCTTGTCCTTAGAATTTCCCTTATTATTAGAAGCCTTATAGCTAAGAGCTTTAGCCATAGGAGAGGTTTTATCCCTCTATTCTTCTAATAAATCCGCTATAAGGAACTATAAATTTAAGGTATTTATAGGCAGCCCTTATGCCCTAGTAGCTCTAATAGTAAATCTTTATCTCTTAGCCTAACTAGGAAAGGTCTGCTTTAATGCATTAATATAATGGTTTACTTAATTAATAGGAGCGATCTCTACACTATAAAGTTATAGTCTAGCTAGTAGGTTATTAAAATTAGCATTAAAAGCCTCTAAAGATCCCTTATAATTTAAAAAATTTAGGGAGTGGTAGCTAGCGTATAGCGTACCTCGCTGGATTTTAGCACTCTATAAATATTGCCTAATAAGGACTTTATAGGCTTCTTTAGGGGATTTTTGCCAACATATAGCTACCTGCGGTCCTAGTTAATAGCTATCTCTTAATATCATCAAAAGAATAGCTTGATTACAGTTAGCTAGATAGCCTACTAAGCTAGGATTATCTATAAATTTAGGTAATCCTAGGGCTCTAAATTAGATACTCAGGGCTTGCTTCTACTAATCATAGTTTTTAGGGCCTTTTAGCTTAGCTCCCTTAGGAATAGAGTAAACCTTCTTATTTAGTTCCTTAATAGCCCCTATATTAAAGGCAGCTTATAAGTTACTAGAAGGTAAACTCGTAGAATTAGTAGTAGCAGGCAGGTCTTCTACTAGAGCCTTAGTATTTTCTTCCCTTAGCTTAGTAGAATCCTAAAGACCTTACATAATAGTTATAGTTTGCGTTAATTTATCTAATAGATCTTTAATACTAGCCTCATTTTTTAGATAATTTAACTTAGTATACTTAATAAAATCAGTTAAGGTCTTGCCTTATTATTCAATTTAGCTTTACATCTATTATTAAAAAGCACTAGCTTAAATAGCTAGACCTTCTATTTCTATCCTATTAGGGTCCCTAGGAGGGCTAGAAGAAGGGCCTATAGTAGGTCCCTTACCCTTATAACTCAGTAGTGCTATCTCTTAAAATTCCCTAGGATCTTAAAAGATATCCTATATAAGATCTCTAAATTTCTTCCTATTATAAATAACGCGCGCTAGAAGCTAGGTTATAGTGTAACCGGGCTGCGCACGCAAATTATATAGCGGGGCTGTTTAAAAGGGTGCCCCTTAAGGTCTAAAAGTAGGTCTACGGTATACGCGGGCAGAAACAGACCGGAGAAGATTCTCTGCGAAAATTTTCTTAACACTAAAAATAGGATTATAGGTAATAGGTATTACAGCAGCTACAACGTAATATAACGTAGTGTATAGTGCGTGCAACGTAGTGCAATAGGTTAAAAAGCCTAGTATAGATATACTAGATATTTAATAATATATAAAAGGATGTAGCGTATCTACTATTATAGATAATATTAAATATAACGGTTATAGTAGTAAATAGGATTACTAAAAAAGAGGTTATAGTTATAACTAGATAGTTACGGTTACAATATAGTGGTTATAGGTGCGGCTGTAGTTGAATTTAACACTAAGGGTCTGATGTTGCGATGCGTAGAGCTAGTAGATAAAAGCTTTAACTAGCGGTTTCCTTTATAATCTAAGAGCCCACAGGTCTAGTAGAGAGTAACTAGTACCTAAAATCAAGCACTAATCGCAGTAGAATAACACAGTAATATAGTAATCTTATAGGCCTTCTAGGCTTATAACCTATTAAAAATAGAAGGGGAATCTAGCTAGAGGGATAAGAAGACCTCCCTAGTAGATTCTAACGCAGCGGCTTCTAGATTCACTATAATATAATAATTCTTTAAGATATAGAGCTTTGATAGTTAAATATAGTAGATTTTAGCTAGACAAACGATCTAATAAGTAATAAGAGGATTTTCTAAGTCCCCTTATAGACCTACTAACCGTATTAATAGAAGGGGGTTGCTAGCTAGGCCTTAGGAGCTATTTTTTATTTTCCGTAAAATTTATTTATATATAAAAAGTAAAAAATCAACTCATGACCATACAATCTAGCCACCCACGTGCACTAACTAAGCAATCTAATAAGCAACCCTATAAATAAAATACATTATTAAATCCAGAAAAAATCAAGGATTTGAATAGTATAAGTCAGCCTTTTATACAACTACTAGTTCCCTAGTTACAGTCAATTTTAGCTTCCCTATAGGGTAGCCTAGTCGGCTTAGTTATACAAGCCTGTGGGTTGGTTGTGAACGCAGGTCATAGCCAAAGCTGGCCGCAGCCAACAACGCTGCAGGCAACGCCTTGTAACCAACGTTGCAACAACGCAACTAGGCAACTAGTGGGCCTATAAAATAGTGCTATAAATAGCATAATTTTAACAAGAGCTTATAAGTAAGGTAGGGAATAATCTATAACCTATATTAATAAGGCTATTATATCTCCTTATATATTATCTTATAATATAAAAAGTTATTTAGATTTATATAGGAAATTAAGATAGTAAGTTTATACTAACTAGGTAGCTAGTTATAATTAAGGGTAATTATAAAGAAAAGGGGGGACTATATTAGGGTTATAGAGATAATAAAGTAATAGAGGCTATAAAGGTAATAGTATTATATATAGTAGGGCCTAGTTATAGCTTATAGCTCTCTAGCTATAAGGTTACTATAAGCTAGTTATATATATATAGAGGGGGTATTTAGGTAAAGGTTATACACATAGAATATAGGAGGCTAGAGATTAAAACCTTTAAGCACACACACCTACCTTCTAGCTATATAGCTGCTACCTTGATCATACCATCACCCTATTTCATCATATTCGGCCCAGAAGCCTTGACAAAAATATACTATAAAATCCGGAAAAAATTAAGGATTTAAACAGTATATATTAGCCTTTTATACAACTACTAGTTCCCTAGTTACAGTCGATTTTAGCTTCCCTATAGGGTAGCCTAGTTAGCTTAGTCATACAAGCCTGTGGGTTGGTTGTGTGCAGGAACGCAGGTCACAGCTAAAGCTGGCCGCAGCCAACAACGCTGCAGGCAACGCCTTGTAACCAACGTTGCAACAACGCAACTAGGCAACTAGTGGGCTTATAAAATAGTGCTATAAATAGCATAATTTTAACAGCCGGGAATTAGAACACTCTACCGTGTGTTTTGTTGAATCAAAGAGATCATAGCCGCAGTCCTTCTATATAAGGGTGCGCATCCTGTTTCTGGCCTAGTGGTTGTTCTTCACGTTTAATGTTCGATATGAGCGGGGTCTAAGCTCGAAGAGATTCTTGACTCGAGGCTGGCTGACCGCATGCAGCATGTATAACAGAATCCCATTTTGGACTGGGAAAAGTTGTTATCGTGTCGACGGCGTTGTGGTAACATTACTAGCAGCAAATATGCATGTATATGTCTACATGTCAATTCTGAATTGAGGATCATCTGCCACGCGCAGCCTAATCAGTTCTTGTTTAAAGAGGGCTCTACCGTCTCCGCGACGAGATTTACTCGCGGGCCCGTAAAGTCCTCATGTCCATCCACGACCCATTGGAAGGCAGATATGATGATGATGATGGCGAATGCAACTACGCAGTAATCTGTTTACAACAATCAGTGAGGAGACGCGGGCGTGCTTGGTTGGACGAAAACAAGCTGAACTCACTAATGTTGCTCCCAGTCACAGGCAGCTCAGGTGGGAACAAAAACAGCACCGTCGTCAGAGCAATGTATGACAATGAAATGCAGTCAGCCGTCCAACCGAACCAACTCGACAATTTCCATTTCCCATCCGGCAGGACATTTCGGCCGCGTATGAAATTCACTCCGATCGGCATCGCGTAGGATAAATCGAGGGCGACGACGGAGGCTGAGATGATGACGTTGAAGGCGCTGTGCCGCGAAGGCTTAGTGACTCATCAAGGCTCGTGTGTATAAGCTCCCAGCGTACCTGGTTGACCCCAAAAAGATGACGCCGAATAAGATGACGATGACTGATGTCAAAATTAAGGCATTCAGAGGAAGTCCTAACCTTGGGTGAACTCTCGCGAAGAAGCGCGAGGCGGGTAAACCGCCGTCTCTGCGTATCCCTTCATCAGCGGACTCCGGATAGTCTCACGTTGAAGACAAAATGGCCTACCGTGCAAACGCAAAAATCATTCGACTGCTAGTCGTCATCACGCTCAGAGTGGCAAACACGAGACACAGTAAAGGTAACCTAAGCATGTCAGCGTGACAACCAAAGTCAAGAGTCGTGGGTACGCACGCACATCAGGAGACAGATGGCTCCAGCGTTGCTGTTAGTGGCGTGCATGAAAATTTGAAGCAATGGACCAGCTTTCGAATTGATTACATCGTCAATGTTTCCGGATACAAAGAGCAACACGATGAGGAAGATGGCGCCCGTGAAGGTGCCAATCCCAACGCATATCACCATGATTTTGGGACCCTCAGCGGCAGCATGTGGGATTTCTATCCATTTTGGTTAGAGAATGGGTCGATTTGCAACAAGGAAAAAATCTGCATCGCCGACCTTCAATCATGTGGGCCACCGCATCCTGCAATGATATTTTTGTGAGTAAATGTACTGTAGGCTAGTTCAGCGGGTAAACTCACAAAAGCCGTGACTCCAAGACCGCCTTGCAGAAGCTGTGACGAAATCAGTAAACTCGCCGCTCCCAAGGACAAATCGGACCTAAGCATACGCCAAGAAGCCAGGCAATACCGTCAGGCCCTAAATCATGCATTAGTCTGGCTTGGTGACTCTAGAAATCCCAGGGAAACTTGCATCCTGTGGTGTTGATGAATTCGCGAAACACAAAGTAGGCAGAGTTGTAATTCGGCGAGGCACACGCCAACACGGTAATGGACACCAGAACAAAGCCACCCATCGACCACATGAAAGCTCCACGATAGATGAGCGGGAGAAGTGAGTTCATCAAGGCATTAATAACCAATGACAACAGGGTCAATGCAATATAAATTAAGAACTGGTGCCATCGGGGCGGATCGTACGTCTGCCTGTTATTAGGTCATGGCCCGACAATTCGACAGATGCCAGGGTGTCTAGTATTTACGTACCGGATGGAGCGAGGAGATGATTCCGACTATGAGCTGACTTGAAAGCAACGAATTGGTTGCGACAAGCGCAATCTGGTGGGATCAATTAGTCTTGATCGCCACTGAGAAGCATATTGAGCGCCATACCCATCCTGCGACATTGATCCAGCCCGTGATCCATGACAGAATTGGCACCCACCGTGGCCATGAAACTGTGCGCGAGTCAACTCTGCGGTCTTTGGCGTTGTACTAATATCGAACACACACCAACTGGCTGCTCGTTAGGACACGCACCCAGTGGAATTTCGCTGCCAATACGGAGTAATGGGTTCGACTTACCGGCGACCCAGTGATATTGACCTCCGGCTCTGCATTTTACACACACCAATGAGAAAACAATGCTGCAATGGGCGGAGAAGAAAACCCGAAAATCTTACGTCGGAAAGGCTGACAGAAACTCAGCCAGTGAAGAGGCTATGCACAAGTTGCATATTCCAGCAGTGACCAAACCTGTGCGAGACCAGTCAGCGTGTACGGAGTCCATACTTGACATGAACGTGAGGTGACGTGTTTATTGAGTCGACAGCCCATGCTACGTACCCCAAATGACGCTCGTGCTTCCACCCGATGCCAGACTGATCGAAAGACTTGCAGATAGAGCAGTCCACGACTGCCGAGCGCTGTATCAGTGAATTGGTCATCAATGTTGCAATAAATGCAGAGCAGCAGCAACTCGATATTGTGTAGCCGACGAACATTCAGCACTGCAAATGCCAACCCCAACATGGAACTAAGAATACACAACATGAGTTAGAACCGATTCAGGGATGTCGCCGTGGCAAGGACCAGACTCACAGCGTTGAGAAATTCCGCTTCAATTCGGGCGTATGTCCCATTGCCGCCAACCGGACGTCATCTTCGTGCTCGTATGAGTCGTATCCTTCCTTCATTGTTTCGTGTTTCGTATTTCGTATTGTCGTTATTTCGTCAAGGCGATGGTGTTTATTCTCCGACAGCCACAATCCTCGGCCAAGGGTCTGTCCGACTTTCTCGACAAGTCTAGCAAGCACCCCGCGTTAATAGCACGAAGGGGGGCTTAGCAAGGAGCACCACACCCACACCCACACGGCTCGGGGGACAATCATCGGTCTATCTATCGGATTGCGCGGGAGACCGATCGAGGAGGCTTCGTGTGCCGTCCCGGTCCGCAGTAGGCGGTTACATTTGGGGAGAGAGCTGAGAAGGTCTTGGATTGCTCCGCTGGACCAATTACATACGACGTGTGTCTTTTTCGAGATGGTGCACGGAAAGATTGTGGCGCTGGAGAGTGGAAGAAGCTGGGGCTGGGGGTGGGTGGGGGTGAGGTTGGGTTTGGGGTCAAAGTCCGGCTGAACTCCAGGGGAGGGGTGAAATTACCTGAAATCACAGCGCGGTTGCGGCGTGCTTTCAACATGCCTAGATGAGTACTCGGCATATACATATTCAACCACACATGGACGGTGATCCGAGAGCGAGAGCTCGATGAAATTTTGAAAGTCGAAGTGTCTGACCGTGTACACTGTAAGTCATCAACCAGCTCAGGTCTTATTGCTATCAATGTGAGGTTTTGATCGATTATGATTGGACCTTCATAAACACGCAGCGATTTGAAGTGCCTAGAGCGTGTAAGACCGTTCGCCTGGTGAGAGAACGCTTTGCTTGGTGTGAAAACGTAGAAATCCTCCTCAACGGCTTTTCTAATTATGTTTTATGTACAATAACTTCACTCCTCGTGTTGACTCGTTATTAGCGACCATCCATCAGAACAGCATCTAGCAGCGGTTGTTGGTGCGGGGAAGTGGGTTCCAGCGGGTTCGAGCCAGGTTCATAAGGGGCGACTTTTATCGAGTTAGCAAGATTGCTTCAAGCTTGTCTGATCAAGTGGACATGAGATGGGGGCGGCAGAGCAACTCGACGTAATGAATGATGCCCGACTGTCTGCCTCAGAGCTGAACTGTTGCGTAACCAGCCTCTCTGCTGGCGGCTATTCGACAGGAAGAGCTAGGGGGGGGTTGTCCAGGTCAAATCAGACCAGGGTACGACATACGATACCGAGCAAGGCCATTGATAATGACATTAACTGAGATGCTTTGTACATTTGTTTCACTCGTCAGGCCATGAGCCTCGGCGTCCTCTGTGCTTCGACAAGATTTTATGCAACCCTCCATTAGCATCATCATCATCCATCATCATCATCCATCATCATCCATCATCCATCATCATCCATCATCATCATCCATCATCATCCATCATCCATCATCATCATCCATCATCATCATCATCCATCATCATCATCCATCATCATCACCACCATCATCATGCACATAAAACGCTCCACGGTGGTTGCTGCTCTTGCAGCCCTCAGTGTTCAATCAGCCACAGCTCATGTCGCGCGATCTTCCGCAAAGGATGAGTCCTGCAAGAAGACAACAGTAGCCATTCTGTAGGTGAAAATAGACTTTTTGACACCGGGTCCACAGAACCTATAATGCAGTTGCTAATGCAGAATTAGTGGAGCCGGAATGGCAGGTATAACGGCAGCTGTGAGACAAACAAACCAGACCGACCCCATTTGACTTGACTTGCACCATATAACAGTAACGAGGGACTAACTACTACACTGCTCTGAGCCTCTGACCGCATGCACCAGCAAGCACTGTCGAACCATTCAATGACCGATTTCATCATCATTGAGTATAACGAACGAGTTGGTGGTCGCGCGACTCAAGCGAATTTTGGGAAGCAAAAGAATGGTTCGCCCTACGCGGTTGAGGTTGGGGCCAACTGGGTGAGCACTGAGTTGCCATGTGCCTGGCATTCTACGGAGTAATCGGCTGGAACTGACTAACCGGCTCGGCCAGATCCAAGGTCTCGGCAAACCAGGCGGTCCTCGTAAGAAACTCATCTCCTGACTCTTGAGTCCTGAGTCTTGACTCTTGACTCGTTCGCACTTGCTCACTCTATTCACAGAGAATCCCGTCTGGCTTCTAGTAAGACAGCGAGCGCTTCGACGTTGCTTGTTTGCTTGTTTTCTGAACGGAAGCTTAACTTACCATGGCCACAGGCCCGAAAGTACGGCCTGAAAAATACCGTCTCAAACTACCGTTCTATCTTAACCTACAGTGAAACCGGGCACACCGATTACAGCGAACTCATTGGTGAGTACGGGAAGGCTTGGGACAAGGCCTCTGCCAAAGCCGGTCGCATGCTGGCCGACAACCTTCAGGACGAAACTGCGCGTGCCGGCCTTTCTTTGGCTGGCTGGAACCCGAAACACAGCGATATGCGTCGCCAAGCCGTGGAATGGTGGAAATGGGGTTCGTTCTCTCATCTCGAAAAGTCGCCGACCTCGGGACAGAAACTGACAAGCGACGTAGATTGGGAGTCAGCCTCGACGCCCGAGGGCTCTTCGCTGATATTTGGAGCTGCCGGCGACAATTTCACTTTCAACCAGTTCAGTGATACAAACAGCTTGGTTGTTGATCCACGTGGGTTCAGACACATCATTGAGGAGGAATCCAAGACTTTCCTCAAGGCCAATGACCCTCGTCTGCTCCTCAAAACGAGCGTCACCAACGTCACCTACTCAAACGGCGGCGTCACCATCCACAACAGTGACGGATCCTGTGTTTCCGCCGCGTACGCCATCTGCACCTTCTCACTTGGAGTTCTTCAAAACAACGCTGTCAGCTTCAGTCCTCAGCTGCCGGAATGGAAGCGCAGGGCAATCTCCAAGTTCAGCATCGGCACATACACCAAGATCTTCATGCAGTTCAACGAGACCTTCTGGCCCGAGAAGACGCAGTTTTTTCTCTACGCGTCACCCACCAGACGCGGCTACTATCCCCTCTGGCAGTCCTTGTCCGCCGAGGGGTTTCTCCCCGGCTCAAACATCATATTTGCCACTGTCGTCGAGGACGAGTCCTACAGAGTGGAGCAACAGACAGACGAGCAGACCAAGCAGGAAATGACGGGGGTTCTAAGACAGATGTTTCCCGACGTCGCCGTACCTGAGCCCACGGCTTTCATGTACCCGCGATGGACCAAGATCCCTTGGGCGTACGGGAGCTACTCCAACTGGCCCATCGGTACGACCTTGGAAATGCACCAGAACCTTCGGGCGAATGCCGGCAGATTGTGGTTCGCAGGCGAGGCGACCAGCTCGGAGTATTTTGGATTCTTGCACGGCGCTTGGTTCGAAGGGATGGAGGCAGGCTCCCAAATAGCCGCATTGCTCAAGGGCCAGTGTGCGCACATCTACAACGTCACACAATGCGGTGAGCGCCCTCATTATGAGAAATTGCATGGCACGTCGCCCCTCGAGCATTATAATGTCTCGAACGGGTGGGCGGCCAGTAGTTTCTACTCGAGCAGCGGATAGGTGATCAAGCGAGGTGGATGGAAGAACATGTATAGCCAAGAGCAGGTCGACTTGTCAACAGCACATATTGTTTGAAGAACTTATCGAAATTCTGGTACTTGGTGTACGCGAATGATGTAGACGATTCATGTCCGATCCTTCGATGTCCGGACCTTCGGCACCAAATTTCAATGGGACAACAACATGGGGTCAAACTATACACGTTATGGATATGGTCTGAACATTCATGCGTTGTTTTTTGGCCTGGCCGGCTCTCTTTGAGAAACATGTCCGGTTTGGCGTCGCAACCCTTAAGTCTGCAACGCAAGTCTTGTGGAGAGTTCGATTGAAAGGGGGTTTGCGAGAGAGAGCCATAATGCCAAGCTTCAGAGCCCACAAAGTTTCAGATTCGGGACTAGATCGACCCTAAACTAAAGGCGTAAAGACTCGCGTCTGATGAGCTACTTTTAGTCCGGTTCATCGTCCTAGCCGTCGATTTGTCTGTCTGGAAGGAGGTTTGAGAGCGGCTAATGCGCAATGCGCATCAATTACCGATTCGGAGCTGAACGGCCGTGCAATTCCAATCTTTCCATTTGAAAATTCGGCCGTGGTTTGAAGAACTCATCTTCTTTTGCAAGTTGAACCTGTACAGCAGACGACTTGCCTGGATGCGAGTTGGTTTCCGTAGCATCTGAACCCTTTGCCTCCTCTTTCCATCCTCATGATTCTCTCTTGGAGTTTTTGGGTTGCGACTGCGACGGCAGCCATTGCGCCACCGTTCGCTGTCTTCCAGGACGGCGCCAAAGAGCTGTTTGGACCTTCGCCAACCGTCAAGGTACTCCATGAGAACAAGAGTATTCCGTTCGCACACGAAGCCGGTGTGTTCATACCGCAGGACAACACCTTGTTTGTCACGAGCAACCGGTTCAAAGACCCTGCGACTCAGGAGCAACGCATCGTCATCACGCGAGTCTCACTACCGCCGTCTGATGATGATACGAAGTCGATCAAGGTAGAAGAGGTCAGGACAGACAATGTCCCCATGGCCAACGGTGGTGTCAACTACAAAGATGGCATCGTGTTCTGTGCCCAAGGCACAATGAACATCACCAGCGGCATCTCCTTCATGGAATCCAAACCTCCGTACAAGTCTGAGTTTCTCCTCACCTCGTACCTCAACCGCACCTTCACCTCGCCGAATGACCTTGTCGCACACACCGATGGATCCATCTGGTTCACAGATCCCATCTACGGCTTCGAACAGGGCTTCCGTCCCAAACCCCGCCTGCCGTCCCAGGTGTATCGCTTCGACCCCAACCAGAAATCGGTCCGCGTCATGGCCGATGGCCTCGGGAGGCCCAACGGCATATCTTTCAGTCCTGACCAGAAGATACTCTACGTCACGGACACGGATTTCATCCATGGCGATGGCACGACCGACGACACGCGCGCGTCTACCATGTAAGAGGCTTCTTCCCCTTATCCTTTGGCACAAATCCGACCTTGGTTGCCAACACTCACTCACGGCCAGTTATGCGTACGACGTCGTTACCACCACGGGCCAGCCCTTTCTCGTAAACAAGCGCTTGTTCGCCATGGCCGACACGGGCATTCCCGACGGCGTAAAGTGCGATGTGCGTGGAAATGTGTACAGTGGATGTGGCGATGGCATCAACATTTGGTCGCCGGGAGGCCATCTCATTGGCAAAATTCTTGTGGAGGGTGGTGTTGCCAATTTTTGCTTCGGGCGCAATGGGGAAATCTTCATGCTCAATGAGAACCGGCTTCTTAGGGCGAAGCTTGCGCCGACCACCAAGGGGGCTCTACTTGGCATTTGATAATTTCATCACGGTACTTTGAAGCTTTTTAAGGGGAGATGAAATTCTATTCTACCAACTGTTGAATATAAGAGAAATCATAGCCGCAGTCCTACTTAGAGTGCGCACTGCGCACCCTGGTTTTTGGGCCTGACGATTCTTCATTACCAAAGGGACGGGGTAAAGGCGAAGGCAGCCCTGAGCCCTCTATGAGAAAAAAAAAAACCCCCCGACGTTGAAGGACCAAGGCACAAAGAACAATGAGATACCCAAGTAAGTCTTTGTAATACTAGATTTTCTCAATGGATTGAAGCAACACGTTGTTAGTAAATTCATTTCATTTGTGCGTGAGCTATGAAATGCTGAAACTTGATTTCTTCTCCCAAGTCAAACCTGATCCTGATGCTCCGTCGAGGCAATCGCGTAATGTGTACTTTGTTCTCGTCAGTCATTCTCCCCCCATAAACTCCAAAGTGCTACAAAATCCTCATCCACCACCCCGGTCTCGGCCGAAACACATCTCGGTCCCTACCTAGCCCGTGACTGTGCTCTCGGGTATTGCAAATAGATGCTCTCTGATGAACTCGGCCCCTAATCTTCACGTTCTTCACTGCGGCGACGTCTTGACTGTTTCTGGTTCTTCTTTATGGAGAACACCTTGATCAAGGTGTCATAGGGAGTCTTTTTCGCATCCTTGACATCCTTCTCTGCAACTTTTTCGAAAGCATCGCCGAGCTCCGATATGAAGCTCCTCATCTCCATGCTCGCAACAGTCTTGTCCCCCCCCTCCTTGATCTGTGCTTGGAACTCAGCATGCCACAGGAGGAGCGTCGCGAGCTCGTCGCGCCTGGTCGCTCTCGGCTCGGCAACCTCCTGTGTGAGGACCTTGTCAATGAGTTCGGTGAGGAGGTTCTCAATGTCGCCCGTGAAGCGGTCGAAATTCTTGAGCTTCTTGACGCGGTCGAAGGCGGGGAGGTCGGCGTCGTGAACGGCCGACGTGGCGAGGCGAGGCAACTCCCGACTCGGCTTGCTTTTTTCTTGGCGAAGCTGTTTCTTTGATTTGACCGGGGAGGCTTGGCAATGGCCTGCGACCGCGACGGCATTGCTCTCTTCAGCATCCATGGTGGCCGAGATGCCTTTTTTTTTTTGTTTTTCACGCCCCCCCTTCCCGAGGGGCTACGGGTCGGAGAGAAAGTGGGCGGGCGACACGAAGTTGTTGGCAGTGAGATGACGTTGACTTTTTGGCGGCCGAGGTGGATGAAATATGAAATAAGTAGTGGACGAACCGTTTGTTTCGGGAAGCACATGGCGCTTCTGCCTGATATGTTGTGAATCAAGAACGGGACATGCACAATACAGTCTGTCTATGCAGGCAAGCAACGAGTGACTGACTGACACATGGTCGCCGTGTAAGTGAGGACGCTTCCTCTGAGCAGACACAGGGTTAGGCAACATTGTCCGTCGAGATGAAGCACATCGGCCAGTACTTGCTAGTCACTGCTCACCATTGTATTTACAATCTGTCGAGTTTGAATGCATCACCATCCACGCTTAGGATTGCCTTCTTAGGCTGATTGCACTTCGCTCTCCAAGTCGACGCCGTTGTCATGATTCATGAATGCAAGGTAGGCGAACCAGGATCCACAAACATCGTGTTTGCTTGTGTCTGTTCAGCAGGAGCGGGCTGTGGCAAGTTCATGACGGGTGGTGGTGATGATTACAGAGCAAGGTGAATTGTGTAGAGAATGAAAATTATAGAAACTGAAAGCTAGATGATGCCAAGAAAAAAAAAAAAGAAGGAAAACGACGACCAAGCAAAAGAAAAATCATGTTCCCGCGGGGGGTCGAACCCCGGACCTTGACATTTCTAACATAGCACCAAAGCAGGACCTTAGCGTATAAGAGTCACGCGGTAACCACTCCGCTACGGGAACGACGCTACTAGCAATAATTTCGCTTAACTAGTACTAAGATTCATACAATTTTTCAGAGGGCAGGCTGCGCTACAGCGCTCTTTTCGAAGCGCAAGCCTGTCTTATCGCTTTGCACCTGGTCCATTTTGCGGTGAATGGGCATGAATCTTTTGTTGGCACGATTCACGGCCGTGTCTTCTTCATGAGTCAGGCCGCAGCAAACGCATCGCCTTTCCCTGGCCTCCCTGGCCTCAAAACTGCATTTCTCACATCGGCCTCGTGAACTTGGGCGTTTAGAGGGAACATGATGACAAGGACGTGGTCTATATTCCAGTGCACTCTAATTTCCAAAAGGGCCGCATCTCTCTATTCCCTATTCACTTGGTTCTGTTCTAGGAGAGAAAAAATCCGACACATGCTCTCTGCCTCTAGACTTTTTTCTTGGAAGAGAGTAGATGCCCACTAGCTGCAGATACCGCCCGACGCGCCGACGCCGGCTTACTCTGCCTGGTTAAACGACTTCATGGCCTCGTCAAAGGGCATCTCCTCCAACACAACGTCCGACATGACGTGCACTTCCTCGCCATCTACGGTCTCCATCCAGGCTGCAAATTGTGCAGCAACCTGCTCCTCCTCACCCACCTCACGAGTAAAGTTGAAAGGCGTGTCGATCGTAGTCAACGATCCCAGGACCATGCCAGAGCTAGTCTTGTAGAACTTGAAGAGAGGCTCCTCTGCGCGCTTCTTGATCATGCCATCTTGGACCTGAAACCCATCATTCTTGCACCTCTGGTTGGTGCAGTACTTGACGCCGGGAGACCCAGGGTTGCCGAATGCGATCTTCAGGCTGTGGCTCGTGAAGCCCTGCCTTCGGAAACGACCGTACGCGACTTTCAGGGCATTTCCTTGGCGGGAGTTTTCCTTAGGAGGCACGCAGCGGGACACCTGATGACCGTTGGGGAATACGCTGTCGCTGGTGGAAGCGAAGGGATACTCGTCGCAGGAGGTGTACACGCCGCCGCGGTGGCCGGGACCTTTCTTGCCCTTGTTGCACTTGTTGCCCTTCTGACAGCCGGCAGACTTGCGGCGCTCCTTTTTGATGTCTTCCCTGGGGTTGTCCCAGTTGAGTGTTTGTGGGAATCTCGGACTCGCACAGCGAACAGCCCAGCACATGTTGGTGCAAACCTCGGGCATGCGGTTGCAAAGGAACGTGACATCTGGGGGGATGGCCGTAACCTGGGGAGTTGTGGTCATCCAGGCAAGGCCTGCGAAGAGAAGGGCTTTGTATGACATGGTGCTGGGGGGGTGCGCGTTCAAAGACGTACTCGAGTTACCAGTCTGGGGCTTGCACTGGCTTTTTCGAAACGATTCATTCCAGTCATCTCAGGGGCTTTATATACGCCAGCTTTTTCAGTCTCAAATCGTATTAGACTGAACATGTAAGAGGTGGAGTATATCGCCAATGCATTTCCCCAAGGCTCACAAGGCGAGCTTAGTAGTGAGAGGTCGTGATATCTTACTCGTCATCCATCTCTTGATCAAGCCAATATTGGCCGTGAGATACATTGGAATCGCCAGGTTATTGGCTCACTGATCATTGTGTTACCATGCCATGTTGATACTGCTGTAAAGCTGACTGTTTTACAGGCCACTTGCTACACAAATCGAGGCGTTGGAGACTATCCGGGGCAGTTGCAGTTCGGTCGTTGACCGAGACATTTGCTCTAGATTAGTCAAGCTGTTCACATTTGTTTCTCACCGTGTCTTGGTGCTATTACCCTATTCGGGAGACTAGAGCAGGTAAGACGTAGTTGGACAGCAAGCAATGCTCACACGGTGCGTTGAACTGTGGCTGTACTCCGTACTGCAAACGTAGTGTACATGAATGAAGCTCTCTCAAAGCGTGGCATTTACCTTGATGAAAGAAGCCTCTTCCTCGTGGCTAGTGTTCGATGAACAGCCATGGTTTAGCAGAAAAGAAGATCAATGCCTTGCGTATTTGTGGCGCCAGACATGCTGGTGTGAAAATGTGCCTGAAAATAGCAAGACAATTGTTTTACCATTGGCATACGTCTGACTGACCGAGTAGCCCCCAAGCTACATCGTTGCTTACCTCTGCAGATGCGCACAGACAGCATGTTAGTAAACCATGCTTCCGCCATGGAGGCACCCGAGGTGGCCGTAGTCTTACGGTCCCCAAGGAGATAAGTTACCAATTGAATTGCTACTTCTGGTCACCCATTTGCATCGCTCGATATTGTGACAGCGTGAGCCGTAATGGACTCTAAAGATGTGTGGCTGTGGAAATGAGTACGAGTGGAGGTTAAGGATGTTAGCCACGCATCATTCGTGCTTTGTTGTCCCATGCTTTTTGCCGAAATACTTCTCCTCGTTGTGACGTGATGGCAGTTGTGGAGGGAATGTGGCAAAGAGCGATGAGAAGAGAAGAGGATGTAGAATTGCTATCTAGGAATTCGGAATCTAGCAGAGAAAAGAGAAGCTTATAAGCTTCGAATCTACTAATCCGATAAATCTAGGTCTCTGAACAGAGCCTCTGAACAGAGCCTACAATAAATTATAATAGAAAACGCAATACGGGATGCTACATTATCAAACAAAGAGAGGATAACAAGGCTGATGCCTAAGGCTGCGATGTGAGGCTGTGAATATCCTTAACACCACCCCCAGTAGTATATCTAGCTATAATAAGGAAAAGAAGGAAATAATAAGATAATTAGGCCTTTAAGGCCTCTTCTAAAACATAACCCTTCTTAAAGTCCCTAGCCTTTATTATATAAAGAAGGCGCATAAAATTAGCATATTTAATGCGTTCTAGGCCCTTTATAAAGCTATTTTATTTAGTCTGTTCTAATCTATTAAAGTTAGAGTTCCCCTTCTTAGGCCTTCTATATAATGTATTTATACCGTAAATTAATATAACAGGTTCGGCCCTTATGCTTCTTGTTAAAATAATACTATTTATAGCACTATTTTATAGGCCCACTAGTTGCCTAGTTGCGTTATTGCAACGTTGGTTACAAGGCGTTGCTTGCAGCGTTGCCTGCAGTGTTGTTGGCTGTGAGGCGCTGTGTGCTGTGTGGGGAGGCACTGCGGTGCATGGCCCTGGCCCAGGAAGGGACCGACCACACAGGTCTTATAACCAGTTGTAAGGTGCAATGTTAGCGATGGCTAGCATTGGCGGATCTTTTGGTCTATTGGGGAATTCCAGCACACCTTCTGGGTTCTTACAGGCGAAGCCCAAGCCTTTTACAATAAGGTAAGTACATATAATTTGACTTGCTTCAAAATCCTTTATTACCTATAAGTTTATACTTTATAATAGTATATAAGTAGTATATGCTAAGTATATACTATTTTGCTAGTTTAAAGGCTTTGCCTTAGATATGAGACAAATTTTTTTAGAGCCAAGATATATTACTGTAACCCCAAGGTGGAGGTGGAGGAAGAGGAAGTCAAAGAGGGGAAAAAGTCACTCCAAGTCATCATCCTATGTCGTCACTGCTCACTCACGGCTCACGGCTTTCGTCGGGCTGCGCCATTTTGGCCCCCATCCAACCGACCAGGTTTTCCTCTATCACTCCTCTGACTGCCGGAGACGCTCACGCCCATTTCTGCAAACCCGATCACTTTTGATTCAGAGAGTCCAGAATGTCGGATACCGAGTCGGAAGGCCCCGGGCTGGCGTTCAAGGTGTATGTCACCGCGTCGGGCCTCGATGAGCCAGCCATTATCGAAGCCCTCTTCGAAGACGGCGAAGAAGACGCCGAGAGTCTCAAGATAGAGAACCTCGAGGGACAGGGCACGCAGGCAGTGATCCAGCATCACCGGGACAGCAACCACGACGAGACTGGCACGAATGCCAAGCTTTTTCTCGTCTTTGACTCGGCGGATTTCGAGGCGCGTGGCGTCTTGCTCGTCAGCCTTGACGAATATCATGGCCTCGACGATGCCGTGCGCTATGCCCCCGCGGAGGCAAACAACTTCATCAGCTCACTGAGCATCTCGAACGAGGATTGGTACACGGTGCGAATGGATGTGCCGGAGGAGAAGACGGAAACGGCGCCCGTTGATTGGTTTGCATTGTACAACTCGGTCCCTAAAAAGGACGACTTCAATGCCGCGCTGTTGGCCATGAACAAGGGCGTGCAGGATGTTGGTGTCAGTGAGCCTGACGAGGACGGCGACGCAGACGAGCTGCCCAAGTTCTACAGAGCTGTTCGCGCCGGTAACCGCAGCCTCGATCAGATCGTCAGCGATCACCCTTCGTACGCGGACGACAATGGGTTGGATGCGGCGCGGTTTGCGGTGATTGACGGGGACTACAGGGAGAAGGGAGCTTTGCTGGTGCAGGCCAGTCCAGAGAGGGACTCATTCAGGTGCAAGGGTGATGTCGCCGGGGAGATTCTGCGATGGATATTCATAAATTTGATGACGTGGGATGAGGCCAAGGCCTTTGCGGGCGGCCAGTAGCTGGGAAGTCTTTCTCACCTTCATCAACAATAGAGAGGACCCAAATGGGATTGCTCTCGTCTCATATTCGTGTCCAAACCAAAGGAACAATGCAAGCAGTGACGATGCCCACCACCAATCAATTGTGAGTTGTTGATTGTGGCAATGAGCAGAGCCATGCGTCAAGTGGTATCTGACGTGCACTGTATTTTTCAAGGACTATGCTACGTACAAACATACATTTTCCGCTTGTAAGCCAGAGGACGAGGAATTGAGACGAGCCCAAAGGTTCACGTGTAATCCGTACAAGTGGTGCACAAGAAATTGGTGAGAGTTTCAGCCTGGACCACTAAAGTGTGTGGGCCCTGGGGGGCACTGGGACTGGGGAAGTCCGGGGCATTTAGTGTTGCACCCACAAGGGCATAATTAATCCCTACCGCACGATAGTCTCACTATTCAACTAGCTGAGACAGGAATCCACCCCGCGCAAGTCATTTTCCAAGACCTCCGTAGTTTCATAGTATGTTTTATTGTTATACTAGTACCCTACTAATAGTATAGGTACTTAGGTATTTAGACTATAGTCCGCACCCTCTTACAGGGTTAGATAACTTAATAGATATAATTATATTAAACCCTAGCTTTGCGGTCTAATATAGTAGCAATTACGTGGTGTTCATGATAATTATACCTTACCTTCTTCTAAATTAGTACTCTTCTCTTTAAATTAACTAATTATTTAATCTTTAAATAATTAGTATAAACACGGCAAAAGAGAGGCCTAATTTATTAATATTATAATTAGGCAACCCTAGTATGCTAGGATTAATACCACTATCTATTAGTTTAATAATAATAACACTATAGGTATCCTTATAATATCTAAGGAGTCTTCTAAGAGCAATAAGCTAGCTATTAAGCTATAGGAGCCCTACCACTAGGACCTATAGTATAAGATAGTTAAGGTAAGAGCTATTAAAGACAGAATCTAGGTCTTTATTAATCCTAATTTAATTATATAGCTAGATTACCCTCCTAAGCCTCTAATCCTTATAGGAAATAAGACTCTAGTAAAGAGAAGGGTAGTAGAGGCTATATAAAGTTAATTATCTATATTAGATACTATAGGAGTTTAAATACGCTTATATAGTAGTAGAGCTATAATTAGTAGCGTGTAGTAACTATAGGAAAGCTCTTCTAAAGGTTATAATATACCTAAAGAGAGTTATTTTTAGTACCCTTAATAACCTAATAATACTAAAGATAGCGCTTAGTTTATAGTCCTTAGTAGTTATTATTAGGTATTTAATAGCTAATTCTAGAGCCTTATAAAGGCCCTATAAGATTATTACACTTAGTTTATAGTAATACTTAGGCCTAAGTATAAGTAAATAATATTAAGGTATATATTTCTTTATAATAAGATTAAGAAGCTTATAAGGAATATAATACCTTTAAGTAAAACTATTAAGTATTATACTAAAGTTAATTTTAATAAGGCTATTAAGTAAAACCTTATAAAGGTAAATATTAATAAGTAGCTTATAAATACTTTAATTAGCTATAAGAGATGCTTTTAAGTAAACTACCCTATTACTAAAGGTAACTTACCTATAGAAATAATTAATAATACTATTAGGGTATAATTCCTTACTATCTTAGCTTAAATTAGCTTATTAATTTATATAGTAAAGAGTAAGGGAAAGGTCCTAGATTTCTATAGTATTATAAGTAGGATTAGGTACCTAATTAAAGCCTAAGGGAGATCTTAGGTAAAGGCTAATAATACCTTTAGAGCTAAGCTAACTCTTAATAAAGAAGTAAAGGATAAAGTAAAGAAGTTAGTAAAGAAAGACTATATATACTATAAGAAGTATAAAGTAAAGAAGTTAAGAGACTTATAGAAGGTCTATAGGGCACTCTACCTAATAAAGGACTAGAAAGTTAATAAAAAGCTATTAAAGAAAGTAAAAGAAATAATAAATTATTAGCTTAATAATATAAAGAAGGTATATAATATATAGTTAAAGAATAATAATATAAAGGAACCTAAGGATAATAGTATAAAGAAGCCTAAAGAAGTTAATATAGTGTTTTTAGCTATAGAAAAGTTAGAGTCTTTAGAGGCTTTCCTTACCTAGGGTAAATTATAAGTTATACTTAATAGTGGCACTTTAATCTATATCTTTAATAATAAACACTAGTTTATAGACCTTAATTATAGTTAATAACCTAGAATTTAAGCTAGTTATAGTATTACTAAGGCTTATAGCGTTAGCATAGCTTAGATTATCTTAATAGATAGCTAGACCCTTACCTTATTAAAGGCCTAGTACTAACTATTATTCTTTATAAACCTTATATCTCTTTAGCTACTTATAAAGAAGGGAATAAGGTAGGATAACCTTACTAGAAGGGTTATAGACCTAGTAAGAGGTAATTAGGAGATATTTTAAACTTAGATTATTAGTATATAGCTATATATAGAGGGCTTAAGCCTATTAGATATTTTTACTATTAAGGGAGATTTAAAAGACCTAAAGGCTATAATAATAACGCCTGCGGACCTATAGTATACTAGATTAGCATATC
This sequence comes from Epichloe elymi, assembly GCA_023658475.1. Taxonomy (NCBI): domain Eukaryota; kingdom Fungi; phylum Ascomycota; class Sordariomycetes; order Hypocreales; family Clavicipitaceae; genus Epichloe; species Epichloe elymi. The sequence goes on along the minus strand of CP098278.1, from coordinate 2,026,788 downwards.
TAGGTAAGGATATAATAGATTAAGTGCTTAAAAAGCTTTAAATCCCTTTAAAGGGAAGGAGTATAGGGAAATATAAGGTCTATTAGATAGCTAAGGCATAGAGGTAGATATTATAAGCGTTATAGGTAGGGTTATTACCTTTAGGGCTACTTTAGGTAGTTTCTTTTAACCTCTTTACTTAATTATTAGGGTATAATAAGGACTAATATATTACTCTTTTTACCTATAGAGCTATAGGATTACACTATATCTTTATAATCCCGTTAAAAATAGATATTATGCTTTACTTTAATTAGTTAGAAGCTATGTATATAAGGGTGTATAGCATCTATATTATAGTTATAATAACTAATAGTAAGACTACCTTCTAGACTAAAAAGCAGGAAGAAGAGGTTATAAATAGAGGCATTATCGTTAGAAAATCTAGCCTGGCTTACCCACATTAAAATAGACACACTAAATAGTCTAGGGGGGTGATAATAAGGGTTATAATAACTCTTATAACTTAATTAGGCTTCCTAGAAGATCTCTAGCCTATAGCTACTAAAGTAGCTATTTATATCCTAAACTACATGCCTTAAAAGCTACTTAACTAGTAATTGCCTTAATAAGCATTAAATAGGTAATTAAGAGAAAACAAGCTTTAATAGAGTTACTTACTAGAGAATCTAGAAGCCTCTATAACTTATCTATAAGCCTTTGGTTATAAAGTATTTATAATAATATAAAGTAGGCTTTATAAGGTAGGTCTAAAGCTCGCCTAGAGAGCTCACATTAGATACCTAGCTAGATACATTTCCTCTATGTAATACCTGATTTAGGTGCTAATAATAAAGAGGAGCTACTAGTTCTTATTAAGTTATATTACCTTTAATAAGTCTATCTTCTATACTTAAGAAAGAGGCCTATTACTATATATAAAAGAGGTTAAAAAACACTTCCTAGAAAAGCTAGTTAATAATAATAAGGATAAAAGCTCTAATATAGGGCTTCTATAGATAGCATACCTACTATTACTATAATAACCACTTAATTAGCCTTAATAGGATAAAACTCTTAATAATTATAATTAATTAGACTATAAGGAAAAAGAAAAAGAGAGTTAAGAAATAAATCTACTAACTCCTCCAAATTTACCTAAATAATTTCTAGGTTTAATAGATTATATACTATTAAGTATTAATAATTTACTTAACGCCCCTAATAGTAGTAATAGTTATAATATATTAATAAATCTATAAGATTATAATAATCTTAAAGCATTTACTATAGCCTTTAATCTAGGACCTAAAAGCAAAGAAAAGCCTTATATATTAAGGCTTCCCCCTCCTCTAGCTTATTATAATAATTTAGCTAGTTATCTAAAGGAAAAGGAATTCTAAAAAGTATAAGATAAAGAGTATAATAAGATTATTAATAGAAAGGTAGCTATAAAGGTATCTAGAGAAGATATTCCTTTATATATAAAGCCTCTAGGCCTTACTTAGGTCTTTACTTATAAATTAGATAAGTAAGGCTACCTTTTATAATATAAAGCTTATCTTTATATTCTTAGAAATTATTAGCTAAAGAGTTATCTATTAACTTAAGTAGTAACCCTAGCTACTAATACCTTTAGGCTATTTATAGCTATTATATACTACTTTAATCTAGAAGTACACTAGTATAACTTTATTATAGTATTCCTAAATTTAGACCTTAATAAAGAGGTCTACTATAAGATACCTCTAGGCTATAAAGATAAATAAGCTTATCTAAAGCTTCTTAGAGTAGTCTATAGGCTATAGAGAGTGCCTCTTCTATAGATAAAAGAGCTAATTAGCTAGCTAATTAGTAAAGGCTTTATATAAATCTTTAAAAATATCTATATATTTATTAAGGATAGGTTAATTATCTTCTTCTATATAGATAACCTTATTACCCTATTTACTAAGGGGAAATTATATCTATATAATAAATTTAGAGTAAGACTCTTTATAAAGTATAATATTAAGGACCTTAGAGAGCTTTAATAGTTCCTAGGTATTAAAATTATTAGAGATTATACTAATAGGAAGGTATAGCTTAATTAAAAATCCTATTAGGATAAAGCTACTACTAAATTTAATATAAAAATCCCTTAATAAAGGCTAATAGCCCTAATAACTACTATACCCCTAGAACCTTTTAAGGGAGAGATTAGTGCTTAAGATCTTAAGTAATACTAATCTTTAATTAGAACCTTACTATACCTAATAATAGTTTTAAGACCTAATATTACTTTTATAGCTTTATAACTCTTATATAACCTATAAAACCTAGGGCTATAGTATATAAAAGTAGCTAAAAAAGCCCTTAAGTATAGGTATATATAGGTAGACCTAGTAATTAAATATAGTAATAATAACCCTAAATTAGAGGTATATAGTAATACCTTCTTTACTAATAATTATATAATATAAAAGAGCTTATAAGGCTATATTATAAAGCTTTTTAGAGAACCTATACTCTTTAAGGTAGGAAGGTAAGCTACTATAATAATATTATTAACTAAAGTAAAGCTCCTAGCGCTTTCTTACTATAGTAAAGAGCTTATAGCCTTTAGATAATTATATTAAGAGGTTAGGCTATGCCTAGGTAATAATATACTTAAGATTAAATATAATAATATATAGATAATTTACCTCCTTAAAGAAGAGTTTATTAAGCTTATAATAAAGCTTTAGTATATAAATATTTATTACTATTAGCTTTATTAAGAGATTATAAAAGGAACCTTTAATATTACCTAGATTACTACTAAAGAGATAATTACTAATAGCCTTATAAAGCCTCTTATAGGGAATACTTTTATAAGCTTCTATAAGGTATTAGGGCTTATATAACTACCCTCTAGTATACTTAGTAAAGAACCTAAAGAGCGAGTATCTTATAATAACCTTACTTTAGATAGGATTATAACTAATTAACTACTTTTTTACACTATAGAATTAATTTTAAATGTTATAATATTAATTTAACTAATTTAATTAATTTAGAGTTATTATAGGGAACCTTAAATAAGGTCCCCTAGGGGGGTATGTTATACCTATAAGGGTATAATTAATCCCTACTATATAATAGTCTTACTATTTAACTAGCTAAGACAGGAATCCACCCTACGTAAGTTATTTTCTAAGACCTCTGTAGTTTTATAGTATATTTTATTATTATACTAGTACCCCACTAATAGTATAGGTACTTAGGTATTTAGACCGTAGTCCGCACCCTCTTACAGGGTCGGACAACTCAATAGATGCGATCACATTGAACCCTAGCTTCGCGGTCCAACATTTAGGCATGTCCACCGGAGCCCAAAGTGTGGCGCGGCCCCGAGACACTTTGGTGTTGCAATGAGCTCTGACACCGCCAAAGGGCCGATGACCCAAATGCCGTCGTCGGCTATTATGGGCTCCCTGATGGCGCGGTTCGTCAAGTCCATTTCCATGCATACATCCGCCGTTTGTGTTTTCCGACTCATTTGCCGACAGCATTCACCCGGCAAGAACTTGTCTTTCACGGGTGTCGGATATCGGATGTCGGACGTCGCAAACACTCTCTCAACGTGACGGCCACCATCTCTGCACACCAAGTTCCTAAACTTGCTAGGCTTTTCCAAAGTCTCGAAATGCCCACGTTTCATTTACAGTCCGTGGACAATAGCCTGTACGGTCGCCTGGCCTTGGTGACAGGAGCAAGGTTCGTCGCGCGGAGAGCAGGAGATCCTCCTCATCCTAGTCTAACGGACAATCCACCGCCGTAGTGGCGGGATAGGTTCTTCCTGCGCAAAAGCACTGGCATCCGAGGGCTGCGATGTCATTCTCCATTACTCCTCCAGCAAGGTAGGTCGAAGAAAACCAGTCAAAACCCACGCACAAAGTATAACTTGCCGTAGGACAAAGCAGAAGCGCTTGCTACCGAGCTTCGCAACAAGTACCCCTCCCAGCTATTTGCCACTGCCAAAGCCGACCTCACGTGTCGAGAATCCACGCGAGCGCTCGTTCCTACGGTACTGAGTATACCGGAAGTGATGGAGAAACACAAAGCGGTATCCGTGTTGATAGCAAATGCCGGGCTAGGGCGGCGCATCCGCGATATCCACGATATTCAGGAGACGGACTGGGATGAAATGATGGAGGTCAATATCCGTAGCCAATTTGTTGTGACAAAGGCATGCGTCGAGGGTATGCGCAGTCAGGGCTGGGGGAGGGTGGTTCTCGTTGGCAGTATCGCCAGTCGAGGGAGCGGGCTCAACGGGTGTCATTATGCGGCTTCGAAAGGAGCTCTATGGTAAGATGAGAAGATGAGAGTTTGCTCAACTCCGATGGCGCAAATCACGCTCAAGCTACCGAGGCTAACCGTCGCAGTTCCATGGGGTTGAACTTGGCTACTGTGCTGGCACCGGACGGCGTCACGGTGAATATAGTACGTTCTCTGCGAAGTCACATTACTGAGCCCGCCAAGCTGACGCGTTTGTTTTTGCAGGTTGCGCCGGCTATGATCGGGTCAACAGGCATGATTGCTACGCCCATCGGACGGTAGGTTGCTCCTTAACTCAACCTGAAGAAATTATCTGATTTCAAATGATTGCAGAGCCTGGGATTCGAACTGCAATATGGAGGCGTTGAAAGAATCAGACCCAGGCCTGGCGATTGCAAGCAGCGTGCCAGTCCGTCGATTGGGCGCTCCTGAGGAGGTGGCCAACGTCGTGACCATGTGAGTATTTCTGTACTCCTGCCCCCTCCTACTTTGGAGGTTAACTTAGTGGTACAGGTTCGCGAAGACTGGATATATAACCGGACAAGAGATACTTCTAACGGGAGGATTGAAGTAGTGAGGGCAATAAGCTTCACTTTAGCACCTTGATATGCCAGCGTTATGCCACATTCGTGGTACCGTTGTAAAACCAGGGCCGGGGGGAGTTGACACTGTGACAAGGGCATCTTGTAAATCGCGTCTATTGAGACATCTTTATCTAAGTATTGCGTCGTAATATACCAAATTCGATCGAGGCAAACATCTACACCGCTTTACACTTTCGCCAACACCGGCTTCTGCTCGGGCACTTGTGTCAGGTGCTTGCCGTCGTTTATTGCGCTCTTGACGTTGTCGATGACCAGAACCTCCATTTCTTTCTGTTTTTTTCGCACGCTATCCGTCAGTCACAAGACTCTCAAAATAAATAGCACTTGTTTGCATACCTGTGTGTCGATCGTAGCAGTACCGATATGTGGCAGAAGCACAGCTCCAGGATGCTTGATAAGTTTGGGGTTGATCTCGGGCTCCTTCTCGAAAACGTCCAGACCCACGCTCCACACTTTGCCAGATTCCAAGCTGTCTGCTAGGGCTTCTTCATCAATGATTGCTCCTCTGGCAGTATTGACAATGATGACACCGTCTTTCATTGAGCCGAGTTCCTTCCTGCCAATGAGGCCCTTAGTAGCCGGCCCCAGCGGCAAGTGGATTGAGATGACATCACTGGTCTTGAGCAGATCTTCGAAGCTGACATATTGGGGAACCTCCTGTGGTGAGAATTGCTTGTCCAGATCGGCGACGGGCTTTCGGTTGTGATATTGGAGCTTAAATCCAAGCGCTGCAGCGCGTTTGGCGGTAGCCGTTCCGATGCCACCCATTCCGAGAACACCCAGGGTCAAGTGGTGAGGATCGCGGCCTAGAGGGCTGGCACCTCGCCAATTACCCTCTCGCAGGGCTAACTGGGGGATCCATGCCCGCCTCAAGGCGCCTAGAATCAAAAAGATTGCAGTGTTGGCTGTGGCAGCATCCACAGCTGTAGGAGTGTTGGACACTGAGATTTCTGCACGCGACGATTGTTAGTTGTTGGTCCCCGTCACCGATTGATTTGCGAGGTGGGCTCATACTCCTGTCTGTGCAAGCTTGGACGTCGACCTGGTCATAACCCGCGCCGTTGTGGGAAATGAACTTCACTGACGCGGGGAGATGAAAAACGAGCTCGGCATCGAATCGCCCAGTTATCTGTTTGGTCCAAAATCTATTAGCACTCGACGGACCCTCGTGTCAAAAGATGAGCTTACATTGACAGAGTCGTATGTTCTCGAGATGGCAACAATGCTGTTGTATTTGCCGTTGTCGCAGTCGCGCAAAAACTCGTCTCTGCTTCCAGACGTCACTTGCTAGAAGTTTGGTTTGACTGTCAGTTCTCGAGGCTCTTTTTCTATGTGACACATATTGTGATTCACGGGTGCATCTAACCGTAACATCGGCGATATCGGAGAGCTTATCGAACTCGGCGTGTGCGTGATGAATGACACCAAGCATCAAAACGCCAGGCTTTGTTGTGGAACTCATTTTGTAGCGTGATGGGTAACTGAATATCTTCAGTTTTCGATGGGTGTATAGAAATGCTCTCTTTCTGCGTGATGATGAAAAGGGAATCAAGACCAGGAACGAAAGATGACAGGTAAGAAGAAGAAGAGAACAAGAATGTCAATGCGATAGTTCGGTTGTCAAGCGTTGTGTGGGGGTGGCTGGCAATGGGGGGGCGGGCGGCGTCAAGCTGTTTGGTGTTTGGCGCACGGATCCATGTATTTGCCGATTGGCCCCAGTCATCGAACCACCCACCAGTCCAGTGCGCGCGGCTATTGATATTCATCCCACCGCGGAAAGTTTTGCCGGGTTTCCCGCAAACTGGAACATCTTATCACGGCATTTGACACAACTCAGAGACTTGCTCGCCCGTGGAGATCACATTCCTAAGCTGATGGAATTGCAGCCGATATAGACGCCGACACGTAGTATGGCGCGCTCCAAGGGCAAACGGGTCTCGCGCGCATGCCTATCGTGTCGAATGCGCAAGACAAGATGCGACCTGTAAGCTGAGAACAACGTGTCCGCAGTAGTGACGACCCGCTGCGCAAGATTTTCCCGTCATCGCCTACTGACGCTTATTGGATGAGCAGTGACTCCGAGGGCATGTCTGGCTTGCCGCCTTGCCGTCGATGTGTTGAGCAACAGCTGGAATGCGTGCTTGCGAAGTCCAGACGTGGTGGTCGTAGGATCAAAGGCGTCCGCAATTCCGCCATTCAACCAGCGAAGCGCGACAACGAACGCGGCGCAAACTCGGATACCCAAGGGCCACCTAGCACCTCACATGAAGACGATGAAAGTGATTACCACAGCAGGCAATCAAGTGAATCCCGTCCCAGCCACCAACCGGGCGGGATACAAGGATGGCCATCCTCCCCACAACATACCGGCAACTGGCGTGCGGACAGCCCCGATGGCGGATGCGCACCAGAGATGGCAGGCTCACGTACAAGTTCGGATGGACTAGAAGGGCATATTGCTTCTACAGACCTCCTGAACCCCTCGGACGCCCTTAACCTTCTTGCCCAAGTTGCTGATTTGGCTCCAGGTCGGCAGCGTAATGCAATAGCAGGTCAAACAAGCGCCAATATCCGCCATGTTGACGGCATGCAGCAAACAGTAGGCAGACCTGCTGCGAGTTACTATCCTCCCTTGGACGATGGCATTATGACGCATTCAGAGGCAACCTATCTTCTGAAAAGGTATGTCCCAAAAGACGAACCCCATCGCCGAGCATCTCTCTCTAATGTTGTGCTCCATTAAGGTATCACGAGAAATACCATCCTTTCTTCCCAGTCGCACATAGCAAAATCTTCGGGGGCGGTTCAATTTCAGAATGGGCCGAGAAGGAACCTCATCTTCTCACAGCTATTCTCACCGTTGCTTCGAAGGACGACCCCACATGGTTTAGGGTGTACGACGCATGCTCTCGACATATCGAGAGCTTCATGTCAAATCTTATCTACGCCGGCCCAGCGTCCATTGGCTCTGTTGAGGCGCTTCTGATTCTTGCAGAGTGGGCACCACAGCGGCCACAAGAGAACTCTGCTATCGGCTGCGGTCAGGAGGATCATGGGGCCTGGATGCTTGTGGGGTTGGCTATCAGGTTAGGATATCTTCAAAGACTGGAGCAAACTGCACTTCTGCCAGATGACGGAAACCTTTCAGCAGAGATGAGTCGCAAGCGCGTTGTCTGGGCAGGTAAGCAAGGAATCATTTACAGGCGCTCGCTCCCTCCTGACTCTCGCTCGTTGTCTCTTCCTGAACGGATATTAATAAGTTGCAGCATGCTATATGAGCGACCGACAAGTCTCTATCAGACTCGGGAAAGGCTTCTGGTCACGCGGCCCTGGGCCGGCTCTTCATCTGCGAGCCGATGACTTCCCAACGTTACAGGCACAGGAACTCGGCCCTGACAACATGGGACTGTTGTTTCAAGCCCATCTCGAACTCACACAACTCATCAGCAATGCTCACGACATATTGTACTCATCTACGAGTCACAGAAAGCAGCTCTACATCAGCGGAGAATATGTCAGATACATTGTAAGTGATGCGGTTGACTCAAGAAACTCTACTCTAAATCCAGAACTGATGTCCAACTCAGGACGATTTTGCTGCCATGGTGCGCAAATGGAAGTTGACTTGGGCAAATCATAGCTGTGAGTAACACACATCGCCGCACTTACTCAAGTCATTGTGCTGATGTTCGTACCAACGCAGTCACACCACCAGTGAAGGCGTCACTGGTCCTGTCTTTCGAGTTCTTGCGGCTCTATATCAATGCCTTTGCTTTCCAAGCCAACCTGAACCGTGCAGCCGCTCGCAATGCCCAGGAAGAACCAGAGAAGGCGAGCGGCCCATTGTTCTCCAATGTCGCTGGGAAACCAGACGCACGCTTCATCTACGAATCCATTGACGCTGCAAACTCGCTGCTCAGCATTTTGAACAGTTTCATAGACCCAGTGGCTGGCCTAAAATGCATGCCTCTCAAGTACTGTCTCTATGTGATCTACGCGGCAGTATTCCTTTTCAAGGTGAGCCACTCGGAAATCATGCGACCGACCTCTGCAACATGTTATAGACTAACATCGCTGGAAGGCCCGACTGGCAGGAGCAATTAGCAGTGAAGGGGATCGTGGCGTTCAGCGGGCTATTCACGGGACCATCATGCAACTACAGAAGACATCAAATAATCCGCATAGCCTCGGGAGGCGGTACGCGATGTCACTTCGACTCCTCTGGAGGAAATCGACGACGAAGCAAACAGGCAAGAGCTCGGCACGCAGTGACCCAGTGACAGAGCAGCCGGAGCCCACGGTTGATCAAATCGAACGACAGGAACGGGCCACGCCGCCGTCGTCAGCGACGACTAATAAGCCTCCCGCGGACATGGATCCGTTGAGTGGATTTTCATGGCGGGACTTGGATTCTTTGGGCCAATTCATAGCGCACAATACAACTATGAGCATGACGGATGGAATGATGGGGGCCGCAGATTTCGACTGGGAGCACAGCTCTGGAGGGCTAGATGATTTGACCATGAGACCCCAATTCGACACGATGTGGGCGGGACATGACATTATTTTTTGAAATGGGGTTTGTGCTACTTTGTGTATACTTTTTACGTACATGGGGTGTAAAAAAAAATCAGGCAATATATCGAGGCAAATGAGGCAGGGTTATACGAATAGGAAATGAATGCTCTCCTTTTGACTCATCGCATAGGGTAGACGAAGCTGAGTAAAACGTAGCGACGATGCCTCGACAGAAAAGCTTCATATATATGATTAGAATTTCAATGCCCAGAAGCAACCCAGTTGAGCCACAGCTCCACTAGTTCTCCGGGTAGTCTAGTTGGTTTATGGCGTCTGACTGTAATGGATTCACAGCTCGATCAGAATGTCGCGTGTTCGAATCACGCCCTGGAGACTATTTTTTGGAATGTTCTTCATCGATATTTTTCTTGCTCTCTTTATTTATCCCCCCAAATGGGAAAGGAAGAAGAGATGCATATGAATTACTCGCTTCCTTTTTTCTTGTCTTGGCCTGGCCAATCCATCATTGCTGTCTCTTGCGCTCAGCTGCAAGGTTCAAGGCATATCAATTTTTCTTCTGAAGCCTTCTCTTCCAGCCATCATTTTCTTACCCGTTAAAGCGCGCGCACGTTGCCCTCGGCTGATTAATTCCGGATCGCCGCAGTGGCAGCCTCTACTGCAGCAGATTTTGTGAGGATTCATTCGTTGTTGGCCATCTCTCTCTCACGAGCTCGGCAATCACGATGCGCAGAGAATACATGTATTCGCAGTGAACTCCTATCTACCTTGGGAAGGTCACAGCACGGCACGAACAGCGATGGATACGAATGCTTGATTTAGGACAATCTCAACTTGGTATAGGGCATTAAAACAGCACAAATTTCCTCTTTGAATTCCTCAACTATCCCAGGTAACCTTCATGCTTGTGGGGAACGGCCATGTCTCGCTCCACGTCTCGTTCATGTAGCCTCCACCAGGTGCCTTCTTCAGCTCACCCAGCGACCCGGGTACTCTCTTGAGGCCTTGCTTTTTGAACAGGGCGCGGAAGAGCTCTACCAAGGCCACTTGGCTGATTTCTTTGCCCAAAGACGCGTGGGGGCCCTCGCTAAATTGGATGTATGAATCAATTAGTCGCCGAGGGTTGACTTTGCTGGCTTCGGGGAAGTGAGCCTCCTCGTGGGCTGCCGCACCGGGTGAGAGGGAGAGATGATCGCCAAATTGGACATGGACTTGGCGTCCGTCCGACTCGGTGATGACATCCGACTCTGAGGCGTGGCGGAAGAGGTTGAAAGCACCGGCAAGCCTGACACCTTCCATGGCATACCCAAGTAGGAGTGTATCGTTGGCGTCATTCGGTCCGGCGACAGCGAGGCGCTGAACCTCAGGCAGGTATTGCTGGCCTTCTTCGGAGAGATACCAGTCCACAGCTTGGGCAAACTATATTTATTCCCTTAAAACTCAGCATCATGTATCTCACTGGAAGCAAGCAGAATCACGGATTATCAAAGGATTCATACCAAATGTCCTTGGTTAGGCACTAGACCAGCAGCGGTGGGGAGAATCTGTCCCCATGTAATATCGTGGGTACCAAGGCCAGTCTTTGACAGCGACTTGACGAGATCAACACCGTATTGAGAGAGCGGATCACGCTTGGCGGCGGCGCCAGTATAAAGACCTCGCATACCCAGTGTCTTTGCTAGCTTGACGTTCGTCTCAATAATGCCGGCCAGTCGCTCCGTCAGCTCTTTGGCCTGTTGGTGGAGAGGAAACGACTTGACTCGATCTATATCCAAAAAGATGCAGACAAAGATGACAGAAAGTGTCCGGTGCAGCTCCTGCTCCGAGACGACTCCCTTTGGATTCTCAGTAGACTTGAGAGGCAGATTGAAGAGTCTCGCGACAAAGTGGGTATGTGCAAGATTTCCAACATCGCGTACAATGTCGACTTGGCTTTTCCCGGCAACCTTGAACGATTTCTCGACCAGCAGTCTCTCCGTAATTCTTGCGTAGAAGCTCTTGATGGATGCCTTCCAACCATCCTTTCGCAGCAGGGCTTGTAAATTCGAACGTTGTTCTACATGTGCCGAGTTGCCCCCTGAGAGGAACAGCTTGCTGCCCGCTGAGCCAGTGAGGTTCTTGAAACCCTCCTCCCATGCGAGATTGTACTTGTTGTCGTTGGATAGAATGTACTTGGCGGCGCTGTAAGACGAAACTTTTACCTCGGGAGAGGCGTACACAGGACGAGAAAAGTCGAACCTGTCGAGACGCTTGAGATTGGTCAAGATCTTATGGTTCTCAGACGGGGTGACCATGGGGTAATGCGCGTACACCGAGTTATACCGAAAGTGGTTCGGGAACGCGCGGATGAAAAGCTTGTAGAAGACGCAGCCATGGTTGACCTCAAGGTCATAATTCGCTTCATTGAATCCCCACTGTGTCAAGTGCCCAGGGTGGTAGTCAGTTGTGTAATGCCTGTCACCACGTACCAAAGACACGGCGTCCGACAAAATTACGCGAGAAATTGTGTAAGTGGGTGCAATACCGACACCAGGAACCATCGGAGCTTTTCTCTCCTCGGCAACAATTCCAGGGTACAGCTCAACATGATCAGGGTGTTGGTAGAGGTTGCGAAGGGACTCTGCGACGCCAGGATCCGAGTTGATCTCTTCGAATGTGTCATATGCCTTCAGCCCAAAGTGTTTGCGGAATTCGTTCAATCCCGCAAGGTTCCATTTGCGACCGCGAATGATTCCCAGCATCTCGACTGGTTTCATTATTCGAGGCACATTTTGGGCGCCAAAGGCACCACCGGGCTGCTCAATCGCGGTTGAAACGCAATTGACGAGGTCGTCATCATTGAAGCTGCCATCAGGCCCGCGGGTGAACCCACCAAAGGTTCTCTCAGCAGGGTCTTTGGCGATAGACATCTCGAACTTCTTCACTGCTCCAATCAGGACCCCAAGATTCATATCGCCGTAATTTTCCCCGAGAAGCTGCTTGTAAAAGTTCTGAATCCATTCGTCATCCATTTCAGAGATGCAAGAGTGCCAGCGATAGCACAAATTGAACTCTGCAGAGACGACGTTGCCTACACCACTCTCACAACCTTTGGCCGTGCCTTTGGCTACGCCCATCTCTTGACGGGGGTCCAGGGTCCACTCTGTATCAACCCGATTGAGGTTAATGATGTTGCGCACATAGTCCACAAGGGTAATATTGATGTATAGCCCCGAGGTGACAAGACGAGCTGTCTGGAACAAGTCTTCGTCGAGCTTTTCCCAAGCAGCCTCGAGAGCCTCGCCTTCCAGGCTTGGGTGTGGTTTTGCAAAGCGATTGCTCTCGTTTATGGCAGCCAAATTTGTCGCTACATGATTGTGGAAACGGTTGAACATGACGAGAAGAACACAAACGCCAGGCGGGTTTCCGACGAGACGCTTATCGGCGAAGGCATCAGGCTTGAGCTTGCCGTCTTTGAATGTTCGAATCGAGTCCCTTGATTCTCTATTGTTTCCATAGAGAGGTGAGAGATCAAGGTATGATGAGCAATCGTTCTGATTTGGGTCCTTCGAGTTTGTCCAGAACAGGTCTATGGAGGAGGTTGTGAGCAATGGTGGAATGGAAAGATGAAGGAAGCTTCCGTTCTTACCATGAATGACAATAGTAGCCCAGTACCACAAGATGCTGGACACATTAGTTGGGTTCTTCTTGAACACATCCCTAGCCATGACAGCTTCGTAAATTGCCTCAGGGTCTGGCAGCGCCCCCATGTTGGCTGGCCCAGGCTTGACGGAGCGTGAATATGGCGTACCAGCGGCACCAAGCTTCGGCATTAATGGATTCTAGACGTTGTGAGCTTTCCCCACCGTTTGGATGGATGCAAGCTTATGGATGCAAGCTTTCGGCCGCCTTTTGAAGAATCTTACATTATTGGAGCCGTCAGGTTGGCGGTACTTGAACGCATCCCCCATGTAAAGCAAAGGGGGGTGATCCAACGAGTTCCACAGCCCATCAATAAAAGTATTAGTGAGGGCTTCTTGTCTCTTTGATTTTTTAGGCATCGTCGCGACCAAATGAATGGTGCGCTCCATGATCATTGTCTTGTCATCTTGCAGAGTCTCGCGCTTGAGCTTGGCGGTGATGATATCCTTTAGTGTTTTCAAGTCTAAACAACTCTTAGCACTCCCAAGGCAGTTCCTCGGTACAGAAATTAAAAAGGAGGAACTTGCCTCCCCAACCAAACGACCTGAGATCCTCTATGAGGCCTGGCCGTTTCAGAATCGGTCTATAGGTTCCATCTCCCCTCTCGACAGGAAGGGGCCGCTTAGACGCCGTGCGCAACTGCATCAACGATCCCATGGAGGAAGGCTTCTTCTTCTTGTGAGACTTGTGGTCTGATTGCTGTCGCGCGACTTGATTTGAAGTTTCTTTGTGTTGATCATGATTGCTGTTGGATTGATGGCCGTTGGCGTGTGTGCCATTGGCATGCGCACCGTTTTGCGCGCCATTGGCGACATGCTCACCATTGATTTCCCCGCCAGGAGACATGATTGATTGTTACTCTGGCGGACAGCTATGATTCAGTGGGAGCACAGAAACCTTCTTGTGCATTTTCCGAGCCCTGGCTTTCCTTATATATGATTTGAACAAAGTCCAGTCACACACGCCGACAGTAAATTGGACCACACCAGACTGAGACAATCAGGTCGTTTATTTGCGGCAACATTTTCCTTGGGGGGGTTTTCTCAAGGCTGGCGCTGCGTACAACTACATATTACTGGGAGCCAGCGTGATTGTAGCATCGCCCATTGTCATGACTCATGACTCATGGCTCATGACTCCATGAGCATATCCATACCGGGTCTTGATTCTTCACCTCTTGAAGGAAAAGGAATTATTGACGTTGGAGGGGAGGTTGTGTACGGTGCCATTGAGCGGCGCTGCACGATCCCCAGCCCGTAAATCGAGCGAAATGTTGAGCTAAAGCAGCGGCTTGCAGGTATCGACTGGCATAGATTGTTAGGTTCCAAGTTCAGCAGGGTGCTGATGGCGTTGTCACAAATTCGACTCTCGACAGACCGTTTAATGTCCTTTTTGGCCAACCAGGCGGCCCATCGTTGCGCGGCATGGGAAGTGAAACGGTAATACTGCACATACGACGACGCTCGTGTGGCGCGTCGTGAATGGCCAACCATCTGGGATTCGTGCAGACCGTTTGACCCAGGTAGTATTCCGTACGGAGAAAATCATACATGTCTCTCACGAAGGCTGGCCGATCGGAGCAACTCTGGCTCATCCGCTATCGAATCTCTCAGACAATCGATGAGTATTTCTTGATCGCCCCAGCCATTGAACATGGACAGTTTTCGGCCAACTTGACGATGTTTGGCCAGAATTGAACCATCTTAAACCAAATGGGAAGGCCTGCCCTTCCTCTAGTTCCTTCACAAGAAGTGACACATCAGTTGGTAACTAACAATCACAGCCGTAAATCGGACCCGCCGAACATGTCGATTTGCACATTGGTTTGCTGCGTGGCGCTCTTTCGGCTCTTTCGGCTCACTGCAAGCGAAGTTACAAGCAATCAATCGACAAAAATATCGACGTCGAAGCCGTGCGGGGGCTTGGGCCCGTCTCAGATCCCCAGTCTACAATAGTGACCACGCCAGTCACACAATGCCACCTTGAGCAGATCATTTCTTGTTTACCTGCTGGTTTTCTCTTCATATCGTGAAATCTTGTTCTTCAGCATCGGTTGGTTTTTTTCGTTGTTTCTTTGCGGGACGGATGGGAACGGTGCAACCCAGTGTGCTGTTGTGAGGCTTTAAATCACTCGCAAGAGAATTCTGTGAATTCTTCAGCCGTGCTACACATGAAAAGTGCCTTTGTAACACAAGAGGCGCCTGTTTCGAGGATGGACAGAAACCAAATATCATGTGGTTTAGTACTTGCTTATTTGTCCCTCCTTCATATTGTTGTTCATACGGAGTACTAATCAGCTCTTGGTAGTGATGGTGTTTGATCCAAGAATTTGAATCTATTGATTCGCATGCCTTAGCAGCAATATTTTCCGTTCTCGCCTGGGCATTGTATATACGTTCTTTGTACTCGTTGTTTCGACAGAAGATAAGGAGTGTGCATGCGAGATGAAATTTCATGTTGCCAGTCATGTTCGGCCTCTCTTCCGAAGCAAAGTTTCGCACGTTCAAGTGTACGTGTATGATCACATTTGCCAAGTCCATGGCTCACGGCGAGGCCACATACTCGATAAGTGTGCAGCGATGACGGGATCATTGAGCTCGTAGGTCCTTTACATCAAACGGCATCTTGTCGTTCTCGTATACGTGTCCGTTTGGATGCTCGGTTTCCCGATACAGGTTGCCGATATCGTGTTGGTGAAAAGTGTCCGACTTTCTGCAGTCCAGAATATGATCAAGGCCAGGTGGATGTGTTAGGCGGAAGATTCCGTATCTGATTGCAACGGTTAGCCCAGAGCTTAGTTCCAATGGACAAGCACTACTTACGAGGGAGTAAACTTAGGTGCGCAGACGATAGCAATACTCTCGGGCATCATGACCTGGTATCCGGCGTGGGTATGCAAGTCCCGAGAACTCATGAAACAGGTTTGAGTAGGATGGGTGTGAATCCATCCAAGTACCATCAGGTCTTCTCCCGCGCAGAAATCGAATATTGCGCTCTCGTTTTCCGTTTCGCAGGTATCAGAAGTGCATTTCTGGTCAGGGATGAGCAAGCATCGCACGAACAGGGCGTTGTTGACTGGTGTGCCGCATAGAATGCCACACATTTCTAGACCCTTTCTGGTGTTCTGAGAGGCGATGTCTAAGAAAGTAGCTCGAAGCTTGTTCGGTAGGAAAATTGAGCGAATAGGGTCCCCATTCTCGAGGTATGCGCCCGGCTTAAACGCCAGTCTCTCTTTTCTGGGTACAGATGGTGTCTCGAGGGGTCCTTTGGGGGGCACTGGGGGCTGGTTTTGTCCGTCAAAGTAAGATGAATATGAGTTTGGTCTCGATTCGAGCGTCGGTAATTTGTGTGGTATGGGGGGAGGTGCATCGCTGGGAGGAGGCGGGGGGTCATGACTGTATTCTTTAGGCGGTCGATGAGGTGGAGGCAAGGCGGGTTGAGCTGATCGGTCTGGCACGAGTTGGTCGAACTGCACAGGCTGAGATTTTGATATTGATGGATACATGCACGGTCTTGTAACACCTTCTCCTGCCGGTGCCAATGCTGTCTCATAATTGTCTTTTTCGAACTGATCTCGCTGTGAAGCATCAGTGGCCTTTCTAGCCGCCTCCATCTGGCTTTGAAGGTCTATATCGAGTCTCTGTCCGTTATTGAAGCGCGGCGACAGGATCGTAGCACCGTAGACCTTGGCATGCCTATGCGCTTGTCTTGCAGTATCTCTTCGCGCCAGCTCCTTCTGTGCCAGTTCCACGGCCAGTTCTTGGTGCTCGGAGGCATCTAGAACAGTGGCATTACCACTAAGACTCGGGTCTTGGGCGGCAAAATCGCCGTAACTTGAAGGAGGTTTCGCTCGGGTCGTTTTCGATATCTTCAGTTCCGCGGGTGCCATACGTTCCCACTCTTCATACTGATCACGAATAATCGGTTTAATCTTTTCCAGATCGGCCAGAACAGTATTCATGCGCTTCGAGAGCTCCTGAACAGCCAAGCGGCTTTCAGGTGCTTTGTACTGAGGATGTTGGCGAAGCTTGTCCAAAACAAGCACTGAATGTCTGTACAGCATCATGTATGCTCGGCCATAAGCGCCATCCGATAACGCAAAAGCAGCCTGTGGAGATACTGTTAGCAACTCGATTCAAAATGGACATAGGACTGGATGAGCATAGCTGAACTGGCTCACCTCTTGATACAGAGTCTCTGCAGCTCTAGTCCAGTGTTTGAAGGGAATGTTGATATTGAAATTGAAGTTTTCAGCTTGTGATACCAGCTCCTTCACACTCTGCGGGCGCGATGGCCGCGTGATTAATCTGGCGTCCATGCTGGACGGGGCTCCGCGGACTCAGGCTAGTATTGTCACGATTCTACCGGGTGGCTAGCAGGCCTCGGTCCTTCTTGATATTTCAGGTTGTATCGAGTTCATATTGGTCTAGTCAATCGAAGGCATCGATGGAAGGTGCGCTTTGTTGAAGCAGGATGCAGTGTTTGAGGTTGAAGTGACCTGGGCTGACTGGCAGACGGGGAAGCAGTTGAGTGATGGTGGGGCAAGTTTCAGGGTCGCCGCTTCGGGAGCTGTGACGCAGCGTGCCAGCAAGGTACATCCACTCTACATACGTACATCAAGCCGCGTACCATCCGACAAGCCCGCCAACCAACACATTGCAACGTTTGCCACGATATGTAAATATCGAGTTCCGTCCCGGGGGCGAATTTTCCCGACTTTCCATTCATAATCTACTATGAGTCTAGTCTGCCGATTGCGGTGACTGTCCGCCAGCAGAAGCTTGAGCAGAAGCTTGTAGTTGGAGGATTTCCGTCTTCTTCTTTTCCAGCTTGTCCTGTGTCTCGTTAATTTGTCCCTCTAATCTCGTGCTACCATACACAATGTTAGCTCTCAAAGTCTTGGTACCAAAAGTCACCAGTGGTGGCGCCTACACTTCTCCTTGGATGAAGTCAAGTCGTCCCTTGACGGTGCCCTCCGCTTCCACCTTGTCTTGTTTCAACAATACCGGTCCCATAAGCTTGTAAATGGTCTCATCATCCCCCAGCCTTTCGAACTCCTGTTCAAAGTGTCAGTTCTCAGGTAATGTGACGGCTGATATGACTTCACTAACCTTGAAGACTCCAGCGTTCTCTTGTTGTTGGCTCTGTAATTTTTGCCGTGAATTCACTGTATCTTGAAGCTCTGTTTGGGTTGCATTAGTTGTGTCTTCCTAGGAGCTGGACTTGCCTGGCCCTAGAATGTCAGAGGCGGTCCTACCTTGTTGTAGTTTCTGATAATCCTCAGACATGGCTTGGAGCTTGGCTTGGAGTTCGGCCATGGTCGCGCAAGGTCAAAAGGGGCTGAAAGCGAAGTAGACCGGCACCTGTGAATGGGTCGTCTCTGTCCAGCCAGTGTCTGTCAGTGTCTGTTTGATACGTGGCCAAGCCGTGTAATGGTGATATATGGCCCTGGCTGGTGTTCACTGTTGACCGAAGCTCAAGTCTGGTGCTTTTTTGCCCCACCGTCGCAGAACAGAGAGGTAGCAACATCAAATTGATATCGATAAGCAGCGCAGCGCGTGCATACAGTATGTGTAAGGGGTCTGAAGGGGCCTGAAGGGGCAATGCTTTTTGGTTGGGTGTTACCCCGCCAATCTGCAGACAGGTACAGTCCAACCAAGTCTGACGTGACCCTTGCCTTCTACTCAGCTCGCAGTACGCCGGGCAGACGTCAACGGCTTCCATCACATTTTGCCTTCACTTTCGCGTCTCGCCGGTACTGTTTCTTTCTCGTCGACTCTTCACCTCTTGGACGAGCAGCGCGTCTATCTGCATCCGCCCTTGTGCTGTTATACTGGTCACGTCTCGCGCCTCATTGACCACAACCATTGTCCCGCTGCCCCCGAGTTTCTCCAACCACATACCATAGAGGGCGTCACAATGTCGACAAATTTTCGCGACCGGGCCATCGCCGAGGTCCAGAAGGCTATTGCTGCCGACCATGCCAAGGAATACCAGAAAGCCTTCGATCTGTACATGTCAAGCATGGAGCTCTGGGTCAAAGCCCTCAAGTGGGAGAAGAACAAGGCTCTAAAAGCAACCATGCAAGAGAAAATGGCAACGTATCTCGACCGCGCCGAGAAGCTCAAACAATTTCTGCAATCCGAGGCAGACACCAACGCCAATGGAGGAAAGGCTCTTATGGGGGCAAACGGCGCTAGCACGGGCAAAAGCAAGGGAGCACCTGAAGACGATGATAGCAAAAAGCTGCGGAATGCTTTGTCGGGTGCCATCCTGCAAGAAAGACCAAACGTTCGGTGGGAGGATATCGCCGGCCTGGAAGGCGCAAAAGAAACCCTGAAGGAGGCTGTGGTGCTACCGATCAAGTTCCCAACCTTGTTTCAGGGGAAAAGACAGGCGTGGAAGGGCATTTTGTTGTACGGCCCCCCTGGTACCGGAAAAAGTTATCTCGCCAAGGCTGTGGCCACAGAAGCCAACAGTACATTCTTCAGCATCAGCAGTTCTGATTTGGTAAGCAAGTGGATGGGTGAAAGTGAAAGGTAAGTGTCTTGTACACCTCATCATCCAGAACAAATTACATCTCAGACTAAGTAACCCTGATATGCAGACTTGTGAAAGCTCTATTTTCTATGGCGAGAGAAAACAAGCCATCAGTCATCTTCATTGACGAGATTGACGCCCTCTGTGGTCCTCGCGGCGAAGGCGAATCTGAAGCTTCCAGACGTATCAAGACTGAGATCCTCGTTCAGATGGACGGTGTCGGAAACGACAGCAAAGGCATTCTTGTTCTGGGAGCCACCAACATCCCTTGGCAGCTTGATGCAGCCATCCGTCGCCGGTTCCAAAGACGTGTCCATATTGGACTCCCTGACCCTAACGGCCGAGCAAGAATGTTCAAGCTGGCCATTGGCGATACCGATACGGGATTGCAGGCTAGCGATTATAACACCCTTGCCAATATGTCGGATGGGTTTTCGGGAAGTGACATTGCTAATGTGGTCCAGCAGGCCCTCATGCGTCCTGTTCGCAAGATTTTGCAGGCAACTCACTTCAAGGTTGTATGTTTTAAACCAGGCGACACGGTTGGGCGCGACATATGCTAACACAAAAGCTAGGTGATGAAAGACGGCAAGAGGATGCTGACGCCTTGTTCCCCCGGAGACCCCGAGAAAATTGAAATGACCTACGACGGCGTCACTTCTGATGAATTACTAGCGCCTGATGTCAATTTGAAGGACTTTGAGATGGCCCTTGCAGACTCGCATCCTACAGTGTCCAAGGACGACATTAAGAAGCAAATCGACTGGACCAATGAGTTTGGCAGCGAGGGTGCTTGATGGCATTGAGTTGCAGCTTGGTGGGATACAAATATACATACAGCATGACGGCGTCCTCTGGAGTTTATATGGGCATTTGGCAAGCTACCAGTTTTATCTTGTCTTTTGGAGTTGGCGTGGCTGCGTACCAAAAAGGGATGATGGTCGATCTGTTCGCTGGCGTTGATTGCAAGTCTTCACTTTTGCAGTCCATCTTCATAATGACTTTGCGACTCTGTAGTGGCGAACTGTTGTAACTTGTGGCACTGCCATTCATTCAAGGCGCGTTGCCAATGAATGGTACGCGCTGGTCTCTGTGCAATCAACCCTCGGGTACCATCCTTTGGCGTGCTTTTTAGCTCGAGAGATATGTAGAAATGTGTCCGAATTTACAACGGGAGCAATGAAACTCAATCTCCAGCCATCCATTGCTGTTCTCAAACGGCTCTGATGAAGAAGTGCTGGTGAATTGAATTGTTGGCCCACGGCTGAACTTGCAAGGCATCGGCTGGTATCCACCGAATTCGGCCATTTTGGGAAAGCTGCGACAAAGCGTCGGCCAGCTTCAACAAGTTCCTGCATCTACTCCGTACGTACTCCGTTCCACACATCGACAAAAAATAAAGGCGATCGCAAGTAGTCCATGCAGCCCAAAGCCGCCCCATTGCTGGCCCGACTTCACCATGGCCACATTTGCATCGCAAAAGTGGCTGTCACGTCCATCCCACTTCATGCGCGCGGCAAGGTGACCAGCACCAAATCAAAGGCATCGTCCATGCTCGCTGTGACCAGCGATATTGCACGAAAGCTCGACAAGACGGGTGTATGGAGGCGGACAGCAGGGCGCAAAAATGCCAATGCTATTCGCGCAATCGAGCCACGCAGGGTCAACATAGTCAGCGATGACCTCTGCGGTACGTACCAGAATATTTTTTTTTAATTTTTTTCCCCCGCGTCGTCGCGTAGTTGCACCGTCGCTGCCGTCCTCGAGCTGATTCTGAAAAACAACCCACAGACGACATCATCAACTATATTGGCCCGTCGATCGAGCGACACCGAGGATGCGACCTCGTTGACCTGAACCCCGGAGCAGGAGTCTGGAGCCGCAAGCTCCATGACCATCTTCAGCCCCGCAAACATGTCATGATGGACCTCGATGCCGAGCTTTACAGCCCCTTCCTGGCCGATCTTCTGGCGAAGGAGAATGTCGAACTTGTGCCAAAGTCGGGGCTCGTGTGGAAGGACCTCCTCGAGATGATTGGCACGCATTTATCAGAACAGCACGAGGTCTCCCCCGACACTGCCCCGAGTCGCAACGACACGCTGCTTGTCACGGCAAATCTGGCCATGTACCCGAAGAAGTCGTTCCAGGGATTCGACAGCATAAGCTCCATGGTTCTCTACCAGCTCATGTCGAGCATCCGCACGTCGACACTCTTTCAACGGTACGGCCTGGTCCGCATGCTCATATGGGTGAATGATGAAGACAAGCGACGGCTGTTGCCCCGATCGATCAACCGCCGCAAGAAAAGCGCCTTTGAGGCAGAGCTGTCGAGTGAGTGGATCCACGAGGTTGCCGGGTTGGACGCAGAGGTGGAAGACCGCAACGCGCTCCGGGACGAGTGGATCAACATCGAGTCGGCGAGTCACACGATGAGGCGGATGGAGGCGGCTGGTCTCGAGATGCCCAAGGGCCGCGAACCACTGGCTCACTCGAAGCTGCTGCGGTTGGAGCCCGAGCTGCTGTCGGGTCAGAAACTGGCGGGTGTTCGGCCACCCACGCTGGCTCGGCCGTTCAAGCAAGAGCTCGAAGAACTGCAGCAGGAACTATCTGGTTTCGAAGAACCGACCAGGAGGCTCAAGGCTCTGCGGCAGCGGGAGAGATATGACCATGAAGATGCCCTCGTGTACCTGGAGCTCCTGCAACAGCGAGATGCCATCATGGCGCTGGCGCTCTCTGCACCCGCCGAGTTCGAGAGAGCCAACGCGGCATGGAACGACCGCATCGACAACCTCAAGAAGAACACGCGCAACGAGTTCAACGGCATCAAAGACAGCTACCATCTCTTCTGCCAGTCACCGCCCGCCTTGCTCTGGGACAGACGGGACTACGAACCCCTGTCGGCAAAGGGGGACGAGTTCTTCCCCAACGCGCCCACGGCACTGCTCGACATCCAGCCAAAGGCCATGCATGCGCTCTTCCGACAGCACGGGCCAAACAGCTCCCGCGCGGGCGACATGTCCGACGTCATGCTGCGGTACTGGTTCCACCATACCCTGCTTCCCATTCACAAGGCAATGGAAGGCCTCTGGGGAGGATTCGGGGACTTGATCACCGAGTGTCCGAGCGTGAGGGCCGCCAACAGAGGGGGCACGCCCATGACGGGCAACGGCGCGCTGACGGCCCGGGCTGTGAACGAAGAGCAGTGGGCAGAGATTCTGCAAGCGTGGATGCACTGGCCTTTTCGGCCGAGCTACACGCAGATGCTTGGCAGGCTGGTCGAGGACGTGGAGGGGGATGTGGACGAGGAGGATACAAAGTCTGGCGCGACAGGGTTGGACTTTTAGACTTGCAAGATACTGTACGATACATGCCTTGATTCACACATAGGCAAAAACCGTATGTGACTCCCGAAGACGTCAGCGCCAGGGTCTCTGGGAGAGTCCCTGGGCAGAAGTGACGGTTTGGCGACCCGGATGGAAACTTGTTGGGAACAAGTTGACTCTAGCTCACTTGGGGTGCGTCGAGCCTGAGAAGGAGAGGCACAAGCTGTTTTGGGGCTCAATTGAGGAATAAACGAGCGGCCAACCATCGTTGTTGCGAGCAGGGCTGCGTGGTGGGTTCAAGAGCAAGGGCGAGAATGCTTCGTCTTCTCAATAAAAGAAACGAGGTATCACTGGAGAATGTGCTTGCTGAATGAATGAAAGGGAGCAAAAAGTAGAATAATATAAGAGAGGCCCTGGAATCGTATTAACGCACTGTCAGAGCCCTCCATCCCGTCCCAGAGCAACTCCCACGCGTGATATCTGTTCAATAAAAAAAACAATGGAGCAATCTCCCCGTAAAACGCCAGTTCGCTCGAGGGCCCTTACCCCGGCAAGGCCGTGAAAGTAACGCACCAATGTTTGCCTGCCCAGACCATAAAAATGTATATCCCCCTTTCATAGGTCCATTTCATCTTGTTACACGTTGTCTCAACAGTTGACTCTACACACTTTCGAATCAGCTCTTACCACCACCAGTTCCAAGCGTTTTCAAGCGAAGGGTTCTTCATAACATCGTCAACCCAGCCCATACTGTCTCGACTGTCGTCCATGACGCGAGCATATTCTAATAGTAGGCGAAGGACATATATTGACATGTCTTCTTTGCGAAGAACCTTTTCGGCCCATTCTTGACCCTCCATGGCAATCTTCTCCGCGGTCTTGTCGTGGGCGTTGCGGCCCTGGTATCCGATGAAGTATTCCATAATACCGAAATAGTCGAGGAATCGGCTGTCCATGGGCACAAAGTGTTTCCAGGGGACTAGACGAGAGTCGTGCCACTCCCGGAAGATGGTGGCCTTGATGGGGAGCGATGTAGATCGCAGGAATCCAAGATATCGGCCAGAAAAGGAGTTACCGTCGATGTCAGGAACGAACTTGTTGTCGTACTGCTGGGCCATTTTGATGCCCTCGGTGGTTTCGAAATAGAAATCGGTGTAATTGCACCTGCCGTCCTGTGGAGGGGTGCACATGAGATCGACGAAGCTAACGTTGGCAAACTCATCCACCCATTGACCAAGCTTGTTCTCCTTTTGAGCCTGGAGACCATATTCTGCTCCGGGCAAGACAAAGTTTTCAGGTTTAGCTTCACCAGATTCGGCGGCGCTGATTTTGGTTCCGTTGTTCAGGGATACGAACCGGTGGCGCTGGAAACCACGCCAATTGTTCGGAAAATTCTTGCCGCCAGTCGCAACACCGCGCCAGATGACCTTGTCATCTTTCTCCTGCCACTGAATACCATGGTCGTTGCCTCCACCGAAACGCTCTTCCTCGTTCCAGTACATCGGCGCGGGTAGGAGGATTTCATTGTTCACCGTCAATTTGGAGCCGCCGAACATGGGAAAGAAGGTCTTGGTTGACTTGGTGGATAAGGGATGGATCAGAATGCCCTCAAGGCCCTGCAGATCAGGTTGGTGGCAAATCTGAACTGACATGGTGTAGTTGGAGACATAGCCTTTGTAGAGATGAGGCTTGGCGTACTCGCTGGTGATGTTGGGAGGGTCAGCGAACGATGTCTGGAGTTCGGTCGTTCTTGCAAGACTGTCTGGGGAACAGCCACGGCGAGCAATCTTGTAGAAGAATTCTGCGAGCCGTTGTCAGCGTGTTTGTCATGACAGTAGTACTCAGTTGCAACATGGGAAGAACAAAGGCAATGTATTTTTGAGAAAGGCTGAACATACCGTCTTCCTCCCATTCTTTCTTTGAGACATGGCCAGCCAGGAATCCCGTCCTTGGCGCAGGCCACCGTTGGAACTCGTTCTTCATTGACTTGGCTTTGTGTAGCTTGACAGTCTTGGAAGCATTCTTCATGTACCCGTTCATCTCCTCCCATGGCACAACTAATCGAGGCTCATCCATCGCATTTAATGCAATATCCATGTCTGGAAGCAGGTGTTCGATAGTTTTGGTCATGTTGAGCCACACCTTGGTCCAAAACCAATCACTCCCCGCCTTGGCAACACCATCACGAACATTGATTGTCATTTCAAACTGGCTAGCCTCGCGACGCATGGGAGCCGGATCAACTCCCCAGAAGGGCTCAAGGTCATGGTAGATTTGGTCGAAAAATCCCTCAACAACCAGAGCATTATGCGACCGCGCAAACTCAAACCACTTGTCAAAGTGAGGGGGGGGGTGTCGCCCACGTCGTTTACGATACTCCTGAGCTGCCTCTTCCACTGTATTGGATTCCCCAGAAGTGAGGCTGGCAAACGCGTGTTGCGCGTCATAGAGCAGTTTATCGATAGGGTGACGTCCGGCCGAATCCGTCGATGTTACAGTTCTGGAGGAGTCAGGTCGTTCTGTCTTGTCCTGTTTCTTGGGGGCCGCTTGCGAGGAGTCGCCAGCCGCTGGTGGCTGCTTCGGTGGACTTGACGAAACTGACTCGTCTTTTCGTGAAAAGTCGACGGGAAAAGATTCTTGGATATCCTTAGAGATGGGGCGGCTTAACGACGGGTCGACTCGAATGATGGTGTCGGAATTCTGGTGGAACAGCCAAAAGGCTGTCAAGAGAATGAAGGCCAAAATCCCATATCGCAAGAAGCCTGATGGTCGACGAGGGAAAGGTCCTGGGCCTAAAATTTTTGCCATTGTTTCTTGCGATGCCCGCGCCGGGCAGGCGAAAGGGCGTTTCGGGAGAGAAGAGTGTGGGTTGCCCAGTCAATCGATTTCTCGTACTTGCCGAGGATGGCAAGAATCACCGCTGAGAGTTCGGCGCCGAACGCCCCGGACCGTTGTATCGATTCTTTGTGAAGTGGCACAGGGGCTTCTTCTTTGAAACGGACGCGAGATCTGACGGGAAGCGACTTCGCGGCTGTGGGTGCGGAACGATTCACGTCGATCTGTGGGCGATGTTCGCGATCCGGTGTCGCTTACCGGTGTCGCTTACCGGTGTCGCTTACCGGTGC
Source organism: Epichloe elymi (assembly GCA_023658475.1). NCBI lineage: Eukaryota > Fungi > Ascomycota > Sordariomycetes > Hypocreales > Clavicipitaceae > Epichloe > Epichloe elymi. Next base: position 2,000,700 of record CP098278.1, on the reverse strand, counting down.
CGCTTACCGGTGTCGCTTGCCAGAGGCGTGGTTTTCGAGCAGTCGTATGGAATATGGGATTTCTGGGATGCGCAAGCTGCAAAGTGAGAATGCAAAGCAGCGCGTATCGCGTGCTTGATTGCCACAGGACAGGTTGTTCAATTCAAGGGACGCAGTCTCTGCACCACTTCCCGAGGATGGGACAGGGGTGTGACGAATATCAAAGGATCCGCCAAGTCATCAACAAGGCCCTTCGGCCCGTGGACGATGACAATTTATAGAAAGGACATGGAATGAGAATGCCAGCTCGCGTCATTGAGTCGTTGCTAGGGAGTAACTCTGTACAAGCCCACCAACATAACAGGCCCGTCGCTGGCAGGTGCCAGGTATGCAAGCACGGACCTACCCAAGACCGTGATCCAGTCTTTTAGCGTGCGTCTTATTTGCCTCATGTTTCAAGTTCACATGCGAAACAGCATAACTTTAACAGCGATACATCAAAAATAAAGGCAAAGGCAAATAGGCTAAGTGAGTTACCTAGGATATACTTCGTACGTAATATACTATGCTAAGGGTAAAAGTATCTGCCATGGTTTTACTAAGCATTTTATTAGGACATGCTAATAATTCGTACGCTGCTATAGGTACTTCTTGCTAGGTATATAAAGGCCTCATCGCTGTCAAGGGGGATATTACAGGAACTTCACAAAGCATAAGATACAATCCGGATTGCAGACAGACTAACGCCGTCCCTGCCCCTGTTGGCTAATTGCCGACTTTGGCTGCGTGGATTGCTTCTCCCAATCTCCAGCTTAGACCTTGCGAAATATATATCCCTTTGGCGGTAGGTTTATCAGCTAAATTTACGGAGTAGATACCTTACTATACGTAAAAAAGAATGGGCCTTCTTCTTGCTTGCTCCCTCACGACTGCCAAAGGGATAAGCGAGCTTCGGAGCATAAATCAGAATGACAGACAACCTGACCACTCGATCCTAGTCTTTTCCTCTTTGGATCAACAATTTAAGACTCTTTCATTCCTCCCCATCCCCCAAATCTGCCAAGTCCACACAAGCTGATCGTCGATCAAGATAACGGCAATCTGAGACACACTGTCCGGACATGGACAGCATGACATGCGTTCAACTACGTGACTATTTCCGTTACTCACTTTAGTCACAACCAATCAGCTTCCCCCGACAGGCTCCAGGCTGCTATGAGCGACCACAGGGCTGGAACGAGACGGGGCGTCATTGAAGGCTGAAATCTTCCAACTTGGAGGGGGCAAAGGCAGTGACTTATCTGGCAGCGGCGACAGACAACAGGTAGATCATTCCATTGATGGCAAGTCTCTCGGACGAGTAGCTGCAATTCTTCATTTCTTTTATCAAACTGATGCTCAATCCATCGAGATTTACTTTTGATTACAGAGCCACTCGACCGAGGATTTCAAAATGCAAGGTAATTTGTCAGCGTGCAAATTCGCCGCTAGGCTCAACGAAGTGGTCATGCGGAAGAGGGACAGAGAATCAATGCCAGGTCGGCATTCTCCAAACATCACTGCTTGATGATCGATACCGAAGAGCAAGCGCAGAGAGACATTAGCGAGTAACCGAAGATGGAACAACGCTTAGGGCATTGCTTCCTTGCAATCTGCGCCTGAGGTTCCAAATAATTCAATTTTGATACTGTGCAGATCTTGGCCCATAATCATCATGGTTCATCTTGTGCTTGAATCCAATCTCGCAACGGCATGTGAAGAAGTCCATTACCGCGCCAGGTCGAAGCCTTCTGCCAATATAGAAAGAAGACTTGCTCTGAGGGCCTTTCTTGGTGCGAGTATGGCTCACAGAATGGCGATGTCTGCATACTTCAACTCCGCTAATATTACCAGCATATAGCAAGGCATTCAGTCAGTTGAGGCCTTTGTCAGGCTTTCCTCGTCAACTGCAGGCTTCCTGGCACTGATAGCAAATATCTCCAGTACTTCTGCGCGTAATACCCTCTCGCGCCTCCGATTGCATTAACAAAGTATTTCTCGAGACGCAAAAATATGATGATGTAGTACGGTATTGCGGCTATAATCCAAAAAAGTCGCAGCATTGGTCGAACGTTCTCAGAGTAGTCGTGCTCTTCAACTTTAACAAAGCCCGCCTCCTCAAAGAGCTGTTTGTAATACCCGCGCTTGGCGCGCTGCCACGTCGGCATGGCACCATACTCGCTGACTTCCTTCATGAGCTTGGCAAGTGTCTTTCCAATTTCTTCGTCGGACTTGTAGTCATGGTCGTACTCGTGCATGGCGACGTGGCCGCCGGGTCGGAGGATGCGGTAGAATCCTTTCAATACCTCCAAGGGATCTGTGGCGTGAACGAGAGTCTCCATTGTGTAGACCCCATCGAAACTCTCCGTTTGCAAGGTTTCCAAATGGTGGTAATCCATTTTCTGAACTGATACAAGAGAGCCAAGCTCACCAGACCGGGAGACGTTACGCTTTGCTTTGGCCAGGTGATGATCCATGACATCTATGGCGGTCACTCGCAGGCCATGGTGTTGGCCATGTACAAAGCAACATGGCCAACTCCGCAGCCGGCGTCCAAGACCTGCGAGCCGGGAGGAACATCGAGGAGCCTGTACAGCTTTTCTTCCATCCTGCGCAGAGGACCATTTAATGGAAACATGAAGTACGTGTCTTTTTCCCAGTACCCAAAGTGGCGCGTGTTCCCCAAAAGAAGCCAATAGCCAAGTCGCGATTCGAAAGACTTGTAGAGACTCTGCAGTCCAGGATTGTTCTGTTGCAAGAAAGAAAAAAGAGGCGCATGTCGCAAGGCATGTAGGGGACAACAAGCGCAGAAATAAGTGGCCAAGTCGTCGTCCGTCGTGGGATTGTGCAGTAGTAAGTGGGGTTGACAAGCCATCTAGCTGCTTGTCTCGGTCGAAACGGCTTTCGAATTTACGGCGCCAGCGCGTAGTAGTGCCATGGTTAGCCATTCAAAACAACCAGATTGGTGTCGCGGGGCATCAGTGCAGATGTTGCACCCACAAGGGCATAATTGATCCCGGTCGCACGATAGTCTCGCTATTTAACTAGCTAAGACAGGAGTCTACCCCTAGCTAGTTATTTTCTAAGACCTCTATAACTTTATAGTATATTTTAGCACTATATAAGTACCCTACTAATAGTAGAGGTACTTAGGTATTTAGACTATAGTTTATACCCTCTTATAGGGTTAGATAACTTAATAGATATAATTATACTAAACCCTAGCTTTATAGTCTAATATAGTAGTAATTATATAGTGTTTATAATAATTATACCTTCTTCTAAATTAGTACTCTTCTCTTTAAATTAACTAATTATTTAATCTTTAAATAATTAGTATAAATATAGTAAAAGAAAGGCCTAATTTATTAATATTATAATTAGGTAACCCTAGCACACTAGGATTAACACTACTATCTATTAGTTTAATAATAATATTACTATAGGTATCCTTATAATATCTAAGGAGTCTTCTAAGAGTAATAAGCTAGCTATTAAGCTATAGGAGCCCTATTACTAAGACCTATAGTATAAGATAGTTAAGGTAAGAGCTATTAAAGATAGAATCTAGGTCTTTATTAATCCTAATTTAATTATATAGCTAGATTACCCTCCTAAGCCTCTAATCCTTATAGGAAATAGGACTCTAGTGAAGAGAAGGGTAGTAGAGGCTATATAGAATTAATTATCTATTGTTATGGACTGGCCCCTAGGCGACTGCGATAGGGCGTTGATATAGTATTAAGAAACTTAGGGAAAGAGAAGAGAAAGGTAGGAAACCTATCCTTACTAGGGCTCTTATAACCCCCTAACTACCTTACACTTATCCTCTTCCCTATGCCTTTATATATATAGTTATTGAAAATGGAAGGGGAATCTAGCTAGAGGGATAGGAAGACCTCCCTAGTAGATTCCAACGCGGCGGCTTCTAGATTCACTATAATACGACGATTCTTCAAGATATAGAGCTTTGATAGTTGAATATAGTAGATTTTAGCTAGACGAACGATCTAACGAGCAATAAGAGGATTTTCTAAGTCCCCTTATAGACCTACTAACTATATTGACGGAAGGGGGTTGCTAGCCGGGCCTTAGGAGCTATTTTTTATTTTCCGCAAAATTCATTTGTATGTGAAAAGTAAAAAATCGACTCACGACCATATAATCTAGCTACCCATGTGCACTAACTAAGCAATCTAATAAGCAACCCTATAAATAAAATACATCATTAAATCCAGAAAAAATCAAGGATTCGAATAGTATAAGTCAGCCTTTTATACAACTACTAGTTCCCTAGTTACAGTCAATTTTAGCTTCCCTATAGGGTAGCCTAGTCGGCTTAGTCATACAAGCCTGTGGGTTGGTTGTGTGCAGGAACGCAGGTCACAGCCAAAGCTGCTGGCCACGGCCAACAACGCTGCAGGCAACGCCTCGCAACCAACGTTGCAACAACGCAACTAGGCAACTAGTGGGCCTATAAAATAGTGCTATAAATAGCATAATTTTAACAATAGTATATATATATTCTAGACTTAGGGCCCTTAGGATTTGCCCCTGTATATATATAATATATATATACTTTAGTAGATACTTAGGACTATCTATCCCTATATATATATAATATATATATACTCTAGAGAATACTTAGGTAAAGCCTAAGCCCTTATATATACCCTTACTCCTTCTCTTTAATATATTATATAAGCCTATTATTTTAATCCTAGGACTAGACTAGGTATATAATATAGTTACTAAGCCCTGCGTTATTATTATATTAACCCTAGCCCTATCTTAAACCTTCTATCCTATTATTTTATTTTAGTCCTAGGTATAGGCTAGGCGTATAGCATGGTTATTAAGCCCTATATTATTATTATATTAACCCTAGCCCTACCCCTACTTTCTATCTACTATTTATTTTATTATAACTTTTACTTTCCCCTATATAGAAAATTTTCTAAGATATTATAAACCCTATTATACCTTCTTATTATACCCCTCCTAATAATACTTTATTTACCTATTATCCCTATATTATACCCTTATTAAATATAGCTAACTATAGTAGTAACTATTATAGTAACTCTAGTTACTATCCTTCTTATATCCTAGCTATTCCCTCTATACCTATAAATTAGTCTATTAGTAAGTTCCTTATAAAAGAAAACTTAGATAATAAGGAGTATACTACTTTATAAGTAGTATAATAGCTTTATAGGCTATATATTAAGAAATCCCTTACTATAGGTATTCTAAACTATAGTCCTCCCCCTAGTAATACCTTCTATCTCCTATATTAGTAAAACTATATAACCTATATTTAGATAATAAGGTATTTATCTATAGACTCTTAACTTTAATATTACTTAAAGGATCTTAAGGTTATAATTAAGGTAGGTAACTATATTATCTAGCCTAGTATCCTAAAGATAGTAGAAACTAAGAGATAGATACTAATACTATCCTAGGGCTTCTATACTCTTATAAGTTAATAGAAAGCCTTTCTAAACTAGGCCTAGTTTAACCTAGCTCCTATTTATTCTACCCTTAGGGTACCCCTTTCTTTTACCTTCTTTACTATAGCTTTAAATAAACTTAAGATTATTTCTTTTAGCTATAGTAGCCTTATAAGTAGCTATAGTATAGTAAGGTCTATATAGTAAGTTATAGGTATTCTACTCTAGTAGAACTAGTAGATTATAGGTAGTCTAAATACTATATATTAGGAATACTATAATTAATCTACTCTTCTCCTTAAAGCTCTCTTTTCTTATTACTATAGTAGTTAATAATATATTAAGTATAAAGATAACTTACCTTCTTATTATTACTATAAACACTCCTAACTTAGCCCTAACCTAGGGCTTATTAACTATTATATCTAATATACCCTAACTAGTAGGCGCCCCCTAGTATTAGACCCTATTCTTTACTTATCCCCTACTAGAGGCTAACCTAGAGATAGGTTAACCTTTATACTTACTAATTATTATTCTACCTATACTATCTAGAACTATAGAAATATCTATTCCCCCTATTATAATACTACCTATATCCCTATTATACCTATAGTAATACTAGCTACTATCCCCCTTAACTATAATAATAATTTAGTTAGGGGCTTAAGTAATATATCTATTATAATAGGTAGAGAGTACTAAGTTTACCCTAGTAATTATTATAAGTTAATAGGATATAGACTAGGTATACTTTATATATTATTAGAAGTCTTTATAGAAGTATAAGTAGTTTATAATTAATTTAGTTTATTATTATATTATATATCTCCTTACCTTACCTTAAACTTATTAAGGGCTTATATCTATACTATACTTTCTAATAGCTTCTATATTAGCTAAATATATCCTACCTATTTTACTAGTATATTATATCTCCTTCCCTAACCTAGGGTATTCTATACTACTAGAATCTATTCTACCTAGTACTCCTTAATAAGTTTATTATTATCCTTTATTAAAACCTATTCTAGCCCTAGGTAAGAGTCCTAAAGCCTCTAGCTAGGAAGAGGGTTCTCTATAGCTTATTTAATAAGGTCTATATAGAAAACTTGTTATGGACTGGCCCCTAGGCGACTGCGATAGGGCATCGGTATAGTATTAAGAAACTTAGGGAAAGAGAAGAGGAAGGTAGGAAACCTATCCTTACTAGGGCTCTTATAACCCCCTAACTACCTTATACTTATCCTCTTCCCTATACCTTTATATATATAGCATATATGTATTCTAGACTTAGGGCCCTTAGGATTTACCCCTGCATATATACGATATATATGCACTTTAGTAGATGCTTAGGACTATCTATCCCTACGCATACGCAATATATATATACTCTAGAGAATGCTTAGGTAAAGCCTAAGCCCTTATATATACCCTTACTCCTCCTCTTTAATATATTATATAAGCCTATTATTTTAATCCTAGGACTAGACTAGGTATATAATATAGTTACTAAGCCCTACGTTATTATTATATTAACCCTAGCCCTATCTTAAACCTTCTATCCTATTATTTTATTTTAGTCCTAGGCATAGGCTAGGTATATAATGTAGTTATTAAGCCCTGTATTATTATTATATTAACCCTAGCCCTACCCCTACTTTCTATTTACTATTTATTTTATTATAACTTTTACTTTCCTTTATATAGAAAATTCTCTAAGATATTATAAACCCTATTATACCTTCCTATTATACCCCTCTAAATAATACTTTATTTACCTATTATCCCTATATTATACCCTTATTAAATATAGCTAACTATAGTAGTAACTATTATAGTAACTCTAGTTATTATCCTCCTTATATCCTAGCTATTCCCTCTATACCTATAAATTAGTTTATTAGTAAGTTCCTTATAGAAGGAAACTTAGATAATAAGGAGTATATTACTCTATAAGTAGTGTAGTAGCCTTATAGGCTATATATTAAGAAATCCCTTACTATAGGTATTCTAAACTATAGTTCTCCCCCTAGTAATACCTCCTATCTCCTATATTAGTAAAACTATATAACCTATATTTAGATAATAAGGTATTTATCTATAGACCCTTAACTTTAATATTACTTAAAGGATCTTAAGGCTATAATTAAGGTAGGTAACTATATTATCTAGCCTAGTATTCTAAAGATAGTAAAAACTAAGAGATAGATACTAGTGCTATCCTAGGGCTTCTATGCCCTTATAAGTTAATAAAAAGCCCTTCTAGACTAGGCCTAGTTTAACCTAGCTCCTATTTATTCTACCCTTAGGGTATTCCTTTTTTTTACCTTCCTTACTATAGCCCTAAATAAACTTAAGATTATTCCTTTTAGCTATAGTAGCCTTATAAGTAGCTATAGTATAGTAAGGTCTATATAGTAAGTTATAGGTATTCTACTCTAGTAAAACTAGTAGATTATAGGTAGTTTAAATACTATATATTAGGAATACTATTATTAATTTACTCTCCTCCTTAAAGCTCTTTCTTCCTATTACTATAGTAGTTAATAATATATTAAGTATAAAAATAACTTACCTTCTTATTATTACTATAAATACTCCTAACTTAGCCCTAACCTAGGGCCTATTAACTATTATATCTAATATACCCTAACTAGTAGGCGCCCCCTAGTACTAGACCCTATTCTTTACTTATCCCCTACTAAAGGCTAACCTAGAGATAGGTTAATCTTTATACTTACTAATTATTATTCTACCTATACTATCTAGAACTATAGAAATATCTATCCCCCCTATTATAACACTACTGTTATGGACTGGCCCCTAGGCGACTGCGATAGGGCGTTGATATAGTATTAAGAAACTTAGGGAAAGAGAAGAGGAAGGTAGGAAACCTATCCTCACTAGGGCTCTTATAACCCCCTAACTACCTTACACTTATCCTCTTCCCTATGCCTTCACATATATAGCATATATATATTCTAGACTTAGGGCCCTCGGGATTCGCCCCTGCATATATGCGACATATATATACTTTAGTAGATGCTTAGGACTATCCATCCCTACGTATATGTAACACATATGCACTCTAGAGAATGCTTAGGCAAAGCCTAAGCCCTTATATATACCCTTACTCCTTCTCTTTAATACGTTATATAAGCCTATTATTTTAATCCTAGGACTAGACTAGGCGCGTGACGCAGTTACTAAGCCCCGCGTCGTTATTATGTTAACCCTAGCCCTATCTTAAACCTTCTATCCTATTATTTTGTTTTAGTCCTAGGCGTGGGCTAGGCGCGTGACGCGGTTATTAAGCCCTGTATTATTATTATATTAACCCTAGCCCCGCCCCTACTTTCTATTTACTATTTATTTTATTATAACTTTTACTTTCCCTTATATAGAAAATTCTCTAAGATATTATAAACCCTATTATACCTTCCTATTACACCCCTCTAAATAACACTTTATTTACCTATTATCCCTATATTATACCCTTATTAAATATAGCTAACTATAGTAGTAACTATTATAGTGACTCTAGTTACTATCCTCCTTATATCCTAGCTATTCCCTCTATACCTATAAATTAGTCTATTAGTAAGTTCCTTATAGAAGGAAACTTAGATAATAAGGAGTATACTACTCTATAAGTAGTGTAGCGGCCCTATAGGCTATATATTAAGAAATCCCTTACTATAGGTATCCTAAACTATAGTCCTCCCCCTAGTAGTACCTCCTATCTCCTATATTAGTAAAACTATATAACCTATATTTAGATAATAAGGTATTTATCTATAGACCCTTAACTTTAATATTACTTAAAGGATCTTAAGGCTATAATTAAGGTAGGTAACTATATTATCTAGCCTAGTATCCTAAAGATAGTAGAAACTAAGAGATAAATACTAGTGCTATCCTAGGGCTTCTATACCCTTATAAGTTAATAGAAAGCCCTTCTAGACTAGGCCTAGTTTAACCTAGCTCCTATTTATTCTACCCTTAGGGCACCCCCTTTTTCTATCTCCCCTACTATAGCCCTAAATAAACTTAAGATTATTCCTTTTAGCTATAGTAGCCCTATAAGTAGCTATAGTATAGTAGGGTCTATATAGTAAGTTATAGGCATCCTACTCTAGCAAAACTAGTAGATTATAGGTAGTCTAAATACTATATATTAGGAATACTATAATTAATCTACTCTCCTCCTTAAAGCTCTTTCTCCCTATTATTATAGTAGTTAATAATATATTAAGTATAAAGATAACTTACCTTCTTATTATTGCTATAAACACTCCTAACTTAGCCCTAACCTAGGGCCTATTAACTATTATATCTAGCGCACCCTAACTAGTAGGTGCCCCTTAGCGCTAGACCCTATTCTTTGCTTATCCCCTACTAGAGGCTAACCTAGAGATAGGTTAACCTTTATACTTACTAATTATTATTCTACCTATACTATCTAGAACTATAGAAATATCTATCCCCCCTATTATAACACTACCTATACCCCTATTACACCTATAGTAATACTAGCTACTATCCCCCTTAACTATAATAATAATTTAATTAGGGGCTTAAGTAATATATCTATTATAATAGGTAGAGAGTACTAAGTTTACTCTAGTGGTTATTATAAGTTAATAGGATATAGACTAGGTATGCCTTATATATTATTAGAAGTCTCTATAGAAGTATAAGTAGTTTATAATTAATTTAGTCTATTATTATATTATATATCTCCTTACCTTACCTTAAACTTATTAAGGGCTTATGTTTATACTATACTTTCTAATAGCTCCTATATTAGCTAAATATATCCTACCTATTTTACTAGTATATTATATCTCCTCCCCTAACCTAGGGCATTCTATACTACTAGAATCTATTCTACCTAGTACTCCTTAATAAGTTTATTATTATCCTCTATTAGGACCTATTCTAGCCCTAGGCAAGAGTCTTAAAGCCTCTAGCTAGGAAAAGGGTCCTCTATAGCTTATTTAATAAGGTCTATATAGAAGACTAGATAGATACCCCTAGGGATATCTAACTATACTATTAGTAGTGTTAGCACTTCTAAGACTATATATTTTGCTATAACCTAATTAAGTTTCTATAAAGGGCGGTTTATCTTAATATTCTTTAGTAAAAGCTACACTTTATCCCCTACCTAGAACTATTCCGCTAGCTATTAGGAAGCTAATATAGTGTCCTGCTGCCTTTATTAAGTATAGGCTATTATAGCCTATACTAGTTAAGTACCCTCTTATAGGTACTTAAGGAACTATATAGCTTATCCCTTAGGTATTATTATAAATACTAACTAGTCTAGTTATATCTAAATAGGTTCTAAATTATAGCTATAAAGTAACTTATTTAGACTAACTCCTATTATAGAAGAGGGCCTATTATTAATTATAAGCTAATAAGTAGCTAAGTGCTCTAGCTAATTAAACTATAAAAAGGAAACTATAACACATAATATTACCTAAACTTCTTAGTTTACCTACTCTATACTACTATTAGTCTATAGGTAGTAAGATATAGAGAGTAACTAATCTATCCCTATAAGGGAGTATAATATTATCTAAAATTTTCCTAACTAGTCTAACCCTTAATCTATAATAATAGACTAGGGAAAACCCTAAAACCTTCACTAGACTATTTTAAACCATTCCACACACTCCTTAGCCCTAATAGAGGTTATAGCTTCTAACTATATAAACTTTAAGAGTCTATCTATAATAACTATAAGATACTATAGCCTCTCTAGGGATGCTACTAGTAAGTTTATTATAAAGTTAATAAAGATCTAAGACTAGAACTAATTAGGGATAGGTAAAGGCTTTAGTAAACCCTAGTGCTATTACTAACTCTTATAACTACTAAAATAATAATAGTTATAAATAAACTAAGTAATATCCTATAATATCCTATCCTAATAGAATTATTATTATAATAATTAAAACATAGTGTTATAACCTAGGTGCCCTACCACTAGCGAATTATAGTATTATTATATAAGGGTTATTATAAGTGGCTCCTAAGCTAGAATCTATATATAGCCCCTAAACTAAAGCGCTCTATATACACTTATAGAATAATCTATAACCTATTCCCTTATTAGCACCTCTAGGGGAAACCTTTAACCCCCTTCCTAGATAGTCCTTAATTAGATACTATATATTAGGTCTAATATAATAGCCTAATCCTATAGGGACTAAAGGTGCTTAGTAGTAAAAAGGACCTCCCCTACTAGTAGTAGTAATACTTATATATAGTGTAGGGCTAGGTTAGCATTATTCCTCTACTCCTTAGGTAATAGTAAGAGTTATATAATTATAATAGGTTATAGGATATACCCTATCCTTAGAGGTAATCTAGTCTAGTCCTACTCCCTCTAGGAAAGGGTATCTAGGTATTAGGCTTATATACTAGGTCTATATTATAGGTAAAAGTTAAATAGCATAAGTATATCTACCTACTAAGCCTATCTCTCTAATATTAACTAAGGAGTAGTAAAGTACTCTAGGTTCTTATAATCTATATAGATAGTAAATAGATAGGGCATGCCTTAAAGTTCTACTAACTATACCTTAAGGCAAGAGATAATAGTAAGTAACTCCTTATTATAGATTATATAATTCTTCTATAAGAATATAAGGCTAGTAGAAAAGTAAGTAACTAGGTATAGAACACTATTAGGACCTTATTATAAGAGGTATCCGCTAATAGCTTTACCTAAATAATCAGCTTCTACTACTATTAGCTAGTCTAGGTCCTATTACGCTAGTACTAGATATGTAATAAAGGCATCTTTTAACCTCTTAAAGGCCCTCTCTTCCTTAGGTCCCTATTAGAAAGGGATATTCCTCTTAGTAAGTTATATTAATAGAGCTACTATCTCTAAGAAGTTACTAATAAAATCGTGGTAAAAATTCGTAAATCCTAGGAAGCTATAAACCCTACGTAGTTTTGTAGGTGCTACCTATTCCTTTATAGCTATAACCTTTATAGGATCTAGGCAGATTAAGTGGCCTACTGTGATAATATATCCTAGGTACTAAACCTCTTTTATAGCAAATATAGACTTATTAAGGTTAAGGTACAGACCCACAGCCCTTAAGTAACTAAGGACTAACTAGACCTTCTTTATATAATCCTTCCTTAACCCCCCTAAATAAACTAGGATATTATTAAGGTAGGCTATAATAAAGTCTCCTAGTATATCCCCTAAGGATTTGTTAATATAATACTAAAAGATTATAGGTACGCTAGCTAAGCTAAAGGGGCAGACTAGCTATTTAAATAAACTAAACCTTATATAGAACGCTATAAGGTGCTCTTAGCCCTTAGCTATCTATAGTTTATAAAATACTACGTAGATATCTACCTTTATAAACTAACATGCTTAGGATAGGGAATGTAATGTCTCTTTAATTAGTGGGAGAGGGTAATAGTCTTATGCTATTATCTTATTAAGAGCGTAGTAGTCTATATAAAAACACTAGCTACTATTTGCCTTTTTAATAAGAAGGATAGGGGCTATAGCTACTAAGGAGCTAGCACGGATCTATCCCTTATCTATTAGATCTATAATCTAGCGCTAAACCTCTAAAAGCTGATCCTATAGTATATTATATAAGGGTCCTTATAGGAGTGCTAGTTTAGACCTATCTAGGTTCTTATATATGCGTATATAGTGGTTAAGAGACCCTCTATAAGGGGGTAAGCTATTAGCCTTAGACTTATTAAAGAGGTCTGTAAAGTCCGCTAACTCCTTAGGTAGCGCTAATATATTAGGAGTAGCTAGCTCTATCTTAGGCGCCGTGATCTACAGTACTATTATTATCTCCTTTAAGCTTATAGTAATAAACCTTATAGTGGTGTCCTTATTCTAGTGTGCCCTATAAGCCTTAGCGGCGTATAGGGATCTAATAATTCCCTATATTAGGACCTCTATTACCTAAGTAGAGGACTTAGAAATATAAAGGCCCTCTATAGCTCTAATAACTAGTTATTATTATACTATATAAATTACTACTCTACGCTGCTCTAACTAAGGCATCCTAAATATTATATCCTAGGTTAGGCCTAGGATAATATATAGGTATATAAATGACTCCTAGCTATCTATATTAATTCTAGTGTATACTATATAGGTTATAGAAGAGGTGTCTTCCTTAACCTACTTTCCTTTCTATTCTATTTCCACTGTGGTATAAATATACCTCTATTTTAGTAATATTATAAGCTCTAGGCTAAGCTATCTTACCGCTAATTCGCTTATAGCACTATAGTAATTATAACTATAATTAATTTAGATATTAATAAAATAATATATATTAAAAAGTATAGAAATAAGGAATAGTGGTTAGTTTATGTATTTTACTATATCCTATTCTATTTCTATATAGTGGTTAAAATTGTCCTATAATGTAGAAGTTAACTAGCCTATTAGCCCCTATATAAGACTCTACTTAGGGGCTACTTGTTTTCTATAGGAGGGATATTTACCTCCTTATCTACGCTTTCCTTATCCACCCTAGATATATTAACGCTAACCTACTAGCGCTAAGGTAGGAGAAAGGTATATTCCTAAATAAAGTAGTCCTTAGACCTATATTAAAGGTAGTATCTTTCTTAGCGGTATCTAGCTAGCACTACCTCTAATACCTATTTTACCTATTCTATATTTAGGGTAGCCTTTACTTCCTTACCCTTCTTCTTAGCCTATTTCCCTAGCTAGGTCCCTACTATATAAACTCCTATTATTAGAGTGTTACCCTTATAGTTAGTTAGGTTTAAGGGTTTAGGGTGTAGGACCCTGCATTAGGTCTAATACTTATCCTCTAAGGTAAGGGCCTTAATATTAACCACTATCTTATAATATTATATAACCACTATATACTAATTATAATAGCTTACGCCCTACCCTATGCTAATTTCTTAAAGGCGCTTATTAAGCGTGTATTAAAGCTTCGCTAGCTTTCTATTATCTACCTAAAGATCCCCCCTAGCTAATAAGAGCTTATCTATAAAGTAAATAAAGAATATAGAGAACGCCTCCCTAGGTCCTTATTCTATTTAGTTAAGCTCTATAAGGGCTATCTCCTATCTATATAGGTTAGTAAATATAGTCTTAAGATACTCTAGGAACTTAAAGAGATTAAAGTTAATATTTTTACCTAACTTAAAGAAGTTAGCTACTTAGGACTATACCTTAGAGGAGAGGTTCTAGTAAATAAATATCTACCTATCCTTATTAGTGCTAATAAAGTTCTTATCTACTAGTAGCTTATACTCTATTAGAAGCCTCTATATAGTAAATATAGCCTTATTACTATTATATAGGTTACCTATAGGGATTGGTTTTTACTTTAATTTAGCTACTATAGCTACCTATAGGGTAGTAAATATAGTAGGGGTTAGGGCTTAGCACTAGACCCTAGGGTTTAGTTAAGTTAGTTAAGCTAAGGGTCCTATATAATCTATTAAGGGTCCTATATAATTTATATTAACTTACTCCTAGAGTTATACTATTTCTACTATCTGCTTATTTAGTATATAGTAAAGCATTTTAAATTATACTTGCTAAGCTACTAGGGGCGCTGTGGTATTAGATCCTAGGGTAATAGTCCCCTAGTTAGGATAATCCTAAGGTTAAAGTATATTTTATGCACCTATTAGTGCGTCTATTAGTATATTAAAATCTATTTTATTATCTTTTAGTAGCTATTATAAAACTAAAGGAAGTTTCTTAATTATTATAGACTAGCCCCTAGGTAACTATAATAGGGTATTAATATAATATTAAGAAACTTAGGGAAAGAGAAGAGGAAGGTAGGAAACCTATTCTCACTAGGGCTCTTATAACCCCCTAACTACCTTACACTTATCCTCTTCCCTATACCTTTATATATATAGTATATATATATTCTAGACTTAGGGCCCTTAGGATTTGCCCCTATATATATATGACACGTGTGCACTTCAGCAGATGCTTAGGACTATCTATCCCTACGCATACGCGACACGTGTGCACTCTGGAGAATGCTTGGGCAAAGCCCAAGCCCTTACAACTACCTATACCCCTATTATACCTATAGTAACACTAGTTACTATCCCTCTTAACTATAATAATAATTTAGTTAGGGGCTTAAGTAATATATCTATTATAATAGGTAAAGAGTATTAAGTTTACCCTAGTAGTTATTATAAGTTAATAGGATATAGACTAGGTATACCTTATATATTATTAGAAGTCTTTATAGAAGTATAAGTAGTTTATAATTAATTTAGTCTATTATTATATTATATATCTCCTTACCTTACCTTAAACTTATTAAGGGCTTATATCTATACTATACTTTCTAATAGCTTCTATATTAGCTAAATATATCCTACCTATTTTACTAGTATATTATATCTCCTTCCCTAACCTAGGGTATTCTATACTACTAGAATCTATTCTACCTAGTACTTCTTAATAAGTTTATTATTATTCTCTATTAGAACCTATTCTAGCCCTAGGTAAGAGTCCTAAAGCCTCTAGCTAGGAAGAGGGTCCTCTATAGCTTATTTAATAAGGTCTATATAGAAGACTAGATAAATACCCCTAGGGATATCTAACTATACTATTAGTAGTATTAGCACTTCTAAGACTATATATTTTACTATAACCTAATTAAGTTTCTATAAGGGGTAGTTTATCTTAATATTCTTTAGTAAAAGCTATACTTTATCCCCTACCTAGAACTATTCTACTAGCTATTAGGAAGCTAATATAGTATCCTACTATCTTTATTAAGTATAGGCTATTATAGCCTATACTAGTTAAGTACTCTCTTATAGGTACTTAAGGAACTATATAGCTTATCCCTTAGGTATTATTATAGATACTAACTAGTCTAGTTATATCTAAATAGGTTCTAAATTATAGCTATAAAGTAACTTATTTAGACTAACTCCTATTATAAAAAAGGGCCTATTATTAATTATAAGCTAATAAGTAGCTAAGTGCTCTAGCTAATTAAACTATAAAAAAGAAACTATAATATATAATATTACCTAAACTTCTTAGTTTACCTACTCTATACTACTATTAGTCTATAGGTAGTAAGATATAGAGAGTAACTAGTCTATCCCTATAAGAGAGTATAATATTATCTAAAATTTTCCTAACTAGTCTAACCCTTAATCTATAATAATAAACTAGGGAAAACCCTAAAACCTCTACTAGACTATTTTAAATAACTCTACACACTCCTTAGCCCTAATAAAGGTTATAGCTTCTAACTATATAAACTTTAAGAGTCTATTTATAATAACTATAAAATACTATAGCCTCTCTAGGGACACTACTAGTAAGTTTATTATAAAGTTAATAGAGATCTAAGACTAGAACTAATTAGGAATAGGTAAAGGCTTTAGTAAACCCTAGTGCTATTACTAACTCTTATAACTACTAAAATAATAATAGTTATAAATAAACTAAGTAATATCCTATAATATCTTATCCTAATAGAATTATTATTATAATAATTAAAACATAGTATTATAACCTAGGTACCCTACTACTAGCGAATTATAGTATTATTATATAAGGGTTATTATAAGCAGCTCCTAAGCTAGAATCTATATATAGCCCCTAAACTAAAGCGCTCTATATATACTTATAGAATAATCTATAATCTATTCCCTTATTAGTGCCTCTAGGGGAAACCTTTAATCCCCTTCCTAGATAGTCCTTAATTAAATACTATATATTAGGTCTAATATAATAGCCTAATCCTATAGGGACTAAAGGTACTTAGTAGTAAAAAGAACCTTCCCTACTAGTAGTGGTAATACTTATATATAGTATAGCACTAGGTTAGTATTATCCCTCTACTCCTTAGGTAATAGTAAGAGTTATATAATTATAATAAGCTATAAGATATACCCTATTCTTAGAGGTAATCTAGTCTAGTCCTACTCTCTTTAGAAAAGGGTATCTAGGTATTAGGCTTATATACTAGGTCTATATTATAGGTAAAAGTTAAATAGTATAAGTATATTTACCTACTAAGCCTATCTCTCTAATATTAACTAAGGAGTAGTAAAGTACTCTAGGTTCTTATAATCTATATAAATAGTAAATAAATAGGGTATACCTTAAAGTTCTACTAACTATACCTTAAGGTAAGAGATAATAGTAAGTAACTTCTTATTATAAATTATATAATTCTTCTATAAGAATATAAGGCTAGTAGAAAAGTAAGTAACTAGGTATAGAATGCTATTAGGACCTTATTATAAGAGGCACCTACTAATAGCTTTACCTAAATAATTAGCTTTTACTACTATTAGCTAGTCTAGGTCCTATTATGCTAGTACTAGATATATAATAAAGGCATCTTTTAACCTCTTAAAGGCCCTCTCTTCCTTAGGTCCCTATTAGAAAGGGATATTCCTCTTAGTAAGTTATATTAGCAGAGCCACTATCTCTAAGAAGTTACTAATAAAATTATAGTAAAAATTCGTAAATCCTAGGAAGCTATAAACCCTATATAGTTTTATAGGTACTACCTATTCCCTTATAGCTATAACCTTTATAGGATCTAGGCGGATTAAGTAGCCTACTATAATAATATATCCTAGGTACTAAACCTCTTTTATAGTAAATATAGACTTATTAAGGTTAAGGTATAGACCTATGGCCCTTAAGTAACTAAGGACTAACTAGACCTTCTTTATATAATCCTTCCTTAACCCTCCTAAATAAACTAGAATATTATTAAGGTAGGCTATAATAAAGTCTCCTAGTGTATCCCCTAAGGATTTATTAATATAATACTAGAAGGTTATAGGTACACTAGCTAAGCTAAAGGGATAGACTAGCTATTTAAATAAACTAAACCTTATATAGAACACTATAAGGTACTCTTAGCCCTTAGCTATTTATAGTTTATAAAACACTATATAGATATCTACCTTTATAAACTAATATACTTAGGATAGGGAATATAGTATCTCTTTAATTAGTAGGAGAGGGTAATAGTCTTATACTATTATCTTATTAAGAGCGTAGTAGTCTATGTAGAAACGCTAGCTATTATTTACCTTTTTAATAAGAAGGATAGGGGCTATAGCCACTAAGGAGCTAGTATAGATCTATCCCTTATCTATTAGATCTATAATCTAGCGCTAAACCTCTAAAAGCTAATCCTATAGTATATTATATAAGGGTCCCTATAGGAGTGCTAGCTTAGACCTATCTAGGTTCTTATATATATATATATAGTAGTTAAGAGACCCTTTATAAGGGGGTAAGCTATTAGCCTTAGACTTATTAAAAAGGTCTATAAAGTCCGCTAACTCCTTAGGTAGCGCTAATATATTAGGAGTAGCTAGCTCTATCTTAGGCGCCGTAATCTATAGTACTATTATTATCTCCTTTAAGCTTATAGTAATAAACCTTATAGTAGTATCCTTATTCTAGTGTGCCCTATAAGCCTTAGCGGCATATAGGGATCTAATAATTCCCTATATTAGGACCTCTATTGCCTAAGTAGAGGACTTAGAAACGTAAAGGCCCTCTATAGCTCTAATAACTAGTTATTATTATGCTATATAAATTACCACTCTACGCTACTCTAACTAAGGTATTCTAAATATTATATCCTAGGTTAGGCTAGGGATAATATATAGGTATATAAATAACTCCTAGCTATCTATATTAATTCTAGTGCGTACTATATAGGTTATAGAAGAGGTATCTTCCTTAACCTACTTTCCTTTCTATTTTATTTCTACTATAGTATAAACATGCCTCTATTTTAGTAACTATATAAGCTCTAGGCTAAGCTATCTTACTGCTAATTTGCTTATAGTACTATAGTAATTATAACTATAATTAATTTAGATATTAATAAAATAATATATATTAAAAAGTATAGAAATAAGGAATAGTAGTTAGTTTATATATTTTACTATATCCTATTCTATTTCTATATAGTGGTTAAAATCGTCCTATAATATAGAAGTTAACTAGCCTATTAGCCCCTATATAAGACTCTACTTAGGGGCTACTTATTTTCTATAGGAGGGATATTTACCTCCTTATCTACGCTTTCCTTATCCGCCCTAGATATATTAACGCTAACCTACTAGCACTAAGGCGGGAGAAGGGTATATTCTTAAATAAAGTAGTCCTTAGACCTATATTAGAGGTAGTATCTTTCTTAGTAATATCTAGCTAGTACTGCCTCTAATACCTATTTTACCTATTCTATATTTAGGGTGGCCTTTACTTCCTTACCCTTCTTCTTAGCCTATTTCCCTAGCTAGGTTCCTACTATATAAACCCCTATTATTAGAGTGTTACTATTATAGTTAGTTAGGTTTAAGGGTTTAGGGTATAGGACCCTATATTAGGTCTAATACTTATCCTCTAAGGCAAGGGCCTTAATATTAACCGCTATCTTATAATACTATTGTTAAAATTATGCTATTTATAGCACTATTTTATAGGCCCACTAGTTGCCTAGTTGCGTTGTTGCAACGTTGGTTGCGAGGCGTTGCCTGCAGCGTTGTTGGCCGTGGCCAGCAGCTTTGGCTGTGACCTGCGTTCCTGCACATAACCAACCCACAGGCTTGTATAACTAAGCTGACTAGGCTACCCTATAGGGAAGCTAAAATTGACTGTAACTAGGGAACTAGTAGTTATATAAAAGGCTGACTTATACTGTTCAAATCCTTGATTTTTTCTGGATTTAATAATGTATTTTATTTATAGGGTTGCTTATTAGATTACTTAGTTAGTGCATATAGGTGGCTAGATTATATGGTTATGAGTTGATTTTTTACTTTTTACATATAAATGAATTTTGCGGAAAATAAAAAATAGCTCCTAAGGCCCGGCTAGCGACCCCCTTCCGTTAATATAGTCAGTAGGTCTATAAGGGGACTTAGAAAATCCTCTTATTACTTATTAGATTATTTATCTAGCTAAAATCTACTATATTTAACTATTAAAGCTCTATATCTTAAAGAATTATTATATTATAGTAAATCTAGAAGCCGCTACGTTAGAATCTACTAGGGAGGTCTTCCTATCCCTCTAGCTAGATTCCCCTTCTATTTTTAATAGGTTATAAGCCCAGAAGGCCTATAAGATTACTACATTACTGCGTTATTCTACTGCAATTAGTGCTTGATTTTAGGTACTAGTTACTCTCTACTAGACCTATAGGCTCTTAGATTACAAAGGAAACCGCTAGTTAAAGCTCTTATCTACTAGCTCTATATATCGTAACATCAGACCCTTAGTGTTAAATTTAACTATAGCCGCACCTGTAACTATTAGTTATAACCATAACCTCTTTTAGTGATTCTATTCACTGCCGCGACCGTTATATATTAATATTATCTACTCTATAGATACACTGCATTCCTTAAATCATTAAATATCTAGTATATCTATACTAGGCTTTTTAACCTATTACACTACATTGCACGCACTATACATTACATTGCGTTGCGTTACACGTTCTGTAATAGCTATTATTCCTATCTATTATTTTTAGTGTTAAGAAAATTTTCATAGAGAATCTTCTCTAGTCCGTTTCTACCCGCGCATACCGCAGACCCACTTTTAGACCTTAAGGGGCACCCTTTTAAACAGCCCTACCGCATAATTTGCATGCGCAGCCCGGTTGCACTATAACCTAGCTTCTAGTATGCGTTATTTATAATAGGAAGAAATTTAGAGATCTTATATAGGATATCTTTTAAGATCCTAGGGAATTTTAAGAGATAGCACTACTAAATTATAAGGGTAAGGGACCTACTATAAGCCCTTCTAGCCCTCCTAGGGACCCTAATAGGATAGAAATAGAAGGTCTAGCTATTTAAGCTAGTGCTTTATAACTATAATAATAGATATAGAGCTAAATTAAATAATAAGGTAAGACCTTAACTAATTTTATTAAGTACACTAAGTTAAATTATCTAAAAAACAAGGCTAGCATTAAAGATCTATTAGATAAATTAATATAAACTATAACTACTATATAAGGTCTTTAGGATTCTTCTACTAAGCTAAGGGAAGAAAATACTAAAGCTCTAGTAGAAGACCTGCCTACTACTGCTAATTCTATAAGTTTACCTTCTAGTAACTTATAAGCTACCTTTAATATAGGTGCTATTAAGGAACTAAATAAGAAGGTTTACTCTATTCCTAAGGGAGCTAAGTTAAAAGGCCCTAAAAACTATAATTAGTGGAAGTAAGCCCTAAGCATACAATTTAGAGCCCTAGGATTACCTAAATTTATAGATAATCCTAGCTTAGTAGGCTATCTAGCTAACTATAATTAAGCTATTCTTTTAATAATATTAAGAGATAGTTACTAACCTAGGCCATAGGCAGCTATATATTAGTAAAAATCCCCTAAAGAAGCCTATAAAGTCCTTATTAGGTAGTATTTGTAGAGTGCTGAAATCCAGCGAGGTACGCTATACGCTAGCTACCACTCCCTAAATTTTTCAAATTATAAGGGATCTTTAGAGGCTTTTAATGCTGATTTTAATAATTTACTAGCTAGACTATAGCTTTATAGTGTAGAGATCGCTCCTATTAATTAAGTAAACCATTATATTAACGCATTAAAGCAGACCTTTCCTAGTTAGGCTAAGAGACAAAGATTTACTATCAGAGCTGCTAGGGCACAAGGGCTGCCTGTAAATACCTTGAATTTACAGTTCCTTATAGCGGATTTATTAGAAGAGCAGAGGGATAAAACCTCCCCTATAGCTAAAGCTCTTAGCTATAAGGCTTCTAATAATAAGGGAAATTCTAAGGACGAGGAAAAGAAGTTATCTTCTAATCCTAATACTAAGAAGGACTCTACTAATGCCACTAAAGAGCAGGATAAGAAGGATTTAAACCCTTCTAAAGCCTCTAGGAAGAAAAAGCAGAAGAAGAAGAGTAGTAACGGGGATAAAGGAAAAGAAGCTGCTTTTGCGTTAGGCTATAGCCTAGCCACGGGATACGTTGAAGAACTAGATTCTAGCGAATCTAGCAGCGAGGATAGTAGTGATTCTGAATCTGATTTGGATACTTCTAGCACCACTAGTGACACTACTAGCAAGCCTACTTTTAGTTACTCTAATGATATGGTTAAAAACTCCCTTCTATATAATACAGGCTCCTCTTGTTATATTTGTAATAATAGGGCTTTCTTTAGGGACTTTAAGCCTCTTAAGAAAGGTTAAACCGGCCCTATAATTACAGCAGGAGGACCTATTTATCCTAAAGGAAGAGGCACCGCTGTTTTTAACGTTCTGGTCAAGAAAAATCCACCAGAATATAGGCCTTTAGCTCTGCTAGATGCCCTATATTTCCCGGGTATAGATACTAACCTAGTTAGCGGGTTATCCCACTATCTTAAGGGAGGTTATCTAGCTAAAGATTAGCTTTTCCTAGCTAATAAAAGCCCCTGTGGGTTATTAGAACCTACTAAACACGGCTTCTTTTTGCAGATTAAGGGGCAAGCTACTCCTAAGATCTGCAAGCATTCAACCCACCTCTCCTTTATGGGCCAATAACAACGAGCCTATAAGACCGAATTAGGGTTTTCCTACCCTATAGAGGTTCAAATTCCGCAGCCAGCATTTAATCCCGAGGAATATCAACAAATTGAAGAATTAGATTCCGAAGAAGAAGAAGATTTAGCCCTATGTCCCACTGAAGCTCCTCCTAGTTAGGCATCTTCTATAGGGGGTTTAGAAGGTCTATACCCTAATGACTTAGGTGACGATAGTGGCCGTCTACTGCCCCCAGAGGCCTGTGATTCTTAAGAGGCCTGGCAACAGAGGGAGCTAGGGGATAATAGCCCTGAAAAGCTAGATTCTAGTTATAAGAAGTTACTAGATTTAGCCCTTCTTTGGCATATTTAATTAGGCCACATTGGCCTCCCTTTACTTAAGAAATCTTTGAAATTAGCTAAAGGGATCCCTGATTTTTCCGCTATTAAAGAAAAGGATTTTAACTGCATAGCCTGTATGAAATCGAAGGCTGTTAGAAGACCTACTAAAAGACCTATTTAGGACCCCCCTAGGGTTTTAGATATTCTAGAGGGAGATACGGTTAAAATCAAACCTATACCGCATAATAAGAAGGCCCTAGTCCTTATCCTTATTAATTGAAAATCCTGGTATAAGTGGTGCTTTTTATTAGCTAATAAAGAAGGTTAGACCCTTTATACTGCTATTAAGGGCTTCTTTAAGGCCCTAAAAAACCGATATAACGCGTATCCTAGGCACCTTCACTTCGATGGAGGTACTAAAATTAATAATGAACTTTAGTCTTAGTTATCTTCTAAAGGAATTTGCTTTAGCACCTCTTGCCCCTATATTTATGAATAGAATAGGCTAGTTAAGAGGGCTATTAGGGTTATCCTAGACTGGCTTAGAGCTACACTTTAGTGGTCTAAGCTACCTTTATATTTATGGTCTTATATCCTTCTAGCTATAGTGGACTTAGTTAACATCACCGCTAATATAACTAAGCCTCTAACCCCTAAGCAGCTATTTCTAGCTAACTTAGAGCCTAAGACTATCTATAAGCCTGATTTCTTAAAAATTAGGGCTATAGGGTCTTATTGTGAGGTTCTAATACCTCCGGAGCAGAGATTAAAGCTTTAGAAGCTAGCCCCTAGGACCATCCCTGGCCGGCTGCTTGCTACTCTAGGTTCTAGCGTTTATCTTGTTTATATACCCTCTAAAAGGTCAGTTATTAAGACTAGCTTTATTAAGATTATAGAGGATATAGGCTCTGTAGGGTCCCCTAAGCCTTTAGGGAGCTATCCTTCAGAGGGAGAAGCTAATATCTCACAAGATAATCTAGAGGTTCAGGATAGCTATCCAAAGCCTCTAGCGCCCGCAGCGCCTACTATACCTACAGCGCCCGCCGCGCCTACAACAACGCCCGGGACGACCGCTGTAACGCCCCTAGCGCTACCCCTAGAGAGCCTAAGCTCTAGCGCCCCTAATAAGGGTGCTATTGAAAAACCGTTTTCAGATTCGGATTCTTTAATCAACCCTGATTCTATAGATATCGATGATTTTAACTTATCTTCCTTTATTAAGGAGATATGCTTTAAGGCATAATAAAAGGCTAAATCATCATCTAATAACAACGATCCGGATACCCCCAAGACCTAGAAACAAGCTTTAAAAAGGAAGGATAGCCAAAAATAGGTTAATGCTACCTTTAGTGAATTTAAGCAGCTATTAGCTGCTAGAACTTTTAAATTTATAGGGATAGACCAGATTCCTAAGGGCCGAAAAGTTCTTAAAAATAGGCTTGTCTATAAGCTTAAAAAGGATAAAGAAAATAATCCTATAAAACACAAGGCCCGACTTGTTGCAAAAGGCTTTATATAGATAGAAGGTTAGGATTATATCAAGACCTATGCTACAACTAGCATTCCCCCTAGTTAGCGGATATTACTAGCCCTAGCGGCTTATAATGACTAGGAAGTTGAATAGGTTGACTTTATAGGGGCCTTTCTAAATAGTCTACTAAAGGAAGCTATTTACATGCAGATCCCTAATAGATTCGTTGAATTTGCCGAAGCTGCTACGCCTGAGATAGCTAAATTACTTAAAAAATACGGCTATAATCCCTCTTAAAAGCAGGTTATTTTCCTATAGAAAGCTTTATATAGATTAAAACAGAGCTCTAGAGAGTGGCAGCAGGCCCTAAAGGAACTTCTTCGAAAATTAGGCTTCCACCCCCTTATATCTAACCCGGCTATCTTCTTTAACCTAACTACATCTACATATATAGCGACTTATATAGATGACTGTCTTCTAATAGGACCGGATCTAGCTTACATTAATAAGCTAAAGAAGCTATTACATAAAGCTTATCCTATAGAAGATCGTGGGCTAGCCGAATTCTTCCTAGGCGTTCAAATCACTAGAAATCGAAAGAAAGGGACCCTAACTATCCACTAGTCCTAGTACATTTCTAAGGCCCTAGAGAGATTTAATATAAAAGATGCTAGGCCTGTTAAAATTCCACTTTAACCCGGAATTATAAAGCAGGCAGCCAACCACCTAACTAAACCTCTTTCCTCCTCTGATCACAAGCTATATTAGAGTATTATAGGGACTATTATGTATTTAATGCTCCTTACAAGACCTAATATTGCCTTTCCGGTTCAGTGGCTTTTAATAGCGCTATCTAAGCCTTATATAGAGCACTTAAATGCTGCTAAACATCAGCTTAGATACCTTCTAGGCTCTATAAGTTATTCTATAACTTATAGAAGGTCTAAAAACGCTATTAAGGCTTCTGCAACCCTTATTAGCTTCTATAATAGCGACTTCGCGGGTGATAAGTCCTCTAAATCAACCTATACTTATCTCTATAAGCTAGCTGAAGGACCTATTAGCTAGAAATCAAAGAAAGTAACTACAATAGCTTTATTAACATTAGAGGCCGAATTAGATACTCTATATAAAGCTATTAGGGAGCTAGAGTGGCTTTATAGCCTTTTTAAGGAAATTAAGCTGCCTATAGCACCTCCTGTTCTGATTTTTAGTGATAACTAAGGCGCTATAACAACCGCTAATAACCCTGCTCTTCACAGCAGAACAAAGCATACCCTGCTAAAATTCAACTATACTAGAGAAAAGGTATAGAAGGGTATAGCTAAGGTTATCTATATTAATACTAAAGAGATGCCTGCAGATAGCTTAACTAAGCCCCTGCCTAACGATAAATTTCAACAATTTATTCAACTATTAGGTCTTACGAACACAAAGGCCTAGTTTTAAAGAAAAACAACTAAAAAGTCAAAAAACCTAAAATCAACAAAAACACTGGAATTCCGTTGAAAAGTTATTGATATTAGTTAAAAAGTTATTAGATTTATTATTGAATTTATTGTTAACTTAGATATCTATTAAAGAGTTAAGTTTAGGTATTGAATTAGTTAACTCATACTTTTCTAGAGGGAGTGTTAAAATTATGCTATTTATAGCACTATTTTATAGGCCCACTAGTTGCCTAGTTGCGTTGTTGCAACGTTGGTTACGAGGCGTTGCCTGCAGCGTTGTTGGCCGTGGCCAGCAGCTTTGGCTGTGACCTGCGTTCACAACCAATCCACAGGCTTGTATGACTAAGCCGACTAGGCTACCCTATAGGGAAGCTAAAATCAACTGTAACTAGGGAACTAGTAGTTATATAAAAGGCTGACTTATACTGTTCGAATCCTTGATTTTTTCTGGATTTAATAATGTATTTTATTTATAGGGTTGCTTATTAGATTGCTTAGTTAGTGCACGTGGGTGGCTAGATTGTATAGCCGTGAGTTGATTTTTTACTTTTCCTATATAAATGAATTTTGCGGAAAATAAAAAATAGCTCCTAAGACCCGGCTAGCGACCCCCTTCCGTTAATATAGTCAGTAGGTCTATAAGGGGAACTTAGAAAATCCTCTTATTGCTCGTTAGATCGTTCGTCTCGCTAGAAATCTACTATATTTAACTATTAACGCTCTATATCTTAAAGAATCGTCGTATTATAGTGAATCTAGAAGCCGCCGCGTTGGAATCTACTAGGGAGGTCTTCCTATCCCTCTAGCTAGATTCCCCTTCCATTTTCAATAATAAGTTATTCTATAACTTATAGAAGGTCTAAAAACACTATTAAAGCTTCTATAACCCTTATTAGCTTCTGTGATAGCAACTTCGCAGGAGATAAGTCCTCTAAATTAACCTATGCTTATCTCTATAAGCTAGCTAAAGGACCTATTAGCTAGAAATCAAAGAAAGTAACTATAATAGCTTTATTAACATTAGAGGCTAAATTAGATGCTCTATGTGAAGCTATTAGGGAGCTAGAGTGACTCTATAGCCTTTTTAAGGAAATTAAGCTACCTATAGCACCTCCTGTTCCGATTTTTAGCGATAACTAAGGCGCTATAACAACCGCTAATAACCCTACTCTTCACAGTAGAATAAAGCATACCCTACTAAAATTTAACTATACTAGAGAAAAGGTATAGAAGGGTATAGCTAAGGTTATCTATATTAATACTAAAGAGATACCTGTAGATAGCTTAACTAAGCCCCTGCCTAACAATAAATTTCAATAATTTATTTAACTATTAGGTCTTATAAACACAAAGGCCTAGTTTTAAAGAAAAACAACTAAAAAGTCAAAAAATCTTAAAATCAACAAAAACACTAGAATTCTGTTAAAAAGTTATTAATTTTAGTTAAAAAGTTATTAGATTTATTATTAAATTTATGGTTAACTTAGATATCTATTAAAGAGCTAAGTTTAGGTATTAAATTAGTTACCTTATACTTTTCTAGAGGGAGTGTTAAAATTATGCTATTTATAGCACTATTTTATAGGCCTACTAGTTGCCTAGTTGCGTTGTTGTAACGTTGGTTGCGAGGCGTTGCCTGCAGCGTTATTGGCCGTGGCCAGCAGCTTTAGCTATAACCTGCGTTCCTGCACACAACCAACCCACAGGCTTATATAACTAAGCTAACTAGGCTACCCTATAGGGAAGCTAAAATTAACTGTAACTAGGGAACTAGTAGTTGTATAAAAGGCTAACTTATACTATTCAAATCCTTGATTTTTTCTGGATTTAATAATGTATTTTATTTATAGGGTTACTTATTAGATTACTTAGTTAGTGCACGTGGTTGGCTAGATTGTATGGTTATGAGTTGATTTTTTACTTTTTATATATAAATGAATTTTGCGGAAAATAAAAAATAGCTCCTAAGGCCTGGCTAGCGACCCCCTTCTGTTAATATAGTTAGTAGGTCTATAAGGGGACTTAGAAAATCCTCTTATTACTTATTAGATCGTTTGTCTAGCTGAAATCTACTATATTTAACTATCAAAGCTCTATATCTTGAAGAATCGTCGTATTATAGTGAATCTAGAAGCCGCCGCGTTGAATCTACTAGGGAGGTCTTCCTATCCCTCTAGTATAGATTCCCTTCCATTTTCAATAAAAGTTAATATTTTTACCTAACTTAAAGAAGTTAGCTACCTAGGACTATACCTTAGAGGAGAGGTTCTAGTAAATAAATATCTACCTATCCTTATTAGTGCTAATAAAGTCCTTATCTACTAGTAGCTTATACTCTATTAGGAGCCTCTATACTATAAATATAGCCTTATTACTATTATATAGGTTACCTATAGGGATTAGTTTTTACTTTAATTTAGCTACTATAGCTACCTATAGGGTAGTAAATATAGTAGGGGTTAGAGCTTAGCGCTAAACCCTAGGGTTTAGTTAAGTTAGTTAGGCTAAGGGTCCTATATAATCTACTAAGGGTCCTATATAATTTATATTAACTTACTCCTAGAGTTATACTATTTCTACTATCTACTTATTTAGTATATAGTAAAGTATTTTAAATTATACTTACTAAGCTACTAGAGGCACTATAGCATTAGATCCTAGGGTAATAGTCCCCTAGTTAGGATAATCCTAAGGTTAAAGTGTGTTTTATATACCTATTAGTATATCTATTAGTATATTAAAATCTATTTTATTATCTTTTAGTAGCTATTATAAGACTAAAGGAAGTTTCTTAATTATTATAGACTAGCCCCTAGGTAACTATAATAGGGTATTAATATAGTATTAAGAAACTTAGGAAAAGAGAAAAGGAAGGTAGGAAACCTATTCTTACTAGGGCTCTTATAACCCCCTAACTACCTTATACTTATCCTCTTCCCTATGCCTTTATATATATAGTATATATATATTCTAGACTTAGGGCCCTTAGGATTTACCCCTATATATATGTAATATATATGCACTTTAGTAGATACTTAGGACTATCTATCCCTACGCATACGCGACACGTGTGCACTCTGGAGAATGCTTGGGCAAAGCCCAAGCCCTTACATCTATATTAGATACTATAGGAGTTTAAACATGCTTATAGAGCGGTAGAGCTATAATTAGTAGCGCGCGGTAACCCTAGGAAAGCTTTTCTAAAGGTTATAATATAGCTAGAGAGAGTTATTTTTAGTAACCTTAATAACCTAATAATGCTAAAGATAGCGCTTAGTTTACGGTCCTTAGTGGTTATTATTAGGTATTTAATAGCTAATTCTAAAGCCTTATAAAGGCCCTATAAGAGTATTATACTTAGTTTATAATAATACTTAGTCCTAAGTATAAGTAGATAACCTTAAGGTATGTATTTCTTTGTAATAAGATTAAAGAGCTTATAAGGAATATAATGCCTTTAAATAGGACTATTAAGTATTATACTAAAGTTAATTTTAATAAGACTATTAAATAGAACCTTATAAAGGTTAATATTAATAAGTGGCTTATAGATACTTTAATTAGCTATAAGAGATACTTTTAAGTAGACTACCCTATTACTAAAGGTAACTTACCTATAGAAATAATTAATAACACTATTAGGGTATAATTCCCTACTATCTTAGCTTAAATTAGCTTATTAATTTATTTAGTAGAGAGCAAGGGAAAGGTCCTAGATTTCTATAGTATTATAAGTAGGATTAGGCACCTAATTAAAGCCTAAGGAAGATCTTAGGTAAAGGCTAATAATGCCTTTAGAGCTAAGCTAACTCTTAATAGTAAAATAAAGAATAAAGTAGAGAAGTTAGTAAAGAAAGACTATATTTACTATAAGAAGTATAAGGTAAAGAAGTTAAAAGACTTATAGAAGGTCTATAGGGCACTCTACCTAATAAAAGACTAGAGAGTTAATAAAGAACTATTAAAGAAGGTAAAAGAAGTTATAAATTATTAACCTAATAATATAAAGAAGGTATATAATATATAGTTAAAGGATAATAGCGTAAAGGAACCTAAAGAAAATAATACTATGTTTTTAGCTATAGAAGAGTCTTTAGAGGCTTTCCTTACCTAGGGTAAATTATAGGTTATACTTAATAGTAATACTTTAATCTATATCTTTAATAATAAACGCTGGTTTATAGACCTTAATTATAGTTAATAACCTAGAATTTAAGCTAGTTATAGTGTTACTAAGGCTTATAGTATTAGCATAGCTTAGATTATCTTAATAAATAGTTAGACCCTTACCTTATTAAAGGCCTAGTACTAACTAATATTCTTTATAAACCTTATATCTCTTTAGCTACTTATATAGAAGGGAATAAGGTAGGATAACCTTACTAGAAGGGTTATAGACCTAGTGAGAGGTAATTAGGAGATATTTTAAACTTAGATTATTAGTATATAGCTATATATAGAGAGCTTAAGCCTATTAGAGGTCTTTGCTATTAAGGGAGATTCGCAAGACCTAAAGGCTATGATAATAACGCCTACGGACCTATAGCACACTAAATTAGCGCATCTAGGTAAGAATGTAATAAATTAAGTGCTTAAAAAGCTTTAAATCTATTGAAAATGGAAGGGAATCTGTACTAGAGGGATAGGAAGACCTCCCTAGTAGATTCAACGCGGCGGCTTCTAGATTCACTATAATACGACGATTCTTTAAGATATAGAGCGTTAATAGTTAAATATAGTAGATTTCTAGCGAGACGAACGATCTAACGAGCAATAAGAGGATTTTCTGAGTTCCCCTTATAGACCTACTGACTATATTAACGGAAGGGGGTCGCTAGCCGGGTCTTAGGAGCTATTTTTTATTTTCTGTAAAATTCATTTATATAGGAAAAATAAAAAATCAACTCACGGCCATATAATCTAGCCACCCGCGTGCACTAACTAAGCAATCTAATAAGCAACCCTATAAATAAAATATATTATTAAATCCGGAAAAAATCAAGGATTCGAACAGTATAAGTCAGCCTTTTATACAACTACTAGTTCCCTAGTTATAGTTAATTTTAGCTTCCCTATAGGGTAGCCTAGTTGGC
Source organism: Epichloe elymi (assembly GCA_023658475.1). NCBI lineage: Eukaryota > Fungi > Ascomycota > Sordariomycetes > Hypocreales > Clavicipitaceae > Epichloe > Epichloe elymi. Next base: position 1,969,299 of record CP098278.1, on the reverse strand, counting down.
TTAGTCATATAAGCCTGTGGGTTGGTTGTGTGCAGGAACGCAGGTCATAGCCAAAGCTGCTGGTCAAGACCAACAACGCTGTAAGCAACGCCTCGTAACCAACGTTACAACAACGCAACTAGGCAACTAGTGGGCCTATAAAATAGTGCTATAAATAGCATAATTTTAACACTCCCTCTAGAAAAGTATGAGTTAACTAATTCGATACCTAAACTTAGCTCTTTAATAGATATCTAAGTTAATAATAAATTCAATAATAAATCCAATAACTTTTTAACTAAAATTAATAACTTTTCAACGGAATTCTAGTGTTTTTATTGATTTTCGATTTTTCGATTTTTTTAGTTGTTTTTAAAGCTAGGCCTTTGTATTTATAAGGCCTAATAGTTAAATAAATTATTGAAATTTATCGTTAGGCAGGGGCTTAGTTAAGCTATCTATAGGCATCTCTTTAGTGTTAATATAGATAACCTTAGCTATACCCTTCTGTACCTTTTCTCTAGTATAGTTAAATTTTAGCAGGGTATGCTTTATTCTACTGTGAAGAGCAGGGTTATTAGCGGTTATAATAGTGCCTTAGTTATCACTAAAAATCAGGACTAGAGGTGCTATAGGTAGCTTAATTTCCTTAAAAAGGCTATAAAGCCACTCTAGCTCCCTAATAGCTTTACATAGAGCATCTAATTCGGCCTCTAATGTTAATAAAGCTATTGTAGTTACTTTCTTTAATTTCTAGCTAATAGGTCCTTTAGCTAGCTTATAGAGATAAGCATAGGTTGATTTAGAGGACTTATCTCCCGCGAAGTCGCTATTATAGAAGCTAATAAGGGTTGCAGAAGCTTTAATAGTGTTTTTAGACCTTCTATAAGTTATAGAATAACTTATAGAGCCTAGAAGGTATCTAAGCAGATGTTTAGCAGCATTTAAGTGCTCTATATAAGGCTTAGCTAACGCTGTTAAAAGCCACTGAACTGGAAAAGCAATATTAGGCCTTGTAAGGAGTATTAAGTATATAATAGTCCCTATAATACTCTAATAAAGCTTATAATCAGAGGAGGAAAGAGGTTTAGTTAGGTGGGCTACCTGTTTTATAATTCTGGGTTGTAGGGGAATTTTAGTAGGCCTAGTATCTTTTATATTAAATCTCTCTAGGGCTTTAGAAATGTACTAGGACTAGTGGATAGTTAGGGTCCCTTTCTTTCGATTTCTAGTGATTTAAACGCCTAGGAAAAATTCAGCTGGCCCATGATCTTCTATAGGGTAAGCTTTATATAATAGCTTCTTTAGCTTGTTAATATAAGCTAGATCCGGTCCTATTAGAAGACAGTTATCCATATAGGTTGCTATGTATGTAGATATAGTTAGATTAAAGAAGATAGCTGGGTTAGATATAAGGGGGTGGAAGCCTAATTTTCGAAGAAGTTCCTTTAGGGCCTGCTGCCACTCTCTAGAGCTCTGTTTTAATCTATATAAAGCTTTTTAAAGGAAAATAACCTGCTTTTAAGAGGGATTATAGCCGTATTTCTTAAGTAATTTAGCTATTTCAGGCGAAGTAGCTTCGGCAAATTTAACGAATCCATTAGGGATCTGCATATAAATAGCTTCTTTTAATAAGCTGTTTAAGAATACCCCTATAAAATCAACCTATTTAACTTCCTAGTTATTATAAGCCGCTAGGGCTAGTAATATCCGCTAACTAGGGGGAATGCTAGTAGCAGCGTAGGTCTTGATATAATCCTGACCTTCTATCTGCATAAAGCCTTTTGCAACGAGTTAGGCCTTGTGTTTTATAGGATTATTTTCTTTATCCTTTTTAAGCTTATAAATAAGCCTATTTTTAAGAACTTTTTGGCCCTTAGGAATTTAGTCTATCCCTATAAATTTAAAAGTTCTAGCAGCTAGTAGCTGCTTAAATTCGCTAAAAGTTATATTAACCTATTTTTAGCTATCCTTGCTTTTTAATGCCTGCTTCTAGGTCTTAGGCGTATCCGAATTGTTGTTATTAGCTGATGATTTAGCCTTTTGTTGCGCCTTAAAGTATATCTCCTTAACAAAAGAAGATAGGTTAAAATCATTGATGTCCATAGAATTAGGGTCGATTAAAGAATCCGAATCTAAAAACGGTTTTTCAATAGCACCCTTATTAGGGGCGCTAGAGCTTGGGCTCTCTAGGGGTAGCGCAGGGGGTATAGCGGTTGTCCCGGGCGTTATTGTAGGCGTGGCGGGCGCTGTGGGCGCTAAAGGCGCTAGAGGCTTTGGATAGCTATCCTGAACCTCTAGATCTCGTGAGATATCGGCTTCTCCCTCTGAAGGATAGCTCCCTAAAGGCTTAGGGGACCCTACAGAGCCTATATCCTCTATAATCTTAATAAAGCTAGTCTTAATAACTAACCTTTTAGAGGGTATATAAATAAGATAAACGCTGGAACCTAGAGTAGCAAGCAGCCGGCTAGGGATAGTCCTAGGGGCTAGCTTCTAAAGCTTTAATCTCTGCTCCGGAGATATTAGAACCTCACAATAAGACCCTATAGCCCTAATTTTTGAAAAATCAGGCTTATAAGAGGTCTTAGGCTCTAAGTTAGCTAGAAATAGCTACTTAGGGGTTAGGGGCTTAGTTATATTAGCGGTAATATTAACTAAGTCTACTATAGCTAGAAGGATATAAGACCATAGATATAAAGGTAGCTTAGACTACTAAAGTGTAGCTCTAAGCTAGTCTAGGATAACCCTAATAGCCCTCTTAACTAGCCTATTCTATTTGTAAATATAGGGGCAAGAGGTGCTAAAGCAAATTCCCTTAGAAGATAACCAGGACTAAAGTTCGTTATTAATTTCAGTGCCTCCGTTGAAGTGGAGGTGCCTAGGATACATATTATATCGGTTTTTTAGGGCCTTAAAGAAGCCCTTAATAGCAGTATAAAGGGTCTAACCTTCTTTATTAGCTAATAAAAAGCACTATTTATACCGGGATTTTTAATTAATAAGTATAAGAACTAGGGCCTTCTTATTGTGTGGTATAGGTTCGATTTTAACCATATCTCCCTCTAGAATATCTAAAATCCTAGGGGGGTCCTAAATAGGTCTTTTAGTAGGTCTTCTAATAGCCTTTAATTATATACAGGCTATGCAGTTAAAATCCTTGTCTTTAATAGCGGAAAAATCAGGGATCCCTTTAGCTAATTTTGAAGATTTCTTAAGTAAAGGGAGGCTAATATAGCCTAATTAAATGTGCTAAAGAAGGGCTAAATCTAGTAACTTCTTATAACTAGGATCTAGCTTAGAAGATCTATTAGAGCTATTATCCCCTAGCTCCCTCTGTTACCAGGCCTCTTAAGAATCACAGGCCTCTGGGGGCAATAGACGGCCACTATTATCACCTAAGTTATTAGGGTATAGACCTTCTAAACCCCCTATAGAAGATACCTGACTAGGAGGAGCTTCGGTGGGATATAGGGCTGAATCTTCGTCTTCGGAGTCTAATTCTTCGATTCGTTAATATTCCTTGGGATTAAATGCTGGCTATAGAATTTGAACCTCTATAGGGTAGGAAAACCCTAATTCGGTCTTATAGGCTCTTTATTATTATTAGTTATAATATGAAGAGCCTATAAAGGAGAGGTGGGTTAAATACTTGCAGATCTTAGGAGTAGCTTGCCCCTTAATCTATAAAAAGAAGCCGTGTTTAGCAGGTTCTAGTAACCTATAGGGGCTTTTATCAGCTAGGAAAAGCTGATCTTTAGCTAGATAACCTCCCTTAAGATAGTGGGATAACCTGCTAACTAGGTTAGTATCTATACCTAGGAAATATAGGGCATCTAGCAGAGCTAAAGGCCTATATTCTAGTGGGTTTTTCTTAACTAGAATATTAAAAACAGCGGTGCCTCTTCCTTTAGGATAAATAGGTCCTCCTGCTGTAATTATAGGGCTAGTTTAACCTTTCTTAAGAGGCTTAAAGTCCCTAAAGAAAGCCCTATTATTACAAATATAATAAGAAGAACCTGTATTATATAGAAGGGAGTTTTTAACCACATCATTAGAGTAGCTAAAAGTAGGCTTAGTAGTGTCACTAGTAGTAGTGGTACTAGAGGTATCCAAATCAGATTCAGAATCACTACTATCCTCGCTACTAGATTCGCTAGAATCTAGTTCTTTAACGTATCCCGTGGCTAGGCTATAGCCTAACGCAAAAGTAGCTTCTTTTCCTTTATTATCCCTATTACCACTCTTCTTCTTCTGCTTTTTCTTCCTAGAGGCTTTAGAAGGGTTTAAATCCTTCTTATCCTGCTCTTTAGTAGCATTAGTAGAGTCCTTCTTAGTATTAGGATTAGAAGATAACTTCTTTTCCTTGTCCTTAGAATTTCCCTTATTATTAGAAGCCTTATAGCTAAGAGCTTTAGCTATAGGGGAGGTTTTATCCCTCTGCTCTTCTAATAAATCCGCCATAAGGAACTGTAAATTTAAGGTATTTATAGGCAGCCCTTATGCCCTAGCAGCTCTAATAGTAAATCTTTATCTCTTAGCCTAGCTAGGAAAGGTCTGCTTTAATACGTTAATATAATAGTTTACTTGATCTATAGGAGCAATCTCTACACTATAAAGCTATAGTCTAGCTAGTAAATTATTAAAATTAGCATTAAAAGCCTCTAAAGATTCCTTATAATTTAAAAAATTTAGGGAGTGGTAGCTAGTGTATAGCGTACCTCGCTGGATTTTAGCACTCTGCAAATACTGCCTAATAAGGACTTTATAGGCTTCTTCAGGGGATTTTTGCTAACATATAGCTACCTGCGGTCCTGGTTAACAGCTATCTCTTAATATTATTAAAAGAATAGCTTGATCATAGTTAGCTAGATAGCCTGCTAAGCTAGTATTTTCTTCCCTTGGCTTAGTAGAAGAATCCTAAAGACCTTGCATAGTAGTTATGGTTTACATTAATTTATCTAATAGATCTTTAATACTAGCCTCGTTTTTTAGACGATTTAACTTAGTATGCTTAATAAAATCAGTTAAGGTCTTGCCTTATTGTTTAATTTAGCTCTACATCTGTTATTGCAGTTGCAAAGCACTAGCTTAAGTAGCCGGACCTTCTATTTCTATCCTATCAGGGTCCCTAGGAGGGCTAGAAGGGCCTATAGTAGGTCCCTTACCCTTATAACTTAGTGGTGCTATTTCCTAGGATCTTAAAAGATATCCTGTGTAAGATCTCTAAATTTCTTCCTATTGCAAATAACGCGCGCTAGAAGCTAGGTTGTGGTGCAACCGGGCTGCGCACGCAAATTGTGTGGCGGGGCTGTTTGAAAGGGTGCCCCTCGAGGTCTAAAAGTGGGTCTGCGGTATGCGCGGGCAGAAAAGGACCGGAGAAGATTCTCTGCGAAAATTTTCTCAACACCAAAAATAGCAGATAGGAATCGTAGGTAATAGATATTGCAGCAGCCACAACACAACGTATAGTGCGTGCAACGTATTGCAATAGGTCAAAAAGCCTAGTATAGATATACTAGATGTTCGATGATTTAAAAGAAATGCAGCGTATCTATAGAGTAGATAATATCAAATATAACGGTCGCGGCAGTGAATAGAATCACTAAAAGAGGTTGTGGTTGTAACTAGATAGTTACGGTTGCAATGTGGTGGTTGCAGGTGCGGCTGTAGTTAAATTCAACACTAAGGGTCTGATGTTGCGATGCGTAGTGCTAGTAGATAAAAGCTTCAACTAGCGGTTTCCTTCGTAATCTAAGAGCCCACAGGTCTAGTAGAGAGTAACTAGTACCCAAAATCAAGCACTAATTGCAGTAGAATAACGTAGTAATGTAGTAATCTTATAGGCCTTCCGGGCTCATAACCTATTGAAAATGGAAGGGAATCTATACTAGAGGGATAGGAAGACCTCCCTAGTAGATTCAACGCGGCGGCTCACCGACTATTAAATATGACAATTATAAGAAATAAACAATTCAAAATTTACCAACACCTGCGTTTAAAGCAGCGTTTTCATTTCTAGATTCACTATAATACGACGATTCTTCAAGATATAGAGCTTTAATAGTTAAATATAGTAGATTTTAGCTAGATAAACGATCTAATAAGCAATAAGAGGATTTTCTAAGTCCCCTCATAGACCTACCGACCGTATTAACGGAAGGGGGTCGCTAGCTAGGTCTTAGGAGCTATTTTTTATTTTCCGCAAAATTCATTTATATAGGAAAAATAAAAAATCAACTCACGGCCATACAATCTAGCCAACCACGTGCACTAGCTAAGCAATCTAATAAGCAACCCTATAAATAAAATACATCATTAAATCCGGAAAAAATCAAGGATTCGAACAGTATAAGTCAGCCTTTTATACGACTACTAGTTCCCTAGTTACAGTCGATTTTAGCTTCCCTATAGGGTAGCCTAGTCGGCTTAGTCATACAAGCCTGTGGGTTGGTTGTGTGCAGGAACGCAGGTCACAGCCAAAGCTGCTGGTCAAGACCAACAACGCTGCAGGCAACGCTGCAAGCAACGCCTCGTAACCAACGTTGCAACAACGCAACTAGGCAACTAGTGGGCCTATAAAATAGTGCTATAAATAGCATAATTTTAACAAAATCCCTTTAAAGGAAAGGAGTATAGGTAAATATAAGGTCTATTAGATAGCTAAGGCGTAGAGGTAGATATCGTAAGTGTCATAAGTAGGGTTATTACCTTTAGGACCGCTTTAGGTGGTTTCTTTTAATCTCTTTACTTAATTATTAGGGTATAATAAGGACTAATATATTACTCTTTTTACCTATAGGACTATAGGATTACGCTATATCTTTATAATCCCATTAAAAACGGATATTATACTCTACTTTAATTAGTTAGAAGCTATATATATAAGAGTGTATAGTATCTATATTATAGTTATAATAACTAATAGTAAGACTACCTTCTAGACTAAAAAGCAAGAAAAAGAGGTTATAAATAGAGGCATTATCGTTAGAAAATCCAGCCTAGCTTACCTATATTAAAATAGGCACGCTAAATAGTCTAGGGGGGTGATAATAAGGGTTATAATAACTCTTATAACATAATTAGGCTTCCTAGAAGATCTCTAGCCTATAGCTACTAAAGTAGCTATTTATATCTTAAACCGCACGCCTTAAAAGCTGCTTAACTAGTAATTGCCTTAATAAGCATTAAATAGGTAGTTAAGAGAAAACAAGCTTTAATAGAGTTACTTACTAGAGAATCTAGAAGCCTTGTAAGGATAAAGGTAGCTAGGCAAAAGGATATAGGGTGCACTTGTATATTAACTAAAGCTTGCTAGGTCTAAGTGTAATGTGTGTGCGAGTCGCTGGTTTATAGCTAGTGGCTTGCTAATATCACGTGGACCTAGCCCTTCCTTCTAGTATTAGGCGCCGCGGTGCTCTGGCGCTATAGTGCACGTATGCGCGTGGGTTATATTATAAGGGGCCTTATAATTATCCCCCCCCTTATTGCTAGGCTCCTGAATAGCTTTTGCCCTATATTTTATAACTATTTGCTAACTAGTAGTTATATTAAAATAATAATAAATAATAGTTAGTGCTTTAGCATAAATTCACCTCTAACTCTCTACTATATTATTCTATTTTTGTTTCTATATTATTAGCTAAATTATTACTTCTTTTATAACACTATTATCTATCTAGTATTAATTACTAATATATTACTATAAGCGCGCCTATAATTCTACTCTATAATTACTTATATATATACTATTTACGTACTAGATATACTAAACATAAAAAGAGCCCCCTATTTACCCCTAAACTTCCCTAGATTAATTATTAATTTATTACTAACCTATATATAGGTTAGTTAAAGATAAAGTAGTTAAAGCGCTATATTTAGTATTATACATATAGGGATAGTTATAAGGCTATAAGTATCTTACTTTTTCTTTACTCTTTAGTTTCTATTTACTAATAATTATATAGTCTATAGCTACTATATATAGTAACTTCCTTAACTTATTAAAGGTACTAAATTAGGTAGATATCCTAATAAAGGTACTTAGTAATAAGGATAAGGATAATCCTAAAGACCTTATATTCTTAGAGGTAACTTAGTAGTGTTTTACTACCTATTATCTTTAGCTTATATAGGGCTTTAACTATACTAATATAATATATTATATTATATTTAGGTTAATAGGGGCTACTAAGGTCCGCTAGGTCTATATATTTCTTCCCTTTTTACTAGTTCTTTACTAATATATCTAGGTAGGATACTTTAATTATATACTAGTAGTATATAGTCTCCTATTAAACCCTTATAATTACTATAAACCTAGCTCTAGTCCTAGGGATAGTAGGTTATATCTTAGCCCTATTTTACTATCTATTTACTAATATTTTAGTAAGCTAACTATCTATAACTCCTTACTATATAGAATATAGTAATAGTTTTATAGCTAAGGCTAAGTAATCTAGGATTTATTACCTAGGGAATAGTATTATATTATTTTTATTATAAAATAAGGGAGGTAGTTATAGTAGATAAGAATAATGCTAAGTATATAGTCTATAGGGGCTAAGTCTTTAGCTATAAGGGGGTAACTATAGAGAGATTCCTATTAACTTTTCTAAAGCTATAGATAGTTTCCTTTATTTTATTTCTTTATATATTTTTTTTTATTTTTTATATATAGTTTAGTTATTTTCTTTTATTAGGTATATTATAGTAGCTAGTAAGGCTATACCTTTCTTATAGGAACTTTATACTCTTTTACCTATAACTTACTTATATATTACTATTCTTTTTCTTTAACTTATTCTAGTAGAATACCTAAATTATATACTAAGCTCCTTCTATATCTTTAATAGGAACCTATTAGTTATATTTACTTAGCTAACCCTTCTACTTTACTAGGTATTTATTATCTTTATAGGTCTTTTTATATTCCTTAACCTCCTTAACTTTATATTTATTATCTTTATTCTTAAGATTAGGTATTAGTATTTTTTCTATATTTATATTCTTATAATAGGTTTATAGCTCTAGTAAGCTAATATAGAATATATTATATAACCTACTATATTTTTCTAGTAATATAAGCTAATATACTTACTTACTAATAGTATTAAGTACCTAAAATAGTCTAATAAACCTAGGGATTAGCTTCTATTTTACTTTCTTAAGCTATATATTCTTTACTAATAGTAATACTAGGTTACCTCTTTTAAGAGTAAGTAATTAGTAATATTTATTATAGTACTTTACCTAGGATTTAGTAGCTTTTACCTAGTTTTACTTTAGCTACTCCCTAGCTTTATATAACTTTATAATATAAGTATAAGCCTCTAGTACCTTCCCTTTTATAACCTTATCCCTAAAGGCTAGCTAAAACTCTAGTAAGTACTCTATAAGTATATAGTTTAGTAAATAGCCTATAGTTCTATTTACTATATTATTATAGGTAAATTATATAACTAGGAGTAGCTTAGGCTATATCTACTAGTTTTTAGAAGTAAAGTATTATAGGTAGTGCTCTAGTACCTAGTTAGTCCTCTTAGTTTACCTATTAGTTTAGAGGTAAAATACTATAGAAAGCCTGTGTTTTATATATAATAGGTAATATAAGTCTAACTAGAATTAGCTTATAAAAATAGATCCTTTATTAGATATAATACCCTTTAGTAGCCTAAATTATAGCTTAATTTCCTTATAGAAAAGTTCTACTAACTTAGCTATATTAATTATAGTTATTATAGGTAGGAAGATAGAGTACTTAGTGTATTAGTTTATAATTACTAGGATTATATTAGTTTCTTATTTACCTACTTATATAATAGGTAATCCTATAATAAAGTCTATTAAGATTTCTACCTATAATTACTTTAGTATTAGTAGTAATTTAAGACTCCTATATAGGTAATACCTTCTTATAACTATTTACTAATATATCCTATAGCTTATAATATAGTTTAATATAGACTTATTTATAGCTAGCTACTAAAAGTAATACTTTAATAGCTTAAGTATTTACTTAGTCCTAAAGTAACCTACTAGTGGATTATTATAGTATAGCTATAGAAGCTCCTATTATAAGGTAGGCTCTTAGGGAATAACTACCTAGTCTTTATATATTAGGAAATCCCTTATACTATATAACTATAGACTAGCTTTCCCTCTCTCTAGGGAATTAATCTCTTTACTCTACCTTTATAGGTCTAGATCTTAGCTTTAGGCCTTCTATAGTAGCTATACTAATAGTTTATTTAGGCTAGATTAGTAAGGATCTAGTAATATAATAGCCCTCTAAATCTCTTACACTATACTAATATCCTAGATATATACTACCTTCTCCTAGAAATTACCTTTATTTAGCTAACCTTTTACTAGATCTATAGTAGCTAACTAGCCTCTTAATATAGCTACTCTAGCCTTTACTATAGGGGCTAGGGTATTTTCCTTCCCTAAAGGTATCTTACTATATCTCTTTATAAAGACTAGGGTATTTTCCTTCCCTAAAGGTATCTTACTATATCTTCTTTAATATATTAGTATCTCTTCTTTTACTACTTCTTTAGTAATTACTAACTTTTTCTTAAGTTCTAGTAGAAGTACCCTATTTATTAGGGGTTTACTTTTATAATTAGACCTTCTTAATAGTATATCTATAGGGTTACTTTTCCCTAGTCTATACTTAATTATAAAATTTAGTAGGTATAGGAATATATACTATCTAGCTTATCTTTTATTTAGCTTCTATTACTTTATAAAGGTCTATAGGTTATAGTAGTCTAATAGGACTTCTACTAGGGTCTTTATACCTTTAATATAATATTACTAGTATTTAAATAACTTAACTATAGTAAGTAGCTCTTAGTTAGGTATACTATAGTTTTATTTAGTATTAGTAAACTTCCTTAACTAAAAGGCTATAGGGTACTAGTAGCCCTTATTATCTTATTATAATAAGATTCCTACTATTATAAAAATTAAGGTATCTATCTTAATATACACTAGTTAACTTAGGTTATAATAATAGAGTAGAGAAGCCTACTAAAAGGTATCTTTTAGCTAGTAAAATACTACCTATTCTCTTATCCTAAATATAAACCTCCTAGTTTAGATACTATTCTAACTACCCTTTATTAATATATATAGTAGTGCTATAATCCTAGAGTATTTATAGATAAACTATTAGTAAAAGTTATAAAACCCTAGGAAGGATTATATATCCTTAAAGCTTATAGGTTCTTTCTAATCCTAAATAGTAGTAACTTAGTAGGTATCTATTAAGATCCTATTAATAAAGAGAATAAACCCTAGGAACTCTACTAACTCCTAGTAGAATTTATATTTAGAGGGTTTTATATATAATTCTACCTCTCTTATATACCCTAGGACTTCTTTAATATATATAGTATACTTCTCTTATATTTTTAAAAAAATAAGGATATTATCTAGATATACTATATAAATAGTATTAACTAGCCTATAAAGCGCTTTATAGATATAGTTCTAGAATATAGCTAGGGTATTTATTAACCTAAAAAGCATTATAAGATATTTATAGTACCTATAATATATATAGAACGCAGTCTTCTATTTATTATCCCCTTTAATCTAGATTCTATAATAAGTATCCTTAATATTAATTTTTAAGAAGAAGTAAGCTCCTTAGCACTAGTCTAGGATCTCTAAAATTAGGGGGAGAGTATAGCGATTCTTCTATATTACCCTATTAAGACCCTAGTAATCTATATATAATTAGAGTGTACTATCTTTCTTTAGTATAAATAGGATAGGTATACCTGTAGGGCTTTTTAATAGTCTTATCTAGCCTTTCTATAGGTTCTTATTAATATATTTATAAAGTTCCTTTAATTTACCTTAGGAAAGGGGGTAAATTAGTCTATATAGGGGTATAGCCCCTAGTATTAGATTAATTATATAATTAGTAGTCTTTCTTAAAGGCAAGCTTCCTACCTTATCTAATATAAATATATCTTTAAACTTATATAATTCCTAGGGGATATCTTTAATAGTTCTATATACCTTTACCTTTTCTTTATCTCTAAGGGTAATAAACTTATCTTCTATAACCCTATTAATAGTATATATAATAGTCTTATTATATATAACCTTTATAAATTTATAGGGAGTTATAAGTAAAAAAGCCTTTCTTCTTTTCTTAAACTACTACTCTTATAAGTATAAGTAAAGGTAGATATATTCCTTAGTAAGTGTATATATCCTAATTAATATAGGGCTTCCCTTAGTTCTTAGGTCCTTATTAATAGCTATATATAGTAGCTTAAGGTCTTTTTCTTCTTCTCTTAAGTCTTTAATTATAATAGGGACCTTATAGACACTATATTAGGAAACTATAAGGGCCCCTACTACCTTAATAATAGGTACTATAGCCTTAGCTTAGTTAAGTTTATAGGCTTATATAAATTTAGCGCTAATAATATTAATCTTAGCATAACTATTAAGATCTACTACTATTTTAATATCTATATACCTATAAATAGTAATTAGTATATAAAATTAATACCCTATTAGTACCTTAGTATTTAAGGTAGAGATAAGGGTATCTACTTCTACCTTAGGGAGTTTTCTAGGTCTTATTACTCCTTCTTTAGCTTATTATATCTATTTATAAGGTACTCTATACTATTATAATTAAAATACTACCTTTTATACCTAGGTTTATAGTTATTTAGGTAGGTAGTAGGAGACTTCTCTTAGTCCTTATCTTTCTAATCTTTATTAGACTTTTTACCTTATAGAAAGTTATATCTATAATATTAGAGAGCCTTATTTAGGCCTTTATCTTCTAAATACTTAGACTTTTACTTACTCTTTAGTATAGCCTCCTAGAGTTACTAAGTAAGTTATATAACCTCCTCTTATACCTTTCCTATAATAGAGGTATATAGGTTAATCTAGTCTTATAGGTTAGGGAGTAGTTTTATAAAGAATATAAGAGCTTATAACTTTTTAGTAGCTCTTTCTAGGTATTTCTTTAGTAAATCTAGGTAAATACTAAATTTAATAAGACTCTAGCCCTTATATTACTTTATATTCTCTAGCTATATAGCTATTTAGGTATTATAGTTAGTAGTATCTTAGAGTAGTATAAGAGTTTAGGTCTTAAATATATCCTAGTTATCTTTAAGATTACTTTAGTTATTAGCTATTTATTTATTAAGGTATTAGTCCTATCTTACCTTATAATTACTATATATATAGTTAAGTATAAAGAGGATTTTTTAGTAATTATACTAATACTTTTACTTTACCTTATTAAAGGTATAGTTTAGATTATTTATCTATATTTTATACTTTTATAGGTTTATAGGGTATTAGAGATTAGTAATATTCCTAATTTTAATCTCTTAGTAGCTATTACTAGAGAAGAAACTAGATCTTTACTACCTTTTTATCTTCTTTTTCTCTCTACCTAGCTATAGAAGATTAATAAGCTTTTACTCTTATTCCTATAGTTCTTTAAGTTTCTTAAGCTAAGTAATTTACTTATTTATTACTATAGTATTAGCCCTAATATTAGAGAGTCTAGGTTTAGTCCTAGTTCCTATAGAATATAGTATATCTTTAGTAGTAATACTATCCTTATTTAATTAACTTTAGTTATTATCTAATATTACTTAGGTTAATTAGGTAGTTCTTAGCCTTATATTACTCTTAGGTAGCTAGTAGTAGAAGCTTTAGAATTATAAGGATAAAGGTAGCTAGGTAAAAGGATATAGGGTATACTTATATATTAACTAAAGCTTACTAGGTCTAAGTATAATATATATATAAGTTACTAGTTTATAGCTAGTGGCTTACTAATATTATATAGACCTAGCCCTTCCTTCTAGTATTAGGCGCCGCGGTGCTCTGGCGCTGCGGTGCACGCATGCGCGTGGGTCATGTTGTGAGGGGCCTCACAAGCCTCTATAACTTACCTATAAGCCTTTAGTTATAAAGTATTTATAATAATATAAAGTAGGCTCTATAAGGCAGGTATAAAGCTTACATAGAGAGCTTACATTGGATACCTAGCTAGATACGTCTCCTCCACGTAATACCTAATTTAGGTGCTAATAATAAAGAGGAGCTACTAGTTCTTATTAAGTTATATTACCTTTAATAAGTCTATCTTCTATGCTTAAGAAAGAGGCCTATTACTATATATAAAAGAGGTTAAAAAACGCTTCCTAGAAGAGCTAGTTAATAATAATAAGGATAAAAGCTCTAATATAGGGCTTCTACTAATAGCATACCCTCTATTACTATAATAACCACTTAATTAGCTTTAATAGGTTAAAACTCCTAATAGTTATAATTAACTAGATTATAAGGAAAAAGAAAAAGAAAGTTAAGAAATAAATCTGCTAACTCCTCTAAATTTACCTAGATAATTTCTAGGTTTAATAGATTATATACTATTAAGTATTAATAATTTACTTAACCTACCTAATAGCAGTAATAATTATAAAATATTAATAAATATATAAGATTATAATAATCTTAAGGCATTTACTATAGCCTTTAATCTAGGACCTAAAAGCAAAGAAAAGCCTTATATATTAAGGCTTCCCCTTTCTCTAGCTTATTATAATAATTTAGCTAGTTATCTAAAGGAAAAAGAATTCTATAAAGTATAAGATAAAGAGTATAATAAGATTATTAATAGAAAGGTAGCTATAAAGGTATCTAGAGATAAAGTTCCTTTATATATAAAGCCTCTAGGCCTTACTTAGGTCTTTACTTATAAATTAGATAAGTAAGGCTACCTTCTATAATATAAAGCTTATCTCTATATTCTTAGAAATTATTAGCTAAAGAGTTATCTATTAACTTAAGTAGTAACCCTAGCTACTAATACCTTTAGGCTATTTATAGCTATTATATACTACTTTAATCTAGAAGCACACTAGTATAACTTTATTATAATATTCCTAAATTTAGATCTTAATAAAGAGGTCTACTATAAGATACCTCTAGGCTATAAAGATAAATAAGCCTATCTAAAGCTTCTTAGAGTAGTCTATAGGCTATAGAGAGCGCCTCTTCTATAGATAAAAGAGCTAATTAGCTAGCTAATTAGTAAAGGCTTTATATAGATCTTTAAAGATATTTATATATTTATTAAGAATAGGTTAATTATCTTTTTCTATATAGATAACCTTATTACCTTATTTACTAAAGGGAAATTATATTTATATAATAAATTTAGAGTAAGACTCTTTATAAAGTATAATATTAAGGACCTTAAAGAGCTTTAATAGTTCCTAGGTATTAAAATTATTAGAGATTATACTAATAGGAAGGTATAGCTTAATTAGAAGTCCTATTAGGATAAAGCTACCACTAAATTTAATATAAAGATCCCTTAATAAAGGCCTATAGCCCTAATAATTACTATATCTCTAGAACCTTTTAAGGGAGAGGTTAGCGCTTAAGATCTTAAGTAATATTAATCTTTAATTAGAACCCTACTATACCTAATAATAGTTTTAAAACCTAATATTACTTTTATAGCTTTATAACTCTTATAATACCTATAAAACCTAGGGCTATAGTATATAGAAGTAGTAAAAAGAGCCCTTAAATATAGGTATATATAGGTAGACCTAGTGATTAAATATAGTAGTAATAACCCTAAATTAGAGATATATAGTAATACTTCTTTTACTAATAATCCTATAATATAGAAAAGCTTATAAGGCTATATTATAAAGCTCTTTAGAGAACCTATACTCTTTAAGATAGGAAGGTAAGCTATTATAATAATATTATTAACTAAAGCAGAGCTTCTAGCGCTTTCTTACTATAGTAAAGAGCTTATAGCCTTTAGATAACTATATTAGGAGGTTAGGCTATGCCTAGGTAATAACACACTTAAAATCAAATATAATAATATATAGATAATTTGCCTCCTTAAGGAAGAGTTTATTAAGCTTATTATAAAGCTTTAGTATATAGATATTTATTATCACTAGCTTTATTAAGAGGTTATAAAAGGAACCTTTAATATTACCTAGATTACCACTAAAGAGATAATTACTAATAGCCTTATAAAGCCTCTTATAGGGAATGCTTTTATAAGCTTCTATAAGGTATTAGGGCTTATATAACTACCCTCTAGTATACTTAGTAAAGAACCTAAAGAGCAAGTATTATATAATAACCTTAATTTAGATAGGATTATAACTAATTAACTATATTTCTATACTATAGAATTAATTTAAATATTATAATATTAATTTAACTAATTTTATTAATTTAGAATTATTATAGGGAACCTTAAATAAGGTCCCCTAGGGGGGTGTGTTATACCTATAAGGGCATAATTAATCCCGGTTATATAATAGTCTTGCTATTTAACTAGCTAAGATAGGAGTCTACCCCTAGCTAGTTATTTTCTAAGACCTCTGTAACTTTATAGTATATTTTAGTACTATATAAGTACCCTACTAATAGTAGAGGTACTTAGGTATTTAGACTATAGTCCGTACCCTCTTATAGGGTTAGATAACTTAATAGATGTGATTATACTAAACCCTATAAGAGGGTATGGACTACGGTCTAAATACCTAAGTACCTCTACTATTAGTAGGGTACTTATATAGTGCTAAAATATACTATAAAGTTACAGAGGTCTTAGAAAATAACTAGCTAGGGGTAGACTCCTATCTTAGCTAGTTGAATAGCGAGACTATCGTGCGACCGGGATTAATTATGCCCTTGTGGGTGCAACAGCAGATGATGCCGAACGCTGTGGCCATGTTGGGATGAACCATCTGGGCGCCTTGGCGCCTTGGGAGAGATCAGCAATGGCGGCCGCTAGACAACATGACGCAGAATGGGTAACAAGTAATGGCAGTCTTTGAGTAAGCTACTCTCGTCAAGAGTTGACAGTTATAGCGAGGCTCGCAGATAGGGTTCCCGCGGGTTCTGTTGCTTGCTTGGCATAATCTGAAGCAAAAGGTCTCCCCTCCCGTGTCGTAGAAAGGAAGCTGAACCAAAAGCTACGGACTACCCAAGTTCATGTTTTGCTAGTTAGTTAAATAGCCCCACTTCACGTCACCCCACCACAAACCAGAAATCGCGCCTTGTTTGTTTGTAACGTCTAAACATCACAGGCTTCCAGCTACAATTGAACTTGACCGTCGACAGATAGACCCCAGCTGTATGTCTACCTCAAGAGCTATCGCATTGTCGTAAGCAAGTCGTTTTCTATTTTGCCACCATTGGCTATCATCGTGCGACGTATTTGCGGTTCGATCCATCCGGCCGAGCAGTCATGTCGATTCTATCGGGCCATTTAGAGCAAATTGCCTACTCTTGTCAAGGAATTGACGCACTACCGTAAAGAAACAGCCTTGCCCCGCATAGCGACTCAAAAGCTCACTTCTCGTTAGGTTTCCTCCACCCAAGATCTTTACGAACGCCTTGCTATCAAACCACGACATCACATCATTGATCAGGGATACGGAAGCCCACGAGCGAGCGCTCTTTTCCGTCCCGCCACCACCACCCCCTGCTACTCAGAACATTCGAAGCACCGAGCAAGAATCCAAACCCACGAGCCGACGCCAAACCGTCTTCAATGTAACATCTGGCGAGGTAACTACCGGGCCGCCTACCCGCGGTGCCAGTATTCCTCGTCGTCACACGGCCGTTGCTGCGGTCCTCGGTGGTGAAATGCATTCTCAGATTAGAAAAGGGGAAGTCGACCGCAAAGGAGATGTCGATGTCGAGGTATTGATTCGGGGGGCAGAGAAGCTCTGTGGCGTCTATGAACTGCCTGGAGCCAGGGATCGTATTTCGTCATTAAGAAACCAACACCGCAATGGAAAGAACACTTTGGCATACTATGAAGCTAAAGTAACCGAGCAAAATGAGCAATTGGCCAGTATGAACAAGGGCTGGATGGAGGAAGACGACGACGACGATGTTACGGGAGCAGGGGATGGAAGCGAACTGTGGACAGAGGACGACCTCCGCAGAGAAGAAGCCGAGGCCAAAGAACTGGAAATCAAGAAAAGAGATCTTCAGGCCAGATTGCTACAGATGGAAAAGGACTTAGGAGGTCTGATGAATATGTGATGATGAATCACTACTATCAATTCGACGGTACTCAAGGACAACGCCTGGAATTCGCAATACCAAAGTATTCGTTGCTTTTTTGTATTCAGTCTACGACGCACAGGTGCCATCTGTGCATCTGTCAGAAGAGCCAATATGACATGTCGATGCACCCACGATGCACCCACGTCGTCCTTGGCTCGCACGAAATGGCCGAGAAATTCGGACACATCAGCGGCACCATCCAGCTCAAACTTGTCATTGATAATAAAAGTCGGCACGCCTTTAAAGCCTCGCACATACGCCCCTTCGACCTCCCAGTCAACCCTCTGACCAGCCGGGTCTTTCTTCAACCACTCAAACGTATTGTTTCTCGCAATGCCCGCTGCCTCTGCCGATCTGGCCAAGTCCTCTGGTAATGTCGCCATTTTTTCCAAAGAACATGCACTTGATTGCCACGGGGACACGATCCTCCCTCTCGAGGCCCTTTGTCTCATTAGTTGAATTACACGATGGGAATCGCGAGTATTGCCGATACGCCCGCCAAAAGTAAAGTTGAAGCCCTCTTGTGCACCTACTTAAGCCATACGCGCACGTTTGGGTGTCAGTCTATCAGCGCTGAACTCAAGAACAGCGATGTCTGTAACTAAGGCAGATTCAGTAGGCTGGTTCATATCAAGGCGGTATGCGTGCCATCGAATGTTGAACGTAGATGAGGAGCCGCCGAGGGTGATGGCGCGCTCGAAACGCGCTCGGCCGAGGTAGCAGAAGGGAAAAACTGCGTCTGATATGATTGGTACATTGAAAGCGGTCATTTTTTCCCAGCAGCCTCGATGCTAGACAAGCAACTCAATGTCAACAACAGAACATCTTCAAGAGATGGCAGAGTTGGGGGTCTCCTCAACAAAGCATATGCTTTTATATTTTTTCAAGGCACGTATCCGCCTAATTCAACTACTAGGTCTCATTGTGCTCATGCGAAATCTCGCTGCTATGCTCTATGACCAATTTTCTAGCGAATCTCGTCGTGGAGTCGCCTTGTTATTGTCCGTTTGATGTAGGGGGAACTCCGCCCAGTCTCCAGTAGCGCTGATGCTGCATTCAAACAGATGACGAGGTAGCGTAACGACAACCGTCACAAGCAAAGGATTTAGGACTGAGGGGGAGTCTACATATTCTTTCAATAAACCAAAGTAGTCGAGCTAGAGGGTAGAGCAAATCTCATCTAGTATCCCAGGGTATCATGCAATGCTAATCAAAACGCCCAAAATGCCATGCCCATACTCCTTCTGTCCGCCTCATGCAGGCGATCGACTCCGACGTCTGTCCGCCCTCTCGCCTCTTGACCTATATTGTTTACGATTCATACATGATCCTCCTCTCGGCCTGTAAAAGTCTCCCTTTTGATTAACTCTGAATCCTTGCCCAGCACTCGATTCATCTCGTGAAGCTCCTTCCCTCAACGACCTCGTCTCTGAAACATCCTCGTACTGGACCGCTCTATCCCAGTCCTCCAGTTTCGTGAACGGACTCCTAAGCCATGCCCGAAGCTCGTGCAAGAACAACCTTGTATTGTCCCGGCCTAAAAAATCGGACAGCATCTCTTCAGCCTGTCCGCCACTGCCCATAATGTCCACTGATTTGAGGATCGCAACGACGTACTCGAGTAGAAACTCGGCGTTGTTGGCGCGGCGCCGCTGTGCTTCAGTCATGGACGCGGACGAACCTTCCAGCTGAAAATTACTTTCATCGCCGTCGGAGGGTGACAGGAACGAGAAAACCCGCAGCTCTCGTCTTATCCACATCCTAGCGCGTGATACTAATTCTGTATCCGTATTAAACATGTGCGATGTAAGTTCTCGATAGCAAGAAAGCCGGTTGGATCCGACGTGTTTGGAGTATCGTTGATGGCGGTAGACACTGCGACGATTCGCAATCACGTCAGAAACGGCTGCTCGCGGACCCTGTTCCCAAAATCCCCGGGGTCCTGATCGCGGGCAGTTGAGCCGGGCGCGACGCGCATAGTCAGCCGTGTAGAAGGATCGTGTGGGCGGTGAATTCGCGGCGGTGGTGGACGAGGACGTCGCAGCAGCTTTCTTCTGGTCGAAAAAGGTCGTTACTGGTGCATCGTTCGGCCCGTGTACGACCTTGACGACTCGTGCTTTGCAAAGAGGGCATTGGGGCCTTTCGAAGAGCCAGTTTGACACGCAGATGTAGTCGAAGTTACGGTGGCCGCATGGGAGTGCCTCGCATGGTTCCGTAACAATGTCGAGACAAATGACGCAGCAGTCGGCGGTGGCGTCTTGTTCTCTCGCGGCTACCTCTTCGAGAGTATTTTGCAGAACACGTTGCCGGATATCGTTTTCATTTTGGTCTTGTGATGGCTTCATGGCAAGTTGAGAGAGGGGAAGAGCGAGCGTGAATGACTGTCAAAGCAACCAGACGTTTCTAAGCAAGATGATGAGCGAGATGGGTCTGCGAAAGAGGCCTGGTGGGGCCGGATTAGACGCTGACGCCCACTGCGATGACGTAGGGTCCACTGTAGCCACAGCGGCGATCTGCGCTGAAACCGCGTGCGCTGGTGCTAAATCGGGGCACCCAGCCGCTTGACCTGTCAGACCAGACGCGTCTGGTCTTACGACGCGAACGTTTAGTTTGGTTCAACCAATCTATGGCAACAAGGCCCACTGCTTCATTGCTCAACAAGATCCTCTACAAGATTTTGTATATTTTCATTTTTATGCAATAGCTTGCCAAGGTGCAACATCTGGCCTCTCAGCATGGACGACGAGACCAAAGCTGCGTATGAAGAGAAGTCAAAAGACCTGCGCGCGGAATTGAAGCGATGGGAAAACGAGTGGGGACAGACTCATGACGGAAAGAAGCCCGGACGTCAAGATATCAAGGACAATGCAGATATCGGTAAGTTGCCCCCTGGGTGACTTCAAAGACACATCTTGGTCAAAAAGACGGCTGACAGATGTGAACAGCGAGAAAATACAAAGACTACCACAAATATCGCGATATCCTGTCCGGAAAGCTCCCACCGCCCTCGAAACCAGAGTCCAACCCAAAGAGGCGTAGATGCGATCCTGTACCGGCAGAGACACCGCTCAAGAGAACCAAACATGCCGAGACCCCTTCAAAACAGCGACCTCACGACGATGGATTCATGAACACCCCAGCTATATCAAGGAGACTCTTCAGCCCGGCTCCAGTGACGTCCCTTGGTCCCACTCCACAACGAGATGGCCACGTCCTCGGATTATTCGATCTTCTGGTCGAAAAAGAACTGGGCACGCCGTCAAGGAAGGACAAACTTCAACCCCACGGGACACCAAGTCGCGCTGGTGCAAATGTCTTGTCCACGCCCAGCAAGCGAACAGCCATGAACGATCCCGGGAGCACAACGAAGCTCGGCAGAACGCCCATGTCCTCCAGCAGGAAGCAAATGCCGAACATGTTTGCGACACCAATGAAGAACCGTCGGGGAAGTGCAGACGGCAAGACAATGTCGTCTGTTTCCAAGCTCCAATTCGACACGCCGGTCTTTCTGAAAAGACATGGCCTGCCTGCAGTCGACGAGAACGCCATGTTTGCCGATCCGGCGCCACTACGACTGCCCAGAAAACCCTTGGTGCGAGGATTGAGCGAGATCGTCGCCAGTTTGAGGAAAGTGGAGGAAGACGTGCTAGATGACGACCTGGAGGCCCTTCGTGAGATTGAGAACGATACTGCAGGCGTATCGAGGCCAATGTCTCCATCCCTGGGGACAAGGCCTGCACCCGCACCTGTGTCTACGGCTCCGGCCGTGCTCGAGCCAGATAGTCAAGGTCGTCCAATGCTCCTGGGAGGCTTTGACAACGAAGAAATGTACGACAGTGCCCACGAGGACGGGGTCGATCGGAACGGCAATCCTCTGCCTGCGTACAAAAAGAAGGGGCAAAAGAGGACAACCAGAAAGGCCAACATCCGACCGACTATGAAGAAGCGGCCGCAGGTGGTGGTAGCGCAAGAGCATGGTAACGGAGAAGACGAAGGGGCGGATGTAGTCCCGGAAACTCAGGTTGTTGCCGGACCAGACGGGGACTACGAAGACGGCGCATCTTCTGATGAAGCGCTTGCTAAAGGAGCTGCTAACAAGAAGAGTAAGGCCAAGAAGGACGTTCCGGTGAAGAAGGTGGCGAAGAAGGTCAACGAGCTTGCCCATGCCAACTTCAAGCGGTTAAAGTTGAGAAATCATGGTGCCAAGGGTGGTCCTGGGTTCAATAGCCGATTCCGTCGTCGTCGATGAGAGAGGGGTTCCGATGGATCTGGGCTGGGCTTGCTTACATATGAGCATACGAATTTACGATCAATGAGTATAACTATCTGGCATCGTGTCTTATCATGGTGGAGGGGAGCTGGTGTTTGATGGGTTTAGGGGTAAAGTCAGCGAAGCGGCCATCTACATCAGCATCATATGAGCAGCTCTGTCATCTTGGAGACTCGCTCGTCCCAAAGTAGCTATAACGCATCAATTCTATCATCTTTATACATGCATCGCGCGACAAGACACGAGTTACATTGTCATCAGGAGCATGGAGGGCCGAGAGGTTAGAGACAGTATTAGATATAGACTCGACGCTAGCATCTAGTATCAGGCTATGTGGTTGGTTCGGGTTCAGCTTGGCCAGTACGTTCGAGATCATCTTCTGCATATTAAATAAGGTGGAAATAGCTTCCCGTCATAAAATCAATGTAAACCTTGGTAGCTCTGATGATTAGCAGACCTCTGAGCTGGATAGCTGAGAGTCACTAGTTGCGCCTCTTTCAGAAAATAATGGCTTTTTTGACGATGTAGCATCTTAAGCCGGTCTTTTAGCTGAACTGAACTCTGTGACGCTGGATTCCATGCTACTTGCTGCAGATGCAAGAGCACGCAGGGCCTGGGTATCCTAGCTGAGCAGCCTGTTGCTCAAGTTAGAGGATGAGGGCTTGATTCCCCCTTCCTCCGCGACCGTGTTTGTTCCCTGTCTCTACATCTGCTTAAAAGTCTTATTAGGCAATAACTTAATAAAGGCATTAGCTAGGTCATTATTCCTATTAATCTATCTGATCTCACAGAGCTCGCGGCGTTCGTATGATTGCCGCAGGGCTATGATATCAATCATCAGGCGCTTCTCTTACAGCTTATCATTATTTATCCCCTTTTACTACTCCGCAGGTTATTCCTGAATGTGAGTTTTCTGCAGCGGCTTATTGGCTCGGAATCTCAGCGACCTTCTCGTGGAACAGCTTCTCGGCGTCCACCCAAACTCTGGCAGACTTGCGGTCGTTGAGAAGCAAAAGTGACTCCTTCAGGCCGTCGCTGAAGGATTCACTAGCCTCGCGGGGCAACATGGACGGCAGGTGGTCGATGCTAATGACAGACAGAGGGGTGGAGTTCTGGTCATTCTCGACCTCGACAGCGACAGTGGGGTTGTCGAAGGTGGTGTTGATGTTGTATATGGGGATTGGGTTGTGAGGGTTGGTGGTGTCACAAGAGACATCAATGACAACACTCAGCTTGCGGCCAGACTTTGCAAGGAGCTCGTGGTTGACGAAAGGGGGGACGGGCTCCGATAGGTAGATCTGATACGTAGACGCACTCGTTAGATTCCGTCTCACAATTCAAAAAGCTTGGCCGCGGTTTGGTTCACTTACAGCATTCAAGAAGATGTCATGCTGGGCAATTTCCTCGTACGGGCCGTGTCGGCCGCGGGTTTCAGCCAAGTCCCAGCGGGTGATGTTCTCTTCGGGCAAACCAGCCTTGATGAACAAATCACAAGCACCTCTGCCACAGCGGCCCAAGGCTCCCATAACAAGAGCGGTGGGCTTGCGTCCGAGGATCTTCTCTCCTGCCCCAAGATCTTTACGGATCTGGTCAACCAGCTCCCCTTCATCCACGTAGTACCCCTTGCCATCGGTAAAGGAAGCAACAGCAGGAAGCTTCTTCCCCGGATTGGCCAGTTGCCAAGCCCAGTTCTTCACTCCCAAGGCAGCTCCAGTAAATCCAGCGTGGAATCCAAAAGCTGAGATGCGTCTTCCAACGCTGTCGTGCAGGAATTCAAGATCGTAGAGGGTTGATTCTCCTGCTGCAAACCGTTCAAGAACTTTGTCCCAGCCAGCCTGTTTCTTGTAGCAATGAGCAAAGGTGAGGTGATCGTTGGTGAGGGCAAAATCTTCTTCGGGGATTTCCTTAAGACCAATGATCAGCGTATTTGGTTCAGCATTGGGCCAGGTGCCAGTGGGAACCAGAGTGGCCCCAGCAGCCTCGTATTCGGAGTCTTGGAAGATGCGGACGAAGTCGGGGTCCGAGGGCGAGCGCTCAACGGAAACAGGGTAGCCGGCATCCACGAGTGACTTGATGACTGCAGGTGAGAAGGATCTGTGCTCGAATGGCTTCTGCTCCGCTCGGAGGAGGATACCACGATACGGCGACATGGTGCTGGAGGGAGTTGTTAGCGATAAAAGGTCTTGGAGTCGGAGACAAACGGGCGGGCGTTGCAAGAAATGATCTGGAGAATCACAGGAGGCAGCTCTTGGCTCAATTGAGACGATTCTGAGGAAATTTGGTGGCGGGAAATCATACTTATATACTTACGTGTCAGGGGCGCAGATGCGACTGTGCAAAGGCAAGGCAATGGCGTGATGAGGTGAATGAGTACGGCGGAGTCGTAAGCGCGAGCTGAAAGCGCGAGCTGAAAGCACGAGCTGAAAGCCGCTGATCGAGCTATAAGTAGCTTATTGATAAATGCTGTCAGGGTCCTGGGATGAGTCAGCGGAAATGTCGCAATAAAGTGTTGTTTTGTGAAAGGATGTTTGGATAATTTGCGTCACAGTCACACGTAATAATAAGGGGCGATGTCGGGGGTTGATTGTCTCGGAGAACACAGGTGGATCGATAGCCTGCCTACTAGTCCGTACTTCCTTGTTTTATCCTGGGCAACAGAAGCTTATTCCCACATCAGTTCATTATCACACTGGCTATTGGGGGTATTGCCAGGAATTATTAGGATTATTGTACTATTATGCAAAGTCGGTGCAAACTTTGCACCGGCTCGTGAAAAAATGAGTAATATCTCTCAAGGGGATTTGCAGGGTTTGGAGAGGCTATTCGACTTCATTTTCAACTATGAATCGCCACTTCGACAGCTCCATGTATTGGATGGAGAATATAGTGATGAGTCAAATTAAGATGTCATCTTTCAAGTGTCGCAATTGGCCCTGCGGACCATGCATGACCAACCTGGCCTGGAGCGGATTTAAAGGAAATCAATGTGGATTCAGGAGGTTCATGTAGCTAGAGAAGGATTGCGGCATTCGGTGTACTGAAGTTAGGGTTGTAGGCCCGATACCCCCATTTCTGGTCGGATGGCGCAGCTGTGAGTCCCTTCCTGGCTCTAGCCTAGGTCTGCTAAGCGAGATCTATTCCTTTTAGCTATTCTAGCGCGTTATATGCCTTAATAAGTCTAGAGTTTTTAAATTTTAGAGGCAAGTGTCCATATATTGGCAAACTCTAGCTAGAACACTATGCTATCTTAACGAAGTTACGGCGAACTCGCTAGGTGTGCGCAGCTGGGCTGTATTCTTGACCGTGGCAGCCGTGACGCCGAATTTTAAATCTTAGCTACCCTTAGTCGGTCCAAGATCTCGGGGATCAGTGGCAACGGGGCCTTGTCCTTGATAGTGATCTTGTTGAGGCCCCTATAATCCACACAGAGGCGTAATTTCCCTCCCTTCTTCGGCACGAACGAAATCAGGGCCCCTGCTGGGCTGACGGATCTCCGAATCCAACCTCGCTCCTGCGCACTCGCTAGGTACTCGCGGAGATCCGTCAGCCCAGCAGGGGCCCTGATTTCGTTCGTGCCGAAGAAGGGAGGGAAATTACGCCTCTGTGTGGATTATAGGGGCCTCAACAAGATCAGTATCAAGGACGGCCCCGTTGCCACTGATTCCCGAGATCTTGGACCGACTAAGGGGAGCACAGGAGCTTCCTCGTCAGAAGACTCTTCATCGTCCCTATAGACAAAGGCACGGAGCTCTTCGGGGAGTTCAGAGGGGCCGACGCGAGCAGGAACATCGGAGGCGCATTTAGCAAACTAGCAGCAAGTTAGTGGATTAGAAGCTACGCCTGAGATAACAGAGACAATACCATAGGAGCATGCTAGGTGATGAATCGCAAGCTGTTCGCGATGTCAATTTGGACCTCGAGGTTGGCAGCATCAAGGAATTTTGATGCTACTGCTCATAAGTTAGCAGCAGACACACCGCAAGCGAGCGACGTACGTACAAAGAGGTTTTTAAAGCGTAAGATACCTTTTTATAAGGAGATTTCTCTAGGGCGGGAGCTAAGGGAGCCAGAGTCGCAAAATGAGTGGCAGACATCGCGTACTAGCCGCAAGTTAGTAATAAGTAAATAAGGGAAAACAGGGCAGGAGAAGACTGACAAAGGTCAGAGCTGAGAAAGTGAGGCACGAGAATGTTTAGGGCTCGGTGGCGGGTCGCAACGACCTAGCCGCGAGCTAGTCACGTGCACGCTAGAAGGGATATTTAGCAAAGGCCGCACACATAGAATGTGGGAGGCTAGAGATTAAAACCTTTAAGCATATATAGCAGCGATACCTTAATTAAACCTTTACTTTGTTTATTCTACCGGCCTATAAGCCTTAATAGTTCTTAATCTCTAGCCTCCTATATTCTATGTGTGTAGCCTTTGCTAAATATCCCTTCTAGCGTGTATATAACTAGCTCGTGGCTAGGTTATTGCGACCCGCTACTAAGCCCTATTATATATAATGCTATTACCTCTATTACCTCTATTACCTCTATTACTCTATTATCTCTATAACCCTAATATAGTTCCCTCTCTTTATATAATCGCCCTTGATTATAACTAGCTGCTTAGTTAGTGTGAACTTACTATATAAATTTTCCTATATAACTTTATTATAACTCTTTATAGCTTAACGCACTACATAGGGAAACATATTTCATCTCTGGCTAGCCATGTAGTCGAGTAGCTTCCATGCCCAGCTTATGCACGATTCTGTACCGCTCACGGAAGCGGTCTGGTAGCCGCCCCCCTTGTAGTAGTCGAGCCTTTCGACATCGTCAATGTGTTCGTACCGAGGGCAATCATCTGTCGACGTCGTTGCCATTTGCAATCTGCCGGGGGCCGGGGGAAAACCTTGGACCGATGGAGCAAGACGGCCGTGAAAGCAACGACTTTGCAAAAAAAATATGGAGCGGGAGTGACGCATGGCTGCGCGAGAAACGGTGGTAGTAAAAGGGTCGAAGGAATGACGAGGTGCTTCATTTCTGGTTCACCTTCACGAAAGAAAAAAAAACTTGGTCCCAGGCTGATTGATGCTGCTGGTCTCGGAGAGCAATGGCATTGTTGACGAGTGGTAGGCAGTATTTCGTGATTAGCATACGGAGTACGGAGTACATACTATCATGTCGTAAACCCAAGTCCTCCACGAATTAAGCTTTTGATCTGCATGTATGCCAATTTCCAAGATTGCTCTGCTCTCCTGGCGACTAGAATTGGCCAAATTGGTCATCTCATCACCCGTTCCCAACCCCTTCATGGGGAGTTGTAGTTTACAGCGGTTCCTTCTATACACGCATGTCCCGAGGCAGGGTGAGTCCAGTCCAGGGGCGACCCGAGATCGACCCGATTATCAAATAATGAGCGGCGACGGGCAGCTGGGACATATGGTAACAGAATGCACCGGCGGGCAGAGGAAAAGAAACGCTGATGGGAACGGCTTTCTTTGCATGGCGATATGAATATTACTAGATATTACTTGGCCACTCAACGATATGTAGTACTCTGTCTCACAAAAAGAAAAGAAAGACAAGACAGGGATAGGGGTGGACGGGGCAAAAGAAAACCCGCAAAGATTCTTGGATACTGCCGCCCGACATCGGCGGCCTAAGCAGTTTGCACAAAGGCTAAATCCGCTCGTTGGGAGCATTCTCCCACCTTTTCCCCACGGCTGTGGATCATCTGGATAAACAAACGGTGATGCCTGTTTAGCCCCGGCAAATACGGAGGCCCCAGTTGGGACTCGTTGTCCAGTCTGTCGGTTATGAGGGTGGGTGCCACGGTGCTACTCTATTACTTGCCAAAAAAGCGTACATATTACTTCCTGACTCGGCTGGGGGAGCTGCGATGCTTCGACATTGCCAGTACTAACACTCCGTGCTCATGAAATGTCTATCACCACCACATCGTCTTCACTCGCATCCGGTCTCTCCGGGCGGACGCGTGGTCGATTCTCTCGGGCACGCTGTGCGGCTCTTGTTTCATTAGTGACGTCTGCTGTGTTCCCTTTACGCTCGTCTGAACTAATGACCCAGGTATCGTGTTCAGGCTGTTCAGACGACGGCGATATGATGCAAACCCAGGCTCATACAAGCTTGAAGGGAACGCCGTGTTTGCCGTATACGAAGTGCATATATACAATACATACATATATACATGCTGCGCATCTTGAATGATTGAAATCCAGGTCACGCGATTAATGGCCGTGGCATAAGTCCTAGTCCTGAATTGTTATGCAGCTGCATTTGCATGCACGTCAGTTCGGGTATCGTCACCGTATCCGTGATCCTCCGCCAGTCGTGGACGCTTGCTTCGCCCGCGATGAAAAAGCCTGTCTCAGTCTTTTACATGGGCTGATGCTATAGAATCAGCTTGACGGAGTGCTCCGTGCCTCGCACAAGGGGTCAGTCAGTCAGTCAGCCCAACAGGAATCTTGCTCTCACCGGTCGTGGGGTCCAAGACTGGGGTCCAAGACTAATAACATCCGTCTCAAGGTGCCAGCCAGCCAGTGCCCAACGGGCAAGACAATCCCCAGAAGCTGCTCCCAATGCCCTGTGCGCTGGCCAATGATACATGCGCCTTTGTCATCTGGCCCCTGATCCGTGCTGTAATCCATTCGTAGGTTCTCATAAACCTGCGGCGCCGGGCTATGTCGTCGTTGCTGTGCAGCATTTTGTTAATGCTTGCTTGTCTGCGATTCTCCATTGGCATAATGACGGAGACGACCCAGGTAATGCACGAGTCCACGTGGCCAAGATGATTCAATTGCAGTACCACACAACCTGGAGTCCATGTGCCAATCCCTACCCATCCAGCCATCTTGCCTTCCGCGGTGGGTTGCAGGGGCAAGCACAGGTAACATACATGTAGTGCGCCTGAATGTGGGAGGCAAATACCCTGGAGAGGCATGTGATATCCCTCCGAGCGTTATTAATTCGGGCTGACCGCTTCCGAGAGGTAATTAGTAAGGCCTCCTCAATTGATCATCACTACTCCGTAATATAGAGCGGCTGATGTGCAGCAATCTTATTATTGTTGTATCACCAACAAACAGCAAGTCCCGCAAAATTGGAGCTCTCGGCGTGTCCGAATGCAACTGCCACTGTCCTGTTGGCCGCTTCCCGCTTTCCGCTGTGGTCCTGTCGGAACATGGATGGTTGAGTCGTCTGTACTGTATTGATGTATTATACTCCGTACAATCTCCTGCAGACTGACCAAGAACGTCAAAGCTTGCGACGGCTTCGATTGAGACTGCGGACGGGCTCTGGGAAAGGCATCGAGTTTCGATCCGTGTGGGTATTCGTCAATTTTGTTCACAAATGATCTTTTTCATTTTGTCAGCACAAAAGATCCCCGAGAACTAATACGTAATGTGGCCATGCTCTTTCCATCTGGGCCGGCAGTTCCCGGATGTGGGAACTTGTGAAAGCCACATGGAGTGGACCGTTTTCCGTAGAGTCGTACTCCGTACGGAGTAGACCCCCTTTTCTTCCAGGAGTCAAGCACTGTTTTTGTAGTTCTGCCAAAATTTGCGTACGCATTTAAGCAACGAATAACAAAGCCATGAGATGAGAATCATCATGCTGTCTTGCTTGCCCAGTGTCTCCTAGTTGTCTCTGCGTCCCCCAGGAACGTGCCGCCCCTCCTTCGGAAGAAATGCTGCCGGGGGTCTCCTGGTTCAATGAAGCCGTTGTCTCGACATAATTCCTCCACAGTATAGTAACCGGTCTGAGACCATTCCCAGTCCGTACAAGACCCGTCCTGGAGACCAATTGGAACTGTGCCAGTCGTCCCTAGTAAGATCCGCCGTTTTACTTGTTTCGCACCAGCATGGGCCTGTCACTGGCTACTGGTTTTGTTCTAGAAGGCCTGTTGGAGCCCTCGGCTTCGTCAGGTAATGGTAACAGCGTCTCCATGATTTGTGGGAAGATATCAAGAACTGGACAGCCCGCTCTGGTTCAATTTCATGTTGGTGTGCAGGCTGCTTCCGCTTTCTCTTGTTTGACGCCCATCTCGGTCGACCCGGATTCAACCCATTGAGGTTGCAAAACACGCGAGCCGTGCTATTAGTTCATTCATTCATCCATTCATCTATTCGTGTATTGTTTTCGTGTTCGAAAGCAGCGAATTGTCGTCAACTGTTGAAGGCGCTGGTGATGCTTTTCTTCATCCTTGGAAGAGAAACAGAAAGAGGGTAGCCATCTCGACACAGCTTAGACCGGAAACCACGACCCGCCTGGCTCTAGATCGCTCCTGCTTCGCGCGCGAAACTTTGTTTTCCGTAACACCCGCTCTGCCCAATCTTCTCGCAACCTCCTCTCCATTCTCTTCCTCCATCCAAAACATCCAAAATTGGGGGCATCGCGTTCTCGTCCCGCTCATGGGGATCATCGCCATTGTCTGACCAACAGTGTTGCGCTGTCTGTCTTCTGAACAGAACAGCTGCCGTTGCACCTCGGGCTGGGTTGTTTCGTTCCAGCGACAGCGTCGACGCTACGACTCAAAAGCATCCAGCGCCGCCACACAACGACCGCCAGCAAAAAGCACGCGGCCGGCCACCTGCACTGCATCGGGCATCCGTCTTCTGGAATTATAGCACGGCGCACAACGTATCGCAACTAGGATATCTACTCAACCCGCCGCCTCATTGTCCTAGTAGCTGTACGTACTGGGGCTGCTTACCAACTGCATCGCCACCTGCGTTTCATCATTTACATCAAGAGTCGTCCATCGCGACTTACTTAGCACTTCAGCCCGTACGGAGTACTTCTGCATCATTTTGTTGTTGTCATCGACGCCTAGACGCCGCTCAACTCTTGGCCGAGATCCCACACTGAACTACGCCTTGACGATAAAATAAACTCTAATCACTGGATGCGTCATGACCTACATTGTAAGTTTCCAACAAGCCACCGAGAAGACGGCACCACACTGCATGGATGTCCTGCAAGGCGCCACACCTAATGTCCGCTTGCATCCAACTTGCATACGGTTGTTGTCCCAATCACCCCTCACTTTGTTTTCTCCTACGACCAGTGTCGTCGTGTCTTTGGATGTCACGTAGCTCCTGCTTATGCTGGTGTCCCGCGCCGCTGGCTCCGATATGTCGCTCTCACACCATCTTCGCTCACCGCCTCTGTTGTTGAACCAGGCGTATGCTTGATTCCTTGTTTCTTATGCGAAATTCCTGGCATTATAAACCACCAATCGCGGAACGCTGCCAAAGCGCAAGGCGAGCCTTCGGGAGCCCGGCTGCACTCCAGGTCACCTGCCATGTTCATGTTTAAGTCAGACATGCGCCAGCACGAAGCGGCTCTTGGTGTTGTAATGTATTCTCGCGAACAATTCGGGACACTAAAACCTACATGTTCTTCTTGCCTTGTCAATCTGCCTCGCTTTCTCCTTACCCCAAACACCCGTCACGTTGCCTTTCGTTGCCTGAAAACCTTCCTTGAGAAGTGATGCACCGCTTTCGTTTCATAATTCACCATGATAGCCATTGGCACTAAGCTAACTACCGAATTGAAGTTATGCCTAGCTCACTATTGTGACATTCATGGGCCAACCCCTTTGATGGTCACAGAGGGCTTGAGAACTCCGTGTTCTGTATGTTTTGAGGAACCTGATGCATCTAACAACGCAACCTTTTCCAAGCCGAAGTCAGATAAGCGAACAAGATCCAGCGGCCCTACATCCGCACCACCACCACCCCAGTCCTCGGCCGCCCTGAATGTTGCGCTGCGAGATCTGAGTCTTGGTCCAAGTGGTTCGGCGCCAGCATCAGAGCAGGATGCCAGTGCACAACGAGCTGCGTTGCGCCGTTCAGCCGGTTGCAGCAACAACAACGCTACAGCTTCTTCATGCGCCCTCGAGACGCCGCCGGAAAGCCCACGCCCAGTCTTTCAGCAGCCACGCCGGGATTCCAGCTTCAGGCGAACATATGATGATACCGTCACCAAAAAGCAAGGCCCGTGTGACAATTGCGCAATGACGCTACCACGACGGCAAACTGCTGGCTCTGCGACAGAAGACTATGCAACTAGAACACACGGCCCTACACTTCGAACAAAGGCTCCCGTTGAACGAGTATTTGGGACTGCAGGGCAAGCATCTCCACCCAACTCGCAAACATCGAGCGACACGGACGGTGACCGAGAGCCTACCCATCGAGTGCGATCTCGGAGGAAAGCTCCGACAGCCAGCAGCTCTCGAAACACTTCCTGTTCTAGCACGTCGACATCATCCGAACGATCCCCATATCACTTTCACTACGTCCATTATACGTCTGCTCATGAACCGATTCTGCCTGACTCTTTTTCTTTGATCCGTTCATCCTGCCTAAGAGCCTTGTCATTTGAGACTCTACCACGGCCGCCCTCAACCTCGAATCCGACATCATCTCCGCAACTCAGCTCCCCACCTTCTTTTGTCACAACACAAAGCCCTGGCTCGGCAGCTACTGGCGGGCCCATCTTTTTTGGTGATGCCTTGGCTGGATATACTACGGCATACATATTTCGTATCCCCGATATGCATGCTCGAGGTCATAAGCGAGTGTATGCGTTCCTGGCTCTCAGCACCCACAAGGAGCGACTGGCGATGAAGACTTTTAGCATGATCTCACAGGCCTTTGGAAATTTAGCCACATGGATACAGCAGCTTGCAGAAGCTGAAGCTGAGCGTACAACCACGAATTCATCACCAATCGGCAGCTTCATGTACAGTGGAGGAGGGCAGCCACAGCCACAACCATCTGCGTTCGACCCCCCTGCTGCCGTTGATCGATCTAGTAGCAGCTTTCTGACCGGAGGAAGCGCCTTTACTAGACGCATGGGTTGTGGGCCAGGAACTTCCTCTCTGAAAGCTCGCGGTCTTGCTGAGCTAGTCGGCCAGCCTGACTTCTTCATTGAGTTGCATGGCAAGTTTGTGCAACTTCTTTTCGAAGTTGGCGTCGCCTTGAACTCTTAAAAAAAACAAAAAAAAACAATGAGGGCTGCTCGCCGCTTCAGCACTAATAGGTTCAGGCAACATTCCAGAACGGCCCTCATATTGTCTGCTCCCTTTCTTCTGGGCCATGGATGGCTTGCTCGCTGACATACTGAATTGTTAAACCCCCTTTCCTACGCCCACACCCACCACGCTCCCGAAGCGCCAATAGAAAGGGTTACACACGTCCTCTCACCTACCTTTTGTCATTATTATCTGCATAGCATCGGCGTTCGAGGTCATTCAGTGCATTATTTGAACGGGTTGAAGTGGGTGAACTAAAACAAGCATTTTAATGTGTACTCACGTTTCCTCTCTCACGACCTAATAAAACAGCTTCGAGTTCTTTAGGTCGTGGCGGTTTCTACGCGAAATTTGCTCAGTGTTCGATCTGTCTTGGATCGGAGCTTGTCGGAGTCATGTTTACGGCTCGTCAATGGCCTCTGTATTTTATGGGTTTTTAATGGCAAGACAAGGCTGGTCGGCTGGTCGCTCTTGTTGTGACTGCCATTTCTCGACTTGACATTTACGTCACTTGTTTTTGTTCTACTTCACTTGTCCCAAGGCGCGAAGGGGGTATCCAGGGGCGGTAGAGTTTTCCTGGGCGTATTTATAGAATAGGAAATATTTTCGAGGTCCGAAACCGGGTTTGCCGGAACGCAAACCGACCTGCTATATTTGCAGGTATGGCTGCTTGAAGCAATCCATGGAGGCGCTCTGTGAGAGCCCTGAACTCACTTGTTACATTTTTGTTTTTAGCGGCTGGTTATCAACTTCAGTAGAGGTGATCTTACCCAGCTTTTTCAGACATGCTGGCTAGCCAAGCATTGAATGTTTCCTACTCCATCTCTACATGAAACTATATTGCAGCTGTATTCCATCGCGCCTCACCGTTGTGGGATGATGAGAACAAAGTCACTTGAACCACTGCGCAAAAAGACAATAGAGGAAAAGTAGAGAGGCAGTACTAGTACATTAATGCCAAGGGTCTTACAAAGCTGCAAGTCAAGATACTGTTTCCCGCTAGGTCGGGTCTAATAATTACAGCGACATTTTTGAGGCCCCATTGTATTATGGTGTCATCGCAAACCCGACGACAGGTACGGGCCAGATTTTCCATACCCTCTCCCAGAGCGAGCCAGCTTTATTTCCCAATGCGCAAGGTCTCTCTCTCTCTCTTCCTACTCCTAAAGCTGCCATGTGTGAAGCTTACTTGTAAAAGTCAAACTTGTTGTCGTCACTGGTGCCCTTTACTTGGCTAGAGTAGGCGTCTTCCAAGTCACTCTGAATAATGTTGTATCGGTTCTTGCGGACGGCACGGAGACCAGCTTCCTGCATGATGGCGGCGATGATGGCACCAGAGAGGGGATCGTTTCGGACAATCAAGCTGTCCATGTCAACCTCGGGAGCGAGTGACATCTTGCTGGCAATGGTGGAGAAGATGAGACGACGCTCGCGACGATCACGCAATGAGGGGAACTCAATTTTTCGATCTAGTCGACCGGGCCGGAGTAGGGCAGGGTCCAGGGTGTCGGCACGGTTGGTGGCCATGATGACCTTGACGTTGGAGGTCTGGTCGAAGCCGTCCATCTGGTTGAGCAACTCGAGGAGGATACGCTGAACCTCACGATCCGCACCTGTCTGAGCATCGAAACGCTTGGTGGCAATAGCATCGATTTCGTCGATGAAGATGATGGCGGGAGAGTTCTCGCGGGCCATGCGGAAGACATCGCGAACCATTCTAGGACCCTCACCCAAGTACTTCTGTACGAACTCGGATCCGACGACTCGGATGAAACTAGCTGTGGTAGAATTGGCCACGGCCTTTACGAGCATGGTCTTGCCGGTTCCTGGGGGGCCATACAACAGCACACCACGAGGAGGGTCGATACCGATCTGCTTATAAAGATCAAAGTGTGTCAAGGGCAGCTCGACGGCTTCTCTGATTTCTTGCTTTTGCATATCCAGACCACCAACATCGGCGTATGTCACGTCGGGCTTCTCATCGGCGCCGAGCATAGCGATTGACGAATCAGCCTCGGGTGGCAAGATGTCGACCAGAGCGTTAGAATGTCGGTGAAGGGCGACGGATGATGAGGGCTTGAGCAGCTCCCGGTCGAGAGTCGAGAGAATGCGAACAACATAATTGGATCCAGTACTTGACTGAACGATTCCGGTACTGCGATGAACAAGAAAAGCATGGTCAGTATGTAGCTTCCATATCGGGCTTTTCCGGGTATGAGACAGTAGAGGCTAGCTTACTTCTGATCGATAGCTTCCATGAATTGGCCGATAACCAAAGGCACACTTTGGATACGCTTGATTTCCTCTTGGGCTCTGACCAGCTCACGCTTTAAACTCCTATTTCAAGAGTGGTTAGAGTCTGCCATGCATGAGTCGGATCGCCCGTGTCGCGACTCGAGGGAGGAAAGTCGTCAGAAAATACCTCTGCTCATCTTTGATATACTCCTCTTGCAACTGTATGTACCTGCACGCCGCGTCAGCTTTGTCTTCTGGCTTCTGCATGCCCTTGTCAGTGCCAGGATGCAATCGCCCGAAGGACGAATGGTCCTGGACTTGGCAGATATCCCCCAGGGTTCTTGCTCACTCCAGCTGTCGCTGCAACTTCTTTAGTGTGGCGTAGTCATCGCCACCCTCCGTCGGTAAGCCTTCAAAGGAATCGATTGTAGAGATAATCGAAGGGGCTGCCTTCTTGTGCGGCGGCACCTGGTTGGCCTGGCTCTCGACAGCAATATCGCCCATTGTCAAGCAGTGCGCAATTGGCAGCGCGAGAACAGATTTTGGAGGGTTGGTTGCTGGTGGATGTCGGAAGGCGAGGGTATCTCCTGTTCAGATGCTAGCAGATTGGTGAGTTGGCAGTAGATCGCGATGGTCAAGGGTCGTGATGAGGGCGTTGAGGTTTTGGAAGTGTCTCTAGGCACAGCTTGGTGCACGTTGCCTCGCGGTGCTTTGCAGTATCGGAGCTAGTGGCTTAGTCATGCATTCACCAGGAGGGGGCCACCGAAGTAGCTGCGCCACGTGATTTGGCACGGAGCCGCCTGCGCAAGTTCGTTGACATGTAACTTTATCCCAACATTAAGCAAGCCGGTGTTCCACACCGAACCGCCGACTACCGACGCTATCGATGAAAAGATCAGCCGCAAGCCGGGAGACAGAGGAGACATTGCCGGGTCTTCAGCACACACTGGTCAATTCAAATGCGTTTCTTGTGAACTGGTATTGGTATTGGTGGAGTTCTACAATGACTGGACTTATTAAGCATCCCAGGTTAATCCCCACGTAATCATACATAATAGGCATTTGTCCATTTTCCTTCTGCATCACGGCGCCAACACATGCATGCCCTTGTTTCAGGCTCCAAAAGGGTCCTCCCCTACGCCACTTCCTGTGTAGTAGACTAGACTACTACATAGTAGTACTGTAATCCGTACGGAATACGGAGTTATTGTAAAGACTAGTTATGGTCTGGTCTGGTCTGCCTGCCTGCCCGCCCGCCCGCCCGCCTGCTTCCCTGCCTGCGGGTGGCTCCACATTCGCTGCCGTGCGGACCCGATGACTCGCCCGTCTCTTTTATGACATGTCTCTCCGCTCTTTCCTCACCTTTGCTTACTTCTTTCTTCCTTTCTATCTTTCCGCCGTCCGTCTACCATTCTTTGCTGTACAGGATAATAAAATTTCACCACCTCGTCGGCTCCAAGTGTGACTCTCTCTCGCCTCCGCCCTTGTTTCCCTCTCCCCCCCTTCTACGCTACCCGCCGTCTACCTCTCTCCGAACCGTATCTAGCTTTCCGCAGTCGGATGCACAGTTGACCGATCTTGGCCGTCGTCGCTCGACAACTTTGAACTTCCACACGGTGACAAAGGCCTCATCGGACATAGCCAGATACCACACCACTACACACCTACCATACGCCTCATCACTGTTGTTAAGCCGCCCTCTCTTCACAACGTCTTTCTTCCCCTCCAACTCCCTGGCCCTCGTGTCTTCTCCGCTTTCGACGACTGTTCAACCTCGCATTTCGTCGTTCTTGTTTTTTTTATCTTGACTGCACATAAAGCCGTTGGCACCGACTTGCCAGCCCACGGTTGTGTCTCTGAAGAATACTGTCATCGCCATCACCATGTCGTCATCCATCAATATTCCAGCTGGCCGGTCTTCGGCGTCACCCTCTGCATTCCACTCGTCGTCGTCCAAAGCTCTAGCCAGCTCTTCCATGAGCTCTTACTCAAGCTCACCTTCAAACTCGTCTCCTTCCACCAGCCCGAATACCAGGGTGCTACATGCCCGACGACGCAGTCTATTGAGTAAGTTCTAGCTCAGCTGGCTTTCACGGACATCTGCATCCGAGACGATGCAATACACCATCTTTCTACCACGCTCCCAGATTTATATTTGCCACCACCGACTCAGTCCGAATCATGGCCGATTACGAAAGCCTATACTACTTTTTAGTGCACTGATTGACAACTGGAACAGGTACTGCTCTATCCAAGCAAGAAAGCACCGTTATCAATATTGGAGACCCTGATGGACCACCTCGTCTGGTAAGTCGGACTCAACACCTCTACTTCTTTGAGTCGAAAAGAAAAGCTAATAACGTGACTAGATTTCCTATTTGTCTTCCAGTCAGGGGTTTGTCTGGAATCCAGGTAGATTCTTATCCTCCCCACTTCCAAGCAGATGGTAGCTAACAGGGTGCACTTTAGAAATCTTTCTTCCCTCGTACGTCGATTGCGACTACGTCCCGCTCGAAAACACGCGTGAGCCGGTCCACGAAATCGTTCTCAGCGACGAAGAGTCCCGCCAGATGCTCCCACATTAATTCGGCACCGTAGTGCTTGTCTATGAAACTTGAAATTCGGGGTCAGGGACCCTTATCCTCGGACACATTGGTTCGGACTCGGCTTCATGTACACTTCTGAGCCGGCCGCTGGCTTTCAACGTGGCGAGTTCTCGTTCAAATTTTGGCGTGCGTCAACACTTTTTTTTCCGACTTTACCTTTGTCGGCTTCCTCTTGACCTATTTCTTTTTCGATTTTGTAAATTTTCAACGGCGATGCAGACTTGTCAAGTCGAAATTCAGATTTGAGCCAAAGAAGCCAAGAAATGAGGATCGGGGTCGCGATCTGCATCCTGGTCATCACCGCAGACCTTGAATTGAACCCTACTCCGACCGATAGTCTCTGCCTGGGGCTCGAGCTTTTCAAAAACAGAGGCGCAGGTTGTTATGGACAGGAAACGTGCAGTGAAGCCTCTGTCCTGGCATATTTGCAGCAGCCCAAGGCTTGGTTCTCGGGTAAGCCACGGCAGCTATAGTTTCACGGCTGAGGCTATACGGTGCAAAGGAGCTTTTGGAGTTTATTATTTGGTCTTATTGATCTCTGTTTTTTTCTCGTCGATGCCTTGGTGTTCAAATAGGTAGACTACGTGTGTGTTTGCTCCAGCAGGAACTAGGTTATAGAGCACACAGGTGTTTCTGGGCGTAGGAGATGAATTGACAGATTTGAATTTTTTCATCAAGAGCCTCTGTATGCCTTCTTTTGAGTGTGAACAGGCCCTTTCTAACATGGATCCAACGCAGGCGGCAACACCAGGCTCTACACTGTTGGTAAGTCGAGAATAGCATGCATTTGTTTCAGTATCGGTGGGCTCAGAGTGATGTACGTGTGATTAGCCCACGCTGAACGTCGCCGTCTATCAAGTCCCCAATGTCAATATCCGCTCCTCTCAGACACCGGCCCGCCGCCCCACTCGCCTTATCGGCCCCCCCATCACGCCGCAACCCAAGTAAATAAACGAACCGACCAAGAAAACCACGTTTTCGAACATCCATAGCCCGCGACGATATTCAACCGAAATCCAATCTCGCTGTCGACGAAATTACGGAGAAGGTGTAAAACCAAACCATGGATCCCGACTCGCAGGCCTCCCAAGTCCAGCGCCGCATCGAGCTGCAATCCCCCGAAGACCTAGCCTACCTCATCGCCAATGTGCGCAAAGCCGCGACGGCCCATCTCGACGAGGCCCTTCCCCGAATCGAGGGTCAGCGAGAGGACAAACTACGGGACGAGATTGCGGCGCTGGTAAATCAGGCATGTCTACTTGTCGAAATGTTTTTTTTTTCTTTTTTTTTCAAACGAGAAAATTCTATGCACCCCATGCAAGCTATTCCACGCCCCCCAATCCAACTTGAGCCAAGCCATTGTAGCCAAGACCAAGTGATGCTGTAAAGAAACGAAGAAGAAGGAGGACGAACTGGGAACTGAATTCAAAAAAAAAAAAAAAAAACTAACAATCAGCAGTACATAGACGAAACCTTCCACCTCTCCTCGGACAACCTCTCCATCAACGGCCTCCCCTTCACGTCCTCGCAGTACAAGTCGTTCACGACGTGCGCGCCGCAGGCCTACGAGCCGCTGGACACGCGCAAGCGACGGCGCGTAGCGGACCTCATCACGCAGGAGGAGAAACTCCTGGAGGAGGTGGCGGCGCTGAAGCGCAGCGTGCCCGCCCAGGCGGCCGTCGAGGCCGCGGCTCGCGTCGAGGCCGCCATCAGGCGGGACGAGGAGCTCGTCGACCAGCGCAAGGGGCAGGTCGCGAGGGAGGCCGAGGAGCAGGCCGGCGCGGCGCTGTCGCCGGCGAGGCTGCAGAGACAGGACGCCGTGGAGAGCGCGTTCAAGGGCGCCGTGGAGGCCTTGGGCAGGCTGAAGAGGGACATGCCGGCTGTGGTGGCGAGGATGGAGAGGGCCAGAGTGGCGGGGGACTATGTTGGAAAAGCGAAGTGATGGAATTATCTTTCATTCCTTCTCTCTCTTCGTATGTATTGGCATGTTTTGATGTTGGTATGGCGTTTGGGAGTGGGCACGGAAGTAAGCTTATGGATACCACTTTGATTTTTTTTTTCTTTCTTTCTTTCGAAAAAATAGGATGCATGGCTGTTCGATATTACCGGTGTGTTGTCAACAAGACAAGATCACGAGGCTGCAAGCAGGAACAATCAAAGTACACGGAAAACAATACTGACGAGAAACTCTATGCATGTTTCTCAGTCGGCTATCGAATTTCCTGCCCATGTATGTGTGTTGAAACCGTCCCATGTCGAAGGGACGAACCAAAGCCCTCACTTTGTATCTCTGTTCCTTTTCTCCCCCTTTTCTCCCTTCTTTCTTTTCTTTTTCATAGAAAAAAAATTCTCAACTTTCTTCTGAATTGTTCTACTCCAGAACGCGCCGCGCCAATCTACACCAGTCCCAGTTATGTTTCGTTTTTGTCTTTTCTTTATTCACTTGTCGAAATTGCACATGATCCGTTCTAGGATCGCCTTGACCTTCCCATTCAAAGCTGTCGAATAATGAAACTTATGCGTTTGAAATACTGCAGCAATGTTTATGCAGCCGCAGTCTCCTTGGCCTCGGCCTCGGGCTTGACCTCGCCAGCAACAGGGGCAGGAGCAGGGGCAGTGGCAGGGGCACCGTCAGCCGTCTCGATTTTGGCGCCACTGTTCTCAATCGTCTTGTCGTCGGCCTTCTTCTCCCACCAGGCAGGTCGTGCCCACTGGGGGTCCCGCCATGGGCCAGCGTCACTGTTCTCACAGCCGCCCTCGCACTTACAGGTACCGCCAAACTCGACAGGCAAGCTCTCGGCGTCAACGTGCTTCATCAGCTCGCTCTTGTAGCCACTGCCCAGGATATGAATCTTCTTGACAGTGACGGGATCGAGCCAGCCCTTGACGACGCTCCACACAGTCGAGAAGCCCCAAGGCGCATTGATCAAGAACAACTTGCCCAATCGCTCGGGATAGTAGTTCTGTGAGATGACAGATGCCTGGCGTACGTATGAGTAGACTGAGGGAACCTTGGTCAAGGTTACTCCCTTGAGGTCCATAACAGTGCAGCACGTCTCCAGGAGGGCTCCAGCCTTGCGGGAGCAGGCGGGCAGGCGGGGATCGGCAACTCGCTCGTATTCGACGGCAAGGTTGGTCAACATGCGTTCGGCGGTGGTGATTTTGTACATAGCGGTCAAGTCAATGCCACCCAGGGTTTCAATATAAATGGGGCGCCCATCCTAGAGGAGAAGAGCGTGTTAGTCGGCTGATTTTTTTCGCCATCTTGTGATTACCTGTATGTCCACCGTCAAGGAGTGATTTTGTCTGTTTACCTTGTCCGTCTTGTGGTAGAACTGTTTGTAGTACTTGGCAATCTCGGCCTTTTCGGGGTAGTCCCAGACGGGGACAGTCTCGTCGAGATGGGTATCCGTTCGCCATTTCTCAGTATCAACGAACCTATTCCATAATTGCGGTTAGCAACGTCTAATGCCGCACTTCCGCCGGGACTAGATGTGACGTACATGGCCTTGGCCAGGGCGACATCCCACTTGCGAGCTCGCAGAAATCGCAGCTACGTAGTCGAAAAATTAGTAAATACGTGTCTCAGAATCACTGTAGGCCATCACTCCCCGCATTGTGTCTGCCACCAAAATGTAGCAGAAGCACAAGGGGGGTGGCGCGAAAGCACGCAGATCAGGGTTCCCCGTACCAAAGTCAATGTGTCCAGACGCTCCTTGTACCCCTCAGCCTCGAGCATCATGCGCAGTTGGTGAAGCTGAGCAATCTTCTCCGGGGTAAGATGGCCAGCATGACCGTCCTGTGGCTCGGCTGCCGTCGCAGGGAAGTCATAGTTGTCGTACTTGGGATCGGTTTCCATGGTGGGGGAAGGTTGGTTTGAAGGCTTTTGCGGTAAATGACGTTTTCTGAGGGGGAACGTAGGCCCAAAGTAAACAAACCGATGTCTGGGAGCTGGCCCGGATGGGAGGACTCGATGACGGTTCCTGCAAAGTAAAGCTGGTGACAGGGACTGTAGGACAGGTTGAGGAGAGAAAAGAGAGGAGAGGAGAGGAAGGGGAGAAGGGGATATCGAAAGGGAGGCGAGATTGGAAAAGTGCACGATGCAATACGTAGCGGAACAAGGTCTTTGGTGGAATGGCAAAGGGGGCAAAGGACGAATTGGCGGTGTTGTTGGGGTCGCTAAAAGCTTCCCTGCCAGATTCCCTCCCAGGCTCCCCCAAATATTCCCTTCAGACCAGAATTACTCGTTCGTCACCATTTTGGTCTCCACCGGTTAACACTGAAGCGTACCCGCGACCAATTATCAACGTGGCACTTCTGCACTCTTCCTGGGGCCGGCAATAGCCCAGATTGGCTGGCTAGTCAGCACGACAAATTCGCCATGTCACATGGTGATAAGATAGACCAGAAACCTTCACAGAAGTTGTCCAATGGAGGTGTCCAATGGAGCTCCAAAACGGTGCTGACGACAAATGGCCGAGCATCTGAGCACCGTGCCTTGTTTTATTGTTATTTTATTCAATTCTTTTTAGCCTTGAACATCTCAATGCCTTGCCATTAGACCAAAAAAGATTTCCCAACAGCTCCTGCAACGCCCCAAAAAATATCACCAATTAGGACCAGCACATGGCTCCAACCACATCATGATGAGGCACCCTCCGCAACGGACGACGCTCAACGTTGTCACCCGAAACATGCACAGCTCCGTCGTCACCAGCCGACGGCCCCGACGCTCATTCCACCTCACCACGCCAGCGAGCCTCCCTCGAAAACGACACTTCTTCACCTCCAACCCGTTCCTGTCCAACCACCCCTCCGAGGACTCGTCGAAACCCTCCTCCTCCACAGGCAATCCCCGTCCCCAAGACCACGCCGCCAGCGTCAAGCGCAAACCGACCCGGTCTGCCACCGCCAAAACGTCCCTCCGCCGCGTCGCCATCATTGCCCAGCAGCCGAAGCGCACGGGGGACAAGGCCAGTGCAGAGACGGACGACGACCCATCCACCACCATCAGCGCAACATGCGTAGCCGAGTCGTTCGACATGCCCCTGGTGGTGGAGATTCTCTCGTCGCACGGGTTCGCCATCGACCCTGACAACACGGGCTTCGACGCCAGCGAGGTGGTGCACGCCAAGGGCGTCAACGGCGGCGACATCTTCGTGTTCCCCTCGGGAACCATCGTCACCTGGTCGTTGCCGCCGGACGTGGTGACGAAGCAGATCCTCCGTGCCGCCCAAGATGCCCATCCCCCGGACCTCCGCGAAGTAGAAGACCTCGACTTCGTAGCGGATGTCTCGCGCGCGGAGAGCACCATGAAGGGAGACGTGGTCGTCCTCGGCACGCGGAGGGAGCACAAGGACGGCGACACGCTGGACACCACCCTCGCCAAGATCACCTTCTCGTCCGGCCTGGCCCGGAGCACGAAACTGGCCGTTCTGGAGAGCGCCCTGACGAGTTACTTTGAGAGCACGCGCAACATCCCCGCCATCCTGTCCCGGGGGTCCGGTCTTCCCCTCGGTCGCAAGTTCATCCTGCAAAAGACGGGCGAGCTGCTGAGCCTCCGCGCCCGACTGAACCACTACTCCGAGCTGACCGATTCTCTGCCCGACATCTTCTGGGACAGCAAATCGGAGCTTGGTCTGGAAGGCTACTACGACCAAGTTGGCCGCGCATTAGACGTCAGTGTTCGCATTCGCA
Organism: Epichloe elymi; assembly: GCA_023658475.1. Taxonomy (NCBI): domain Eukaryota; kingdom Fungi; phylum Ascomycota; class Sordariomycetes; order Hypocreales; family Clavicipitaceae; genus Epichloe; species Epichloe elymi. The sequence continues at coordinate 1,925,331 of CP098278.1, read as the reverse complement.
CTCTGAACCAAAAGATGGATTACGCGCAGGAGATTGCGACCGTGTTGCGGGAACTGTCTAGCGAGCAGCACGGCACGCGACTCGAGCTCATTATTATTTTGTTAATTGCCGTCGAGGTGGTGTTTGAGCTGCGGAGGATCATACTGGAATGGGGTCACGAGAGGGAGGTGACGCGCGCTGCCAAGGCGGCAAATGAGATGGCCGTGGTGCCGTCATGATGAGTTGAGAACATGTGTATATACATGGTGCTGGACCGTGTTGGTTTTTATTTTTATTTTTAAAGAGGAATTGGCCAAGGCATAGGCATACACCTATTTCAATGATACCCACTCTACTCGAAGATACCTTTGTTTTTTTTCCCACAAGTCATATGGTGTGAGTAAAATTCTGTCTGGCACAGTATCAAGATTACTCATGTCGCCAGAAAACACACACACGCACGCACGCACACGCGTGTTTGGCTCTATACGGGCGCGAGTTCACTCTTTTCCCATTATTCAATGACCGCAAAAGGCGGCTGCTGTACAGATTTTTCCTCCTTGATGCATAGAAAGTCCAACCTGCCCTCACTACTCATCCGCCTCTCTCGCTTGTTTGCCATGGGGAGAACATCGAGCTTGCCCCTCTCCTTTCTTGCCCAGACCTGGAAAATACAACCGTCCCAATCATTGGTGGCTTTTGACTCCAAGATGCGCCATATCCTTGCACGAACAAAAGAGAGAATACAAAAAAAAAATATCAAAATGAAAGGAAAAGAGGTGGGAAGAACAAGGGACATTTTTTCGGGGTAGCCCATGAACAACAGTTTCCACACAGCTTGCTCCAGTCCTTTGTTTTCCACATGCCTCGTTCATGTTTTCCAAGCCTCGCATCAAACGTCCAGACCTTCCTTTTCCCTCAAGAATAATTACAGTTCAGGTTTTGGTACAGGTTGCTGCGCGGGCTGTTGTTGTTGTTGTTGTTGTTGAGCCTGTCCAGCTCCAGGAACAGGGGGCACAGGAACAGGCGTCACTTTTGATGGTGGCATGAATCGCGGTCCTGGCGTGGGAGTTCCGTTCATCCCTTGCCTTTGTCCAACAGGTGTCTGTGGCTTCTGCTGGCTCATGGCATTGGCTCGGGCGGCCGCGATTCTGTTCGCGTCAGCATTGACACCATAACCCGTGCCCATGCCTGCGTAGCCTGGCTGGGACACTTTGTCACCAAACGTTGCGGTCCGTTCCTGTGCGGCGACTCGAGCCTTGGCTTGATCCAGTATTCGCTGCTGTTGGTCTTCCGGTATCACAGTGTGATACCCGGTCAGACCTGGTGATTGGCTGTATTGTGCATGTTGTCCCGGGTTGCCGGCGTTTCTATTCATCTGGGGTGAGCCTTGTCCGGGTGTTACAAATCGTTGACCCTGTTGCATGTTGGGGGGGCCATACGCGTGCCGTGGGGCGACTTGAGGTGACATATTCCTTGGCGGCATGCCCCCGCCATTGGTATACGCGCCGTAGTTGGGTTGGCCCGGTGCTCCAGGCTGTTGTTGGTGCTGGAACGACTGCTGATATTGGAAACGTGCCGCGTTCGGTGTTCCTTGCTGTTGAAGCTGCCCGTACTGTGGTCGCTGCTGGTTGGCATACTGAGGCATGTTTTGATGGCCGTAAGGGGTTTGCGATTTGGCCAACTGCGCCGCGTACTGGTTGGAATATCCGTTAGGGCGAGTGTACTGATTCGGCTGTGGTGGTCTGGGTTGCTGAGCAGGACTGCCCGTAGTTCGAGGCTGTTGGTAATTCGGGGTTGGCATGGGCCGGAAGTACTGCTGTGGATTAGACGGGGTTCTTGCCGGCGTAGAGTACTGGTTCGGGTGCTGATACTGGTTTCCATAGGGGGTAGAAATGCTGGCTGAGCGCTGCGAAGGTGGGCGGGCGCTCGCCTGCGTGGCTTGGGCAGCTGCCTGCTGCTGCTGCTGCTGCTGCTGCTGTTGTTGTTGCTGCTGGGTTTTGATGCGAGCTTGGACACCAGCATCATCCTCTTCCATGACGCCCCGAAATTGGTCGGTATGGATTTGTATCTTTGTGCTAATGAGCAAGTCATCGAGTTGGTCTCCATTGAGCTTGGCCACGGCGTAAGGGGGTAGTGTCTTGATGATCAGGGCTAACTGCGCCTTGAGCATCTCGTATGTGGCCTGCTCTTCTTCGGAGGGTTGGTGGGGTCCTGAATTAGCGAGCATATCTCCGTTAACAGGGTCGCTGGATTGACGGTTTTGAGAGTTGGGGAGCGTCAGGTTGCGGATGCGCTGGTAGGAAGCCAAGGTTTCGATCATGTCCGTGACTTCGTCCAGAATATCATCAACCTCCTTTTCATCATCATCTCGCTTGGAACCCATAGCATCTTCAAGTGAAGGATCAACGGTGGTTTCGTCCCAGTTGTCGATGGCCTCCTGGACCCCTGCTTCGTCAAGCTCTTCGAATGTGACTTCAGGCCTAAAAATATCCACACCCGCAAGGTCTTCATAGTACTCAACCTCTACCATCCGCTGGAAACTCCGTGAGCCACTTTTCTGCCACCACATTCGCCCGGCAGTGTCAGCGGATATCACAGCCGCCGAGTCATCCTTGCACGGAGCGAAACTGGAAAAGGCACCTCTGAATAGAGACTCAATTTCCGAAGTTTCTAGCTCTGAGCTGGAGGGTCTCTTGCCAGCAAGGCTCTGAGCCCGCTCTCGTTGTTTGGTTTTGGTCTGATGGGAGGGTGTGGCATTGCTGTAGTCAAGATAGTGGCCAGCTGAGAGTTTGGTGTTGAAATAGCAGTTTCCGCGATACTTGGCCGTGTTTTCCAGTTGAGGATGATAGAAGTCCAGCGTATTACCCTTTGCTTGAGTCTTTGGCTGCTTTGGCGGTTGCAACGGAGGGAGTGGCCGTGGGGCACTGAATAATTCACCCAGGGTTTGTGTCTGTTCTTGCGCGTTACTTGGAATCACCCGGGAGAAGCTAACCCCCGGTGGCAGCTTGAAGTCTGTCGGGTCAATGTCTCGCGACGAGGGTAAGCTTGAAAAGAGGCGTCGCTCTTGCGGTGCGTATCCAACAACAGACAAGATGGCTTGGCTTTTACTAGAAGCGGATTTGGAGCCTTCACCCCTAGGCAATAGCTCGGCGGCAGGTGTCTCGGGGTATGCCTTTTCGCGTGCGAAGATGGTGAGGGCTTGATCTTTAAACTCGTTTATGCGCGCGGCAATCTTCTTATCAGCCACGCTGCCAGACTCGTCAGGAACCTTGGACCTGATTTCTGACAGAGCAGCTTCGGCGACAGAAACAATGTCGGAAGCCAAATGCTCCATATGTGTGTACGCATCGGCGGCAATCTTGTCCGATATTGACTTCAACGTTGGCGGTTCTGAAGACTTTTGTCGCTTTGATTCAGGTTCGTCTGCAAAGTGAGAGTCTTCCAGCGGGCGTTTGAGGATGGATGGCTCCATGTCGATGCTACGAATGGATGATCAGCCATTGCGTAAGATGATTATTGATGATTGTTTAAGCAGCAGAGCCGAAGGGGGGAAACTAGATCAAAATCGCGCGATGTGGGTTCCGCTGCTGGTGGTGCGCAAAAAGAATGTTTACCTCTTTAAAACTTCAAAATAGTTCCTTATTAGATCCTTTTGTTTCCCTGCAGCCCATGAGTGGGGTGCAGTTGGCTTCGGTTCCTCTACACCAGTCATTGCCTCCACGCCGTCTTCTTCGCTGTCGCGTTTTCGCTTGCCAGGGACGGCGAGATGACCATTATCATCACTAATGGGCGTCGGTGCGCCATTCGCTTCGACAGGCGTGGGCTGCGCCATTTCTAGATCGTAGTCGAGCGTCTGGTGGTGATGGCTGGCCGCGTCTCGTCGCCTCGTCGCGATACGCGGTAGCAGTCGTGGAGAACAAATTGGTGCGACTTTAAGGCCCTCTCATCAAGGGTTGTCGAAACGGCCGCCTACATCCAGCACAAAGGGTGCGATCAAGAGTCACGCCCGAAAAAATTGGCAATTCGAGAGCTTTGGAAGCAAATGACGCGATTTTACTGCTTCCAGCAAATGGCTATAAGGCGTAATGCAACAGAAGAGGCCACTGAGAAAGAATGTGTCGTGGGATCACCAAGTAGATACGCCTTTGGCTTGCCTGGCTTGCCTGGGTCCCACGCTAACACCAGAGAGGAAAAGCCAAACTGATTCACACGTGACCTGGGCCATCACACCTCGCCGTGCGGCTTCTCTACTGCCAGATCAAGGTTACTGTACAGCGGAGCCGCGACGCCTACACTTCAGCTCCAATCTTACCCAGCAAATGCGACATTGGTTTATCAATCCCATAAAGATGCTGCAGGCCATCAAATCTGAGAGTGAGGAGTATCGTTATTCGCCACTATACCGACCAGTTCGAGCTTAGTGAGCCCCATTGTCCATCTTCCTGAACATGATGGCCTGTGTAGGTCCCCGGGGGAGTTCCGGGGGAGTTCCATGACTCCATGAGGCAGCATGATTGGCAGCATGATTGGCAGCGCTGGCTATGACTACCAAACGGCAATGGATGCGTGTCCGTGAATCGACTTCCTAAGTCGTCTCAAATTGGCACAAGCAAGGACAGGCGCCGAAGGCTGAGAAATAAGGCTGAGAAATAATTTCTATTCTGTACTGTTACTTCTGATCCGTATTACTACATAAACGAGCCTGTACAGCGACAACTTGAACAAGAGAAAAGACATGCATGCAGTAAATGCAAGGCTCAACCATGAGCTACACCATCTTCTCCAGTTCTTGCGATAAAGAGCTCAATAGCACATGTGCCATGTGGCTGAGTTACCATTTAGTTACTTGGCACGAGCAAGACCGACAGCATTCTTGCCCAGGTCGTAAACAGAGTAGTAGCGGCGGAGGAAAGCATCTCCAAGAATAATGAGAGGACCAGCAGGTTCGGGGATGTCCATTCCCTGGAAGGTAGAGACACAGGTGCCCTGAAGCTCCAGTATGTAGTCGGAAGCAGGGAGACTGTAGTTGGAACCGGCAAGGTTAAAGGTGATGTCAGGCAAAGACTTGATACTTTCACACTCAACGGTGTACTGGCCGTTCCAACTCTTCTTAGCGCCGATCTCCTTGTTCAATAAGTCGGCAAGAGAGCTGGGAAGAACGTTGAGGGAAGTGCCGGTGTCAAGGATGGCGCCAGTGTCATCAAGATCGGCAACTTCGTCACCAAAGGCAATAGAATTGATGTCGACCTCCCAGTAAGCTTTGCGGCGCAGGGGAATGTACTCAATCTCGCCGGAGTAGTGGGACTTGTCAATACCACCAAAGGTAACTGTGCTACCCTCGTCGCTACCGCCGAGATAGAAGGCGAAGACAGGCTTGTCCAGGAGCTTCTGGTCAACCATGTTGTAGAAAGGGGGGACAATCTTATTGACTGAAATGGTGTCATAGCCGAGACCAAGAATTCCATCAAATCGGCCGAAGGCGAAAGCCAAGCCAGGTTCCTCAGTTGCCTCAGCAAAATCCTGATTCTTGATCTTCAAGTCGCCAATGGACACGACATCGTTGGAAACAAAACCAGACAAGCTGCCAGAGCCGTACCGGATCTCGAAGCTGGAGCCATTCTTCTTGTAGGTTGAGGAAGAGCTGGAGTCGTAGGTGGAGTGAAGATAGCAGGCAATGCTGGAGCAAGACTTGGAAGGAACCCAGAGATTGGAGCTGCCAGTGTCGAGTACAACCTTGAAGGTCTGGGGCGGGGTGCCGACAGTGATTTCGGAGAAATCTACATCTTGATTAGTGTCGCTTTCATCATACGCACTCCAGCCATGGCGATCGACTTACACTGGGCATTCATGAAGTTGGTGATGGGCACTGGGTGGCCACCTTGGGGTTGAGGAGCTTGATAATTGAACATGACGTCGGCTCGGGACAGAGGGCGGGAACCAAGGTACTTCTGACCAAGGTGCTGGACCTGCTGTTCAAAAGAGGCACCAGCCTAGAGAGAGGTGTCAGCACATTTTGAGTCTCAATAGCCGTGTCTGGAGGAAGACGAGATGGAACTCCGAGCTACCGAGCGGCATACGTACCAACTGCTCCTCAAGGGAGATCTTCTGAAGCTTCATCTTGTGAATTCCAGCCTGGGCGGAGCCAGCAAGGGCAGCCGCGGCGATGAGCGCGCTCTTCATGTTGGGCGACGCCTTGATGGGATCGGGCAATTCGAGAGATGGTGTCAGAGATGCTTGTGATAGCAAACAAGATAATCAGTTCCAGAACAATGATGGACTGGACCAACGCTCGAGTTGAAATTGATGTTGATGTTTTGGAAGATGAGAGAGGAGACTCAGGAATGTGCTCATGCAATGGGGTGCGGAGGGCGAGGTCGTCAGTGGCGGCCAAGCGCAGGTGCTTTCGATTGCGGGAGAAGGCAGCGGCGGGCAAGAGGCCACAGCGCCGGCAGGCGCCAGTCCCAGCCCGGTGACGACCATGACGCACCCATCACGCACCCATCAGTCAGGTCCGTCCGGGTCCGGGTGACGGGTGACCTTCAGCACCCATTGAATGACTGACTTAGCCTCGACAAAGCAGGCATAAACCCAGTGCCGCTTTACCTGTTCCATCAAGCTTGGTCGGAGGCAGACCGGCAGTCACATGGCCATGCACGGCCAGCTTGCGAAGAGACGTTTTCGGTTTCCAGCCGGCGTACGGACTAGTACATAATCCATATGTAATGAATAAATACAACCAACCAACCAATCAAGCGATTCCTTGTTGGGGTTGCTGTGGTTGCTGTGGGTAACCCAAATTGGCCGTCGTGTGACAGCCTGAGGAACATTCGCCCTCCATGTCCATCTACATACATAGTCGAGCTGCGACTGCAATTGTGCATCGATCCCGCAGGCATATTATCATCACTGACCAAAGCCGTGCACAACTCGACTTCTTTGAGTTTCATCATCCGTCATGGCTGTCATGCATGTCTTGGCCCTTCCGGAGGGTGTTGCAGCCGAATCGGTCACCACCGTCCACTGGTGATGGGTGGTTAGATCACACCAAATCGTGACTTGTTATCCATCCTGTCGCGGCACGCAGGCGTCTGTCTGTGTTCTGTTCTCAAACGATGCACGACAGGCATACCGACTACGGAGTACCTGCTGCCCTTCCTGTTCTGCAATCCAATATGGACCCAAAAGCTGTGGCGTGACAGAGTCTGCGCTGCGGAGGTCGCGATGGCAGGTCTCAACCTCGCTATAGCTATTGGTATTTCGGGCCAAAGGGGATTCTGACCACAGCATCAGCTAAAGTCACAGTAGAGTTGCCGTCTGCCGAGTTGTCCGGGGACTTTGAGACCATTTAGTTCAAGAGAGCGAAATAAGCATGTGAGTCATCTGCTTCTTTTCTGCAATACAGGCAAATCCTTGGTAACAAAGGGCGTGGATAAAAGGCAACCCTCTTCTGTCATTTAGCAACCCTATTATGGCTAGGACGTGGTGTTACCCAGGCAGCATGCCGTGTTATAACTCACCCTAATGCGCGGTGGTACACAAGGAGTAATGCTTATATAACACATAGGATATATATAAATTTAGCTAGTTAAGCTATCCCTCTATAAAAGGGAAGCTTTTAACCTTTTCTTTATATACTAGACTTAAGTTTCTTAATATCTTTATTTTGTACCTTACCTTAGGGGGTTTCTTTTTATTATATTATTATAAGCCTTTTCTCAGAACCTTCGATAACTCTCGTTGCATCACCAAATTATATGCAAATATTTCCTATCCCACGACTTCAAATAATGCATGCTCTCACTCGCCCAATATCCATGACTGCTGGAAGATATGTCGAGTATTTCTTGCCGCCAATATTGCGAGATGGCAGATACTTGGACCAATTTTGGCTCCAGTGAGTCCCGAGGACAGCCGTCCGTTCCACGTATGAATTCAAGGGTTTGGTGAGGAGTCTTTCTTTACCCGAGTGCATGTTCCGATATCAAATGGTACCAACTGGTTCGTCACTTCGTCGAGCACCATACACATTCGAAATATGTCATATGAACAAGCTTTGATGCTACGCAAGCTTTGAGGCTACGCAAGCGCACTTTCCTTGAAACCACGTCATTCTGCAAAGATGCTCGACTCGCCGACATTGGGTGCTGCCGACACTATTCTGCCGCTTCCTATACACAAGAGTTGTGCTCTGTGGTCTTCTAATGACTGGTCAGGGACGTCAATTGCAGCATACTTAAATTTTCCGCTTGTACAGTGGTGACTTGTGCCAAAATAGAATGGTTGGGTACAGTCGGTTTCTAATGTCGACAGGTAGCTCACCGTGACATGGTCCCGTTCCGAAAGGTTTGATGAGCCTGGGAAACTAGATGCTAGGTGAATATGCCGTAGATTCAGAAAGGAGTCATGCTTGAGCTGGCAGTGTGTACCTCGGTTATCCATACCGTTTCCTCATAATATTCCAAACTTACTTGAAACAACAACGCTGTGTTGCCTGGCTGAGATCCAAACAGGAAATCCTTAGGTGTAAACTTCGAGCCACTCGGGCAAGTAACGTCCAAATTTGAACCCGGTAGTCTCTAAGCGTCACGAGCGCCTATTTGTATAACAGATTTCTGAATGGCAATGTTGTTTGTCAAGGAATAGGGGCCCTGTGTTTCGTCACAGAATCACGTCTTTATCCCGGAAAGATTGTGAAGACTTCCCGTCTTGCCGTGATGGACAAGACAGATAACACAGTGGATGGTCACTCCCGCGCAACTGTACGAAATGATTAGTTTGAGAGTCCACCAACTGTTATAGAAACCATGAACTCAAGGCATTTCCGCCATCAAAGTATAGTGCCAACTCGTTGGGTTAGACACTCTGGCCTGGCGAACGCAGCATAGTCAGCTGTAGCATTTTCAGTCGTAAAGAGATTGACTCAATATGATCTGGAACAACTGACAACTGTGACCACTGTATACATCATACTCTAGTACAGAGCACTTATCCCATGCAAGAGGTAGTCTTGAAGGTGGTCAGAGGGCGGCTGAAGATCATGGCAGTCAGCTGGTCTTTGCCTTTATTTTCGGCTGTACGTAAATCCTGAAGCTGGGATATATTTCTCCTTGACGACAGAAGCAGTAGGATGGCATTATGTACTACTATGAACTGCAATTGTGAACAAGGGGTTTGTACGTATGTGGAACTTCTGATCGTTATACTCGTGGCGGATGGCCTACGTTTTTTCGGCGTGCCTAACGAAAAGAACAACCTACCTCGGCGTAATGCAATACGTAATACAAGCGTAATACAATCCCCTTGTATTACGGGATTGACTGAACTCTTGTGTCCACGGAACCTGAGAAGAAGAAAAGATCTGCCAAGAACAAAGTCTTTCAACTACACAAACAGAATCACCTGGCATCTATTACATGTGTAGAACAAGAATGTGGATAAAGTGACCCACAGGCTACAGACATGATGCGGTGATGCGAGAGTGAGAGATTTCGGACGATGACTTTACTGTATTACTACGGAGTCCTCATGCCTGCTACGGACGTATCAACGACCGAAAAAGCATGATCAAGGAGCAGCCAATCGTGCGTCGGCACCTTCCCAGCCAAAATGCCTCCTCACAGCAGGGCTGTGATCGAAAGCCATCGGGGTGGATCATCAACTGAGCTTCGGCTGATTTGGCTTCTGTCTGGGATCTTGAAAATGAGGGCAAACCCTGTTTTCCATTAGCCTACCTGCTTGCCTTGCGACTGGACCGTGAGTCAAGATTGCTTTTGAAGAGTGGGCACAACCGACTAAGGTTTCGGAGCGAGGTTGTGTGGTTGTGTGGTTGTGACAGGCCCAGGCAGGCGTTGACGGCGGAGCACCAATAAACATGTCTCAACTGCAATGTTGAAAATGCTCACACCGGACGAAGCTTGCAAATTGTCTGATGGGCGTGATGGGGTGAATCACTAGTGCGCGTGCGCCAAGCACAACATGGCACGAACCGTTCATTCCTTTGTTGATTCCCGCTTTGTCGTCTTGTTTCACATGCAACGCTAACCAGAAAATTGTGCAAGCCGACAGCGTGTTCACGTATCGGTATACAACCATATGAAAATATTGTCACTCATGCTCACGGTTCATGACACATGATATAGAGCCTAATATCCCATTGCGTCGAAGTTGAGGCAAGTCGACGAAAAAGCGTGCCTTGAGAATGATACGGGGTTGGTTATCCGTATCGTGCGCGTACGTAGAATGTGACTGTAACTCATAGAATAATAATCAGTGAAGCGTTTGTTGATAAAAGAAAAAAAAGTATGTGTATGAAAGCGCGCGATAACATTGCCCGAGCACGAAGTGTTATACTCGGCGCGTGGTGCGTGGTGGTTTACATAAGTCGCCGCGTGCATCGGTGCCGTGCATGCTGGTCAGCGCGTGTGCCTGTTATTATTGATTATTGCAGACATCTTGTATCACCTTTGTGGATAGACGAAATACGACGTGCGCGATGGGGCATTGCTCCTTAGTTTGATTAGTGTGGGTCCTCAGGTAGGCATGAAGTCGTTGTGCGGTATCCGGGACTGAAAGGCCCTTGCATTGCAATCAAAATGTTAGTCATCTGGGCGAGTTAGCGTGTCGTCTGTATCATGTCTACGAAGACACAGAGTCCCTGGTACTAGTCAGCACCAGTCGATGAACTGGTCTGATCGTCACGTTCGTCGGGGGGGCCTGTCAATGAGTGTAAGCTGGCGCCAACGCCACCCGGATGACGCGGTAACCAGCAGAACAATGAACAGAGAGGTACTCCGTACCGAGTATTGGCTCATGATCACGAAATAGCTGAGACTCGCCGGATGGGAAAGGACATGCCGAATTGTGCCCGCGTCTCGTGTGAACAAAACGATGAGCATCAAGCAGAGATAAAACTGAAGCGTGGTAACATGTTCCAGCAGGGGACAATAGCGTCCCCAACCGAGGTTTTCGCTAGCGTCTTTCATTCAGGGGATCAAACTCATTAGAATAAAAGTAAGGGGTTTGCCAAACTTGCTCAGTTGGTGGGTCGCACAGTGCTCCTCACCATGACACAGTATGGAAGAAGGATCCTGGGTGTCTAGGGATGGCGATAATAGCAGGCAGGGTCGTGCGTAGGAATGCGACGTGTCGAGATTTACACTATGTAAGCAACAACAATCTGATTTCGCACTGCTGCTTGATCGACAGCGGTGGGCATGTCAACTTGTGTCGATGGCGCGTGCTAGTGTGGTGCCAGTTAATGACGCCCAGTGCTTCGCCCAAACAGGTGGACGTGTCCAGATGGAAATTTTTCATCCGTACGGAGCACAAGTAATTTAGTGATTTAGTAATAGGGTTGAACAAGCACACAAGTGACGAACAGTAGGGCAGACTAAAAAGTGGTCTATGTACGGGAATGAAGTACCTACCCAAGGTAGGAGCGCTCCATACATGTGGTACGCGCACATGCCCTTATACTTGTTTCTCAACTGCACGATTTGTGCCATATAGACCCTGTCAACTCTCATGGCCAAAAGATAATCCTGTGAAGCTCGCTGTTCTATTCAACCTGCCGATCTGGATCGGGCCAAAACATATATATACATTGTCACTCTTGGCTAAGTAATGCAGTCTCTATCGAGTTGAAATGTTTCTGTGCTCATATGCTTACGGAAACGGTAACATTGGCCATCGAAGTACGTTGATGATCCATCCGAACCAAGCCAGAGAGAGTGCTTCTTCTCGAAGTGAGATGAAATATTAAGCACTCTTGGCGCCTTGCGTGAATCGTCAATCGTGAATCGCGGATCGTTGATCGCAGCTCGCACCCAGTTGCAGTGGCAGACGCCAGCCGCCAGGCTCAGGAACGTCGCAAGGCGCTATCAGGCTAGGCTAGGCTAGTACGGATTAGGCGCGAGCCACGAGCCACGGTGAGGTGGAGACGACTGGAGTCTCGACTGGAGTTTCCCCGTTCAGGTGCTGCCACTTTCTTAGCCCGCATATCAAGCAATAAGGCACAGCAGATATTGTATCATTGCGCGCTGCATTGCTCGCGACTCCGCCATGCCCGATTGCTGCGTGTCTGAGTGGACACGGGACTCGAATGAATGCGATGCTATGGATTAGTTGGCATGCCGACTCCCCTGCACGGATTGATACTTGCCAGGCCAGGTTTGCAGGTGACAGGCTCCTGCTCCTGCCTGGTGGTGCTTGCAGTTCAGCACCTGTCCTGTGTGTGCTGTGTGGTTGTGCTGTGTGGTTGTGCTGTGTAGTGTGCAGGTGTGCGTTTTAAGCCTGGCTCACCCTGCCCTACCCCTGCCCCTGCCCCTGGCCCGGTGTGGCCCGTCACCCTCTCTGCCCTCTCTCTGCCCTCTGTCTGCCCTCTCTGCCCTCTCTGCCCTCTCTCCTCTCAGGACCTAGCATCCGGTGGTCTGGTTCTGCTGGCGGGTGGTCCTTGCTCCCTCTATCGTCCAGTCTGCTTCTCCCGGCCACACATGCCCCGAGCCTAAGCCCCAAACCTCTCCTCGCTCGCCCGCCGCCCTGTCCCCCCATTCCCACACACTTCTGGCCTTTCACTCTCTCAACCTCGTCTCGCTTTACCCCTTCAACAAAAAAACGTCTCGTCGCTCGTTCCAGTCGTCTGTCCCTCGTTCTCCCCGACCACCCCCACTGCATTCTTCAGCTCGTCGTCCTTTGCTCAGAAGGCTGCTTGCGATTGTCTGTTGTTCGTCTTTGTGCGATCATTACGTGCAGCCTTTTCGTTTTTTCCAACACTCAGCGATCTTGAGCTTCGTCACCGCAGCGTCCATTAAGGGGAAGTTGACACAGCCGACACAGCCTACGCCTACGCCTTAAACTCGACCTTCGTCGACCTCTATCGTGCCACGACACACCTCTCGAGAAACGGTCCGTCAAAATAAGCGATAGTCTCGTTGGCCGCCTCCGTTCTTCGATACATCACAGTCCAGGCACGTCGCCTCCCTGGCAGAATCGACTGAACTGTTACTGAATTGCTTATTGGACTTTTCATCTAATCTTTCCTTCATCTCGGGTGGACAATAACACCTCTCCCGACTATCCTTCAGTCTGTTCCTCAAACTGGCTGCGTTCTAGTTCTTATCTATCACAGCCCGCTCTTCCACGACGTTGAAGATGAGACTATCAACAATCGCATTTGGCGCCATCATGGCTGCCACTGGTGTCCACGCGCAGGCACCCAAACCCAAACAACCCGCCCTTCAGATTCCTGTCGACGGTATTGCCACCTCATCGGGCTGCTATGGGTCTTATGGTAATATGACGATGCACAAGCCTATCTCTGCCGATAAGATGTCTACCGCTGCCTGCAACAATGCATGCAAAGCCGATGGTTTTTGGCTGGCTGCTATGCATGGAGGACAATGTTTGTGTGGCTATGCTTTGCCTCCAAAGAAAGACCTGGTCGAGGACGGCAAATGCAATGAGCCATGCCCTGCATACCCCCCAGAGGCCTGTGGTGGCATTGACAGTTACTCTATCTACAACGTCGGAATTCAGCTCCAAATCAGCCGCTACGAACCCTCCAGCTCTATCACCACTGGTGGAAGTAAAACGAGTACCGCGTCGCCAACTCCTACCGATACAAGTTCTAGTGGTAACGGCGGCAACAATAACAACCACAACAACAACAACGGTGGCGGTGGCGGTGGCGGTGCCACCGTCACACAAACATCGGTCCCCACGGAGACTCCAAAACCAGAGAAGAGCGGTCCCAATGTTGCAGGTATTGCTGCTGGTGTTGTCGTTGGTGTCTTCGCTGCTGCTGCTGCCATCGCCGGTGTGTTTTTCTTCGTCAGACGCAAGCGCAACTCCGAGATTGAAGAGGAGCACCGCCGAAATGCCGCGGTCAACGCTTTCATCAGCGGTTCCAAGCCTTCCAGCAGTCATGGCAGCATTTCCATGACTGACTCTCGCTTGGATCCTGTCATGGCCCATCGACGAATGAGTGATGGCAGCATCGCTGATAACGAGGACTATTCGCGAAGGATTCTGAGGGTTCGTTGAGTCATTTTCGGTGTCCGCCATCATTGTCGTTGAAATCTAATTTTTCTTCTGCAGGTCACCAATGCGTGAGCACTTGAGCTCCAAGGAATTACAATCCATCTCGGAAATACCGATTATTCTCCATCTTCCATCATCTCCTTCATTTACGGGCATTCAAGGCGTTATCGGGATGACAGCTCACGTCCACTTATTGGTCAATCAGCTGACGATCTAGCGGCGTTAACTCTTGTTATTTGCTCCCTCGGCGTAGGATTGTTCTTGATTTCAATTTGTTCTACGAAGATGACAATCCTTGTTTGCACGGTGTTCCAGCGTACGCCATGCATTGTGGATCTGTCTCCTATGCCATCCACTCATTTACGTCTCCTTTTGAGCAGCTGAACTTCTATTCTGGACATGAGAGATGGAACGCGACGGTCGTGTTGTATTCCCTCTCCCTCTTGACTCGGCCGCAATCTCTATTGCTAGACCATGATGCTCGCTCGCAGTGGTGCTCGCTCGACTTGTGTACAGATATACGACTTGGTGCCGGTACCTCTTCAGGCGACCGGCATCACATTCGACATTGACACGGGATGATAAGGCGAATCAAGGATTGGCTCGTCAATCTGGGAGGGGCTGTACACATGCAACACTGTTGCGTTACTGGTTTTAGTCTTAAAAACTTTTATTATATGTTTAGGGGCGGCGTGAAAGCACGGTGCGGAAATGTATGTACGGACTGCAAAATAGCAACTGAAACTATACACCGATATTTCAATATGTCTGCTTTCTTTCTCTTGTGTGATGACGCGCATTCCTTGCCGCCAAAAAAAATGAGTATTCGTCCATGGTGTAAGGTGTTGTGGTGACCTTCGGCGATACTCTCTTGAATTTTTCAGTGCGTGGTCATCGATATGATTTAGTCGTCATGAAATACAATGAGAGATTCAATGGGCGCATAGAACCTTTCCTTGATGTTTGTAATTATGTTGACGTCTCGTCAATCTCATGCCGACCTGTTAGACACCTACTGCGGAAACTACAGAGTCGCCCGCGAGGTTCCTTATGTGCTGTTGTCTGACGAAGAGACAAACTACCGCGTACGTCTGTTCAGATGGAAGAACGGTGGTATTTGCAACGGTGATGAGCTGAGAATGGCCGACGGGCTATTGAACAAGCAGCAGCGTTGCTGCAGTTGTGGTGTTGTGGTGATGGATGGGGTTGGGATTACCGATTCATGCTGATTTCGGGTTTCCCCAATGAGATTCGGGGTGGGAGATAGTACGCATCGTGAAGTTACAGGTTAGAACATGATTAAGTCAAGAGTGATAGGATTGGCACTGCAATCTCATCAGGACCTGGATTGTCTTCCACATCTAGGCTGAGGTTGAGGTTGTGCCATGTTGATGGGTCTATGTATGTCTTTAAATTTCATTGATGAACAACGTTTATTTAAACAGCAAACCAAGACGAGTCCATTCAGTTTAACATCAGACATCAATATCCCATCATATGTCACATATGTAGATGGAGAAATGCGCGCTTTAGGATTTATCACTTGCAGTTCATTGAAGCAATTGATTGAAACTCCGTAATCTGCAGGGTAGTGGGGAAACACCAATCACGTGAGTGACGATTTGCTGCTTCTATCAGGTGGGTTGCTTTCGCGAGCTTCTGGCGCGTTTCGGGGAAAAGTTCAGGCTTGCGGACAGGGAATATACAGGACGACACATGGCTCGGACACAGCTCAAAACCGAAGAAACAATATCACTAGCTGTACGATCGACCAAGGATTCAACAATCTGCTGATTTTTCGCACTCTCGATATTCTGCCACCGGGTGCCACCCCGGGACAGCTATACCTCTCATTATGACTTCCTCAACTAATCCTCGCATTCGTCGGACCGGACAGAACACACAATTCACGTGGGTACAAAGAGCTCAGTGGCAATGTCCAGAGCAACTTGGGATGACTAATTTGATATCATCTGATAGGTATAACCTTTCTCGACGAGTCAATGATGTACAAACATACCCTATCCAATCACCACAAGGAGCGACCATTTTTGTTTACGGTCACGAAAATGGCGTGACCATAGTATGGAGAGGCGGCAGGCGCTTCAAACCGCAGCAAAGCAAACCAGATACCGAGAAAAAGCAGAATGGCTCGTCTGACGATGCTGTTATGTTGATCGACTCCGACGATGAACAATTACCCGCGAAAGCTCAGCCGGCGCAAAAGTTCGTCGATGAGCCGCAGTTTGCGGAAGAGGTCGAAGAAGGTCCATACCCCGAGATTGTGCAAACACTGGATCTCACGCTTGGAACGGCAGTCCTGCATGTGGCTGTTATGCCAGTGATCCCCAACATCCACGATGGCAAATTCGCCGCGGGATCGTTGTTATCGCAGAAAATCGTGCTTGCGGTCTCCTGCGTCACAAGCGATGTATATGTCATCACTGTCCCATTGACGCCCCCGAGTCCAGAAAGCAAAGCAAGAGAGGAGCTGAGGTCCGGGTTGTTAGCTGGCCAGGCAGGATCTGGCGCTTGGGGAGAGTCAATCATCTTACTCAGCGGCCAAAGAAAGTACAGCGATGGGTTGGCTATCTCACTAGTCACACCAAAAGCCTCGGAGCCCAAAAGCAAGTCACCACGGGCTGTAGTCGCAGCATGCTCAAAACAGGCGTCTGGTAGCCTGATGCTTTGGGACGTTCCACTGGATATCAATGCGAAGCCAGATCGGCCAATCGAACCGTTTCAAACAGAATATCTTCCCCAACCTCTTAGCAGAATTTCTTTCAACCCAGTTCACAGTTCACAACTTTTAACTGTCTCATCTCGCCATGCTGTCAGAGTATATGACTACGCGGTGTCTTCACTACCGCCCGACCCTGAGGCTATTGGCCCTTTCCCATCACAGGGCTCATGGCTACTGTCCCTATACCAACCATTTGCTCGACCGACAGCGTCCAGAAAGCCCGTCTTGGATGCAGCATGGATATCACACGGCCGAGCTGTCTTTGCTCTCCTGGCTGATGGCATGTGGGGGGTCTGGGACGTTGACGGCGTCAGCCCGTCCTCATCTGCCGCCGCAATTGCGAGCAAGCTGAAATCCGGAGTTACTGGTGCTGCTTTGACGAACTTCAGCATTTCAGGCTACGTTGAAGGCACAGGCTCTCTTCGGAGTGCTGGAACCCAGCAAAAGGAGAATCACAACAGAGAATTTGCGCCTATGACACCCCATACTCGACGACAGGCAACTGCTTCCCTCAGCTCTGCGACCACTCTCGACCGCTTATCAACCGTGCGGGGAGGGCTCAAGGTCATCGTGCTGCCGCCCAAGGGCAAGGCGCTGCAAGATGAGAGCCTAGTCTTGTGGGTTGGAGGCTCAGAACACGTGTGTGTCATTCCGACTGTATCAAGATTTTGGGATTCGCAGCTCCGAAAGGGAGCTGGAGGAGGAGTGAATTTGTTCAGCGGAGCGCAGCCTACAAGGATTGTCAAGCTTGTTAATCTCTCCACGGGACTTTTGGGAGATAGGTGTTGCGGCGTCAACCTTCTGGTAGCTTCTTCCAAACCTGGACCTCAAACTGAAAATGACGGAGGTCTACCAGTTGATGTCTTGGTACAGGGCGAGTCAAGACTAGTCATTGTTCGCCATGGCGAGGATGGTCAAGGAAAGAAGATTGGAAACTTTGTCGACGGTCGTAGAAGACGGTTGTTTTCGAAGGGAGACAAAACGGATGCCATCATTGTTCATGGCAAAACCGACCGAGCCAAGAGTTTATCCTTCAACTTGAGCACTGTAAAGTTTGGGACGTTGCGCAGGAAATCATATCAAAGCGAGCAAGATGACGCCATCGGAGGACGCGAAGATGCGCCACAACCTTCATCCCGATCACGCGTGGGCTTCGATTTTATGAGCAGCATGAACGCGGCAGCTGATATGAGCACTGACTTAACAGCTCGGGATGTGGAAGCTGAGATGCTGGATATCATGGAAATCGATCAAGCACTTGACAACATGGAGGATAGCAGAGGGCGCGGGCGTAAAAAGGTCTTCTTTGAGGAGGATTAGGAAGCACGGCTGATCAACTGACAAACTAGACATATGGCGTTTCAGCACGCAACGCAACTGGATACAACATGTACGATACCCAGACAGGACTCATGATGACCACCCAACCCACCGACAGCAATGTCGGACGCATGCAATTCCTAGTTTGACGTGATTTACACATGCTGTGGTAGAAAATTTCCGCACGGCAAGGTGGAGCGCAAGGCGAGACTCATCCTTGACGACTCTGTATTCTGAGCGGTATATCAAACAAAGTATACACAACCGTGTGTATACTCGAAGGCGTCTGCACGAGGTAAAGGGACCGGGTGGGCTTTTTCTTGAGCACCTGTTGCTCCTGGACCTAGTTCAAGAGGCCCTGTCATCTTCTGTTGAGTGGAGTTCGAGAAGTAATTCTTGGGCGTGACCATCGGAGGGGGGTTACCGACTTGCACTGGGAAGGCGACCATCGAGACATTTTACAAGTTGTGAATGTGGGATGATGGCGTTGTGTATTCAATAACTTCATCCACTCCGTCCTTAGCTACCCATGTATGTACAGTGGGTCTCAGGTAATTCCGAAGATTATCTGGCACATGGGTCGCGGGCGGCGTTTTCGAAATTACCTGAACCCACTGTACGTGAATACGGAAGGCGCAGTTCAGGTCTCTCTCTTCTCTCCACTGCGTAAAAAAGTGGGAACACTTTAAGTATGGCGCGTGAACAGGGCAGGCGCGTCATGGTGACTTTTTTCTCTGTTGGTGGCGCGTCGACGGGACTTCGAAGCCTTGACTTCACTCTCACTCCGCGAGCCTGTTTCGGATTTCCAACCCCAGCAGCTCTGCATTCCCGCAAAATAACCATTGATAAAATACGGCCACACCTGGGTTGTCTCCGCGGCGCAATCATGGGTATCAAGCAATTATTTCAGATCATCAAGGAAGAGGCCCCCGAGGCAATCAAGGAGGGCGAGATCAAGAACCACTTTGGCCGCAAAGTTGCCATTGTATGTCTAGCCTCGCACTAGCCCGTGTATAAATAACACTAACCTCGCATGTCAGGATGCTTCCATGAGCATTTACAGCTTCTTAATCGCCGTGCGCTCCGATGGCCAACAACTCATGAACGACAGCGGAGAAACCACTTCCCATCTAATGGGCATGTTTTATCGCACGTTACGAATGGTGGATAACGGCATCAAGCCCCTCTATGTATTCGACGGCGCACCGCCAAAACTCAAATCTGGCGAGCTGGCGAAGCGATTCCAGCGCAAGCAGGAGGCCAACGAGGGTTTGGAGGAAGCCAAGGAGACGGGCACGGCCGAAGAGGTGGAGAAGTTCTCGAGACGAACGGTGCGTGTGACGCGCGAACACAATGCTGAGTGTCAGCGTCTGTTGAAGCTCATGGGCGTTCCGTACATCATTGCGCCTACCGAAGCAGAGGCGCAGTGTGCAGAGCTGGCCAGGGCTGGGAAAGTGTATGCGGCGGCCAGTGAGGACATGGACACGCTCTGCTTCAATACGCCAATTCTGCTGCGACATCTCACATTTAGTGAACAGCGGAAAGAGCCCATTCAAGAGATTCGTCTTGACAAGGTTCTCGAGGGGCTGAACATGGAGAGACCCCAGGTAAGAGCTGTTTTTGGCCGACTCATGTAGAACGGCTTCACTCCAGCAACTTCTGGCATTTTACTAACGAGCATCTCTTTGCCATCTAGTTTGTCGATTTGTGCATTCTACTTGGGTGCGATTACCTCGACCCCGTTCCCAAAGTCGGACCTACGACGGCGCTCAAACTGATACGTGAGCATGGAAACCTCGAGAAAGTCGTCGAGGCGATTGAAAAGGATGCCAAAAAGAAGTACACGATCCCGGAGGACTGGCCATACAAGGATGCACGCGATCTGTTCTTTCAGCCGGATGTTCGCAAGGCAGATGACCCGCTTTGTGACTTTAAGTGGGATAAGCCTGACATTGAAGGTCTCGTCAGTTTCCTGGTTACCGAAAAAGGGTTCTCCGAGGACCGAGTGCGTGGCGCAGGCGCGCGGTTGGAGAAGAATGTCAAGTCATCCCAGCAAGCTCGGCTGGAAGGCTTTTTCAAGCCAGTGCCCAAGACGGACGAGGAGAAGGCTGCCCACAAGCGGAAGCTGAATGAGAAGAATGAGGGAAAGAAGAAGAAACAGAAGCTGGAAAAGAAGGAGAAGGCTGCTCAAAAGGCAAAGCCTCGTGGGACTGCCTAAAAGGATGATGTCTTTTTCTTTGTCCTACGTCGTGGCAACTGGGAGTTTTTTTTTTCGACATGGGGAGGAATCCTCGGGACGGAAACTCACATGAGAATTGGTGAAAAAAAGGGGCACTGGAGGATGGTACACGGCGTTGTTTCGGCGTCCAGGCATCAGGGCAATCTGACATGTAGTCTCGATTTCAATTTCCATACTGGTCGATTTTCACTTGCACAAATGACCATTGGCTAACATTTCATGGCCGTATTAATCATGTGGTTACTGCTCCGAATAGCACTGCTGTATATTGCCGTGTCCTGATAAAACTCGTTGCTTACCGATGGGATGTCGTATTGCGGGGACTCATTCATTGATTTCAACTCATCGGCCCAACATGATTTGCTTCGAATTAAACAGTGCTTTGCGTACCGAGGGCACTACTACTCTTGGACTTGGACTTGGCTTTCATATGCAGTTACTTCTCATTCTCAACCTAGGCTCACCCGGGCCGGGCCTCATTTCGTCCCGCGCCTAGCCTTGAACGTCTTCAGAGGGTCTCCCTTTCTCCCGCCGCGCTTAAACGTCTTTCCTTTGCGGTGACTGCGCAACTTGCCCAATTTCCTCAGCGGGACGAACCCGATGTCGTCTGCAGTCAATCCTTTCTTTCCATCCTTGGGCAGCAAGTATTCTGGAACATGCTTCAAGTGGGGTTGTTGTCTTGCCGTTCTTAATTCTCCGTCGTGGCGAAGATGATTGATCTCCGTGGGGTTTTCTTCAAAGTATCTGAGAAATCCAGTTCGTTAGAGATGCTGTCTTTTCAAAAAACAATTGACTTGACTTCCTGGCATCAAGCTGTGAGTACGGCTTACCTCTTTAGCTTGTCGCTTTTCAGGAGCTCCTGACGCAATTCACGAGTTCGTGCCTCACGCACAGCCACTTTGGTAACCGCACGAAGCGCATCGTTCATACGATATCTGAAGGCCTCGACTTGTTTTGTGTTGAAGCTATAAGGCTTGATATCCTTGCCCTTGTTGGCTTGCTGCCTTGTAATTCTTGCCAAAACTTTTTCGTCGTTCTCTGCACTCTGGATAGAAGTGGGCATGTGTTTTCGGAAAAGATCCTTCGGTACCACAAATGACAAGGCCATACCGGCTTTGCCGGCTCGTGCTGTACGTCCGATGCGATGAGTATATGATGAAGCTGATGTGGGGAGGTCGAAGTTTATCACTGCGGCAACATTTTTGAAGTCGATACCTCGAGAGACACCATACTCCTTGTCTCTCTTGGATGCCTCTGGCCTTTTCTTAGGTCGCTCCGTTTCCTTCTCGGTGTCGGGACTGCCCTGCGCATCCTCATCTTCCTTCTCTTCGTCGGCCTTTTTCTCGTTGCCAAGAATTTCCCTTTCGTCTGAGGCGATGATAATATCGTAAACATTGCGGTTGAACTCCTCAACTACATGAATCCTGGAATTGACGGGCAGTTCCGAGTTGAGAATACAACTGCGGATGCCGAACTGTTCAAAGAAGAGCTTCAATCGATAGCAGCGATCAACGTCGCCGACAAAAATTATGCACTTGCCCTTGACCAGCTGGAGCTTAAATATAATATAGGCCAACAAAAACTTTTCGTCTTCTCCACACCTAGGTAGTGCCCGTCAGCATATGCATCCTGGGGCTGTAGAAATACACACATAAAACTCACTTTGTCACCAGTTGCGTCACGCCTTCTCCTTCAGCATCGGGTTCCTCCAAGTCCAGCAAGGTTGGTGCATTGTCACGGTAAAATATCTTCTTGAGTGAATTGATCTCGGATGTGAGGGTAGCACTCATCATGATCGTCTGTATTCCCTTCGGAATCGACCATGACAAGTTCTCGAGGTCCTCGTCATATCCGTATGACAGCAGCAGGTCCGCCTCATCCAGCACAAGATGCGTGAGCTTCTCTAGTGATAGAGCAGACTGGTTGGATTTTACATTGTACCATGCTCTTGCTGGTGTGGAAATTACAATATCTGGGGAGGTCGACAGCAAAGATCGCTGTACGGCGTCGGACAGTTTATCCGTCAACTTGACGGCTCGGACATCTTTCGCAGAGAACGAGGAGAATTGTTCAATGACTTTGAAAACTTGATCAGCAAGTTCGCGAGTCGGTACGAGAATGAGAGCCGATGTGACTGCGGTGGTATCGGTCTGTGCGTCTTGTCAGCAAATTGGTTCTATGAAAAAGAGAGGGAGGGGGGGGGGGAGGGGGCAATGAAACCAAGCATCGTTATCATCGACATACGGTTTTTTTTTTCAGGATCCCATTCAGCACCGGGAGAACATAAGCAGCCGTCTTCCCTGATCCTGTCTTTGATTTGCACAAAACGTCTCTGCCATTCAGTGCTAGTGGTATCGCTTCTCGTTGCACGAGGGTAGGTTTCAAAAAGCTCTGCTCGGCGACCGCTTGGACGAGGCGAGGATCTAATCCGAGTTCCGCAAAAGTGAGTCCTCCGCCAGAGGAGGGCTCCGGTTTGCTTCGTTTCTGAGTCTCCGTCTCCGGTGAAGGTACCCCAGTCTGATCGAGTTTGCGCTTCATGGTATTCCAGTTCGACGAAATCATGAGAAGCCGTTTTGGTTGTCGGAGTGCGAGTTGGCAAAAAAAAAAATAGTCCCTGCAACTGCACTTGGGAGTGGGGCAGCCCAGGCTAGCACTTGTGGGTACGGACAACACTCCGTACGGAGTACGTACCCTACATAGATGGAGCTGTAGCCCGAAATTGACCCGTTGTGTGCGTGGATGTACAGGTACCCCGAACATGCTTCTAGAACCAGGCCCGGAGTACTTTTGAAGTTGGAACCCCTTGCAGTGGGGCCGAGGATCGCGGGATGATGCATGGCTTGCTTTGGAAACAGGAGTACGGAGTACTTGGCCTAAAAGTCACCACCAGCTCCTGCAGATCCAACGAGAATACGGAGTACAGCGGGTACAGCGGGTACAGAGCATCACTAGGTTCCATCGTGGATGAAAACACTGCAACACAAAGGAATCATCGGATTGGGCGGCAACAGCTAAAGTGACTTGGCTCTAGTTCCAAGGGAAAATACACAAGATGAGGTTCTCGCGCAAGTGATACAGGGCGACACCAGCCTCCCCGAGGCGTCCGAGTAGTGCGGTGCTTGACCACAGTCGAGCCCCCATAAGAAAGTATAGGGGTCGTCTGGCAAACTGATACGTTTTTCAACCCTCCATGCCCAAGTGTAACCAGTTGGAGAGGAAAAAGACGAGCGCCTCGCCTTTTTCCCCCCACACGGCCCATGTCCAACCTCAGTTGACGGCCATGTTAAGTGGCTGACGGACGTGTTATCACCTGACAGTCTGCTCGACACACGTTCAAGCAGACTCCAGTGCCCGTCATATTCCTGTCCTTGTTCCCCTGACCGTAGCGAAGCAACGCTATCCCACAAACCAGACAAATCCCCCACGATATTCAAGGAAAGCGAACATCTAGGTCCAACAGGGCCGTCTCGAAAGTGTCGCTCCCGCAACAAAAAGAAGACTAAACATGCTAAGACCCCAAACATACATGGAAAGAGAGAAAAGGATCCTTCGCTCAATGTAGCGCGGTTTGACGATTTTCCTACCCTGTCCCATACCCCATCTTTTGTTACTCTTTTCCAAACCTCGCCCTCGCCACCATTCCTGACTGACATCACGGCTACAATGTAGCTCGTCCACATGTAAGCCTTCAAAAATACAAACTGTCTCTATTGCCCGGTGGCACTTTGACCAACTAAAAATCAAGTCAACTGGCCTTTTGGGGCCTGTGACCGGGTTGCGCTGAAACCGCAGGTTGTCGGTTGATTTCAGTCATGGTAAATAAGCCATTTAGACTTGCATGGTATATTCTTCTCGAAAAAAATATCGCAAACAAAACAGTTTGGCGTTTTTATCGTCCCTTGTTATTCGTAAAGAGATCTGTGACATGGTTAGCCTACACCAGCCTGAACTGCCCACCAACTCGCCTGGACACTGGTTACCTGGGAAATGCTCTTTTGCGTACTGCTCACATGCCTGTCACAAGGGTCAGCGTGATTTCTCTTTGTTCCCCTTCACAGACCGATGCGTAGAGAATTTGCCCACCTTGGCTGGTTTGCCAACTTTTTGGCCGATGACTTTCCACTTGTTATTTTCATACTCTTTGATGGCATTTAACAAAGCTTGACTCTGCAGACAATGAAATTAGTCGGGGTAGTCCGATAGGTAACGTATTCGTGTGCGATGTGCGACTTACCTCATCTTCGGCAAACTCGGCATAATGCATATCCTGGCGCGGGATTCAGTATCAAAATGTAACGCTTCTTTGGATAAGGCGATCAATTTACCTTGTACCAATGTTTCTTCACCGAGCCCTCTGTCCTGGTCGGGAATGTCTAAATTGGGTTAGATGATCATCACGACGGCATTCAAAACTATTATGGAACATACTTTAGCGATTTCCGCCCAGCTGTTGCCGGCATCTCGCATCTGTTTCAATCTGTGTTCTTCCTGGGGCGTCCATGGAGTGTTGGTCCTACTCTTCTTGGCTGGAGGAGGCTGCACGGCCGCAGAATTGGCGTCCTGTGCAGGCGCCTGCGGCTGAGGTGGAGGAGCAGCGGCAGCAGCGGCAGCAGCGGCGGCAGCAGCCTGAGGAGTGGAAAGGTTTGGGACTGGTGGTTGAACTTGAGTTGCCGCAACGGGGGCGGCAGACGCAGCTGTAGCTGGCGAAGAAGCAGTATTTGGAGCAGGCCGCTTGCGCTGGCGACTTTGCTGCACCGGGGTCGGGGGTTGAGATTGTTGCTGAGCACCCGGGGCATTAGAAGCTTGCGGAACAGTCATCGGTTGTTGATTAGGAGTCGGATGGTTTTGCTGTTGCGCTTGCGGTGGCTGCTGCTGCTGCTGAGGCGCCATGCTAGGTTGAGCAGCACCATAGGGAAACTCGATGCGCTGCTCATTCCGGCGTGACATGTCTGTCTGGTAAGGATGGTTGCTGTTTGGGTGTGCTCGTTAGCACTCATCAAAACGACGCATCGCGGTCACTATCGAGGTGACATGTTGACGCCATGACTTGCGCGACCTTTTCGCAAGTACAACGAAGTAGGTGGGTTCCGAGGTGACCATTGAAGAGGGTCTTCGTCTGCAGGAACATTGCTTTTGCAGCTGTCTGTCGCCGACGGTGAGGACAGCGTTTGGCAGTGGTTACACAGTTGAGGAGTTGACGAAGAGCGATCACAACAGCCTGCCAGCCAGGTGCACGGAGCTAGATGGACAGGCGATAGGGCCACGAAGAAGGAAAAGGGCCAACTGCTTGTCATGCTAATGGTGGTGGATGCAGTTGATGGATGCAGTTGATGAGGACGGGTTGAGGTACCAGGGACAAAAGAGATGGTGTCGGTACTTACTGCATGTCGTTGGGCGGGTGAGTGGAGTTGGAGTAGACGTACTCCGGCACGGGGCCGACCTGCCACTGCTCCATGATCTGGATGCGACAAGAGCAGATACCATCAGTATTTTACCGCTGGAGAGAGAGAAAGGAGCAAGAGCAGAACGAGCAAGGCAAGGCATGGCAACGCAAAGCCGGCCAGACCAGAGTGAGGGCAGGATAGGCCGCTGGGATCTGTTTGCGAGGCGGAGCATTCGGCGACAAACATGGGTCTGTCTGCAGCGACGCGGCTTGGTGTAGCCATCCATAATAACTCTCTGTCTTTGCGAAAGCCTCCAAACGCGCGCTGGTAAGCGGCATTGGACAGAGGCCCAATTCGCCGCGCTCGAGTCTGATGCATGCGCGACGCGAGACCCAGATGAGAAAAAGAGGATCGAGGTACTCACAGGCAGAGTTGCTCCTCAGCTGAGGCAGTCTGCTGAGCAGAAGCGAATTCGTTGATGACAATGATCAACTCCTGGCTCTGGTGCGGCAAGATGGCGACGCAGAGAAAGTCCTCTTGACAGGGAGACAAAGTCAAAGCTACACAGGTGGTCCGAGGCTCGGGTCTGGTGCGGTGGACAGGCAGAGCCACGGGTTTGCGTAATACAAGTAAGTTTCTGCGCCTTAAGAATTGGGCAGGCAGGTCGAGGTGTGGACGGATTCGGGTCGCCGCCGCCGCCGCCTTGGGAGGGGGGGTTAGTGGTGGAGGCTGGCTTGGTCTGTTGGACCTCTGGTTGCCAATGGTCCAATGGTTGAACAGTGTTTCAAGAGTGTGGGTGGGCTCCTCAAGTCCGCCAAGATGTGGGCTGACGGGCTTCTGTGGGACAGGTACGTGACAAGTGTGAGGTGAGTGAGGGCGAGAGGAGAAGAGACGACGTTGCCTGCGTGAAACAAACTCGACAATAGATTGACGAATGCTGGTTTCGTTCCGGAAACGGGGCTTGAACTTGGTACCTCGTTAACGATTCGCAGATGGCGAGAAGGAGAGAGACACACAGAAAGACGCGATGCAGCTGACAGGGTGGCGATGCTGGGCGCAGCAGCTGGAGAGGCCAGCACAGGCAAAACAAGCAGAGCGCGCACCACGACAGGACACGAGGACCAGGCTGGCGAATCGACGTCTCTCTGTCCCCTTTTGCACAACGTTGACGTCGAGGTAGCCGAACGAAGTTAAATGAGATATCGTGATGATGAATAGCGCGGTGGATCCCGGAGAGCACAAGCTTGCTCCAGGCAAGGTTCCGATGGGAGGAGATCTCGGAGCAGGACATTGATCAAAGGCGAGTAATGCGTACTTCAGGCACAAGTACTGAGTGGAAGGGCGGTCGAGGGTTTTGAGTACCCAGCACTTTTCCTGCCACGACTTGCTGACAGGAAATTGGAGTCGCAAGCCAATAGCGGTGGTGGCCCCAGGTACGTACATGTACTCCGTACACAACGCCAAGATTTGCTATGCCTTTGAGTGTGCGAAGAGTACTTTGATTTACAAGAAAATCCCTCTATCATAGAGGTCCTAATAATCTCCTAATCTACAAAGAGCTACGTCCGTATATTGCCAACATTGCAGCCTCACTGTTCTAAGGCTCTTTTTTTATATAGAAGAGGAGGTACCCTGGCTGTACTAGAAACGGTGTGGGTCCGGGATCCGCCTGAGGTTCTTCGCACACTAAAAAAAGGATAGGACTAACAGAGAATCATGCCCAATGATGTATTTTTGTTCTCTCAATAAATCTCATCGCTAGGCTCCGCTTTATCACTGCTTTGTACGGAGTACTCCGTACTGTACATCTCCTTAAAGGCCGCAATGCTACTCCGTACGGATCACAATTGCGTACTAATAGCTAACAGGGGCATTATCTAATAAAAAAGCGGGGTGAAAGGTATACGTCCGTAGCGTGCACGCTTTATTTTATACAACTTGTCTCAAGCGCTATTATTATGAGAGGTCACATAAAAAGTCACGCCTCTGACCTAGGGGGGCGCGGGGTCAGGGTACGAAACTTGTAGCCTTACGGCCTTTGAAAAGATAAGCCACACCATGCCCCGCTCGCACACCTGAACGCACAAATTAGTGGCCCGTCGGCTGCGCCTCTTTTTTCGTGCAATATCAGGCAGTAATTGGGAAGGCTGGGAGGCTGGCATTAGTGTTGACGAGACACATGTGTCACCACCACTTGGCAGGGTCGAGAGCTCTACGGAGTACTAATCACTTCGACAAGTTGTCGGACCGGTAGGAGGTCTTTCCATTTATAATATTTCCCAGCACCTGCATCGCTCCTGCTTGAGGTTGGAGCACTTTTCATGCCAACGAGGCAAATATAATCCGCATGTACTCCGTACTGAAAGAAAAAAACCAAGAGTACGGCCACACACTTGACCACTCCCTGTTGACAAAGAAGGCGATTCGAAGCCAAACCCTCGCGCGGCTGTGTACCTTGCGCCGCGGGCTGGTATAATTCGAAATTCTCCGCCGCTCCTCGGTCGAAGAATGCAACATTATGTGCTGCAATGCCAGTTCATCGGCTTGAGATGAACATTCCCTGGACAAAGAACCAGCGTTTGCGACCGGTCCGCTGGTCAGTTGTTTCAATGGGGAGTATCTTATTCAAATCGCGAGTTCAAGCAAGACTTATCTGCATCATGAATATGACGGACTACACGCGAAGTCGAAGTCAACGAAAAAAAATCGATATTTACACCCAGAGAATACTTTTTGGACATTTAGAACGTTCGCGCAGCAAATACATACTATCGTACTGAGCATAGTCTGCGCTTTCTACTCCATAGGCCAAATTTCTTGTGGCCTACACCAAGATGGTCAGCCTCGCGCGTTACTGTCCACCTCGTGGGGAGCGGTGCCATGAAACGAACATGTCACTGAACCGATCACAGAGTACCTATTGGATGGATGAAGCCTCGCTTCACATGGACAATGGACAATGGACGGTAATTTGGCCTTGAGACCGCTGGCACCAAAAGCAAGGCAAGAGTATTGACTTTTTATTATGTGCCTGATCTGATGTGCCTGCAAGGTTTGCCTAGCGCGAATCCGAGTACGGAGCTGATGATAGTGATCATTTCCCGCAGCATAATTCCACTTCATGCCGAGTTGGAACCTGGCATTAGCCAGTGGCTTCTGTGTGTCGTTTGTTCATGCTTCAGCAAGTCACCGGCCCGCCATGCGTGGGGGGGTATTTTTCCTTTTTTCTTTCCTGAAACAGGCCCGGTTCCATCGAAACCGGAGATTCGTCATCAAGGTATCCAAACTGCGCGCATGAGATCGTGTTGCGAAGTCGGGATATATTTTGTAAAGTGGATGATGTAATGAAATGACAACTGAACAACGCGTGAGCCAAACGGGACCTTCTCCGCCATGAATAACGGTCCCGATAACCCTGGACATAACAGCCTTCTTCTCTTACTGTCAGCGGCTCCTTGAATGCCCGACGATCGTTTCACTCGACGGGCGGGTGAGCATGACCGCGGAACAGCTGCCAATGGCGTTCTTCAAAAGTGATACAACAAGAGGAGAAAACAAAACAAAAAACAAGGAGGAAAAGGAAAATAAAGTATGGTCCATGAAAAGGACGCAGCGTCAAGACAATGGGACGAAAAGACGGTAGGCAGAATAAAGTTGTTTGCGACAGGATTATTTGCAAGAAAAAAGAAGAAAATGCGAGTTTCAGTGAGCCTTTTGAAAGCGCCTTCGGTTTCAAGGGACAGCCAGCCCGCCTGAGCAATCGGTTGAGCAAGCGGTTGAGCAAGCGGTTGAGCAAGCGGTTGAGCAAGTGGTTGAGCCATGGAAAGATGCACCGCCACGCCATCTCATGACTAGCACCTTCCACGCATAATCAACCCCCGTCTCTCTCAAAAGAGAAATGAAAAGTCACAAATATCATTCATTGCCTGACTGACAACTGCGCGAGCCACGAAACAAACATGCATGGTCAACCTTGGTTGGAGTAATGTGCTGGCATAAGAAACGATGCCCACGTTTCAATGTGGCCAAGTTCAAACCAAACGCCTCGGGTAAGAGTTGTCGCATAATGGTGGCTCTTCTGGGCATGATTGTCCGTCGACTGCGACTGGAGGGGGAGTGGCGTCAATTGACTCAATTCTACGAGGTGGCAGCGGCAGGGGTAATTCCGTCATGAGCGACTACGGATTACGGAACGGACTACGGACTACGGACTACGGATTACTCCTGCCTGGAGTCTTGAAACCCGAACAGAGAAGTCGCCCGTCTGTAACATGCATGGCCGGATGATGGTCGCAACTGAGGCATCGTCGCCGCGACACTCCCCCGATTCTACTCAATGGCCTCTTCCAGAACGAGTGTGGCTTTCCGATCAGCAGCAGCGTTTCAGCGTTTCGTGAGCTGCCCTGACAATGCCTGCACTACTCACTGCTCAGCCGTCGTCATCTCTCATGCTTACACTAACTAGCATTCGTCATTGTGTATTGATATACAACGGGAAACCAACGGGAAACCAACGGGAAACCAACGCAGGGCTTTTGCAAGCCACGACACCAAGAAATTGACCCGTCTCAGATTTGGCAAATCCTGCACTTCACTTCTGCAGGACAGGGAGGGAGGGAGTCGATCCTCCCAAAGAATAAGTCCGTACAATATTACGGATCCGTACCACTTACTCGATACAGTGGGAACAGTGGAGATTCTGCATCGGGCAAGTGCCATGGGACGAGTCCACAACCCGATTAGTCCCCCCAGCGGCAGAGCCGGCGAAGTGTCATGGGGACGGGAATGAGAATGAGCACCAGGTCAAAACGTTATGCTTATTATGGCATATATGGCCCGTCTTGTCACAGAACTGAAGAGTCGAACCGACATGTAACAGGGCTAAATCTCAAGACTGACAGGGTCCCCGGTCCGTCATGTCCCAGATTCGGAACAGCAGCGCCAGATTGTTTCGTGGAATAGGAACATGCGGGCCAGACACCCAGCAGCGGATTTAACCAGGCGGCGGCTGGTTTTGCCGGTCAGGGTGTTTGACTATCTGGTGTGAATTTGTTATATCTTTGCTTGCGAACCGCCTTGAATGTATCATTTTCTCCGCCCTCCCTTTCTTTTCTTCAGACTATAATCCTTGAAAGACCCTGGCTCAGTACGCTTTGTCCTGCCAGAACGTTTTTTTTTCTTTTTTTTTTCTTTTTCTTTTCTCCTGTCACTCTCTCTTCTTTTATCCGCTGCCAGCTTTATACTTTCTTTGAACACCCAACTGGCTAGGCCGCTGCCGCTCCTTTTCTGTCGACTATAATCAGATCCTCTCGTTGATAACACTTTAAAATCACCCTACCTCCGATTACGCTTTTATTTAGTTTTGTTGTCAGGCTGGACTTGAGATATATTCTATTCATTACTTAAACAATACGCTGCGAAGAAAAAATTATCAACCTTGAAGAGGCCTGGTTTGCCGTCTCGGTTCTGTTATAATCACAAATATTCTTGGCGATCTGGTCCGGCAATTGGAGGCTGCGAACGAACACAAGACATCGACAACATCACATCAAATTACAAATTACCCTCTTGAAGGTCGCTTCTGGCACAATGTCTCGAACACAAGTGGTGCAAATTCAATCTGGTTATGTGCCGTCTAAAGACGCCATGCAACGTCACGAGAGTGGCGTTACAAAGAACAGGAAGACACCCTTGAATGGCAGTGGCCGAGCATGGAGAGAGGACGAGGTACGCTGAAACCCCCCACCAGCTTGCTTTTGCATGGAGTTGAACGATGCAATCGCATATACTTATCATCCTTGCTGTTGTTGTTGTTGTCGTTGTTGTTGTTGTTGTAGGAGGCCTATCTTCTTCAGACTCGACTTCAGAAAATGCCATACAAGCATATAGCAGCGCATTTGAACAAGACCGAGCTTGCCTGCCGCCTGCACTACCATCAATTGTCGCACGGAAGCACCAGGCGTAAACGCACCGCATCCTTCTCGTCCGGCTCATGTGGCTCATGTGGCTCATCTGATCCATCTTCGAACCAGGCAGGTGCATCCTCTTCCAGCCCTGTGTTTCGAGGCGACACTCGATCTCTGTCGCCGTCTGTGGTCGGCGGCACATATCCCCCTAAGCCAGTCAACAACGACATGC
Source organism: Epichloe elymi (assembly GCA_023658475.1). Classification (NCBI taxonomy): domain Eukaryota; kingdom Fungi; phylum Ascomycota; class Sordariomycetes; order Hypocreales; family Clavicipitaceae; genus Epichloe; species Epichloe elymi. Next base: position 1,893,488 of record CP098278.1, on the reverse strand, counting down.
AGTTATCTCGAATCATGTCTGTGGAGAGATCACCACGATTGCCCGCCATCCTTCCCAAGCCAGAGGGACTTCCGTATCCTCAACAGCATGTCAACGAGGCTTTGGCCCGATACAGCATGGCCACACCTGAGCCACAGAACGAGACACCGCCCCCCGTCTACTCTCATCATATCGGAAGCCCGGCTGCGTATCAGCCTGCTACAACGCCGCTCCGTCTCGACACGTCCCGTCTGTCGCCCCCCTCAGCGTCGGTACACACACCAGCGCATGTTGATCTGTCTCGGCTCCGTGCGATTTACGAGGCGCACAAGAGTGCTTTTTGGGCCGTCATCGCTGACGAATACGGCATGAATGCATCTCCCGTAGTGTTGGAGCAGTCATGGCGATCTGGTGCGTGCTGCCAGTATAGCGACAGCCAAGGCGACAGCAACCCAATTACACCCGTGGCCAGCCCGGACAAGGATCGAAGAGCGGCATACCGCCTGTCGGCTCAGGACAAGACAAGGATATCGTCCATTCTTGACGATGACCCCGACTCACGATTCCATTGAATGAAGGAATACTACTAGGACAAGGACAACCTAACCATGTGAGGAGGCGTTGGATACGGGATTGACATGATGTGTATTATGCAGCGACAGGATGCTGGAGGTATTTCCTTGGCCGAGTTTCATCTCCTTTTCCCCGGTTTCGGTTGATTTTGATATCTGGGTTGGAAACAAGGGACTCTATCAAAATGGAAACAGTCGAGTTCAAGTCTCATAATGGCAGGACTCAGGAGGGAAGGGGGAAAGGACATGGGTACGTACTTGAATGGAACAATTCAAGACAAGATTGTGCGTTTTTACTTGCATGATGACGTCAAGACGTGATGTGGTGTGTGAATGTCAAGGCATACAAAGTAGATGGGGAAGAACGGAGTGACATGGCTGATTGCCAAAGCAAGCACGGCCATTGGACAATGAGAGTTTGCTCGTCCCCGTCCGGTGGATCCACGGTGGATCCACGGCAAGGTTTCTGTTCGCAAAAGATGTTGTAATCGGGCTTGGTGAAGAAGAAAGAAAATCATAATACCAACTCGCTCGTCAACGCAAGCATATTGAACACTAATTCCTACTTGAACGATTTCGCAATGGCAGCAGATACGGGCGGACAAGTCCAACGCCCGCCACGCTCAGGTGGGCATTGCGTCTGTGTGGTGGGAGGGGAACCCGTGCAAGTATGTTTTTTTTTTTTCTTCTTCTTTTCTTTTACAAGGAATCTCCTTATTCAGAGACGGGCATGTGTTTGAAACTGACCTCGTTGCAGCACGCATTGTGAGTTTGGTTCCCACCCCTGCTTGAATCCGTCTCTTGGCAGAGCCAAGGCATGCAAGGCATGGGAATCTTTTAACGCGCAGTGCTCGAGTTTGGCAAAATCGTCAAAAACGGCCGTGGAGAGGGAGGGAATGCTAGGATGGCAGTTTAACACGGTTGGTGTTATCTGATGCCGATTACCATGGGCGGCGACGGGCATGTACACGGCCATCGAGGCCATGGGGCATGACGCTGCCGGCCCTGTCGCCCGAGAAGCGCCGCGACGGCCGCGCCATCCGCACCGCCATGGCCAGCACCGCCGGCGTGCGCCTCCACCATCGACGCCGTGTCGAACCGCATCGACGTCCACGTGTCCGACGAGGACATGGCCGCCAGACGGGCTGCGTGGAAGGCGCCCGAGCCGAGGGTGAAGAGGGGGTGTTTTTTGGCAAAATATGCAAAGTTGGTGGGGGATGCGAGTCACGGCGCCGTGACGGATCATGCATGGTGAACAAGGGCTTGCTTGGGCTTGTCGTCTAGTGGTTCGTCCGGCACAAGCAAGTCACTATTGGAGAAATAAGAAAACCAATCGTGATTAAGAATCAAAAAAAAAAATTGATAATAAAATCAAGTAAAGTGAAGAGCAAGCATTGGTGTATCAAGCGAATGCAGCAGCCATGACGAAAAGGAGAAATGATGCTGTGAAACGCCCCAAGACAAAACTCACTACACGGACTCGACCGAGTTTCCCAGATTCCCAGTTGTACTACTCGCCAAGTGGCATGCCCTCTAGCTCATCGAGCAGTCGTCGCCAGTTATCCGCCAGCATCTCGGCGTACTTGACTCGTTCGCCGGCCCAGTCCTGATTCCACCGGCTCACATGATACTGGCTGCTCTGGAAAGTGACCAGCTCGTCCCGAATGCACTCCTTGACAAAGACGGACCGATTGTGCTGCTGAACAATAGATTCCTTGTCCTGTAACAAGAAGCCGAAAAAAAAAATAGTGGCAACCAAATTAGCAAACGATTTTTTTTTTTTCCCTTTCTTCTTCAACTTCATTCGTTCTTCTTGCTTTGCTTGCTTTTGACGTGACGAATTGTCAGGCAACAAGGGGAGACGAGCCGGCTTACCTTGATGATGGACTCTGCCACCTTTTCAATTTCTCCGGGCTTGACCGTGCCTTCGGGTTTGGATCGCAAGTTGGCCAGCTTGGTCTCGTTGGTTTGGATTCTCCTTTCGAGGTAAGGGATGTTGTCCTTGTCGAGCTTTTCTCGGCGTTCAAACAGCTCGCGCACACCAACTAGAGCATCTCGCTGACGCTTCAGGTCCTCCAAAACGCCTTCATCCCAGCCGCGGCTCTCATCCTCCAGGAGCGTCTGATACGTCCGCAGGTGCTTGCTCATCGCCGTCAGCCCGTCATTCAACAGGGGTATCTCGTTGGTGTCGGTGGCATATGTCTCTGCAGAGGTTTCCGTGAGGGACGTCAGGGACATGGCGATCCGGGCATGGTCCGCCGCAACACCCTCGGTTCGTTTCACGAGGCGGTCCATGATGTTGCAGACATTGATGTATAGCTGGGCCGAGCGACGGACACCCGTGCACGTGCGGGAGAAGAGATCTTCCAAGGTCGGGGGCAGGGAGTCCTCGAGGCCCGGTGGCAGGACCTTGTCAGTGAACTCGTCCTGCACAGAGATTGCTGCCTGCTTGCGCCACACAGAGAGTTCCGTTGGTACAGTGAGGAACATGACCACCAACTGTTCCTGACTCAATATGGGATGGCGCGCAATGGCGTTCAGGAACCTGGCCAGCCCTCGCCTCCGCTTTTCAATGAACGATCCGTCGTTGGAAAGGTGGTTGCCGTTGACGGCAACTCTCTTGGGCGGCAAGAGAGGGAGCACGCGGAAGGGATATCGTTTGTGAAGACAGTCGAGGAGCCAGACAAAGTCACTGTACCGACGAACGACCTTGCTTCCGCGCCGTTGACTGGCGACTTCATAGTTGTGATGCTGAAACATGAAGATGCCTTCTTTGCCAGGCATCAATGTGACAATTATGCTCTCCTCGAGACTGGAACCGGTTCGTCCGCTCGTGGCTCGCACTGTTGTGGTGCGAGGCTGGTCCCGTGCCGCCGTCCGGTCGATGCCTCCGCCGTCGCCTCCAAACGGATTTGCCGCAGCTTGCGTAACAGTGGGAGCGTGGGAGTCATGGGTGAAAGCTCCTCCCACGCCAGGCGAGGCATTGGGAGGTCCGAAAAAGCCCCAGCCGCCGTGTCCTTGGATGGTATCGCTGCCTGAAGGCCTGCCGCCATGAGACGAGGAAGGTATTTGAGCCACCGATGCATACTGGCTGAGGCTCTGGCCGGCAATATTGGTGGACGGTGAAGCGTGGAAGCTTGCTCCGCCATTTGGCACAGCAGCATGGGTGCCAGCGCCATTGATTTTCGAGTGGTCGTGCCCTTTGTGCACCTCGGGCGAGTTCCAAGGATCGTCCTCGGGATCATCCATGGCAGGACGAGGACGGAGCAGCTCGGGCTGCGATGCCTCTGGGTGTGCCTCTGGGTGTGCCTCTGAGTGTGCCTCTGGGTGTGGGCGAGCTTCACGAGCCAGAGCCTGTTGGTTGTGCAAACTCTGCTGCACCTGCTGCTCTTGTATTTCGGCGTAAACCTGGCTGTCGTTGGGCGTTTGCGGCGGCTTCGCGGCGAGCTCGGCGACGGGTGGCAGCACTGGCTCGGCGGTGAGACCAGGGAGCTTGGGCTGGGGGATGTCTACGTAATCCGTAGAGTCAGTCGATCAGATCAAGCTGCGTCCGCGCCCCCACCAGTGTGTGGTGTGACAGGGTGATTGTGCAAGGAAATGAAACCCAACGTACTTCGTCGTCTTTCATCCACACCGTCGAGGCTGATGATGTCGCCTTCCTGCGCCAGGCCCACCAAGGCCAGCAAGACGTTGAACTCGTTCCGCCCAAGCGACACATCAGACCCATCGCCCGGGGCGACAAGCGACATGATGCGCGCCTGAGCCTCGGGACCAAGACGAGCACTGGCAAACAATTTGGCAATGCCGCCGGCTCGGACGTGGCCCGAGCTTCCATCCTCGCGAGCAATGGCGTCAAACGTCTCCATGTAGCTGTCGGGAACGTCCGATGCGGGCAGCAGGTCGCGAATCATCTCGGCGCCATCTTTCTGTTTCCTGGGCGTGGGCAGGTCCCAGGGAGATGGGGGCCGGTCCTCTTCGCCGTTGCCGTCGTCGAACAAGCTGTTTGATGACGTCCTGTGCAGAGGTTCGTCGAAGAGCCCGCCGCCTCGCGCTCTGCTCCGACGGCTCGGCGTCGATGGTTGAGCGTCTTGCTCTTCGGTGGGGGAGGTGCCGAAGAGGGACATGACCAAGATCTAATGCGATCGGTCAACGAACAACAGGGAAGCTCGATTGATCAGTCAGTGACCGACGAGAAGCTGGACCCCTTCCTTCGGAGGCAACGAGACGAGCGAGACGAGCGAGACGAACGAGACGAACGAGACGAACGCGATCGAGCGGAAGCAGAAACAAGAATGCAAGCGACGGATGAAACAGCAACGACAGTGATGTTTCAGCGACGGCGATAACAATAGGATGGGAAGTACCAATTGGGTGCGCGAGAGGAGCTTGACGGGCGCGTGCATCCGGAGTAGATACATGGATGAGATGACATTCTGCAGGACGCTTTCAGCTGCAAGCTTTACTCCGTAGAAGGTGGAGAAGCGGGATCGAGGCGCCAAAGCCGTGCGGAGGCCAGGGGGGCCAGCGTGCTGATACGCCCACTGTCATTGTTACAATCGCAGAGGGGTGTGACAACCATGAAATGCTTTACATATGTAATTCACCACCACCACCACCACCACCACCACCACGCCTCATTGGTATATACGCTAAATCCTCTACTCTTCAAACACAGACATGGTAGTACAAGAAGTCTCTCTCCCAAGACATCAATCACCCTTCACCACAAAGTCTCCTCCGTAACCTTCTTCTCCGCCTTGGCCGCACTCTTTATTTTCTGCTCCCCAGGAACCTTGAAGTACAACGACGGGGACTGCCCCGGAGCCAACTGGTGGCTCAGATAGCCCCTATGCGCCGGATCTCGGTAGTACTCAATGTCCTCACGACCAGTCGGGTCGGGAAGTCTGTATCGGAACGGCGCCTTTCTTGCCTCTGCGAGAACCGGTTCCACGTGCTCCTTTCCCACGGGGAGGGGTTTGTCCGTGTTGACGGACTCGCCCCTGAGTAGACGCTGAATCGCCAGCTTCGTGTAGTATCTCGTGGTGATCTTGCCCCCCGCGGCTTCGATGGCAGCGATAGCACCGGCCGAGGCCCTCGAAACCATGACATCGATGGGCTGCTTCAGGCTCTCTGATCCGCGGGAGAGGATCTTGACGCCATCACTGACGCTGCCGACCAGTTTGCTCTCGATGAGCTCCTTGGGCGTGATCTGTCTGGTGGCATCGAGACGACCCTGGTTGATCCATTCTTGGATCTGGTCCAGGTTTACTTCGGACAGTTTCGGTGCGCGACTACAAGACAAGACAAGTTACCAACAAGTTAGCTCGGACAGGGGGAACTCCAAGTTTCCAAAGAGACAATTCTTCGCCTGCGGCCCCCGGGCTCTATTTCCCTCCCTTCTTGCTTCGTGCTTACAGATTCGTAAAACCCTTGCGACCGTGCTTGACTACCAGTGGCGTCTGGCCACCTTGAAACCAGGGGTTCACCTTTCCGTGTTGCTTCTGACCATTGTGACCTCGTCCGGATGTCTTTCCATGCCCAGAGGAAGGACCTCGTCCCACCCGTTTCTTCTGGTGAATCGCACCCTTGTTGTTGGCAAGACTGCCGAGAATGGATGCATGGCGAGTCTGCTGGATCGCGAGGCCAGTCAAGCAAGCTGTGATGGAGCTAACGGGAGCAGCCAAAATGGCTCTGCAGAAGATTGACGTGCTGGGCAGTAGGAACCGAGCAGGCATGGCGACGCAATTTGAGATGGCCTGTCGACCAAAATTGACATGGAGGGTCCTGAATTTTTGGTAGTCGCCCAGTCTTCGTCCCACGGCTCCATGAAAGGCTGGTGGTGCCTGAGGATGGGGGTGGGTCCAAAGGCGCGCCGCGCCGTCTTGCCTTTAGAGTACGGAGTACGGATCCGTAGTCCGTGTTGCTCTACTCCGTGCAACAAACAACTATCACGATTCACAAGAAAAACGAGCAGTGTCTGGATACAATTCTTTTATTTGAATTTCGACACAAGACCCAAGCTTTTCCTTGCACCTGAGCTGCATGATAGGTACCTGTAGACAGACTCTCTAAGGAGAAAAGAGTTAAACCCAGCTATTGGTAAATTGTTCGCTAATCCGGCAGGTCCAAAAAGTGCCACATCCCAAAAATCTGCATAATACGACAATTCATGTCTTGCGCTTGTAGGTACAAATGCAAATCCCCCACCTCTAAGTATTGGGGGCGAAGAATGAAGCTCATCGTCTTCCACTCATTAAGCCTGAAGGTAAAGAATTAAGCCAAAATTTCCTGCAGCATCCCTCCCAATCCCTTTACCGATAATATACTCGTCAATATCTCCCCTGCGCTGTAAATACCTAACAAAACGCCGTCTCATTTTACTTTTTTACTTTTTATTTCTTTGCCATCCAGTGGTATCGCTGCGAAGGATGTGGCCCGTCTTCTCTTCGTCTGGACTCGTAGCTCGGCGATGTTGGTTGTGCAAGTAGAGTAGCCTGCAGAACATGCGCATAACTCCGAGTCGACCATCTTTATTCCTCTCGGGCAAGTCCTGCGGGGCTCCACGCAAAGTTGTCGCCTGTTGGCCTCTTCTGCTGGTTGTGTGCAAACGGGCTTCAGAGCCGACCTTCTGGCAATTTCTCGGCATGCTTGCTTCTCATTCTCAAGGAGCCCAACCGCCGGCAACGTCAACCCATTCAGGCAGACAGGATCCCTCCTTGCCTTCGACATCGACAATGTCTGTATCACAGCGGCATCGGCAACCAACACCATTTTCTTTGACCTCGTCCCAGTTATCCCAGTATTTATCCTCTTCTATCCTCTTCTTCTCATCTAGAGTGGTCTCTTCAAGGTATGGTGTGCGAGGCAGCTGTCGGGATGGAGCATTAGCAGGACAATGCTGAATAGTGGTGTGCCTGTAGCCAACATCACGGAAGTAATGGATGTCTTTGACCCCCAAAAGTGCACCAGCAGCAAGAGAATGAATGGGCGCGTCACCCCACTGGAATACATCGTTAGTGCTTGTTACACGAGCGAAACAAGTGGCCATAGGGGTAAGACATACCCGCTCCATCCAGAAACCGCCACTGCGATCCATCATTTCAAAGAAGTCATTGTACTCCTTGCTCCTGAACCAACTGAGCCTGGCGATTTCAAAGTTTGACCAGAAGTGACACATGTTGTACGTTTCTCCCTCCATCTCCTGAGGGTCAATGTTGGGAGGAGCGTTGTTGGCGGGGTCATTCTTGAGAATCTCATCGGGCAGCTCCTCTTTCTTCTTCTCTTCAACAGGATTTTTGGGCTCGACAAACATTTCCCACAGGCCTTGAGACGTCAGGTTATTGAGTCGCTTGTAAGCGGAGGCATACCGGAAAATATTTGGCACAGTTTCGCGAAGTTCCTTGACGGCAATAGTGAAACCGTAGGTCTTGTTATGCTCGATCATTTTTAGGAAAGGATCACTGGCCACAGTTAGCTATTGAAACCTGGTATGTGTCTGGGGGCATTGACGCACTATGTGATGTCGCAGAAGTAAGTAATTTCGGGCTCGACTCGCCAGTACCATTCGTACTTGAGCAACAGTGGGTGATTGTAAAAGAAGCTGTGGCAATGTTAGCTTTGTACAAACGGGCTTACTTCATCCATGAGGCACAATACATACCCCGAATAGAACCGACACATGAAGTGGTAGCTTTCCAATCCACCGTACATGACGGCGGCATCTCCTTGTTTCGCGATGCCTTCTTGAGCAACCTTGTGGTCGACCCAGTCAGGAAACCCCCACATATCAGGACCGACTCTGCCGAATTCGACAGGACCAGATGTGTGGTTTCGTACCGTCTCCTTGAAGTGTTCGTCGAATTCGCCATCGTTGAGGAAAACATAGGGGTAGTGATACCATCGGTTGAAATGGCGCTCCACGGACTTGAGTGATTGGAGAACACCATCGAGTTCCTTGTTTCTGGCCAAAACCACAAATGTAGCGTTGGCGCGAGGCTGACTGGTGTCGGGTTCCAAGCAGCCAGTAACGAATACCTTGTCGTGCTTCTCGCTGATTTTTCTACAGTAGGGGTTGACGGTTAGCTGCGCATAGGTTGTAGCAAACACCAGGAACTTGAGCTTACCGAATAGCAGGCGGCGAACCAGCAGGCATCAGCATCCTGCCCGGCGAGCTGGGATGGCGGACGAAAAGAACTAGAATGAGAATGACTACAAGCAGAGGGAAGACGAGGACAATGCCTAGCGGCACGGACACGGTTGAGTTTCCGCGTAGCCGCAACGGTCGTCGAAAGAATTCCAGTCTTGAGGCCAGGGTAGCCCGCTTTGTTGTTCCATTCTTCTCATCATGGGCGGGTAGCTGTAGTTTCGGCGACAAGGGGACCATCCTCGAAGCCCTTCGAATCAGATCCATGATGGTGGTCGCAGCTGCCTAGAAGCAGATGATCTGTACAGGAGTTGAATTATCCAAAAGAGGAGAATCGTCCCCGTGATTGAAAATATCGAAATTGCAGGAGGCCTCCGCTAGGCCTTGACCAGATACTCTCCAGAATGGATCTTGGTCGGGGAGTTTGGATGCGGTGGTCGTCTCCCCAAGGGGGAAAGGCGAAGATGCAGTCTCAGCTCGGCCGAAGAACGCCTAAGAAGAAAGAAAGAGCACAGTTTGAATGGCGAATGTAACCTCAACCTGGCTGCAGCTAGAGAGGAGCAAACGGGATCGTTGTCGAAAAGAAAACCGGGAAGGTGTCGCGGATGAACGAGTGACAAGAATGATCGATCCTGGAAAATGACCAGGACGGGCGTAGACGGGATTTAAAGCGCCGTCTGCCACGGACCCAACGTGTCAAAGTTGGCGCAGCTGTGGGCGAGCAACTGCCAGACAATAGAGACCACGGCGCACACTGATAGCTATCAATGCACAAAGTTGCGTGGCAGCGTCGAGATGGGGTACATATGGTCTTTGACGAAAGAGAAGGACGTCGTCAGGAGAAAGTGCGAAAGTGCGAGAGTGCGAGAGTGCGATGTAGACCGTCAACCAATCCAGACCAGGCTCCTGACAACCCAACCCGGCTTTATTAAGCTGTAGAAGGCTGGGGCCTCGACAGCAGCTCATTGGCCGGTTCAGGGGGGGGCGGACTTTCAATTGAACAAACCGGCGATAATAATAACGCAAGGGTCTCCCCCCGTCCATTTCAGCCAATCACCAGCACGCGCCTGAAATATTCTTTTCTGGCTCGGATTATCCGTCCACCCGATCGATGCCTTCTGTCCTCAGAGTTCGCATATACACATCGCATCGCATCGCATCTTGCATTTGCTGAACCGGGGCATTGTTTTAGTGTCAAGCTGCATGCCATACCCTTTGTGACGTTGAAAGATAGCTAACATTGGTGAGAGGCCGATGTAAATCAGCGAAAATCAAATTTAGACATGCTGTCTGTCACTTACCAACATGCCTGAAAAAATCACATCCAAGAATCTCTCTTACAACTCCTCGCTACCACCATTTCTGCAACGACTCCACGCACAGGCAGGAGGGGTAACTGGGCCAGACCCCCTGCTAGCTGCCCAGAAGAGATCCGTCAAGAGACGGTCAAGCAGCGAAGAGGCAGAAGATGCGCCATTGGTCGTCGATGAGCATGGAAACAGTGTAGATGTTCAGGTTAAGAGGGACGGCACGGTTAAGGAGGCTGATCCCAAGGGTGATGTCGGTATTGGTGATGGGGGGGTTTCCAAAGTCGGCGAGAAGACTGAGAAACAAGATGCCGAGAACAAGTCATCCATCGGGACACGAAAACGCAAAGTCGGTAAAGTGATTGGAGAGGATTCCTCTGATACCGGAACAAAAAATGAGGTTCAAAAGAAGAAGGGCGCAGGGAAGGACGACGCGCAAGTCGATAGAAAGGTCAAGAAGAAGGCTAAAAAAATCAAGCTTAGCTTCGATGAGGATGAGGGTTGAACAACAGGCTCTCGTTCATATTTTTTGGATAGGGAGATTCGGTGTCAGCCATTACTGAGGCAACCAATGCCACAAGAGCAATGGAAGAGGCGGAGCCAGCACAATTAGAAAGGACACTGTGCTCTCTGGGACAAACAAGTCGTCACTATGGATGAACTAGTGTCGCCCGAGAACCGCCTGTCAACAGTCACACTAGATGCGTTTCGAGCTGTTCTGTGTCTCACCGCAAACAGTGGTCACATCAGATGAGCTATCACCAACGTGTGGACCAAGAGATAATACCTGAGATTAGGTCCGGACTGAGCGAGGCGTGTAGCTCCTCAAAGCGAGCTATCGCCTACTGTCACCCGCATCCGACCACGGTGTCAGTCCTGCTGAGCGCACAACGGATGGTGAAACACAAGTATCACATATCATTTCTTTGATGCCTCCAAGTGGGCAAATGGAAAAAAAGTTGCACCATAATCTACACAGCCGCTGCTCCTCTCCATGTGGAATATTTCGTCTCTCCGCCTATCAACTAAAAAATGCTGACCTTAATACACGATGCCCCCGCCGTACAAATTACAAAAGAAGTGATTTATCGGTATCGGTACTCGGGCTTGACGAAGTCTGCAAAGGTCTTGGGCTCCTCAATTTCGGGGCCGTGGTGATGGCCGTGGTGGTCATCCTCGGGGCCAACGTAATCCATCTTGTAAACGCTGCCACACTCAGGGCATCGCTCAATGGGGCGGTCCTTGGTGACCTGTTTTTTTTTTCACGTCAGCGATCGCTATCTATGAACGGTCGAGTGGAAATGGAACCAGGTAGAACGGAAATTCCAACTTACGCGGAGCCAGTGAACAACGTGAGAGTCGGCAGGGTAGCCAGTGCAACCGGCGAATTGCTCCTCGCCTGCGGATCGGACCATGATGGGGTTCTCCATAGTTCCCTTGCGGCTAGCATCGAGGGGCCGCATGTCGAAGATGTCGACACCCTCCATCTTGCCCAGAATTTCCAGACGTTCCAGACCAGTGGCCTGCTCGAGATCGGTAGGAACGGTTCCGGGCTTGGCACCAGGGCCAAACAAGTCGTCTTCAGACTTGATTTCTGTATGAAAAATACGTATAATACGAGTCAGTCGCGATTTCATCAATTGACCCCTAGTTTATCCAGTCGTCCTTGAATCCCCCTAACCGAGGTTGCCGAGAATTCGTCACGCGAAGAACGTACCGTTCAGAACCTTGTAGTCGCCGATCTTCTTCTGGGTGGTGCCAGCTAGAGCAGCAGCCTGCTCATTGGGAGTGGTAGGGCCCTTGGCAGCTTCGCCTGTACCATGTTGTTAGAATGTGTAATGGACAGCAACGAGACGACAACGGCGGTCGTGTTCGGGAAGCGGGAAATTATGCGTACGGCGAACGAAGGAGGTGGTGAAGGAGCGAGCGACGACGGGAGAGACAGCGGCGCGGCGGGCCGCAGCAATGGCAGAACGTTGCAAGAACATGGTGTCGGTGCCGTCGATGAGAGCACTTCAGCGATGCAATTGGGGATGTCGAGCTGCGGTGGGTTGTATTTTCCTTGGAGATCGAATGATCCATCCTGGAATTGTTGACCCACGGATCAATCACGTGATGCCACCTGAAGCTTCCCGGCCTTGGGCTCTCATCAATACTGTCAGCTGAAATGGATTGACGGTATTGGCCAAGTCCCCAGAAAGCTTTTTGCGACAAATACGCATCTGTTACCTCGATTACGATCCATCTTTTACTTGGTCATAATTGCACGGCATCTCAGCCGAAATTCCACTACTAGTCGGTGGTTCGTTGAGGACATTGATCACTCCTTCGTGAGCATTTCGGTGAAACGGGGCAGAAACGTATCATTCCGTTATATTCAATTGCAACCCTTCCCTACAAAGTGCCTGTGCTCCGTAACTGTTCCAGTCTAGCTAGACTAAAGGGGTGCCATGTTCGCCATCAACTAACCACAAGTCTCGGCCAAGAGACACACAAGCCAAGCCCAGCCAAAGCGTTAAACAAAAACCATAAGCAATGAGCCAAAATCTGCACCTCCCAGGAATACCATATCCCGTCTCAAAAAAAAAAAAACATCTGCTACATCTCATTTCTCCCGACGCTGAGCACGAAACGCGTTGACGCCCTGATACGTTCCAGGCTGCGCTTTCAATAGACGACGACGCTCTGACCGAGCATCCATTTTGACTCGCTGTCTTACAACAGCCCTGGATAAACTCGGCTGATGAACAAGCTGCCCGGACGGAGGCTTAGTCGTAGGTCCCTTCAAGTATTTCTGCACCGTGGTGCCCGGAGTCTTTCGATCATTTGCACGGGTCTTGAAGCTCGCAAGACGATTCTGATACTGCGCCGACAACAGGATAGCCTCGCGCATAACAGAATCCGTGGCCGAGCCATCCTGATGATCAAATAGCTTGAAAATGGTTGATCGAACAAAGCCCTTTGCACTCTCACCAATATGATTAATCTTCTCGTTGATTCGAAGATGAACGCGCCACCGTAGAAAGTCCCAAGCATCCATTTTCAAGATACCTTTGCTGTTCAAGACCTTGAGATCAGAGATCTTGCAAGCAATGCGATACATCATCTCTTTCTGGCAGAGGCCCTCGACGGGAAGATGATGTTTTGACACAAGCTGATTTGGGTGGTATGAGCTGACATCGCTGAAGATCTCGCGGATCTTGACATGTTTGCTCATATTGTCCTGGTGGAGCTTGGCGCGTTTGTAAATAGCAGGATCGTGAGCCCCTTGGTTTTTGAGGATTTGGTAAGACTCTTTCAAGGCCTTCTCTTCGCTCTCATGGCCAAGAAACTCATCTAGAGAGCTCCATGAAGTCTCCCAGTAGTTGGAATGCTCGTCGATCCGCTGGACGGGCACGCCTCGCAGTGAGGCAGGTTCCATGTAGAAAGTGCCGCTGTGGTCGAGCTTATAAACAGCCTCATACGGGGTCTGCAGTGTCTTCTAGAAACTGGGATCCTTTGAGGGCGTAGCAATGGTGCTTGAGGAGGTTTGAGTCGGAAACCTAGTGATAAGTTTGGCGAAAGCCTGCTGGGATGCCATGCTAGCGAATGGAATACAGCTAGAAAACAGTAAAATTTAATACTTTGCTTAGGTGAAGAGACAGAAAATAAAAAGCAATGGGACAAAACAAAAGCAAGATACACCACCTCTAGAGTATAAATACCAAACAACACAAGGCATAACTTACTTTTAGTCAACACAAGGTTATATATTATAGAACACGTTCTTAAACACGTTCTTAGAGAAGGTTGTTCGCAAGAAGCAAAGGCATGTGGAAGCGCAATGCAAGGCCTAGAGAAGTCAGAGTGCTGCCGCGAGGATTTGTCGTGAGCAGAGAAGAGAAGTGGGGTCTGTGTCTCAACGGCTGCGACGGGCACCACTTGAACATGGCGACAAACAGCTGGCTAGGTAAATTGCCAGTTGCACCAGCCAGACTTGTCACAACAAAACAATACGCCATGCTAAGCCAACAAAGCTGCGTGCCCGCACGTATCAGAGGCCGCCTTTTATCTACTAGCATAGTCCACAGGTATTATTTGTTTCCAACATGCAATTTTACAACTTTGTCTGCCTCGCCTCCCGTGGCGCTCTGGCAGGCACAATGATGCCGTCCTGGTATGCACTCGCAACATGTTTGCCGTCAGGACTCCAAATCCTGCTCTCCAACATGCCTCTACTCGCTCCGACTCTTGGCCAGTTGATCTCCTGGATCCACCATCCCTCGCCGTCCATAACGGCGTCCTGGGGGTTGGTGTGCACGAAGAAGGAATAGCTGAGACTCGCCGCCATTCCCATATTGAAGCCATAACCCAGTTGATTGGCAAGCATGGTGAGACCATTTCTGTCCGCCTCAAAGGCATGACACGCGATGTGCCCGTTGACGTCGTCCTTGGGTACGGGCTTCATCGGCCGGTAGAGGATGAGCTGTCGGCGGTCTGGCACCTCCTTGTTCTCGTTGTATTCCGACATGTCAACCTTGTACATGTCGAGCATGGGGAAGGCTCCGTGCCCAGCCCCGGGGAATAGAGCAGTGATGATATCAATGTCTGAGAGGGGTGCCGGCTCCCATTGATCTGGCGCCCGTTGTGATAATATGTCCGCATATCGTTTTTGAGCGGATTCGGGTGATTGCACATCATCAGTACCATCTGCCGGGCGCTTGAAGGTCGTTATACAGCTGAAGCAGATGTCGTTCAAAGGCAGGCCGGCATCGGAATCAGGGAAAGGGCCGGCGGGATTTGAGGAGGGCTGCTTCGGTTGGCGAACGTCGACCCGGCAACCTAAAAAGGTTCGCGCACTCATTATGCCGCAGACGTCGAAAACAAAAGGGCGATCACCCAGTCCAGGTTTCGTGAAGATGCCTTGTATTGACTGAGACACCGGTTAGCAATCTGACAGGCCTCACACGTCGGGTATCGAGCATGTATGTCTTGATTCGGATCAAGTAGCTTACGTGAATTCCAGGTCGAGGTTTTGCCTCGCCAGTAGCCTCCTTCTGCTGCCGTTCTTCCTCCTCGACAGCTCGCGCAGCAGCCAAGGACGCTTGTGCATAGACGCAACCACCAAACACACCCAATCCGGTATGTCGAGGCCGCGGTCCCTTGATGTTCTGGAACAAGACGTCCCATGGCAGCTCCTTGCCTTCCAGCCACGCCGGTTGACGGCTCATGAAGCGCTTGATGTGCTTGCCTTGCTTGCAGATATGGTCTGGGATGGGCACAAGCTCCATGAACTCTGCGAAACTCTTGCGAGGCCATTCGCGGTAGGCAGCGATGGCCCTCTCCTGAGCTGCAGCGAAACCGTCTTTGAACTCGACCATGGCTCTTCTTTCGGTACTCCTTTCATTGGAAGAGCCAAGATGCGCCGCAAGTGATGAGATCGAGGTGCAAGTGTTATTACAAGTAGAATGGATGAGGAGGTCAACAGACGTCAAAACGCAATGCGGTGGTGGTGGTGGTGTTAAGAGACGATTGATTCAATGTCAACCTGCATCATTAACTGATTCACTTTTGATGACATGAACCGACCCAGCCAGAGCACGCTGGAGACGTCAACTTCAAAACCCCGACGGCACCTACGAACGAAGTATAGGGGGCGAACGGGGCCCCACCAGACAAGTACACAGCAGCATAGTTCGTACAGTCCAGTCCTGTTTGACAACCCAAAAATACCTCTGCTCAATATCCATGGATGAGCTGGGATGAGCTAGCCATGCATCGTAAATTAGTAAAGCTATCTTGGTACTTTATCATGGCAAGAGCTTAGATGCCCTGTCTTTGGCAATGTCACACATGGCCTACATCTTGTCAGCATAATTCATGGACATCTCATCTCGTGCAAAGGGGAACAGACTATACCTGCAATGCAGCGTCGATTTCCTTTGAAAAGTCACCTCTGTCAATCCGCACCCGCATGTCATGCATGATCTCAGGCCGACCTCGACCGTTGACAAAGACGACGAATCGCAGGCCGGGGAATTTTTCTTCGTATTCTCGATTGAGTTCGGCAAGTTTCTCGCCCTCGCCCTGGAGGTTGGCTTGCTCCGCGTTGGACTGCGCCGAGTCGACCTTTTTAGCACCGAGCCGTGGATGAGAGCCGACTACTGACAGGAGATTGGGATCTGGACTGGCCGGTGTGGAGGAGGCGGCGAGTTCAAAAAGGGCCAGCCGACAATGATCTATCAGCTCTGTGTATGAGCCATACGATCTTGATCGAACAACGGGCACGAGTGTTGAGTGAATTGCTGGGCTTGGTTCGAAGAGAAGATCCAGCGCATTGGTCTGGGCAGTTTCGGGCAGCGAGGCAAGCTCGCTAATTGGTGGGAGTTGTTGACCCATGCTGTTTCTGTTTCCAATGGCGCTGTTCAAGATGAACAAGCTTAGAAATGGTGCAAGTGTATGAAATCCGCTCAAAAAAAAAGAAAAAAAAAAGAACAAAAAGCTTTGTCTTGTCGACTTTGCTTAATCGCAGAAGTTGAATTCAAGCCAAGAGACGAGATCCACTAGTCGGAGTACTGCGAGTCGGAGCTCACCGGCAGCCATTTGTCTGTGTTGTTGGTTGGTGTCGGTGTTGGAGTCGCGGTTGCAATGTATAGGAATGACAACCGGCCTTGAATTTTGATGAATTGAACATATCCTGAATCATCAGACCCCATGATCAATCTTCTTTTTGTCCCTTGAACCCAGGCATCCAAGTAATGCAACAACTTAGCATCGCATCGTCCTGCCTGACCCAAGCTTCGAATGCTGACTGCACGTGACTGGACAGTCTGTCTGCCTAACCTGCTTACCAGCCGCAGCAGGCTGAAGTGGGCCTCTTGTTCCGGCGCCGGAAAACCTCGATTGGGAACAGAGAGCCTCTCAAAACGACTCGACAAAGACGCGATTGGTAGCTGCGATAGCTTCGAAATCAGTCGCCATGCTTTGTGGAAGTAAGCCAAACTGCCTGAGTATTTCCGTGAAGCAAAAGATGCTAATTAAACCGTCAGTTTCCGGGGAAGCCCCCCAAGAGCCCGTCGTGTCGAAGAAGTCTGGTGCGTCGCCGTCCCGTTTGTCTTGATCTCGAAACACCTTTTAACACGGTCACAGGCATCGTTTACGAGAAGAGGCTCATAGAGCAGTACATCAACGAACATGCAACAGAGCCAAGTACTGGCGAGGCCCTCACAGCCGATGACCTTGTCGTTGTATCGTCCTCGCGCATCGTTCGCCCGCGACCTCCTACCTTGACCTCGATACCCGCACTTCTGGCGACGTTCCAGAATGAATGGGACGCTCTGGCCCTTGAGACCTATAACCTGAAAGAACAGCTTGCGCGTACCAGAGAGGAACTAGCAACCGCCCTGTATCAACACGATGCCGCCGTTCGCGTCATTGCACGATTGTCAAAGGAGCGAGATGAAGCCAGAGACTCGTTGAGCAAGGTAACGATTACGGATGGCGCGGTCAATGGCGAAGAAATGGTCGTGGACAGTGTCGAAGCACTACCTGAGGCACTTGCAGAGCGAGTAGATGAAGTACACCAAACGTATGTTACTTTCAACCAACCCTTGCTGCGTGACTGTCTGCTAACGTTGCGAATTTCAGTTTGTCCAAAGGCCGAAAGAAGCGCCCCGTCCCAGAAGGCTGGGCCAGCTCCGACGACATTTCTTCCTTCGATATCACAGCCTCGAGTGCGCTGCCTGTCTCACAGGCCACTTCAATCGATCTCGAGGGCAGCTATGCGGCGTTGGGTGGATTGAAGGGTGAGGCCGCCATTTACGCTGTTGAGGCCGACACGCTAGAAAGGCAACTCCCGGTGAACGAGGCGGTCACGAGCACCCTATGGTCTGGATCAAAGGTCTTCTTCGCTACCAGCCAAGGTAATGTGAAGGTATACGAGGCGGGCAATGAAACCGCCTCTCTCTCTGAGCATGCTGGTCCCGCCACCGGCCTCAGCGCACACCCCAGTGGAGATATTCTGGGCTCCGTCGGCGCTGACAAGAGCATCGTGCTATACGACTTGGCCAATATGAGGCGCGCCAGCCGTGCGTACGCAGATGCCTGTAAGTTACATGATTGCCCAAATACTCGACGCCAGGTACGAGCGCTTTGCTAACATCAATAGCGCTGACCACATGCGCATTTCACCCCGACGGACATCTCTTTGCAGTCGGTACCAGCAGCGGAGATGTCAAATTATACATGACAAAGAACTTGGAGCAAGCCGCCATTTTCAAACTCGGCGCCCCAGTCCAAGCTCTCACCTTTTCTGAAAATGGCTTCTGGCTGGCTGCCACGGCCAAGGGCCAGACGACTGTTACGATCTTCGATCTGCGCAAAGAAGGAGATGCTGCCACGGCAAAGGTGCTGGAGACGGGAGGGTCCGTTCAATCGTTGGCCTGGGATTACACGGGACAGTACTTGGCCACTGGTGGTCCCTCTGGCGTGACCGTCCAGCAATATACCAAGTCGAGCAAGAAGTGGAGCGAACCATTCAGAAACTCAACTGCAGTGGTAGGAGTCAGATGGGGAGAGTCGGCCAGGAAGCTGGTCGCAGTGAATGGCAATGGTGTGGTCAGCGTTTTCGGCGTCAAGGAGTAGAGATGGCAGTCTCTAGACAGAGCATTATTCACATTGATCTAACATTCTAGTCTTTATGTTTTCGAAAACCAAGGGAATATGGTCGGGGCGAACGATGTGTTCTCAATAGTTGTATACCTAGAGAAACAGATATGAAGAGTCCGACTCTTCGTGCTGCTGGTGTCCGTCCGTCCGTCACTCACTCCGGGTTTATAGAGGATATTGCCACGTTAAAGCCGAAGTTTTGGTGGATCTTTGCTGTTGGCCCCAGTCAGGGGCGAGTTGCCGCCACTAGCGCTGTGGCAGAGAGTCACTGCTGTGCAGTGCGTGTGCGTTGCAAGTTGAGGCTGGCATGTGTGAGCCCGCCTGCTGCACTACTGCACCCCCATCACAACATCGACGACAACAAATCCTCTCACCACATCCTCGCAGCGACTGACTCACCACGTTATCCTAACGCGCGCACAATAAAGCAGCAATAAACCGATGGAATCAATCAGCGCAAATCACGCAACCGAATCTCGACTTACCTTCCGTCTCCGAATCGCTGCAGAGCCAGCACCACCAGACGTTCGTTTAGCGTCACAAGAGCCCTTGCGGCCTGAGATTTCGGACGTCGCCACCGACCCAGAAACGTACGACGACTTCAGTGCAGCCTATTCGTAGTGGAGCAGGCCTGCAATGACAACATAATCCGGCTCTTCTATCCTTCTCGTCGAACAGGCACTGCCACTCTTTTTTTTTTTTCCCGCCTCGAACCACCCCGGTATATCTCCCAGCCTCGACTGCCGCAGAACGGGACGACAACATCAAGACATGGCACGAGCCGGGGACGCAGGGCTCGAGTCAACCAGCGAGGACGAACTGGTTGAAATGTCAATCGGCGGTTCTAGACGTACGCCTCACGGAGCCCTTCGAAGTAGTCCAAGCCCGAGTCATTCATCAGAACAGGTCAATCGTCCTCGACGAACTCCGTATAGAACTAGTCCGAGCAACCCGCTGCTGGCCCAGCTGGGTGTAACGTTATCTTCAGCATCGCCGACAAGATCAAGCAGCGAGAGGAGGAGCGAACCTCGCCTACCACCTCGCATGTCGGCATTGCAGATGCCGCAGGCTGCCGCTGTTATAGATTTGACAGAGGATCCAGACTCCCCTGCGGAGCAGAGACAGTCGCAACCCCCAAGTCAAATTGGTCGAAACCCGAGGCGCACCAATTCACAGCGCATCACACCACCGTCTTTGTCGAGGAGCGATAGTACCTTCATGGGGCCTGGGGCCAGCGTCATTGATCTCACGGTAGACTCACCTGAAGATGAGCGGCCATCTGAGCCTAGGTTGACCAGAAGCCATCGGCATCACCACCATCACCATCACCACCACCATCACCATAGACCAACACGCCCATTTGGCCACGATCAACTCATTGAGCTGGATTTCATAAACGCATCTAACAGCAGCCGCTTATATTCCAACTTTGCGCGCGGCGTCCGGCGAATGGCGGGGTTTCTAGGCACTGATTTCATGGCGAGAGGCTTGAACAGCGCTACGCCCATCGAATTTCCACCACCAACTGGGCTCACACCCAGAGAGCCCAGTCCGAAGCCACCCATGGAACCAGCGCCGCCTACTCGTGAAGGCTTCACCCGCGATACCTTATCCACGGAAGAGCGAGTCGTAGTCTGCCCGGCATGTCACGATGAACTTGCCTACGACCCATCAGGCAGTGCCAACCAACAAACGTCAACCACCGGAAGCGCCAGGAAGAGAAAGCGAGTGCCGGGCGAGCACCACTTCTGGGCGCTCAAGAAATGTGGACATGTACGTATCTCTGGCACCTTGAATTTATATATATTCCTCCTGCGAGATCAAGCAGACAATCTCTTTACTCTCCTTCATATATGCTGACTTTTCTTTTTTCCTTTTTTTCTGTGCATCAGGTCTACTGTGCAGAGTGTTTCGAAAACCGCAGACCAACAAAGGCATCCCCCGAGGGCGTGGGCTTCCGCGCCCCGCCTGGGAAATCGCTCACCGGGGCACCGAACGAGATTCGCTGCGCGGTGGACAGCTGCGAGACAAAGGTTGCTCTTAAGAGAGAATGGGTGGGCATCTACTTGTGACGAACATTTGTATGACTACTTTTTTATCGCGTTTCCCTTTTCTTTTTTTCCGATTCGCCATTTCTCTTGGTCCCTGCATATGGTTGCATTGCATGGAAAACGGAAAGGGTGAGCATGGCAACGTTGGCGTTGGCATTTGGAAGCGTGGTTCTATGCTTTGTCGTCGTGGCAATTTCGCGAGACGGGGGGAAGGGTGAGGGGGTGCATGGGGTTCGGCATGAATAAATAATAGCGAAGGCGTTTCGTTGAAATGATTTTTTTTTTTAAAGGAAAAACTATTCAGTCGTGGCTGGTTTCTTATGAACATGCTTGGTAGTTCCACACTGCAGCGACTCTTATCGTCTTGAGAATAATAGTGCCTCTGAACAGGGGTTGTATAATAGTTCGATACGCAGTTGCACGTGTCATCATCATGGTATTATCGCTTCGGCAACGCCCCATCGCAAAATTATGCATAGGGGGAGAAAGAAAACAGGAGAAAAGCGATGGCCCAATTCCTTCCCGAACCCGTGGTGTCAATTGCCCTGCCCTGCCGCGTTCGTTCCTCGTATATTAATGATTTGCTTTTTCAAATGATCAAATCCAATGGCAGTTCGTCGACCCATTCGCCCCCGTACTCTGTCTCCTGGGAATCGCTAATACTAAAGGATGATGGCATTTCCGGCCGGACATTCTCTTTATCTGCAGTGGTGGTGGCGGGGGCGTTGTCCATCCCGGCATCTGGGTTGGTCTTTTGCAAGGGGGTACGTGATGTGGTTTTTGGACGGTGCGGGCTCGGGAGAGATTGGAGAGCCCACGTGTCGTCGGGTGGGTGTACTTGCGAGAGTTCTTGTTCTTGGATTTCTTGGAGCGCGGCGGTGCGCCGGCTCCGTTGGATGGCGAGGGAGACGAGTTCGTTGGAGCCGGAGGACGTGAAGAAGCGGCGGGGGGCGTGAGGGGGCGGGGAACGATGGACAGGCTCTGGTCGGGGCGTGGTCGGTTCTTGCTCTTGATTTGCGAGGTTGTGTCGGGGTTTCTCGGGAGGGATGCGTGTTTCGCGGGGCGCGTCGTCCTGAAGCTCGCGGGCTTGTTGGGAGGAGGAAGGGAAGAAGTCGTCGAGGTTGCCGAGGATGGCTTGCGTGCTCATGGGTGGTGGCTGTTGCGGAACGAGAGGCGGCGAGGGCGTCGGTGCGGATGGCTTTTTCCTGGGTGGTGCCAGGGAGATGCGAGGTATTTGGGGGGGTTGAGGCTTTTGCGGCAGACATGATGATGGTTCTGATGGCGGAGGCATGATGGGCTCCTGGTGTGCTGCCTGTTGCGGAGACGCAGATGGCGGCGGCTTTGCCTCTGCCATGTCGTCCGTGTCGAATTGTTCATGCTGCCGTGGCCCTGTCCTGCACTGTTCCCTGGAAATCGTATCGAGAAGTTCCTCCAAGCCACTCTCATCCTCCTCCGATATCAAGTCCAACTCTCGCTGGTCATGGCTCGCGGTCCGCCGTGGCGGCGATGCCCTCGACCATGACATCTCGCATTCGCGGCTTACGGTATCCCGCCCATCACCCTCATCGCCGCCCTCATCTTCCAAAGCCCGACCAGCAGAGTTCCGCTTCTTCCCCGAGCCATTCCCCCGCACGAACCGCGCAATCGTATCCTGACTCGGTCGCACGCTCACCAGCGGCATGCCCCTCTTCTTCTTCTGCTCCCTTTCCGCTTGCTCCTTTTCCTTCCTCTTCTCCCGAGCGGACCTGGCCTTTGCCGCGGCCTTTTCTTTCTCAAACTCCTTCCGGATCCTTTCTTGTTCTGCCTTCTCTTGCTTTCTGCTTTCTGCGCGGGACATGGGCGGACCACGTGTCGACGCCTTGTATGCCTTTCGAACCTGTTTTGATGTCATGGGGCGGGCATGCTGGGCGGAACGCTCGGGAGACTCCCCTCGCGTCGTGGCGGCGGGAGGTATCAGTGTGAATGTCCTTTGGACGGGCATGGTGTGTTTGCCGGTGATGGCCACATTTGGTGGGTGCGTGGTGGGTTTCTTTCGGGGGGGGGGTGGTCGGCGGCGCGTGTAAGTGGTGAATCACTTGGTGATGGGAAAATCCCTGTCGTGGCGTTGTCGCTAGGGTCTCTCACGTTCGCGGCGCGCTCTCACGTGATATGTTCTGGGGGTGAATCCACGAATCCACGAAATAAGGACTTCAAACTTGTGGTTCTAACTTCTCAATCTGACATGGGTAGATGAAATGAGTAGATTATCTCCGCCCCTTTTCTAACAATTTCCCATCATGAAATTTTCCTGAAAGGCTTTGCTACTCAAGTGTGGGCTCAAAGCTCAAGAGCAATATGCCATCTCATCGACAGTATTGTTGTTGGAAGAATTTACTACATTCGCAAATTTACTTCTCAATCGGTTCAACCGTAGGGTCCCACGCGCAAGGGCTGTACTCCTCCGTAGCTATCCCTTCGACTTCCTCATCCGTAAGTTCAAAGTCAAAGATGTCGGCATTCTCCGCGATTCGCGAAGGCGTCACACTCTTAACCAGCGGCACGTAGCCTCTCTGCAGACTCCAGCGCAGTAAGATCTGAGCCTCTGTTTTGCCATACTTGTCTGCCGCGGCCTTGACCTTGGGTTCCCCCCAACGCTCGCCTCTCACAATGGGACAGTAGGCCTCGACGGCAATGTTCCTCTCCCGACACCATTTCACAATATCCGGGCGCGTGAGCCATGGGTGCACCTCCCATTGCCCGACGGAGATGACTCCGCCTTTCCCGGGCCCACCGCGCTCTTGCTCGAGTCTCTTGATGTACTCCTCTAGTTGGTTGAGATGGTGGACACCGTAGTTGGACACGCCGATGAAGCGCACCTTGCCGGCGTCGACGAGCTCAACGAGGGCTTTCCATGCCCCGAGTCGGTTCTCAGTGCCACCGTAAGGAGAGTGGATCAGTACGAGATCAAGATAGCCGAGCTGGGTGTCCTGGAGGGCAGTGTTGACAAGGCTGATGGTGTTGTCGTAGGAGAGGGGCTTGCCGCTCATGGGGACCTTGGTGGTGAAGAAGACTTCGGATCGGGGAAGGCCTGAGGCGGAGATGGAGGCTGCACTCGGGCCTTGGTTCTTGTATGCCGACGCAGAATCAATCTTGGTCAATCACGTTAGCGGGGACATGTTGTTGCCCAGAGTCGAGGGGTTCATGATGGGACTTGCATGGCGATAGCCAAGGCGCAACGCCTCGGCGCACACTTCCGTGGCAGTATCCTTGGGCCTAATGGGCCATGGCTATGTGAGCATACGCGACAAGCACGGCGCAGAGTTGTTTCCCCAACTCACGTTTGGTATACCTGAATAATAGAGGGAAATGTCAGCGAGTGATTTGCAAGATGCCGAAACTGCATACATACCCCGAAACCAAGCACAGGAAGCCCATGGCCCGAGTTGAGCTTGACAGTAGAGTTGATGCTCAATTTAGACGCCATATTGCGAAACATGAGAGAGAAAAAAAGTGGTTGAAAGAAAAGGTTGTACGATGGGCCATGGGTCCTCGGAGTGGGATAGATAATGCAAGCGGCATGGTAAGCTTGATTGAGAGCTAAAGATGTACAAGTTCACTGTAAATGGAAATACGAGTGCCGTGACCACTGACTAATAGTCAGTGACGCAATTCGGGTGGGGGGGCGACAGCTCGGACGCACAGTCAGTAATAAGTAGTTTGCTTAAACACCAGAGCTTAGCTTTGCGCGTTTAACACAAGGAAACGTGATGGCGGACGGGACTGCTTACTTCTTTCTTATTTATCCATTCCCCAATTTAATTTTTCTAAATGACGCTGTCTAACAGGCCGTAGTCGTCCTCATGATGTCGTCCATTTGCTACCACTGGAGCAGCTTGTTCCACCTCATCCTCTTCGTCCAGATCCAACATGGGATAGTTCAGCGTTGCAGCTATGTCGCCCATCATCTTCAGCCTTTGTCCACTTTCGTGATCGCTACTCAGTATTCTGGTCTCCCCTCCGTCAAGCTTTACTTTGTCCACCAGCGCGACGTACTTCTTCCGGATTGCCAAGTCATGACTTCGGAACAGGGAGTTGCTGATGAGTAAGACACCGCCACCAGGCCCGACGGCACCGTCCTCAACGGCTTTCTCGGCGGCCTTTGTGCCGTACCAGGCTCGTCCATCGTCGAGTTTCAGTAGCTCAAAGAAATTGTCCATGTATTGCGCTTCCTTTGTGTAATTCATGTCCTTCATTTTGGCCATTACCTCAGGGCTCTTGAGTACCTCGTTTAGGCTGTAAATATGGCCAGAATTGGCATGGATGACAGTAGCTCGCTTGGCAACGGTGGTGAGAACTTTGTCGGATTTGTCCCGTCCCTGCTTCGCAATGTACGCCTTGAAATCGGCGGCTACAAATCCCGGACTTGCTAATAACAGCGGCCGCGAATCTGAAAAATCCACCGCCCGGAGTAGTGAAGAGAGAGTCTTATCAAAGAACCGTTTGAGGCCGGCATCTTGGTCAGCGGCGGAATCACGTTTCTTGGGTACAACACTCTCCACACGAGTTTTTTGAACCGTGCGGAACTGGGTTATCAAGCAAATATTCGCCAACCCTTCTTGCATAACTACAGCTGCCATTGCGCCATTCTTGTCGTCCGAAAGAGCTTGCGCCAGCGTTGCCTTGGAGACCGAGTCCCAGCCATCGAGTTTAATGACGGTGAAGGATCGACTGACCTCGATGTCGAGAGTATGATGCGAGCCCATGGGTACATGATCGTTTTCCGATGCGACAATACCAGACACTCGTA
Organism: Epichloe elymi; assembly: GCA_023658475.1. Lineage (NCBI taxonomy): Eukaryota > Fungi > Ascomycota > Sordariomycetes > Hypocreales > Clavicipitaceae > Epichloe > Epichloe elymi. The sequence goes on along the minus strand of CP098278.1, from coordinate 1,868,004 downwards.
GGGACGACATGACGGGATCGAAAAAGGTCGATTTGACTTTGATTGTGAGATCGGTGTGGACTCGTTCAGCGGCTGCTGCACCCGTCCCCGGGTTGACCGTGACAACTTTCCGTAATGCATGGGCGTGTACTAAGTCACCGGGTACGATGAGGTTATATGCATGCCACTGTGCGTCTGGAAGTCAGCCAAGGTCTGTTTGACCAACAGCATGCCAAAGAGCAGCCATCCAACAAACCATGTCTTCAGCGTCCTCTGGTAGAAGAGAAACCTGGTCCTCTTCCACGTCCTTGAGGACTTTTCGATTGATGAGCTTCATAGGAGGGTCGGGGACAAGAGAATTTCGGTACGAGAAGTATGGGTATCTGAGGGAAAGAAAGCGCCGTGTCGGATGCACTATCATATAGATGCAGGACGATTTGATGATGGAAGCCAGGCATTCAGCGCCTGACCTAAACTTCGTGTGGTGGGGGTGGCGGTTGTGGCGGGAGCCTGACGAGAAGTCCCAACGTGCGCTGCGCATGTGGCTGGAAAGCAGGGAAGCACCTGTGATTTCATGCGGACGGACTTGACCTGCCGCCCGATTTGTGTGTTGCTCACAGGGGCTGGCTCCATTGTGGTGCGGCTGACGGCGGCTGACGGCAAGGGTCTGCGGCCTTGGATAACGTCACCATCGCTGTCATGTAGAACCGCCCATTGGTTTGGCGAGTGCATTGCTTTTGAATCTGTACTCCGCACCAACATCCCACCAATTGGCAATGGCAATCTGAGCCAATGCAACTCTGGGCCCCCGTTTCTGCTCTTTAGTCGCTGGCTTGAAATGCCGCCCACCTGCACATAAAATGATACCTTTGAACCTTTGGCTGCTTAAGTCGACTTCTGACTTACATTCACAGCGTGTGGCGGAGCTAATGCTAACATTGGTCGACCTTCCTGCTCAGCTTACGCAGCTGGGACCGAATTTTCCTGCTAGCAGCCCATCAAGCCCGCCGAATTCTCATTTCAATATCGACATCGATAACCACTTACCTCTTGTTGTGTTTGATCGTTTCTTGCCTCCGGATCACTCGGGGTGGGCAGACTCCGGGGTGGGCGGACTTCGGGGTGGGCGGACTTTGGGGTGACGCTAGTCTGGACCAATCGGTGTTTTGTTTTCTCTCGTGGAGACCCTGGTCGCCCTGCCTTTGTCACCCTGCCTTTTGCGTTCTTGACGCATCGCGAGGTTTTGCGGCAACACGCCTTGCTTCTCCCAGTTACAAGCTTTGCTGCGTGGTCGCTTAGCCGGGGGCTTGCAGCAAAGCGTGTTTCCTTCGCAGGCCAAAATCATACATGTGATATGATAGCCTTACTGTTTTGCTCACTGCCAAGCCCCTCACAGCATGGAAAATGTCGACCCAGCTAGCCTCGCCAGCCATATTGGGCCATGGAGAGGTTCCCTCGAGCGACATCGCCGACATCGCCGCAAACTCCGGGGCCGGAAATCCCGACCTACCCGATCCCACAGGTACATACTGTCTTCCCGCACCTAGGACGTCGGCTTGGACGATGGTTCTGACCCCGATGTGACAAGACGGTATCTGGCATGTTCTAGGCTGACAAGATCCAGGAACAAATATCAACGGCGCAACGCATCGCGGCCCGCCGAATCATCTATCGACCTCGCGATTGCCACGTTCGAGCACTTCTCTAAATGTCAGAGAAGAAGAACCTAAATCGATATCTAAAAGCTCCACCGCCACTTCTCCTATCAACTCTGGTCTTGATCCTTTGAGTACTGTACGTACATTTCTTCTTTACCAAACCAGAAAAAATGACAATTTGCTGTGACATAACGACGACTGACTTGACACCACTTTGTTTCATGCAGCAAATATACCTCAGAACAAGTAGTAATACGGAGCCGACGATTGCCCAACGACTGCTACATTCGGCACGAGCAGACAGCCCTACACAGGATAATTTGCGCAGACAGAGTACCGACAGCCAAGCCAAAGCTACCAATCCTGTGATAGATGTTAGTCGAGAGCATCGAAGGTGCGTTCTTGTCTGTACATTGTAGTCTCGACCGACTGATTGCTTACATATCACTCTTGTGTATGTAGGAAGGGATCGTCGTTTCTGAGCCGCCTAGCCATTCGCGGTGCCTGGAAGAAGGACGATGTCATGCACGACTCCGACTCCGAGTTGGGCGAGCTTCGGACCGATGGAAGTACCGCTAGGGCTTTGACTTCAGTTTTCGGAGACGGGGGAGGTTATATACCACTCCACAAAGAACCGCCGCGTTATATTCGTGTCAAGTCCCACAACAAAAAGTCTCGCGAATTTAACCATCTGTTCCTTGCCCAGGAGCTCCTTGGAGCGAAGCGGACCTCTGAAGACGAATCTCGTAGCCGAGAGCCTGCCACTGCAGTCGGATCAAAGATACTGAAGTCGGGTGATGCAATTTGGGCGGCGAAGTTCAGTCTGGACGGCCGATGTCTTGCCGTTGCGGGAAAGGATCAAACCGTCAGGGTTTTCTCGGTGATATCAACCCCAGAGGAGCGAAAAAGATACGAGGAAGAAGAGGAAGAGATTCGAGGTCGAGGTGTTGGGGAGAAGCTTAGTGCGCCTGTTTTCCAAACAAAGCCTGCTCGAGAATTTGAGGGCCACACGGGCGAGGTATTGGCATTAAGTTGGAGCAAGAACAACTTCCTGCTGTCATCGTCCATGGATAAAACAGTAAGACTGTGGCATATGAGTCGGCCCGAGTGCCTCTGTACATTCAAGCACAGTGACGTTGTCACCTCGATTGCATTTCATCCCACGGATGACCGCTTCTTCTTAGCAGGCTCACTAGACGCGCAGTTGCGCCTGTGGAGCATACCAGACAAGGCAGTTGCATTTTCAGCAGCTGCAAACGAGTTCATAACAGCGGTGGCATTCTCGCCTGATGGCAAGACTGCCATTTGTGGGCTGTTGACTGGATTGTGCTTGTTCTACGAAACAGAGGGCCTAACGCTGGAGTCGCAGATTCACGTCCGATCGTCCAGGGGTAAGAACGCAAAGGGCAGCAAGATAACAGGTGTCGAGACGGCCACCTTCCAATCTGGAGACGGAAAGAAAGACATTAAAGTCCTGATCAGCTCCAACGACAGCCGTGTGAGAATATACAACATGCGGACAAAAATGCTAGAAGTCAAATTCCGGGGTCTGGAAAATCAATCCAGCCAGATCCACGCGCGGTTCAGTGACGACGGAACCTACGTAATCTCGGGAAGCGAAGACCGTCGAGCTTATATATGGAGTGTCGATAGCCTCAACAATGACCTCAAAGATAAGCAACCGTTTGAATGTTTCGATGCCCACCCCGAGGTAGTCACGACTGCGTCAATGGCTCCAATCAAGACTCGACAGCTTCTCAGTGCCTCGGGGGACCCCATCTATGATCTTTGCAATCCACCGCCCGTGATGCTTCTAAGTCTAGGGGAAAGGAATGCGAGTCAAAGCAAACTCTCCGATGGTGGACAATCAGAAAGCGCGCTCAGCCTGAAGAAGCCCGAAGAGAGCCCGGCCTACATTAGAAGATCGAGACATGTACATGGCAACATCATCATTACCACTGACCGAACCGGTACGATCAAGGTTTTTCGACAAGACTGTGCTTACACCAAACGACAACAAAGCTTATGGGAAACATCCTCGAAGTTCTCGGGCAGACTCACTGGCGTTGGGCGTTCTGGCAGCATTGCGACGAGAACGAGCACGGGTAGCCGCGTTCACTCCCGACGTGGGTCACTGAGCTTGGGAACAACGTCACAGCAAACACAACCAGCGTCGGACAGGATCATGAGCTGGCGCCAGGATGTCGAGGGACGGGCCAGTATGAGCATTGCAACCAGCAGAAGCGACCGATCTCTGTCGCCAATGAAGTCCAGTCGCACGCCAATCAATTCTTCAGCTGCCACTCTGGCTTCCGAAGCTCGTAAGATGCCTTACACGTCTAGTCTTGCGAGCCGTACGAACAATCCGACCAGCCCGACAAGCAGCGTTCACACCGGCCGAAGTTCTCTACGAGCATACAAGGACAGGGACTCATCGATACCTCCTGCACCAAGTTTCAGTCTCGTTAGTGCAGCAGCAGCAGCAGCAGCAGCAGGATCTGGCCAAAATGACAAAGGAGAAAGCAGTTTCTGGAATCTTAGCAGGTGGAGGCCTACCATACCTGGCCTGAAATATTCGCCCAACGCGAGCCCCCTTGGTGGTGCGGGCGAAAACGAGAACAGCCAAAGTACAAAGGATGGCGACAACAGTCTCAAGCCAGGTGACAAAGCGTCCGTCCGGCGGAGCATCGCTGTCAATGATATACCGCGATTGAAGGCTGATGAGGACGTTGATCGACGTCGATCGATTGGTCCGATACCTTCCTCAGGATCAAGGTTCACCGGTTCAGAATCCAGGGAAAGTATAGAGGAGGGTGTAAAGCTGTCAGTTCATCCTGCTGCCGCTAAGAAGCGTACAGGCTCGGGCATTGCCGAGGTCAATACAGACTCGACCGGTGGGAGTAGTGACGCGCCATCCTGCCGGGAATGCGGTGGCCGCGATATAAAGGTCAAGCGAACGGCCAAAGGCAAGACTGGGTTGCAGTGTCGACAATGTGGCACGACAAATGCAGCGTGAGCGACGGCATGGACTGTAGCTATGTGGAAGGACACGCACTTATCTTGAATATTCGAATACTGAACTTCAGAATCCAAGACTCGTCGTCTGCTTGCGCATTGTACATATAAGGGCGTAGACAGGGTTTTTTTTTTTTTTTTGAGGGGGGGGGGGAATTGAAGTGGCGGCGAGTATGAGCAAGGCAGCGATGTGGAGTTGATGGAAAACGAAAGCAGGCGACGGACAAATTAATCTCATTCAAAGGCTGTTGGTGATACCAATGCAAACTACGTCATCTTTCAAGTACGAAATGACCTACCTAGGTAGTCAACCATATTACATTATCGTGTGAAACATCCCACGTCGACACAAACAAAGGCCCATTATACGTTGAGTCATGCAATACACGTTACCAGTCGCACGAAAGATGAAGAGGAGATATAGAAGGACCTATACATTTATTTTGAGCTTTTTCAGTTGTCCTTCGTCGCTCCATCGATTGACCGTCCATCTGCTGCTTTCGATATCAAGCCCGCCGCGTCGATGTTTTAGAGGTCCTCGTTTGTGGAGAGCTTTAGAAACAGAAGTGTTAGTAAATCGAGCCAAATACGCGGCGCTTATGCACAGCACAGCGCAGCGCAGCGCAGCGCAGCACACCGGCATCATGAATGCGAGGAACATTGAAATGTTTCATCGGCTCTCCGCTCTTCCTCTTGTGCATGTATATTCTTCATTCTTGGATCGTCTTCTCTAGATACTCACGGTGTTGCCCATGGCCCTCGCCTTTTCCGAGACCTCCTCCACAGACTTCTTCAGCGCAGGGGGGTTCGCCCCCGTGAGAGTCCCCTCGGCCTTGTCGCCGTTCTCGAAGAAGTAGAAGGCGGGGATGGATCGGACGCCCAGCTCAAGAGCCAGGTCGGGAACGTCGTCGGTGTCGAATTTGGCGAAGGCGTAGGTGTTTTCGATGGCGAGCGCGTCCGAGTGCTTCACGAACAGGGGCGAGATGGCTTTGCAGGGGCCGCACCAGGATGCGCTGGCTTGGAGGGCGACGAAGGGGGTGGACTTGACGAGGTCGTCGAATTGCGACTTGGAGGTTATGTTTATGACGGGCATGGCGGGCGGTTGTTCTGTTGTTGTTGGTTGAGGCGAGGGGTGGGGCGGGAGTTGGCTCCGAGTTGACGAAGAAGGAGAAGAAGGTGGGTGTGGGCAAAGGTGGTAGGTTAGAAGGTATGTAATAATAGGGTCTGCGCTAGTGGATGTATTTTTTCCTTTTTTTTAACTTGTTTGGTCCTGCTCCGAGTTTGACAGAATTGTGTACCGGTACCGGGGGTTGGAGGAAGGCTTTGGTTTTCAGGAGTGAGAGTAGTTCTGGCTGGTCTGTTTATTATATGAGATCTGCCCAGTGCCGGCAGTGGGCATTACTAATCTCTGCCGCGCGTGTGAGGATGACAAATGGGACAGGGTCAAAGATTCCAGGCACAGCCGGAGCGCGTCGTCAATGGCATGGTCAAACATTCCAATGTTGATGGGCCGACAGCCGCGAAAGAGGCAGGTAGGCATTGAACAGGTTGCTTTGTCAGGCGTCGGTGACGTGATTTTTGGTGCCCATTTGCGAGGGCGGCGGGCTTTATTCGGCAAGCGCGGAACTCGGGAATGGCATCGCACGGAAACGCACCGCCACATGCACGCACTGCCCCGCCACCGCCACTGGCATGGCGGGGCTCGTCCGGAAAAGTCGGAATTTTTTTATTTTTGACCGAGGGGCCAGAAAATTATTCTGCCGCCGGCCGATCGACGGACCAGACGTTCAATCTCGTCCATTGCCGCCCTACTGTCTCCCAAAGCCAGGGCTTGGCATTCCAGCGAGCATCGGGTTTTCCTCTCGCTGGTTTGTTTCATCTCATAGTTCTGTTCACTTCGCATTATTGTCGATCTAACTAACGACTTGTTCAGCCCATCACGGCGCACAACTTCCACCATGTCGAAGCGTGTTGCCGACCAGAACGGCAATGGCCCTCTCAAGGGCGGCGACCGCCCCGAAGCCATGGACGTGGACGACAAGGACATGGGCGAATTCGAGGACGAGTTTGAGGACGAGTTCGAGAGCGAGGACGAAATTTTTGAGGCCGGCGTGGACGGAAGGCCTGATGCTGAGCGAGAGGCCGAGGAGAAGGCTGGTGAGCATATCGCACCTACATGCTTCCACCCAGGACTTGACCATGGCCCATGTCAGATCGAAGCTAACAAGCCCACCACATAGGCGCCATGGATGTCGACCAGGGTACCTTCATTGTCGGACGAAACAAACTAGAGCCTGGACAGACTCTGGCACCAGATCTGTCTACATACGAGATGCTGCACAACTTGAGCACGCCGTGGCCCTGCTTGTCCTTTGACGTAGTGCGCGACTCATTGGGCGATAACCGCAAGGCATATCCTGCCACAATGTACATGGTTGCTGGAACACAGGCTGAGAGCGCCAAGGCTTCGGACAACCAGCTGCTGGTCAACAAGTTTAGCGGCCTGAGCAGGATGGACCGTCAAGAGGAAGAAGAGTCGGATGACGATGACGACGAAGATGCCGACCCCATCTTGGAGAGCAGAACCATCCCCCTCAACTCGACCACCAACCGTATCCGAGCGCACCAGATCCCCAGCAACGAGCCCGGCCGCCCAGCAACCACGCTGACTGCCACCATGACCGAGTCGAGCAATGTCTTCATCCACGACGTTACCCCCCACCTGGCTTCCTTTGACAACCCCGGCACCACCATCACCGCTCAACAGAACAAGCCGATTTCCACAATCCGCGCGCACAAGACGGAGGGCTACGCCGTCGACTGGTCCCCCATGGTCCCCGGCGGGAAGCTCCTGACGGGCGACAACGACGGCCTCATCTATGTGACGTCGCGCACCGACGGCGGCGGCTGGGTCACGGACAACCGACCTTTCCAGGGCCACACCAGCAGCGTCGAGGAGATGCAGTGGTCGCCGTCGGAACAGTCGGTCTTCGCCTCGGCGTCCAGCGATGGGACCATCCGCGTATGGGACGTCCGCTCCAAGTCACGCAAGCCCGCCATCACCGTACAAGTCTCCAGCTACGACATCAACGTCATGTCGTGGTCCCGCCAAACCAGCCATCTGCTCGCATCGGGCGCCGACGACGGAACCTGGGGCGTCTGGGACCTGCGCCAGTGGAAAACCAACGCGGACAAGCCCCAGCCCCTGGCCAGCTTCGACTTCCACAAGGAGCAGATCACCAGCCTGGAATGGCACCCCACCGACGACTCCATCATGGCCGTCGCCGCCGGCGACAACACCGTCACTCTGTGGGATCTGGCCGTCGAGTTGGACGACGAAGAGAGCAAAGACACGGCGGGCGTCAAGGATGTGCCCCCGCAGCTGTTGTTTGTGCATTATCTCAAGGACGCCAAGGAGGTTCACTGGCATCCGCAGATCACGGGAAGCTTGGTGGCCACGGGCGAGGAGTTTAGCGTTTTCCGCACCATTAGCGTGTAGGCTGGGAGCTGCCCTCCCCAAGAAAAGGGGGATCAAAATTAAACGTGAGACATGTTTGTCTTTTTTTTTTTTTTTTTTTTTATCATCTTGTATATATGAGTGAGCATCTGATTAATAGATACTCCTCTTCAAATGGAGGCCATTATGACAATATTGTCATGTCAGACTGTTGGTTCGAGTCCTGAAGATATTGTCTAGTCATGCTAGAAATGCCTCGTTGCCACGTGAAAACTAGATCTGGACAGCCAGAATCAACAGTGCCCCTTTTATACAGGGAAGGAAGCCCATCTGGCGTCTGAAGGATCTGGCATAATCGTCCTAGACAACCTGTATTGTCACTTTGGCGGGGCACCCTCACGACCGAGATATGATCAATGCAATACTTTTGAACGTTACTTAGAGTGGATAAGGGGAAGGGGGGCGAGCTAGAAGGTACATAGGGATAAGTTAAGAGGAAGTAGCAGGGGTGCGTTGCGTTACGAATTCATGAAAGCACTGGGTGACTATTTGCACTGGGGAAGCATCGTTGCGCGTATGTCTAAGTAAGAGTAAGTAGAAACTACGCTAGATCAGGGGGGAATATATATATATATATACACAATTGGACAAAGACTAATCGACACGGTTCTTCTCCGACGGCAGCTCAGGCATACTGGCCTCTGCACCACGATGGACGCCCGGCCCAAGCGCCTCGTCTCTCGCCAAAACAGGCGGACCACGGAAATTGCGGTGCGCAAACACGATGTACCAGATGACGGCGACGGCGGCGAAGCCCGCAAACACCACGGAGGCGTAGTTCATGCTGGTGGCGTCGACGGGGAGCGTCACGGGCATGCAGAAGATGACGACGGCGAGCATGGTCCAGACGACGCAGATGATGTTGATGACGGCGCCGAGCTTGCCGAGGGAGTAGGGGGAATTCTTGACGGCGTCTCTGCGGCGGACGAGGAGCACCAGGACGGGGACGCAGTACGACATGCCGAGACAGATGGTGGCGACGCCGGTGAAGGAGTTGAAGGCGGAGACGGACCCCAAGTAGATGCAGCCGAGGAGGCAGTCCACGACGGTGGACAGGACCAGAGCCCACACGGGCATGTTGAGCTTCTTGTTGACGCGAGACCACAGGGTGTAACCCGGGATGGCGCCGTCACGAGCAAAGGCATAGGTGCAGCGCGAGGCGGCAGTCAGGGAGCCGATGCCCGCAAACATCATGATGCCGAGGATGAGGAACAAGAGACCGAAGCCGCCCGCGCTCGAGCCGGTGACCGTCTTGAAGAGCAGGCCGATGGGCTGCGCTTGCGTGAGCAGCGCGGCAATGTCGGGCATGACGAAGAGCAGGGGGACGAGGAAGATGACGCCTGTGATGCCGGCGGCCACGACGGAAAGCACAATGGCCTTGGGGACCTCGCGCTCCGGGTTCTGCACTTCTTCGCACATGGAGGCCACCATGCCGTAGCCGGTCAGGACGTAGGCAGCTGCGGAAGGGGAAAGGGGGGACGCATTAGTTTGGATTCTCATTGGATATGCTTCGTTCATGGACAACACAACAACTCACGAGACAGGAGTCCAACAAAGAAAGACCACGCGGCAGGCCATCCGCTCGCCGAAGCATCATAATGACCAAAGACATGGTCGGCCGGGTGTCTCTCGGGAGCCATGACCAGCAGGGTGACGAGGATGATGAGCACGCTCGCACCGGTCCAGTAGATGCAGACCTTGTTGATCAGGTCCAGATATCTCGACCCAAGGGCGTTGACCAAGGCGCAGACAATCATGACGGCCCAGAAGCACAGCACCGTCTGCCACTGGGTGGGCGCATAGTCGGGGTTGAGGACGGTGACGGCACTCAGGATGAGCTGGGCACCACCAAAGTTGATGGACAGGGTGACGGTCCAGTTGCCGACGAGGGTGAGCCAGCCGTCGACGAAGCTCACGGGGCTTGCCCACGCGCGGGTGCTCAGCATGGCGGACCAGTAGTAGGCGCCCCCGGCGGTAGGGAAGACGGCGCAGATTTCGGCGAGAGAGGCGGCGATGCAGACGGAGACGAGGGAGACGAGGACCCAGCCCCAGAGGACCGAGACGGACTGGCCGTTGTTGAGCGTGATGTAGATGGTGGTGGACAGGCCGTAGGGCACGGCCATGATGGCGAAGGACAGGCCGAGGATGCTCATCATGCCGAGGGTTCGAGGCAGCTCGCTCGTGTAGCCGAGATTGGCGAGAGCCTGGTCGCCCGCATCGCCGCCCGCATCGCCGGCCGAGGAATGCCTTCTTCCTCTGTCCATGTCGGAGAATGTGGCACGAGGTTGTGTGACGGAGGACTGCGACCCATCTTCTACGTTAATAGGGAGGGCCCTCTTTATCTGGGGGGACAGGGACCGGTATTGTAAAAGGTACCTTTTTTTCCCCAGTGACCTACATGGAAACAGATGTATTCTTTTGTAGCGAGCGCTGGATGTTGTACCCTACCCTATGCAATTTTCCTCGCAGCTCTCTACTCATAGTATTTATTCATGACTCGCAGCTGATGGCAGCACGCAGCTGTACAGCTGTTAGAGAAGAAGGAAAAAAAACTGGGGCATGTACTCGGTAAATTTGTCAAATAATTCTGGGGGGTGTCGACCCCCATCTGCGGAGAATCCTGGCTTGTTGTTGTTAGTGGCCTCGCCTTTTAGATTTCTGCATCGTGCCCGCCGCCCGCCCGCCGTTGTGACTTGGTGGGTCGTCGGCGCATGCAAATGTTGGCAGCATTCACGGCACGAAAAGTCCACTCGGGAAGAGGTGCGGGCCGGGGCCAACAAGACCATGTCAAGTCAGTCATGGTGTTGGATAGAGAGGCAAGTTGTCAAGATGCACAATTCTGAACGATTAAACACGAGGTGTGACGATTGTCAACGAAACGAATGCATGAAACAACGGCATCCCTGGCCTTCAAATCAGTGGCAAAGACGTGAGGTGAAGCACAGTCCGTACCGCACGTAGTCAGTTCCGGCGTCGCATCTGGCACAATCTCACTACCCGGTCTATGCCGCTATGCGTGACAGGTGGTCGACCTCGTCTCCACAATGTACATGCCTTCAACCGGCCGGCGGACGGATGGCGCTGTCCCGGGTCGGTGCATGTGTCATTGTTTCACTTACAAACCCGGGTGGCTTTCACGAAATCATGCCAGTAGTGCCGGGTGATTGCATAATCTAACGTCTTGTTCGAGGCTCGTTCGGGGACCATTTGACCTGACCTTCTTCAAGAGTAAGTTGTATCATTCTGACTTTTCTAAATAAATTCGCTGACAGTCTCTTTTGGCATAAACCCAGACTTGCGCTACCTGGAATAGCTGACCAGCAAGCCTTTAACCCGATGCAATTGCTGTCCAGTGAAATGCCTATTGGGAAAAAGGAAAAAAAATGATGAAAAATGAGCAGTATCTCCCCGCTGATGTATCCTGTCAAGTAGAGCAGGCGTAGATGCGTCGCAGAAAAGAGAGAGAGAGTGGGGGAGGAAGGAAACGAATTGTGAGCCACAAGTAGAGGCGTTTAGATATAAGAGGTCAAAGTGTCAAGTCGGCAATCTGTAGTGCCCTCAATGATCTTCAACATCCTCGTCTCGGCCCGGGTACATGATATCCTGCTTGATGATGGCTTTGACGTGACAAAACAAGACGAAGCTGTACATGAGGAGCAAACAAATGCTGAGACCTGTCCCAAGCCACAGCACTCCCTCATTGGCCAATTCCTTCCCAATAGATATCGTGGCCAGGATGAAGCCCGTGTTAGGGAACACCATGGCCCACCAGCCAAGATGGAAGTACTTGGGTGGTGATTGAACGACGGCCACGACCGCGATGCCGAACCACCAAAGACTGAGCGACCACAAGAAGATGGCGCTTATCAGTGAAATTGTGCGGACGATGCCGATGTCGAAAAACCGGCCGTCCATGTTGACGTCGACGCTGTCGGGCAGCCCCTTGGCCATGCCGATGAGCGCCAAGGCTGTAAATGCCGGAGGGCCCACACACATGAACAGACCCGGCCGGTGCTCCCGATTCGGCAATCCGGCCTGCATGAGGCGTCCAACCATGTGTGCATACATCAAGACGGCAACAGCGAAACCAAGACCTTGGCACGTCAAGCCAGCGACGATGATAGGAACGGCAGCAGCTTGTGGTTGTGTTTCGGCGATGACGGATGCAATTGTCCCGGACAACATGATCGGGAAGATGGGGAGAATCCACGTTGGCATCATCGTATTGAGTCCGAGACTGTGCGCAGCAAAAACGTAGCTGTACTGTCCAATGGCGAGCATGAGTGTCACTGCAACGTACGCCCAAAAGGCTCCCGAGACAGCCCAGACAAGACCGACATCATCTTTCGGTATGGCGTAGCGGTCGGTGCTCGTGATCAGTGTGGCCACGGAGAGGAAGAAGGTCGGCAAGAAGAAGCCTTCTCGAGGATGCTTTATAGACTTTGACATGTCACCGGAGTGAATGATGAACCGGGCTGCCATTAGTGATGTGATGGTGACGAATATGAGAATGTTGATGATATAAACTACCAAGCCGATGGTTTTCAAGCCTGGAAATTGGTGGGGTTGAGCAAAGATCAGCAAAGCAAGGCCACCTGTGCTCATTGGCAAGGTGTACCAGGCCCATGTGAAATGATGGAGTCGTTGTTTGAATCCAAGTTTTGGCCGGTTGGGGTCGTAGATGTCGACACCGTCGTGGAGATGCTTAACTTTGTCATCTTGGCCTTCGAGAGCCGGTGTCGAAGCCATGCTATTCATCATGTGTTCTTGTTTTTCGTTCATGCCGGGCTCGACGTCTTTGTAGACGTCTTTGTAGACGTCTGTGTTCAGGTTCGGAAGATCGTGGAAGGATGACAGAGAATTCCGTCTTGTTGATTTGCCTGAATCACTCCAGCTCTTGGATTTTGACCGGTTATGCATCTTGGAGCCAGGGCTTGAAAGAAAAGGAAAGTCTCCAGAAATCGGTGGGGGAGGGTCCGGGTGCGGGAAGCAGTGATATATGGCAATTTAAGATGGGGTTCGGAAGGAGAGGACCAAGTATACAACAGGGAAGGCCAAGAAGAAAGATGGAACCAGTCGAGTCCAAAGCAAGCCGTTCATGCCCAATCACCAAAGTTATGTAGTATGTATGATGGGAAGCATCTGCACAGCCAGCCGTGAAGAGCGGAGTCAAGATTCTTGTGGAATGGTCCACAAAGAATGGCAGGTAGTCGGTATATCAATGAGTTAGGATAGTGGAGAGGTGCAAGACAACGCGAAAAGACCAAGTGAGGGCAGATGGAAAAAAAAAAAACATTGGCAATATCGGGCCAGTGCCGAGCACCCCCTGGCTCCAGGGAGCACAAGAGATTTTCGTTCCAAGGTAAGGCTTTGCATGACGTTTTGACGCCCTTACTGACACCCTAGGGTGTTGCACTGATGATTGCACGGCCTCCCTGCCCATCCATCGCCTCGTTAGTGTTGTGTGGGTTTGTGTCGCAAAACTCAGATACGTAGTATGTCGCAGTTGCGTAGTGTCTGACGCTGGTGGAGCCGCTTCCAGGAAACGACCTGCCAAGGCCACCATGCAAAGTGTAAGTCGACGAGACCACGGGCGAGAGTGATGAGGATCATCCACGTAGTGAAGATAAGTGGTCTCCGGATCTGGTCTGGATAAAACCGTTCAGTTAGCTCCATTGGCTTGTCGCCCATGGTAATTAGACCTTTCTTGTGAGCGGGTTACTAGGCGATAAGGGCTGGGGCAATGGAAAAGAGGCCGTCGCCAACAAAGGTTCTGTTCAAACCGACGTGTTACTAGTCGACGAGTTTTCCACCTTGCACGGAATACTGCAAGAAAAATAGAAATACATCGATCGGCATCGCTGCAAGGAGCTTGCGCGAAACATGCCGTCTACCAAAAATATCAATAGGCACTCTAGAAAAGAAACCCCAGCAGTCCCGAAACGACACTGTGTCCCGGTCGTGATGTGTGTGCTGTGTGCTGTGCCTGCCGTGTGTGATTGGGTCAACCATCTTTGCCACTCTGCTTGGCCGCAGCACCAAAGCGTTGGGGGAGTGGGTTCTTGTAATTGTATGTACATACGGAGTAGGAAGGACTGATACCGTTTGTCGAAGCTCAGATCTTGCCTTGTTGTAATAAGGGGGGGGCATCCAAACAGCAGCCACCGGCAACCGGATCTCAGTGGCCCAAATCTGTTCTGGGCCAAGCCTGAGTCGATTGCCGTTCCGGCCGGGTGAGCTGCCATCGGCATCGTCTCGCCTACTCCACTAGAAGCAAGACAAGGATCAACCATCTCCAAGCACGCGTCACCGGTGCGCGTCACCGAGCGGTTATCAGTTGAAGGATTGTGCTTCATACCACGATTCTTGAGCCTCTGTGAATCGTGGGCGTATGTATACAATCACAATCATGTATGATCGACCCTGGATGGGAGGACCCTAGATGGGGAGAAAAAGCACGCCCGAGACATCGGCAGCCAATTTTCTTTCTCCTCTCGAACCGCTTGATCCTTTGTTGATGAGATAACAAGTTTCGGCGAATCTGCACGGCCGAAGCCAGTCGGCCGTAGCACCGCCACCCGGGGCACCGATGTAACTGCAATATCTACCCAAGAGGTTATTCACAAGCTTGAAAATTGGGACCATGTGGGTTATTACTACCGTGGCCTAATTGTAAGGCAGAGAAGGATACATAATGTGTAGATGCTGGGCAAGCTACCGGGGGAAACCGCAGTGATGAGGAGACAACGAGAAAGTCGACTGCCCGCGACTAATGTTCCTGGTTAGGATGACTCGATAAAAAGCACGAAAAAGTCTTCAAGGAGTTTGCCGGGACCAGACCAGGCCCGACCAGGCCCGCCAGCTGTGCGGACTGAGGCGCCAGCTGCGACGACGAACTGCCAGTGGTGGTACCAGTGATGGGGCTGCTAACCTGCGGATTCCACCCACGTGTTTGGCGCAGTTTGCCGGGGGCTACGCCAGCCATTGCTCATTGCTGACTGGTCTTGAGACACTTTGACACTTTGTACGTCAGATGTACGGGAACTTTGTCCACGTCCTTTTGTCTCAACGGACGTCTTGACATTGCGCTGATTCAATTGTCGTCATTCTGTGTTGCCCTCCATTCCCAAGCCCTTATCACTGCAGCTCGGCGCCAAGTCTGTGTTGCCAAGCATTCACGAGATGACGGTCAAAGTACGGCTTATTAAACATCCGCAGTCCTTGGCATTGGGCAAAAACAGAAACATCTTGGCAACGACTTTAAATGAGGTTTGCATGGGTCGCCTTGTGCATGATTAGTGTGCTTCATTTCATGGTTGAGATAACAAGTCCCTTTTTTTCTTTTCTTTTCTTTTTTTGTTTTTTCACCCTTGTTTTCGCCTCTCCCTATTTTTTAGCCAAGGTTGAAACGACCCGGTTTCAACCAACGCCTGACGCCTCCGTTCCCAGAAATACATCGCCACACACCCACCGGACGTTTGATGCAATCCGCGTCCATCCCTGCGGCTTGCCAGGTGGCGCATCTTCATGGACGGATATTAGGTTGAAACTTAAGCTACGTCCGTAGCAAGCTTGTGTGTAGATCGTGGCGCGGGAAGTGCCGGACGAAGAGCCCAATCACCTACCGCCAAGCCGCATAGATCATCGGCGGCCCTCAACGCTTCATGGCGCAACCTCTCACTGCCTCCGTTCCACAATAGTGCGCAACGCAGCGAACATGGTAGCAATGACAAATGGAACTTCTGCGGTGGGACACGTGGGATTGCTTTATATGTACTCCGTGCTTGGCAGCCCCGTATCCCACCCAAGCTCTTGAAAAAACCACCGCGCAGGAAGCCCTAGTAAAAATAGCTCTACATAGGTAATAATTACTACCAGGAGCTAGGGGGTGTGTTGCAAGGCACATGAGGGATGAGTTGTAAAAAACGCACAAATTAGTGGCCAGTCGGCTACGCCTCTTTTTTCGTGCAACATTTTCTTTCTCTCATTGGCCTGCCGCGCACTCCTTGGAGCAGGTGTCCCTATTGCTTCAGATTGGAGTCGAATGGTTACAAATGCCCCCCCGGGCCATGAATCAAGTTCTTCCAGGGCCAATTTCGTGTTTAGATAGTCACAAAGCTTACATATTTAATATAAGGAGGTAGTTTTTTTAAAAAAAAATATCAAAGGATACATTGTGTTCAACATTTGGGGTCAGTCAGTTCGGTGAGACGCTCCTCAGATGAGTAGCCGGTTTTAAAAATTAGCTGATATTAGCTAGCCGCCGTGATGGAACTTGGTCTCTCTGCTTTCTTTCTTGTCGGTGAAATCTTACAGCACGTGCTTGCTGATCATGCAGCACCAAGACCGTTCCTATCCTGACCCCAGTCTCGCGGTTTCTGGCGCATCGCCTCTCGTCCGGCCAAGTCAGTAAGCTTCCTTGCAGGCTCGTCTCATCTTTCAGTGTTGGACTGGTGCCAACGGGGGCATTGGACAAGGAGGAGGGGGTCGAGCAGGTGATTTTGCGTTGGCTGCAGTAGTATGTATGTAAGCTGGATTATTCGCACCGCGTGAGCTAGTAGTATACTCAGGGGTGTTCTGCTCCCATGTTCTGTCAGGATCTGGAATTATTGAAATCAATGAATTCCAAACTCAAGCAGAGAATTCATCTGGGTGAAAAACACGCAGACATGTCTGGATATAGGAATAATGGAGTTGGACATAGTAATGTTGCTTCTCAGTTTGGCATGGACTGAACCGCTCTTTTTGCAAGCTTGGAAGGCTATAATTAATAACTTCTTTTGAGCATCAACGAAGGCTAGTTTCCAGGGACGGGCGGGTTTCGAGTTTCTCAACGCCTGGTTGGATCAGAATGCGCTTGAGCGCGCGATGAGTACTTGCACTGGCGATCGAGGCGTCGACGATGCACGATGTAGCTTGAATGTTGGACCTAATAGCCCTGGTCACGCCAGCCAGCAACCCGTCGAGGTCGCGCCGCCAAAGGAGAAAATCGGGCTCAAAAGGGCCCCTCGATAGATTGCCCGGCAATAACGCCATCACTGGACAGCCTGTCTGAGAGTAGAGTTGCAAATAGTGCTGTGGAATCCTCTCGCTTTGTAGAAGATGCCAACCATGAAACAAACCACAGCATCCGACATCGATACTTGCTTACATGAGCTGCCGAGCCCGGCCGTGAAAGTAGTTTCCATGATTTTGGGTGTAGAAGGAACCTTTCTTGTTGCGTTTAATTCATGAGATAAGATGAAAGAAACCTGTTTTTTACAACACAAAGTTCAAGAGTCACATTTTCCGAGCAACCCAGAACTGCGCATTATACGCATTCTTCGTCAGGGCCTTGCGGTCAAAGCTATACGTGGCCTCGATACTCCTAACAGTGGGCTTGTCGAACGTGGGCACTCCACACTGCTCATGTGTTTCGAGAAACTGGAATCCCATTCTCTCAGACACAGTGATGATGTCTTCCAGGCTGAGTTGTACAAAGGGGCTGGTGCCGTAGAGCAAGGGCCCCAGGTTGATCCAGATGGCCCCCTTCTTGAGCACGTCTTTGATTGTGTCCAAGTACGACATGAGGTTTCGGGCGGTGTCGATGAAGAAGTACGTCAAGACCACGTCGTAGTGGCCCGAGTAGTTTTTGAACTCTGTCGTAAAATCACCTTCTACCATGAGGACTTTCCGCTCGTCAATGGGGACGTCGGGGAATCGCAGGGAGCGGCGCATGTTCTCGTCTGTAGCATGATGGGACCAGCCATCGATGAAGGGGTGGACCGATTGCGATGATGCCTTGGTTTGGGCTTCGAGGAATCGGTATGCCGCGTTCATGTACATGGACCATTCGTTAATGGTAACCTCGAAACCTGGATTCAATGTTAGCCTTTGAATGAAGAGGAGGAAGAAGAAGAAGAAGAAGAAGAAGAAGAAGAAGAGAAAAACTCTAAACAAGACTCTACCTCCAAGGTGACTGATATCATGACCTAATCGTCCCAAGCCGGCGCCAGGCAACAAGATTCTGACATCTTGACTGTTGATATTTCTCTCGGGAAACAGTCGCTCCAGTTCACCCCGCAGGCATGCAAACGGGCCGTCTCTCTCACGAGAGCCTTCCTCGGTCCAATCCCGTACGATGTGCTTCAACGACTGAGAAATGGACATCTTTTCTGCCTGCCTGCCTTCTGCCTCCCTATCACGCATGTGTTTCTGCAATTCGTCCATGCCAATGTTGTAAAACCGCAGCGATGCCTGCACAATGTCGTCACACAAATGCTGATTGCTTGCGAGCTTTTGCTCGATTTTCTTGAACTTGGACGAATACGAGAGGTGGTCTTCCAACAGCTTCTTCTGCGCCTTGGAGACATTGGTGTACAGATCCCGAAGTCTGTCAACATCTGCCCGTTGGCGTTCGTAGTATTTCGCGAAGCCATGGAGAGCGTCGAGAAGGCGGTAACGGGGATGATTCGGCGACCACGTTCCGTGCTGCCTTGACATGACTGACAAGAGTCTTTCTTTTTCAAGGTCGTGCCTCGACGCCGCGGATACCTGTATTGACTGTTCGACTGTCACGCTGACTTGATGCCAATCGATGATACCTTGTTGAAGCTATAGACGCACTTGAGTAAGCTGGTTGTTCTTTTTTTTTTTTTTTCCTCTATAAAGGAGGAATAGAGTAATGCTTCTATACGCACCAATGCATCATGGCTAGATGGGACGGCACCGGGCGGTGCATTTTGCTCATCTTTGGCAGCCGAGCTGGTGCCCAGCCAACTGAAAATGGTGATTGCTTGCCGGAGTGCGTGCAACCTCATGTCGAGTCACAGGCGGTGTTGTGCAGTTTGCGCACAGAGTCAAGATTCGAAACTCAAGATTCAAGAAGAATTTTCCAAGGATTTGTCCCCTCGCCTGCTTGGTAGAAGCTCTTTTCGCGCGGGGGAGTCCTGGGAACCTTGATGGCCAACCGTTGGCTTGGCGGGCGCAGCCTGACTGGGCGAATTGCAGTGATCCATACGGATTACTCGTATGCCATGGGACGAATGAAGCTTAAACCCGTTGACATATTCACGTGTCACTCAATGTCCGCGATTACGGCTCACGGCCTGTCGAAACATTAAACATTAAATCCTCCGGTCCGGTATAGCCTCCACCCCCTCCACCCCTCCACCCATCCCAATGCTTGAACTTGGTCAGTGGAGCGCCCGTTCATCGGCGTCGTCTTGAACGGGGCAAGTACGAGCAATCGTGATCCGTGGGATGCAACGCGGCACGGCAGGAGCCTCGGATGGCTTCCCGCACGTACACCGTCGTTTATGGAGATTGAGGTCCCCCGGTTCCCGTTCCACACACAGTGCGGCAGCGTAACCTCGGACCTGCTGCGCAACCGTAGGAATATATAAAATCCAATACGGGCCCAATCGGGAAGCTCAATGAGATCCGAACCCTCCTGCGCTCCGTAATGTTGCCTATACGAGTGGTTTGACGCGACATCTGGGTCCCGGAGCCGCTTTGTCCCACCATCGCCGTTCGACATGCCTGTTTGGGAAAATAAATGATGCTGCATTGGCATTGTACGGGCGACAAGAAGACGGGTCCGGGAATGGGAAAGTAGATATAACAGCACAGAGCACTTGCCCTTCCTTGAAGATCTTCGGGGCAGAAGTCGCGGTATAGTGTTTCTTCTACAGATTCCCCAACTTCTTGTCGTGCCCGCGTCGTTGGTGTGTAAGTTTCGAGCCCAGTCCGCAATGGTTTCGTTCAGGAGATTAGCCACGCTCTTGGTGGCGGCACTGCTGCCGCTGGGCCATGCCAGCTTGCTGCCCGAGACCCGGGCGGCGAGTGTCGTCGAGGGCAAGTACATTATTACTTTGAAGGATGACATCAGCGCCGCCGCGCTCGGCGGTCATATGAACTGGGTGCGGGATGTCCATGAGAACAGCTTGGGCCGCCGACAGCTCAGCTTTGCTGGCGTGGAGAAGACCTTTGGCGTCGGCAACTTCAATGCATACGCTGGCCATTTTGATGCCGATACTCTGGAGCGCATCAGGAACAGCCCCGAGGTAAGCTTGGCTGTGAAGTTCGGGCGATTGGGCGACACCAGAGATGGTTTTGAGAGTCCGAGTCCGTTGAGAGTCCGTTGAGAGTCCGTTGAGAGTCTGTTGAGAGAGAAATGTCACTCAGTGCGCTAATACTTTTGATGTTCGCAGGTTGCCGATGTTGAGCAACAGCAATTGTATTATTTGAGCAGACTTGCCACGCAGAAAAACTCGACATACGGTCCTGCGACCATCTCACATCGACGGCCTGGCGCCACCGAGTACGTGTATGACGAAAGCGCCGGCCAAGGAAGCACAGTCTACGTGCTCGATAGTGGCATCGAAATTGACCATGAGGAGTTCCAGGGCCGTGCTAGACTCGGATACAATGCTGTCAAGCACGCGCCCGCCCGCGATGTAGATGGTCATGGCACCCATGTTGCTGGAACGGTCGGCAGTAGGACGTATGGTGTTGCCAAGAGGGCCAAATTGGTCGACGTCAAGCTCTTCCATGACGGAGCCTCTACCACTGAGGTTCTCTTGGACGGAATCGAGTGGGCTATCAAGGACATTATTGCGAACAAGATCCAGAACCGTGCTATCCTCAACATGTCATTTGGTACGTCTCCTCAAATCCCTCTTTCTTCTTGTCTTGTATCATCGTCCGCTTCGCCCCCGTCGCGCGCGCGTAGCCTAATTGTTCGACGGCGCTAACAGGAGATGTATCGTATCATTCAATTACCAGGGGGTGGAAAATCAGCCGCTCAGAACAAGTTGATCAAGACGGCCTACGACGCAGGCATTTTGTGCGTGATTGCTGCTGGAAACGAGGCGACCGACGCCGAGGACAGGTCCCCTGCCTCGTCTCCCGATGGCATCACCGTCGCGGCCATTGACGACAAATGGAAGTTGTGGCAGTATTCAAACTATGGCTCCGGCGTGCACATCCTGGCTCCTGGTGTCAATGTATTGTCCACTTACATTGGAAGCAAAACCGCTACCCGGGAGGATTCTGGAACGTCCATGGCTGCCCCTCATGTTGCAGGACTGGCTGCCTATCTAGCCGTCGCCGAGAACATCAACACTGTCAAGGAATTGAAGGCACGCATCTTGGCCCTGGGGACAAATGGAACGGCCACCAGTGTCAAGCAGGGCACTGTCAATCTAGTTGCTTACAACGGAAACAAGTAGAGAGTTTGGGTGTTTGGAAAGCAACTCTGAAGGCGGAAAATTCTGGTTCTCCCGCGGCATTATTTATTGAGCAACCTCATGGTACCTACTGCTGAGTGCGCCATTTAAAAGTAGCCAGTGAAATTTTTTAAATTTTTTCGAATCACAATCTCGATCTTGGGCATCAACACTAGTCAGTCGTACGACGTAGTCATATGTCATTTCGTTTTCCAAGGTGGAGTTGACCTTGCCGGTTCAAATCCGCTCAGAAAAGACCAACGGCTGCGATGAATCCACAGCATTAGTTCTATATAACCATAGCCAATGGGAGGGAGCATCGCGGGGAAAATGGACAACAGGTTGTGTTCGGACCGAGGCCATCGGGTTGGTCAAACCGCGTGATCCAGTGGGACTATGAGAGTTGCAAGCCACTGCAGGCATCTCGTTGAGCGATGCGTCGTTAGATCCGAGCTTCAAGTAAGAATCAAGTTACGCTATTGCCTTTTCCAGGAAAATGAGCCAGAACATGGTAATAGGACAAGTCGCTCTTTTGGGACGTCGTGTTTGAACGGCAGTAACAGGCATGTGCTCATGGGGCGATATGAATGGCAGCTCTGCTCTGTATTAGAATAAGGCGCCATTTTGGTCACAATGGAGCGAAATGTCGCCAAGACAGTTTCTCTTGCGTCATATACCGTGAGATTAAGCAGTCTGCTGATTGGCTGATTTGGTCGAGGACGTCGCTACCCATGCGTTATATAGGGCTTGGTAGCTCGATGGCGACTACGCGATCATGCAGTGGATGGCTAGACTTCTCGCGCCCTAACACGCGAATTCGATAGAGCTCCGTGTATCTGCCATTATCACATGGCAGCAAACAGCGTCGCCAAGCTATGAAGTTTGCGTCATTAACGGCTCTTGTAGCCTCCTGCCTCGTCGGATCGGCTTTGGCTGCCCCCCTGGAGGCGAGGGACGAGGACAAATTCGACCAGGGATTGCCCGTCAGCAAGAACGGAAAGAGCGGGCCTCTCAGTGGTAAGCTTCATGGTTGCTTGTTTCCAGATCGAGTCTGTATCTTATGATGACCCTGACAGGTCGAATCAACCATGAGCTGGACACGCAAAACCCGGATGTCTTGGGCCGACAGTCTACTGACAACGGAATTGTTCCTAATCTGAAATGGAGCTTCTGGGATTCGAAGACGCGTTTCCTCAAGGGCGGCTGGGTTCGAGAGCAGGTCATTCAGGATTTGCCGGCCAGCCATGACATTTCTGGCGCGCAGCAGCACCTTAAGAAAGGCGCCATCCGGGAGCTGCATTGGCACCGAGTTGTAAGTCGCAGCGAACCTGGTTGATAATGAAGAAAAAAACAAACAAGAAGAAGAAGAAGGCAGATTTACTGACCCCTTCCATCTCTGATAGGCCGAATGGGCTTTTGTTTACAAAGGACGAATGCTTGTCTCCGCGGTAGACGAGAATGGCAAATATCAGGCCGAAGAGCTGAACTATGGCGACATTTGGTACTTTCCCAAGGGTGTCGCCCATACCATCCAAGGTCTCGAGGATGAAAATGAATCACTGCTGGTCTTTGATGATGGTGATTTCGATAAGATTGGGTGAGTCTCCCCAATTTACTTTCATTGCGCCGAAAGGGACAACTGAAGCTAATTCGGAATTCAGGACCACTTTCAACATTGACGACTGGCTGGCTCACACACCCCGGAATATTCTTGCCAAGAACTTTGGTGTCCCCGAGTCCGTGTTTGACAAGATTCCTCCTTCGAGTCCGTACATTGTCGATGCGACAGTCAGCCACAGGAACGTGACTGATGCCGTGACCCCCGTTGCTTCCGGTAACAGTTCTTTCGTCTACCGAACGTTGGAGCATCCGGCCGAAAAGATCGGTGGCCAGGAAGGGGTATTCCACAAGATCGATTCTACCAACTTCCCCATCTCCAAGACCATTGCGGCGAGCTACGTGGTACTCAAGCCTGGTGGCCTGCGTGAGCTCCACTGGCATCCTAATGTAAGTTCGTGAAAGACGAGAGTGCAAGCACCATGTTGAATGGTAAGGATCCGGAGCTGACCGATTGCATCAGGCCGAGGAGTGGTTGTACTTCCACCGGGGGAGTGCCCGAGCTACTGCCTTCATTGGCAATGCCAATGCTCGCACATTCAACTTCAGAGCGGGCGATACAGCCGTATTCCCTGACAATTCAGGGTGAGTAGCAGTAGTCTCTGTGAAGTCCCCCAACACAGTATACATTCCTAAAACGTGACGTGAATAGACATTATATCGAAAACACGGGAAAAGAGGACCTTGTCTGGATTGAGATCTACAAGTCCGATCGTGTTGCCGATATTCCCCTGACGCAATGGCTCGCTCTCACACCACCTGGCGTTGTATCTCAGGTGCTCAAGGTCCCCATTGAGTTTGTGGAGAAGCTTAAGAAGGAGAAGCAAGTCTTCGTTTGAGCGACCATGTATGTTTGAACACGTTGCTAGGCCAAGCCACCGCAGCGGCTTTGGCATTTGCACATGGGTTTACTTTTCCCACACACAGTCTGATAGTGTCAATCTTTTCCAATAGCCGGGCAAAGCAACATTCCATGTGATCCAAATAATGCCCCATCAGCAGGTTAGCAAGTCACGCGTCACGAGTCAAGTAGAACGAACCTTCGCAAGCCAGTCCCCGACCTTCGCCCCGTACATCTACATAGTTTTGATGGCGCAATCACCATGACAGCCTCGGCCAGGTCCCTGCTTGCTGTCGATGCAAGATTCACAACTTACTAAGACAAACTGAAACCGTGCGACCCCGGGTGGAGACACGACCCATGCAAGTTGTTGTCGGTTGGTCAGCGCGATTGGCACAAGTCACGGGATCTACCGTCTTATCCTTCCTTCCTCCAACAGCCAACTCCATGACAGCCCGTTCCTGAAGCCGTGTTTGATCCAAATGCCTTAACCCCTCTTAGCCTTTGTTTGGCCATCGGGCGGGCGAGGAGCATGGAATTTCTCACCAGATTCTGCCGGAGGCACCATGTGGTCCAAAGCTTTCCGAGTCTACCGGCCCAGCCCATGTCACTTTGCATCAAGGATAAAGGCCGAGGAGTCGAGGACACGGCCGCGTAGCGACAGGCCGGCGGCACAGACATCCGTCCTAGCTAGATGGACCATTTAATACACAGAGGAGTTGTCCGTCATCCGGTTGAATCGGCAGTTGCAGAATAACGTGAGATGATCGTATAGGCCAGTGCGCTTGAGCCTATCGGTTGCATCAAGGGCGTAATAACAGTCGGTCTGCACAACGTTCTAGCAAAAGCAGGCAACACACTACCTCGCAATGGAACCTTGGCCGAGATGATTGAACTCCCTCCTGCTGACTACCTGCATCCGATCCATTCCCGGTCATATTTCGACGGGTACGACCACCGTCAATGAAACTCTTGCACATTTTCTGTCCTGCCAAAGTGTCGTGAGGCGCGAAACTGGTTGCATCATGAAGCCATCTACCTGGTTTGGTCTACTTTGCAGCGCTGTCGTGCCAACAGTGGCCAAGCCGACAGACTCGTCGTCGTTCCTCACAAACGTCGTGTCCAAGCTTCCCTCATGCGCAGTATGTATCACCAGACATCAGACGGCCAACCCAAAGTTCCATTCTCTAACTATCATGACGATAAGGTGACATGCTTCAACCAATCCTCCACAGAAACAAAATGCAAACCATCTGACGCAAGTTGTTTGTGTGCCGACCAGCATCTGCTTGGCGCAGTCACTGCCTGCGTTCTCGAGGCTTGTACGGTAAAGGAATCTATATGTACGTAATGGCTGTCACTTGAGAGAACTGGACATCAAATAAGGGGGGGGGATGGCTTTACAAATTGCCCAGACTAACGTCATGATTCCAGCGTTCATGAAAATCACATCAGAAGGGTGCCATGCACCTATACGCGACAGAACACGTGACTGGATCATCGTTTCCAACACGCTGGCCGTAATATCCGGTCTCTTCGTGATTCAAAGATTTGGCTTCAAATTATGGGTCAAGCAGGATCTCGGATGGGATGACTGGTCTGCTCTCGCTACCATTGTAAGCGGCACTCCTTCAACAGTCATCAACACATGTGGCGTCGCTGCCAACGGCTTAGGTCGTGACGTTTGGACCTTGGACTTCAACAAGCTCTACAAATTTAGCATGTACTTCTTCATTATAGACGTGCTATACTTTCTGCAAATCGCCCTCGTCAAGCTGGCCATGCTGTTCTTCTTTCTGCGGGTTTTCCCGGCCCGGGACGTACGTCGACTACTTTGGGGCACCATCGCATTTACCGCCGTCTATGCGATTGTTTTCTTTTGTGTTGGACTCTTTTCGTGCAAGCCCGTGAGCTACTTTTGGACCCGGTGGGATCAAGGGCAAGGTGGGACATGCCTGGACATCAACGCACTCGCGTGGTCAAATGCAGCGATCGGCATCGCCCTCGATTTCTGGATATTAGCCATTCCTCTTTGGCAGCTCAAGGGCCTCAAAATGCATTGGAAGAAGAAACTGAGCGTTGGCGCCATGCTCTTGCTCGGAACGTTGTAAGTGTGTCGAGGCGGGCAACCACAACCAAACCAGCCCCCCCCCTTTCTGCTCCCCTTGACTCCTTGAGTTTACAATACGTACCAACGCGGGCTGCTGCTAACAGCGTTTGTGCGTGAAACAGTGTCACCCTGGTGAGCATTCTCAGACTTCGATCCATCGTTCGGTTCGGCGCCAACTCGATCAACCCCACCTGGGACTTTTTCGAGGTTTCCCTGTGGTCCTGCACCGAGGTGAATGTCGGCATCTGGTGTGTATGCCTGCCTTCGTTCCGACAATTCATCGTGCACCTGTTCCCGTCCTTGGGTGGCTCGATCGCGCGAAGCTCCGCCAACTACGGGAGCAGCTCCAACAGAGCAAACGACAAAAACTTCCAAAACAGGTCGCTTGGTCCCATTGCCACGGTCACATCCCAATTCGACCGCAAGCATACCCGGTCTGACACTGAGAGATATCAAATCGCTTACCAAAAGAGCTATGCCGTGGAGATATCGGATGCGGATGAAGTCGCTCTAGTGCAGCTTGGCGACAGACAGCGAGTTGCGTACGGCAGCGAGTAGTAGTAGAGGCAGTTTGTCATGGCCAGATGAACGTGTACAGAATGAAAATACATGATTTATGATTACGTTTTTTTTTTTTCCAAATTTGAGACAAGTCATATTCATGAGGTCAACGTCTTTTGCGTCCACGCAGCTGTCGAGCTCGACCTTGCCCTCTACAGAAGTGCCTAGCAAGGACGCCTTGAGGCCTGACATGAAGGGTCAGACATGGCGGAGATCCCAACCCGCATCGAAAGCACAAATTATAGTGACGGAACATTTCTGAAAACCGGCTTGCCGACCGTGATTAGGCGACACAGCCGAGATGCTAAACTCCAATTGCTGATAAGGGATGATGGGAAGTCTATGAAAAAAAAAAAAAAAAACGCCTAGATTTGTGTAAACAGGTGACCAACTCAAACCGCCCTTTCTCTTCTACAACTGCGATCTCTCAACGCGGTCCCCACTTTTGTTGAACCAAATCTTGTCTCCAGAAATCATTGATTCCTGCAAGGCGGCGCCAATCTTGACGGCAGCCACAGCAGTGGCCAGCTTGACGGGCACGTCCGTGTCGTCCAGACAGCAGGCGGTGAACTCGTTGGCCTCGGTGTTGAAGGCGTTCTTGAAGCGATCCCAGTAGTTCCGGGGCACCTCTTGCCGAATACCAGTGGGCTCGTAGACGCGGACCAGGTTGGACGTGGGGATGGTGTTGACGCCAATCTTGCCCCTGGTGCCGATGATCTCGGTGGTGTCCTCCTGGCCGGCCGCCATCATCCTGGAGCAGTACAGGTAGACGATGCGGCCGTCGACAAACTCAATCAGGCCGACGGCGTTGTCGCGGTCGTTGTACTTGCGCAGGTCGGGCTCCACGGCGGTGATGCCGACGGCGCTGACCGACCTGACCTTGCTCTCGCCGTCCTCCCCGAAGAACCACAGGGCCAGGTCGATGTCGTGGATGGAGCAGTCGACGAAGATGCCGCCGCTGTGCTGGGCGTAGGCGACGAAGAAGCCCGACGGGTCAAGCATGTCGCACGTCTGGCTTCGGAAAACGGACGGCCGCCCGATCAGACCGGCCTTCATCTTGGCGTAGGCATCGCGGTAGCTGTCGTCGAAACGTCGTGAGAAGCCGCACATGACCTTGAGGTCTGGTCGGCGAGCCGCAGCGTCGACCACTGTCTGGGACTAGGCAGAAAAAAAAATCTCTTGTTAGCTTACATCTCTGTGGCTTGTAAGTCTTTTGACAAATTTTTTTTTTTTTCTATCCGGGGAAGCCCGGCTGTTCAAGTTCAGCTGGAAGATGCTATATGCTCACTCACCACTTGGGCAGAAGTAGCCAGGGGTTTCTCGCAAAGAACGTGCTTGCCGGTCTCGATGCCCGCGATGGCCTGTGAGGCGTGCACTGCCGTCGCCGAGGCGATGCAGACGGCCTCGAGGCCCTCGTGCTTGAGCATGTCCTCGTACTTGTCGTAGACGGCCACGCCGGACGGCGCCAGGTGCTCCTGGGCCCATTCCCGCTCCTGCGCATCGGGCGTCGAGACGGCCACGAGCTCTGCGCGAGGAACTGACTGGAAGAAGTTGAGGGCGTGGCGCTTGCCCATGCGGCCGAGACCGGCGACGCCAATCTTGAGCTTGGTAGGTGCCATTGTTGGGTTGCAGAAGGGGGGAATGGAGAAGAGCCCAAGGGGATACGAGAGCAATTGGGAATGCGGGAGGAAAATAATTTTATAATTTTATGTCGTGGGGAGGCGAGATGGCAGGGGAAGAAGAAGGGAAAAAAAAAAAAAAAAAAAAAAACCTTCCAGTTGGTTTTGTCTCGCGCTTCAGGCGGCGCTCAGGCGGCAAAGTTGAACATGGACTGACCTGACGGCAACACAAGGCCTACTCCGTACTGTGTGCCACTCTCCCACCGCCTCCGCCGCCCCCACTTACGCCCTTCAGTTGGCTCGGTTGGTGCGAGTTTGGAACGACTGGAGAAGAAAACAGGCTGGGGTAAAGAAAGATTGGGGGTATTGGGGGTTTCGCGGGGAAGGCCAAGTCAGTAGTGACAGCGACAGCGGCAGCGGCAGCGGCAGCGGCAGCGGCAGTGGACTCGAGGCAGCCCCTCCGGCTGGCTTTGTCGCGGGCCTCTCTCTGCTTCCGGCATGAAGCGCCGATCGAATCCACCAACACCCAGCACCTTGTCTTGATCCGCCCATCCGGCAAGTCTCCCCGATTTGACGTCGACAGCTGCGACCGCCACGGAGCTCGGCAAACAGCCTGGTTTCACAAGCGTGTGGCATCGTACAAGGACATGTCGGCTTCTGGATTCGACGATTTTGTCTGGCCATCGATGGTCGAGATTGAAAAAGGCCTGCGTCTTGGGTTTCCCCTGCCCCTGGGCTCGAATTCTAGCTGCGAATCTTGCCCTTGAGTTTTCGTTTTCGTTTTCGTTGCACGCGGGTTGCATGCGGACAACAACATCCCAAGCAGGGGCTCGTGGCGGCGACGCTAACCCGTTACAGTAATTTCGGCGCCCGTCTGCCGTTTCGTTCGGGCCCCGCCCACTTGGCCCGGCACAACACGGGTCAGTCACCCGGTCCTGAGCTCCTGCCGGTGTCCAAGAAGGGAAAAGGTCGCCGGGAATTCGGATCAACTCACCGTTGTTCTTGGTTGGCCCATGGTGAAATAACTTGGTCAAACTGAGGACGAAAGCCTCGTCAGCGCTGAGCATCGTGCTGCATCGTGTTGCGCGCGCATCGAGGCCAAGTCCACCCGTATTGGACCCCCGGAGCAATAATTGTTTCTCCAACATGGCGGGGAAAGGGGGTTTACTTGTCAATGGATCAGTATCGAAACACAGTGTGTTCAGGGCTATGTCTGCGCATCTGATGGAGATGAATGTCTCGCGAGTTTCACTCTACTCCCTGTTGAAGCAGTACAAGGAGGAAGGGAGCCCGAGCTAAAACGCATCCAAGAGTCTAGACCTGCGTCTTCTAGAAGCTTAGCCTTGTGCAATGGACCGGAAAAAAAACTACAGCAAGCGCATGTTACAAGCCGAGCCTCGAACCCTCCGGAGTTGGGTTTTAGCCCCGGAGGTCAGGGGGTATTTCATCTCCCACCAAAACCCCGATTCCATTTCTTCCCCAGGTAGCCACAACACGTCGTCAACCATGCCTACAGCCGCGCCAAGTGTCAATCATCCATCATCCATCATCCATCATCCATCATCCATCCTGGCAAGTCTGGGGAAACCTGGAAGCAAACCCGCCCTCTTTGCTCTGGAACTTGTGTGGTGGAATCTGGATGTAGCCAGCAAGGGCGTAGCCAGCAAGGGCGGCTGTAGACCCCGAGTCCCACGAGGTGAACCTTAATGCATAAAGCCCGTACTCCGCAGTTTTGGATTAAAACCACTTGCCCCGCGCGCCGAGGAGCCAAGAACTTGGAAGTGTGGATATCTTTACCCCCATGGGGCTTCCCCGTCTTTCATCAACCTCACCTCTCTGCCAAGTTTCAATCAGCCCAAGCGCGGGCTAAACTGAAATAGCAGTTTTTGGATTGGCCCGGGCCCGCGGCGTCGCATCGGCTGGCACTCAGCATCTGAGCAAATCTTGATCGCAGGGGCCGAGTTTTGTTAAAAGGACGTGACTTGTCCCATTGCAACTGGGGATTTTTTCAATTGACGTCCCTGCCCATTTTCAGTTTACCATTTTTGGAAAAAAAAAATAACCCTTGTTCCATGTTTGCCCTATTGTTGTAATTTCATTCATCTGAAGAATCTGCGCCATACCCCTTTCTTGGTTTGAACATGGACAAAGCCATGTCCGCATCGTTTCCCAAGGCTGAGCACGAAGAGGCCGACGTAGTGGTACATTTATCATCAGAGCCTTACGGCCCCCCGGGTATGTTGTCTGATAGTGTAGTAAACATAAACCACGGCTAATGGTAATCCAGGGTTCCGAGGAATCGCTGCCTCTCGCTATGTCGTCATCTGTGCCTCGTTCAGCGCCATTGGCGGCTTGCTGTTTGGCTATGAGTATGTCTTATCTCATATTCGTCGAGCCCCGGACCTCGTTGTGACTGTTCTAACACAATCTATAGCCAAGGCGTTATTTCTGTCATTCTGGTAATGGACACGTTCTTGAAACGATTTCACGAAGTCTCGGACACGGCCCCCGGTGCCGGGTTCTACAAAGGTCTTATGACCGCCATGATCACTCTGGGTGCCTTTGTCGGTACGACTATCTCACTCGAACTTTCACACTGCGCTTGGCCGGCTAACAAGGTAAACAGGAGCTTTAAACCAAGGTTGGATCGCGGACGCGTACTCTCGAAAGTATTCGATAATGATGGCCGTCGCAATTTTCACGGTTGGATCTGCGCTGCAAACGGCGGCTGTCAACTATGTCATGCTGGTCGTTGCTCGGCTGTTTGGCGGCGTTGGAATCGGCATGTGCGTATCTCATTGCCCCCCCTCCTCTCACACTGATGGCTCACCTGTTGCTGACTATACCAGGCTGAGCATGGTTGTCCCTCTATACATTTCCGAAATCTCGCCAGCGGAGATCCGAGGCACTCTGCTCGTGCTAGAGGAGCTGAGCATCGTTCTCGGCATCGTCATCTCGTTTTGGATTACCTACGGAACCCAGTACATTCCCTCAAATTGGTCATGGCAGTTGCCGTTCTTGATCCAAATCATTCCTGGCTTGTTCCTCGGGTTCGGCGCCATCTTCCTGCCGTTCTCCCCTCGATGGCTGGCATCCAAGGGCCGTGACGAAGAGGCCTTGGTGAACCTCGCCAAACTGAGGGCCCTTCCCACGACGGATCCCCGAGTGCAACGCGAGTGGTTGGAGATCATCACGGAATCCAAGTTCCAGCGGGGAATCCTCGCCGAGCGCCATCCGACCCTCATGAGCGGCGGCATGTCCAACACGCTGAAGCTCGAATTCTCTTCCTGGATGGATTGCTTCAAAAAGGGCTGCTGGCGAAGAACCCACGTCGGTGTTGGTCTCATGTTCTTCCAACAGGTTAGCCCCGTCCACCCGCCCCCCTAATACCCAATTTCATGGTTCCAAAGATGCTGTATCCTGACCCCTAAGTTCAAAATAGTTTGTCGGAATCAACGCTTTGATCTACTACTCGCCAACCCTGTTCGGCACCATGGGACTCGATCACAACATGCAGCTGATCATGTCGGGTGTGCTCAACGTGATTCAGCTTATTGGTGTCTCATCCAGCTTGTGGACCTTGGATCGATTCGGCAGACGTAAGATTCTCCTCTGGGGAAGCGTAGGCATGTTCATCTCGCACTTCATCATTGCGATCCTCGTAGGCAAGTTTTCAAGCAATTGGCCAGCGCACAAAGCCGAGGGCTGGACTAGCGTCGCCTTCCTCTTGTTCTACATGTTGGCATTCGGGGCTAGTTGGGGTCCCGTGCCCTGGGCTATGCCGTCCGAGATCTTTCCATCCTCGCTCCGTGCCAAGGGTGTTTCCATTTCGACCTGTTCAAGTAAGTTGTTCTTTTCTCGCTTTCGCGCACCGATGATGAGGCCAAATGCCACATTGACTAACTGAAACGATCAGATTGGCTCAACAACTTCATTGTCGTAAGTGGCAGACCAGCGGTTCACTCACTCGAAACTTGGGTTTGAAGCTAACCTTTCGCGCTCAGGGCCTCATCACACCCCCCCTTGTGCAAAACACTGGTTTCGGAGCATACGTCTTCTTTGCTGCTTTCTGCTTCCTGTCCTTCGGATGGACTTTCTACTTTGTGCCCGAGACAAATGGTAAAACCCTCGAGCAGATGGACGAGGTCTTCAGAGACTACAGCAATACTGAAGAAATGGAGAGAAAGAGTAGGTTATTTGCCGAGACTATCCGTGAAAGAACCAACGCCACGGCCTCGGCGTAAGTGTGTGACGAATACTTTATGTGATGCAGTACGATTATGAAATGTGCATGATAGTTCAGTCCCGGTAGACATACCACTATAGCTTAGCGATCGAAATTATACAGACATGTTGATATAAATTACCCATCATCTCATCAAATCGATAGGTGCAGTCCGCGGAACAATTTGATGATGCGAATACTTCACCAATATACTATTTGCTATTCCCAACGACTCCTCATGACATGTGGATGACGTTCGTTCAATGATTCAACGAGTGTATGCCAGTTGGTTTCGGCAAGCAAAAAGGGTAAAACCCTTGGGCACAGCTGACCGGACTTGATGTAAGAAGCTGGCTATTACGCCTTCACGGCATCAGTCAGACGACGGAAGCCGCCGCAGCGAGCAACATCACACTGCAGTTCAACCATGCGCTTCTGGTCACCAGTTGGGTCGGCAGAGTCAGGCTCCAGAGCCCAGCCGAGGAATTCATTGGTGTAGTTGGGCTGGAAGTCGGGGCTCAACACTCCCAACCTCTGCCCATACTTGGTCACCTTGTTCCAGTCACGCTGGACATTCTTGAGATCCTGCGAGAAGTAGGCGTAGCTGCGCTCAAAGATTTTCCAGTTGAGCTCCGAGTTCATGACGGGCTTGAAGTCAACGTATTCCTTCCAGGCGTTGTGCGGATCCGCCAGCACAAAGTCGGTAGCCTTCTTGACGGCGCGCATGAACGCGCGCACCTTGTCCGGGTTCTCGGCGATGAATCTCTCGTTGCCGATGTAGAGAATGGAGCAGAAGCAGCAGCATCCTAGCTCGGCGAGCTCATCGATGCGAAGCATCTGCACGTCGGACTTGTCTCTGCCCTGAGAGGTGAGCCACTCCTCCAGCTCAACCATCTGGACGTTTTCGAGACCAATGCCGGCGTCGATGTCGCCTTGGATGATGGCCTTGGAGACATTCATGCCGCATCGCACAGCCGTGTAGTCATCGGGGGTGAGGCCATAGTGGGAAGTGAGCTCGTCAATTTGGATCTTGCCGAACTCGCCAACGTAGCCGATGCGCTTGCCCTTGAGGGAGCGGAAGTCGGTGGTGATGCCGGACTCCTTGAGATAGACTACGCCGGTGAAGGGCTCGTCCAGGAGACTGCCGATGGAAAGGACAGGGAAGTCACGAGCCTTGGCCTAGGTAATGGGTTGATTAGTTGGCAGATTAAACCTCAAGTATAGAGAAGAAAGAACTAGCGGCATCAACATACGGCCAGCGTGTGGATCATGGCTTTGAAGCCAAGGTCGACTTTGCCGGTGCCAATGATTTCAGTAACATCCTAATAGAAAAAATATGAAAAAGTATTAGTGCTAGAACACGATGAGCAGAAGAAGACGGTGTTGCATACGCTGGGATCGTTGGGCTCCAACAGGGCAACCTTGATGCCCTCTTCCTTGAAGAACCCCTTGGCCTGAGCCAAGTACAAAGGGGCGTGGTAAGGCGTGGCGTGCCTATGAGCCAAGTCAGCACAAAATCTCTGCACAAGCTGCACCTAATGACTGTGTGGCAGTATTCATCGCCTACCAGTTGGTGAGGAAGGTAATCTTATCCGTAGACATGTTGGCGGGTCGAGGCGGCAAATGCTGCAAGAGTTAGTTTGGCCACGGTTCCTGGCACACTATCAAAAGAGAGGGAGTCCTCAAGAAGCAAATCCTTTCGCTGGTATTATCCAGATCAAGTTCACCGGTATTTCTCAGATCAATCATGTTGCCAACGGAACAGGCTCTTGGTCGTACGACCAGACACTTTCCCGCTCTGCATCAAGAACATGGACTGCTCTGACGAGGGCTGGAGGGTCTGGCATCGTGCCCCAAAGAACGAGTTGGCCGTTGACAGGAACATAAATCGAACACCCGGTTGCATTCTTGGTTCACTTTACCTCGACCTGAATATAGTTCCATTGCGAAAGGCATCTTGGCTCCTTGGACGCTGGTCGCGTACCAATTGGGCTGTAGTAGTAGTAGTAGTAGTAGTAGTAGTTGGGCGATGTAATATGAGTTGTAACCTGGCTTTCGATGTAATGTGTGCTGCGGTATTTGTTGAGAGAGGCGAAGAAAAGGAAATGCTGCTCCGTGGGAGACGAGACCCATTATTTAATCTCGCAATGTCACTGGGCCTTGTTCCCCACTTGCCGTGCGGGCGATGCTGTGATAGGGCCTGCAGGTTGAACTTGCCCAACAAATTGGAGTCATCAGACAATGAATGACCTTTGTTTATTTCATCACATCTTCATCACATCAACTTGTGCAGAGCGGAAAGGCTCTTCAAGAAAACTGCATTCTACCAGAAGCATGACGAAATTCCAAGAGATCCTGCTCGCCCGGCCCGTTTCCCCAGGTCACGAAAGCGCATTGCCGTTATTCCCCCATGCCACCTAACAGTCCCAGCAGTTGTAGCCTCTGTCAGGCCCAAGGTCCGAGGCACACGCATATTGATTGCCGTTGCAGAGTTCGGATATATCGAACTGGGAGATCTTCATTTTGCAAAAGTGGAGGCCGTTTCCATCGTCACCCCAGTCATCTGCGCCGGCCTGGTCGGCAACACAGGCTGTTTGGCCGTTGTCGAACTTGTTGAGCTTCATGCATCGGCAGCATCGGCCAGAGCCACTTGTCGGCCCGAGCCGGGGCAGGCGGATTTTGCTGCCAGGCATGTGGCAGCAAAGGCGAGAGCCAAGAGCTTGAACTTCATCATTACTGTAGAGCAACGATGCACTACACATATTACTCTACGAGCGCAGAGGAAAGACTGCAATTGCTCTTCCCACGTGGGCTTGTCGTATTTGATGCTCTGGACAATTGCTCGCGCGCAGAGAAGCTGCATGTTAAGCTCAACTGAAAAAAGGTCACCAGAAACACTGCGAGAATAAGGCCATGTGGGAATGGGCAAAGTCCAGATTGGATCGCGGTTTCGCAGTTGTCCGGCGAACAATAGATTCTCCGAACCAATCTTGTCGTTGCCCCAGGTCAATTCGCCATGTTCGCAATGTTTGCTCGCTGTCTTTTGGATGTGCGTCTATGCGTTTGGGTCCAGTCTACCAACACGCACGGGGCCAGAACTCAGGACTCAGGACCACGACGCCCATTCTCATCGACACCACGAGGAAGTTTCGTTGGCTGTTGAGAGGCGATTGGTCTTGCCTGTCCTGACTTTTGTCTGCCGCCCGCTTTTGTCGCCTTCGCGCATCCCCATGACAGATACAACTTGGCGAAGTGAGCAAACCCGTCAGAAATTGCTGTACAAACGAGCACATGGCTGTTCCATGGCCATGAAAGCCGTTCCCTGCCGTGTTGGCTTGTGTGAAGACCCTACGAGCACTCTTCTCGGCAGAGAACTAACTCATTGAACAAGACTTCCTTGCTGCATTCTTACCTCACCTCACCAAGCGTCGGCCATATGGACTGCAAAAGGGCCAGTTGTCGATCCCCATAGACGCGCCAGACCGAATCGAAGCCTCCCTGACTAATGACAACAAGGCCCACTGACAAGGTCGAGAATAGGCTCATGTCTGATGCTCATGACGACCGACTCAGCGCTCAGAGACAACGGCTTTGGAACGGTCCCCGGACTGCTGTCATTTGTTTTAGTTTCCCCATCTTACACATCTGCGTCTTCGACCTCGACCCGGGTTGCCTTGTCTGGCTTCAGCTCGGGCGGAAAATCTCGCCCTGGTTGCGGCATCTGACCTGAGGCGGGACCTCGGGACAATCAACATCAGGGCGGCGGTTTTTTCCTTCTGTCCTGGCGTCGATCTTACCGTCGGGCCCAGATGGACAGATAGGTCGGGTGCCGGAACCCATTGCGCCGATGCCCGTCTTTTTAGAGCATCCGTCCACCGATTAACCGATGCCTACTCCGTACGTTCCCCGGGTCGAGGACCGGGTTTGTCGCCGAGAGCCTCTCCGACATACGCCCGAGTGTCATCCTTTCCTCCATACAATCTGCGACAACGTCCATCGTTTTCGAGGCCAAGTTGTTCAAATTTGCCCAACATTCCATGCAACACTTCTCTTGTTTTAACAGTAAATCATTATCAAGTACTAAGTTTTATATATGGTCGTGTACAGTCTGCTTGACATCGACCATGTTCTGAGCTCTCTCTCTAGTGTCGGTTCGGCACTCAAGTCTTTTAGTTTTTGACACCTCCATTGCCATTGCGGTTGCCCCCGTCTGTAGAACCACCGTTTCGGCTTCTGTTCGCTCCAGCCTTGTTTTCGCCCTGATTGCCTCCTCGGTTTCCACCCTGGTTGCCTCCTCGATTACCGCCTTGGTTGCCTCCTCGGTTACCGCCTTGGTTGCCTCCTTGGTTGCCTCCTCGGTTGCCTCCTCGGTTTCCACCCTGGTTGCCTCCTCGGTTACCGCCTTGGTTGCCTCCTCGGTTGCCTCCTCGGTTGCCTCCTCGGTTGCCGCCTTGTTTGCCTCCTTGGTTGCCTCCTCGGTTTCCACCTCGGTTTCCACCTTGATTGCCGCCTCGGTTTCCTCCACGGTTGTTTCCACCCTGGTTGCCGCCCGTCTGCTGAGGGGGAGGCTCCTCATTGATCACAGTTGGCGTCTGCTGAGGCGCCGGCTTGGTGACGACGCTCTCTTTGAGAAGAGCGTTGACAGCAGCGAGATTCTGCGCGGCCTCGTTAGAACCAGAAATCTCATTGGCCTTTACGGCGTCCTGGAAGTCGGCCTGGTTCTTCACCACCTGTTCCTGGACGTTGGTGAAGCTCTGTGCGGTGTCGATCTGAGCGGGAGAGTTGACCGTCTTTCTGTTATCCACCTGTTGGACCGCAAAGCAGCCGCCGAAAGGACCGGCGACGGCGTTGTTGCGACAGCGAACGGTGCAAACATTTCCAGTTGAAGCTAACATGATGTATCCCCGGTTAGATGAGATTCGTGTAGCCTTGCCGAGCGGGGCAGCGGAAGAGAAAAAGCGAGACTTACCACCGGAGCAGTCGAGGTTATTGGGCATTTGAACGGTGAGGTTAAAAGCCTGTGTTTTGGCCTGAGAGAGACCGTTGGCTCCAGGCACGTTGTTCAAGACGGTGAGGTTCTTCAAGCCTTCTTGTCAGCTACTTGTTTCGCCATGAAAGAAACAATGCCAAGCGTCACATAACTTACGGTGAACTTGACACCGGCGTTGCTGGTCATGTCAATGTCGCAAACATAGGGGCCAGCACCATCGGCGTTGACCTGGTGGAGGGTGACTGTGACTTCGCTCCCAGCCTTGACTTGCGTCACGGCCTGCGAGGCCAGGGCATTCTCAGTGTTTTCCCCAACGTCAATGTTTCCCTTGAGCTCTGTGCGTCCACACGTATTGACGATATTGGCTTTCATCTCGGCATCTCGAATGATGGTAGAGTCCTGCTGGCAAGGGTTGATGCTGATGCAATTTCTAGCAATCGCGGGGTCGACTTCAAAGGGGGGTTTGCTATTAGCTGCCAAACTATACCCGTGGACTACGTTGATAGGTTGTTTAGATGAACCTACCTTGGAAACCAACACTAGCGGGAGACCCTTCAATGCCTTGCGCATTGGTAATGACTGCATGGCAGTTTCCCAAGACCAGCAAAGGAGAAGCAGCCAAAAGCGTAGAGAGAACACCCATCTTGCAAAGCTTTCAAGATAACTTGACGGAGACCTGCCGTCTTGAGAGGAAGGAGAGGGAGAAAAAAAAATAAAAGAAAGAAAGAAAAAAACGACCGACACGTCAGGACAAAAAAGAGCAGGATGCAAAAGAAAAGGACAAGTCCAAATCGCCAGGATATTGGAGTATTAGAGAAGGGCGAAAGAATGGTGGTGGCAACAAGACGCTGCTCGGTCCTCTCGACATTCAGGCCATCCTATATATTCGACATCTCCACGCGAGTCAACCCGTCTTGAACATGGGCAGCAGGCTCAGTCAGAGCAAACCCGAACTCCGTTACGACCTTCGTCGCATCGTGGTGGACACTGGGCACGGTGGAACGAGCTACCAAGAGACAGACTCGCCGCTTTGCACCAAGCGCGACAGCAAAAGGGGGTTTTCCGTCTAATCTGAACCCACCACGGATGACAACATGCGACATACCCTCGCTCTTCTGGGGAAGAAGAAAAAAAAAGCACGTTGAGTACGCGATCCCGTAACAGGAAGTACAGGGCGGGAATTTCTCGCCATCTTGTTCTTTCCCCCCTCTTCTCTACGCCCCGTCTGTTCTTCATCCCGGGGCTGGGCTCTAACTTGTAACCAGGCCGGACTCGCAATGAGGTGACATGCGGCGCTTCTGGGGAGAGGCGACCGTTTCTCCACACTCGGCCGATTCTTTCTCCTGTTTGGCATGGATTATGCATCGGCGCCATGTACGGATGGCATATGTCAGTCACATCCCATCGATCGAGATGCCTTTTTGTAAAACTAGTCTTGTCACACAGCGTGCGATTCGTCCCGTCTACGGCAAGGAAGAAGAGAAAAGAAGAAAAAAAAACAAAGTTCTCGCATCGCCGTTCGCCGAGTTGCAGACGTTCGGCCGAGGAGTCTCACCCACTGGCGTTGTGACGGGGAAATAAATGCGCTTCGCTTTTGCGCTTTCACGTGTTTTTTTTTTTCCATCTTTCTCCCTTTCTGCTTCTCTCGCATTGTAAAGTCGGCCTTGCGTTCCTCTAATGTCCTCTTTCCCAATCCTCGTGCCATCATCCCCCTCCCTCCGCGTAGATAATTCTCCGGCGGTCAGCCACACACAAACCCTGCCTCACCCGCCATTACTCAAGGTTCCTTTGTCTTCCGCTGGCCCTACCGTTTGGTCGTCGTTTCGGGTCTCAGCCCCTCCTCCTCGTCCATGCCCTCCGGGGCTCAAGTGCCAAGCCATCTTGTCGACCGGCCGTTTCAGAAATCCCCCCCCGCCCCGCGTTGTCGCGTGCGTCAAAAGTCAAAAAAGCCCGGCGGCACAAAACCGTCTCTGACGAAGAATAGACGAATAATGAATGACACGAAATGAAACGGCGTGGTTTTGAGAAACCCACCGAGGTGTCATGTTTGGATCCATTACATTACCTGTTGTCGAGTAGCTGCGATGGATGGCACCAGCCTCGCATTCATTCATTCCCTCGCCGTTCATTGTCAACGTCTTGTATACCACCAGACTCAGTTCAACCCATCACGGGCCCACGGGCATCCTGCGCAAAATGCAACTTCTTGTCCAACGCCCGTCCGCCCACTACACCTGTCGACGAGTCGAATATCCCGCCGTGGAGAATGCATCGCAGATCTATATACCGAGACTTGGCTCCCGGCCAGGGCCCCCCCTCTCCGGGTCCGGGGTACGTGCCAAAGATGAGGCCAATCTCGGACGGGTGCCAGGCTCCGCTGTTCCTCGAAAGAAGAATTCCGTCTTGGAGAAGCCTGTAGCGCCAGGACTTGATCCCCGCAGTCGACGGGCCGTGTGTTGAACCAAGCCAGCGTCAGATTGCGCTTTTATCCTCCGGGTGGTCCAACTTTTTTAGTATGCACGCCGACTTGTATTCGGAGGCATCGCAGCGTGACTGACTTCCGTGGCTCGCTCGGGCTTTTCTGGAGGGCTGAAACGCTCTGGAGGGGGTCCGCCCGAGAGATTCTCTTCTCTAACCCTGGACAAAGTTGATGTAATCCCGTTTCTCTGTAGTTGAGAGCAAATGGCTGGGATTCCAAGTCTCTGCCTAATGCTGGAAAGAAGAGGTTCCAGGACCAAGTCGCCATGTCGTCAGGTCTTGTCAGATTGACAGCGTCGCAGGGCCAACACTGCAACGCCAGGCGAACAAGGTAGAAGGCGGTGACTCGCCTCGCTATGGGCAATAAGGCTTCCCTATAGAGCTAGCTAGGGAAACACTTGGTCATGGTCAGTTTGGACAGGAACAATCATCCTTGGCTGAACAACATCCGCACAAAAGTCAACAACTTCGTGTTCAAAACATGGTCCGAGACGTGACTTTTTCCCGGAAATTTTTCCAACGTAATGGCAGAGGTCCGTCGCACTGTGAAATGGGTAAGTCGAGGCTTTGGACATGAAAAGACAATTGATTTTTAGTACATGTGCCTCGGACTCGATACCTATAGTGAACTCTTCGTGCCTCTCATTCTATGGACATGTCTGTTTCTATTCCATGTAGGGCAAACCTGGGGGGCAATTGAATGCACCTGAGCACCAAAGAAGAAGAGAAGAAAACAGAAAAGAAAGAAAAAAAGCCAAAACAATCTACCACGCAGCCTTGGCCACAAGCCCCTCCGGCCAGCGCCTAACCCAAGCCCTCCTCAACTCGTCAATCAGAATAATGAACAAGCCAAAGGTAAATGGCAAGAACCAGTGCTCTACAGGCACGCCAGAAGTTCCAAGCACAGTCTGAATAGAGGGAATGTACAGCCAAATGGCAGCCATGCCCAGCGCGAACAAGATGGCGGGGAACAGGTACCAGTTGGACGTCTCCTTGTTGCACAGCGGCGGGTGCTGCAAGATGCTCAGGCGGCGCGTTCTCGTGGCCATGAGATTGAACCACTGCATGACTACCAGGTTGACAAAGTAGATGGACGACGCCTCGTTCAGCTTCGCGGTGTAGTAGTCCGGGTCGATGTTGGAGGGGATGACGCCGAAGCTGAACCATAGGTCCGAGAAAAAAATGCCATTGCGCTGGAGATACCAGAAGGACATGGCAAACGAGGCCAGGGTCTCGGTGACACCAATGATGGCGCAGGCGTGGAAGATGAGCTGCCAGTTGACGAGGCGGTCCTTCTTGACGTTTCTGGGTCGGCGGAGGAGGACGTCCGCCTCGGGCTTTTCGTAGGACAGGACGGTGGCGGCGGCGCAGTCGGTGAAACAACTGCGGAAGTGTTAGTATGGCTACTCTTTTCCCATGACGGAGAGCATGCCCATAGTGAGCTTGATTCGAAGAGGCAAGTAAGTACATACCAAATTATGATCATGAGGAAAGAGGACAGAATCTGCGGTAGACCGAAAATCACAGACGTCATGACGGGCCAGAACTCGGAGAAACTACCAGCGGGAAGCAGGTAGGCAATGACCTTTTTCAGGTTATCAAACACGACACGCCCGTATTGAACAGCCACAACAACCGAGGAGAAGGAATCGAGCAGCACCATATCTGCGGCTTCCATGGCGATATCCGAGCCACTGCCCATGGAGATGCCAACATCAGCAGCCTTCAAAGACGGCGCATCGTTCACGCCATCACCAGTCATGGCCACGACACTGTTCTTCTGGTACTCGCGGACGATACGCAGCTTTTGCTCTGGCGTAGTTCTGGCAAAGACGACTTCCTCGTACTCGGTCAATGTAGTCCATTGGTGGTCGGTCAGGGTGGTCAACTCGGGGCCGCTGATGACCAGGGCACCCCTCCCAGAGGAGGCAGTCAATTGCTTTTCCACATCGGTATCGCCCGAGGTCGATCCGTCCTCCAGGGGGCCCCGTTCGAGCTGGGCTACGCCATCTACGTGGACGCAGGTGACGATGCCGGCTTCACGGGCGATGGAGAGGGCTGTCAGGGCAAAATCACCGGTAACCTTTGCACGACAATGTCAGAACGACTCGGGGATTCAGGGCGTGACGTAGACTTGCCATTGAGAATCGTATTCCAGCCCCACGGAGAGTAGAGACAACCTCGGGGATTTCAGGGCGCAGAGGGTCAACAATGGCCACGAATCCGACGAGGGTGATTCCAGTCTTTGCCTCCTCGATTGCTTTTTTCTCGTAACCGGGATCCTCTCCTTCGAGTGTGGTGCCGCCTTTGAGGATTTTCCTCGCGAGAAGAAGGCACCGCTTGCCCTGCGACGAGTACATGTTTTTGACATGCTCAAAGGTGGCCTTGGCTTCTTTGGTGAGTTCGACAACCTCGCCAGAGGGGGCGAGGTAGTGCGAGCATCGTTCGATCAAGACGTCCGGGGCTCCCTTGATGGTCAAAAGCCTGTAATGTTGGCATCAGTTCAGGCTCAATTCCCCAAGCACGCATGCATGTTCTGACTGGCTACTCGTCTTGTAGGGCAATACTGACAGATCATTGTCTCTGAATTCGGTGGCGTCTTGGTTCGTGAGAGTGCGGTCGAGTGCCTCGTGTCGTGCAATGGCGAAGCAACGAATCATGAACTTGTTCTTGCTGTTGAATGCCAGCTCAAACACCTTTTTCCAGCAAGACCGGAAGTAGTTTACGTTTCCCTGGGCAACAATCTCCGAGAATCTCAGCACGGCAGTATCAGTGGCGTCTCCAAAGATGTTGCGTTTTTCAACTGGAATATCAGCCTGGGCAGCATCCTCCATCTCTGCTCCGTTGCACAGCGCAGAGAGGGATGCGAGCTGGCCAAACGTGTGGGCCACATCGAGTTTCTCGGTGCTCTTGCTGGCCATGGCTTCGCGCAGTTCGTCAAGCGTGAGGTTATTTGACCCAATGGAGCAATCCGAAACTGCCATTTTCCCCTATATCCCAATTCTTGTTCATCATGCTGTCAAGTTTAATGGTCCTGCTGTCTGGGCAATCTTACCTGTGTGAGCGTGCCGGTCTTGTCAGAGCAAATCACAGACACGGATCCGAGAGTTTCAACAGTCTTGAGAGACTTGCACAGAACCTTGTTCTTTCTCATCAAGTTGGCAGTGATGGTCAAGCCAGCTGTGATGGCGATGGGGAGACCCTCTGGGATAAAGGCGACGGCAATACTGACGCAGTTGACAATGAGAGTCGGCACGTTGATCCAATTGGGATGGTCTCGTCGGAGCCAAACGGCCCTGGAACAATCAACGTCAGTCAAGTTTATTGTAATTTCTGCTTCGCAGCGAAGAGTTTCATGCGTACCAGATGACGACGACGGCAATAATCATGGTGAGCATGATTGCGCAAATGAACACGACAAAGTACAAAACTTCCCTCTCCAGCGTAGTCATCTGCGTCTTGGGCTCATTTGTCAAGGTAGCGATGCGGCCAAACACGGTACGGTCAGCAGTCGCGACGACGACACCAGTGGCAGATCCAATGATGCAGTGCGTTCCCTGAAGACCAATGTTGTGCGTTTCCAGGTAGTTCTCATCGCTAGAGTCAACCGTGGCGGCAATGGGCCGAGATTCACCGGTCAACACCGATCGATCAAACTTGGTTTCGGGCGACACCTCGATGAAACGCACGTCGGCGGGAAGCTTGTTGCCAGCCTTGATGAGGACAACATCTCCTGGGACAAGGTCCTCCGCGGCGAGTTCGGCCACCTGGCCATCTCTCATGACTTGGCAGTGCTCTGGAAGCATATCCTTGATAGATGACATGACTCGGGATGTTGACCAATCCTGGAACATGGTAAAGGCGGCCTGGATGAAGAAAACAGCCAGCAGGACGATTGCAAGCGCCTACATACAGCATGAGCGTTAGCATGGCAGCCGCCTGGGAAGATGGAATTGGACTTTGACTTTCGTTGCTTACCAAGTTGGCTACTGCTGGATTGGGTTCCCCGAGGGGTTTCCATGACACAAACACCAGAATACTACCGACCAATAAGATACTACCGAAACCCTTGAAGAAGTATCCAAAGACTGTAAGAGCTCGGTTCGTTTTGGGCGGTGATGGCGCATTCTTGCCGTATTCCTGCAGGCGTCTTTTTGCTTGAGGATCTGATAGACCGACCGTAGGTGAAGTCACTAAGCGCGCGGTGACCTCTCCAGGAGCAATCGTGTGCCATTCGAGGTCACTGAGATCTGCGGCGCGAGCAACGATTAGAAACTGGTCGACGTTTTCCTGATGGAGGGTATTTAGCTATTTAGCAAACCTCCTCCCTACCTTTGGCCGCAACTTCACTGGCCCTGGCTAATTCTGCCCGCTCTTTGCCTTTGGATTCCTCGATTTGGAACGAGCTGGTTTGGGCGACATTAGAACTGGAGACATTTTGCGCGTTTTGTTTCAGGTCTCGCAATGTTTGACTTACACGGTGCGGTACTGGATCGGCAGCGTTACACCGGGATCAACCGATGCCCTGCCGTGAATACTTCGAATGGCAAGTGATGCAGTCGAATTAGAACGATG
Organism: Epichloe elymi; assembly: GCA_023658475.1. Classification (NCBI taxonomy): domain Eukaryota; kingdom Fungi; phylum Ascomycota; class Sordariomycetes; order Hypocreales; family Clavicipitaceae; genus Epichloe; species Epichloe elymi. Next base: position 1,823,611 of record CP098278.1, on the reverse strand, counting down.
AAGACCAGTTCTGGAGCGGCTCCTACGGCGCCCGTGGCCCTCTTCCTCATCTCTCCATCGAATACGCTCCGTGGCCTGTAGATCGGCAGCTTTTCCTGGTGACATGGTGAAGCCCAAAAGGCTCACAGGCCAGAGCTGCAGCTACGCAAGGACGGAGAATACGGGAAGATGAAGAAAAGCCGAGAAGAAAAAGTTTCCAGAGGCAAAAGTACAGCTTTCCTTTCCACAATTTCCCAATACAGAACGGTCCAAGTCAACACCAGCGACGATCCGGAGCCGTAGAAAGGTGACAATGGCAAGCTGCGTGAAAATCAAGCCGTAGGCACGCGCAATTATATTATACTGTCTGCGAAACGCGGAAACGCGAACAACCGAGACCGGCATAGACTAATCCTGTGGCGAGTTATTCCAATTCTGCCAGAGTGAAAATTCCAATATTCCACAATTCAAAAATTACATTAGACAATGGAATCAGCCGTTCGTCTTACATGGCCGCTTTCCGGTTGTGAGACTGGCCGAGTGCAGCTACCTCCATTTCGGCCACCGGTCCGGGGATGGGCCAGGGTACAACAAGCTTGCCGTCACAATCTGACAAAAACGGCAAAAAATCGACTGGCTGATGGCGGATGGGGCCAAAAGGTCACGAAACGTGCTAGGCTAGGCCGGAAAGGTGGCGAATGCTTGAGAAAACACCAAGTCACGGGCTGGGTCGCTTGTTCGTCCGTCCGACGGCTGGAAGAAGATTAAGAACGGGCGTCTGTCGAAATTGCCTCGATAAACCGTCGACAGAAAGAAATCACCAGCCCAACAAGGGGGGACTCTTTGTGGGTTGCGGCGGATGAAAGGTGGTGGGCGGCAAGTAGCGGTGTTCAATGTTCAATGTTGAGCCACGGAGCGTCCGCTAATAACAGAAGCAATGTGTCTCCTGTGTAGTGGCAGTGCGCATTTCAGGCTCCTGGCTATGAGCGATATACTTACTGGTCCACCACTATCATTAGCGCAGGGCAGTCAGTCCACTGGATCTCGCCAGCGTGGATTGACGGAGCGATTGACGGAGCGATTGACGGAGCGATTGACGACGGAGCGATTGACGACGGAGCGATTGACGACGGAGCGATTGACCAGAGCAGATCTGCATGTGATCAGTGAAGCTGCTCCTGCTGTCCCGCCCGGCCTGCCTCGGATGCCGCCCCCGAGTGGGAATTTGCAGCTGGAGTTGGAGTTGGCGCTGATCGGCAAACATGTTTGCCAAAGAGCTGAAGTCACCGAGGCAGCTTCCCTTCGTCTTCCAACGTCGCTTACCAAGGAAACTGGACGACGTGAATCGAAACTTAACAGCGTAATAGAGGGGAAACCGGCGTAGTTCTTCACCTTGGCCTTGACCGTCTTTGATGTGTCAACTGGTGGTGTGGCCCCATGTCCATGCCCATGTCCATGTGCGCCATGAGCTCCATCCCATCAGCACCATCTCAGATGGCCATGGCTGGCTGGCTGGCCTCTTTTACCTCTTCTACGATTTGTACATTAGCGTTTGGCTTTTGACTTTTGGACTCTTTCGCGTCCGTCCAGCCAGTCATGATGGCTCCGTCGTCCTGCAAGCCGATGCTGCGCCATCCCCCTGCCCGTTGCGTGGCTCTGATGCCCCCCTCGCGGTTTCTTGGCGCTGAGCAATGGAGCAATGGCGATGCGGCAACTGGCATGGCCACGACCACCTTCGTCATCGCAATCAATCCAAAATGGTGCGGCTCACTGAAGCAGGGTCCCCTTTTCGGATCGCTCCCGAGCGAGGCCTCCCAGGGCACCCTTGGCCATCTCAATGCTTGGCTTTCGTCGTCCCCTCAATCCCATCGCCCGAATCCCATCGCCCGAATCCCATCGCGTCGTCTCAACAAGCTCCCCGATTCTGCCTGCCGTATTATGGAGTAAGCTCGGGCCCGGGCCATATGCTGTCCTGCGGACCAGTCTGACGGCATATGGTGCCCTAGGGCTAGCTGTCCACTGACATATGTCTATTCTTCATTATTTTATACGACGCGATTGATCGATTGAGAACTGAAATGTAGAAAAGGCTGACATTGCATGCATTTGAAGCATATCGGACAAGGGGAGGTGCATCTGCATCTGCAGCGATCATGACGTTCAAGTGTCACGACTCGAACTCGAGTTCGACAAGGGCTGTCGTTAAAATCATTATACAGCCAACTTTAACTTACTAATTTAACTTACTAGCTTATTTTAGTAAGTTAGTAAGTTGACACTGACTGCTGAGCGATTTTCTGCTGCACGAATTGGGGCGCCTCTCGTAAGCGTGTCCAACTTCTTGCATCGGGCTTGGTTGCGGTCATGTCTGGCATTGCCGCGCCGACTGAAGCTGACGAATTGAAGCACATGATGCAGAGCCTTCCAGGTCCATTCACATCCCTGGTCTGAAAACGAGAGTTTTTTTTTTGGGGCAGGGCGGCAAAAGATGGAGCGCTAAGATGGAGCAGATGGAGAAGTTCACATGAACGGGATGAAGAAGGCCGTCAGTCTGGATCGAGGCTACTGACGCATCTCAAACAAGCCTGATGGCAGCCTGTCCGCGTCGATGCCCCCTTGTTGTCATGCTTGCTCTGGCACTGGGTGTGAAAATCCCAGATTCCATCCTCTGGTCCTTTTGGGGGTTTTTTTTTTGGTCAAACCTCTTCCTTCCCTGGTGTGTTTGGCCTGTGACGGATGTAATCCCTTGCTTTTTATGGCGGTCCTTTCCCGGTCGTTCCGGCGATTCTCGATTTTGGGCCCATTTCCAATTTTAAATCCGTACGTAGTAGAGTAATTAAAAGTCGAGATTCCTGGGAACTAAATAACACGGGGCGGTCTGACCATAGCCGCAACACTCGGGCTCCTCGCACGCCGTGCCGCTGCGTGGTGCTGGTCATAACATGATGGGGCGTGGAATGTACATATGACATATGAGGTGTTTGGGTTCTTATGGCCAGGAAATAATAGCCCGAGGTTGGTGAACGACGGGCATGGGCGTGTGGGCGTGCATGCGCTTGGCATGGCTGGTGGATAATAAACGGGACCAGGGAGGCGGTGCCGAAGTGCGCTTTGTGTTTGCTTGCAAATTGTTGCTAAAAAAACTTTCAAAAATGCCTTTTCAGTTCGGGTTGAAAAACACGTCCTGATTGATATTGCTGCGGCGGCGTGCAGCTCGCACAATAACGCACGCCGCCAACCATCCAACGCGATCAAGCACCATGCGGCTCCGACTGGTCGCGTATGTCGTCAAATCGGATCTCCTTTTCTGGCCAAGTGCCAGTATCAGATCAGTCTGGCTTGGGTTTTCATCACACGCACGCGCACGCATCTGCTGTGGTTGTTGATGCGCCAGTGTGCTGTGCTGTTCTTGGTGGTATCACAATGTTGCGTTCCCGTCCCTGCCCCTCTCGAGCCTCTCGAGCCTCTCGAGCCTCTCGGGGCAGATGATGCCTATGCGTCCTCGTTTCGCCTCATGCCAGTTGCGGTGAGTGTGTTGTTTGTGTTGTTTGCATGTCGTTTCTTTAGTCGCCGTACGGAAACTACGGAACTACGGAGTTCTGGCAGAAAGGCGGCAAGAGGCCAAGTTGGCAGCGACCCATCTGCTCATCTGCTCACCCCACTGACACCTAGGAGGTCGGGAAGGAGGACCCAGGCCCACGACCCCCCCAAATCACATCATGCATATGTATGCACTCCGTACGTAAGTAATGAAACCGTGCCTTCTCATGCTTCTGTAGCCTGTACCTGCCACGGGCGCTCTCTGACGGTGCTTGGTGTTGTATTGTGATTTATTCTTATTCGCACACACCAGGGCTGTTGACTTTCCAGTGATGAAGTGTTTTGGTGCCATCCTCCTCGACCCTCCTCGACCCTCCTCGACCATGTCTTGCCCGCTCTGCCGCCTTCCCTGCCCTCCCGCCCTTTTGCCCCTTGCTTTGCCCTTTTGCCCCTTCCTCTGCCCTTTCGCGGTTCTGATGATGATGTGCTGTGCTGCTCCAGTTGGTTGCCCTGGCTCCTGGAGCGCCTCCTGCCGCTTCTCATCTAACCCAACTCGTTCCTTCCCTTTTCTGTGCTCCCTTTTCTGTGCTCCCTTTTCTGTGCTCTCTGCTCCCTGCTTGCTCCCTGCTCCCAAATCTTCCCATACACGCATCCCCAAGAGTATTTGAGGACGCAAGTGGCCGCCTCCCTCCTATTTTCTCTTCACCCATTATCTGGCCATTTCGACATTCAGCATCAGCCATCATGGCTTCCTTGGAAGATCTCTAACACACGCTTGATCCCAGGCTTCTTCCTTGTTGGACGTTCTCTACAAGCCCGTTGCCCGTCACCCATTACCTGGTGTTGTCGTTGTCCACCCCCCCTCCCATACCTCCTTCGTCGCAACCAACCTGTTCGCATAATTCCCGTCCCATCTTTAAGAAGACCCCTACTTTGAGTAAGCCATTCTCGTAGCTACCCCAAATGGCCAAGTACACCGAAAGGGACCTGCAGGAAGCTGTCCGTGAAGTTCAACAAGGAACTTCTCAGCGGTCTGCTGCTAAAAGATGGCACATTCCACGAGCCACGCTGCAAGATCGTCTCAATGGCGGAATCTCGCATGCCGAAGCTCACGAATGTCGTCAGCGCTTCTCTCGTCAGCAGGAGAAGCTGTTGTCTCGCTGGATCTTCCATCTCGATGCTCTCGGAGTTCCTCCCACACAGGGGCAGTTCGAAGAATTTGCCAGCCGCATCCTGGTTGTTCACGGTGACCAGCAGCCTCTCGGCAAACACTGGGTGCAAGGTTTCTTGAGACGGAATACCGAAGTCAAGCTTGTCAAAGGTAAGACGTACACTTGGGTATTCTTGATTTTCGGAAAGCGACTGTTGGTCAGAGTTGTGCCTAACGCGACAACAAACAGGACATCTGTTTTCTTCTCATCCCTCACTTGAGCCTGGCGATGCGGCTTGCACTGCCGCAACTCACCAATCCAGGAGAATGCGACTTCACGAACCGTCAACACACAACATACTAGAAGGGCAACCCACGGAGAATGATCATCATGAAGAAGCCATGGCGAACTGGGACACTTACACGTACATGGATCACGATTCAGAACTACTGTTCGACACCGAAAGTCTGGAACTTCCAGAATGGATCGAACCTTCTGCGCCATCCCTGGAGGACTACGCTTACCATATTTCAGATTGAGATCCCCCAAAAAATAGATAGACTCAACGCGTACTCTCGCACATATTTGTTCTCCTTTTCTTCCGAGTGCCATACCCTGGCATGGCACTTGGGATATGTTTGGCGGTGACGAGTCTCTGCCATTCATCGCTCACGATGCTATGACAATGATACCTCGACAGGTCAAGTCTTCTGGCAGGTCGATCCGCCGCAGACACCCTCTCAGATGATTACTCTTTCTATTTCATTTTGCCGCATTTGTATGCCGAAACGGCTTGGGCTTGGTCGGAGATCTGTTCGCCTTCTCACGAGTGATTCGGAACTTTACCTGCCTGCTGCAAAGCCGTTGGCAATGTCTTTGAATGCGTGCCGCTGCCTATTGGAATAGTATCAAGGGCTTATGAGCGGCACTTGTTTCAGGGCATTGGTTGCAAGGCGGCTTATAGGCAGTCGGGCTGAAATAAGAATGCAGGCTTTGATTTCGGGCGTGCGCGTACGTGACTGGTGAATGGCTTGTAGCACGGGTCCACGACGAGTAAGGAACGGAAGTCCTCCGTGAAGACGTAAATGGCACCAATGGGCCAGGGGCAACATGGGGCAACATGATGTGCATCATGTTGGCCAAGAAGATCCAGGACAATGATAATGGCACCCCCTTGGATTGGTGCTTGTAGTGTTGGCTAATGCGCTTAGCTTACATGCAGTCTTCCCAGACTCAGTCCGTGGTCCTCGAAGGCACACGATGATTATCCACCGTCCATCCGGCCACTTGGTCGGGTATAAAACTTGTCACTTGCCCCAAGGAGACAACTGCCTTGTATGCTGAAGAAGATGCCGTTGACATTGTCTCTTAGGAGCTTACGTTTTTTGAGTTGCACAATCCTCTGCGCCCTCCTTTCGTGCTGACTTGATCGGCGATGCCTGCTTACACTCTTCAACCCACTACATCGTTGGGCGACAAGTCAGATCAGCCCACCATGGTCATGGTAACGCTCAACATGGCACAGATGGACTGGCTCAGCTCTCCTGTCAGTGAGTCGGTCAACCAAGTCGAACAATGCCGGGGTTCAGCGTTTGAAAAATCCACGCGACAGGACATGATGGGGTTGACCCGACTGGGGGTGCTCTTGAAGGTCACCGAGAAAGGAATCTGCGGGGTGTGACATGTTGGGATCGTGACGATGCTGTTTTTCTCTCTCTCTCAAAACCTTGATGTGTGTCAGAAGGAACTCTCACTAACTTGATCTACGGTAGCTGAGGTCGGCCGATGATAGCTGGATCCGAAAACGTGTTGTGCCTTGAGACAGGAACAGTTCAACTATTGGACATGGCCTCGATGGAGCGTTTACGATTCGTTTATAAGAGCAAGCGTGCGGCCGACGTAAGAGACCAACAGCTCCTTTGCGGATGCGGCACGGTCTACAATCAGGTCAGCCTAAGCAATGGCCAGCAGCCCTGCTCTTTCCATCAAACTCTCTCTCGATGAATAAATAATGTCTCATGAGCACCCAAACTCTGCTGTGTAACATATCAGCCTTGCTAAGATTCTGTGGCTGTTGTGCAGATGCCACAAGGAAGGACAAAGCATGCGGTGACCGCTGCCACGTTGGCGCGAATTTTTCCAATGCATAGACCTGGACCTGTGCTCAAAGACACGATTGAGATCGTCTGAAGATGGGCGCGGCCGAGATGTCAAAAAAAAAAAAAGTCTGAAATAGTGGTCGGAATGATTGGGGCACCGGGTCGGCTCCATCGCTCCGTGGAACGAAGTATCAATTGTAGGGCATATCCAAGTTCATACCGATTCGATGTGACCATTCATGCGATGGCTGCGGGAATGATGAGAAATCATGGAATACTGCTGAAAACGATTCGAGCGTCGTTCCTGTGCTGAATGGACTGGAATGCAGACGGCAGCCTTGGCGGAGCAACGCAAACGTTTGCGTCTCTTGTCGGCTCGATCGGGGTCCGTCAGCCCAGCCGCCAGGTGATAGTGCCGTGAGTGCCACGCGGTGTCTGAGAGCGGGACGCAGCGAATGTTTCAATATCGGCAGAGCTTGATATCTTTTTTTTTTTTTTTTCGTGGTAAAATCGTGTCTCAGTCCTTCAAACGTCAAGAAGTGACATTTGACGCGAATGGAGAGGGGGCAGACGCACATTCCAGCTCGGCCGCTTTCAAAATGTGGCGTCGGAGCATAATAGTCAGCAACGATGCTAGCATCATCCCAAGACCTGCGGTTCCAAATCAAATCATCGCTGTGTTATCTCATCGAAGGGGAGCGATAATACCGATAGCATACGCTATATCCCGTCGGATCAAGATGCCGCCAACCGCGCGCCCGGAGGCGTAATACCGGTCACGAGTACATACGGAATGTGACCGGGAACCCCATCATGGCGGCTAAATAATTGACGATGACTTTTTGAAGAGTAGGTCACGCTTGCCAATTTGTGGCGTTGAAGTCGGCCTCACATCAACCGTTGTCCCGTAGTCGAACAACTAAACTAAATTGCTGCTTCACTCGGCGAAATCCACGCATTGCTGCGTCTTTTTGGCAGAAGCAGTTTTGGCATGAGCCACCCCTGCCAACGCCACGAGCAAACCCCGTGGGCAACCGAAGAGAGTTCTGCCAAAACTGCTTCTGCCAAAAAGACGCAGCCAGCAATGCGTGGCTATTCTTGGATCATGCGGAGTTGTAGTCCAAGTTGGTGTTGCCCTTCGTTCCGCCAATCCGTGCCCTCCTCCACTTCTTTCTGTTCACACCGCCGTCAACTGCATCGAGAACCAGACCAGTTTTCCAAGTCGCTCGCAGCTCGGTCAAACGGAGTGGCTGCTAGACGCGGCCTCGGGCAGGGAATAGCGTGAACAAGTACGACCGAGAATTGTCCCATCCGGAATTCGAGACCCGTATTTTGCCATGATGGACTGGACGACGGCACCAAAGCAAAGCAAGGGGTGGACCGCGGCTTGGTGGCACGGCATGGGGGGCGCTCTTGGGGCTGTTTGGGCAAAAGCAGGACCCCCAACTGGTTGTTGTCTTGATGAGACGCGTGGGCCGTAATCCGTAATACAATACGGATTAGAGTTTCTTCACATTGCCTTTTTGGTGGGCCGACTGGACGAGATGAACGAACGAGCAAGGAAGGAGACATCATGCCCGGTGTGTTTGGCCAATAGCAGTGACCAAGATGGAATTGTCTCCTCCTCTTTTCCCATGGGGAATCTTGGAGCGCATCCACCCATCCACCCACCCATCCACACAGGGGACGGGGATTTACTAATTATCCAACGGTCTAATACGGATGAACTGGGCGGGCACCCTTGATTCAATCAACAAGTCAATCAACATCAATCAACAGTCAACAAGCCGGCCCTTCTCGGCGCTTCTCTACCAACCGATGGGGGCCAGAGCCCCTGCACCCATCATCGGCGTTACCTCGCAGCTCGCCCAGGCCAGGCCAGGCCAGGCCCCGCGAATCCCCCACGCGGGTTCCCCGGACACCCGCCTCGATGGTTCACGCCTCGACCACAGACTCGGCCACAGACTCGAGTTGTCGGGCTGAAGTCCAGATGACTGTTTAGCTGATCTGGACAAGGCTCCGCTTCCGCGGCCGTCTTGTGTGAGCGCCACCCCTGTATCGCTGCTCATCTCATTTTTCGAGCATTGCACCCAAACCATATCCGCGGGAACTGCACCGCATGCGCTCGTAGCCTCATACCCGGTAAGCCACTGTAGACGGGGGGGCGGGATGCGACATTGAGACCCTGGGCAGAGAGACACCCGGGCAGAGAGAGTTTGATCCAAATCCTCTTGCTGGCTCGTGGGATAAAAAGTCGTCCTCACCCCCCTCGCCATCAGCTTGCCACTTGTCTCGCTCTTTGTGTTGTCTGTCTACCCATTGTCTTCCGGGCGCCGCACAAAAAAAGGCATCAATCTTGTCTCGAATTATCCAAGACATTGTACCCTCTTTTCTTCTTAATCCCCCCCCCCCCCTTCCCCTTCCCCTTCCCCTTCCCTCCCAAAAAAAACTTGACAAGACAAGAACAACCTTTCGGAGAAGATCAACAGCAGCAATGGCCACCAGTCTCGAGAAATCGGGCGAGGGCCGAAAGACCTCCGTCACCCTCCACACTGCCCCTGATGTCGAGCACATTGAGGCTCCCGTCACATGGAAGGCCTATCTTCTTTGCGCCTTCGCATCTTTCGGTGGCATCTTCTTCGGTTATGATTCCGGTTATATCAATGGTGTCCTGGGCTCCCGGATCTTCATCGATGCCGTCGAAGCCGTCGGTGCCAAGGAGGTTTCCGAATCCCACACTTCCCTCATCGTCTCTATCCTGTCTTGCGGAACATTCTTCGGTGCTCTGATTGCTGGTGATCTTGCCGACTTCATTGGCCGCAAATGGACTGTCATCATCGGCTGCGTCATCTACGCCGTTGGTTGTGTTATCCAGATGATTACTAGTCCCGATCACGCTCTTGGTCCCATCGTCGCCGGCCGTGTCATTGCTGGTTTAGGTGTTGGTTTCGAGTCCGCCATCGTCATTCTGTACATGTCTGAAATTGTAAGTGACTGGAGTCGTCGTCAACCAGCCTCAGTTTCTCTCCACCAAGAGAAGGCCACTTGGACAGTTCTTGGCTAACTTTTTTTTTTTCCCACTGCAGTGTCCTCGCAAGGTTCGTGGCGCCTTGGTCGCCGGTTACCAATTCTGCATCACCATCGGTATCATGTTGGCCTCCATTGTCGTCTACGCTACCAAGGACAGGAAAGACACTGGTGCCTACCGCATCCCCATCGCCATCCAGTTCCCCTGGGCCATGGTCCTTGGAATCGGCTTGCTCTTCCTGCCCGACTCCCCTCGCTACTTCGTCAAGAAGGGTCAGATCCAGAAGGCCATCGACGCCCTCTCTCGTGTCCGCGGCCAGCCTCCCAACTCCGACTATGTCCAGACCGAGATTGCCGAGATTGTCGCCAACGAGGAATACGAGCGCGCCCTCATTCCCTCCACCACCTGGTTCGGTAGCTGGGCCAACTGCTTCAAGGGCAGCCTCTGGAGTGCCAAGTCCAACCTGCGTCGAACCATCTTGGGTACTTCCCTGCAGATGATGCAGCAGTGGACTGGTGTCAACTTCATCTTCTACTACTCGACCCCCTTCCTCAAGTCGACTGGCGCCATCAGCAACACCTTCTTGATCTCTCTGGTCTTCACCCTCGTCAATGTCCTTTCCACCCCCCTCTCTTTCTGGACTGTCGAGCGATTTGGTCGCCGTACTATCCTGATTGTCGGTGCCGCTGGTATGCTCATCTGCCAGTTCCTGGTTGCCATCATAGGCGTCACTGTTGGTTTCAACTACTCCCATCCCGACCCTTCCGACCCCGATAACAGCCTGGCCGACAACGTTTCCGCTGTCAACGCTCAGATTGCCTTCATTGCTATTTTCATCTTCTGGTTCGCCTCTACCTGGGGCCCTGGAGCCTGGATTGTCATTGGCGAGATCTTCCCTCTTCCCATCCGATCCCGCGGTGTTGGTCTGTCCACTGCCTCCAACTGGCTTTGGAACACCATTATTGCCGTCATTACCCCTTACATGGTCGGTGAGCATCGTGGCAACATGAAGTCATCCGTCTTCTTTGTTTGGGGCGGCCTGTGCACATGTGCCTTTGTCTATACTTACTTCCTGGTTCCAGAGACAAAGGGCCTGTCTCTCGAGCAAGTTGACAAGATGATGGAGGAGACCACCCCCCGCAACTCAGCCAAGTGGAAGCCACACACCACCTTTGCCCGGACAGTCGGTGCTGGTCAATATATCGAGAAGCCCATCGCCACCGTGTGAGGCGCTTCGCGATACCATGATTGCTTAATTTTAATCTTACGAGGAGTTGGTGGTGGTGACGGTGGACGAACATAGCCTTGAATTTGAGCGTGGAGACATTTCAACGGAGGATATTACTCCTTATCAAGTTGTAGATACGACTCGGTACATACTTTACATGTGTATACATACAATTGACAAAACGCAATTGCATTTATTAATGATGGTGTCGGGGTCAACTGGGTTCATGGAGGTGACTGATGCGCTGACGTCATGTTTCAATGTTTAGAGTGAAGAAGTGAAGACGTTCTTCCACTCAGGGTCGCGCGATGTGCTTAGTCACCATGGCCTGATTCGCTCTTGCTTGCAGATTTCCACAGATTAGGCTACGAAATAAGATGGAGAACGGAAGACGGGTGCCCGACAAATCGGGATCCACGTCTACCAACCACGGATTAGTGTGCCCCCCAAGAAAAAAGTGTCCCCGTCATGCATTGCGATTGTCTAGCGGTCTTCATCTCGCCATCATCTTGCGAGTCGACCAGGTTCCCTCCGGAAATTGCATCCTCTCACCCAAGCTTTCTCATGTCCTGCAAGCATGAAATTGTGTCATCAGCTTTGAGTACCCCGTCGACCATGGCAGCTCCGAACAAGCCGCTTTCCCAAGTCTTGCCTCCCCTTATCTTGGGGACGGCCACCTTCAACTATCAATACAATTCCGATCCTTCACAAATGCCATATACCGACATTGTTCGCAGAGCGCTGGAACATGACATCGTGGCATTCGACACCTCGCCATACTATGGGCCATCAGAGGTCTTGCTCGGCGATGCACTTCGGACGCTGACACCGCCCCCGAACCGAGACGGCTATTTTCTCATTACTAAAGCTGGGCGGATCGGGAACAACGAATTCGATTACTCTCCGGCGTGGATACGATACAGTGTATGCCGAAGTCTCGAGCGACTGAGCACGCAATACCTCGATCTCGTGTACGCTCATGATGTCGAGTTTGTCTCTCCGGCTGACGTTCTCGAGGCCGTCAAGGAGCTGCGGCGCATGCGAGACCAGGGTCTCGTCCGCTATGTCGGCATCAGCGGTTACCCGATCGAGGTGTTGGTTTCGTTGGCGGAAATGATCCTGGAGCAGACCGGGGAGCCTCTCGATGCCGTCATGTCATATGCCCATTTCTGTATCCAGAACAGCCAACTGGGCCGAAGACATGTTCTCGAGCGACTGAGCAAGGCAGGTGTCGAATGTGTTCCCAATGCCAGCATGCTGGGAATGGGCCTGATAACGACGAGGGGGGCAGACAATAGTCCCATGTCCTCGTGGCATCCCGCGCCACCTCGATTGCGAGAAGCGTGCCATGGCTTGGCAGAGATCGCGAGAAGATCGGGAGAGCGTCTTGAAGAAGTCGCAATCCGATGGGCCTTGGAGAACTGGGGTCGCATAGGCGCACCCTTTGGCTCTGTTGCGTATCCGCGATCTCTTCTTGCAAGCGCCAGGAAGGACGAAGCCGGCTCACCGGCACGAGTAGGGGTGAGCGTCATGGGAGTGTCCAACGTTGATGAACTCGATGAAACATGGGCGTTGTGGAAGAGCGTTGTCGAGCTGACCAGCCATACCGATGCTAAAGCAGCAAGGAGAAGAGACAGGATTGAGCGCATTGTCAGAGAGCAAATGTGGCCACAGCTCGGCCGCTGGAAAGACTATGCATGGGAAAGTGGCGGCGACACCTTTGTGAACATGAGACAAATCAAAGGTCTTGTTCCGGTGGACGCAGTTGCACAGCGATATGGATTGATATCCAAAAAGTTCTTTGATAGTGCCAAGATATAATGAGACTTGCATGGCGGTTAGCATATAGAGAGCATTGATAATTTCCCTTTTCGTTTGTTAAAAAATTAGACGCGAGCGATTAAACCGAGCAGCGAATCTGCAAACATGATGCAACATTGAATATGAAATTATGCCACGGCCGCTTATGAGAAACAAACACTCAGCATTCACGCCTCACCCACAGCACATTGCCAAGCAAGGCCAATCAAGACGATGATGAGTACAAGGGAGAAATATGAAATCTTTCACCATCACCGTCTACTCGCACATGCATAGGACTGCGGGCATAATCTCTCTTATATCCAACATGACGCGCCGCAAGTCGACTCTGCCCCTCCGACATGGAGGAACAACTGACGCAGCGAGAGCAGAGGCCATCAGTCCCTGACCTCTCCGGGTTTCCTCACGCATTGCTTACACGCTGTCCTGCGCTGCGCCCTGTATAGGAAAGTCATGATGGGAAGTTTGCAGCCAAAGTACTTTTTTGACTTGACATGTAACTTTACCCGTAGTGGCCACCCCCCCTTCCCCGCCAACCTCCCCCCCAAAGGGGTCACGAGGCTTCCACCACAAGAACCCCCCTTCCCTTCCATCAACCCACCGCGTTGTCCCAAACCAAAACCAACATCGCCAAGATCAAAGCAGCTTCCCCAGCAGCCCCGACAAAAAAAAAACCCATGGCAGGCGGACGAAAAGCCAATCCCGCACCGCCCCCCCGACCGACCACCACCCTCGTCGTCGACAATGGCGCCCACACCCTCAAGGCCGGCGTCGTAGCCGACGGCCAGATGGGCGCACCGCGCGTCGTCCCAAACTGCATCGCGCGCGACCGCTCGAGAAAGATATACGTGGCCTCTGAGCTCTCCCGGTGCCGCGACCACGGAGAGATGCAGCTCCGCCGGCCCGTGGAGCGGGGCTTCATCGTGAACTGGGAGGCGCAGAAGGACATCTGGGACCAGGAGCTGCTGGACAATCTTCTGGCGCCGGGGTGCGACCCTGCCGAGACGCGGCTGATCCTCGCGGAGCCCCCCAATGGGCTGCCCGTGTTGCAGACGAATTGCGACCAGGTCGTCTTTGAGGAGTACGGCTTCTCCAGCTACTATCGCGGCATCGGTACGCTCTTCTCAATATTTGTGTCCCGAAACCCCCAAGTTTTAGCCTCCTCTAACTATATAACTAACCCCGTGGTCCCCCTCTTTGAATTTCCAGGGCCAAGTTTCAATGCCTACTGCGACACGCAAAGTCTTTTCCGGACCCCCAAAGATGTTCCGACGGTGGCGAATGCCCCGGCAGAGGTCGTCATGGTCATCGACTCCGGCTACTCATTCACGACCGTCACGCCACTGCTTCGCGGACAACCGCTGCATTCAGCAGTCCGCCGCCTCGACGTAGGGGGCAAGCTCCTGACCAACTACCTCGCGCGGCTCCTCTCCCTCCGCCACTTCGACATGCGCAGCGAGACGTTCATCGTCAACGAGATGAAAGAGAAGGCCTGCTACGTCACGCCAGACTTCAAGTCCCATCTCGAAAAGACCTGGAAGGGAACCAGGGGCGAGAAACGCGAAGCATACCTCACGGGCGCCGGCATCGTCAAGGACTACATCCTGCCTGATTTCCATACGCGAACCCAAGGAACCATGCTCGACTACGACCACAGTAGGCATGCCAAGGCGAGGAAGCTCGCTGCGGCGGGCCAAGTGGACGAGGATGCCTTGCCCTTGCGCAACGAGCGGTTCGCCGTTCCAGAGCTGATCTTCAATCCGTCAGATATGGGCATGCGCCAGCCCGGTCTGCCAGACTTGATTCAGCAGTCGCTGCAGGGTCTACCCATTGGTCTTTGGCCCGGCTTACTGGCCAACATCGTCGTTGTGGGCGGTAATGCCCTGTTTGAAGGCTTCATCCAGCGGCTGCAGAGGGAGGTCGTGCAGCGCGTTCCCGACGACTGCGTCGTGCGCGTAGCGAGACCAGTCGATCCCATCACAAGCACTTGGTACGGGGCTGCTAATCTTGCCAACCATATGGACATCGAGAAGTTGGCCGTCACCAAGAAAGAGTATGAGGAGTTGGGCTCAATTTTGGTAGCGAAAAAGCTTGCCGCGGGGCTGAATCTCACTTGAACTTGGAGCAAGATGGAATCGCACAGGACAGAAACTTGCTTGTTATGAGAATTGGGCCATTTGCACTCAGCTCTCGGTGAGCATATCAAACGTTGGGCTGTGTGCATGAGAGAATCAGATCAGATCGATGAATTCTGCATCCACCAGACAACTTCGTCCACGCCAACCGCCAACAGCTATGCGCACCATCTGGTGTAAGCTATGGGTTGGAAAAGTGCGCCGCCCCAGACGAACGTGTGGGAACAGCACATCACAGCGGCCCTCTTCTTCTTCTGCGGACGAACGGTACGCGGCTCAAATTATATATATTTCACACTTCGCTCCAGAGTGGTGTGTATGTCGCTATTTGATGAAGAGGAGTTTATGTCTCAAGAGAAAAGAAAAAACATTTTGATCATATCAGTCATCATAATGTGCGCTTGGTACGTCCAGATTTCTCTAGGCCAAGCCCAAGGGAGGCAAACGAATTGTCCGAGCCCTGTTGGCCGGTTCCCAGCTCAATTGTGTCTCAAATTAGTGGCCGGGTCACCGTGTCTCTCATCCTCCTTCTATTCAAATCAGCAGGTACGCCGCTTGCATTTAGGTTCACGCGAGTGGATTTCGAGTCTCTGTAGTGGTATTAGAGATTAGATACATGCTCGTGTAAAAGGAAACGTTGACAAGACTTACTGTCGACCCAAACCCCTACCGCGGGAAACGCACCAATCACACTATCGAGATTTCAGTAGATATTCATCGACATGACAAGACCAAAGCTTACAAATTCGGAAGACGAGCCCTCATTGTGGACAATGCAATATCCTGCGCAGCATTTTTTACACACTCGTTGCGTCTTGCTGATACATGTATCGCACTGGCAGACGTTAGCTTACTATATATGCTCGATTTGTGGACGGCTACGTACGTTGTTGCCGCATTCCCAGCAGCTTTTGGAAACCCGATTCTGTATGAATTCGTTAGCATAGATTCGTAGCACACTTGTTGCAAGTTGACAACGTATCATCATCGCTATACTGTCAGAGAGGACACAGATATTGCGTAGGAACCTGCACAAAACGCTGGCTGGGTTTAAACACGAAGCTATCGCCCTCTTGCGTCATGACAGATTCTCTGAGTTGCGGCCCGACGCAAGTACTTGGGCAGCCGAACATTGGAAACAGGTGTTTCGCCGTACCTTGATCTTTGGTGTGCTTTCCTGTAAGTCAAGCATCTGTGCAAAATTTGCCACGCTATCTTCCTCGTCTACGACAATGAAGTCGTTCACCCCAGGAACCTGTGATTGACCTGGCAGCTGGTAGCATGACTCGCACCACCACTTGTTGCAGCAGGCGCAGTATCGTTCGCGAAGACAATCGCCACATCGTGGAGCAAACGATTGACCAGGCTGCGATGGACATGTTGCTGCACGGACGGAGGATGTCGTGATTGGAACAGGACTGAGCAGTGGAATACAGGCTGGCGAGCATGACTCCTGCATTATCAGACCCTCTGGCGCTTCTCCACAGCCATCGCACCCAGCGACAGCATGGGTGGCTATAGCGGGTGCATTGTCTCCCATTATGAGTGGTTGACCGAATACGGGCGAGTTTCTGTGTTGGGGACTTTGGCAGAGTACAGCGTCGAAGGCGATGACCCCTTGACATGCTAGCATGCAGTTGATCCAGTCCAGCGAGATTGGGCGTGTAACAAGACGGCCCTTTTTATGCCACCAGTTATCGCCCTCTTGTTCCAATGAAGAGGACAGTGCTTGCTGGCTTCTGCGGTTCCAGCCTGTGCTTATCGAGCCACTCCTCTTCTCCGAGTGGGCCTCTTTTGGTCCAAAAACGTAGAGGGCTTTGAGCCTTGGTGAGTTCTCAGGCCGACTCGGTCGACAGGCGTATTGCAAGGCACCGCGGAGTTTGGCCTGGTTCAGGTTCTTGACATCGCGAATGGACAAAATACGGACGCTGTAGGAAGGATCATTGATGATCTCATGGCACAAATCAGAGGTCACGGATAGACCATCAAGAATCAAGGTTTGGACATCTTGAAGGAGGTTTTGCCGGCGGATGGCACGGAAAATGCCTCTCAACGGCCCGGAGTAAACGCTATCTTCAATCAGCGGTGCATTCATTTGAAAAAAAGAAGAAGAAAAAAATCGTCATCAATGTATACTCACTCATCTTCAGTCAGGGTCTCATCTAGCTGAACATTGCGCCAGACTTCTCCGCCATTATCGATTGGATCGACGCCGAATTTGGCCTTTTCAACTCGTGTAAGATCGAGATGACGAAATACACCAGGTGTAGAGTTAATGAGAGATCGAAAACCTTTGCTTGTTGAAGAAAGTTGGAGGAGACTGTAAACGGGTAGGTAGGGTGCGATGTTGCGGAGAATCAGAGAATTATGGAGGACATCGAACAGAGATAGTACTATCTCGAGCTCTTCACGCGTTTGACCGTTGATGGTAGCTTGGCTCATGTCAGGCTGCCAGGACACGCGACGGAACAGCCAAGGAAACGGAGAGGTGCGACAGTTGAACAAGAGGTAGGCTTCGGTTTCGGTGTGAGATACCAACAGAGGTATATAACGAGGTGGATGTAGTGGGAAAGGCAGTCGCTTCTAGTAATAGCACGCAACACCTGAGAATGAGTTTTCGATGCAGCGAGTCACCAGACTCTGCGTGATATATGGGTTGTGTTCTGCGATGGCAAGAAAAAGAAAAGGAAAAACAATATGGCTGCGACACCTGTAGTCTGGCCACAGACGAGGACCGGATATAATGAATAGGATGATGTACGGACTAGCTAGTTGAGGGTTTGATGTTTGGGCGTGTGGATCAAGCAAATAGAGATGCCGCGTAAGGTTAATAGCCTGTCATGCTGTGAGCGTCATGTAACCTTGCCAGACCGGGGAGGGTGAGACAGTTCCAATTCACATTCCGCCGCTCAAACGCGGCCAGGTGAAGTATCTTCAGAGTGAAACAGCAGCCAGGGGTGGCATTGGAGCGTTCACCGACACCGAAAAGGATGGCAGGTCTGACCTTGTCGAAGCGTCTGTGTGTCGTTGGACAAGGACGTGGGATGATCGGTGGTGATTGAAGGCCGCGCAGAAACAGCTGGACGGACTCTGTTGAGATTATGGCGCTATCCAGTAGAAAAAGAAAACTGCGGCACAGAGTTGAAAATAGCAACACGGAACCGGGGCAAAATGTGCGTGGCCGACAAAGGCAAAGCCAGACGAGAGGTGCAAATGTGCCTAGGACGTGTGTACGGAGTATTCGACGGCGGACTCAGAGTATGGGCGTGGCACGAAGCGAGATATTATCAAGCTTCTTATCGACCCTGAGAATGGCACTGTCAACACCATCAGTCAATCGAAAGCGCGATCCGGACAACGTGTGACGCTTATCGGCCCACGCGGACATGAAGTGTCTCTCGAGGTGGATGTATTAGGCGGGCCGTGCAAGCCGTGGTCTGGCGCCAAATGCGGTGGTGAAAGGCGTCGCATCCGGATGGGGGGAGTACGGAGTACCAGCAGGTCAGTTTGTTGACGAATATGGTGGTTACTCAGCGACTTGCTATGGTCCGTTGAGGAGGCAGGAGCGAGAATGACGGAGGCGGGCGGGGGTCAGGTGAGCCAAAGGGAAGGGGGAGGGAAGGGGGAAGGAAGGAAGGGGTCTGGCGTACTCCGTAGATACGGACGTAATGCTTTCACGTACTCGGTACTCCGTCAGTGCTCAACAACGTCCATGATACGTGGTTGGTCTGAGGACATGATTGATGGCTTGATGCCCTGGATGCCCCTGCAACTGCTACCAGACTACTACGGACTAACAGACCGTCACACGGAGTACCGAGTACAGCTTGGCAATCTTGACGCATTGCTTAACTCCTCGTTTATTTCATCTACATAATCCGTAGAATAAGCAACAACTCGCCATCGGGCAATCAGACCGGGGTCTCGTAAGGATTTGGTCAAACGTGGACACCAAATCGTTTCTCATCTCTCCCCGGATTACCTCTTTGAACCAACCTCCTGTCGGCTTGCCCCGCGGGCGTACAGATCGACTGCCGATCTTATCTGCCATGTTGGCAAGGGTGTAGCCATTTCCTTCCTCAACCAACCACCCGGTAATCTTGCAGAGACAATTCGTCTTACTAATAACCTGAACCGGGTTTGGGCAAAGGGTCTGGCGGGCCCTGGCCGACGTCACCACTGGGGGTTGTGGACGGGAGGGTTCTTTGGTGTCCATGAGGTCCAGCGATGGTGTCGACGCCGCATCTCGTCCCCGGATTTTTGAGAGCCACCTCGTTGAGATCTGTCTTAGCTTAATTGCACCGGACCTTTAACATGCACTACTTGCTGCCGGTGCAGCTTGCACTCCTTCCCTCCAATCCAGATTGCAGGACCGCTGCAATACAGAGACCACTGAGAGAGTTGTTCCATCAACCGCGCGAATCCCGTAGCCAAGACGGCGCGATCCTACTCTAATTCATGAGACTGGACTTTGCCAAGGCTGTGAAGTGTGCATTGGCGGGAACGAACGTCTTACATCCTGCGACGTGTCGACGGGCTTGCAGCACCAAAGATGCCCCCCCTGGCTTGTAAGACGAATATCCAAAATTGCCCCCCCGGGAGCGGGCATGGGGGGAATCCGTGTCACCTCGTTCCATTACTTGTTTGCTTGTCTACTCCGTGGTCGCGGACTTGGATGGACATGGAAGCAACCTGACAGTGAGTGCACCGAGTAATAAGCACGACTTGTCAAGGGATTTGTGGACTACACCGCACATACAACTTGAGTCGCAGATGGCCGGGTGCATGAAATGAACATTAGGCTCCTGAGAGATAATGGACTATTCATGTCCGAAACGTCTGTCTGAATGCCCAATGAGCGCCCATGTGGATGACAGGCAGAACAGTCTCTCCAATTGCAGATTCGTTTCGCACTCGTGTCACCTGAAACTTGATATTTGACCACGGATGACTGCCTGCTCCGTATTTGTGAGGACGAACGCCGTGGTCCACGTGACTGTGGCATCCAATCCTCGCGTTACCAACCAACATCATGGAAATCGGTGGAATCCGCTGACTGAGCAGTGAGCACCATCCATGCCATTCGCATCATCTCCGTCGCATCGTCTCCGTCGAGGCCGCTGTGATTCCATCATGGAGGATAACATAGCTTCGCTTGATATTGATCTAATTAAATCTTGCAATGTCTTTAATCACCAAAGCTTTCGTATTGAATTTTTCCAGGTTGCGCGTGATCCTCTCTTTTCCCTAGGCCGAGTAAAGTACCCGAGTCGCAGCCGGCTCTTTTTGCGTATCCCCAACGTCATAGGCCGCGGGTGATTTTTTGAAATCAGCAACAACAACAATGTCAGAGCAACCGGCTCTGCGCTGGTCGGCCTCTCTCCGCATTCTGCCTTCCGAGTCTACCTCGGCAAGGAATCTATCTGGAGACAAAATAATTCTTCCTCAATCCGCATTAGAGCAACTTTTGGCAGCCGCGCCGTCCCAACCGACATCGGCATCAAGTTTTACTGCCTGGGATCCATCAAACCCATATCGATCGAACAGCTTCACGACTGATCAGCGTCAGCAACTGCCACAACCACTGACATTTCGACTTGTGAACGGGCAAAATGGAAACGTCGTCTTTGCTGGCATTCGAGAATTCTCGGCCGAGGAGGGAACCGTAGGGTTGAGCTCGTTTCTCACCGACGCGCTAGGCATAGATCCTGAGCAACTTGCCCTCAACAATGGAGATGAAACCCCAGATAGCCTGGCTATCGGCCTGACTAGTGACGAAAATGCGACAGCCTCGAGCTCGATGCGTTTAACGGTTCATGCAACGCTGGTGCCAAAAGGCACGTACGCGAGACTGCGACCTCTCGAGGCAGGTTACAGCCCAGATGACTGGAAACCATTGCTGGAGAGACATCTTCGAGAACACTTCACTTGCCTGACCAAGAACTCGATTTTCTCGGTGCACGGTGTCAAGGGGGAAACATTCAAGTTCTTGGTAGACAAGCTCTCTCCCCAGGGCGATGGGATTTGTGTCGTCGACACCGACCTGGAGGTGGACATCGAGGCGCTCAACGAAGAACAAGCTCGAGAAACAATGCGTCACATAATGACGAAATCACAGAACGAGAGTTCTGGAGGCATAACAAAGGGTGGTGAACTTGACATATGGAAAGACGTCGCCGCCAGTGTCCAGGCAGGAGGATACGTCGACTACATCCTGCCATCGTGGGATCGATCACAAACTCTCACCATCACCATCAGTGACATAACGCAAGAAGACAGCCTAGACTTGTTCGTCACACCACGATCGTCGAGACAAAGAGCGATACCGAGAGAAACAACACATGTATTTGGGGACTTTTCTCGCGCAGAACATGGCGTAAAGATTCTTACGATACCCCCGTCCAGCTCTGAGCTGGATGATGCTGACTCGATACTCGTTTCTGTTCATGGCTCTGCCTTTGGTGCGCAGCGTGAAGCCGAGCCCGTATCGTTTACGATAAGGGCCAAGTCGGGGTCACAAGAGAGCCATGCCGCCAGCGACAAGATGGAAGTAGATGGGGCAGAGCACAACGCGGACGAAGAGCGGTGCAAAAACTGCCGCCAGTGGATTCCCAAACAAACAATGGTTCTTCATGAGAGCTTTTGCAGCAGGAATAACACGTCTTGTTCAGAGTGCCATGCCGTGTTCAAAAAGGACTCTGAAGAATGGCGCATCCATTGGCACTGTCCCCACGACTCAGGCAAAGGCAATTCACGCGCCAGTCAGATCAAACATAACGCCGTATTCCATCACGATCGTCTATGTCAAGATTGCGAATTCTCAACGAATTCATTGCCAGATCTCGCCCGACATCGAACATCTGACTGTCCCGGAAAGCTGATTCTCTGTCGATTCTGTCATTTGGAGGTCCCTCAAGAAGGCGATCCATCCAATCCATCGCCAGAAGTGGTTCTCTCCGGTATGACGGCTCACGAGCTCGCGGATGGCAGCCGGACAACCGAATGCCACCTGTGCGATAAAATTGTGCGACTTCGTGACATGGAGACTCACATGAAGCACCATGAGCTCGACAAAGTCAGCAAAGGTAAGCCTGCCATATGCCGCAACGCGAATTGTGGAAGGACTCTCCATGGCGTGGGGCCACGAGGTCAGATTGACGCGGGGACTTCTCAAGGTCAGGGGCCCGGTAACAATATTGGTCTTTGCTCAATATGTTTTGGTCCGCTGTACGTGAGCATGCATGACCCTGAGAACAAGGCTCTGCGCAGACGAATCGAAAGAAAGTATCTCGGACAGATGATGACGGGCTGTGGCAAGTCTCACTGCGCCAACGAGTGGTGCAAGACGGGTAGGGCAAATACAGGGCTCGAGGCCAAAGGTTCTTCTGCCTCTGCCGCGCTGCCTCTCGTGAAGCCATTGGTAGAAAAGGTATCCAGTGCAGAGGGAAATGTGTACTTTTGCGTGGATGAGACAAACCAGAAGAGAAGGCAACTTGCAGAGCTGATAGCTGCAGAGAAGGTGTGGGATTTGGAATGGTGTGTTGCAGCTGCGGAGGCTGAGAACGGGAATCTGAATAGAATGAGGGAGTGGTTGCAGGCTTGGGCACCAAGGAAGGACTCGAGGAGATAAGATGTGATGACAATTTGCATGGGGCGGAGTTTACACACGGTAGAGTTGTTTTGGCGCGTGATAGCTGCGTGATAGCTGCGTGCTGATGGGCGGATCCGATGGAGTGCAAGCTGCTTCCAAACACGCAATTGACCCGCCCTGTTTGGGAAATGTCCATTTCCATCTCCCACAGAGTGCGGTGACATAACCGTGGATTTTTTTTTTTTTGCGCTGGAGATTTCCGGAGATTTCATGCACATGACTCACACGATTGCGCAACTTGACTTGTGCACGGGGTTCCCGGTATTGCACTAGCAGGGAATTGTTCAGACTGATTCGGATGAAGTTTGATGTCCGATCTGTGGGAGCTTCAACTAGTAGGAAACCTCTTATGGAGTTCCTGTTCCCAGATATGCCATTGGCTGGCGGCCAGAGGTCGGAAGTGCAGACGTGGGAATAGTTTGATCGAGGAGCCGACGAAGCCATGACCTCACCTCAAGTGGAGCTACATACACTTTATGCACTGAATGAGCAACTGGCAGACTGTTTACTCTGCGTTGCGTTCTGGCGAAGAATTGCCATGGACGTCTGGAACGATCCCATCTTGATTCTCAAGCTCCCGGAAGTGGGTGCTCGTTTGTAATGCTGTTTTGAGAACACGAACAAAGCAAGCAAGACGTTTGGAGCCCCAGCCAGTCCGCACCAATGGCGTTTGTATGCATGTTTGAATGACTGCAAGTGTAGCCCGTTCCGGTCCCACGTCGATGCAGGCTGCCCACTGTTGGACCGCGAAGCTAGGGTTCAATGTGATCGCATCTATTAAGTTATCCGACCCTATAAGAGGGTACGGACTATAGTCTAAATACCTAAGTACCTCTACTATTAGTAAGGTACTTATATAGTACTAAAATATACTATAAAGTTATAGAGGTCTTAGAAAATAACTAGCTAGGGGTAGACTCTTATCTTAGCTAGTTAAGTAGTAAGACTATTATATAGCTAGGATTAATTATACCCTTATAGGTATAATATACCCCCCTAGGGAACCTTATTTAAGGTTCCTTATAATAATTCTAAATTAATAAAATTAGTTAAATTAATATTATAATATTTAAATTAATTCTATAGTATAGAAATATAGTTAATTAGTTATAATTCTATTGTTGGAACAAGCATGATATCAATCGCGCTTGGCAGCCGCAATTCCCTTCGGCTGAAGGGCGGCCCGACCGGAAGAAGGTCGGCTGCTGCGTGTGTGTGCGTGCGTGTGCGCGTGCCTCCCTTCCTACCTACGGGCAGGCCTGCGATAGGGCAGGGCCCGGGTCACGTAACCCACCCACATCACGTGACCCACATAGCTACAGCTGCCTTTTTCCCTCTCACGGGAGCCCTCTCTTTTCTAGCTTCCTTTAATAGATTACATAGCTTATAATAGATTATTTAATTAATACTATTACAAGCGCGCCTAATTAATAACTAGCTATTATTATACCTAGTAATTCTAATACTAATTAGTGGTTAACTTTATAACCACTTTTATTTATAAATACCTATTATTTTTTAAAGACACTATAGATTAGCTAGGTTCTATCTAGAAGAGACCTTTATAGAAGTAGTGTAATTTAGCTAGCCTATTAAGGTAATAAGAGTAGCTTTATTATTTAAGATCCCTAATTATACTAAGGAAGAAGCTAACTCTAGCTAGCCTATTAAGGCAATAAGAGTAGCTAGAAGAAGCTAAAGCCTAAACTAAGAAGAAGAGTTTAACTCTAGTAGCTAAGCTATCCTATTATTCTTTAACTTAGTGTATTCTATTATATATAAAGCTAATTACTAGAGCTTATAATCCTTTATATCTCTTTTTCCCTAATCCCTTTATTATTACTTCCCTTATTCTATCTCCTCTAATACTATAAGTTATAATAGTTAATAAGAAGGAATAACTATAAAACCTAATAAGTTATAATAGCTCTTAAGTAGATCCCTTAGAAGCCCTAGAATTTACTATCCCCTTCCTCTATATCCTATAGTAACTATATTAGTATATTATAGAAGAAATACTTACTAGGGTAGATAAATTTAATATTAAGGATAATAATATACCTAAGATATAAGTAGCCTATATCCTCTCTTAGGTTAAGGACTATATAATATAAAAGATATATAAAAGATTACTCTTTATAGAATTTACTTAAGATTTTAACCTATAAACCTATAGTAACTTTCTTAAAACCCTAGTTATAGTCCTAAGGCACTTATAGGACTACCTTATTAACTCTAGAATCTATATAATAATTAACTAGAATATAAATATAGTAATAAACCTCTAAGAAGTCCTTAACTAATAGGAATTCTACTTCTAGTTATAAGAAAAAGTAAAGAATACCTAGAAGAAGTATAATAACTTCTAAAAGAATATAATTAAGAATAGTAACTTCCTTAATAACCTCTATAAGAATAATAACCTCTAGGACTAATAGAGTATAAGGACTACTTATTCCTCCTACTAACCTTTATAACCTCTATAAGGAGTAATATTAGTAACTTTTCCCTAAGAATAGAACCCTTAGCCCCTTCCTTAAATACCTTAAGCCTTATAAGCCCTTCCTTATTATCCCTAAGAACCTATATTTACCTAGTAAAGAACCTCTACTCCCTAATAATAAGCCCTTCCTATTTACTAAAGAATAATATATAAACCTACTAATAATCCTCCCTTTAAGCCTCTATAACTAATAGTAAAGCAGATCTTAGACCTTATTAAGATATATATATCTAAGTAGTAATATAATACTAATAACTATAATATACTTAAACTAAAGCTCTAAATCTTTAGGTAAAAGTATAAGCTTCTAGATATTAAACTAGAATAAGCTAGGTATATATTTAAAGTAATATTAAAAGGAAAAGCTTATTAGTACTACTTAGACTATCTCTTTAAACCTAGTAACCCTTAGGATCTCACTACCCTAGTAAGAAGAATAAAGGAGAGATTTAAAACTAAAGATATAAGGTAGAAGTATCTCCTTAAATAGTATAATACTTTACTCTAGAAAACTATTAATAAAAACCCTAATAAATTAAAGATAGAATACTTTAATAAGCTTATTAAGAGGCTATTAACCTTATAGTAAGCTATTCCTAACGTAGGTTAATTAGAAAGAGCCCTTAGGAACTAGATTATAATTACTTATAATAGGATTCCTAAGTATAGAGGGTGCCTTACTAACCCTCTAGATAGCCTCTAATAATTCTATAAGTATATATATATAATAATCTAGCTTATTATAGAGGAATCTAGTAGTTAATATTAATTCCCTACTAATACCTAGACTCCTAATGCCTTCTAGACTAATAGAAGGTATAATAGTAAGGGTAAAGAGTTAAGATACCCTCTATAAAGGTAGAAAGGTAGAAGAGGCCCTCCTTATATAAAGAAATATTATATATATAATAAAGAGGGATACTAGTTAATAAAGTATCCTAAGGAAGAGTATAAGAAGGTATACTAGTAATATAAGAACTATTACCTAGTAAATACCTTATTATCCTTACTAGCTTTATATAATACCTTTCTTACCTAGTATAAAGGTACCCTAGTAAAAGATCCTACTTCTTATCCCTCTAAAGTTAATAAGGTTACCTAGTATATAATAAGCCTTAGATTTAACACTAAGCTAGAGGGAGAGGAAGAAGAAAGGGTACCTATAAGCTTCTTTACCTATAGTATAACCCTTAATAATTAGAAAATAGTTAAAGTCCTTATAAATTAAGCTATAATATATAAACTAAGTAAGAAAAACCTATTTAATAATAGGAATACTACTAGGCCTCCTTATCTATTCCTACTTAAAAACTATTACTTATCTAAGGCCTTCTAAGGTATTATACTAGATACTAGAGTAGTATAGTTCTCTATAGTAAGCTAATCTTAAGTTATAGTACTATAGAAGATAATACTAAAGATTTATCTTAATACTATAAGGGTAGGTAAAGTAGTTATTATATTTAGTAGAGGCTAGCTAATTATATTACTTAGAATAATTAATATGCCTATACCCTTTAGTAATATTACTTTTTATATAATACTAATAAATACTCCCTTCCTACTTTACCTTAATAATATAGGCTAATTAAGAATTAACTTTATTACTACTAAGAATATCCTCTAGTAAGGGAATATTAAGGTACCCCTAATATATAAATAGGGCTATATATAGATACTACTAATATAAGATAAGAAGGTAGTAGTATAGAATTATTTAACTAAGATTAAATTATAGTGTTTATATTGCCGCTTTAGTTATCCTTTAGTATACTAACTCTATAATCTCCTAAGTAATATAGGGCATAAGATTATCTTTAAAGCTATTAAGGTAATATTAAAGGTATACTACTAGTGCTAAATAAATACTAATAGCCCCTATTACTTTAAATTTACCCTTAAGAATAAGTATACCTTTAACTTTAAAGTAATAGTTAATATTATATACCTTAATAGTAACTACCTAACTCTCTATATAGTAGATATAGCTATAGTATTCTATATAGTAAGATTCCTTCCTAATATCTTAGCTAAAATAACTTAGAAAGCTCTTAGAATATGCTAGATTAATATATACTAAGGACCTCCTAATTAGATTATTACTAATACTAGCACGAACTTTTATGGTAAAGAATTTCGTTAATTTGCGGCATTAATATTAATCTCTATTAAAGAGGTTCTAATTAAGGTATATTATAGTATTAGAAAAGTTAAGAGATATTATAGGCTACTCTAAAGGGCCTATAATATTATCTAAAGAGAATGCCTAATAACCCTAGAACCTATTACCCTATAGATAGCTATAAAAGCCCTTAATAATACTATAGGTCTAAATAGCCTTATTCTAACCCTCCTTATCTTTAGTGCCTACCCCTATATATTAAGTAACTCTCCTTTATTACTAGAGATCTTATAATATATTATTACTATATAAAAGGTAATAAAGGAAGTTAAGTGCCTCTATATAATCTAGAAAGTTAGTAAAGCCCTTATAGTAAGGAATAGTCTAAATATAAGCAAGACCCTTAACCTCCTACTTAGATTACTAGTCTAAGTCTAGCGTAAAGGTAAAGGTTAGTAAGGCCTATATAACCTCCTCTTTATTAATAGAGAGACCTATACCCTTAACCTCTTATAAGGCCTAAAGGCCTTCTACTTAACTTCTATTAGGCCTTATTATAAGGATCCTAATGTAGAAGCTCTCCTACCTTAGAAGGGTAGAGAAGAGGGAGAGGCCTAAACTAGGCTACCTAGTAAGACCCTAGAGATCCCACTAAAGAGATACCTAGGTAGACCCTAAAAGAACCCTCTAGTAATTATTAATAAGACTAATATGTTTATCTTAGCTAAGGAGGAAGCTAACCTTAACCTTATAATTTAATTATATAAGGAAGGCATTATTATAACCCCTAGCGTACTATTTAAGCTCTCTATAAAGACTAAGATTAATATACTAATTAATTAGGGTATATTTAAATTTATTACCTATAATAAGAGAGAGTATAGTAGTATATAAATCTTTAATTTATAAATTATTAATAAGGTAAAAGGCTAGATAGGCTAGCTATATAAGAAATTAAGGCTTATAGTATAAGGCTTTAGAGATAAGGCAAAGTAAGTAATCTTAATATAGGCTCTAATAATCTAATAAGCTAGTTAATGCCTTATTCTTATAATAGCACCTTCCCTCTTAATAAAAGGATTTATCCTATAGATTTGTAATATTACCTAGGCCTATATCTAATTAACTATACGATTAAATAGGGTAATCCTTATATAGTTTCTAACCTAAATCTATAACTAATACTCTAAGGGAATAATTATAAGGGTAATTAAACCACTCTATAGTATTACAGAGGCTAGAACACACTAGTGGGTTATATACTATAGGCACTATAGAGAGAAGCTCTAGATAGAGACTTCTATATATAATCTATACCTATTAGTAACTATAGAAGATAGCCTAGAATTTATATATATAGGTATATAGACTAATAATACTCTTAGGCTATTAGATAAGGAGTTCTTTAAGAAAGAAGAGAGAGAATTAACTATAGTGGCTTTTATAGTAAAGCTAAAGTAATTCCTCCTTAAGAATAATTTCCTAACCTTTAATAGGGAAATTATTAAATTAGTAGCTAGTGTGGCTATTTCGCTTTAATAGAAAGGCTAAAGTAGTAAGCTTAATTTAATCCTACTTATAGATTTAAAGTAGAAGTATATTAAATAAAGGGCTTAAGGCACCTATATTACCTTAATCTACTAACTAGAAGCCTACTATAATCTATCTATTACTACTTAATACTAAGAACTAATAATTAAGAATATTAAAGACCTTAATTACTAGATCTAATAGTAGATAGATTACCCTAATTAAGGCCTAATATTTATTCTAATTAACCTTACTAAAGCAAAGCTATATATATTTATAGATAGGTTATTTATAAATAATTAGGACCTTACCTTATAGCTTAGTTATATACTAATCCTTACTAATAAAGACTATAAGAATAGTAAGTTTATAATTAAAGGTAATATTATATACTTTAGCTTAATAAAGAGTAAAAGAGTTATATAAAGTATACTTACCTCTAAGGTCTATAGTATAGTTATTAGTATTAATATAGTATATATAATAGCTACTACTCTCTATATACTTATAAACTAATTAAATCTCCCTACTATACTAATTATAGTATATATAGATTTATACTCCCTCTATAAGTACCTTATTAAGCTTAGTATAATAAAGAAGAAGTGCCTAATAATTAATATTATAGCCCTATAATAGTTATATAAATACTATAAGCTCTATAAGATCTATTAGATTAATAAAGTAGATAACCTAGCTAATACCTTTATAAAGGTATTACTAAATAAGGCCCTAGAGTAGTTTATCTCTAGTAACTAAATAATAATCTAGATAGAAGGGTAGGTAATCTATATAAAGGATAGCCTCTATAAATAGTAGTAGGAGGGTAACCTATAAGGAGGATAGCCCTATAGGTAGTAATATTAGGGGACTATTAACCCCTATATTATAGGGAGAAGTAATCTTCCCTAGTATTAGGGAATTATTAACCCCTATACTATAGGAGAATATAGATCCTACTCTCTTAGGGATAGTAAAGGAAATTAAAGAAGGAGTAATACTCTAGGGGGAGTAGAAGAAGAAAAGGAAAGAAAAGCTATATAGCTCCTTCTCTAATCTCTAAGAAAGGCCTCTAGTAATTCTATAACTCTATATAATCTATATAGAGTATAGAGCTATAAAGGAGGTTCTCCTTTAGATTTATAAGATACCTATACTTTACTTTAGTAGGAATAGAAGGGTAGATATAGGGGATAATAGGGTTAAGAAGAGGGGTAAAAAGGAGGAAAAGAGATAATAGAATAAGGGAGTTACTATATAGATATTATTAATAATATTAGGAAGGGAAAGGGATTTAGAAAAAGGCCTACTTATCCTCTTAGTAGGAGGTTAAAGATAGATTATTACTTTCCTTTATTATTACCTACTATAGGTATATACTACTTTCCCTTCCTTTCCTTTATTAGTCCCCTTTATTAAGGGATTATAATCCTTTCTATTATTATCTATTACTTTATTAGTAATTAATATTATATATTAATAATTATATTAAAAAGAGAGTTCCTAGTATTAGAATAAGTATAATATTAATTACACTTAGTAGCTATAATTCCCTTTAGCTAAAGGGCAGCCTAACTAGAAGAAGGTTAGCTACTGCGTGTATATGCGTGCGTGTGCGCGTGCCTCCCTTCCTACCTATAGGCAGGCCTGCGATAGGGCAGGGCCTGGGTCACGTGACCCACCTACATCACGTGACCCACATAGCTGCAGCTGCCTTTTTCCCTCTTACGGGAGCCCTCTCTTTTCTAGCTTCCTTTAATAGATTACATAGCTTATGATAGATTATTCAATTAATACTATCACGAGCGCGCCTAATTGATAACTGGCCATTATCACACCTGGTGATTCCAACATCTATCTAAATTAAGGTTATTATATAATACTTACTCTTTAGGTTCTTTACTAAGTATATTAAAAGGTAGTTATATAAGTCCTAATACCTTATAGAAGCTTATAAAAGTATTTCCTATAAGAGGCTTTATAAGGCTATTAGTAATTATCTCTTTAGTAATAATCTAGGTAATATTAAAGGTTCCTTTTATAATCTCTTAATAAAGCTAGTAGTAATAAATATTTATATACTAAAGCTTTATTATAAGCTTAATAAACTCTTCTTTAAGGAGGTAAATTATCTATATATTATTATATTTAATTTTAAGTATATTATTACCTAGGTATAGCCTAATCTCTTAATATAGTTATCTAAAGGCTATAAGCTTTTTATTATAATAAGAAAGCACTAAAAGCTTTACTTTAGTTAATAATATTATTATAGTAGCTTACTGTTGGAATCACCAGGTGTGATAATGGCCAGTTATCAATTAGGCGCGCTCATGATAGTATCAATTAAATAATCTATTATAAGCTATATATTCTATTAAAGGAAGCTAGAAAAGAGAGGGCTCCTATAAGAGGGAAAAAGGCAGCTATAGCTATGTGGGTTATGTAATGTGGGTAGATCACGTGACCTAGGCCCTGCCCTATCGTAGGCCTGCCTATAGGTAGGAAGGGAGGCACGCGCACACGCACATATATACGCGTAGTAGCTAACCTTCTTCTAGTTAGGCTAACCTTTAGCTAAAGGGAATTATAGCTACTAAGCGTAATTAATATTATACTTATTCTAACACTAGGAACTCTCTTTTTAATATAATTATTAATATATAATATTAATTACTAATAAAGTAATAGATAATAATAAAAAGGGTTATAATCCCCTAATAAAAAGGACTAATAAAGGAAAGAAAGGGAAAGTAGTATATACTTATAGTAGGTAATAATAAAGGAAAGTAATAATCTATCTTTAACCTCTTACTAAGAGGGTAAGTAGGCCTCTTTTTAAATCCCTTTCCCTTCCTAATATTATTAATAATATCTATATAGTAACTCCCTTATTCTATTATCTCTTTTCCTTCCCTTTACCTCTCTTCTTAACCCTATTATCTCCTATATCTACCCTTCT
Source organism: Epichloe elymi (assembly GCA_023658475.1). Classification (NCBI taxonomy): domain Eukaryota; kingdom Fungi; phylum Ascomycota; class Sordariomycetes; order Hypocreales; family Clavicipitaceae; genus Epichloe; species Epichloe elymi. Next base: position 1,791,862 of record CP098278.1, on the reverse strand, counting down.
ATCCCTACTAAAGTAAAGTATAGGTATCTTATAAATCTAAAGGAGAACCTCCTTTATAGCTCTATACTTTATATAGATTATATAGAGTTATAGAATTACTAAAGGCCCTCCCTAGAGATTAGAGAAGAAGCTATATAGCTTCTCTTTTCTCTCTTTCTCCTACTCTCTTTAGAGTATTACTTTTTCTTTAATTTCCTCTACTATCCCTAAGAGGGTAGGATCTATATCCTCCTATAGTATAGGGGTTAATAATCCCCTAATACTAAGGAAGATTACTTCTCCCTATAGTATAGGGATTAATAGTTCCCTAATACTACTACCTATAGGGCTATCCTCCTTATAGATTACCCTCCTACTACTATTTATAGGGGCTATCCTCTATATAGGTTACCTACCCTTTTATTTAGATTATTATCTAGTTACTAGAGATAAACTACTCTAGGGCCTTATTTAGTAATACCTTTATAAAGGTATTAGCTAGGTTATCTACTCTATTAATCTAATAGATCTTATAGAGCTTATAGTGTTTATATAATTATTATAAGGCTATAATATTAATTATTAGGCACTTCTTCTTTATTATACTAAGCTTAATAAGGTACTTATAAAGGGAGTATAAATCTATATATACTATAACTAGTATAGTAAGGAGATTTAATTAGTTTATAAGTATATAAAGGGTAGTAGCTATTATATATACTATATTAACACTAGTAACTATACTATAGACCTTAGAGGTAAGTATACTTTATATAACTCTCTTACTCTTTATTAAGCTAAAGTATATAATATTACCTTTAATTATAAACTTACTATCCTTATAGTCTTTATTAGTAAGGATTAGTATATAACTAAGCTATAAGATAAGGTCCTAATTATTTATAAATAACCTATCTATAAATATATATAGCTTTACTTTAGTAAGGTTAATTAGAATAAATATTAGGCCTTAATTAGGGTAATCTATCTACTATTAGATCTAGTGATTAAGGGCTTTAATATTCTTAATTATTAGTTCTTAGTATTAAGTAGTAATAAATAGATTATAGTAGGCTTCTAGTTAGTAAATTAAGGTAATATAGGTACCTTAAGCCCTTTATTTAATATACTTCTACTTTAAATCTATAAGTAGGATTAAATTAAGCTTACTACTTTAGCCTTTTTATTAAAGTAAAATAGCTATACTAGCTACTAATTTAATAATTCCCCTATTAAAGGTTAGGGAATTATTCTTAAGGAGGAATTACTTTAGCTTTACTATAAAAGCTACTATAGTTAATTCTCTCTTTTCTTTCTTAGAGAACTCCTTATCTAATAGCCTAAGAGTATTATTAGTCTATATGCCTATATATACAAATTCTAGGCTATCTTCTATAGTTACTAATAGGTATAGATTATATATAGAAGTCTCTATCTAGAGCTTCTCTCTATAGTGCCTATAGTATATAACCTACTAGTGTATTCTAGCCTCTATAATACTATAGAGCGGTTTAATTACCCTTATAATTATTCCCTTAGGGTATTAGTTATAGATTTAGGTTAGAAGCTATGCAAGGATTACCCTATTTAATCACGTAGTTAATTAGATATATACCTAGGTAATATTACAAATCTATAGGATAAAGCCTTTTATTAAGAGGGAAGGTGCTATTATAAGAATAAGGCATTAACTAGCTTATTAGATTATTAGAGCCTATATTAAGATTACTTACTTTGCCTTATCTCTAAAGCCTTATACTATAAGCCTTAATTTCTTATATAGTTAGCCTATCTTACCTTTTACCTTATTAATAATTTACAAATTAAAGATTTACACGCTACTATACTCTCTCTTATTATAGGTAATAAATTTAAACACGCCCTAATTAATTAGTATATTAATCTTAGTCTTTATAGAGAGCTTAAATAGTGCGCTAGGGGTTATAATAATGCCTTCCTTATATAATTAAATTATAAGGTTAAGGTTAGCTTCCTCCTTAGCTAAGACAAACACATTAGTCTTATTAATAATTACTAGAGGGTTCTTTTAGGGTCTGCCTAGGTATTTCTTTAGTAGGATCTGTTAAAATTATGCTATTTATAGCACTATTTTATAGGCCCACTAGTTGCCTAGTTGCGTTGTTGCAACGTTGGTTACAAGGCGTTGCCTGCAGCGTTGTTAGCTGTGACCTGCGTTCCTGCACACAACCAACCCACAGGCTTGTATGACTAAGCCGACTAGGCTACCCTATAGGGAAGCTAAAATCGACTGTAACTAGGGAACTAGTAGTCGTATAAAAGGCTGATGTATACTGTTCGAATCCTTGATTTTTTCCGGATTTTATGGTATATTTTATTTATAGGGTTGCTTATTAGATTGCTTAGTTGGTGCACGTGGGTGGCTAGATTGTATGGTCGTGAGTTGATTTTTTACTTTTCACATACAAATGAATTTTGCGGAAAATAAAAAATAGCTCCTAAGGCCCGGCTAGCGACCCCCTTCCGTCGATATGGTTAGTAGGTCTATAAGGGGAACTCAGAAAATCCTCTCATTGCTCGTCAGATCGTTCGTCTAGCTAGAAATCTACTATATTTAACTATTAACGCCCTATATCTTGAAGAATCGTCGTATTATAGTGAATCTAGAAGCCGCCGCGTTGAATCTACTAGGGAGGTCTTCCTATCCCTCTAGTACAGATTCCCTTCCATTTTCAATAGGATCTCTAGGGTCTTACTAGGTGGCCTGGTTTAGGCCTCTCCCTCTTCTCTACCCTCCTAAGGTAGGAGGGCTTCTACATTAGGGTCCTTATAATAAGGCCTAATAGAAGTTAAGCGGAAGGCCTTTAGGCCTCGCGGGAGGTTAAGGGTATAGGTCTCTCTGTTAATAGAGAGGAGGTTATATAGGCCTTACTACCCTTTACCTTTACGCTAAACTTAGACTAGTGATCTAAGTAGGAGGTTAAGGGTCTTGCTTATGTCCAGACTGTTATGGACTGGCCTTGGGGCAACTGCAAACAAGCGTCTAAAGTGCGATTACTATTCTTAAAGAGGAAAGAAAGAGCTAAGCAAGAGATTATATAGCGTGTAGCTATATATCCTCCTATGTGTAGTCTATACGCGTGGCATGCGTAGTAAGCCCTAAGTCTATATAACCTCCGCACGCTACCTTATACACTCTCTATGCCCTTTCTAGAGCCCTCCTAGACCTAAGAAGGACCTAAGCCTTAAGCTTAAGTCTATTATATACCCCCTTTTATACCCCTCCCCTCCCTTTACTATATAAGAAAAATTTTTAAATCCTACCTCCTCCTTATCCTTACCTCCCCTCTCTATATATATCCTAGAGGCTTTACTCCTTTAGGGGTAAATTAAACTATACCTATTTCTATACTTACTTTAGACTATTACTTATCTATATATCCCCCTATTCTGCCTTAAATCTATCTAGTGCCTTAGTATCCTATATATTCTCTAGGGGCTCCTATATTAGCTAAATATAACCTTTCTACTTAACTAGTATATTATAATTTACTCCCTAACTAGGGGTATTTTTAGCTATAAGGATCTCCTTTACCTAGTACTCTATAAGGTTACTATCTATATCTATTACTATTAGCTCTAGTAGAGGTTATTTATTAGCTAGCTTCTAGCTTAGTAATAGATCCTCTACTACCCTCTAAACTAAATTTATATAAAAGATTAGGTATAGCCCCCTAGGAATATCTAACTTTATAGTTAATAGTATTAGTACCTCTAGTACCTTATACTTTACTATAACCTAATCTAACTTCTTATATAGTTAGTTTATCTTAATATTTTAAAGGCTTAACTATATATAGTCCCTAACCTAGAACTATTCCGCTAGTCTCTAACTACTATTTATACTTTCTTATTATTATTATTAGATAAAGGCTATTATAGCCTATATTAGGTCTATACCCTCTTTTAAGTGCTATAGGAACGCTTATACCTATCCTTTTAGTAAAGTTTTTAATATCTCTAATAGCGGTGCCTCCTAGATTATAGGCATATTAAAGCTATAGAGCGCTATATTTATGCTTACTCCTATTACTAAAGAATCCCTATTATTTAATACTAGCTAGTAGGCTAGTAGGTAATTAGCCTACTTAAATTATAAGAAGGATAATATTACCTATAACACTGCCTAAACCTCCTAGTTAGCTCTCTCTATACCTCTATCTATCTATAGGTAATATAAGGTTAATAGTAGTTACTTTATACCTACCTTCTTATAAAGCGCTATCTAAAAACCACTTAACTAATCTAAACTATAATCTATAATAATCTAGGTAGGGAACCTATAGAACCGCTACTAATAGTATTTAAACCGCTCTATATATATCTTAGCCTTTATTAATATTATAGCCTTAAGCTATATAAACTTAGAGAGTCTATCTATAATTACTATAAGGGACTATAGGTTAGCCTAATCTTAAGCAGGGAGCTTTATTATAAAGTTAATAGAGATCTATAACTAATATCTATCTAGTGGAGGAATTAGCTTTAGTAAGCCTTATTATAGCTACTAGCTCTTTTACCCCCTATAGTAGTAATAGTTTTATATAAACTATACTATATCCTATAATATACTATCCTAATAGAAGTCCCTCTAGAGCGCTTTAAAGGTAGTATTCCACCCTAGGTAACCTAGTAAGGGTAAGTTATATATCTATTAGATTAAGGTTATAGTTAAGGGTTCCCACTTTAGTATCTAAGTCTAGCCCTAGAATTAAAGTGCTCCTTTTACGCTAATCTAATAGTTTATAATCTACTCCCTTATACCTACTATATTAGGAAACTTCTAAGCCCTAGCCTTTACTACCTTAAGCTATAACCTATAAGTCTTATTATAGGCTATAGCCTAATCCTATAGGGACTAAAGGTACTTATCTATAAATAAGGAGTCTCTAGCTAGTATATCTAGAGCTAAAGCCGAACTATTCTCTAAAGTAGTGCTTTCTAGGGCTACTATAGGTCTAATATTTACATATAGTTATCCCTAACTAAAGCTAAACTATATAGGCATTATTATTAACTATATAATAGGTGCCTTTAGCTTAGTAGACTATGCCTCCTCTTAATAGTGTCTTAATAATATATCTAGTCTACTTACCTAAGTCCCTAGTCTATAATATAAGTAGAAGTTAAAGAGCGCTAGAGTCTCTGCCTATTATACTTACTATTCTAATATCTCTCTTAGGGCTATAAAGTACTCTAAATTCTTATAATCTATAAGTATTATAAATAGCCTATCCACACTTTAGAGCTCTACTAACCACGCCCTAAGGTATAAGATAATCACTAGAAGCTCCTTATTATATATTATATAATTCTATTAAGCTAGCTATAAGTAAGCTAAGTGGTACGCTACTAGATATAAAACCCCTTTATTATTTATCTAGGAAAGGTAGCCTTCTAATGCTATTCCTAATATTGAAAATAGAAGGGAATCTATACTAGAGGGATAGGAAGACCTCCCTAGTAGATTCAACGCGGCGGCTTCTAGATTCACTATAATACGACGATTCTTCAAGATATAGAGCGTTAATAGTTAAATATAGTAGATTTCTAGCTAGACGAACGATCTAACGAGCAATGAGAGGATTTTCTGAGTCCCCTCATAGACCTACTAACCATATTAACGGAAGGGGGTCGCTAGCCGGGCCTTAGGAGCTATTTTTTATTTTCCGCAAAATTCATTTATATGTGAAAAGTAAAAAATCGACTCACGACCATATAATCTAGCCACCTACGTGCACTAACTAAGCAATCTAATAAGCAACCCTATAAATAAAATACATTATTAAATCCAGAAAAAATCAAGGATTCGAATAGTATAAGTCAGCCTTTTATACGACTACTAGTTCCCTAGTTACAGTTGATTTTAGCTTCCCTATAGGGTAGCCTAGTCGGCTTAGTCATACAAGCCTGTGGGTTAGTTGTGAACGCAGGTCACAGCCAAAGCTGGCCGCAGCCAACAACGCTGCAGGCAACGCCTTGTAACCAACGTTGCAACAACGCAACTAGGCAACTAGTGGGCCTATAAAATAGTGCTATAAATAGCATAATTTTAACACTCCCTCTAGAAAAGTATGAGTTAACTAATTCGATACCTAAACTTAGCTCTTTAATAGATATCTAAGTTAACAATAAATTCAATAATAAATCCAATAATAATCCAATAACTTTTCAACTAATATCAATAACTTTTCAACGGAATTCCAGTGTTTTTGTTGATTTTTAATTTTTCGACTTTTTTAGTTGTTTTTAAAGCTAGGCCTTTGTATTTGTAAGGCCTAATAGTTGAATAAATTGTTGAAATTTATCGTTAGGCAGGGGCTTAGTTAAGCCATCTGCAGGCATCTCTTTAGTATTAATGTAGATAACCTTAGCTATACCCTTCTGTACCTTTTCTCTGGTATAGTTAAATTTTAGCAGGGTATGCTTAGTTCTGCTGTGAAGAGCAGGGTTATTAGCGGTTATTATAGCGCCCTGGTTATCGCTAAAAATCGGAACAGGAGGTGCTATAGGCAGCTTAATTTCCTTAAAAAGGCCATAGAGCCACTCTAGCTCCCTAATAGCTTCACATAGAGCATCTAATTCAGCCTCTAATGTTGATAAAGCTATCGTAGTTGCTTTCTTTGATTTCTAGCTAATAGGTCCTTTAGCTAGCTTATAAAGATAAGCATAGGTTGATTTAGAGGACTTATCTCCCGCGAAGTCACTATCACAGAAGCTAATAAGGGTTGCAGAAGCCTTAATAGCGTTTTTAGACCTTCTATAAGTTATAGAATAACTTATAGAGCCTAGAAGGTATCTAAGCAGATGTTTAGCAGCATTTAAGTGCTCTATATAAGGCTTAGCTAACGCTATTAAAAGCCACTGAACCGGAAAGGCAATATCAGGCCTTATAAGGAGCATTAAGTACATAATAGTCCCTATAATACTCTGATAAAGCTTGTGATCAGAGGAGGAAAGAGGTTTAGTTAGGTAAGCTGCCTGTTTTATAATTCCGGGTTGTAGGGGAATTTTAGCAGGCCTAGCATCTTTCATGTTGAATCTCTCTAGGGCTTCAGAAATGTACTAGGACTAGTGGATAGTTAGGGTCCCTTTCTTTCGATTTCTAGTGATTTGAACGCCTAGGAAAAATTTGGCTAGCCCACGATCTTCTATAGGGTAAGCTTTATGTAATAGCTTCTTTAGCTTATTAATATAAGCTAGATCCGGTCCTATTAGAAGACAGTCATCCACATAAGTCGCTATATATGTAGATGTAGTTAGGTTGAAGAAGACAGCCGGGTTAGATATAAGGGGGTGGAAGCCTAATTTTCGAAGAAGTTCCTTTAGGGCCTGCTGCTACTCTCTAGAGCTCTGTTTTAATCTATATAAAGCTTTCTGTAGGAAAATAACCTGCTTTTGAGAGGGATTATAGCCATATTTTTTAAGTAATTTAGCTATTTCAGGCGTAGCAGCTTTGGCAAATTCAACGAATCCATCAGGGATCTGCATATAAATAGCTTCCTTTAGTAGACTATTTAGAAAGGCCCCTATAAAATCGACCTGTTCAACTTCCCAGTTATTACAAGCCGCTAGGGCTAGTAATATCCGCTAACTAGGGGGAATGCTAGTTGCAGCATAGGTTTCAATATAATCTTGACCTTCTATCTGCATAAAGCCTTTTGCAACGAGTCAGGCCTTGTGTTTTATAGGATTATTTTCTTTATCCTTTTTAAGCTTATAAACAAGCCTATTCTTTAGAACTTTTTAGCCCTTAGGAATTTAGTCTATCCCTATAAATTTAAAAGTTCTGGCAGCTAGTAGCTGCTTAAATTCGCTAAAAGTAGCATTAACCTATTTTTAGCTATCCTTGCTTTTTAAAGCTTGTTTCCAGGTCTTGGGGGTATCCGGATTGTTGTTATTAGATGACGATTTAGCCTTTTATTGTGCCTTAAAGCATATCTCCTTAACGAAAGAAGATAGGTTGAAATCATCGATATCCATAGAATCAGGGTTAATTAAAGAATCTGAATCTGAAAACGGTTTTTCGATAGCACCCTTATTAGGGGCGCTAGAGCTTGGGCTCTCTAGGGGTAGCGCAGGGGGTACAGCGGTCGTCCCGGGCGTTGTTATAGGCGCGGCGGGCGCTGTGGGCGCTGTGGGCGTTAGAGGCTTTGGATAGTTATCCTGAACCTCTAGATTATCTCGTGAGATATCGGCTTCTCCCTCTGAAGGATAACTCCCTAAAGGCTTAGGGGACCCTACAGAGCCTATATCCTCTATAATCTTAACAAAGCTAGTCTTAATGACTGACCTTTTAGAGGGTATATAAACAAGATAAACGCTGGAACCTAGAGTAGCAAGCAGCCGGCCAGGGATAGTCCTAGGGGCTAGCTTCTAAAGCTTTGATCTCTGCTCCGGAGGTATTAGAACCTCACAATAAGACCCTATAGCCCTAATTTTCGAGAAGTCAGGCTTATAGATAGTCTTAGGCTCTAAGTTAGCTAGAAATAGCTGCTTAGGGGTTAGGGGCTTAGTTATATTAGCGGTAATGTTAACTAAGTCCACTATGGCTGGAAGGATATAAGACCATAGATATAAAGGCAGCTTAGACCACTAAAGTGTAGCTCTAAGCCAGTCTAGGATAACCCTAATAGCCCTCTTAACTAGCCCATTCTGTTCGTGAATATAGGGGCAAGAGGTGCTAAAGCAAATTCCTTTAGAAGATAACCAGTGCTGAAGTTCGTTGTTAATCTCAGTACCTCCGTCGAAGTGAAGGTGCCTAGGATACGCGTTATATCGGTTTTTCAGGGCCTTAAAGAAGCCCTTAATAGCAGTATAAAGGGTCTGACCTTCTTTATTAGCTAATAAAAAGCACCACTTATACCGGGATTTTTGATTAATAAGGATAAGGACTAGGGCCTTCTTATTATGCGGTATAGGTTCGATTTTAACCGTATCTCCCTCTAGAATATCTAAAACCCTAGGGGGGTCCTGAATAGGTCTTTTAGTAGGTCTTCTAACAGCCTTCGATTGCATACAGGCTATGCAGTTGAAATCCTTGTCTTTGATGGCGGAAAAATCAGGGATCCCTTTAGCTAATTTCGAAGATTTCTTAAGTAAAGGGAGGCCGATATGGCCTAATCGAATGTGCCAAAGAAGGGCTAAATCTAGTAACTTCTTATAACTAGGATCTAGCTTAGAAGATCTATTAGAGCTATTATCCCCTAGCTCCCTCTGTTGCCAGGCCTCTTGAGAATCACAGGCCTCTGGGGGCAATAGACGGCCACTATCGTCACCCAAGTCATTAGGGTATGGACCTTCTAAACCCCCTATAGAAGATGCCTGACTAGGAGGAGCTTCGGTGGGACATAGGGCTGAATCTTCGTCTTCGGAGTCTAATTCTTTGATTTGTTAATATTCCTCGGGATTGAATGCTGGCTGCGGAATTTGAACCTCTATAGGGTAGGAAAACCCTAATTCGGTCTTATAGGCTCTTTGTTGGCTTTGTTGTTGGTTGCAATATTGAGAGCCCATAAAGGAGAGGTGGGTTAAATGCTTGTAGATCTTAGGAGTAGCTTGCCCCTTAATCTGCAAAAAGAAGCCGTGTTTAGTAGGTTCTAATAACCCACAGGGGCTTTTATTGGCTAGGAAAAGCTGATCTTTAGCTAGATAACCTCCCTTAAGATAGTGGGATAAACCGCTAACTAGGTTGGTATCTATACCGGGGAAATATAGGGCATCTAACAGAGCTAAAGGCCTATATTCTGGTGGATTTTTCTTGACCAGAACGTTAAAAACAGCGGTGCCTCTTCCTTTAGGATAGATAGGTCCTCCTACTATAATTATAGGGCCGGTTTGACCTTTCTTAAGAGGCTTAAAGTCCCTAAAGAAAGCCCTATTATTACAAATATGACAAGAAGAACCTGTATTGTATAGAAGGGAGTTTTTAACCACATCATTAGAGTAGCTAAAAGTAGGCTTGGTAGTAGTGTCACTAGTAGCACTAGAAGTATCTAAATCAGATTCAGAATCACTACTATCCTCGCTGCTAGACTCGCTAGAATCTAGTTCTTTAACGTATCCCGTGGCTAGGCTATAGCCTAACGCAAAAGCAGCTTCTTTTCCTTTATTATCCCCGTTGCCACTCTTCTTCTTCTGCTTTTTCTTCCTAGAGGCTTTAGAAGGGTTTGAATCCTTCTTATCCTGCTCTTTAGTGGCGTTAGTAGAGTCCTTCTTAGTATTAGGATTAGAAGGTGACTTCTTTTCCTCGTCCTTAGAATTTCCCTTATTATTAGAAGCCTTATAGCTAAGAGCTTTAGCTATAGGGGAGGTTTTATCCCTCTGTTCTTCTAATAAATCAGCCATTAGGAACTGTAAATTTAAGGTATTTACAGGCAGCCCTTGTGCCCTAGCAGCTCTGATAGTAAATCTTTGTCTCTCAGCCCAACTAGGAAAGGTCTGCTTTAATACGTTGATATAATGGTTTACTTGATCGATAGGAGCGATCTCTACACTACAGAGTTGTAGTCTAGCTAGTAAGTTATTAAAATTAGCATTAAAAGCCTCTAAAGATCCCTTATAATTTAAAAAATTTAGGGAGTGGTAGCTAGCGTATAGCGTACCTCGCTAGATTTTAGCACTCTGCGAATACTGCCTAATAAGGACTTTATAGGCTTCTTTGGGGGATTTTTGCCAACATATAGCTGCCTGCGGTCCTGGTTAATAGCTATCTCTTAATATCATCAAAAGAATAGCTTAATCACAGTCAGCTAGATAGCCTGCTAGGCTTGGATTATCTATAAATTCAGGTAATCCTAGGGCTCTAAATTGTATGCTTAGGGCTTACTTCCACTGATTATAATTTTCAGGGCCTTTTAACTTAGCTCCCTCAGGAATAGAGTGAACCTTCTTATTTAGTTCCTTAATAGCCCCTGTATTAAAGGTAGCTTATAAGTTACTAGAAGGTAAACTCGCAGAATTAGCGGCTAGGTCTTCTACCGGAGCTTTGGTATTTTCTTCCCTTAGCTTAGTAGAATCCTGAAGACCTTGCATAGTAGTCATGGTTTGCGTTAATTTATCTAATAGATCTTTAATGCTAGCCTCGTTTTTTAGACGATTTGACTTAGTATGCTTGATAAAATCAGTTAAGGTCTTGCCTTGTTGTTCAATTTGGCTTTGCATCTGTTGTTAAAAAGCACTGGCTTGAACAGCCGGACCTTCTATTTCTATCCTATCAGGGTCCCTAGGAGGGCTAGAAGGGCCTGCAGCAGGTCCCTTACCCTTATAATTCGGTGGTGCCATCTCTTAAAATTCCCTAGGATCTCAAAAGATATCCTATGTAAGATCTCTAAATTTCTTCCTGTTGCAAATAACGCGCGCTAGAATCTGGTTGTGGTGCAACCTGATCGCGTACGCAAATTATGTGGCGGGGCTGTTTGAAAGGGTGCCCCTCAAGGTCTAAAAGTGGGTCTGCGGTATGCGCGGGCAGAAACGGACCGGAGAAGATTCTCTGCGAAAATTTTCTCAACACCAAAAATGACGGATAGGAATAATAGCTATTGCAGCAGCCACAACGCAACGTAACGTGATGTATAGTGCGTGCAACGTAGTGCAATAGGTCAAAAAGCCTAGTATTAATATACTAGATGTTCGATGATTTAAGGAATGCAGCGTATCTACAGAGTAGATAATATCAATATATAACGGTCGCGGCAGTGAATTAGATCACTAAAAAAGAGGTTATGGTTGTAACTAGATAGTTACGGTTGCAATGTGGTGGTTGCAGGTGCGGCTGTAAATGAATTTCAACACCAAGGGTCTAGCGTTGCGATGCGTGATGCTAGCGGATGAAAAGCTTCAAAAGCTAGCGGTTCCTTTGTAATCTAAGAGCCCACAGGTCTAGTAGAGAGTAACTAGTACCCAAAATCAAGCACTAATCGCAGTAGAATAACGCAGTAATGTAGTAATCTTATAGGCCTTCCGGGCTCATAACCTATTGAAAATAGAAGGGAATCTATACTAGAGGGATAGGAAGACCTCCCTAGTAGATTCAACGCGGCGGCTTCTAGATTCACTATAATACGACGATTCTTCAAGATATAGAGCGTTGATAGTTGAATATAGTAGATTTCTAGCTAGACGAACGATCTGACGAGCAATAAGAGGATTTTCTGAGTCCCCTCATAGACCTACTGACTATATTAACGGAAGGGGGTCGCTAGCCGGGCCTTAGGAGCTATTTTTTATTTTCCGCAAAATTCATTTGTATGTGAAAAGTAAAAAATTAACTCACGACTATACAATCTAGCCACCTACGTGCACCAACTAAGCAATCTAATAAGCAACCCTATAAATAAAATACATCATTAAATCCAGAAAAAATCAAGGATTCGAATAGTATAAGTCAGCCTTTTATACGACTACTAGTTCCCTAGTTACAGTCGATTTTAGCTTCCCTATAGGGTAGCCTAGTCGGCTTAGTCATACAAGCCTGTGGGTTAGTTGTGAACGCAGGTCACAGCCAAAGCTGGCCGCAGCCAACAACGCTGCAGGCAACGCCTTGTAACCAACGTTGCAACAACGCAACTAGGCAACTAGTGGGCCTATAAAATAGTGCTATAAATAGCATAATTTTAACACCTAAGTAGTCTACCTCTACTACTATATCCTTATTAGGGTCCTATTATATAAGAATAGGGTATAATATAAAAGCTAGCTTTAGCGTTTTAAAAGCCTTCTTATATGCCTCTATCTAGCGAAATACTATACCCTTCTTTATTAGGTTAATTAGGGGACCTATAACTTCTAAAAACTATAGTATAAAGTTATAATAAAAGTTAGCAAACCCTAGGAACCTGCGTACTCCTTAGACCTATATTAGGGCCTCCTAATCCCTAATTGCGGTAATCTTCTTATTATCTAGGTAAATCTATTTCCCTACGTAGATAATAAACCTAAGGTACTTAACCTCCTTTATTATAAAAACACACTTCTTAATATCTAGGTTTAACCTAGCCTACTATAGCCTAGCTAACACCCCGCGTACCTTCTATATATAGTCTTTCTATAATCCCCCTATGTAGATTAAGATATTATTAAGATAAGTAGTAATATAGTCCCTAAGGATACTACTAAGTATACTATTAATATACCTCTAAAAGGTTATAGGCATGCCTACTAAACTAAAGGGGCATACTAACTACTTAAATAATCTAAATTATATCTAGAAAGCGGTCTAGTGTTCCTAGCCCTTAGCGATATAAATATAATAGAACGCTGCTTATATATCTAGCTTTATAAACTATTTTACCTTAGCTAAGGAGTGTAATATCTCTTTTACTAAAGGTAAAGGATAATAGTCCTATTCTATAATCTTATTTAGCGTGTAATAGTCTATATAGAATCTCTAACTACCCCTAGGTTTCTTTACTAGTAGAACTAGTGCTATTGCTAATAATAAGCTTACCCTAATCTAGCCCTTATCTATTAAGTCTATTACCTACTTATATATCTCTAGGAGATATTAATATAGCATATTATATAGCGGAGCCTATAGTAGGTCTAGTTTATTACCCTTTATATCCTGCTTTAGGTAAATATAGTAATTAGACTTGCCCTAGTGTAGTAGTAGGGTATTTACCTTACTCTCCTAGAAAAGGTCCTTATAGTCCTATAACTCCTCTAATAAGGACACTAAGAGCTCCTGCTCTATAGGTTTTAGTGTAGTATTAATCTATAGGATAGATATAATTTCCTATAAGCTTATAGTATAAAGCTATATATGCTCCTTCTACTTCCTTACCTAATATACTATTCCTATAAATAAAGATCCTATAATATATATAGTGGGCTTCTCTACCCCTCTATTAGTTATAGCCTGAATCTATAGGTTATTAGCTACTCCTATAGTTAGTTATTAGCATCGCACATTTAAGTTAATATTATAGCGCGCTATCCACAGAGTCCCTAGGATAAGTTACCTTGTTAATCCTAGGATTATATACGCTATAATTAGCATCTCCTATCTATTTATATCTATCTAAAAATAGACAATATATATAATTAATAAGCTTACCTTATAATTCTCCCTTCCCTCTCTTTTTATACTAACTGCTATATAAACTAATCTCTTAGTTAGTAGGGGGATATGTTCTAGTTATAGCTTCTAGACTAGGCATTTACTAATAGTAGTATAGTAGTTATATCCTATATTAACTTACATATCTAAAAAGGTTATCTTATTTATTAATATAGGGACTAAGAAGGGTAATATATCTATATTACTCTAGATATATTTAAAGTTATCCTTAACCTTAACTATATACTATAAAGCCTCCCTAAGCTTCTATTCCTTCTCCTTATTTAAATAACTTAATAAAGGGGATTCTCTTTTTCTAACTTATTACTTAAATCCTTAGAGTTAATATCTTCTACCTTATAAGTATTAATTACTAGCATTTCCTTTAGATAAATAGCGTAATATAAGGAATACTTTATAACTTAGTGCTTATTAGAGCTATATTATATATACTTACCCTTCTTATATTATATATTAAGTACCTCCTAGGAAACCTATTTAGCCTTTTTTACCCCCTACTACTAGTAACCTATAGCTTTCCTAGAGCCTTTCTAGGCCCTTACTATACCTACTAACTAGATATCTATTATTAGCATATTCTTATCTTACCCTAAAGACTAGTCTACCTAGGGAGCTAGTTATACTTAGTAATATAAGTAATGCTTTTCCTCTAAATAATAGGACTTAATATCTAATATAATATTCCTAAACTAAGCTAATACTATAGAGTAGTTAGCCTAGGGAATATTATATCCTATGCTATAGTCCCTTATCTACTTATTAAGGGTAGTGTATAGCTTTAAAAGCTTTACCTTATCTACCTAACCTAGCCTACCTATAAGCATAAGTTTCTATTTAAACTATATATAGAAGTTACTAAACTACTTATATTATTATTATTATAACTAGTTAAGCTTAGTAATAGCTAATTCCTATTAATAAGGGTTATTAAATATTTCCTCTAAGTAATTAAGGAAGTGCCTTATATTAAAGTTTACTAAGTTTCCCTTCTTAAAGTAGGGTATAACCTAGGCTTAAACCTTTACTAAAAGATTCTAGTAAATAAAGTATTATTAGTCCTTAGTGCCTCTAATAAACCCCTAGTTTATAACTAGCTTATAGCCTATAAGACTCTTCTAGGCTATAAAGAGTATCCTATTATTATTAAATAGTGCCTCTATAGGTAATAGCTTTTGCCTTACTTAGTATTAGTTCTTATAAAGCACTTAGATCTATGCTAACTACTCCCTAATAAGTACCTATAATATAGCTAGCTTACCTATTTCTATCCTACTTAATAAAGGTTATACTATTATTAAGAGGTAGCTAAAAGGGAAAGGATATAAAGAAAGTAAAGAATAGTAAATATTATAAACTAGCCTTAGGGTAACTATAAATAAGTATCTAAAGTATAATTACTATTCTTAAAGAGAAAAGAAAGAGCTAAGTAAGAGATTATATAGCGTATAGCTATATATCCTCCTATGCATAGTCTATATATATAGCACGTATAGTAAGCCCTAAGTCTGTATAACCTCCGCACGCTGCCTTATACACTCTCCGCGCCCTTTCTAGAGCCCTCCCGGACCCGAGAAGGACCCGAGCCTCGAGCTCGAGTCCATTACACAGACTGTTCCTTGCTGCGAGGGCTTCGCTGACTTTCTAGATTGCGTGGAGGCGCTTAACTTCCTTTATTGCCTTTTGCATAGTAATAACACATTATGAGATCTCCGGCAATGGAGGAGAGTCACTTAACATGCAAGGGTAGGCACTAAAGATAAGGAGGGTTAGAATAAGGCTATTTAGACCTATAGTATTATTAAGGGCTTTTATAGCTATCTATAGGGCAATAGGTTCTAGGGTTATTAGGCATTCTCTTTAGATAATATTATAGGCCCTTCAGAGCAGCCTATAATATCTCTTAACTTTTCTAATGCTATAATATGCCTTAATTAGGACCTCTTTAACAGAGATTAATATTAATACTATGAATTAGCAAAATTCTTCGCTGTAAAAGTTTATACTAGTATTAGTAATAACCTAATTAGGAGGTCCTTAGTATATATTAATCTAGTATATTCTAAGGGCTTCCTAAGTTATTTTAGCTAAGATATTAGGAAGGAATCTTACTATATAGAATACCGTGGCTATATCTACTACATAGAGCGTTAGGCAGTTACTATTAAGGTATATAATATTAACTATTACTTTAAAGTTAAAGGTATACTTATCCTTAAGGGTAAATTTAAAGTAATAAGGGCTATTAGTATTTATCTAGTACTAGTAGCATACCTTTAATATTGCCTTAATAGCTTTAAAGGTAATCTTATACCCTATATTACTTAGGAGATTATAGAGTTAGTATACTAAAGGATAACTAAAATAGCAATATAAACACTATAATTTAATCTTAGTTAAATAATTCTACACTACTACCTTCTTATCTTATATTAGTAGTATCTATATATAGCCCTATTTATATACTAGGGGTACCTTAATATTCCCTTACTAGAGGATATTCTTAGTAATAATAAAGTTAATCCTTAATTAGCCTATATTATTAAGGTAAAGTAAGAAGGGAGTATTTATTAGTATTATATAAAAAGTAATATTACTAAAGGATATAGGTATATTAATTATTCTAAGTAATATAATTAGCTAGCCTCTACTAAATATAATAATTACTTTACCTGCCCTTATAGTATTAAGATAAACCTTTAGTATTATCTTCTATAGTGCTATAACTTAAGATTAGCCTACTATAAAGAACTATACTACTCTAGTATCTAGTATAATACCTTAGAAGGCCTTAGATAAGTAATAGTCTTTAAGTAGGAATAGGTAAGGAGGCCTAGCGGTGTTCCTATTATTAAATAGATTTTTCTTACTTAGTCTATATATTATAGCTTAATTTATAAGGACTTTAACTATTTTCTAATTATTAAGGGTTACACTATAGGTAAAGAAGCTTATAGGCACTCTTTCTTCTTTCTCTCCCTCTAGCTTAGTATTAAATCTAAGGCTTATTTTATACTAGGTAACCTTATTAACTTCTAAGGGATAAGGAGTAGGATCTTCTATTAGGGTACCTTTATACTAGGTAAGAAAGGTATTATATAAAGCTAGTAAGGATAATAAGGTATCTACTAGGTAATAGTTCTTATATTACTAGTATACCTTCTTATACTCTTCCTTAGGATACTTTATTAACTAGTATCCCTCTTTACTATATATATAATATTTCTTTATATAGGGAGGGCCTCTTCTACCTTTCTACCTTTATAAAGGGTATTATAACTCTTTACCCTTACTATTATACCTTCTATTAGTCTAGAAGGCATTAGAAGTCTAGGTATTAGTAGGGAATTAATATTAACCACTAGATTCCTCTATAATAAGCTAGATTATTATATATATATACTTATAGAATTATTAGAGGCTATCTAGAGGGTTAGTAAGGTATCCTCTACACTTAGGGATCCTATTATAAGTGGTTATAATCTAGTTTCTAAGGGCTCTTTCTAATTAACTTACATTAGAAATAGCTTACTATAATATTAATAGCCTCTTAATAAGCTTATTAAAGTATTCTATCTTTAATTTATTAGGGTTTTTATTAATAATCTTCTAGAGTAAAGTATTATACTATTTAAGGAGATACTTTTATTTTATATCTTTAGTCTTAAACCTCTCCTTTATTCTCCTTACTAGGGTAGTAAGGTCCTAAGGGTTACTAGGTTTAAAGAGGTAGTCTAAGTAGTACTAATAAGCTTTTCCTTTTAATATTACTTTAAATATATACCTAGCTTATTCTAGTTTAATATCTAGAAGCTTATACTTTTACCTAAAGATTTAGAGCTTTAGTTTAAGTATATTATAGTTATTAGCGCTATATTACTACTTAGATATATATATCTTAATAAGGTCTAAGATCTGCTTTGCTATTAGTTATAGAGGCTTAAAGGGAGGATTATTAGTAGGTTTATATATTATTCTTTAGTAAATAGGAAGGGCTTATTATTAGGGAGTAGAGGTTCTTTGCTAGGTAAATGCAGGTTCTTAGGGATAATAAGGAAGGGCTTGCGGGGCTTGAGGTAATTAAGGAAGGGGCTAAGGTAATTAAGGAAGGGGCTAAGGGTTCTGTTCTTAGGGAAGAGTTGCTGACGTCGCTTCTTGCGGAGGTTATGAAGGTTAGCGGGAGGAATAAGCAGTCCTTATACTCCGTTAGTCCCAGAGGTTATTATCCTTATAGAGGTTATTAAGGAAGTCACTATTCTTAATTATATTCTTCTAGAAGTTATTATACTTCTTCTAGGTATCCTTTACTTCTTCTTATAATTAGAAGCAGAATTCCTATTAGTTAAGGACTTCTTAGAGGTTTATTACTATATTTATATTCTAGTTAATTATTATATAGATTCTAGAGTTAATAAGGTAGTCCTATAAGTGCCTTAGGACTATAACCAGGGTCTTAAGAAAGTTACTATAGGTCTATAGGTTAAAATCTTAAGTAAATTCTATAAAGAGCAATCTTCTATATATCTTTTATATTATATAGTCCTTAACCTAAGAGAGGATATAGGCTGCTTATATCTTAGGTATATTATTATCCTTTATATTAAATTTATCTACCCTAGTAAGTATTTCTTCTATAATATACTAGTATAGTTACTATAGGATATAAAGGAAAGGGATAGTAAATTCTAGGGCTTCTAAGGGATCTACTTAAGAGCTATTATAACTTATTAGGTTTTATAGTTATTCCTTCTTATTAACTATTATAACTTATAGTATTAGAGGAGATAGAATAAGGGAAGTAATAATAAAGGGATAAGGGAAAAAGAGATATAAAGGATTATAAGCTTTAGTAATTAGCTTTATATGTAATAGAACACACTAAGTTAAAGAATAATAGGATAGCTTAGCTACTAGAGTTAAACTCTTCTTCTTAGTTTAGGCTTTAGCTTCTTCTAGCTACTCTTATTACCTTAATAGGCTAGCTAGAGTTAGCTTCTTCCTTAGTATAATTAGGGATCTTAAATAATAAAGCTGCTCTTATTACCTTAATAGGCTAGCTAAATCACACTACTTCTATAAAGGTCTCTTTTAGATAGAACCTAGCTAATCTGTAGTGTCTTTAAAAGATAATAGGCATTTGTAAATAAAAGTAATTATAAAGTTAACCACTAATTAGTATTAGAATTACCAGGTGTGATAATAGCTAGTTATTAATTAGGCACGCTTATAATAGTATTAATTAAATAATCTATTATAAGCTATATATTCTATTAAAGGAAGCTAGAAAAGAGAGGGCTCCTATAAGAGGGAAAAAGGTAGCTATAGCTATGTGGGTCACGTGATGTAGGTGGATCACGTGACCCGGGCCCTGCCCTATCGCAGGCCTGCCTGTGGGCAGGAAGGGAGGCACGCGCACACGCACGCACACACGCGCAGCAGCCGACCTTCTTCCGGTCGGGCCGACCTTCAGCCGAAGGGAATTGCGGCTGCCAAGCGCGATTGATATCATGCTTGTTCCAACACTTACCTTCCTATCTTAAAGAGTATAGGTTCTCTAAAAAGCTTTATAATATAGCTTTATAAGCTTTTTTATATTATAGGATTATTAGTAAAAAAAGTATTACTATATATCTCTAATTTAGGGTTATTATTACTATATTTAATTACTAGGTCTACCTATATATACCTATACTTAAGGGCTTTTTTTACTACTTTTATATACTATAGCCCTAGGTTTTATAGGTATTATAAGAGTTATAAAGCTATAAAAGTAATATTAGGTCTTAAAACTATTATTAGGTATAGTAAGGTTCTAATTAAAGATTAGTATTACTTAAGATCTTAAGTGCTAATCTCTCCCTTAAAAGGTTCTAAAGATATAGTAATTATTAGGGCTATAGGCCTTTATTAAGGAATCTTTATATTAAATTTAGTAGTAGCTTTATCTTAATAGGACTTCTAATTAAGCTATACCTTTTTATTAGTATAATCTCTAATAATTTTAATATCTAGAAACTATTAAAGCTCTCTAAGGTTCTTAATATTATACTTTATAAAAAGTCTTACTCTAAATTTATTATATAAATATAATTTCCCTTTAGTAAATAAGGTAATAAGGTTATCTATATAAAAGAAGATAATTAACCTATTCTTAATAAATATATAAATATCTTTAAAGATCTATATAAAGCCTTTACTAATTAGCTAGCTAATTAGCTAGCTAATTAGCTCTTTTATCTATAGAAGAGATACTCTCTATAGCCTATAGACTACTCTAAGAAGCTTTAGATAGGCTTATTTATCTTTATAGCCTAGAGGTATCTTATAGTAGACCTCTTTATTAAGATCTAAATTTAGGAATACTATAATAAAGTTATACTAGTATACTTCTAGGTTAAAGTAGTATATAATAGCTATAAATAGCCTAAATATATTAGTAGCTAGGGTTACTACCTAAGTTAATAAATAACTCTTTAGTTAATAATTTCTAAGAATATAGAGATAAGCTTTATATTATAAAAGGTAGCTGTTGGAACAAGCATGATATCAATCGCGCTTGGCAGCCGCAATTCCCTTCGGCTGAAGGTCGGCCCGACCGGAAGAAGGTCAGCTGCTGCGCGTGTGTGCGTGCGTGTGCGCGTGCCTCCCTTCCTGCCTATAGGCAGGCCTGCGATAGGGAAGGGCCCGGGTCACGTGACCCACCCACATCACGTGACCCACATAGCTACAGCTGCCTTTTTTCCCTCTCACGGGAGCCCTCTCTTTTCTAGCTTCCTTTAATAGAATATATAGCTTATAATAGATTATTTAATTAATACTATCACAAGCGCGCCTAATTAATAACTAGCCATTATCACACCTAGTGATTCTAACACTAATTAGTGGTTAACTTTATAACTACTTTTGTTTATAAATACCTATTATCTTTTAAAGACACTATAGATTAGCTAGGTTCTATCTAGAAGAGACCTTTATAGAAGCAGCGTAATTTAGCTAGCCTATTAAGGTAATAAGAGTAGCTTTATTATTTAAGATCCCTAATTATACTAAGGAAGAAGCTAACTCTAGCTAGCCTATTAAGGTAATAAGAGTAGCTAGAAGAAGCTAAAGCCTAAACTAAGAAAAAGAGTTTAACTCTAGTAGCTAAGCTATCCTATTATTCTTTAACTTAGTGTATTCTATTATATATAAAGCTAATTACTAGAGCTTATAATCCTTTATATCTCTTTTTCTCTAATCCCTTTATTATTACTTCCCTTATTCTATCTCCTCTAATACTATAAGTTATAATAGTTAATAAGAAGGAATAACTATAGAACCTAATAAGTTATAATAGCTTTTAAGCGGATCCCTTAGAAGCCCTAGGATTTACTATCCCCTTCCTTTATATCCTATAGTAACTATATTAGTATATTATAGAAGAAACACTTACTAGGGTAGATAAATTTAATATTAAGAATAATAATATACCTAAGATATAAGTAGCCTATATCCTCTCTTAGGTTAAGGACTATATAATATAAAAGGTATATAGAAGATTACTCTTTATAGAATTTACTTAAGATTTTAACCTATAAACCTATAGTAACTTTCTTAAGACCCTAGTTATAGTCCTAAGGCACTTATAGGACTACCTTATTAACTCTAGAATCTATATAATAATTAACTAGAATATAAATATAGTAATAAACCTCTAAGAAGTCCTTAACTAATAGGAATTCTACTTCTAATTATAAGAAGAAGTAAAGGATACCTAGAAGAAGTATAATAACTTCTAGAAGAATATAATTAAGAATAGTAACTTCCTTAATAACCTCTATAAGGATAATAATCTCTAGGACTAATAGAGTATAAGAACTACTTATTCCTCCTACTAACCTTTATAACCTCTATAAGAAGTAATATTAGTAACTCTTCCCTAAGAATAGAACCCTTAGCCCCTTCCTTAATTACCTTAAGCCCTATAAGCCCTTCCTTATTATCCCTAAGAACCTATATTTACCTAGTAAAGAATCTCTACTCCCTAATAATAAGCCCTTCTTATTTACTAAAGAATAATATATAAACCTACTAATAATCCTCCCTTTAAGCCTCTATAACTAATAGTAAAGCAGATCTTAGACCTTATTAAGATATATATATCTAAGCGGTAATATAGCACTAATAACTATAATATACTTAAACTAAAGCTCTAAATCTTTAAGTAAAAATATAAGCTTCTAGATATTAAACTAGAATAAGCTAGGTATATATTTAAAGTAATATTAAAAGGAAAAGCTTATTAGTACTACTTAGATTACCTCTCTAAACCTAGTAACCCTTAGGACCTTACTACCCTTATAAGGAGAATAAAAAAGAGGTTTAAGACTAAAGATATAAGGTAGAAGTATCTCCTTAAATAGTATAATGCTTTACTCTAGAAGACTATTAATAAAAACCCTAATAAATTAAAGATAGAATACTTTAATAAGCTTATTAAGAGGCTATTAATATTATAGTAAGCTATTCCTAATATAGGTTAATTAGAAAAAGCCCTTAGGAACTAGATTATAACCGCTTATAATAGGATCCCTAAGTATAGAGAATACCTTATAGACCCTCTAGATAGCCTCTAATAATTCTATAAGTATATATATATAATAATCTAGCTTATTATAGAGGAATCTAGTGGTTAATATTAATTCCCTACTAATACCTAGACTCCTAATACCTTCTAGACTAATAGAAGGTATAATAGTAAGGGTAAAGAGTTATAATACCCTCTATAAAGGTAGAAAGGTAGAAGAGGCCCTTCCTATATAAAGAAATATTATATATATAGTAAAGAGAGATACTAGTTAATAAAGTATCCTAAGGAAGAGTATAAGAAGGTATACTAGTAATATAAGAACTATTACCTAGTAAATACCTTATTATCCTTACTAGCTTTATATAATACCTTTCTTACCTAGTATAAAGGTACCCTAATAGAAGATCCTACTTCTTATCCCTCTAAAGTTAATAAGGTTACCTAGTATATAATAAGCCTTAGATTTAATACTAAGCTAGAGGGAGAGGAAGAAGAAAGGGTACCTATAAGCTTCTTTACCTATAGTATAACCCTTAATAGTTAGAAAATAGTTAAAGTCCTTATAAATTAAGCTATAATATATAGACTAAGTAAGAAAAACCTATTTAATAATAGGAATACTACTAGGCCTCCTTACCTATTCCTACTTAAAGACTATTACTTATCTAAGGCCTTCTAAGGTATTATACTAGATACTAAAGTAGTATAGTTCTCTATAGTAAGCTAATCTTAAGTTATAGCACTATAGAAGATAATACTAAAGGTTTATCTTAATACTATAAGGGTAGGTAAAGTAGTTATTATATTTAGTAGAGGCTAGCTAATTATATTACTTAGAATAATTAATATACCTATACCCTTTAGTAATATTACTTTTTATATAATACTAATAAATACTCCCTTCCTACTTTACCTTAATAATATAGGCTAATTAAGGATTAACTTTATTACTACTAAGAATATCCTCTAGTAAGGGAATATTAAGGTACCCCTAGTATATAAATAAGGCTATATATAGATACTACTAATATAAGATAAGAAGGTAGTAGTGTAGAATTATTTAACTAAGATTAAATTATAGCGTTTATATTACTACTTTAGTTATCCTTTAGTATACTAACTCTATAATCTCCTAAGTAATATAGGGTATAAGATTACCTTTAAAGCTATTAAGGTAATATTAAAGATATGCCACTAGTGCTAGATAAATACTAATAGCCCCTATTACTTTAAATTTACCCTTAAGGATAAGTATACCTTTAACTTTAAAGTAATAGTTAATATTATATACCTTAATAGTAACTACCTAATACTCTACGTAGTAGATATAGCTATAGTATTCTATATAGTAAGATTCCTTCCTAATATCTTAGCTAAAATAACTTAGGAAGCCCTTAGAATATGCTAGGTTAATATATACTAAGGACCTCCTAATTAGATTATTACTAATACTAGTATAAACTTTTGTAGCGAAGAATTTCGCTAATTTATAGTATTAATATTAATCTCTATTAAAGAGGTCCTAATTAAGGCATATTATAGTATTAGAAAAGTTAAGAGATATTATAGGCCACTCTAAAGGGCCTATAATATTATCTAAAGAGAATGCCTAATAACCCTAGAACCTATTACCCTATAGATAGCTATAAAAGCCCTTAATAATACTATAGGTCTAAATAGCCTTATTCTAACCCTCCTTATCTTTAGCGCCTACCCCTATATATTAAGTAACTCTCCTCTATTACTAGAGATCTTATAATATGTTATTACTATATAAAAGGTAATAAAGGAAGTTAAGCACCTCTATATAATCTAGAAAGTTAGTAAAGCCCTTATAGTAAGGAATAGTCTAGATATAAGTAAGACCCTTAACCTCCTACTTAGATTACTAGTCTAAGTTTAGCATAAAGGTAAAGGGTAGTAAGGCCTATATAACCTCCTCTTTATTAATAAAGAGACCTATACCCTTAACCTCCTATAAGGCCTAAAGGCCTTCTACTTAACTTCTATTAGGCCTTATTATAAGGACCCTAATATAGAAGCCCTCCTACCTTAGGAGGGTGGAGAAGAGAGAGAGGCCTAAACTAGACTACTTAGTAAGACCCTAGAGATCCTACTAAAGAGATACCTAGGTAGACCCTAAAAGAACCCTCTAGTAATTATTAATAAGACTAATATATTTATCTTAGCTAAGGAGGAAGCTAACCTTAACCTTATAATTTAATTATATAAGGAAGGCATTATTATAACCCCTAGCGTACTATTTAAGCTCTCTATAAAGACTAAGATTAATACACTAGTTAATTAGGGTGTGTTTAAATTTATTACCTATAATAAGAGAGAGTATAGTAGTGTGTAAATCTTTAATTCGCAAATTATTAATAAGGTAAAAGGCAAGATAGGCTAGCTATATAAGAAATTAAGGCTTATAGTATAAGGCTTTAGAGATAAGGTAAAGCAAGTGATCTTAATATAGGCTCTAATAATCTAATAAGCTAGTTAACACCTTATTCTCATAATAGTACCTTCTCTCTTAATAAAAGGATTTATCCTATGGATTCGCGATATTACCTAGGCATATATCTAATTAACTACGTAATTAAATAGGGTAATCCTTGCGTAGCTTCTAACCTAAATCCGCAACTAATATCCTAAGGGAATAATTATAAGGGTAATTAAACTACTCTATAGTATTGCAGAGGCTAGAATACACTAGTGGGTTATATACTATAGGCACTATAGAGAGAAGCTCTAGATAGAGACTTCTATATATAATCTATACCTATTAGTAACTATAGAAGATAGCCTAGAATTTATATATATAGGTATATAGACTAATAATACTCTTAGGCTATTAGATAAGGAGTTCTCTAAGAAAGAAGAGAGAGAATTAACTATAGTAGCTTTTATAGCAAAGCTAAAGTAATTCCTCCTTAAGAACAATTCCCTAACCTTTAATAGGGGAATTATTAAATTAGTAGCTAGCGTAGCTATTTTACTTTAATAAAAAGGCTAAAGTAGTAAGCTTAATTTAATCCTACTTATAGATTTAAAGCAGAAGTATATTAAATAAAGGGCTTAAGGCACCTATATTACCTTAATCTACTAACTAGAAGCCTACTATAATCTATTTATCGCCACTTAACACTAAGAACTAATAATTAAGAATATTAAAGCCCTTAATTACTAGATCTAATAGTAGATAGATTACCCTAATTAAGGCCTAATATTTATTCTAATTAACCTTACTAAAGCAAAGCTATATATATTTATAGATAGGTTATTTATAAATAATTAGGACCTTACCTTATAGCTTAGTTATATACTAATCCTTACTAATAAAGACTATAAGGATAGTAAGTTTATAATTAAAGGTAATATTATATACTTTAGCTTAATAAAGAGTAAGAGAGTTATATAAAGTATACTTATCTCTAAGGTCTATAGTATAGTTACTAGTGTTAATATAGTATATATAATAGCCACTACCCTTTATGTACTTATAGACTAATTAAATCTCCTTATTACACTAGTTATAGTGTGTATAGATTTATACTCCCTCTATAAGTACCTTATTAAGCTTAGTATAATAAAGAAGAAGCGCCTAATAATTAATATTATAGCCCTATAATAATTATATAAACACCGCAAGCTCTATAAGATCTATTAGATTAATAGAGTAGATAACCTAGCTAATGCCTTTATAAAGGTATTACTAAATAAAGCCCTAGAGTAGTTTATCTCTAGTAACTAGATAATAATCTAGATAGAAGGGTAGGTAATCTATATAGAGGATAGCCCCTATAAATAGTAGTAGGAGGGTAATCTATAAGGAGGATAGCCCTATAGGTAGTAGTATTAGGGGACTATTAACCCCTATACTATAGGGAGAAGTAATCTTCCCTAGTATTAGGGGATTATTAATCTCTATACTATAGAAGAATATAGATCCTACCCTCTTAGGGATAGTAGAGGAAATTAGAGAAAGAGTAATACTCTAAGAGGAGTAGGAGAAGGAGGGGGAAGAGAAGCTATATAGCTTCTCCTCTAACCTCTAGGGAGGGCCTCTAGTAATTCTATAACTCTATATAATCTATATAGAGTATAGAGCTATAAGGGAGGTTCTCCTTTAGATTTATAAGATACCTATACTTTACTTTAGTAGGGATAGAAAGGTAGATATAGGAGATAATAGGGTTAAGAAGAGGGGTAAAGGGGAGGAAAAGAGGTAATAAAATAAGGGAGTTACTATATAGATATTATTAATAATATTAGGAAAGGAAAGGGATTTAGGAAAAGGCCTACTTACCCTCTTAGTAGGAGGTTAAAGATAGATTATTACTTTCCTTTATTATTACCTACTATAGGTATATATTACTTCCCCTTCCTTTCCTTTATTAATCCCCTTTATTAGGGGATTATAACCCCTCCTATTATTATCTATTACTTTATTAGTAATTAATATTATATATTAATAATTATATTAAAAAGAGAGTTCCTAGTGTTAGAATAAGCATAATATTAATTACGCTTAGTAGCCGCAATTCCCTTTAGCTAAAGGTTAGCCTAACCAGAAGAAGGTTAGCTACTACATGTATATGCGTGCGTGTGCGCGTGCCTCCCTTCCTGCCTATAGGCAGGCCTACAATAGGGCAGGGCCCAGGTCACGTAACCCACCCACATCACGTGACCCACATAGCTATAGCTGCCTTTTTTCCCTCTCACAGGAGCCCTCTCTTTTCTAGCTTCCTTTAATAGAACACATAGCTTACAATAGATTATTTAATTAATACTATCACGAGCGCGCCTAATTGATAACTGGCCATTATCACACCTGGTGATTCCAACAGTAGCCTTACTTATCTAATTTATAAGTAAAGACCTAAGTAAGGCCTAAAGGCTTTATATATAAAGGAACTTTATCTCTAGATATCTTTATAGCTACCTTTTTATTAATAATCTTATTATACTCTTTATCTTATACTTTATAGAATTCCTTTTCCTTTAGATAACTAGCTAAATTATTATAATAAGCTAAAGAAAGGGAAAGCCTTAATATATAAGGCTTTTCTTTACTTTTAGGTTCTAAATTAAAGGCTATAGTAAATACTTTAAGATTATTATAATCTTATAGATTTATTAATATCTTATAACTATTACTACTATTAGGTAGGTTAAGTAAATTATTAATACTTAATAGTATATAATCTATTAAACCTAGAAATTATCTAGGTAAATTTAGAGGAGTTAGTAGATTTATTTCTTAACTTTCTTTTTCTTTTTCCTTATAATCTAGTTAATTATAACTATTAGGAGTTTTAACCTATTAAAGCTAATTAAGTGGTTATTATAGTAATAGAGGGTATACTATCTATAGAAGCCCTATATTAGAGCTTTTATCCTTATTATTATTAACTAGCTTTTCTAGGAAGCGTTTTTTAACCTCTTTTATATATAGTAATAGGCCTCTTTCTTAAGTATAGAAGATAGACTTATTAAAGGTAATATAACTTAATAAAAACTAGTAGCTCCTCTTTATTATTAGCACCTAAATTAGGTATTATATAGAGGAAATATATCTAGCTAGGTAATATAAGCTCTCTAGGTAAGCTTTAGATCTACCTTATAAAGCCTACTTTATATTATTATAAATACTTTATAACTAAAGGCTTATAGATAAGTTATAGAGGCTTCTAGATTCTCTAGTAAGTAACTCTATTAAAGCTTATTCTCTCTTAACTACCTATTTAATACTTATTAAGGTAATTACTAGTTAAGTAGCTTTTAAGGCATATAGTTTAAGATATAAATAGCTACTTTAGTAGCTATAGGCTAGAGATCTTCTAGGAAGCCTAATTATATTATAAGAGTTATTATAACCTTTATTATTACCCCCCTAGACTATTTAGTATACCTATTTTAATATAGGTAAGCTAGGCTAGATTTTCTAATAATAATACCTCTATTTATAACCTCTTCTTACTTTTTAGTTTAGAAGGTAGTCTTACTATTAGTTATTATAACTATAATATAGATGCTATATACTCTTATATATATAGCTTCTAACTAATTAAAGTAGAGTATAATATCTATTTTTAATAGGATTATAAAGATATAGTATAATCCTATAGCCCTATAGGTAAAAAAAGTAATATATTAGTCCTTATTATATCCTAATAATTAAGTAAAGAGGTTAAAAGAAACTACCTAAAGTAGTCCTAAAGGTAATAACCCTACTTATAATACTTATAATATTTATCTCTATGCCTTAGCTATCTAATAGACCTTATATTTCCCTATACTCCTTTTTTTTAAAGAAATTTAAAGCTTTTTAAGCACTTAATTTATTATATCCTTACCTAGATATACTAATCTAGAATACTATAGGTCTATAGGTATTACTATTATAGCCTTTAGGTCTTATAAATCTCCCTTAATAGTAAAGACCTCTAATAGGCTTAAGCCCTCTATATATAGCTATATACTAATAATCTAAGTTTAAAATATCTCCTAATTACCTCTTACTAGGTCTATAACCCTTCTAGTAAGATTATCCTACCTTATTCCCTTCTATATAAGTAGCTAAAGAGATATAAGGTTTATAAAGAATATTAGTTAGTACTAGGCCTTTAATAAGGTAAGGGTTTAATTATCTATTAAGATAATCTAAGCTATACTAATACTATAAGCCTTAGTAACACTATAACTAGCTTAAATTCTAGGTTATTAACTATAATTAAGGTCTATAAACTAGTGTTTATTATTAAAGATATAGATTAAAATACTACTATTAAGTATAACCTATAATTTACCCTAGGTAAGGAAAGCCTCTAAAGACTCTTCTATAGCTAAAAATATAATATTATTTTCTTTAGATTCCTTTATATTATTATCCTTTAACTATATATTATATACTTTCTTTATATTATTAGGTTAATAATTTATTACTTTCTTTACTTTCTTTAATAACTCTTTATTAATTTTCTAGTCCTTTATTAAGTAGAGTACCCTATAGACCTTCTATAAGTCTTTTAACTTCTTTACCTTATATTTCTTATAGTAAATATAGTCTTTCTTTACTAACTTCTTTACTTTATTCTTTATTTTACTATTAAGAGTTAGCTTAGCTTTAAAGGTATTATTAGCCTTTACCTAAGATCTTCTTTAGGCTTTAATTAGGTACCTAATCCTACTTATAATACTATAGAAATCTAGGACCTTTCTCTTACTCTCTACTAAATAAATTAATAAGCTAATTTAAGCTAAGATAGTAGGGAATTATACCCTAATAGTATTATTAATTATTTCTATAGGTAAGTTACCTTTAGTAATAGGGTAGTTTACTTAAAAGTATCTCTTATAGCTAATTAAAGTATCTATAAGCTACTTATTAATATTAACCTTTATAAGGTTCTATTTAATAGTTTTATTAAAATTAACTTTAGTATAATACTTAATAGTTTTATTTAAAGGTATTATATTCCTTATAAGCTCTTTAATCTTATTATAAAGAGATATATACCTTAAGGTTATTTACTTATACTTAAGACTAAGTATTATTATAAACTAAGTATAATACTCTTATAAGGCCTTTATAAGGCTCTAGAATTAGCTATTAAATACCTAATAATAACTACTAAGGACTATAAACTAAGCGCTATCTTTAGTATTATTAGGTTATTAAGAGTACTAAAAATAACTCTCTCTAGCTATATTATAACCTTTAGAAGAGCTTTCCTAGGGTTACTATATATTACTAATTATAGCTTTATTACTCTATAAGTATATTTAAACTCCTATAGTATCTAATATAGATAATTAATTCTATATAGCCTCTACTACCTTTCTCTTTACTAGAGTCCTATTTTCTATAAGAATTAGAGGCTTAGGAGGGTAATCTAGCTATATAATTAAATTAGGATTAATAAAGACCTAGATTCTATCTTTAATAGCTCTTACCTTAACTATCTTATACTATAGGTTCTAGTAGTAGGGCTTCTATAGCTTAATAGCTAGCTTATTACTCTTAGAAGACTCCTTAGATATTATAAGGATACCTATAGTATTATTATTATTAAACTTAATAAATAGTAGTGTTAATCCTAGCGTGCTAGGGTTGCCTAATTATAATATTAATAAATTAGGCCTCTCTTTTGCTATGTTTATACTAATTATTTAAAGATTAAATAATTAGTTAATTTAAAGAGAAGAGTACTAATTTAGAAGAAGGTAAGGTATAATTATTATAAACACTATATAATTACTACTATATTAGACCGCGAAGCTAGGGTTTAATGTAATTATATCTATTAAGTTATCTAACCCTATAAGAGGGTGCGGACTATAGTCTAAATACCTAAGTACCTCTACTATTAGTAGGGTACTTATATAGTGCTAAAATATACTATAAAGTTATAGAGGTCTTGGAAAATGACTAGCTAGGGGTGGACTCTTGTCTCAGCTAGTTGAGTAGCGAGACTATCGTGCGGCCGGGATCAATTATGCCCTTGTGGGTGCAACACCCACGCTATCCACTTATCCACTTATCACTATCCATCCCACATGCCACATGCCACATGCCACATGCCACATCCCACATCCCACACACCAGCAACTTCATGTTTGCCCCGGGTCCCGGTCCCATGCCAGTCCCATCTTTACGGTGGCACCTTAGAGAGGCTCGGCAAAACGCTGCCACATCGGAAAATTAAAAAATTAAAAAATCCTGTATTTATATGCTAGTAGAGGATAAGTTATGCCCTAGTAGGGGCGGGGCTAGTATTAATATAATAATAATATAGGGCTAGGGGAATATATTATATATCCTGCTTAGACCTAGAATTAAAATAATAGGCCCCTATAACACATTAAGGGGGGTAAATACCTATAATAACTATAGTTAAGGGTAGTAAAAGGGG
Organism: Epichloe elymi; assembly: GCA_023658475.1. Classification (NCBI taxonomy): domain Eukaryota; kingdom Fungi; phylum Ascomycota; class Sordariomycetes; order Hypocreales; family Clavicipitaceae; genus Epichloe; species Epichloe elymi. The sequence goes on along the minus strand of CP098278.1, from coordinate 1,760,280 downwards.
GAGGAGTAAGGGTATATATAAGGGCTTAGGCTTTGCCTAAGTATTTACTATAGTGTATATAAGTAGGGATAGTCCTAAGTAGGTAAGGACATAGAAAAGGGGGCTAATATAAGGTAGCTAGGGGGTATAAGGGGCTCTAGTGAGGATAGGTTTCCTACCTTCCTCTTCCCTTTTCTTAAGTTTCTTAATATCATACCGACGCCCTATCGCAGTCGCCTAGGGGCCAGTCCATAACATATATACTTCTTAGAATTTATATATAGATTTAATTTATATATAGCTAAAATTATAAATATGGATTTTTTTATTTTCTAATATGGCAGCGTTTTGCCGAGCCTCTCTAAGGTGCCACCGTACATCTTCGGCAATTCGCCAACCACCCCAACCGACGAACCCACTCTTACACTCTGCCACTCCAACAAGCTCCGTTCGCTCAGCTCACGCAATCACCACTCCAACCCAACCCACCAACGACACCTCACACGCCGGGCCAAGCGACTTATTTAATTCCCCGTTGCACTCTTCTTCTGCATCTCTTCCCATTCACGTTCCCAGGTCCGAGCGGCATCCTCGGTGTGCTGGGTCATCACTTATTTCTACTCTTGCGTCTCTTGCGTCTCCTGTAGACCGTCCGCCCGACCTGCGAACACTGTCGTTCCCTCGCCGACGTCTTCGGTCTATTCGGGCTTGACAACGCGGCTATTCTTTTAATCCCCGTACGAACCCTTCGCCTTGCTGGCGTCGCGCACGCAAGATCCAAATTTCCCGCTTACAAACGGACATTGAAAAAAAAAAGAGCATCATCATCGAATCACGGAATAGCGGCTACTAGTGTACTTGAACGAAGCAGTGGCGGATTAATTGTGTGTCATCGATACCGACATGCCTCCTCGTGCGGCATCGTCTTAGCCCACGACGGATTCGAGCGATTATTATTGTGTGTCGCACTTAGTACGTTTTCCCATTGTTGATTTCTCTAGACGAGTTTCATCTTGTGCAACGCTGCAAGTTGTTGAACAAGCGCAAGCGCAACGCGCTCTCCCAGCAACCCCGTTGACTCATGACCACTTCATGTTACTGACCACGTGGAATTTGTAGGTGCACCCAACTATAATAGCATCGCGTTCCTGGACTTGCTTGCAATATATCCCGTTCTTAAAACGAATTCGTCCACTCTAATCGGCTGCTCTCGTTGTTGGACGCCTACTCGTCCACGAATACGTCCACATTTCTTCACGCGAGGCATAGTGCCACACCAGGGTTTTTACATCACTCGGTCACCGCCATCATGGGAAATTCTAATACAAAGGAGTCGCGAGCAGGAGAAAACGCTGACAATTCTTACGACTCTCGACGAAATGATGGAGGAAGATCACGAAACCGCATGAGCCGTGGCGATCTGGGAGGGTTTCTGAGTTTACAACCACCTCGCGACCGTGGCCGTGAGCGTCAAGATGCGCCTTTCGAGCACCGCGAGACGAGGCAAGAAAGGGAAGCACGCAGATTGGAAAAGGAACGTATTACCAGAGCCAAGGAGCGAGAGCGAAGCATCCGAGAAGAGCACGTGGATGGAGGCTACCTCGTAACAATGGGGGTTTACACCGGAACCGAGGACTTCAGCAAGCCGGTGGTCCGACAACTCCAGGTACGTCCTCTTTTGAATTGGAAACAGGCACATGGGACCCTGAAACTTCTGCTAATATGCTTGCTCCGTCGAGTAGATTGAAAGGAAGCTTGCTCCCTTCTGGCGCGGCCTTAATGACTGGTCGGAAAATTGGGCAGAGCATCAGCTCGTAGCTGCGGCTCGAGGTTTGCCTATACCGGCGGCGGATGCACCGCCTGATCCTGATCTCATGCCGAGGCCGCTCCCTCGGACAGAAAGTTCCAGCAGCCAATATCTGCAGAATTTGACGGTATCTTTGGGCCCCAGGACGCTATCCGCCGCTTCAGACCGCAGTGTGCACGCACCTGGCTCAGGACTTCCATCTCCAGTATCCGCGGCACCTCCAAAGGCGTCTTCAATCAAGCCCAGGGCCAAGGCTCTGGCTGCAGCTCTTAGCGTGGGCTCTCGCAATGCCTCATCTGCCGATTTGACACCGAAAGAAGTCTTTCTACCTCACGACCCTTTTGTTAACGGCCAACCTATGGAGGTCTACCTATACAAGGACTCATCCGAGTGCCCTATTTGCTTTCTATCTTACCCCCCTTACTTAAATCGAACTCGCTGCTGCGACCAGCCTATTTGCAGCGAATGTTTTGTCCAAATCAAGCGAGCGGATCCCCATCTACCCGAGCACCACCCCAATGGCGAAGCAAGAGATCCAAATGAAGGACTCAATCCAGACGATCCACCTGAAATGCTCATTTCCGAACCGTCAGCATGCCCCTATTGCCAACAACCAGAGTGTGGAGTCACCTACGACCCTCCTCCCTTCCGAAGAGGCTTGGCTTTCTCAACATTTGCCTCAAACCCAGCTTCCGCGACCGCCATGTCTTCTCAGAGCTCACTCAACTCAACACTCTCGCCACCATTGCCGCATCAGGCTGGCAGGAGGCGGACTCACAGCTTGTCCGCCACTGCACCTAATGTCATCACGACTGATCGAGTGCGACCAGACTGGGCCACAAAGCTTGCATCTGCGCGTGCTCATCAGGCACGGCGATCTGCAGCGGCCACCGCATTGCATACAGCGGCGTTCCTGGTGGGTGCACAGGAGAGCAGGTCTATCTTGCGGCCCGGGAGATTCGTGCGAAGAAGCATGGGTGCCAACACCCCAGGCAATGAGCAGCCCGGCAATACCAGCAACATGGGCGAAGCCGAAACAGACGCCATTGAAGGTGGGAATGGAACCGGAGCTGCCGATGGCGGCCGTCGAACTCGGATGGAGGAGCTCGAGGACATGATGTTCATGGAGGCTGTGCGTCTGTCTCTGGCCACCGAGGAGGAGCGCAAGAGGAAAGAAGACAAGGTGCTGCGGAAGGAGGCCAAAAAACAGCAACAGGCGGACAAGAAGGCTCAGAAGAAGGTGAGCATGGATCGCATGGGTCCTTATGGAGGGAGTGTCAGCGGCGCAAGCGCAAGTAGTCTTTCCCTCGGTCGAAGGCGTGGTAATAGCGGAGCAAGCGCTTTGAAAGTCGAGGCAACCTTGCAAGGCGCGTCACAAGCTGCACGAACAGAAGATTCGCCAGCTACAGAACCAGAAATCAAAGACGATACTGCCGGGAAAGGAAAGGGCGTAGACCGCGGGCCTCAAGATTCGTCGAACGGAGGAAGCTCTACTACCAGTGCACTCCCCATTGCGGCTGGCGGCTCTAGGGGAAATTCTCACCTGCGGCAGATGAGCAATGCTTCCTCGCTTGGATCATCCTTGGCCGATTCGCCGTCGGGAAGCTATACCGGGCCTGGCTGTGCTGGCGCCGATGGCACAGGATCTCGGTCTGACGCGGAACGTGACACTGGCAGCGAACCCATGTTCAACTTCCGCAGCCTAGCAGAATTAGTTGGCGTCAATCTTGACGACGGGTCGTCGCAGCAAACGGAACGCCGCGAAGGAGATGTCGGTGACGGCACCGCAAGAGGAACAGGAGCAAGTCGTCCGCTATCGCAGGTCAAGGAAGACGAAAAAGAGGTGGCGGCGGAAACAGAAGGCGTGGAAAAGCCGGAGGTGGCGAAAACGACCGAAAACGGGCGAAAACGACCAGCAAATCTTACCGATGAGGAGTCAACGTTGGTCGGTGACAATGGCAACAACAGCTTGTCGCCCAAGGTTACAATCACGCCCGGAACTCCTGTGCGGGACGAGGATGTGCCCTCAGGCCGAAAGCAAGCAACTTGGACGCTCTAGGAATATGGAGCATCAGTCTCACATGGCACGCTGAAGCTGGAACCACCGTTATGCTTGATGTAGCGAGGATCATGACAAAGATATTGAGAAGGACAGGCAATCATCATGGAATGAAGAACATAAGAATGCGTTTGGGAACCGTGTACGTGGCTGGAGCACCAGAAAATTGCGATTGTGAATTTTGTCAGTACGTGTGAGAGGTCACAGCGTTTTTCATTTCGACGAATAATTTCAGCTGGTAGGGTAGCGGCGTTTTCAAGCTGTGGGAATTAAAAAGAAGCGTATCTTGCTTTTAGATGCGAAGTTTTTTTACGACGCGCAAGACGCGGTGAACTGCCATGATACATGTTTGCGCATGGTCCCTTCCATCATTTGTGAGCTTGTGGGCTGGTGAAGGAAGTCTTTCTTGCAGCGAGCGAGCACAGGTTCTGTGCTCATGTGTCCCGTTTTGCATCCGCTACGCACTCCAAGTCTTCTTCACCTCGGCCTGGAACTTGACCACCCAGTCCGAGAATGCATCCGTCTCGCCATGCCAGCCCCTTACAAACGAGTCACTTGCGGCAAAGGCATCGAGGAAGCACTGGTCCATGACCTTGTCGATCTCCTCGGGCTGCAGCTCGTAGAATGCGCATGCCAGGTCGCCGAACCTGTCGGGAAGCGCGCCGAGTGCCTTGGCCATTTCGTCCAGACGCGAGGGAATATCCGAGCCGGAACCGGGTTCCTGCGGGAGAGAAGGCAGTTTCTTGAGGCGGCGCTTGGTGAGGGCCTGGTAGAGGAGAATCGTGAGACGGAGGCGCTGGAGGCATGTTTCGAGGCGCGGGCGGATGCGGTCCGGGTCGGATCTGGGTATGGTCTGTTGCGAGTCCATGATTTGGTCGAGCATGGCTTGGGTGGTGGAGAGGGAAGAAGAAGCGGTGTTGAGCTGGTGGTCGGGGTCGGGGTCGGATAGATGGTTTACACCGTCTTCTTCTTCTTCATCCTCTTCGTTCTCGTCCGGTTCCTCGGCCCCCCACTCCTTCAACTCGTCCATTATGTCGCCGAGGACGTCCCTCCACTGCTGTACCTTTTCGGCCACGATGCCGCCGACGCCCAGCCTCGACAGGGCGATGACTTCGTCGCAGGCCGACCAGAGTAGCCCTGTGGCGGGCAGACTGCCCTTTTCGCCGGCCGCGAATCCCCCCCTTCGACTCCCGGACAGGACCTTGCCGTCGCGCGGGATCTTTTGCACCAGCTCGTGGAGCTCGGAGAGGACTCGCCGCGCCTTGCGGGCTAGTTCCCGACAGACCACCTCGGTGTACTGTCTCGAGGTGCATGCTTGGGCGGAGGAGAGCAGTCCTGGTATGGGGCCCGCGATGAGCTCGCGCAGGACGGTGGAGACGGCGCTCGGCGTGAAGGGCTCGTTGATGATGAGGAGAGAGATTTTCGTGCCGTGAGCGCGGACAAGGGAGGCGGAGTCGTGGGCGAGGGTGAGGGCGTTGATGGCGGCATCTGGCGAGGAGTTGTTGGAGGCCGGGGACTCTTGGATCTCGGCCAGGACGGACTGTAGCTGTTTTAGGAGCGCGGAAGCGGTTTGGACGAGGGAGTCGAGCGCTTTCAGGGCGTCGGTGTCTTTTTGGGGTGCCATTGTGGGTGGGTGTGGTTGTTTTGCCACTTGGTCAAGCAGACTTGGACGAAGGAATCGTCAGAGGCAAATAAAATTTTTTTTGGGGGGATTCCTCTCCCTTGCTGTGTATTTGACATGCGCGAAATTCTGGTGTGGGCAATGGATGTCTTTCCTCTTGCTGTCTTGATTATACATGTACCATAGGATCAGAAGTAGTCCGTAGGTTCAAGAAAACCTCGCGGGTAAATAACTTGAGAGCTGTGAGACGAGGGGGCGTCTTGTGTGTTGTTGGTGGGGAAAGTCAACGCCCCTGGAATCCTCCAGCTCCAGCTCCAGCTCCACAGGAGGGCCCAGGCCCAATCGGTCACCGTGTTCAGTCAGATTCAACGCCTCGCACCTCGCATCTCACGAAACGGACTGGAGAACCTTCTTCGTCAACCGGCCCTTCCACGTCATTCTTTGAAACAGCTCATGATGCAGCGGCCGCGCTCTCTGGTGCTGCTGGGCGCCGTCTGTTCCCTCGCCGCTGTCGCTGCTGGCAGCTTGCCGCGTGGTGTTGGCCCAGAGTGTAAGTTGATTCCTCCTCGGTCTAGTAGAATCCCACGTCGACTTGAGAGCTTCTTCCAGGCCTCTAGGTCGACTCAATCGCTTACACTGATTGCCGCAGATGTCTCCCACTACCAGGGGATGACTGAATTCACATGCATTTCGGACCCTTCCAGAAAGCTAAGCTTCGACCGAGTCAACGACAACACCTGCGACTGTCCAGACGGCTCTGATGAGCCCGGCACGGCTGCATGCGCGTGGATCGACTCTCGGTCCCCCGACCAGCCTCTTCCCGGATCTGGAGCTTCTTCGAGTCACGCGAAGCTCGCCTTGCCCGGATTCTGGTGTGAGAACAAGGGCCACATCGGCTCCTACGTGCCCTTCCTCTACGTCAACGACGGCATATGCGACCACGACCTCTGCTGTGATGGCACCGAAGAATACAGCCACGTCGGGGGCGTCAAGTGTGAGAATCGATGTGCCGAAATTGGCAACGAGTACAAGAGACTGGCGAGCGAGAGGAGGCAAAAGATGGAGCGGGCAGCAAAGCAAAAGAATGCCATGCTAACTGAGGCCCAAGAGCTTCGGCGAAAAGCCGAGGCCAAGATTGCTCAATTGAGTTCGGAAATTGAGGCCCTGGATTTGAAAAAGGCCGATCTGCAAAAGAAGTATGCTGCTGCTCAGCTCCACGACAAGGGTCGCGTAGTGAAGAGCGAAGGTGCCGGAGGAAAACTTGGCGTGTTGATCGGGGTGGCCAGAACCAGGGTCAACGAGCTTCGCCACACTCTCGACGGCATGGTGAAGCAGCGAGACGATCTAAGGTCGAGAGTGCAAGAGCTGGAGACTATTCTCAACAAGTTCAAGGAGGAGTACAATCCCAACTTCAACGACGAAGGTGTCAAATCTGCAGTCAAGGCATTCGAGGACTACGCCGCCAGAGAGGCCGATGTAGTTGAAGACGTGAGCGCCGACGCGGACCTCGAAGAGATTCTCAAGGAAGACGGCGAGACGAGCGGCGTCAATTGGGCCGAGTTTGAGAGCGGCGAGGGGGGTTCCGACACGGACGTCTGTAAGTGGAAAAAAATGCCGATGATATTGGCGCCTGTCTATTTTCCGCCTCCGTCTTGAGAAAGACTAACTTGACTCATAGTATACAACTGGGAGGCCTACCTGCCAGGTTTCCTTCGCGGACTGATCCATGACAAAGTGACACGGGTAAAATTGTGGCTCATCCAGAACGGCATGCTGGCCGACAGCACCAGCGCCGGATCAGAATCCCAGCTGGTCAAGGCGGCCCGTGAGGCAGTCGAAGCTGCGGACCGGGAGCTCGGAGACAAGAGGCGTGATCGCGACAACGATACGGAAGACCTGAAGAAGGACTATGGCCCGTCGGACATTTTCCGGGCCATCAAGGGCAAGTGCGTCAGCATCGATGCCGGAGAATACGAATATGAACTGTGCTACATGGACAAGACGATGCAAAAATCCAAGAAGGGCCACGGACACACCAACATGGGCAATTTTGTGCGCCTCGAGCGTCTCTTTGCAGATGACGAGGAGCGACTGGATGGCAAGAGCTTGGGCAGAGGCGAACGCATTGTCCTGAAATACGAGGACGGTCAGCAGTGCTGGAATGGGCCTCGACGAAGCACTGACGTCTGGCTCGGATGCGCCGACAAGGAAGAGGTCTGGCGTGTCAGCGAAGCCGAGAAGTGCGTGTACAAGATGGAAGTTGGCACACCTGCTGCTTGTGATGATGCTGAGCAGGCGCAGCAGGGCAACAACAACAACAACAACAAGGATGAACTGTAAATAATACCAAGAGGGAGCCTGAGCAGACTGTACGAGATTTGAGACTTGATACCAAGTGTAATTCTCTTCACGGATGTCCATTGTCGGCCCCCCCCCCCTCTCTCCCTGGCTGGGAACAGCCAGCGATGATGACCGATGCGTTGGCCACAAGGATAGAAGACGAAGAATAATTATTTTAAAAAAAAAAAGACCAGGTATCAAATGTACGAGAAGAGCAAGAGGAGTAAAACAAACGCATGACGGCCACCGTGTATGTATGTATTCTTCATCATGCCGGAACTTTTGGACCATTTCCCAGCTTGACCTGCCCCGCAAGTCATTTTGTCATTCATTTTCCCCGGTGGCTTCATCGCCGGGCTGGCGACCCGGTCTCTGGTACGTTGCAACGAGTAAGGAACGTGGGAAGAATGCTCACGAGTTTTTTTCATTTCTCATCAGGGTCGGCTACGGCTTCACGTTCTGGACCTCGTACGCAGGCAGGTACTGGGGATGGCGAGTCTCCATCCTCATCCAGCTCGTTCCCGCAGTCGTTTTCATCACCGGCTTGCCCTTCCTCCCGGATACGTAAGAAGAGCCCTGATCTCGGCTTCCTTGTTTACACAGAGGGGCCAAACAAACTAAACAGGTACTGACCATGATGTGCTATACAGATCATTTGGTTTCTGTATCCCGAGACAAACGGGCGGGCCTTGGAAGATATGGATAGTTTGTTTGGGAAATCTGATGATGGACACGCTCATGCTCATGTTCACCTGGATGGGGCGGCGGAGGACCAGGACCACGCCGAGGATGGCCATGCACAGTCTGGGCAAGACGATGAGGGCGTGGATGAGTGGATGAGCATGAGCCACTGTTATCATGATATATGTAGACTGATGTGGAAATCAAGAATTACGGAAATCACCATTTGATAACAAACATTGCCACTTACGATACCACGAAAAAGAAAAAGGATGGAATTCATCAGTGTACGTACGGTATATTGAAAACGCATGTATCGTCGTTGAAGTTCTCCCCCCATCAATGAATCACCCAACAGTGGCGAAACAAGTCAATTTGTGACAGAGGCCATCGGTCAGGTTTCATGAATGCTAGAATAGAAACGAACCCCTGCAATAACAAGAAGAAACCATGGTCGATGATACAAGCCCTTGCCAAGCATTACTGCCTCCAAACTCCGCGCATCCGTGTCTCGCCATCATATCAAAGGCATACAATATAACACACTGTCCTCTATACATGCAGTGGAGGCGTGCTCACCAGAAACTACACCAGCCGATGTAGTGTTGACACAGGTTCTCGAGCTTCGTCGCTTCCACAATCAGTTTATTAACCTGATTGATGACGTCAAGCTCTTCGTTATTCTTGAAGTCTCGTCCTGTGAGCTTCTGCTGCACGCGGTCCAGTACTTCAACAGCTCTGGCATTCTGACTCTCGGCCTCTTGCGCACCATTAACTGCATTGCCATCAGGAGCCGCCGAGCTGTTCGTGCGGGCCCTTGACCTGGAAGTGGGAGGAGCCGAAGGTTCGCCGTTGGCGAGCAACTCGGATGGCGCAACATCTGCATCCAGAATGGAGTGTCGGCGGGGACGTGCAGCACCAGGGCCTATAATCGCTGCTTCGCGTTCCGACCGGAAATTGGGCCCGGCTGGGGATGCTGCATTTGTCAATCGCCAAGTGAGAAGCGGATCATGGATGAACTGCACTGTGTTAGTGAACATTCCCTGGTAGTAATATTGACCTAATAAAGAAAAAAGAAAAAAAAAAAAAAGGGGTGGAGAGAGGGAGCTTTGAGCACTCACTGCTTCCAAAACGGCCATAACGCTTTCTTTGTTTTCTCGCAAAACTCGCATAACGTGCTCGCACGTGATTCGGAAACTACCCTCAATATTGCTGACTTCCATGGCGTATGTCAACATGCGAGTGAGCCTGAACGGTACGCGTTCGGGATACTTTTCTCGCTTCATGGCGACCTCGAAACAGTCGCCAAAATCGATGTGGATGATCTTTCCAGTGATGCGATCCAGCATCAGATTGGAAGGATGTCTGTCACCGAGGCCAAGGATGTATCCGACCATTGACATGACGCCCAACGAGCGAGTGTAATTGGTTCGTCGTTCCAGCCAAGCCTCTGACGATTTGGATTTCAGCCAGAGCACTCGGTACAGATCTTGACCCGTGGTGTTGTCGAGTGCGTAGCCAAATACCTCTACCTTCTGCATAAGCGTGAGGTTGTCGTAGTCTGGCGCCATTTGCAGCATGATACGATGCTCAATGTTGAGCAGAATCTTGCGGCTTTCACGGTATTCCCGAATAAGGACATGAAGCGTATCACTATTTGGTACCCAGCCAAAGAGGCCAGAGTTTTGCGATAGTGGGATGATCGGGTAACGCTGAATATTGAGATGTCGCTTGTAGCATTCCGAGTCGTTGGCAAGTAGTGTATTGCAGAGACCAAAGAGCTGCATAACCCGTTCGTCCTGTCGGATATCCTCATGACCTTTGAGAAGGAAGGCATATGACACGCCGTCGCTGCCATGGGTAATGAGCTTCCTCGGCCGTTGCTTAGAGTTGATAACACTGAGTGTTGTGTCAAAGGACATGATTCTGACGACCGGCTGGCCGCTTCGGTAAGTTCCGGGCACGGCAAGATCGAGGTCCTTGGAGTTGAGGAGCTTGGGAGAGCAATATGTGAGCTCAAGACTGGTTACCTGTGGCAATTGCCTAGAAATTCTCCGGAACACTTGATAATAGAGGTCCCAGGCCTGATTCAGGTCATTCACATCTTTAGAGCTCTCGTACTGGTGACACCACTCTTGTGCCTCCTTCAGATCTCGACCAAAGGCCTGCGCAAAGGAAATCTCGCGGAGTGTTTCGGGGCCGCGCTCCAGCAGCCCATGGAGAGGCTCTAGCGTGGCGAACATACCCTCGATGTTATGATCGCCGAAATAGAGGCGTGACGCCTCCTCCAGGCCTTCGTGCCAAAGCTCGTGCCAGAGCACGGCTACACGGATAAGTTCATGGCTAACGACATCGGCCTGTGCTACCAGGTTGGCACTGTGCTGACGCATGCTATCCATGATTTGCGCGGCCGACCGCGAACGTCTAGTATTCTGCCATGACTTCATGGCGACAGTCAATGGATACACCAACGCTTGAGGGTGGGCTCTGCCGACATCGGCCAAGAGGTTATGCACAGCTTGCTGGACGCGCTTGTTAGGTTGATTGATTCTAGCAATGAGCTGAGGAATAACTTCAAGCCAAGTATCCACAGACACATTCGCAATGCCATCCAACACGGCCGAGTTCACATCAGAGCTGCCGCCATGTGTGAACCATAGAGTCAGCAGACGGAGGGTATCTTGGAGAGAGCTTCCGGCGGATAGGGCGATGGATTTGAAGAAGCCTTGTATGGCGGGCACAACGTGTTCGATCAACACAGTCTGATCGGTTCTCGACAGCTGGCTTTCGTTTCTGGCAGAGAGAGTCTGGACAATCTCGAAGTTGGCCAACGCCCAGGCATGCCAGGCTTTGTACCACCTCGGGTTGTACTTCGTAGCCTGGGAATATGAACTCAAGATCTCCTGCACACGGGTGTGCTGCCAGTCATCCTTATTGAGGGCAATGAGCCATTCTCCTTGACGCAGATAGCATTTCGCCAGCAAGACAGTCTGATCATACAAGGCTCTCTGAGTCTGGAGGCTCACTAGAGATGGATCAATTTGGCCCTGGAAGCCATAATCAGTAGGAAGATTTGCCTCGTTGCCGCCTGCTTGAGCTGCAAGGTGAGCCTTTGCCACGTCTAATCGGTGCGCGGTATCGTTGGTAAATCTCTGGAGGCAGTACAGAGTTCGTTCTGAAATGCCGTCCCGGCGTGCTGACGGTTGCTGGCCTAGTTCCCACTCGAACTTCAACATGGCGTAAATGACTTGCGCCTGGACGTTTCTCGGCGGCATGGATCCTGAGCGCTCGCTTCTACTCTCCGGCCAATACGGTATCATTGTCTCCAACGGTGCATCACTGCCTATGAGCTGTTTAAGGGACTTTTCGGCGAGGCCCATGCGCCCAGATTTACGGCAAAGGTTGGCGAACTTGATCCACATGCGCATGTTCTGTGCCGGTGAGATAACCAAGGCCCTGAGGCGAAGCATTCTGTGCCAAACCTCGACGTTGCGCTGACATCCCTGTAATCTGGTTTCCCAGGTTTTGCGCATTGTTGCTCGCTTCTTTTCATCGCATTGTTTGTAGACGATGAGCTCTTCGAGTTCTGCCAGCATCTGAACTCGCACAACAACCTGATACGCTCTGTTGTAAGATTCACTTACAAGGGCGCTCAATTCTGTGTCGAGACCCTCTCGTGCCTGCTCGATGCATGTGACAGCTTCTCGAAACTGGTTTCTGTGAATCGCAAGAATCGCGCCGAAGAAAGACCTGTCGGGCGAGTGTCGTTTGAGGGACGACAAATAATTGTCCATGTGATCCCACTTGTTTTGACCCCATGCTGCCGCGGTAGCGAGAGGTGCAATCATTCGTTGCACTTCCGGAGCAGAGTTGGCCCACGTGCTGCCGGTGAGGTTGGCGAGCGCATCCCATTCCCCGAGGGCGTGCAAGCATCGCATTTTGCCCATGACGATCTCGATAGGTGTGGCTTGATCGGCGGGGATCTCGCGCTCGCGCTTGTTGTAGAACGCCAAGGCCTCTTCCCATCGTTCCAGTTTCTCGAACCAAGTTTCACGAAGCTGGATGCCTTCTTTATAGAGCTGCGCCTTTCTCAAGATTCCAATAGCTGCGTCAGACTGTTGCAATTCATTGTTGATGACGATAAGGGCCTCGACAGCACCGCTGCTTTGGTCTTGCAAGAATTCGAGTTCCTTGTAGTGGAGAGCCTTGGCGTAGGCATGGCATCTTGCCGCTTCTCGCCCAAGAACCCTGATGTCAATTGGAAGAGCCTTGTCGTCATGTTCCATGAACTCGGCAAGATTCAGCAACAACCCCAACAAATCCGGTGGAACATTTTCGGATTTAATTGCGCTCTCGATGTTCTGTATCAACTCGTCTTGGAATTGCTCATACAATTCGCTCCAGCAAGAAACGAAAGCCGAGTTGAACAGTTCACGCGCTAGTGGTAGGTATACACTGGCCAGGCTTGCGCAGGCACGAAGAGCGTGGTTTGGCGACTCCGTCAACGAGGTTGTGCTGAATCTGCGGAGCCATTCTTGCCAATCTTCCTTGGTAGATTTGCCCCGTGTATCCCACACTGCCTTCAAATGGATTGCATTCATCTCCAATTTCTTTGTGCCCAGGTCTGCGAACGGCGTCTCATCCGCAGTATCGGCGAATCTTGATTCTGATGTAAGATCTTGCGGGAGAACTTCGCCCTTTTGAAGTTTGCTGACGAGAAGCTCGTAGTTTTGATGTTGTATTTGATGTTGATTTATGATCTTGTTCACGGTGCCCATGAAATGGATATAGTCTTTTCCAAGTTGCTGTATCAAGGCGCAAAGGGTATCGAGTGCCGTTACTCGGAGCGCTGGCTCGCCAGTGTCGAGTACTCTTGCAAGTGGATGTATAATCTTTGCCGCGTAGTCATTTAGGTTAACTTGTCTGGATATTTTGCCAATGGTATCAATCGCGTGCTTTCTGACGAAGACGGGTTGTCCTTGCTTCTCGAATGTGCGGACAATGACCGGAATCATCAAGTGCATGTATTCTTCAGCACTGGCACCGAAAACCAGAAATGCATGTAAAACTCGCTCAGATGGGATTCTTTTAGCAGATGAGTCCCTGTCAAGCACTCCGAGCATGTTGGGAAGAATACCGGCTAGGTAAACTTTGAATTCCCCCTCCAATGATCGCGAAATTGCCTCTACTAGAGAGAGAATCGTGGTCTGTAGCGACGCGGACGTGTCCCAGTATTGCTGAAGTATTTCAATTATGGCAGGGAGGTAGGTCCGAATGTGCTGGCGTACGATGGTGACTAAAGTTGCAAGTTGATTGAAATACGATTCTAACCGCGTAGAGGCTGATGAACGAATCACATGCAAGAACGCAGGTATGATCCTGTCAAGAAACGAGACACATTCCAAGCCCAAAGTTCTGAAGATATTCATGATGGCTTCGATGACAGCAGCATGATGCTGTGCGAGTGAGGGATCTTTCAGAATCTGGAGCAAGGCATTTATGACGACAGTCGGAAAATATTCTTTGTTAGAGGGTGTCAGTCCGGTCATCATGAGAGAGATATCAGTCATCTGGTTAGATTCAACTCGGCGTTGTATCTCGGGCGTGCGCTCCTCCACTTGCTGTTTCTCAATCATTAACATTTTTTATGCTGCAAAAGCTTGTGCAATGCGAACTGACCTGGTGCTTGTAGGGGTCCAAAGCTCCTAGAATGCCCATGAGCTTGACGGTTTCCTGTCTCAGTGAGCCTCTCTGATCCTCGGTTCGGATGATGCTTTGCAAGATCTCCAGCAGCTGAGGATATTCCAGATATGGCTCAATTACATATCCAGAATTGCTGGCCAACTGGCCCAGTGCATTCAGTGCCGCTTGTCGCTTGATGTTGGAGGACTGATCTTGGAGCGCGTCTATGATTAGGGGCATCAGACGGTCTTTGTACGGCAACATGTCTTCACCGCCAACCGTCGCGAGATCTCCAAGTGCTTTTAGGATTGTGGCGGCAACTGTTGGACTGGGATCACTGGCCTTTGGCAGAAGAACTGAAATCATTGGTTCGACATAAGGCTTAATCAGACTCTGGGCATTCTGAACCAGCAGACTCAAAAGTTTGGCACTCTCCTCCTTATTTCGCGCCTCTTCTGAGAACTCCAGTTCTGTCAGCATTTGTATCAGGGTCTTTCTCAAAGAGGGGATGACATATGCCGGATTAAATCGAGCCAAACGACCAATAATCGATATGGCAACCTCGCGAATGGCGAATATTTCATCGTTGAGCGCGAAAAAGAGTATCCTTATGTTTTCAGCTTTTGCAAGATGACGATCAAAGCGCTCATCTAACGCTGCAAGGACAGTTCGCCTGATGTTGGGTTCAGGGTCTGCTATACCGACAGTCAGTAGTTTTTCGATGACATCACCCACAACCTGAAGTGCGTGATAGCTGGTTTGATTGACAATAGGATCCCGAACGTAGAGTTGACAACAGGTCAAAGCCGCAGCCTCACGGATCTCGGGATCTTCGTCCTCCACGTATTTAATTGCCACATCACGAACAAACTCATTCAAAATATGCCCAGAGAAATCAAAACTGCCAAGTGTGTTAAGCGCCAACTTGACTCCTGATCGTCGATTCTCATATGCTTGAGGGTCCTTGACATCTTTTGTGATGGCAGGAACAGAGCTCAGAGTGTTTGGCTGAGGTGCGCCAAGCGGTTTGAAAGGCTCGCCACACAGAACAACGCTCAGCATATCTAGCAACCTTTCTTGAATGGTGGGCTTGACTGGTGGAATATAAAATGCCATGTCCACCAAAGCTTGAGTAAGCTTTGGTGTTAGGTCGCAGGCAAATATGGGATCCAGGAGGGCTTCCATGTACTTGCTCAGAGTCTGCCCAACAGCAACAGCTAGCCGGCTGATGCAGTCAAAAACAGGATCTACCGAGCCTCTCTTGCGTGACTGGATACTCAGCCCTTCCCTGACATAAATGAGCACGCCATCTAGGTAGGGTGCAATAGCGCTCTTGACCGAGTTGGCAATGTTGCCGATGGCTAAGAAAGCATCGTTTCGTTCTTTATCTCTCTTCAGCATGCCAGATAAGTAGACCATGAATTTGTGAAGCCAGGATTGAGCGAAATCGGCTGGGGAGTAGCTGGCAAGGTCGGGGATGAGATAAACAACTGTTCTTCGTGCGGTAGGATCTCTATGATCTTTGTGCTTGAACACGATCTCACACGCCTCTTGGTAGTGTTCCTGCATGTACATCCCTCCTTGTTCAAGCAGCTCTCTCAACACCAGTAAAGAAGCATGAATAGACTCGACAGTGTTAACCTTAAGACCCTGTCTTGCCTCGTTGTAAATCTTGCTCATCCAGAGCTGTTTCATCTCCTGGTCTCGTTCTCGGATAATTCTGAAGCAGGCACTAACAGTCTCTGCCGAAGTTTCGCGAATGAGTTGCCGAAGATCTCTCAAACCCACCCACACCCAGTCAAATATTGCTGGAATGTACTGATACATTAGCGTCGGGGCATTCCTGGCCAACTCCCTAAGAACAAGGACAGCACTATATCGACGTTCTTCGACTCGGTCATTTTGGAGCCATTCAAGCGCAGTATTCACTTCGGAATCGACAAGTTCAGATATCATTGATCCTCCAGGACGACATAACTTGCCCAGCGCAATGGCCGCAGGCTTCATGGGATTGATATCCTTGCCCCGTAGGACGGTTTTGATATTTTGTGTGAATCGGGTATATTTGGCAGCGACATCAACGCCGTCGAAGTCGACCAAAGCATCCAGCGCATAAATGCCACCTAATCGTTCGGCTGAGTCGCTACCGTGTGTAATAAGTTGTGTAATTCTGTTGTTAACTGCATTGTAAAAGGCGAGGAATTGCTCTTGGGCCAGGTCTGCAAGCACTTTGTTAGTGACTACTAAATCAGGCATGGCGGGGTTGATATTTATACCTCTGTGACATAGGACAACAAGCTCACGAAGCTGAATGGCGGCTCGCTTTCGCACGTCATCTCCGACGCTATGTACAAGTAAGTACTTGAGGCCCTTCCAGAGCTGTGATGTGCCTACCGAGATCTCAGGCTCCGAGTGATGTGGTCGAGTCGCTCGAGGGCGACCTGCTGTTGCTGCGCCATCCCCCCCTATTGGCGCCGAGGCTACCACAATCAAGCCGGCATGAACCACTGAAAGTATTGCTGAAGGACCAAAGAGGCCGATGCAGTTGATGGATTATCAAATTGAGAGGTGCGATTGAAGATTGGTTCGTTTGTTTACTGGACGACTTGTCGTGTGACGGAGGAAGGTGCTGGCTGGGACCTCTCGCAGGTGCGGTGCAAATGTGCGAAGATTCGTCTGCTGCACCTACAGCCTGGGAATTATTCTCCTGAGAGAATAATGTATAAAAAATGCTACCTGGGGAGTGAAAGCGAAATGGAAAACCCGGCGACAGTATCGCAGCGACATGTATCCTGTCCCTGACTTGGGAGTCGAGATGCGACGCGAAGGGTTGCCTGGCTCACGACGAGGTCAGCAGTGCCTCCCGGCTAACACGGGCAAAGCGGGCCAACACCTTTCACACTGGGCGCCGTGTTAGACACTGTGCTGCGGCCCAAGTCTGGATGGACCGTAAGAACGCATGTCCCCAAACTCCTGCGTACTGTACGAGTAAGGGTGAAGTTCAAATCATTTATCGATAAGCAAGGGAGGTTAGACCACCGACAGACAGAGGGCTAGGTTATTAGCACATGACGCTTTCCAGCTCTGACTTCTCTCCAAGCACAAGTCCCGAAGACTCATCATACAACCGCGATCCTCTGTATCTCATTGTCAACCACAGAGTTGCAACATGGGTAACGACGGCGGCTCCATCCCCAAGCGAAGCGAACTTGTGAAGAACGCTGCTCGTGCACCCACAATATCAGAGCTCAAAGCCACGGCTTTGGAATCGCTCATTCATGCGTGGACTCACTGCGCTCTCAGCGGCACGGCTCTCGACATGGACACGGCCGTTTCAGATTGGCGTGGGAGACTATTCAATTACGAAGCAATCCTGAGTGGGTTGATACCATCCGACGAACCGGCCGAAACAACCCCTGCCAATTTTGGCATCAAGTCTTTAAGAGATGTAGTGCGGGTGAAGTTCGCCAACTCTGGTGGTAAATGGGCATGCCCGATTTCCATGAAAGAGATGGGCCCGTCTACAAAGGCTGTCTATCTGGTTCCTTGTGGCCACGCTTTTGCCGAGATCGCCATCACAGAAATTCAAGAGAGATCATGTCCGGAGTGCGGCGAGAAGTTCGACAGAGACAATGTCATCACATTACTCGCAACCACAGAGAAGGATATCCAGAGATTAGAGAAGAGGCTGGAGAATCTACGAGAACGGGGCTTGACACACAGCTTGAAGAAGGACAAATTTGAAAAGAAGAACAAAAAGAAGCGAAAGGGTAATGAGATGGCGGAGAATGGCGACATACCTGCGACTGATGGCAAAGTGAACAACTCCTCTACAAAGAAAGATGTAGACTCAAGGATAAGTGGTATCAACAATCCTATGGCTGCATCTTTGACTGCCAAAGTTCTAGCAGAGCAAGATGAAATGAATAAGCGACGGAAACTGGCATCTGAAGTTGCTTCAAGAGGGTGAGAAGATGCGGAGGAAGGGACATTGGATGGTTGTATGAGGAATGAGGAATGATACCCTACGAATCCCCCTCAAAGTAACACAAGAGCATAACCGATGTGAAGAGATGTGTATATCCTGTCTGTGACGGCGTGGTGTTATTTTTTTCATTGGAGAATGACATCCTGACTACACCCTCAAAGCTCAATATCATTGAAGGAGTCTGAAATGAGACAAGCTTGAGTAAAAAGAACCGCGCTCATCTCCATAGCATATTGATCATCGCTAAAATGCCTCTTGAATATAATTCTCGGGGCATGGGGGGTTACAACCAAACTTTTGCGTCATGCCGACCTCCACAGCCCTCTTACAGCCCTCCAAACGTTTGATGTTAAGAGAACCTCTTTTGTAATGTAAAATTCTTGACCATTTTACAAATCTCGGCACGTAATCACCCAAACACCACCCGGCTGTCGCGGCCCGGTCATAGCCCGTCTCGTTTCACACACGTCATGCCATGGTTTGTGCGAACTGCCAGCCGCTTTGCCATTTCCAAAACGCCCAGAAGTCAGAAGTCAGAAGTCAGAAGTCAGAACTCGAATAAATCACAGAACGCCAGCCGCCGGGAGGGCAGGGAACATAAAAAAAAAAGCAGCGCTTATTCTCATGCCAAGCCGTTGGAGCAAGCTGTGTTGTGTCTCGTATCCCTCCTCACATCATACATCATGTCGACTCTCACCCCATGTTCCGGCAAGCCTCCCTGTTCCACCAGATGATCTGCGCTCTCGCTCCTCTTCAAGCCCTTCTCAATTGTCGTCCGCGTCTTGACACTCATAAATGCCAGGTCGCTCAGCTCCGTGTCCGTCACCGTCGCACCCGAGGGAATCTTGGAGACGGGTTTCGCAGAACCATGTGTTGTGACATTGCCACCGATGCTGCCTGCTGCCTGGCGCATGCAGTGCAGGACAAAGTACAGTGCGGGTATGGTGGAACACACAATCACGAGAAAGAGCTCGCCTGTGGCCCAGGCGAAGATGTCGTGCGTTGCCCATGTTTGGTCCGTTCTGTTGCCGAGTTCCACGAGAGATTGGGTTTTTATGCCAGAGAAGATGCATGTGAGGATGTTGAGGACGAAGATGATTGTGAGTTGGAACTTTTCAGTCATGGTGTTGTTGAATTGCCAGAGGATGGTGGCGGGGATGACGGCAAGGCTTGCGTCGGCAAAGGTGTTGAATGCTTTTTTTTTTTTTTTTGGAGACATGTTAGTCTGTGATATCGCGACTGGTGTAGTCGAAAACGTCTGACTTCCGAGGCTAGGCTTGGTACGGGTTTTCTGCACTTGTCATTGGTGTTTTGGTGTTTTCCTCACCACGTACCTCCGGTGAATGTTCCAAATCCAGCTATGACTTTCGGGTCGATGCACTTTCCCTGCACCCTCTTATCCCACAGCGCGTTCGCGGGCGAGCATTGCGCAGATGCCAGCGTGAGACACGACATGGCAATCAGCGCAGCTAGTGTAATCGGGACCAACCACAGGAACATTTTCTGCCATCGCAGCTCTGTGGATTTGATCATCCCCAAGAGAAGCGCTGATACTGAAATTCTGCCAGCCGCCACACCCACGATGCCGAAAACCTGGCTGAGCCAGTTGAGAAACAGAACGATGGCGACGTTGTCGGGCCCTGTTTTCGCGACATCGTCAATGTGTTCAAGTCCGCCACGGTTGGCGTACAGAGTCAACACGACGCTCCAGCTAATGAAGCAGGTCTGTACAACGTAATAGAGGTGTTCCATCATGTCAGTCTTCTGTGACGTCGTTCTCTTGATCGGCAAGCAAGTCATCTATATCACGGCGAGTCGCAGCATGAGATAAGGTCCTTCTTACCATTGCGCAAATTACAAAGACATCGTCCCATCTGAACTTATGGTCGCGCAGCCGCACGTATACTCGCAGCAGGGACGTCACGAATGCCAAAGACGTGAGCGTCCACAGCAGCCGAATGCCAATTGGGCCTCGATCCGGCATAGGGCCGTGATTTTCGCTCCGTGGGAGAAGCTGTACCATGGCATTTGCGGCCGATACCAAGCGCCAGCTCTATCAAGCTGGTGGCGCAGCCAGACTGTGTGCGGGCCGACAAAACGGTAATGGTGAAAAGCAGGACAGGTACGGCGTGGATTGATCAGAATGGGTGGAACTGGCATCGCCTGAAGCTTGTGATGTTGGAGTTGCAGTGAGCTGTTGCTTTCTGCCCAATATACTTTTCTTGACAGTGAATGAGAGGAAAGTTGCGCACGAGTAGAGGAGAGGAAGATGAGGTGCACACACACACGAGGCTAGCAGCGGACAATTGGCAAGAGGCGTGAGACGCCAACTAATAAGAGAGGAGCGGGAAAACACTTTCGAAAGGAATGGGCATTTCCATTCACAAAATGCCGATCAAATGCTGCTAGGCCCGTGAATCGAGGCCAGGTCGAGGTCGTGGCATTCATCCAGAAAGATGGTCTCAATTTAGCCAAATCAAGGGTGCGGATAATCCGAATTGTGGAGAGATGCTCAAAACTATTACTCAACACTTCAAACGCTGTGCTGCCAGTGGTCTCCGCACATGATTCTGCAATCCCGTGATTCCTAGAGCGTTGAAGGAGCAGTCTCACGCTCGAGTCTGGATAAAATAGAAGAAAAAATACCAACCATTTCAGAGATTTTCCTTTCTTCTTGCCCGATTGGCATATGGCTTCCCTCGCCGAAATGGGGTATTTGTGGACGAATTGTCTCGCATTGGGCCCACTAATTTGTTTGCTATGTACGGAGTACAATTCATACGGATTTATCGTGGTTCGAGCTTGCCTCCCTGTCCTGTCCACTTACTACTAACCACTTAAACTCTTGGGACAATTGTCCACCTGGCACACCACCGGGAGTACCCCTTTGAGTGCGGTAAGGCAACAGCCAGGTCACTAAAAGCAGGTCTGACCAATCACAGCCAGGGTGGCTGAGGGGTACTTCAATTTAGACGGGAATCTCACTATAATATAAGTCCTCACAAGGTCCGTCAGTACAAAGAGGTACAAATACATCGCAGTCCCATTGCGACTTTGGCTATTTAGAGGTACTAGTGAAGTATTCAAGATGTGGGTCCCGCGACCTGGCTTTTGCCTTACCGTACTCAAAGAGACAGGCGTGTAATCATCACGTGACTGTTATCACCATATAGCACCCACAATTAGCTTAGCTAGGAAGAAGAATGGAAGCATCTTTCCCCTCCATCACTTGACACAGGGGTTGAGGCCGACGGACTTCGCGCCGTTCCGAGTGGCCCGCCATGGCTAGAAACTGGCCACATGGGGCGATGCTACGGGAACGCTGCCTGCTGCAGGTCTGCCATCATTGCTGTTGAAGGGGCGACAGAGGATCGGTCTTCACGAGCCAATTCTGGTCGAAGTGCTCTCGTCCGCTCTGTTTGTCCGTCGGTTTGGGGGTGAAATGCTGTAGAAAGCCTGCGTTTTACACATAATAAGTAGCATAGATCCGACCAGAATTGGCTACGACGACGAGTGGATGAGGGCGGTTTTGCTACAGCTGACAGGCTTAGAACGTCCTACTTTCTACCAGGGATCCCCGATAATGTGTGTTATGATGTGTCTCGTGTGAATAATTGGGTTTCATTCCAAGTCTCAAAAAGATTTGATGAAGAAACCCCGTTTCTCATCCAATGACTGCTGCCTATAAAGTCCATGGGGGGAGGGGGGGGGGGGGGTCGGCTCGCTCCATTGGCCCATGATCATGCTCCACCATTTCATCCAAGTGATGTCACCGCCTACCACGACTACACCATGAGGCCACAACCAACGTCTTGATTTACTCGGGAAAAGTAACAGTCTTTTCTGCATTACCTCCCATCATCTAGCGCACTGCGGTGTCTCATTGATGCTGACACTTCAGGGTCCGGACCATGGCCCCTGACATGCCTAGCTTGCTTGGAAACAAGCTCAAGGTACGGAAGAACAGAACCTCCCAACACCACGCCTAAAGAACAGCACATTCTGACCTCTACTACATCGGGGTACTTTCCCAGCTCCCAAATGGCATATCTATACCCCAGATCCAGCTGGGTCTATACATGATGTCAGGTCATGAGGCGACTCGGGCCGTGCAGACGGGCCTAGAAATAGGCTATCGAGGCTTCGACTGCGCGCAAATGTATCACAATGAACGGGAGGCCGGACACGCCATCAGCAAGTTTCTGTCCAGCTCAGACAACACGGCGGGTCTGAAGCGCGAAGACATCTTCTTCACGTCCAAGTTGAGTTCCAACAGCACGTACTATGAAACGATCCGCCGGTCCATTCAGAAATCCGTCGAAATCAGTGGCCTGGGGTACATAGATCTCTTCCTGCTCCATAGTCCGTATGGAGGGAAGGAGGCGCGCCTCACGAGCTGGAGGGCTCTGGAAGATGCCCTTGACGAGGGGCAAGTGAGGATGATTGGCGTGAGCAATTTTGGTGTCGCTCACGTAAGTTCTGGCCAATCGACATGGGTCCAACTTGGCATTTGAGTTGGGTGCTGAAAAACACAGCTAGATCGAGGAGCTGATGGCTTCGGAGCCGCGAATCAAGCCCGCCGTCAACCAGATTGAGGTACATCCGTTTAACACCCAGGAGGCTATTCGCGCTACATGTGCCAAGCACGGCATCGCCATCGAAGCATATGCGCCTTTGGTGCGGGCTATGCGGATGACGCATCCTACTATTGGGGAACTGGCAGACAAGTACACTTGCTCGCCTGCTCAAGTCTTGGTCAGGTATGCGTGCTTCATGAGTATCTCGAGGCATTTTTATCGGTGGTGGCTAAAAAAAAAAAAAATTGTTTCGTTAGATGGAGTTTGCAACATGACATGATCACTCTCCCGAAGAGTGTGCGCCGGGAGAGGATGGTGGAGAATGCAGACGTCGCGGGATTTGAACTCTCCGGGGGGGACATGAGTATTATGGATGGCTTGGACGAGAAGTTGGTGACTGATTGGTGAGCAAAATATTCGCAACTATCTGAAATTTGCCTGACATTCTCTTCAGGGATCCCACCGACGCGACATAGTTATCTTGCAGCTACCCAAACACAAAAAGTGTAGGTCAAGTCCTATGAAATGCTCGCCATTTAGAAAATCATTTAGAAAATCATTTAGAAAATCATTTAGAAAATCATGAGGCCACCCTGTAGCAAAATGCATCCACACACTTTGCAACCCTCTTTGGTTCCACCAAGTCATCACTGGCCAAGAAGCGCAGTGAGTCCGACAATGTTGTTACTTCTTGCAGAGAAGTGAAGCCGTCAACAGGACGTGGACGAAACTCGGACGAATCGTTACTGGAGGATGTAGGCACCGTGTCTTCACTTGCCGCCAATGCCAGGTTCACTTTCTCCCAAGGTACGCTGCTCGGTGCATGGCGAGCACGGCTCGCAACTGTCCATTGGTCTTGCCACGATGTCCATTATTGTCAAGATTGCGGTCCAGACGGTTTGCAGATCCGCGTGGGCTCTCTGACTCGACTGCGTGAGACTATGAGCTGAGCCATGGCCACAGTGTCCAAGGCATTCGTTGGTCACATAGATGTTGATGAGCCCGGGCTCTCTGTACAAGTACAGACCACTGCAGACTGGGGGCAATGGCATGGCCCAGAGTCTTCATCTCCTCATGTCGTTTGCCGAAATCACCGCCTTATCCATGAACCGGTGGTTACACGCGTTCAGGTCAGTCATGTGGCCCCAGCGCCAGACCGTCCTATCATGGTGCGGCAAGACACCGATCTCTGATGGAAAACCCCATGAAGGATGCCATGGCCTCCGGGGTCAACCCCTACCTAGCAGGTTTTTGGTAGGCGAGTGATGCGTCTGCTCCAGGCAATGACACAGCGACGTTGGGGCCAGAGATGACGTATGGGTCTTACTATTCGATCGCGCGCAATCCTTGTGAAGATCTGCAGATAGGCCCGGGGAGGGGGGGGGGGTTGTTTCGGAAACTGCGGGGGAAGAAACATTTGTCCCAAGACAAAGGTTGGGGACTGGGGAAGTAAGACGGGAGGGTTCTTACTCCGTAGTCAGGTCCAAGTGAGTTTCACAGGGCTCTCTCTATGGCTTCTGTGGACAATGGAAGGCGTGCTGGGTAGAATGCATTCAACTTCAGACTCACAGCTTGGCAGCAGCCTGCCCAAGATCTGCCAACAGCGGCAGCGCCATTTCCACAACCTCATCCGCAACCCCCCAGCTAATTTCGTATCCCCGACCACCAGCACCATAAGCGTGAATTAAGACCTCGCCTCTTGCGTGCCGGGGCACCGCAGGTTTCTCCACCTCCAGTCTCATGCCCCCTTGACGAGTCGGCCGACGTCCAACAACGTCCGATATCACTCTGATAGCCTCTAAAGTCTTATTGGCAGCTGGAGAACTCTTCTTGTGAGCGAGTGGTAGTAGCTTCAGCCCGTTTTCCAGCAGTTGCGTCCGCGTAGACTTGCATGGCGCCGATCGCCAGTCTCCAGGTTCCTTGGTCCCGCCAACAGTGGTTCCTCCGTGGAGGAATCGCGGGATGAGGAAGCTCCATGTGCCGTCTTTGTATTGCCTCGTGACTGTGGCCGGTACATCAATGTCAGTCACGACGGTTTGGCCTGTTCATGTCACCACACGTCAGTTCTCGTCTGCGTCACACTCCCCAAGGAAGGAACGAAATGAAGAAGAAAAAGAGAAAAAAAAGGGAGGGGGGGTTGGCCGTACCCCTTGTAGGAAAAACTTTTGGGTCGCCGAACCCAGTCCCGCTAGCATTGATCACGAGCTTCACATTCTCTGTAATGCTGAATGGCTCCCATTCGCTCTTCAGATCCCTCTTCATCGTCTTGCCGCCCATGAGCAGGAACTTGCGCAGCAAAGCTTCGCAATATACAGGTGCGTTGATGCAGAATGTGTCGTATTCAAAGCCAAGCGCGACACCATCTGGTAGTTCTGCCGGCTCATATCTCTTATAACCTGATAGTCCGGTCTCTGCGGCAAACGCACTTGCGTCTTGCTTCAGGTACCCTTCGTCCGGAGCCTCAAGATATTCTATCCCCGCGGCGCGAGTGACACCACAAGCCGGCTCTGCAGCTACTTGACGATCGAATTCCGCAACTGTTGCCTTTAGCCATTTCGCTTCTTGCCGCAGCTGAGGCGTCGTGGCTGGGATGGGACGCACATGGGCACCCGCCCACATGGACGCATAGTCCGCAGAGTGTCGCAATGGCGCACCGGGGATGGCGGCGGGCCATTCTTTGGCGACGAGCAAAATCAGGGGCTGGAGTGTAGACTTGCAGTTATCTTGAAACTTCTCTTGGAGTCTCACGGCAGTCGACAAGCCGATGACGCCAGCGCTGGGGTGGGGGTTTGACGCACGTCAGTCTCTCCATTTCGTGGTGCATAACGCGCGGGACTTGGCTATCGGGGTCTTACCCTATGATGATGACGGAGGGTTCCGGGGACATGATGGATTTTGTGGCTCTCATGAGGTGATTTGAATGAGGAGAAAAATAATTCACAACAGAAAGAGGTGGTTCGTATACTTTTTACGATCCGATCGTATGGTTCTCAAAGCGAAGACGAGTACGGAGTAACTCCGTACAGGATCAAACAACAGCGATATCGGACCCAACTGCATTCAATGTTTGTCAGAAATCCCCAACACCGTTATAGGGAGCGGTACAGGAAAGATCGCGGCATATCGAGCCGAAGAGGATTCCGATCCAAGAAACATGGAGTATCCGACCATGACTAGCGGTGCCGAGCGAATAATAAGAAAGGTAGAAGTAGGAGATGATCTCGTTGTAGTTGTATCCTTTAAATTGCAAATCGCGCTCCATTCCCGCGATTCGGGCATTGCCTTGTGGGAAACGGCGGTTAGTACTCTCCAACGCTCAACGGTTCCAGTCCTTCGAGAGCGTCGGGAGATATTCCCAGGCCGAGTCCAGGCTTATCTTGAGCCATCTTCAGCGCTGCCAGGATCAAGAGGGCCATCAACGGATCACTCCAATTGAGCCAATCAGACGCTTAGTTCTAACATTCTTATCAGATCTGATTGGCCATAGCAGGGTGATCCGTTGATGGCTCTCATGATCCATTTACTAGTCACCTCTCTATACTCGATGATAAGTTGGGGAATACTCCGCGAAGCGGGCGAGGGAGGAAAAGTTTTCAATGCCCTCTCGGGGTCCAAAAGCTCGGTCCGTACAAGGATAGCGCCGCACTCTTGGATGGGCGACTAACAACATATAATAACTTATAAGAAAAAGAACACAATAGCAGCCACAGGTGTCGGTCTGTTGATGCTCGAAATGCATGGGCAAGGATTCGAGCCCCAGTTGCCAATCGGCTCCTCAAGTATCTGTCCCGGATCCGAGGCCACCAGGCTCTAGCCCCTGCTCAAACACGAAAACCCCACAAGAACTGTTGAGGATTGCTCGACGTGCCCAAGTCTTACGAGCTATCTCGATGAACCGCACATCAACGAGTGGATCGATGTGATAGTTGCAGGAACAAACATAACGACCAGTTTGTACGACCGAGTATATAATTCCAGAACTAATCCGTAGGAATAGACGAATTGGCTTGCGATCGAATTTCTTTTACCAAAGACGACAGATAGTGGCTCGGGGGATGACTACATCGGCGAGGAGCGCCAGAGCGCCAGACCGGCGACCCTCAAAACGGACGAACAAATTGAATACAATCGAACCTGGAACGAAACAGAGTACTCCGTACGCGGCAGTTTCCATCATCCTCCTCCATTTAATTCAGCGGGCTAATGGGATGGCAGCGCCAAGCTGCTTAACAACATGCTTGGAAATACTGCACTCTTGATTGGCCAGAAGGCCAAAACTCCATACCTCTAGCCAATCACCGCGCGTGTATTCCCTTGACAACAACAAGTCAGCATTCTGGCCGTCCATCGACTTACACCACCGCTACTGTGAATCTATAAAGAACGTCACGTCTCCAGCATGGTTGTAAAAAAAAAAAAATCACACCAACACACCAACCCCATCAACAAATTCCAATTCACGACTCGCACAAAATCATACAGCGTCGTCTGCAATTTCGATATCCAACGCGGAAGCACAAAGCACAAACTATTCCACCATGACTGCCGCCAAGGCTTCTACCTGCTGTGCCAAGGACGACGCCGAGTGCGCATGTGGTAAGTCACGGACGACCATGTCCAAGGAATAAATAACTCCCATCAACGGAAGTGATCAATGACTAACTGTAAACGACACAGCTCAAAAGGCAACCTGCTCCTGCGGAAAGCAATCCGCCCTCCACTGCAACTGCAGCAAGGCTTCTTCAGAGAACGCCGTCGCGGGACCAAGATGCTCGTGCCGGGCGAGACCCGCCGGCGAGTGTACCTGCGACCGCGCTGCCGAAGAGAACGCCTCGATCGCCGGATCTGCCTGCTCCTGCGGTTCAAGACCCGCCGGTATGTTTTCCCGCTTCAGAGTCGACAAAAACCCGTCGGGCTGGAAACACTTGCTAATAACAATGTTTCTCACAGATGCTTGCACTTGCGAAAAGGCCAGTGACGGAGGCTTCAACCCCGCTTCAGAGATTGACTTTACCAACCGCAAGTAATCATTGATTTTTTTTTCATTTTTTTTTTCATTTTTCTCTCACAATTTTGCATCTGCCAAGGGAAGAACTCGGTGGTTAGGAACAAGTCGTTTTAGGGAAGGGGGTTGAAATTGATGGTGCCGGGCTCGGGCCTGTGCCGGCTTTCGCTAGGCTTTCGTCAATGTATTCGCGGAGCTCCCTTAGCTCGCTCTGGGAAAGAGGATAGATAGGGGACAAATAGCAGTCTCGGATAGCGTCAACCCGGCTTATGTCCATCGAAATCCCGTCGACTAATAGGATAAACCCTAGGAATTCCACTGACTCCCTAGGTTTTCGTCAATGTATTCCCGGAGCTCCCTTAGCTCGCTCTGGGAAAGGGGTTAAACCCCTGAAGTGCTCCTACCAGGAGTCAGTGGAATTCCTAGGGTTTATCCTACTAGTTAACGGGACGTCAATGGATACAAGCCGGGTCAACACTATCTGAGACTGGAAAGAACCCACGAGCTTCAAGGACGAAATCCCCTTTCCCAGAACGAGCTAAAGGAGCTCCGGGAATACATTGACGAAAACCTAGCGAAAGACCGTCGAACACGAAGGTTGCATGTCATGGGGTACCGGAGCTTGATACATGTACATTGGCTGCTTTTTACGAGAGTGGTGCAGCACACCACTTTCTAAAAAAGAAAAACTCAATTAGGAATCACAAACTAAGTCGATGTGTCGGAGGGATCATCTACGGAGTACGCGTTGTTTGACGAGTGGTCTGCATGTGCAGTGCCAGCCCGGGAAATAAATGGCGGCGATACAGACGTCCTCTTGACTGCCCATACAATTGATACCGCTGACGGAAACAACTTTGGGAACGCACGTTTGTACGGCCATAGCTGACACCAGCCTCTATATACTAGACTTTATGCAGCTCTGTAGTTCTCCAAATCTTTCAACACTGCCGTGATCATGTTTAGGGCGAAGGCATTACAAATACATCTTTGTTGACGTTCAATGCTCTTCGTGACTTCAATCGTAAAACATTAAAAAAAAAATGCAATGCGGCCCAGCGCCGTGTTGTCCCACCCAACTCAATGATTTTTTTTGTTCACAAAATCCAATATGGCCATGTTCTCCTTTTATGCGAATACGGTATCGCGCGTTGTGGCCCTACTTGTTGAGCTTGGCAGCGGCATTGGCCAGCGATCCACTGCCTCTGCTGCTGAAAATACCCATGATGCCAAAACCAACATAGAACAGGGCCAGAGGATAGGCCACAAGCCCCCGCATGCCCTTCATCCTTCCGACAGCACAGAACATGCCGCTTGCGCTGTATGTGCACCACATGATGGCGGCTGTGGTGAGAACAATGCCAGCGGGCGTGTCCATGGGCATGACAATTCCGAAGAGGCTTGTAAGCACGAGTGGGAGGAGGCAGTATCCGAGAACGGAGGCGGATCGGGGAAAGGTGAGCGTTGCCGAGAAATGACCTCCTGGCTGATTCGGAGTCTGAGCAGGAGGTTCATTGTATTGAGAGTGGTAGGATTCGGAGGGGGGTTCCGTCGGCGACATGAGTGACAAGATCATGTGCAGCGAGATCGATCCTAGCAGGGCTAGGCCGTAGATATATCCGAAGTGCACCTTGCCCGAGAACAACAAGAAGGTCCCGAAGAGGAGGAAAAAGAGGATCGGGCCGGCGAGATCGGAATCGTCCATTATGTGCTGGTTGATATGCCTGAACGGGTTCAGCACTGCCAGTGTCTGCCCAGGGCTGTTAATAAGATGTTTGCCTCGAAATCCCGTACCGAGATGAATCCGGTGCATCAGTTTCACAGCATACCTTCATCTGAATGTGTCCAAAATTCACTCCAAGCTCCTCCAGCAAGGGAGGCTCGCCATCGTAACCTTCTATTGAGAAAGCAGCTAGCCATCCGGTCCTTAAGCCTCCATGCTCGCCCATGCGTCCTGATACACCAGCACCACCAAACCCAGCAGAGGCGAATCCGGCTTGAGCACCGGAGCCAAAGCTCCCCGAATGTGAAGGACCACCGCCGTAGCCATAGGAAGCTTGTTGCGGAGTGGCAGCCCCTGACACCGCGGGGGAGTAGGACGATGGGTAGAATTGAAGGTTTTGCGCACCCCCAGCAGCTGGCGCACCGTATGGGGGGTTACTCGGCTGGCCACCGTAATAGCTGGACATGGTGGACGTCGTCAGAAGGGGGATGGATAGGTCGGAGACTGGGAGGAGCGTTGCGGTCAGGCCGGCGTCTGATATTGCTTCAGTCGGACGAGGTGGCTATTCCAGCCAGCAAGCTTGCCAAGAGTTGGCCAGGACAGCTTGTGCCGCTAGCTGGGCTCGGGGTCGGTCCTTGAGTCAGGAATTGTTACTGCCTTAGATTCAAGGCAGCCATAACAGCAGACCCGCCGAGTATCAACAACACATCTTGCTGACAAGTCTTCAACCCGGTTCTAGTTTTGACAGGCAACATTCTGATTATTGCGTTCGGCGAAGCACAGCACCCTTGGAGTCATGAAAACTCAAACTGGTCGGATGTCACTAACTGCAGGGGCGGCTCACGGTGCAAGTCGCGCCGGGAAGAAGGCATTAGCAACTGTGATTGAGAATGCGATCCAATGAACGTTGGAGAATGAATGTTTTCTTCTGTCATTGCTGTCCATGTCTGAGGGTACAATCATGCCCACCCAAGTCTCTCAGCGGTACGGAGTACAAGTTACTGGATTATAGGCAGAAAATCGCTTGAACCTGGTATCTCTGCTCGAACCAGGTCACCTAGCTTGTACCGCAACTGATATCCCATGCAAAATTTGATTGCAAACAGACGGAACGTGGCAAAGCATGAATATACAAGTAACCGAAACGACCCCTCAGCGGCATTAATCTCCCTACAGCACTTGCAGCACAAGAAACCCCGACGAATCTCCCCTCGTATTCAACATCATCCGAATCATCTCTCCAAGAGTAGCAATCGTTATCAATATTACCACCTGGCTTTTTATTGACACCCTTCAAGTTGCAGCTGTCCACAATGGTGTGAAAACACTTCGAGCACAGGTCGATACTAGGTGAGTGAGTGCCGGTTCAGTCCATTGCTCGATGGTTTCCTGCTAAGCCAAACGCATCCTTTTTTTACCTCTGGTTGTACCACAGAATAGTACTTAAACCAGTATCGTGACGTTTCGCAGGCGATTTGCCTGAAGGACACAGGGTGCAGGACACGATGCTGTAATGCGAGAATCTCAATGGCGGTTGCGTGAGATCCAATATACTTGTTTTGCACAATTCGAGGCTCCCTCACAAGTAGCCGAGCCCCCGTATGCCGCTCCGCGGCTCGTTCCCAAGCACTCACGACGTCGGTCGTTAGCAAGAGAGGCCAATTGCTATGCCACTCAATGAATGCCTGCACTCCAGCTGCCTCGTACCGAAATGCACACACGTTACCTTTTGTGCCGTTCCAAATATTTAACCTCGCCAGCGCCGGCATATTCAAGGCGGCTCTACCTGCATTTTCTAGCATTTCATTGACTATTGTAACGTCTGAGGATCTGTTCAAAAACCGAGAGGTCAAAGTAAGCACGCTCAAGTGGCCCCAGACATATTCTGGGTAGACTGCTGCCCTAAAAAAGTCCCGAGCGTCAACCATATGTGACGCTGAAAGCGTTTGAAACCGTTGGCTCCTTTGCGCCAATGTTGTGCCAACAAATGCATCTGGTGTCCTAACCAACTCGCGACGGCCGAACCATTTTGGAGAACGTCGATGACGGCAGACAACAGTGTTGTGATCCTCATTGAAGTCTTCAAACATGGTGAGGCTCTGGACGGTGTCTGGCAGCGAGGCAGCGATCATCATACCGAGCTCTGTTTCAACAAGCGGCGGTTACTAGCGACCCAAAAAAGACGACGAGAAAGTAGCACGATGGAAAGAAGGGCTTCGGGAGTGACACCTACCAAGGTCGTCGGGATAGCCGTTTTTGAATGGACACCAGGCAATCCATCTACCTGCTAAGTTTATGGAAGGTAGGCTCGGAGGACCCGTTCTTCGTCCTTGGAGCCACCCGTGCCCTGGATGCGAGATATTTGGACGTTTCCGTTCAAGAGGCCCGTGGACGTCAAAAGGGCTGGTATCGAAATGCAGGTCGTTGTAGAAGGCATGCTCCATGTCACTAGGTGAACACGCGCTGATCTCCAGTGAAGTCCGGGAGCCCCGGGCCTTTGCTCCGTGTCCCGTGAGCGTAGGATATGGAAGGTCCGTTTGATGGCGTCTTCGACCAGGGCTGCATTGTATTTGGGCAGTGATTCAGAGGACTCGGAGCTGTAATCTACACAGTCAGGGCAGTCGTATGTGGCCAGGCCAACCTTAACCCAGAGGTAGCGCACTAGGCTCTGTTGACGACGACTCAATCTTCGGATGTTTTCTAGGGAAGCCTGCGTGACGAAGATGTTGCGGTACGTCTCCCGTTCGAAAAACTCGAACCAATCTCTGCAGACTAGCGCGTGCGAGGGGATGAGGGCCCGTGTTCTTCTGAGGGGCCTCCTAACTGGCTGATGCTCTTCTGGCGCGCTAAGCCGAGTAAACACCATGTTGAGTATGATGAGACGCGTGTCATACGAGAGGGTTGTCCATTTAGCCATGTTAATACTGTATTAGTGAGTGTAGGTTGATGATTTTATTTGTTAGCAGAAAAAGAACGAAGCATATGAAAAAGCAAGGACATTTGGAGTATATATAGGTTGTGTGTCACTGTGAAGCTTAGCTTTATTAAAAAAGGAGAAAAAAAGTGTGTTCTGGACATGTGGCGTCGTCTTTAGCCTTCCTAGACTACCAAGGAGTTTTCCTCCACCCACCACGGGGAGGTAGACGACATGGGTGGGATAAGAATACTTCGGGATGGTAACGATAACGCGAAGGATAATCACACTTCGGGATGATAAAGATAATAAGAATGGGGGGCTGTCACCATGATATAAGTTGGCGTCCTTCGGAATAAATAAATGATGAAAACTTCCTCTCTGCGTAAGTCTACGAGACGAAGTAGTAATATGGCTTTGTTGCGTTGTCGTAGCCTACACCCTGCAAGCGAGGACAAGCATTGCATTACCGAACAGTTGGACTTCACCGCCAAGTCGACCGCTCATTAATGAGCAGAGGTATAAGGTACTAACTTAAGGATATTGTGATCTGATAAGTGCCGCCAAAGCAGACACATAGGCCGGAAAGGCCGTTCTTTGGGTCACGAGGGACTAATATGCCAATCCGGACGGCCAAACGAAGGGACGGAGCCCCTGCGTGCGCTCCTGGAAGGTAACCTTCTTGATCATCTTCTTGTCAATGTCGATCGTGCTGTAATTTTTCGCGTTATATCGTTCTTGCAATACGTCCTGTAAGTTTTAAATATTAGCTATGTACTATTTATTATAACACTTAAAGAACTTATCTATCAACATACCATTACACCGCTCTAACTCTCTGAGTGTATTTGGGCAATTGGCTACAATTGCTCCTGTCGTTATGTCGTACATAGGAGCTAGCGGATTTGCTAGTTTTGATGCGAGGTTCCAATTGCTACTTATTATATTAGCTCATTGGGTAACATGCCTTATACATTCTCAAGATATTCCTTACGATACTCTCGTGTCTAGTTGTATTGACGTTATATCTTGGCGCATTGTCGTTATATCGTGCCGCTCGTCCTCACACAGTTTGAGGACGAGCGGGCCGCATTGTTGTTGAGGATATTCACAGCCTCACATCGCAGCCTCAGGCATCAGCCTCGTTATCCTCTCTTCGTTTAACAATACAGCCTCCCGCATCGCATTTGCTATCATGATTCATCGTAGGCTCTGTTCAGAGACCTAGATTCATCAGATAAGTAGATTCGAAGCTTATAAGCTTCTCTTTTCTCTACTAGATTCCGAATTCCTAGATAGTAATTCTACATCCTTGTTATGGACTCGAGCTAGGAGCTCGGGTCCTTTTCGGGTCCGGAAGGGGCGCGGAGAGTGTGCGGAAAGGACATGTAATATATGCGGGCAAGCTTAGTGTTGGTTTCATCAGGTAATGATAATTGCGAATTATCAGTTGCGCGCGCCCTGAATAGGATCGATCGTACGATTTCTCTATTCTAGGCTCTGTGTGTTCTATGTTCTTAAGAGAGGCAAAAGAGAGGGCTCTTGTGAGGGGAAAAAGGCAGCTGCATTCGTATGGGTCACGTGATGTAGGGGGGGGGGTCACGTGACGCAGGCCCTACCCTCTCGCAGGCCTGACCGTGGGCATAAGAGAGAAGGGGGGGGGGGTCACGCGCGCGTACGCACCCGCGCGCGCCGGCCGACCTTCTGCCGAAGGGAATTGCGGCTGCCAAGCGCGATTACTATCATGATTGTTCCAACACTTAGAGCCTAGGGCTTGCTGCGCGCGCTATGCGCACGAACCACGCATAAGGGGCTATATAGCTAGGTACTGTGCGACCTCTAGTCTAGTTCTTTCCTTCCTCTATAAGAATAGTGATTACACTTTAAACGCTTTATCTACAGTTGCCATAAGGCCAGTTCGTAACAATCCTCTTCTCTTCTCTTCGCTCTTTGCCACATTCCCTCCACAATTATGAACCTGTTGCGGAAGGCCTCTTCAGTCATCTCGACGACCGAACCAGAACCACGGGCACCCTTTCGCTTCTTGGTTGGTGACTTAGCTGCTTCTCAGGATGTGCTTCGTGGTTATGGCCACACCCGTGGCGGAGGAGGACGAGGAGGTGATGGCGCTTGGGCCATAAGCAAGGACAGAATGAAGCTTCTTGCTACTGTTCTTTTAATTATTTTCCTTGTTTTCCTCGTTGTTGTTTTCGCTATTGTTGTTTTCGGTGTTGTTGTCCTTTTCGTCATCGTTTTCGTTGTTTTTGGAGTTGCTGGTGCTTGACAAGAAGAGAAAAGGAAAAAAAAAATCACTCGAATCGATCGAGATATTTAGTGGACAAAGGTTAGTGTAATTACGTCCAGGGAAATTAAGCTACATACCGAACGTGTCCAGGGAGAGAAAGCTATTTACTGAACAAAGGTCTTGCTCTTGACAAACGTGCCATCAGGAAGGTGGGTTGTCTCGTTCCTGCTATAAATGCCGGGACACAAAACGGAGACCTCCATTCATCCACACTCTCAATATACCAGATAGACTAGAGTTCAATGGATACAGACCAAGTAAGTTTTAATACTTCAACGAGCACTTGGACAAGGAGACGTTCGAGAAACGGTTAGTATCCTTGCCCCTCGTGCACAAAAGAACTGGCGCCATCGGCGAGATATTCCAGAAGTACAGATGAACTGGGATCTCCGGATCGCCAAGGTATGCAGTTCTTCCATCTATCATAAGTTGGTAGCAGCGGAGTGATTTCTTGTTCCGCTGGCGTCGCTTCAAATCGGCCACGAAGAAGTCACCATCTGGGCTAGCCTCAGCCTCCATGATGACATCGGCATCTGCTGCAGGCAAGACAGTTTCGCCACTCTTGGTATCGTTGGACATGCTCATGATCTTTGAATATGCCATACGATAGCCGCCGGCGATGCAGGCACGAATGCACTAAGGTCACATGGCTTCTCGCGTCTCGGCAAGCCTACACAGCGTCGAAGCTGACGGCAACGTTGGATACCAAATCCAGTATGGAAGCTCATCATCTGGAATTGGTGGTTGAGCGTCCAATAGACGGCTGACATCATTATTCATGACATGCCTGGCATGAATAGCCCTTCGTAAGACTGAGCTGTCGTCTTCATCCCAACCAGCGGCAACAACTTGCATGATATCCGGATTGCGAGCCCGCAATAACGCCAAAGAAGTGCTCTGATAGACACCTGGCATTATACAATGCAGCTCGTACTCAAGAGCACGACTTGGGCGGCACCGGCACCAAGAACAAGCGTCTCTTGATGGCAAAGCGGCGTAACTTTGGCGGCACGTCGGACTGAGCCGCCGACTTGCCAAATTTCACGATCTCGTGGATGGCGACACGACACCACGGGTGGTGGCGAGTTTGTCCCGTCCGCCACAACTGACTGCCGTCTGACATTCAACGAACTCGATCACCTCTTTCAGTATGCTACCAGCAACCTGATCCCTTCGTTTTGTCGATGAATCAGCCTTCCAAGTGCCATGGCCAAAAAAAGCTAGACTGAGGGAGGGCTCTGTCATCATTGAATACGAGGACACGAAGAACAACTATGGTGGCCAGTTTGAATACTATGCAGAGTACGTCAACGACCTCGTCGTCAATCCGCAGCCATTCAATTAGATGAACAATTGGCAAACAAACAAGGAGACCAAGACGGGACTGGGCGGCCGCTTCTCTAACTACAAGTACAAGCGCAACGACAGAGACAAACACCGCTATCAAGGGCCACCATGCCCAGTTCCAAGGGCATTATGAGGACAGATGCTCGCGCAGACGGCCTCTCGCATGGCGCGCTTTTCATTTGTTGCCGGCGAGGTTGCCAACGGTTGTTTTTGCCATTGCGGAAATCATTGACGATCCCAACTCAACTGGTGGTGTGGTGTGGTGTGGTGTGGTGTGGTGTGGTGTTGGTGTGGTGTTGACGTGATTACGCAACGCCAATCAGCAACAGAGAGAAGAAGAAGAGCCAGCCCTCAGCCCTCACCGATGACTGCTCAGCCACAACCATGACAACCCATCCAGTGGCAACGCTAATAACTAGCATCTAAAAATAGTGATGCGTAAAAGGATGCCCGTGACGGTGGTGGCTGACGTATGCTTAGTGGTGTCGTTTGGCGATTTCGCATGGCAGGCCGCCAACCTTGTGCGATTCTTGCTCAACCGGTCTCGGGGTATAAGTAAAGAGTCGGACGCTGTGGAATCGCTGTTGAATTAATTGATCCATCATCTTGGTCACCTAGGTGCCCGTTTTTCAGACCATCTGTACATCTACATCGCTTTATAATACTCCTGCCTACATCTGCAAGTACAAGACAAGACAGCCAAAATGCGAACCATGGCCACTCCCTGGGCCGTCTTGGCCGTCTTGGCCGCCTCTGCCGCCCCTGCCGCCCCTGATGAGGCTTCCGTGATTGCCACTGAGCCATCAACAAACACCACCACCGTCACTGTCATCCCACCGCCTCTCTCTACGGGCCACACTGCGCCTTATCACGGCAACACGACTGTCGTTGTGCCTCCCTGCTCTACCCCGTACCCCATCTCCTCGACTGTTTCGGGATCACCGATTCCCTCGGCGAACTGGACTGGTACTCACACCACTGCCACCGGTCTGCGTCCTGTTCCCACCGCTTCCAATACCGGTGCGCCTACCGCACCTCCCACAGCCGGTACTACCATGAACGCCCAGAACTCATTCTTGGCCATTGGTGTTGCGGTGGTCATGGTTGTCCTGACTTTGTAACGTCAACACGGGCTTCTTAAAAACCAGCTTCAACGACTTGAGATATTGCGGACACTCATTACAAGGCGTTTTCGGAGGCGACTACAGGGATACTACTAGATCAGACGGCGTCTGCCGCGAAAAGGGGCACTTTTTTTTTTTTTCAAATATTTGAGGACCGTTCAATCCGAAACCATCATAGTAATAATACAAATTTACATTCGCACTAACTTATATAATACATCATCTTGGGAAATACCAAAACGCTGATAACCGGCTGAATGCTCCAGTTCCGGTTGATTGCCGACGTAGCAGCTCGAGAAAAAGTTCATGGGGACGAACTTTGTGGAAACTTCGGCACTGGGCAGGGGGGGTCACCCCTAGGCCCTAGCGCCTAATAGCTGCACCCAACAAGCAAGTCCCGTCCCTAATAATACTGACTAATCACGACGCTTGGGGGCGATAGACCCACAAAAGATTATCGCACAGGACGATTTTTTTCCTCGAGGTTACGAGGGGGGTCAACTCGCTTGCGACAAGGCTTTCATCACACACGACCAGCGTCATCATCCAAGTCGTCGGACTTGCTCATTCTTTGAGCTACGCAACTCACCACAGCTCTCTACGCAAAGTACGCCCTCTTTCTGTGAACATGGCCAGAACTGTGAACTCGGCCAGAAACCGGCAGAAGCGCAGCGACGATAAAGATTGCGCCAAGAATTGGAGAACGCGTCAATCATCAAATTCTACGCGCGCGCCGCCGCCGAGCTCTTACGACAGACCACCCCAGCGATCCGACAATTGGAGACCGGGAGGTGGTGTACGCAACGATCGAAATGATTCATATGGCCATCGAAGTGATGCGCCTCACTCATCGGGCTCGTATCGACCCCAGGTACCACAAGGAGATTTCACTTTCCGAGTCGACAAACCTGCCGGTATCGTAAATCAACCGCAAAATGGCCATCAATCTGGCGACAGAGGGCCTCCGAGGGATCGGCGCGGCCCGCCCAGAAAACCAGGACGGCGTTGGCAGCCACCTCCCCATCCCTCCGAACGAGCGCTCATCAATGGCGCAACGCTTAATGTCCCCGAGGAGCGGGTAGATGATGGAGAAGGCGGGGCAAAATTTCGCGATCTGGACGACCTCTCAGATGATGATGTGCTCGAGATGGATATATCGTCCGCATCGGAATCTGGTGAGCCGTCAAGGAAGCGTGCGCGCACAGAGAGGACTGTGGATGAGACCGAAGAGGCACCACATTGGTCCAACCCAGATCCGTATACTGCACTGCCTTGTCCTGACGAGACGACGCAAAAGAAACGAGACGTAGTGAAACTGATTCGAAAGGCGAGACTGGGAGAATTGGCCAAACCGGACGCTCCTGCCGAAGCCGAGGATTTCTTGTCGTTTGATCTGACGGAAGACGAGGAAGAGGAAGAATCCGAAGAAGAGGAAATTCCACCACCTCCTTCTGAGCCCCAACCGCCGCCGCCGCCGCCTCCCACGGGGCCTGCCGTCATGTCTCGCCATCGCGAAGCAGCAGAAATTGCCAAGGAAAATGGGCTACCAGCACCAGATCGATCAGGCCCGCTCGGATCTAGGAAACGTACGGCGAATGACGAGATCAAGCCTCCTGACTATGGCCAATTGAAAAAAGTGACCACAAAGCCGTCAAAGGGTACCATTACTTCGAAATGGCTTGCGAAGAAAAACGAGGACTCGTGCCCCTGGCAAACCTATGATCACTCATCTACTCATAATATGGCGTTTCGGTGCGTTGAACAATCCTCAGTATTAACGAAACTCCTGCCGCTCTGGCACTTGCTAATAGTTTCTCAACAGACTACATAAGGAAATCATTGATTTTTACGAATATGTCCGACCACGCGATTTTGAGCAACGCATCCGTGACAACCTCGTTGAGAATCTGCGCAAAGCAATGAAGCGCGATGGACGCAATTTTGCCTCTGCCGAGGTCCATCCATTCGGCTCCTTCATGTCCGGTCTTTACCTACCTACGGCGGACATGGATCTTGTCGTGTGTTCTGCCAGCTACATGCGCGGCGGCCCGCCCACCTACCTGGGCGCCAAGAGCTGGCTGTACAAATTCTCAAAATTCCTCTCCATGCAGCGTGTGGCCGACACGGGCTCTATTGAAGTCATTGCACATGCTCGGATCCCCCTGATCAAGTTTGTAGACAAGCTCACAGGACTGAAGGTGGATATATCATTCGAGAACCTCGGTGGTGTTGGGGCCGTCGACACGTTCGTGTCGTGGAAGAAACAGTATCCTGCCATGCCCATCCTGGTCACCGTAATCAAACACTTTTTGCTCATGCGTGGCTTGAATGAGCCGGTCAATGGAGGCATCGGCGGATTTTCAGTCATTTGCTTGGTCGTCAGCATGCTACAATTGATGCCTGCTGTCCAGAGCCGCAGCATAATACCGGAGCATAATCTCGGAGAGATGCTTCTGGAATTCTTCGAGCTGTACGGGCGGCAGT
The DNA here is from genome assembly GCA_023658475.1 of Epichloe elymi. Lineage (NCBI taxonomy): Eukaryota > Fungi > Ascomycota > Sordariomycetes > Hypocreales > Clavicipitaceae > Epichloe > Epichloe elymi. Next base: position 1,720,644 of record CP098278.1, on the reverse strand, counting down.
TTCATTACGAGACAAACGCAATCTCCCTCACCCGACCGATTGGGTACATCAAAAAGGTGAGCAACAATGAAGCCATCCAATCTCGTCCGTCCTCTGCTACTTGTTCATGGTCAGCGCCGCGGTCGGCATGCTAACACATCCATACAGTCTGAAGTTGCCTCCTTCACATACAAAAACAGAGACCGCTTATCGATTATTGATCCGAACAATCCCGCAAACGACATATCCGGGGGGTCATCCAATACCAACGCCATCATGGCGCGGTTCGAGGACGCTTACTACGCCTTGCGAGATCGGATGAAGGAAGTTGCACGAAACCCTGAGAGCGGGAGTATTCTGGATTCCATCCTGAGGGGAGACTACTCCTCCTTCCGCCAACAGCGAGAGTACCTAAGACACGTACACGAGACCACCATCGGGCCGTGCTAACACACCAGAATCCCTTGATCAAACAAAACGGGCTTATTTCACACAGGGCGAGGAGAACTATGATACACTTTCGGCGTCGAATATTATCCACGTTTTGTTTTATCAAAACATTTGTATGTTGCATACACTATCTCCCGCGAGGGATCGGAACAGTGAATTTTGAATGAAGACGGTGAATACGAGTGGATATGTATTATAACGGATGCGACGAATAGCGCCGGGGTCTTTTTCTTTTTCTTGGTTTCTTTTCTTTTATATTCTTTTTCTTTTATGCTTGCACTGATCCGTACTTTGACTGGCTACCCAGTTCACAACCAGAACAGTTTCAGGCCACGACTTGCTCATGTCTCTCGGTGGCCGGCAGCAATGTTATTCTCTTGTTCAGCCCAATCTTGCCTCGTTTTTCTTTGACCTTACTGACGGACGTGGACAGTGACATGAGAGTCTTTATTGTGCTGCGCTTTCGACAGTAACGATTGCTGCCCGCTGCTAATTTTTTTATTGGGAAAATGGGACTTGCACTGCAATGCATTTGCCGGGAAGGACGTGCTCCGTTCTCGCTGGGGGGTCGGAGTTTTCAAATCATTTCGGCAGGTTGAATTGGCGTTTGACCTGCTGTTCGGTGGCGAGGCCACCACTTTTCCTCACTGCAGGCTCTGCTTGATGTAGGGCTGCGGAGAGGCTGCGGAGAGTTGTGGAGGATCTACTCCGTATGGACTAGTGGGGATCTGTTGCACCCACAAGGGCATAATTGATCCCTACCGCACGATAGTCTCACTATTCAACTAGCTGAGACAGGAATCCACCCCGCGCAAGTCATTTTCCAAGACCTCCGTAGTTTTATAGTATGTTTTATTATTATACTAGTACCCCACTAATAGTATAGGTACTTAGGTATTTAGACTGTAGTCCACACCCTCTTATAGGGTTAGATAACTTAAGAGATATAATCACATTAAACCCTAGCTTTGCAGTCTAATATAGTAGTAATTATATAGTATTTATAATAATTATACCTTTCTTCTAAATTAGTACTCTTCTCTTTAAATTAACTAATTATTTAATCTTTAAATAATTAGTATAAATATAGTAAAAGAGAGGCCTAATTTATTAATATTATAATTAGGTAACCCTAGTATGCTAGGATTAATACCACTATCTATTAGTTTAATAATAATAATACTATAGGTATCCTTATAATATCTAAGGAGTCTTCTAAGAGTAATAAGCTAGCTATTAAGCTATAGGAGCCCTATTACTAGGACCTATAGTATAAGATAGTTAAGGTAAGAGTAATTAAAGATAGAATTTAGGTCTTTATTAATCCTAACTTAATTATATAGCTAGATTACCCTCCTAAGCCTCTAATCCTTATAGGAAATAGAACTCTAGTAAAGAGAAGGGTAGTAGAGGCTATATAGAGTTAATTATCTATAATAGATACTATAGGAGTTTAAATACACTTATAGAGTAGTAGAATAGTAGTTAGTAGCGTGTAGTAACCCTAGGAAAGCTCTTCTAAAGGTTATAATATACCTAAAGAGAGTTATTTTTAATACCCTTAATAACCTAATAATACTAAAGATAGCGCTTAGTTTATAGTCCTTAGTGGTTATTATTAGGTATTTAATAGCTAATTCTAGAGCCTTATAAAGGCCTTATAAAATTATTATACTTAGTTTATAGTAATACTTAGGCCTAAGTATAAGTAGATAACCTTAAGGTATATATCCCTTTATAATAAGATTAAGGAGCTTATAAGGAATATAATACCTTTAAGTAAAACTATTAAGTATTATACTAAAGTTAATTTTAATAAGACTATTAAGTAGAACCTTATAAAGGTAAATATTAATAAGTAGCTTATAGATACTTTAATTAGCTATAAGAGATACTTCTAAGTAGACTACCCTATTACTAAAGGTAACTTACCTATAGAAATAATTAATAATACTATTAGGGTATAATTCCCTACTATCTTAGCTTAAATTAGCTTATTAATTTATATAGTAGAGAGTAAGGGAAAGGTTCTAGATTTCTATAGTATTATAAGTAGAATTAGGTACCTAATTAAAGCCTAAGGGAGATCTTAGGTAAAGGCTAATAATACCTTTAGAGCTAAGCTAACTCTTAATAAAGAAATAAAGAATAAAGTAAAGAAGTTAGTAAAGAAAGATTATATTTACTATAAGAAGTATAAGGTAAAAAAGTTAAGAGACTTATAGAAGGTCTATAGGGCACTCTACCTAATAAAGGACTAGAAAGTTAATAAAGAGCTATTAAAGAAAGTAAAAGAAGTAATAAATTATTAGCCTAATAATATAAAGAAGGTATATAACATGTGGTTAAAGGATAATAGCGTAAAGGAACCTAAGGATAATAGTATAAAGGAACCTAAAGAAGTTAATATAGTATTTTTAGCTACAGAAGAGTTAGAGTCTTTAGAGGCTTTCCTTACCTAGGGTAAATTGTAAGTTATACTTAATAGCGGCACTTTAATCCATATCTTTAATAATAAACGCTGGTTTATAGACCTTAATTATAGTTAATAACCTAGAATTTAAGCTAGTTATAGTGTTACTAAGGCTTATAGTGTTAGCATAGCTTAGATTATCTTAATAGATAGCTAGACCCTTACCTTATTAAAGGCCTAGTACTAACTATTATTCTTTATAAACCTTATATCTCTTTAGCTACTTATAAAGAAGGGAATAAGGTAGGATAACCTTACTAGAAGGGTTATAGACCTAGTAAGAGGTAATTAGGAGATATTTTAAACTTAGATTATTAGTACGTAGCTATATATAAAGGGCTTAAGCCTATTAGATATTTTCGCTATAAAGAGAGATTTAAGAGACCTAAAGGCTATAATAATAATGCCTATAGACCTATAGTATACTAGATTAGCGTATCTAGGCGAGGATATAATAGATTAAGTGCTTAAGAAGCTTTAAATCCCTTTAAAGGAAAGGAGCATAGGGAAATATAAAGTCTATTAGATAGCTAAGGCGCAGAGGTAGATATCATAAGTATCATAGGCAGGGTCATTACCTTTAGGGCCACTTTAGGTAGTCTCTTTTAACCTCTTTACTTAATTATTAGGGTATAATAAAGACTAATATATTGCTCTTTTTACCTATAGAGCTATAGGATTACGCTATATCTTTATAATCCTATTAAAAATAGATATTACGCTTTGCTTTAATTAGTTAGAAGCTATATACATAAGAGTGTATAGCATCTACATCATAGTTATAATAACTAATAGTAAGACTACCTTTTAGACTAAAAAGCAAGAAGAAGAGGTTATAAATAGAGGCATTATTATTAGAAAGTCTAGCCTAGCTTACCTATATTAAAATAGGCACGCTAAACGGTCTAGGGGGGTGATAATAAGGGTTATAATAACTCTTATAACACAATTAGGCTTCCTAGAAGATCTCTAGCCTATAGCTACTAAAGCAGCTATTTATATCTTAAACTATATGCCTTAAAAGCTACTTAACTAGCAATCCCCTTAATAAGCGTTAAATAGGTGGTTAAGAGAGAATAAGCTTTAATAGAGTTACTTACTAGAGAATCCAGAAGCCTCTATAACTCACCTATAAGCCTTTAGTTATAAAGCATTTATAATAACGTAAAGTAGGCTTTATAAGGCAGGTCCAAAGCTCGCACAGAGAGCTTATATTAGATACCTCGCTAGATATATCTCCTCTACGTAATACCTAATTTAGGTGCTAATAATAAAGAGAAGCTACTAGTTCTTATTAAGTTATATTACCTTTAATAAGTTAATCTTCTATGCTTAAGAAAGAGGCCTATTACTAAGTATAAAAGAGGTTAAAAAACGCTTCCTTAAAGAGCTAGTTAATAATAATAAGGATAAAAGCTTTAATATAGGGCTTCTATAGATAGCATACCCTTTATTACTATAATAACTACTTAATTAGCCTTAATAGAATAAAACTCTTAATAGTTATAATTAATTAGACTATAAAGAAAAAGAGAAAGAAAGTTAAGAAATAAATCTACTAACTCCTCTGAATTTACCTAAATAATTTCTAGGTTTAATAGATCACACGCTATTAAGTATTAATAATTTACTTAACCTACCTAATAGTAGTAATAGTTATAATATATTAATAAATCCATAAGATTATAATAATCTTAAAGTATTCGCTACAGCCTTTAATCTAGAACCTAAAAGTAAAGAAAAGCCTTATATATTAAGGCTTCCCTCTCCTCTAGCTTATTATAATAACTTAGCTAGTTATCTAAAGGAAAAGGAATTCTAAAAAGCATAAGATAAAGAATATAATAAGATTATTAATAGAAAGGTAGCTATAAAGGTATCTAGAGAAGAAGTTCCTTTATAAGTAAAGCCTCTAGGCCTTACTTAGGTCTTTACTTATAAATTAGATAAGTAAGGCTACCTCCTATAATATAAAGCTTATCTCTATGTTCTTAGGAATTATTAACTAAAGAATTATCTATTAACTTAAGTAGTAACTCTAGCTACTAATATATTTAGGCTATTTATAGCTATTATATGCTACTTTAACCTAGAAGCACACTAGTATAACTTTATTATAGCTTTCCTAAATTTAGACCTTAATAAAGAGGTCTACTATAAGATACCTCTAGGCTATAAAGATAAATAAGCCTATCTAAAGCTTCTTAGAGTAGTCTATAGGCTACAGAGAGCGCCTCTTCTATAGATAAAAGAGCTAATTAGCTAGCTAATTAGTGAAGGCTTTACGTAGATCTTTAAAGATATCTATGTGTTTATTAAGGATAGATTAATTATCTTCTTCTACGTAGATAACCTTATTACCTTATTTACTAAGGGGAAATTATATCTATATAATAAATTTAGAGTAAGGCTCTTTATAAAGTATAATATTAAGGACCTTAGAGAGCTTTAATAGTTCCTAGGCGTTAAAATTATTAGAGATTATACTAATAGGAAGGTATAGCTTAATTAGAAGTCCTATTAGGATAAAGCTACCACTAAATTTAATATAAAGATACCTTAATAAAGGCTAATAGCCCTAATAACCACTACACCTCTAGAACCTTTTAAGGGAGAGGTTAGCGCTTAAGATCTTAAGAGATATTAATCTCTAATTAGAACCCTACTATATCTAATAATAGTTTCAAGACCTAATATCGCTTTCGTAGCTTTATAACTCTTATAATACCTACAAAACCTAGGGCTATAGCACATAGAAGTAGCTAAAAGAGCCCTTAAGTACAGGTATACGTAGGCAGACCTAGCGATTAAATACAGCGGTAATAACCCTAAATTAGAGGCATATAGCGACACTTCCTTTGCTAATAATCCTATAATATAGAAGAGCTTACAAGGCTATGTTATAAAGCTCTTTAGAAAACCTATACTCTTTAAAGCAGGAAGGTAAGCTACTATAATAATATTATTAACTAAAGCAGAGCTTCTAGCGCTTTCTTACTATAGCAAAGAGCTTATAGCCTTTAGATAATTATATTAAGAGGTTAGACTATGCCTAGGCAATAACACGCTTAAGATTAAATGTAATAATATACAGACAATTCGCCTCCTTAAGGAAGAGTTTATTAAGCTTATTATAAAGCTTTAGTATATAGATATTCATTACTATTAGCTTTATTAAGAGGTTATAAAAGGATTCTTTAATATTACCTAGATTACCACTAAAGAGATAATTGCTAATAGCCTTATAAAGCCTCTCATAGGGGATGCTTTTATAAGCTTTTATAAGGCATTAGGGCTTATATAACTGCCCTCTAGTATGCTTAGTGAAGAACCTAAAGAGCGAGCATTATATAATAACCTTAATTTAGATAAGATTATAACTAATTAACTACATTTCTACACTATAGAATTAATTCGAATATCGGAGTATTATTTTAACTGATTTTATTAATTTAGAATTATCATAGGGAACCTTAAATAAGGTCCCCTAGGGGGGTGTGTTACACCTATAAGGGCATAATTAATCCCTACCGCACGATAGTCTCACTATTTAACTAGCTAAGACAGGAATCCACCCCGCGCAAGTTATTTTCCAAGACCTCCGTAGTTTCATAGTATGTTTTATTATTGTACCAGTACCCTACCGATGGTACAGGTACTTAGGTATTTAGACCGTAGTCCGCACCCTCTTACAGGGTCGGACAACTCAAGAGATGCGATCACATTGAACCCTAGCTTCGCGGTCCAACAGGATCCGATCCTGTCGACAGAGCGGGGCATCCTGGCCGACATATATTGGACCGCGAAGCTAGGGTTTAATGTGATCACCTCTATTGAGTTGTCTGACCCTATAAGAGGGTGCGGACTACGGTCTAAATACCTAAGTACCTCTACTATTAGTAGGGTACTTATATAGTGCTAAAATATACTATAAAGTTATAGAGGTCTTAGAAAATAACTAGCTAGGGGTAGACTCTTATCTTAGCTAGTTAAGTAGTAAGACTATTATATAGCTAGGATTAATTATACCCTTATAGGTATAATATACCTCCCTAAGGGACCTTATTTAAGGTTCTTTATAATAATTCTAAATTAATAAAATTAGTTAAATTAATATTATAATATTTAAATTAATTCTATAGTATAGAAATATAGTTAATTAGTTATAATCCTATCTAAATTAAGGTTATTATATAATACTTACTCTTTAGGTTCTTTACTAAGTATACTAGAGGGTAGTTATATAAGCCCTAATACCTTATAAAAGCTTAGAGGCTTTATAAGGCTATTAGTAATTATCTCTTTAATAGTAATCTAGGTAATATTAAAGGTTTTTTTATAACCTCTTAATAAAGCTAGTAATAATAAATATCTATATACTAAAGCTTTATAATAAGCTTAATAAACTCTTCCTTAAGGAGGTAAATTATCTATATATTATTATATTTAATTTTAAGTATATTATTACCTAGGTATAGCCTAATCTCTTAATATAATTATCTAAAGGCTATAAGCTCTTTACTATAGTAAGAAAGCACTAGAAGCTTTACTTTAGTTAATAATATTATTATAATAGCTTACCTTTCTACCTTAAAGAGTATAGGTTCTCTAAAGAGCTTTATAATATAGCTTTATAAGCTTTTTTATATTATAGGATTATTAGTAAAGAAAGTATTACTATATACCTCTAATTTAGGGTTATTATTATTATATTTAATTACTAGGTTTACCTATATATACCTATACTTAAGGGCTCTTTTTACTACTTCTATATATTATAGCCCTAGGTTTTATAGGTATTATAAGAGTTATAAAGCTATAAAGGTAATATTAGGTCTTAAAACTATTATTAAATATAGTAGGGTTCTAATTAAAGATTAATATTTTTTAAGTTTCCTCGGGTAGTGAAGAGAAGGTTCCTACGCGGATTAGCACCAAAGCCGCAGGGAAGCAGGGTCGGACTCACGGGCGACGCGGAATGTTAAGAAGACATGATAACAGGCTGCGACTATATTAACGTTAGCGACTAAACCGGACCTGGCCAGGGTTAGGGCCTAAGAACACATAAGAAAATAAAGGGAAAGAGAGGGGGAAAAAAGGGAAGGGAAAGAGAACCTATAGGAAGTGTAATAAAGGAAGAAGGAAAGAGGCCTAGATCTAGAGGTAGAAGGGATTTCTTTTATAATCTCTAGAGGGGGGGGGGGGTCCTTAAAGCATTACCTAGATTTAAAGATAATATATAGATACTATAGATAGATAGAAAAGCCTAATATAAGAGAGCAGCGGGATTATAGCGGAACTAAGCTAGCTTTACCCTCTTCCCCCCTAGAGTTTTAAAAAACTAGGTACTCTAACTTTATAACTAGACTAGACTAGAGAAGAGGTAAAATAAACTAAAAAGTAGGGTATTAGATATATTAATAATAAAGTATAAAAAAAGTAAGTTAAGAGTAGATTACTATATAGTATTAGATTTTACCTAGTAGAAGGTAGATAGAAATAGATTAGAGTAGAGCTAGAGAAGAGCCTAAAGCTAGGCTTAAGATATAAGGTAGAGGTAACTCTACTAATAGGGATAAGTCTAGTGTAAGCTAGTAATAAATAACTATAATAGGTAACTATAATAGCGGCGCTAGCCTGCCGTAGAGCTAGCGCCAGACTATATAGAGCTATAAGGGGGTTTTTTATCCTCTAGAAGGTTTTCCCCTTTAACTAAACCGCTAGAGTACTAGAGACAGCTAAATCAGGCTAGCTAGCGTATATAAATAAATAAATAAATAGGTTAATTTAAAGAGAAGAGTACTAATTTAGAAGAAGGTATAATTATTATAAACACTATATAATTACTACTATATTAGACTGTAAAGCTAGGGTTTAATATAATTACCTCTATTAAGTTATCTAACCCTATAAGAGGGTGCGGACTATAGTCTAAATACCTAAGTACCTCTACTATTAGTGGGGTACTTATATAGTGCTAAAATATACTATAAAGTTACAGAGGTCTTGGAAAATAACTAGCTAGGGGTGGACTCTTGTCTCAGCTAGTTAAGTAGCGAGACTATCGTGCGGCCGGGATCAATTATGCCCTTGTGGGTGCAACAACATACAATGCGCCCCCTAAATTATTTTTACAAATCTTGTTGGAACAAGCATGATATCAATCGCGCTTGTGTAAGGATAAAGGTAGCTAGGCAAAAGGATATAGGGTGCACTTATATATTAACTAAAGCTTGCTAGGTCTAAGTGTAATATATGTGCGAGTTACTGGTTTATAGCTAGCAGCTTGCTAATATTACGTAGACCTAGCCCTTCCTTCTAGTGCAGGCGCCACGGTGCTCTAGCGCTGCGGTGCACATATACGCGTGGGTTATGTTATAAGGGGCCTTATAATTATCCCCCCCCTTATTACTAGGCTCCTAAATAGCTTTTGCCCTATATTTTATAACTATTTACTAACTAGTAGTTACATTAAAATAATAATAAATAATAATCTATAATAACAAATAATAGTTAGCGCTTTAGTATAAATTCACCTCTAACTCTCTACTATGTTATTCTATTTTTATTTCTGTATTATTAGCTAAATTATCACTTTTTCATAACACTATTATCTATCTATTATTAATTACTAATATATTACTATAAGTGCTCCTATAATTCTTCTTTATAATTATTTATATATACACTACTTATATACTAGATACACTAAATATAAAAAGAGCCCCCTATCCGCCCCTAAACTCCCCTAGATTAATTATTAATTTATCGCTAACCTATACATAGGCTAGTTAAAGATAAAGCAGTTAAAGCACTATATTTAGTGTTATATATATAGGGATAGTTATAAGGCTATAAGTAGCTTGCTTTTCCTTTACTCTTTAGTTTCTATTTACTAATAATTATATAGTCTATAGCTACTATATATAGTAACTTCCTTAACTTATTAAAGGTACTAGATTAGGTAGATATCCTAATAGAGGCACTTAGTAATAAGGATAAGGATAATCCTAAAGACCTTATATTCTTAGAGGTAACTTAGTAGCGTTTTACTACCTATTATCTTTAGCTTATATAGGGCTTTAACTATACTAATATAACATATTACATCACATTTAGGTTAATAGGGGCTACTAAGGTCCGCTAGGTCTATATATTTCTTCCCTTTTTACTAGTTCTTTGCTAATATATCTAGGTAGGATACTTTAATTATATACTAGTAGTATATAGTCTCCTATTAAACCCTTATAGTTACTATAAACCTAGCTCTAGTCCTAGGGATAGTAGGTTATATCTTAGCCTTATTTTACTATCTATTTACTAATATTTTAGTAGGCTAACTATCTATAACTCCTTACTATATAGAATATAGTAATAGTTTTATAGCTATAGCTAAGTAATCTAGGATTTATTACCTAGGGAATAGTATTATATTATTTTTATTATAGAATAAGGGAGGTAGTCACAGTGGATAAGAATAATACTAAGTATATAGTCTATAGGGGCTAAGTCTTTAGCTATAAGGGGGTAACTATAAAGGGATTTCTATTAACTCTCCTAAAGCTATAGATAGTTTCCTTTATTTTTTCCCTTTATATTTTTTTCTTTTATTTTTATATATAGTTTAGTTATTTTTCTTTTATTAGGTATATTATAGTAGCTAGTAAGGCTATGCCTTTCTTATAGGAACTTTATACTCTTTTACCTATAACTTACTTATATATTACTATCCTTTTCCCTTAACTTATTCTAGTAAAATACCTAAATTACATACTAAGCTCCTTTTATATCTTTAATAGGAACCTACTAGTTATATTTACTTAGCTAACCCTTCTACTTTACTAGGTATTTATTACCTTTATAGGTCTTTCTATATTCCTTAACCTCCTTAACTTTATATTTATTATCTTTATCCTTAAGGTTAGGTATTAGTATTTTTTCTTTATCTATATTCTTATAATAGGTCTATAGCTTTAGTAGGCTAATATAGAATATATTATATAACCTACTATATTTTTCTAGTAGTGTAAGCTAATATACTTACTTACTAATAGTATTAAGTACCTAAAATAGTCTAATAAACCTAGGGGTTAGCTTCTATTTTACTTCCTTAAGCTATATATTCTTTACTAATAGTAATACTAGGTTACCTCTTTTAAGAGTAAGCGGTTAGTAATATTTATTATAGTACTTTACCTAGGATTTAGTGGCTTTTACCTAGTTTTACTTTAGCTACTCCCTAACTTTATATAACTTTATAATATAAGTATAAGCCTCTAGCACCTCCCTTTCTATAACCTTATCCCTAAGGGCTAGCTAAAACTCTAGTAAGTACCCTATAAGTATATAGTTAGGTAAGTAACCTATAGTTTTATTTATTATATTATTATAGGTAAATTATATAACTAGGAGTAGCTTAGGCTATATTTACTAGTTTTTAGAAGTAAAGTATTATAGGTAGTGCTCTAGTACCTAGTTAGTTCTCTTAGTCTACCTATTAGTTTAGGGGTAAAATACTATAAAAAGCCTGTATTTTATATATAATAGGTAATATAGGTCTAACTAGAATTAGCTTATAAAAACAGATCCTCTATTAGATATAATGCCCTTTAGTGGCCTAAATTATAGCTTAATCTCCTTATAGAAAAGTTTCACTAACTTAGCTATGTTAATTATAGTTATTATAGGTAGGAAGATAGAGTACTTAGTATATTAGTCTATAATTACTAGAATTACATTAGTTTCTTATTTGCCCGCTTATATAATAGGTAATCCTATAATAAAGTCTATTAAGATTTCTACCTATAGTTACTCTAGTATTAGTAGTAATTTAAGACTCCTATATAGGTAATGCCTTCTAGTAACTATTTACTAATATATCCTATAGCTTATAATATAGTCTAATATAAACTTATTTATAGCTAGCCACTAAAAGTAACGCTTTAATAGCTTAAGTATTTACTTAGTCCTAAAGTAACCTACTAGCGGATTATTATAGTATAGCTATAGAAGCTCCTATTATAAGGTAGGCTCTTAGGGAATAACTACCTAGTCTTTATATATTAGGAAACCCCTTACACTATATAACTATAGACTAGCTTTCCCTCTCTCTAGGGAATTAATCTCTTTACTCTACCTTTATAGGTCTAGATCTTAGCTTTAGGCCTTCTATAGTAGCTACACTAATAGTTTATTTAGGCTAGATTAGTAGGGATCTAGTAATATAATAGCCCCCTAGATCTCTTATACTATACTAGTGTCCTAGACACATACTACCTTCTCCTAGAAATCACCTTTATTTAGCTAACCTTTTACTAGATCTATAGTAGCTAACTAGCCTCTTAATATAGCCACTCTAGCCTTTACTATAGGGGCTAGGGTATTTTCCTCCCCTAAAGGTATCTTGCTATACCTCTTTATAAAGACTAGGGTATTTTCCTCCCCTAAAGGTATCTTATTATATCTTCTTTAATATATTAGTATCTTTTTTTCTACTACTTCTTTAGTAGCTACTAACTTTTTCTTAAGTTTTAGTAGAAGTGCCCTATTTATTAGGGATTTACTCTTATAATTAGACCTTCTTAATAGCGTATCTATAGGGTTACTTTTCCCTAGTCTATGCTTAATTATAAAGTTTAGTAGGCATAGGAATATACACTATCTAGCCTATCTTTTATTTAGCTTCTATTACTTTATAAAGGTCTATAGGTTATAGTAGTCTAATAGGACTTCTACTAGGGTCTCTATGCCTTTAATATAATATTACTAGTATTTAAATAACTTAACTATAGTAAGTAACTCTTAGTTAGGCATACTATAGTTATATTTAGTGTTAGTAAACTTCCTTAACTAAAAGGCTATAGGGTACTAGCAGCCCTTATTATCTTATTATAATAAGATTCCTACTATTATAAAGATTAAGGTATCTATCTTAATACGCACTGGTTAACTTAGGTTATAATAATAGAGAAGAGGAGCCCGCTAAAAGGCGTCTTTTAGCTAGTGAAACGCTACCTATTCTCTTACCCTAAATATAAACCTCCTAGTCTAGATACTATTCTAACTACCCTTTATTAATATATATAGCAGTACTATAATCCTAGAGTATCTATAGATAAACTATTAGTAGAAGTTATAGAACCCTAGGAAGGATTATATATCCTTAAAGCTTATAGATTCCTTCTAATCCTAGATAGTAGTAACTTAGTAGGTATCTATTAAGATCCTATTAATAGAGAGAATAAACCCTAGGAACTCTACTAACTCCTAGTAAAACTTATATTTAGAGGGTTTTATATATAATTCCGCCTCTCTTATATACCCTAGGACTTCTTTAATATATATAGTATACTCCTCTTATGTTTTTAAAAAGATAAGGATATTATCTAGATATACTATATAAATAGTGTTAACTAGCCTATAAAGCGCTTTATAGATGTAGTTCTAGAATGTAGCTAGGGCATTTATTAACCTAAAAGGCATTATAAGATATTTATAATACCTATAATATATATAGAATATAGTCTTCCACTTATTACCCCCTTTAATCTAGATTCTATAATAAGTATCCTTAATATTAATTTTTAAGAAGAAGTAAGCTCCTTAGCACTAGTCTAGGATCTCTAAAATTAGGGGGAGAGTATAGTGATTCTTCTATATTACCCTATTAAGACCCTGGTAATCTATATATAATTAGAGCGTACTATCTTTCTTTAGTATAAATAGGATAGGCGTGCCTATAGGGCTCTTTAATAGTCTTATCTAGCCCTTCTATAGGTTCTTATTAATATATTTATAAAGTTCCTTTAATTTACCTTAGGAAAGGGGGTAAATTAGTCTATATAGGGGTATAGCCCCTAGTATTAGATTAATTACGTAATTAGTGGTCTTTCTTAAAGGTAAGCTTCCTACCTTATCTAATATAAATATATCTTTAAACTTATATAGTTCCTAGGGGATATCTTTAATAGTTCTATATGCCTTTGCCTTTTCTTTATCTCTAAGGGTAATAAACTTATCTTCTATAACCCTATTAATAGCGTATATAATAGTCTTATTATATATAACCTTTGTGAATTTATAGGGAGTTATAAGTAAAAAGGCCTTTCTTTTTTTCTTAAACTACTACTCTTATAAGTATAGGTAAAGATAGATACATTCCTTAGTAAGTGTATATATCCTAATTAATATAGGGCTTCCCTTAGTTCTTAGGTCCTTATTAATAGCTATATATAGTAGCTTAAGGTCCTTTTCTTCTCCTCTTAAGTCTTTAATTATAATAGGGACCTTATAGACACTATATTAGGGAACTATAAGAGCCCCCACTACCTTAATAATAGGTACTATAGCCTTAGCTTAGTTAAGTTTATAGGCTTATATAAATTTAGCGCTAATAATATTAATCTTAGCGTAACTATTAAGATCTACTGCTATTTTAATATCTATATACCTATAAATAGTAACTAGTATATAAAATTAACACCCTATTAGTACCTTAGTGTTTAAGGTAGAGGTAAGGGTATCTACTTCTACCTTAGGGAGTTTTCTAGGTCTTATTACTCCTTTTTTAGCTTATTATATCTATTTATAAGGTGCTCTATACTATTATAGTTAAAACACTACCTTTTATACCTAGGTTTATAGTTATTTAGGTAGGTAGTAGGAGACTTTTCTTAGTCCTTATCCTTCTAATCTTTATTAGACCTTTTACCTTATAGAAAGTTATATCTATAATATTAGGGAGCCTTATTTAGGCCCTTATCTTCTAAATACTTAGACTTTTACTTACTCTTTAGTATAGCCTCCTAGAGTTACTAAGTAAGTTATATAACCTTCTCTTATGCCTTTCCTATAATAGAGGTATATAGGTTAATCTAGTTTTATAGGTTAGGGAGTAGTTTTATAAAGAATATAAGAGCTTATAACTTTTTAGTAGCTCTTTCTAGGTGTTTCTCTAGCGAATCTAGGTAGATACTAAATTTAATAGGACTCTAGCCCTTATATTACTTTGCGTTCTCTAGCTATATAGCTATTTAGGCATTATAGTTAGTAGCATCTTAGAGTAGTGTAAGAGTCTAGGTCTTAAATATATCCTAGTTATCTTTAAGATTGCTTTAGTTATTAGCTATTTATTTATTAAGGTATTAGTCCTATCTTACCCTATAATTACTATATATATAGTTAAGTGTAAAGAGGATTTTTTAGTAATTATACTAATACTTTTACTTTACCCTATTAAAGGTATAGTTTAGATTATTTATCTATATTTTATGCTTCTATAGGTTTATAGGGTATTAGAGGTTAGTAATATTCCTAACTTTAACCTCTTAGTAGCTATTACTAGAGGAGGAACTAGATCTTTGCTACCTTTTTATCTTCTCTTTCCCTCTGCCTAGCTATAGAAGATTAATAAGCTCTTACTCTTATTCCTATAGTTCTTTAAGTTTCTTAAGCTAAGTAATTTACTTATTTATTACTATAGTATTAGCCCTAATATTAGAGGGTCTAGGTTTAGTCCTAGTTCCTATAGAATATAGTGTGTCTTTAGCAGCGATACTACCCTTATTTAATTAACTCTGGTTATTATCTAATATTACTTAGGTTAATTAGGTGGTTCTTAGCCCTATATTGCTCTTAGGTAGCTAGTAGTAGAAGCTTTAGAATTATAAGGATAAAGGTAGCTAGGTAAAAGGATATAGGGTGTACTTATATATTAACTAAAGCTTACTAGGTCTAAGTGTAATATATATGCGAGTTGCTGGTTTATAGCTAGCGGCTCGCTAATATCACGTGGACCTAGCCCTTCCTTCTAGTACAGGCGCCGCGGTGCTCTGGCGCTGCGGTGCACGCATGCGCGTGGGTTATATTATAAGGGGCCTTATAGCTTAGTAGCCGCAATTCCCTTTGGCTAAAGGTTAGCCTAACCGGAAGAAGGTCAGCCGCCGCGCGCGTGCCTCCCTTCTTGCCTATAAGCAGGACTGCAATAGGGCAGGGCCCAGGTTACGTGACCCACCCACATCACGTGACCCACACAAGCTACAGATACTTTTTCCCTTTTATAAGAGCCCTCTCTTTCCTAGCTTCCTTTTAAATAGAATATATATAGCTTATAATAGATTATTTAATTAATACTATCACAAGCACGCCTAATTAATAACTAGCTATTATCACACCTAGTAATTCTAATACTAATTAGTAGTTAACTTTATAACCACTTTTATTTATAAATACCTACTATCTTTTAAAAACACTATAGATTAGCTAGGTTTATCTAGAAGAGACCTTTATAGAAGCAGTGTAATTTAGCTAGCCTATTAAGGTAATAAGAGTAGCTAGAAGAAGCTAAAGCCTAAACTAAGAAGAAGAGTTTAACTCTAGTAGCTAAGCTATCCTATTATTCTTTAACTTAGTGTATTCTATTATATATAAAGCTAATTACTAGAGCTTATAATCCTTTATATCTTTTTTCCTAATCCCTTTATTACCACTTCCCTTATTCTATCTCCTCTAATACTATAAGTTATAATAGTTAATAAGAAGGAATAACTATAAAACCTAATAAGTTATAATAGCTCTTAAGTAAATCCCTTAGAAGCCCTAGAATTTACTATCTCCTTCCCTTATATCCTAGAGTAACTACACTAGTATATTATAGAAGAAATACTTACTAGGGTAAATAAATTTAATATTAAGAATAATAATATACCTAAAATATAAGTAACCTATATTCTCTCTTAAGTTAAGGACTATATAATATAAAAGGTATATAGAAGATTACTCTTTATAGAATTTACTTAAGACTTTAACTTATAAACCTATAGTAACTTTCTTAAGACCCTAGTTATAGTCCTAAGGCACTTATAGGACTACCTTATTAACTCTAGAATCTATATAATAATTAACTAGAATATAAATATAGTAATAAACCTTTAAGAAGTCCTTAACTAATAGGAATTCTACTTCTAGTTATAAGAAGAAGTAAAGAATACCTAGAAGAAGTATAATAACTTCTAAAAGAATATAATTAAGAATAGTAACTTCCTTAATAACCTCTATAATAATAATAATATCTAGGACTAATAGAGTATAAGAACTACTTATTCCTCTTACTAACCTTTTATAAGGATAAAGGTAGCTAGGCAAAAGGATATAGGGTGCACTTATATATTAACTAAAGCTTGCTAGGTCTAAGTGTAATGTGTGTGCGAGTTGCTGGTTTATAGCTAGCGGCTTACTAATATCACGTAGACCTAGCCCTTCCTTCTAGTGCGGGCGCCGCGGTGCTCTGGCGCTGCGGTGCACGCATGCGCGTGGGTTATGTTATAAGGGGCCTTATAGCTTAGTAGCCGCAATTCCCTTTAGCTAAAGGTCGGCCTGACCGGAAGAAGGTCAGCCGCTGCGCGCGTGCCTCCCTTCTTACCTATAAGCAGGACTGCAATAGGGTAGGGCCTGGGTTACGTAACCCACCCATATCACATGACCTACACAAGCTACAGATACTTTTTCCCTCTTATAAGAGCCCTCTCTTTCCTAGCTTCCTTTTAAATAGAATATATATAGCTTATAATAGATTATTTAATTAATACTATCACAAGCACGCCTAATTAATAACTAGCCATTATCACACCTAGTAATTCTAATACTAATTAGTGGTTAACTTTATAACCACTTTTATTTATAAATACCTACTATCTTTTAAAAACACTATAGATTAGCTAGGTTCTATCTAGAAGAGACCTTTATAGAAGCAGTGTAATTTAGCTAGCCTATTAAGGTAATAAGAGTAGCTTTATTATTTAAGATCCCTAATTATACTAAGGAAGAAGCTAACTCTAGCTAGCCTATTAAGGTAATAAGAGTAGCTAGAAGAAGCTAAAGCCTAAACTAAGAAGAAGAGTTTAACTCTAGTAGCTAAGCTATTCTATTATTCTTTAACTTAGTGTATTCTATTATATATAAAGCTAATTACTAAAGCTTATAATCCTTTATATCTTTTTTCCTAATCCCTTTATTACCACTTCCCTTATTTTATCTTCTCTAATACTATAAGTTATAATAGTTAATAAAAAGGAATAACTATAAAACCTAATAAGTTATAATAGCTCTTAAGTAAATCCCTTAGAAGCCCTAGAATTTACTATCTCCTTCCCTTATATCCTAGAGTAACTACACTAGTATATTATAGAAGAAATACTTACTAGGGTAGATAAATTTAATATTAAGAATAATAATATACCTAAAATATAAGTAACCTATATTCTCTCTTAAGTTAAGGACTATATAATATAAAAGGCATATAGAAGATTACTCTTTATAGAATTTACTTAAGACTTTAACTTATAAACCTATAGTAACTTTCTTAAGACCCTAGTTATAGTCCTAAGGCACTTATAAGACTACCTTATTAACTCTAGAATCTATATAATAATTAACTAGAATATAAATATAGTAATAAACCTCTAAGAAGTCCTTAACTAATAGGAATTCTACTTCTAGTTATAAGAAGAAGTAAAGAATACCTAGAAGAAGTATAATAACTTCTAAAAGAATATAATTAAGAATAGTAACTTCCTTAATAACCTCTATAATAATAATAATATCTAGGACTAATAGAGTATAAGAACTACTTATTCCTCTTACTAACCTTTTGTAAGGATAAAGGTAGCTAGGCAAAAGGATATAGGTTGCACTTATATATTAACTAAAGCTTGCTAGGTCTAAGTGTAATGTGTGTGCGAGTTGCTGGTTTATAGCTAGCGGCTTACTAATATTACGTAGACCTAGCCCTTCCTTCTAGTATTAGGCGCCGCAGTGCTCTAGCGCTGTAGTGCACGCATACGCGTAGGTTATATTATAAGGGGCCTTATAATTATCCCCCCCCTTATCGCCAGGCTCCTAAATGGCTTTTACCCTATATTTTATAACTATTTGCTAACTAGTAGTTATATTAAAATAATAATAAATAACAATCTATAATAATAAATAATAGTTAGCGCTTTAGCATAAATTCACCTCTAACTCTCTACTATATTATTCTATTTTTATTTCTATATTATTAGCTAAATCATTACTTTTTTATAACACTATTATCTATCTATTATTAATTACTAATATATTACTATAAGTGCTCCTATAATTCTTCTTTATAATTACTTATATATACACTACTTATATACTAGATATACTAAATATAAAAAGAGCCCCCTATCTGCCCCTAAACTCCCCTAGATTAATTATTAATTTATTACTAACCTATATATAGGTTAGTTAAAGATAAAGTAGTTAAAGCACTATATTTAGTATTATATATATAGGGATAGTTATAAGGCTATAAGTATCTTACTTTTCCTTTACTCTTTAGTTTCTATTTACTAATAATTATATAGTCTATAGCTACTATATATAGTAACTTTCTTAACTTATTAAAGGTACTAGATTAGGTAGATATTCTAATAGAGGCACTTAGTAATAAGAATAAGGATAATCCTAAAGACCTTATATTCTTAGAGGTAACTTAGTAGTATTTTACTACCTATTATCTTTAGCTTATATAGGGCTTTAACTATACTAATATAATATATTATATTATATTTAGGTTAATAGGGGCCACTAAGGTCCACTAGGTCTATATATTTCTTCCCTTTTTACTAGTTCTTTACTAATATATCTAGGTAGGATGCTTTAATTATATACTAGTAGTATATAGTCTTCTATTAAACCCTTATAGTTACTATAAACCTAGCTCTAGTTCTAGGGATAGTAGGTTATATCTTAGCCCTATTTTACTATCTATTTACTAATATTTTAGTAGGCTAACTATCTATAACTCCTTACTATATAGAATATAGTAATAGTTTTATAGCTAAAGCTAAGTAATCTAGGATTTATTACCTAGGGAATAGTATTATATTATTTTTATTATAAAATAAGAGAGGTAGTTATAGTAGATAAGAATAATACTAAGTATATAGTCTATAGGGACTAAGTCTTTAGCTATAAGGGGGTAACTATAAAGGGATTTCTATTAACTCTCCTAAAGCTATAGATAGTTTCCTTTATTTTATTTCTTTATATTTTTTCTTTTATTTTTATATATAGTTTAGTTATTTTCTTTTATTAGGTATATTATAGTAGCTAATAAGGCTATACCTTTCTTATAGGAACTTTATACTTTTTTACCTATAACTTACTTATATATTACTATCCTTTTCCCTTAATTTATTCTAGTAGAATACCTAAATTATATACTAAGCTTTTTCTATATTTTTAATAGGAACCTACTAGTTATATTTACTTAGCTAACCCTTTTACTTTACTAGGTATTTATTACCTTTATAGGTCTTTCTATATTTCTTAATCTCCTTAACTTTATATTTATTATCTTTATCCTTAAGATTAGGTATTAGTATTTTTTCTTTATCTATATTCTTATAATAGGTCTATAGCTTTAGTAAGCTAATATAGAATATATTA
This sequence comes from Epichloe elymi, assembly GCA_023658475.1. Taxonomy (NCBI): domain Eukaryota; kingdom Fungi; phylum Ascomycota; class Sordariomycetes; order Hypocreales; family Clavicipitaceae; genus Epichloe; species Epichloe elymi. The sequence goes on along the minus strand of CP098278.1, from coordinate 1,700,270 downwards.
TATAATCTACTATATTTTTCTAGTAGTATAAGCTAATATACTTACTTATTAATAGTATTAAGTACCTAAAATAGTCTAATAAACCTAGGGATTAGCTTCTATTTTACTTCCTTAAGCTATATATTCTTTACTAATAGTAATACTAGGTTACCTTTTTTAAAAGTAAGTAGTTAGTAATATTTATTATAGTACTTTACCTAGGATTTAGTAGCTTTTACCTAGTTTTACTTTAGCTACTCCCTAGCTTTATATAACTTTATAATATAAGTATAAGCCTCTAGTACCTTCCTTTCTATAACCTTATCCCTAAGGGCTAGCTAAAACTCTAGTAAGTACCCTATAAGTATATAGTTTAGTAAATAGCCTATAGTTTTATTTACTATATTATTATAGGTAAATTATATAACTAGGAGTAGCTTAGGCTATATTTACTAGTTTTTAGAAGTAAAGTATTATAGGTAGTACTCTAGTACCTAGTTAGTCCTTTTAGTCTACCTATTAGTTTAGGGGTAAAATACTATAAAAAGCCTATATTTTATATATAATAGGTAATATAGGTCTAACTAGAATTAGCTTATAAAAATAGATCCTCTATTAGATATAATACCCTTTAGTAGCCTAAATTATAGCTTAATTTCCTTATAGAAAAGTTCCACTAACTTAGCTATATTAATTATAGTTATTATAGATAGGAAGATAGAGTACTTAGTGTATTAGTTTATAATTACTAGGATTATATTAGTTTCTTATTTACCTACTTATATAATAGGTAATCCTATAATAAAGTCTATTAAGATTTCTACCTATAGTTACTCTAGTATTAGTAATAATTTAAGACTCCTATATAGGTAATACCTTCTTATAACTATTTACTAATATATCCTATAGCTTATAATATAGTCTAATATAGACTTATTTATAGCTAGCTACTAAAAGTAATACTTTAATAGCTTAAGTGTTTACTTAGTCCTAAAGTAACCTACTAGTGGATTATTATAGTATAGCTATAGGAGCTCCTATTATAAGGTAGGCTCTTAGGGAATAACTACCTAGTCTTTATATATTAGGAGACCTCTTACGCTATATAACTATAGACTAGCTTTCCCTCTCTTTAGGGAATTAATCTCTTTACTTTACCTTTATAGGTCTAGATCTTAGCTTTAGGCCTTCTATAGTAGCTATGCTAATAGTTTATTTAGGCTAGATTAGTAGGGATCTAGTAATATAATAGCCCCCTAGATCTCTTATACTATACTAGTATCCTAGATATACACTACCTTCTCCTAGAAAAAAATTTTTAAACCCTACCTCCTCCTTATCCCTACCTCCCCCCTCTATATATATCCTAGAGGCTTTACTTCTCTAGGGGTAAATTAAACTATACCTATTTCTACACTTACTTTAGACTATTACTTATCTATATATCCCCCTATTCTACCTTAAATCTATCTAGTGCCTTAGTATCCTATATATTCTCTAGGGGCTCCTATATTAGCTAAATATAACCTTTCTACTTAACTAGTATATTATAATTTACTCCCTAACTAGGGGTATTTTTAGCTATAAGGATCTCCTTTACCTAGTATTCTATAAGGTTACTATTTATATTTATTAATATTAGCTCTAGTAGAGGTTATTTATTAGCTAGCTTCTAGCTTAATAATAGATCCTCTACTACCCTCTAAACTAAATCTATATAAAAGATTAGGTATAGCCCCCTAGGAATATCTAACTTTATAGTTAATAGTATTAGCACCTCTAGCACCTTATACTTTACTATAACCTAATCTAACTTCTTATATAGTTAGTTTATCTTAATATTCTAAAGGCTTAACTATATATAGTCCCTAACCTAGAACTATTCTACTAGTCTCTAACTACTATTTATACTTTCCTATTATTATTATTAGATAAAGGCTATTATAGCCTATATTAGGTCTATACCCTCTTTTAAGTGCTATAGGAATACTTATACCTATCCTTTTAGTAAAGTTTTTAATATCTCTAATAGTAGTGCCTCCTAGATTATAGGTATATTAAAGCTATAGAGCGCTATATTTACACTTACTCCTATTACTAAAGAATCCCTATTATTTAACACTAGCTAGTAGGCTAGTAGGTAATTAGCCTACTTAAATTATAAGAAGGATAATATTACCTATAACACTGCCTAAACCTCCTAGTTAGCTCTCTCTATACCTCTATCTATCTATAGGTAATATAAGGTTAATAGTAGTTACTTTATGCCTACTTTCTTATAAAGTACTATCTAAAAACTACTTAACTAATCTAAACTATAATCTATAATAATCTAGGTAGGGAACCTATAGAACCACTACTAATAGTGTTTAAACCGCTCTATATATATCTTAGCCTTTATTAATATTATAGCCTTAAGCTATATAAACTTAGAGAGTCTATCTATAATTACTATAAGGAACTATAGGTTAGCCTAATCTTAAGTAGGGAGCTTTATTATAAAGTTAATAGAGATCTATAACTAATATCTATTTAGCAGAGGAATTAGCTTTAGTAAGCCCTATTATAGCTACTAGCTCTTCTACCCCCTATAGTAGTAATAGTTTTATATAAACTATACTATATCCTATAATATACTATCCTAATAGAAGTCCCTCTAGAGTGCTTTAAAGGTAGTATTCTACCCTAGGTAACCTAGTAAGGGTAAGTTATATATCTATTAGATTAAGGTTATAGTTAAGGGTTCCTACTTTAGCACCTAAGTCTAGCCTTAGAATTAAAGTACTCCTTTTATACTAATCTAATAGTCTATAATCTACTCCCTTATACCTACTATATTAGGAAACTTCTAAGCCCTAGCCTTTACTACCTTAAGCTATAACCTATAAGTCTTATTATAGGCTATAGCCTAATCCTATAGGGACTAAAGGTGCCTATCTATAAATAAGGAGTCTCTAGCTAGAATATCTAGAGCTAAAGCTAAACTATTCTCTAAAGTAGTGCTTTCTAGGGCTACTATAGGTCTAATATTTATATATAGTTATCCCTAACTAAAGCTAAACTATATAGGTATTATTATTAACTATATAATAGGTACCTTTAGCTTAGTAGACTATACCTCCTCCTAATAGTGTCTTAATAATATATCTAGTCTACTTACCTAAGTCCTTAGTCTATAATATAAGTAGAAGTTAAAGAGCGCTAGAGTCTTTACCTATTATACTTACTATTCTAATATCTCTCTTAGGGCTATAAAGTACTCTAAGTTCTTATAATCTATAAGTATTATAAATAGCCTATTAATACTTTATAGCTTTACTAACTATACCCTAAGGTATAAGATAATTACTAGAAGCTCCTTATTATATATTATATAATTCTATTAAGCTAGCTATAAGTAAGCTAAGTAGTATACTACTAGATATAAGACCTCTTTATTATTTATCTAGGAAAGGTAGCCTTCTAATGCTATTCCTAAGTAGTCTACCTCTACTACTATATCCTTATTAGGGTTCTATTATATAAGAATAGGGTATAATATAAAAGCTAGCTTTAGTATTTTAAAAGCCTTCTTATATACCTTTATCTAGTAAAATACTATACCCTTCTTTATTAGGTTAATTAGGGGACCTATAACTTCTAAAAACTATAGTATAAAGTTATAATAAAAGTTAGTAAACCCTAGGAACCTATGTACTCCTTAGACCTATATTAGGGCCTCCTAATCCCTAATTATAGTAATCTTCTTATTATCTAGGCAAATCTATTTCCCTATATAGATAATAAACCTAAGGTACTTAACCTCCTTTATTATAAAAACACACTTCTTAATATCTAGGTTTAACCTAGCCTACTATAATCTAGCTAATACCCTATAGACCTTCTATATATAGTCTTTCTATAACCCCCCTATATAGATTAAGATATTATTAAGATAAGTAGTAATATAGTCCCTAAGGATACTACTAAGCGCACTATTAATATACCTCTAAAAGGTTATAGGTATACCTACTAAACTAAAGGGGCATACTAACCACTTAAATAATCTAAATTATATCTAGAAAGTAGTCTAGTGTTCCTAGCCCTTAGCAATATAAATATAATAGAACACTGCTTATATATCTAGCTTTATAAACTATTTTACCTTAGCTAAGGAGCGTAGTATCTCTTTTACTAAAGGCAAGGGATAATAGTCCTATTCTATAATCTTATTTAGCGTATAATAGTCTATATAGAACCTCTAACTACCCCTAGGTTTCTTTACTAGTAGAACTAGTGCTACTGCTAATAATAAGCTTACCCTAATCTAGCCCTTATCTATTAAGTCTATTACCTACTTATATATCTCTAGGAGATATTAATATAGTATATTATATAGTAAAGCCTATAGTAGGTCTAGTTTATTACCCTCTATATCCCGCTTTAGGTAAATATAGTAATTAGACTTACCCTAGTGTAGTAATAGGGTATTTACCTTACTCTCCTAGAAAAGGTCCTTATAGTTCTATAACTCCTCTAGTAAGGATACTAAAAGCTCCTACTCTATAGGTTTTAGTATAGTATTAATCTATAGAATAGATATAATTTCCTATAAGCTTATAGTGTAAAGCTATATATACTCCTTCTACTTCCTTACCTAATACACTATTCCTATAAATAAAGATCCTATAATATATATAGTAGGCTTCTCTACCCCTCTATTAGTTATAGCCTAAATCTATAGGTTATTAGCTACTTCTATAGTTAGTTATTAGTATTATATATTTAAGTTAATATTATAGCGTGCTATCTATAGAGTCCCTAGGATAAGTTATCTTATTAATCCTAGGATTATATATACTATAATTAGCGTCTCCTATCTATCTATATCTATCTAAAAACAGATAATATATATAATTAATAAGCTTACCTTATAATTCTCCCTTCCCTCTCTTTTTATACTAACTACTATATAAACTAACCTCTTAGTTAGTAGGGGGATATATTCTAGTTATAGCTTCTAGACTAGGTATTTACTAATAGTAGTATAGTAGTTATATCCTATATTAACTTATATATCTAAAAAGGTTATCTTATTTATTAATATAGGGACTAAGAAGGGTAATATATCTATATTACTCTAGATATATTTAAAGTTATCCTTAACCTTAACTATATACTATAAAGCCTCTCTAAGCTTCTATTCCTCCTTCTTATTTAAATAACTTAATAAAGGGGATTCTCTTTTTCTAACTTATTACTTAAATCCTTAGAGTTAATATCTTCTACCTTATAAGTATTAACTACTAGCGTCTCCTTTAGATAAATAGTATAATATAAGGAATACTTTATAACTTAGTGCTTATTAGAGCTATATTATATATACTTACCCTCCTTATATTATATATTAAGTACCTCCTAGGAAACCTATTTAGCCCTTTTTACCCCCTACTACTAGTAACCTATAGCTTTCCTAGAGCCCTTCTAGGCCCTTACTATACCTACTAACTAGATATCTATTATTAGCATATCCTTATCTTACCCTAAAGACTAGTCTACCTAGGGAGCTAGTTATGCCTAGTAATATAAGTAATACTTTTCCTCTAAATAATAGGACTTAATATCTAATATAATATTCCTAAACTAAGCTAATACTATAGAGTAGTTAGCCTAGGGAATATTATATCCTACGCTATAGTTCCTTATCTACTTATTAAGGGTAGTGTATAGCTTTAAAAGCTTTACCTTATCTACCTAACCTAGCCTACCTATAAGTATAAGTTTCTATTTAAACTATATATAGAAGTTACTAAACCGCTTATATTATTATTATTATAACTAGTTAAGCTTAGTAATAGCTAATTCCTATTAATAGGGGTTATTAAATATTTCCCCTAAGTAATTAAGAAAGTACCTTATATTAAAGTTTACTAAGTTTCCCTTCTTAAAGTAGGGTATAACCTAGGCCTAAACCTTTACTAAAAGGTTCTAGTAAATAAAGCACTATAAACCCCTAGTATATAACTAGCTTATAGCTTATAAGACTCTTCTAGGCTATAAAGAGTATTCTATTACTATTAAATAGTACCCCTATAGGTAATAGCTTTTACCTTACTTAGTGTTAGTTCTTATAAAGCACTTAGATCTATACTAACTACTCCCTAATAAGTACCTATAATATAGCTAGCTTACCTATTTCTATCCTACTTAATAAAGGTTATACTATTATTAAGATATAGCTAAAAGGGGAAGAATATAAAGAAAGTAAAGAATAGTAAATATTATAAACTAGCCTTAGGGTAACTATAAATAAGTATCTAAAGTGTAATTACTATTCTTAAAGAGGAAAGAAAGAGCTAAGTAAGAGATTATATAGTGTGTAGCTATATATCCTCCTATATATAGTCTATACATATAGTGCGTATAGTAAGCCCTAAGTCCGCATAACCTCCGCACGCTGCCTTGTGCACTCTCCGTGCCCTTTCCGGAGCCCTCCCGGACCCGAGAAGGACCCGAGCCTCGAGCTCGAGTCCATTACACTAACTGCCCTTTATTAACGCGTGTAGTAGTGCTATGATCCTAGAGTATCTATAGATAAACCATTAGTAAAAGTTATAGAACCCTAGGAAGGATTATATATCCTTAAAGCTTATAGGTTCCTTCTAATCCTAGATAGTAGTAACTTAGTAGGTATCTATTAAGATCCTATTAATAAAGAGAATAAACCCTAGGAACTCCACTAACTCCTAGTAGAATTTATATTTAGAGGGTTTTATATATAATTCTACCTCTCTTATATACCCTAGGACTTCTTTAATATATATAGTATACTTCTCTTATATTTTTAAAAAAATAAGGATATTATCTAGATATACTATATAAATAGTGTTAACTAGCCTATGAAGCGCTTTATAGATATAGTTCTAGAATATAGCTAGGGTATTTATTAACCTAAAAGGCATTATAAGATATTTATAGTGCCTATAACGTATGTGGAACGCGGTCTTCTATTTATTACCCCCTTTAATCTAGATTCTATAATAAGTATCCTTAATATTAATTTTTAAGAAGAAGTAAGCTCCTTAGTATTAGTCTAGGATCTCTAAAATTAGGGGGAGAGTATAGTAATTCTTCTATATTACCCTATTAAGACCCTAGTAATCCACGTATAATCAGAGTGTATTATCTTTCTTTAGTATAAATAGGATAGGCACGCCTATAGGGCTCTTTAATAGTCTTATCTAGCCCTTCTATAGGTTCTTATTAATATATTTGTAAAGTTCCTTTAATTTACCTTAGGAAAGGGGGTAAATTAGTCTATATAGGGGTATAGCCCCTAGTATTAGATTAATTATGTAATTAGTAGTCTTTCTTAAAGGTAAGCTTCCTACCTTATCTAATATAAATATATCTTTAAACTTATATAGTTCCTAGGGGATATCTTTAACGGTTCTATATGCCTTTACCTCTTCTTTATCTCTAAGGGTAATAAACTTATCTTCTATAACCCTATTAATAGCGTATATAATAGTCTTATTATATATAACCTTTATAAATTTATAGGGAGTTATAAGTAAAAAGGCCTTTTTTCTTTTCTTAAACCACTACTCTTATAAGTATAAGTAAAGATAGATATATTCCTTAGTAAGTATATATATCCTAATTAATATAGGGCTTCCCTTAGTTCTTAGGTCCCTATTAATAGCTATATATAGTAGCTTAAGGTCCTTTTCTTCTCCTCTTAAGTCTTTAATTATAATAGGGACCTTATAGACACTATATTAGGGAACTATAAGGGCCCCCACTACCTTAATAATAGGTACTATAGCCTTAGCTTAGTTAAGTTTATAGGCTTATGTAAATTTAGCACTAATAATATTAATCTTAGTATAACTATTAAGATCTACCGCTATTTTAATATCTATATACCTATAAATAGTAACTAGTGTGTAAAATTAATACCCTATTAGTACCTTAGTGTTTAAGGCAGAGATAAGGGTATCTACTTCTACCTTAGGGAGTTTTCTAGGTCTTATTACTCCTTCTTTAGCTTATTATATCTATTTATAAGGTACTCTATGCTATTATAGTTAAAACACTACCTTTTATACCTAGGTTTATAGTTATTTAGGTAGGTAGTAGGAGACTTCTCTTAGTCCTTATCCTTCTAATCTTTATTAGACCTTCTACCTTATAGAAAGTTATATCTATAATATTAGGGAGCCTTATTTAGGCCCTTATCTTCTAAATACTTAGACTTTTACTTACTCTTTAGTATAGCCTCCTAGAGTTACTAAGTAAGTTATATAATCTCCTCTTATGCCTTTCCTATAATAGAGGTATATAGGTTAATCTAGTCTTATAGGTTAGGGAGTAGTTTTATAAAGAATATAAGAGCTTATAACTTTTTAGTAGCTTTTTCTAGGTATTTCTCTAGTAAATCTAGGTAAATACTAAATTTAATAGGACTCTAGCCCTTATATTACTTTATATTCTCTAGCTATATAGCTATTTAGGTATTATAGTTAGTAGTATCTTAGAGTAGTGTAAGAGTCTAGGTCTTAAATATATCCTAGTTATCTTTAAGATTACTTTAGTTATTAGCTATCTATTTATTAAGGTATTAGTCCTATCTTACCCTATAATTACTATATATATAGTTAAGTGTAAAGAGGATTTTTTAGTAATTATACTAATACTTTTGCTTTACCTTATTAAAGGTATAGTTTAGATTATTTATCTATATTTTATGCTTCTATAGGTTTATAGGGTATTAAAGGTTAGTAATATTCCTAACTTTAATCTCTTAGTAGCTATTACTAGAGGAGAAACTAGATCTTTACTACCTTTTTATCTTCTCTTTCTCTCTACCTAGCTATAGAAGATTAATAAGCTTTTACTCTTATTCCTATAGTTCTTTAAGTTTCTTAAGCTAAGTAATTTACTTATTTATTACTATAGTATTAGCCCTAATATTAGAGGGTCTAGGTTTAGTCCTAGTTCCTATAGAATATAGTATTATTGAAAATGGAAGGGAATCTGTACTAGAGGGATAGGAAGACCTCCCTAGTATTTTCAATAGGTTATGAGCCCGGAAGGCCTAAAGATTACTACATTACTGCGTTATTCTACTGCGATTAGTGCTTGATTTTAGGTACTAGTTACTCTCTACTAGACCTGTGGGCTCTTAAGATTACGAAGGAAACCCGCTAGAATTTGAAGCTTTTCATCCACTAGCTCTACGCATCGCAACATCAGACCCTTGGTGTTGAATTCATTTACAGCCGCATCTGTAACCACCACATTGCAACCGTAACTATCTAGTTACAACCACAACCTCTTTTAGTGATTCTATTCACTACCGCGACCGTCATATTTAATATTATCTACTCTGTAGATACGCTGCATCCTTTATAAATCATTGAACATCTAGTATCTTCATACTAGGCTTTTTGACCTATTGCACTACGTTGCACGCACTATACACCACGTTACGTTGCGTTGTGGCTGCTGCAATAGCTATTATTCCTATCTGTCATTTTTTGGTGTTGAGAAAATTTTCGCAGAGAATCTTCTCCGGTCCGTTTCTGCCCGCGCATACCGCAGACCCACTTTTAGACCTTGAGGGGCACCCTTTCAAACAGCCCCACCGCACAATTTGCGTGCGCAGCCCGGTTGCACCACAACCTAGCTTCTAGCGCGCGTTATTTGCAATAGGAAGAAATTTAGAGATCTTACACAGGATATCTTTTGAGATCCTAGGGAATTTTGAGAGATGGCACCACCGAATTATAAGGGTAAGGGACCTGCTGCAGGCCCTTCTTCTAGCCCTCCTAGGGACCCTGATAGGATGGAAATAGAAGGTCTAGCTGTTTAAGCCAGTGCTTTTCAACAACAGATGCAAAGCCAAATTGAACAATAAGGCAAGACCTTAACTGATTTTATTAAGCATACTGAGTCAAATCATCTAAAAAACGAGGCTAGCATTAAAGATCTATTAGATAAATTAACGCAAACCATGACTGCTATGCAAGGTCTTTAGGATTCTACTAAGCTAAGGGAAGAAAATACTAAAGCTCCGGTAGAAGACCTAGCCGCTAATTCTACGAGTTTACCTTCTAGTAACTTATAAGCTGCCTTTAATACAGGGGCTATTAAGGAACTAAATAAGAAGGTTCACTCTATTCCTAAGGGAGCTAAGTTAAAAGGCCCTGAAAATTATAATCAGTGGAAGCAAGCCCTGAGCATCCAATTTAGAGCCCTAGGATTACCTGAATTTATAGATAATCCTAGCTTAGCAGGCCATCTAGCTAACTGTGATCAAGCTATTCTTTTAATGATATTAAGAGATAGCTATCAACCAGGACCGCAGGCAGCTATATATTAGCAAAAATCCCCCGAAGAAGCCTATAAAGTCCTTATTAGGTAGTATTTGCAGAGTGCTAAAATCCAGCGAGGTACGCTATACGCTAGCTACCACTCCCTAAATTTTTCAAATTATAAGGGATCTTTAGAGGCTTTTAATGCTAATTTTAATAACTTACTAGCTAGACTATAGCTTTGTAGTGTAGAGATCGCTCCTATTAATTAAGTAAACCATTATATTAACGCATTAAAGCAGACCTTTCCTAGTTAGGCTGAGAGATAAAGATTTACTATTAGAGCTACTAGGGCATAAGGGCTGCCTGTAAATACCTTGAATTTACAGTTCCTTATGGCGGATTTATTAGAAGAGCAGAGGGATAAAACCTCCCCTGTAGCTAAAGCTCTTAGCTATAAGGCTTCTAATAATAAGGGAAATTCTAAGGACGAGGAAAAGAAATCTTCTAATCCTAATACTAAGAAGGACTCTACTAATGCCACTAAAGAGCAGGATAAGAAGGATTTAAACCTTTCTAAAGCCTCTAGGAAGAAAAAGCAGAAGAAGAAGAGTGGCAACGGGGATAAAGATAAAGGAAAAGAAGCTGCTTTTGCGTTAGGCTATAGCCTAGCCACGGGATACGTTGAAGAACTAGATTCTAGCGAGTCTAGCAGCGAGGATAGTAGTGATTCTAAATCTGATTTAGATACCTCTAGTACCACTACTACTAGTGACACTACTAAGCCTATTTTTAGCTACTCTAATGATGTGGTTAAAAACTCCCTTCTATACGATACAGGTTCTTCTTGTCATATTTGTAATAATAGGGCTTTCTTTAGGGACTTTAAGCCTCTTAAGAAAGGTTAAACCGGCCCTATAATTACAGCAGGAGGACCTATCTATCCTAAAGGAAGAGGCATCGCTGTTTTTAATGTTCTAGTTAAGAAAATTCCACTAGAATATAGGCCTTTAGCTCTGCTAGATGCCCTATATTTCCCCGGTATAGATACCAACCTAGTTAGCGGGTTATCCCACTATCTTAAGGGAGGTTATCTAGCCAAAGATCAGCTTTTCCTAGCTGATAAAAGCCCCTGTGGGTTACTAGAACCTGCTAAACATGGCTTCTTTTTGTAGATTAAGGGGCAAGCTACTCCTAAGATCTACAAGCATTTAACCCACCTCTCCTTTATGGGCTCTTAATTTTGCAACTAATAACAAAACTAACAGTAAAGAGCCTATAAGACCGAATTAGGGTTTTCCTACCCTATAGAGGTTCAAATTCCGCAGCTAGCATTTAATCCCGAGGAATATCAACGAATCGAAGAATTAGACTCCGAAGATGAAGATTCAGCCCTATGTCCCACTGAAGCTCCTCCTAGTTAGGCATCTTCTATAGGGGGTTTAGAAGGTCTATACCCTAATGACTTAGGTGACGATAGTGGCCGTCTATTGCCCCCAGAGGCCTGTGATTCTTAAGAGGCCTGGCAACAGAGGGAGCTAGGGGATAATAGCTCTGAAAAGCTAGATTCTAGCTACAAGAAACTGCTAGATTTAGCCCTTCTTTAGCACATTCGATTAGGCCACATTAGCCTCCCTTTACTTAAGAAATCTTCGAAATTAGCTAAAGGGATCTCTGATTTTTCCGCCATCAAAGACAAGGATTTTAACTGCATAGCCTATATGTAATCGAAGGCTATTAGAAGACCTACTAAAAGACCTATTCAGGACCCCCCTAGGGTTTTAGATATCCTAGAGGGAGATACGGTTAAAATCGAACCTATACCACACAATAAGAAGGCCCTAGTCCTTATACTTATTAATCGAAAATCCCGGTATAAATGGTGCTTTTTATTAGCTAATAAAGAAGGTCAGACCCTTTATACTGCTATTAAGGGCTTCTTTAAGGCCCTGAAAAACCAATATAACGCGTATCCTAGGCACCTTCACTTCGACGGAGGTACTGAAATTAACAATGAACTTCAGTCTTGGTTATCTTCTAGAGGAATTTGCTTTAGCACCTCTTGCCCCTATATTCACGAACAGAATAGGCTAGTTGAGAGGGCTATTAGGGTTATCCTAGACCGGCTTAGGGCTACACTTTAGTGGTCTAAGCTGCCTTTATATCTATAGTCTTATATCCTTCCAGCCATAGTGGACTTAGTTAACATCACCGCTAATACAACTAAGCCCCTAACCCCTAAGCAGCTATTTCTAGCTAACTTAGAGCCTAAGACTATCTATAAGCCTGACTTCTCGAAAATTAGGGCTATAGGGTCTTATTGTGAGGTTCTAATACCTCCGGAGCAGAGATTAAAGCTTCAGAAGTTAGCCCCTAGGACTATCCCTAGCCGGCTGCTTGCTACTCTAGGTTCCAGTGTCTATCTTGTTTATATACCCTCTAAAAGGTCAGTCATCAAGACTAGCTTTGTTAAGATTATAGAGGATATAAGCTCTGTAGGGTCCCCTAAGCCTTTAGGGAGCTATCCTTTAGAGGGAGAAGCCGATATCTCACGAGATAATCTAGAGGTTCAGGATAGCTATCCAAAGCCTCTAGCGCCCACAGCACCCACAGCGCCCGCAGCGCCCGCCGCGCCCGCCGCGCCTATAACAACACCGCCCGGGACGACCGCTGCAACGCCTGTAACGCCTCCAGCGCTACCCCTAGAGAGCCCAAGCTCTAGCGCCCCTAATAAGGGTGCTATCGAAAAACCGTTTTCAGATTCAGATTCTTCAATCGACCCTGATTCCATGGATATCGATGATTTTAATTTATCTTCCTTCGTTAAGGAGATATGCTTCAAGGCATAACAAAAGGCTAAATCGTTATCTAATAACAACGATCCGGATACCCCCAAGACCTGGAAACAAGCTTTAAAAAGCAAGGATAGCCAAAAATGGGTTAATACTACCTTTAGCGAATTTAAGCAGCTATTAGCTGCCGGAACTTTTAAATTTATAGGGATAGACCAAATTCCTAAGGGCCGAAAAGTTCTTAAAAATAGGCTTATCTATAAGCTTAAAAAGGATAAAGAAAATAATCCTATAAAACACAAGGCCTGACTCGTTGCAAAAGGCTTTATATAGATAGAAGGTCAAGATTATATCAAAACCTATGCTATAACTAGCATCCCCCCTAGTTAGCGGATATTACTAGCCCTAGCGGCTTGTAATAACTGGGAAGTTAAATAGGTCGATTTTATAGGGGCATTCTTAAACAGCTTATTAAAAGAAGCTATTTATATGCAGATCCCTAATAGATTCGTTGAATTTGCCGAAGCTGCTTCGCCTGAGATAGCTAAATTACTTAAGAAATATAGCTATAATCCCTCTCAAAAGCAGGTTATTTTCCTTTAAAAAGCTTTATATAGATTAAAGCAGAGCTCTAGAGAATAGCAGCAGGCTCTAAAGGAACTTCTTCGAAAATTAGGCTTCCACCCCCTTATATCTGACCTAGCTGTCTTCTTTAATCTAACTATATCTACATACATAGCAACCTATATGGATGACTGTCTTCTAATAGGACCGGATCTAGCTTATATTAACAAGCTAAAGAAGCTATTACACAAAGCTTACCCTATAGAAGATTGTAGGCCAGCCGAATTTTTCCTAGGCGTTTAAATCACTAGAAATCAAAAAAAAGGGACCCTAACTATTCACCAATCCTAGTACATTTCTGAAGCCCTAGAGAGATTCAACATAAAAGATGCTAGGCCTGCTAAAATTCCCCTACAACCCGGAATTATAAAGCAGGCAGCCAACCACCTAACTAAACCTCTTTCCTCCTCCGATCACAAGCTATATCAGAGTATTATAGGGACTATTATATATTTAATGCTCCTTACAAGGCCCAATATTGCTTTTCCGGTTCAGTGGCTTTCAACAGCGTTAGCTAAGCCTTATATAGAGCATTTAAATGCTTCTAAACATCTGCTTAGATACCTTCTAGGCTCTATAAGTTATTCTATAACTTATAGAAGGTCTAGACACGCTACTACGGCTTCTACAACCCTTATTGGCTTCTGTGATAGCGACTTCGCGGGAGATAAGTCCTCTAAATCAACCTATGCTTATCTCTATAAGCTAGCTAAAGGACCTATTAGCTGGAAATCAAAGAAAGCAACTACAATAGCTTTATTGACATTAGAGGCCAAATTAGATGCTCTATGTGAAGCTATTAGGGAGCTAGAGTGGCTTTATAGTCTCTTTAAAGAGATAAAGCTACCTATAGCACCTCCTGTTCCGATTTTTAGTGATAACTAAGGCGCTATTACAACCGCTAATAACCCTGCTCTTCACAGCAGAACAAAGCATACCCTGCTAAAATTCAACTATACTAGAGAAAAGGTACAGAAGGGTATAGCTAAGGTTATCTATATTAACACTAAAGAGATGCCTGCAGATGGCTTAACTAAGCCCCTGCCTAACAATAAATTTTAACAATTTATTTAACTATTAGGTCTTACGAACACAAAGGCCTAGTTTTAAAGAAAACCAACTAAAAAGTCGAAAAATCTTAAAATCAATAAAAACACTGGAATTCCGTTGAAAAGTTATTGATTTTAGTTGAAAAGTTATTGGATTTATTATTGAATTTATGGTTAACTTAGATATCTATTAAAGAGCTAAGTTCAGGCATCGAATTAGTTACCTCATACTTTTCTAGAGGGAGTGTTAAAATTATGCTATTTATAGCACTATTTTATAGGCCCACTAGTTGCCTAGTTGCGTTGTTGCAACGTTGGTTACAAGGCGTTGCCTGCAGCGTTGTTGGCTGCGGCCAGCTTTGGCTGTGACCTGCGTTCACAACCAACCCACAGGCTTGTATGACTAAGCCGACTAGGCTACCCTATAGGGAAGCTAAAATCGACTGTAACTAGGGAACTAGTAGTCGTATAAAAGGCTGACTTATACTATTCGAATCCTTGATTTTTTCTGGATTTAATAATGTATTTTATTTATAGGGTTGCTTATTAGATTGCTTAGTTAGTGCACGTGGGTAGCTAGATTGTATGGTCGTGAGTTGATTTTTTACTTTTCACATACAAATGAATTTTGCGGAAAATAAAAAATAGCTCCTAAGGCCCGGCTAGCGACCCCCTTCTGTCAATACGGTTAGTAGGTCTATAAGGGGACTTAGAAAATCCTCTCATTGCTCGTTAGATCGTTCGTCTAGCTGAAATCTACTATATTCAACTATCAAAGCTCTATATCTTGAAGAATTGTCGTATTATAGTGAATCTAGAAGCCGCCGCGTTGAATCTACTAGGGAGGTCTTCCTATCCCTCTAGTACAGATTCCCTTCCATTTTCAATAAGTATATCTTTAGTAGTAATACTACCCTTATTTAATTAACTTTAGTTATTATCTAATATTACTTAGGTTAATTAGGTAGTTCTTAGCCCTATATTACTCTTAGGTAGCTAGTAGTAGAAGCTTTAGAATTATAAGGATAAAGGTAGCTAGGTAAAAGGATATAGGGTATACTTATATATTAACTAAAGCTTACTAGGTCTAAGTGTAATGTGTGTGTAAGTTACTGGTTTATAGCTAGTGGCTTGCTAATATCACATGGACCTAGCCCTTCCTTCTAGTGTTAGGCGCCGCGGTGCTCTGGCGCTGCGGTGCACGCATGCGCGTGGGTCATGTTGTGAGGGGCCTCACACCTTTATAACCTCTATAAAGAGTAATATTAGTAGCCCTCCCCTAAGAATAAAACCCTTAGCCCCTTCCTTAAATACCTTAAGCCCTATAAGCCCTTCCTTATTATCCCTAAGAACCTATATTTACCTAGTAAAGAATCCCTACTCCCTAATAGTAAGCCCTTCCTATCTACTAAAGGATAGTATATAAACCTACTAATAATCCTCCTTTTAAGCCTCTATAACTAATAGTAAAGTAGATCTTAGACCTTATTAAGATATATATATCTAAGTAGTAATATAGTGCTAATAACTATAATATACTTAAACTAAAGCTCTAGATCTTTAGGTAAAAATATAAGCTTCTAGATATTAAACTAGAATAAGCTAGGTATATATTTAAGGTAATACTAAAAGGAAAAGCTTATTAATACTACTTAGACTACCTCTTTAAACCTAGTAACCCTTAGGACCTTACTACCCTTATAAGGAGAATAAAGGAGAGGTTTAAGACTAAAGATATAAGGTAGAAGTATCTCCTTAAATAGTATAATACTTTACTCTAGAAGATTATTAATAAAAACCCTAATAAATTAAAGATAGAATACTTTAATAAGCTTATTAAGAGGCTATTAACCTTATAGTAAGCTATCCCTAATGTAGGTTAATTAGAAAGAGCCCTTAGGAACTAGATTATAACCGCTTATAATAGGATTCCTAAGTATAAAGGGTACCTTACTAACCCTCTAGATAGCCTCTAATAATTCTATAAGTATATATATATAATAATCTAGCTTATTATAGAGGAATCTAGTAGTTAATATTAATTCCCTACTAATACCTAGACTCCTAATACCTTCTAGACTAATAGAAGGTATAATAATAAGGGTAAAGAGTTATAATACCCTCTATAAAGGTAGAAAGGTAAAAGAGGCCCTCCCTATATAAAGAAATATTATATATATAATAAGGAAGAATACTAGTTAATAAAGTATCCTAAGGAAAAGTATAAGAAGGCATACTAGTAATATAAGAACTATTACCTAGTAAATACCTTATTATTCTTACTAGCTTTATATAATACCTTCCTTACCTAGTATAAAGGTACCCTAATAGAAGATCCTACTCCTTATCCCTCTAAAGTTAATAAGGTTACCTAGTATATAATAAGCCTTAGATTTAATATTAAGCTAGAGGGAGAGAAAGAAGAAAGGGTGCCTATAAGCTTCTTTACCTATAGTATAACCCTTAATAGTTAGAAAATAGTTAAAGTCCTTATAAATTAAGCTATAATATATAGACTAAGTAAGAAGAATCTATTTAATAATAGTAATACTACTAGGCCTCCTTATCTATTCCTACTTAAAGACTATTACTTATTAGAGGCTTTCTAAGGTATTATACTAGATACTAGAGTGGTATAGTTCTTAATAGTAGGCTAATCTTAAGCTATAGCACTATAGAAGATAATACTAAAGATTTATCTTAATACTATAAGGGTAGGTAAAGTAGTTATTATATTTAGTAAAGGCTAGCTAATTATATTACTTAGAATAATTAATATGCCTATACCCTTTAGTAATATTACTTTTTATATAATACTAATAAATACTCCCTTCCTACTTTACCTTAATAATATAGGCTAATTAAGAATTAACTTTATTATTACTAAGAATATCCTCTAGTAAGGGAATATTAAGGTACCCCTAGTATATAAATAAGGCTATATATAGATACTATTAATATAAGATAAGAAGGTAGTAGTATAGAACTACTTAACTAAGATTAAATTATAGTATTTATATTACTACTTTAGTTATCCTTTAGTATACTAACTCTATAATCTTCTAAGTAATATAGGGTATAAGATTACCTTTAAAGCTATTAAGGTAATATTAAAGGTATACTACTAGTACTAGATAAATACTAATAGCCCTTATTACTTTAAATTCACCCTTAAGGATAAGTATACCTTTAACTTTAAAGTAATAGTTAATATTATATATCTTAATAGTAACTACCTAATACTCTACGCGGTAGATATAGCTATAGTATTCTATATAGTAAGATTCCTTCCTAATATCTTAGCTAAAATAACTTAGAAAGCCCTTAGAATATACTAGATTAATATATACTAAGGACCTCCTAATTAGATTATTACTAATACTAGTATAAACTTTTATAGCAAAGAATTTCGCTAAGTTATAGTATTAATATTAATCTCTATTAAAGAGGTCCTAATTAAGGTATATTATAGTATTAGAAAGGTTAAGAGATATTATAGGCTACTCTAAAGGGCCTATAATATTATCTAAAGAGAATACCTAATAACCCTAGAACCTATTACCCTATAGATAGCTATAAAAGCCCCTAATAATACTATAGGTCTAAATAGCCTTATTCTAACCCTCCTTATCTTTAGTGCCTACCCCTATATATTAAGTAACTCTTCTTTATTACTAGAGATCTTATAATATATTATTACTATATAAAAGGTAATAAAGGAAGTTTAGTGCCTCTATATAATCTAGAAAGTTAATAAAGCCCTTATAGTAAGGAATAGTCTAGATATAAGTAAGACCCTTAACCTCCTACTTAGATTACTAGTCTAAGTTTAGTATAAAGGTAAAGGGTAATAAGGCCTATATAACCTCCTCTTTATTAATAAAGAGACCTATACCCTTAACCTCCTATAAGGCCTAAAGGCCTTCTACTTAACTTTTATTAGGCCTTATTATAAGGATTCTAATATAGAAGCCCTCCTACCTTAGGAAGGTAGAGAAGAGGGAGAGGCCTAAACTAGGCTACCTAGCAAGACCTTAGAGATCCTGCTAAAGAGATACCTAGGTAGACCCTAAAAGAACCCTTTAGTAATTATTAATAAGACTAATATGTTTATCTTAGCTAAGGAGGAAGCTAACCTTAACCTTATAATTTAATTATATAAGGAAGGCATTATTATAACCCCTAGCGCACTATTTAAGCTCTTTATAAAGACTAAGATTAATATACTAATTAATTAGGGTGTATTTAAATTTATTACCTATAATAAGAGAGAGCATAGTAGTATGCGAATCTTTAATTTATAAATTATTAATAAAGTAAAAGGCAAGATAGGCTAGCTATATAAGAAATTAAGGCTTATAGTCTAAGGCTTTAGAGATAAGGTAAAGTAAGTAATCTTAATATAGGCTCTAATAATCTAATAAGCTAGTTAATGCCTTATTCTTATAATAGCACCTTCCCTCTTAATAAAAGGCTTTATTCTATAGATTTATAATATTACCTAGGTATATATCTAATTAACTATATAATTAAATAGGGTAATCCTTATATAGCTTCTAACCTAAATCTATAACTAATACCCTAAAGGAATAATTATAAGGGTAATTAAACTACTCTATAGTATTATAGAGGCTAGAACACACTAGTAGGTTATATACTATAGGCACTATAGAGAGAAGCTCTAGATAAAGACTTCTATATATAATCTATACCTATTAGTAACTATAGAAGATAGCCTAGAATTTATATATATAGGTATATAAACTAATAATACTCTTTGTAAGGGCTTGGGCTTTGCCTAAGCATTCTCCAGAGTGCACACGTGTCGCGTATACGTAGGGATAGATAGTCCTAAGTATCTGCTAAAGTGCACACGTATTACATATATGCAGGGGTAAATCCCGAGGGCCCTAAGTCTAGAATATATATATACTATATATATAAAGGCATAGGGAAGAGGATAAGTATAAGGTAGTTAGGGGGTTATAAGAGCCCTAGTAAGGATAGGTTTCCTACCTTCCTTTTCTCTTTCCCTAAGTTTCTTAATACTATACTAATACCCTATTATAATTACCTAGGGGCTAGTCTATAATAATTAAGAAACTTCCTTTAGTCTTATAATAGCTACTAAAAGATAATAAAATAGATTTTAATATACTAATAGACACACTAATAGGTATATAAAACACACTTTAACCTTAGGATTATCCTAACCAGGGGACTATTACCCTAGGATCTAATACTATAGCACCCCTAGTAGCTTAGTAAGTATAATTTAAAATGCTTTACTATATGCTAAATAAGTAGATAGTAGAAATAGTATAACTCTAGGAGTAAGTTAATATAAATTATATAGGACTCTTAATAGATTATGTAGGACCCTTAGCCTAACTAACTTAACTAAACCCTAGGGTCTAGCGCTAAGCCCTAACCCCTACTATATTTACTACCCTATAGGTAGCTATAGTAGCTAAATTAAAGCGAAAACTAATCCCTATAGGTAACCTATATAATAGTAATAAGGCTATATTTACTATATAGAGGCTCCTAATAGAGTATAAACTACTAGTAGATAAGGACTTTATTAGTACTAATAAGGATAGGTAGATATTTATTTACTAGAACCTCTCCTCTAAGGTATAGTCTTAAGTAGCTAACTTCTTTAAGTTAGGTAAAAGTGTTAACTTTAATCCCTTTAAGTTCCTTAAGTATCTTAAGACTATATTTACTAACCTATATAGATAGGAGATAGCCCTTATAGAGCTTAACTAAATAGAATAAGGACCTAGGGAGGTATTCTCTATATTCTTTATTTACTTTATAGATAAGCTCTTATTAGCTAGGGGGGATCTTTAGGTAGATAATATAAAGCTAGCGAAGCTTTAATATATGCTTAATAAGTGCCTTTAAGAAATTAGCGTAGGGTAGGGCGTAAGCTATTATAATTAGCATATAGTGGTTATATAATATTGTGAGATAGCGGTTAATATTAAGGCCCTTACCTTAGAGAATAAGTATTAGACCTAATATAGGGTCCTACACCCTAAACCCTTAAACCTAACTAACTATAAGGGTAACACTCTAATAATAGGAGTTTATATAGTAAGGACCTAGCTAGGGAAATAGGCTAAGAAGAAGGGTAAGGAAGTAAAGGCTACCCTAAATATAGAATAGGCAAAATAGGTATTAAAGGTAGTACTAGCTAGATACCGCTAAGAAAGATACTGCCTCTAATATAGGTCTAAGGACTACTTTATTTAAGAATATACCCTTCTCCTACCTTAGCGCTAGTAGGTTAGCGTTAATACATCTAGGGTAGATAAGGAAAGCGTGGATAAGGAGGTAAATATCCCTCCTATAGAAAATAAGTAGCCCCTAAGCAGAGTCTTGCATAGGGGCTAATAGGCTAGTTAACTTCTATATTATAGGATGATTTTAACTACTATATAGAAATAGAATAGGATATAGTAAAATATATAAACTAATTACTATTCCTTATTTCTGTACTTTTTAATATATATTATTTTATTAATATCTAAATTAATTATAGTTATAATTACTATAGTGCTATAAGCAAATTAGCAGTAAGATAGCTTAGCCTAGAGCTTATATAGTTACTAAAATAGAGGCACATTTATACCACGGTAGAAATAGAATAGAAAGGAAAGCAGGTTAAGAAAGATACCTCTTCTATAACCTATATAGTGCGCACTAGAATTAATATAGATAGCTAGGAGTTATTTATATACCTATATATTATCCCTAGCCTAACCTAGGATGTAATATTTAGAATGCCTTAGTTAGAGTAGCGTAGAGTGGTGATTTATATAGCATAATAATAACTAGTTATTAGAGCTATAGAGGGCCTTTGCGTTTCTAAGTCCTCTACTTAGGTAATAGAGGTCCTAATATAGGGAATTATTAGATCCCTATACGCCGCTAAGGCTTATAGGGCACACTAGAATAAGGACACCACTATAAGGTTTATTACTATAAGCTTAAAGGAGATAATAATAGTACTATAGATTATAGCGCCTAAGATAGAGCTAGCTGCTCCTAATATATTAGCGCTACCTAAGGAGTTAGCGGACTTTACAGACCTCTTTAATAAGTCTAAGGCTAATAGCTTACCCCCTTATAGAGGGTCTCTTAACTACTATATATATATATATAAGAACCTAGATAGGTCTAAACTAGCACTCCTATAGGGACCCTTATATAATATGCTATAGGATTAGCTTTTAGAGGTTTAGCGCTAGATTATAGATCTAATAGATAAGGGATAGATCTATGCTAGCTCCTTAGCGGCTATAGCCCCTATCCTTCTTATTAAAAAGGCGAATAGTAGCTAGCGTTTCTACGTGGACTACCACGCTCTTAATAAGATAATAGTATAAGACTATTACCCTCTCCTACTAATTAAAGAGACACTATATTCCCTGTCCTAAGTGTGTTAGTTTATAAAGGTAGATATCTATATAGTGTTTTATAAACTATAGATAGCTAAGGGCTAAGAGCACCTTATAGCGTTCTATATAAGGTTTAGTTTGTTTAAATAGCTAGTCTACCCCTTTAGCTTAGCTAGTATACCTATAACCTTCTAGTATTATATTAATAAATCCTTAGGGGATATACTAGAAGACTTTATTATAGCCTACCTTAATAATATCCTAGTTTATTTAGGGGGGTTAAGGAAGGATTATATAAAGAAGGTCTAGTTAGTCCTTAGTTACTTAAGGGCCGTGGGTCTATACCTTAACCTTAATAAGTCTATATTCGCTGTAAAAGAGGTTTAGTACCTAGGATATATTATCACGGTAGGCCACTTAATCCGCCTAGATCCCGTAAAGGTTATAACTATAAGGGAATAGGCAGCACCTATAAAACTATATAGGGTTTATAGCTTCCTAGAATTTGCGAATTTTTACTATAATTTTATTAGTAACTTCTTAGAGATAGCGGCTCCGCTAATATAACTTACTAAGAGGAATGTCCCTTTCTAATAGGGACCTAAGGAAGAGAGGGCCTTTAAGAGGTTAAAAGATGCCTTTATTATATATCTAGTACTAGTGTAATAAGACCTAGACTAGCTAATAGTAGTGGAAGCTAATTATTTAGGTAAAGCTATTAGTAGGTGCCTCTTATAATAAGGTCCTAATAGCATTCTATACCTAGTTACTTACTTTTCTACTAGCCTTATATCCTTATAGAAGAATTATATAATCTATAATAAGGAGTTACTTACTATTATCTCTTACCTTAAGGCATAGTTAGTAGAACTTTAAGGCATACCCTATCTATTTACTATCTATATAGATTATAAGAACCTAGAGTACTTTACTACTCCTTAGTTAATATTAGAGAGATAGGCTTAGTAGGCGGATATACTTACGCTATTTAACTTTTACCTATAATATAGACCTAGTATATAAGCCTAACACCTAGATGCCCTTTCCTAGAGGGAGTAGGACTAGACTAGATTACCTCTAAGGATAGGGTATATCCTATAACCTATTATAATTATATAACTCTTACTATTACCTAAGGAGTAAAGGGATAATACTAACCTAGCCCCACACTATATATAAGTGTTACTACTACTAGTAGGGAAGGTCCTTTTTACTACTAAGTACCTTTAGTCCCTATAGGATTAGGCTATTATATTAGACCTAATATATAGTATCTAATTAAGGACTATCTAGGAAGAGGGTTAAAGGTTTCCCCTAGAGGCGCTAATAAGGGAATAGGTTATAGATTATTCTATAAGTATATATAGAGCGCTTTAGTTTAGGGGCTATATATAGATTCTAGCTTAGGAGCCGCTTATAATAACCCTTATATAATAATACCATGATTCGCTAGTAGCAGGGCACCTAGGTTATAATACTATATTTTAATTATTATAATAATAATTCTATTAGGATAGGATATTATAGGATATTGCTTAGTTTGTTTATAACTATTATTATTTTAGTAGTTATAAGAGTTAGTAATAGCGCTAGGGTTTACTAAAGCCTTTACCTATCCCTAATTAGTTCTAGTCTTAGATCTCTATTAACTTTATAATAAACTTACTAGTAGCGTCCCCTAAGAGGCTATAGTATCTTATAGTTATTATAGATAGACTCTTAAAGTTTATATAGTTAGAAGCCATAACCTCTATTAGGGCTAAGGAGTGTGCGGAATAGTTTAAAACGGTCTAGTAGAGGTTTTAGGGTTTTCCCTAGTTTATTATTATAGATTAAGGGTTAGACTAGTTAGGAAAATTTTAGATAATATTATGCTCTCTTATAGGGATAGACTAGTTACTCTCTATATCTTACTACCTATAAACTAATAGTAGTATAGAGCGGGCGAACTAAGAGGTTTAGGTAATATTATATATTATAGTTTCCTTTTTATAGTTTAATTAGCTAGAGCACTTAGCTACTTATTAGCTTATAATTAATAATAGGCCCTCTTCTATAATAGGAGTTAGTCTAAATAAGTTACTTTATAGCTATAATTTAGAACCTATTTAGATATAACTAGACTAGTTAGTATCTATAATAATACCTAAGGGATAAGCTATATAGTTCCTTAAGCACCTATAAGAGGGTACTTAACTAGCGTAGGCTATAATAGCCTACACTTAATAAAGATAGCAGGACGCTATATTAGCTTCCTAATAGCTAGCGGAATAGTTCTAGGTAGGGGATAAAGTGTAGCTTTTACTAAAGAATATTAAGATAAACCACCCCTTATAGAAACTTAATTAGGTTATAGTAAAATACATAGTCTTAGAAATACTAATACTACTAATAGTATAGTTAGATATCCCTAGGGGTATCTATCTAGTCTTCTACATAGACCTTATTAAATAAGCTATAGAGAACCCTCTTCCTAGTTAGAGGCTTTAGGACTCTTGCCTAGGGCTAGAATAGGTCCTAATAGAGGATAATAATAAACTTATTAAGGAGTACTAGGTAGAATAGATTCTAGTAGTATAGAATACCCTAGGTTAGGGGAGGAGATATAATATACTAGTGAAATAGGTAGGATACATTTAGCTAATATAGGAGCCATTAGAAAGTATAGCATAGATATAAGCCCTTAATAAGTTTAAGGTAAGGTAGGGAGATATATAATATAATAATAGACTAAATTAATTATAAACTACTTATACTTCTATAGAGACTTCTAATAATATATAAGGCATACCTAGTCTATATCCTATTAACTTATAATAACCACTAGAGTAAACTTAGTACTCTCTACCTATTATAATAGATATATTACTTAAGCCCCTAACTAAATTATTATTATAGTTAAGGGGGATAGTAGCTAGTGTTACTATAGGTATAATAGGGGCATAGGTAGTGTTATAATAGGGGGGATAGATATTTCTATAGTTCTAGATAGTATAGGTAGAATAATAATTAGTAAGTGTAAAGGTTAATCTATCTCTAGGTTAGCCTCTAGTAGGGGATAAGCAAAGAATAAGGTCTAGCGCTAGGGGGCACCTACTAGTTAGGGTACGCTAGATATAATAGTTAATAGGCCCTAGGTTAGGGCTAAGTTAGGAGCGTTTATAGTAATAATAAGAAGGTAAGTTATCTTTATACTTAATATATTATTAACCACTATAGTAATAAGGAGAAAGAGCTTTAAGGAGGAGAGCGGATTAATTATAGTATTCCTAATATATAGTATTTAGACTGCCTATAATTTACTAGTTCTACTAGAGTAGGATGCCTATAACTTACTATATAGACCCTACTATGCTATAGCTACTTATAGGGCTACTATAGCTAAAAGGAATAATCTTAAGTTTATTTAGGGCTATAGTAGGGGAGGTAGAAAAAGGGGGTGCCCTAAGGGTAGAATAAATAGGAGCTAGGTTAAACTAGGCCTAGTCTAGAAGGGCTTTCTATTAACTTATAAGGGCATAGAAGCCCTAGGATAGCACTAGTATTTATCTCTTAGTTTCTACTATCTTTAGGATACTAGGCTAGATAATATAGTTACCTACCTTAATTATAGCCTTAAGATCCTTTAAGTAATATTAAAGTTAAGGGTCTATAGATAAATACCTTATTATCTAAATATAGGTTATATAGTTTTACTAATATAGGAGATAGGAGGTACTACTAGGGGGAGGACTATAGTTTAGGATACCTATAGTAAGGGATTTCTTAATATATAGCCTATAGGGCTACTACACTACTTATAGAGTAGTATACTCCTTATTATCTAAGTTTCCTTCTATAAGGAACTTACTAATAGACTAATTTATAGGCATAGAGGGAATAGCTAGGATATAAGGAGGATAGTAACTAGAGTTACTATAATAGTTACTACTATAGTTAGCTATATTTAATAAGGGTATAATATAGGGATAATAGGTAAATAAAGTGTTATTTAGAGGGGTATAATAGGAAGGTATAATAGGGTTTATAATATCTTAGAGAATTTTCTATATAGGGGAAAGTAAAAGTTATAATAAAATAAATAGTAGATAGAAAGTAGGGGCGGGGCTAGGGTTAATATAATAATAATGCGGGGCTTAATGACTGCATTACGCGCCTAGCCTACGCCTAGGACTAAAATAAAATAATAGGATAGAAGGTTTAAGATAGGGCTAGGGTTAATATAATAATAACACAGGGCTTAGTGACTATATCACGCGCCTAGTCTAGTCCTAGGATTAAAATAATAGGCTTATATAATGCGTTAAAGAGGAGGAGTAAGGGCATATATAAGGGCTTAGGCTTTACCTAAGCATTCTCTAGAGTATATATATATTATATATGCATAGGGATGGATAGTCCTAAGCATCTGCTGAAGTGCATATGTGTCATATATATGCAGGGGCAAATCCCAAGGGCCCTAAGTCTAGAATACATATATACTACATATATAAAGGCATAGGGAAGAGGATAAGTGTAAGGTAGTTAGGGGGTTATAAGAGCCCTAGTGAGGATAGGTTTCCTACCTTCCTCTTCTCTTTCCCTAAGTTTCTCAATACTATACCGACGCCCTATCGCAGTCGCCTAGGGGCCAGTCCATAACACTCTTAGGCTATTAGATAAGGAGTTCTCTAAGAAGGAAGAGAGAGAATTAACTATAGTAGCTTTTATAGTAAAGCTAAAGTAATTCCTCCTTAAGAATAATTCCCTAACCTTTAATAGGGGAATTATTAAATTAGTAGCTAGTGTAGCTATTTTACTTTAATAAAAAGGCTAAAGCAGTAAGCTTAATTTAATCCTACTTATAGATTTAAAGCAGAAGTATATTAAATAAAGGGCTTAAGGCACCTATATTACCTTAATCTGCTAACTAGAAGCCTACTATAATCTATCTATTGCTACTTAATACTAAGAACTAATAATTAAGAACGTTAAAGCCCTTAATTACTAGATCTAATAGTAGATAGATTACCCTAACTAAGGCCTAATATTTATTCTAATTAACCTTACTAAAGTAAAGCTATATATATTTATAGATAGGTTATTTATAAATAATTAGGACCTTACCTTATAGCTTAGTTATATACTAATCCTTATAAATAAAGACTATAAGGATAGTAAGTTTATAATTAAAGGTAATATTATATACTTTAGCTTAATAAAGAGTAAGAGAGTTATATAAAGTATACTTACCTCTAAGGTCTATAGTATAGTTACTAGTGTTAATATAGTATATATAATAGCCACTACCCTTTATATACTTATAGACTAATTAAATCTCCCTACTATACTAGTTATAGTGTATATAGATTTATACTCCCTCTATAAGTGCCTTATTAAGCTTAGTATAATAAAGGAGAAGCGCCTAATAATTAATATTATAGCCCTATAATAGTTATATAAATACTATAAGCTCTATAAGATCTATTAGATTAATAGAGTAGATAACCTAGCTAATGCCTTTATAAAGGTATTACTAAATAAGGCCCTAAAGTAGTTTATCTCTAGTAACTAGATAATAATCTAAATAGAAGGGTAGGTAACCTATATAGAGGATAGCCCCTATAAATAGTAGTAGGAGGGTAACCTATAAGGGGGATAGCCCTTATAGGTAGTAGTATTAGGGGACTATTAATCCCTATACTATAGGGAGATATAATCCTCCCTAGTATTAGGGGATTATTAACCCCTATACTATAGGAGAATATAGATCCTACCCTCTTAGGGATAGTAGAGGAAATTAGAGGAGAAGTAATACTTTAGGGGGAGTAGGAGAAGGAGGGAGAAGAGAAGCTATATAGCTCCTTCTCTAACCTCTAGGGAGGCCCTCTAGTGGTTCTATAACTCTATATAATCTATATAGAGTATAGAGCTATAAGGGAGGTCCTTCTTTAGATTTATAAGATACCTATACTTTACTTTATGTAAGGATAAAGGTAGCTAGGCAAAAGGATATAGGGTGCACTTATATATTAACTAAAGCTTGCTAGGTCTAAGTGTAAGGTGTGTGCGAGTCGCTGGTTTATAGCTAGTAGCTTGCTAATATTACATAGACCTAGCCCTTCCTTCTAGTATTAGGCGCCGCGGTGCTCTAGCGCTACGGTGCACGCATACGCGTGGGTTATATTATAAGGGGCCTTATAATTATCCCCCCCCTTATTACTAGGCTCCTAAATAGCTTTTACCCTATATTTTATAACTATTTACTAACTAGTAGTTATATTAAAATAATAATAAATAATAATCTATAATAATAAATAATAGTTAGTACTTAGGTATAAATTCACCTCTAACTCTTTACTATATTATTCTATTTTTATTTCTATATTATTAGCTAAATTATTACTTTTTTATAACACTATTATCTATCTATTATTAATTACTAATATATTACTATAAGCATACCTATAATTCTACTTTATAACTACTTATATATACACTATTTATATACTAGATATACTAAATATAAAAAGAGCCCCTTATCTACCCCTAAACTTCCCTAGATTAATTATTAATTTAATACTAACCTATATATAGGTTAGTTAAAGATAAAGTAGTTAAAGCGCTATATTTAGTATTATATATATAGGGATAGTTATAAGGCTATAAGTATCTTACTTTTCCTTTACTCTTTAGTTTCTATTTACTAATAATTATATAGTTTATAGCTACTATATATAGTAACTTCCTTAACTTATTAAAGGTACTAGATTAGGTAGATATCCTAATAGAGGCACTTAGTAATAAGGATAAGGATAATCCTAAAGACCTTATATTCTTAGAGGTAACTTAGTAGTATTTTACTACCTATTATCTTTAGCTTATATAAGGCTTTAACTATACTAATATAATATATTATATTATATTTAGGTTAATAGGGGCTACTAAGGTCTACTAGGTCTATATATTTCTTCCCTTTTTACTAGTTCTTTACTAATATATTTAGGTAGGATACTTTAATTATATACTAGTAGTATATAGTCTCCTATTAAACCCTTATAGTTACTATAAACCTAGCTTTAGTCCTAGGCATAGTAGGTTATATCTTAGCCCTATTTTACTATCTATTTATTAATATTTTAGTAGGCTAACTATCTATAACTCCTTACTATATAGAATATAGTAATAATTTTATAGCTAAGGCTAAGTAATCTAGGATTTATTACCTAGGGAATAGTATTATATTATTTTTATTATAGAATAAGGGATATAATTATAGTAAATAAGAATAATACTAAGTATATAGTCTATAGGGGCTAAGTCTTTAGCTATAAGGGGGTAACTATAGAGGAATTTTTATTAACTCTCCTAAAGCTATAGATAATTTCCTTTATTTTATTCTTTTATATTTTTTCTTTTATTTTTATATATAGTTTAGTTATTTTCTTTTATTAGGTATATTATAGTAGCTAGTAAGGCTATACCTTTCTTATAAGAACTTTATACTCTTTTACCTATAACTTACTTATATATTACTATTCTTTTCCTTTAACTTATTCTAGTAGAATACCTAAATTATATACTAAGCTTCTTTTATATTTTTAATAAGAACCTACTAGTTATATTTACTTAGCTAACCCTTTTACTTTACTAGGTATTTATTACCTTTATAGGTCTTTTTATATTCCTTAACCTCCTTAACTTTATATTTATTATCTTTATCCTTAAGGTTAAGTATTAGTATTTTTTCTTTATTTATATTCTTATAATAGGTCTATAGCTTTAGTAGGCTAATATAGAATATATTATATAATCTACTATATTTTTCTAGTAGTATAAGCTAATATACTTACTTACTAATAGTATTAAGTACCTAAAATAGTCTAATAAACCTAGGGGTTAGCTTTTATTTTACTTCCTTAAGCTATATATTCTTTACTAATAGTAATACTAGGTTACTTTTTTTAAAAGTAAGTAGTTAGTAATATTTATTAAAGTACTTTACCTAGGATTTAGTAGCTTTTACCTAGTTTTACTTTAGCTACTCCCTAGCTTTATATAACTTTATAATATAAGTATAAGCCTCTAGTACCTCCCTTTCTATAACCTTATCCCTAAGGGCTAGCTAAAACTCTAGTAAGTACCCTATAAGTATATAGTTTAGTAAATAACCTATAGTTTTATTTACTATATTATTATAGGTAAATTATATAACTAGGAGTAGCTTAGGCTATATTTACTAGTTTTTAGAAATAAAGTATTATAGGTAGTGCTCTAGTACCTAGTTAGTTCTCTTAGTTTACCTATTAGTTTAGGGGTAAAATACTATAGAAAGCCTATATTTTATATATAATAGGTAATATAGGTCTAACTAGAATTAGCTTATAAAAATAGATTCTCTATTAGTGTTGGAACAAGCATGATATCAATCGCGCTTGGCAGCCGCAATTCCCTTCGGCTGAAGGTCGGCCCGACCGGAAGAAGGTCGGCTGCTGCGCGTGTGTGCGTGCGTGTGCGCGTGCCTCCCTTCCTGCCCACGGGCAGGCCTGCGATAGGGCAGGGCCCGGGTCACGTGACCCACCCATATCACGTGACCCACATAGCTATAGCTACCTTTTTCCCTCTCACGGGAGCCCTCTCTTTTCCTAGCTTCCTTTAATAGAACATATAGCTTACAATAGATTATTTAATTAATACTATCACGAGCGCGCCTAATTAATAACTAGCCATTATCACACCTGGTGATTCTAACACTAATTAGTAGTTAACTTTATAACCACTTTTATTTACAAATACCTGTTATTTTTTAAAGACACTATAGATTAGCTAGGTTCTATCTAGAAGAGACCTTCACAGAAGCAGCGTGATTTAGCTAGCCTATTAAGGTAATAAGAGTAGCTTTATTATTTAAGATCCCTAATTATGCTAAGGAAGAAGCTAACTCTAGCTAGCCTATTAAGGCAATAAGAGTAGCTAGAAGAAGCTAAAGCCTAAACTAAGAAGAAGAGTTTAACTCTAGTAGCTAAGCTATCCTATTATTCTTTAACTTAGTGTATTCTATCACGCGCGAAGCTAATTACCAGAGCTTGCGATCCTTTATATCTCTTTTTCCCTAATCCCTTTATTATCACTTCCCTTATTCTATCTCCTCTAATACTATAAGTTATAATAGTTAATAAGAAGGAATAACCATAAAACCTAATAAGTTATAATAGCTCTTAAGCGGATCCCTTAGAAGCCCTAGAATTCACTATCCCCTTCCTCTATATCCTATAGTAACTATATTAGTATATTATAGAAGAAACACTTACTAGGGTAGATAAATTTAATATTAAGGATAATAATATACCTAAGATATAAGTAGCCTATATCCTCTCTTAGGTTAAGGACTATATAATATAAAAGGCATATAGAAGATCACTCTTTATAGAATTTACTTAAGATTTTAACCTATAGACCTATAGTAACTTTCTTAAGACCCTAGTTATAGTCCTAAGGCACTTATAGGACTACCTTATTAACTCTAGAATCTATATAATAATTAACTAGAACATAAATATAGCAATAAACCTCTAAAAAGTCCTTAACTAATAGGAATTCTGCTTCTAGTTATAAGAAGAAGTAAAGGATACCTAGAAGAAGTATAATAACTTCTAGAAGAATATAATTAAGAATAGCGACTTCCTTAATAACCTCTATAAGGATAATAACCTCTAGGACTAATAGAGTATAAGGACTACTTATTCCTCCCGCTAACCTTTATAACCTCTATAAGAAGCAATATTAGTAACTCTTCCCTAAGAATAGAACCCTTAGCCCCTTCCTTAATTACCTTAAGCCCTATAAGCCCTTCCTTATTATCCCTAAGAACCTATATTTACCTAGTAAAGAACCTCTACTCCCTAATAATAAGCCCTTCCTATTTACTAAAGAATAATATATAAACCTACTAATAATCCTCTCTTTAAGCCTCTATAACTAATAATAAAGCAGATCTTAGACCTTATTAAGATATATATATCTAAGTAGTAATATAGCGCTAATAACTATAATATACTTAAACTAAAGCTCTAAATCTTTAGGTAAAAGTGCAAGCTTCTAGACATTAAACTAGAATAAGCTAGGTATATATTTAAAGTAATATTAAAAGGAAAAGCTTATTAGTACTACTTAGACTACCTCTCTAAACCTAGTAACCCTTAGGATCTTACTACCCTAGTAAGAAGAATAAAGGAGAGGTTTAAGACTAAAGATATAAGATAGAAGTATCTCCTTAAATAGTATAATACTTTACTCTAGAAAACTATTAATAAAAACCCTAATAAATTAAAGATAGAATACTTTAATAAGCTTATTAAGAGGCTATTAATATTATAGTAAGCTATTCCTAACGTAGGTTAATTAGAAAGAGCCCTTAGGAACTAGATTATAACCGCTTATAATAGGATCCCTAAGTGTAGAGAATGCCTTACTAACCCTCTAGATAGCCTCTAATAATTCTATAAGCGTATATATATAATAATCTAGCTTATTATAGAGGAATCCGGCGGTTAATATTAATTCCCTGCTAATGCCTAGACTCTTAATGCCTTCTAGACTAATAGAAGGTATAATAGTAAGGGCAAAGAGTCACAATACCCTCTATAAAGGCAGAAAGGTAGAAAAGGCCCTCCCTATATAAAGAAATATTATATATATAGTAAAGAGGGATACTAGTTAATAAAGTATCCTAAGGAAGAGCGCAAGAAGGCATACTAGCGATATAAGAACTATTACCTAGTAGATACCTTATTATCCTCACTAGCCTTATATAATACCTTTCTTACCTAGTATAAAGGTACCCTAATAGAAGATCCCACTCCTTATCCCTCTAAAGTTAATAAGGTTGCCTAGTATATAACAAGCCTTAGATTTAACACTAAGCTAGAGGGAGAGGAAGAAGAAAGGGTGCCTATAAGCTTCTTTACCTATAGTATAACCCTTAATAGTTAGAAAATAGTTAAAGTCCTTATAAATTAAGCAATAATACACAGACTAAGTAAGAAGAATCTATTTAATAATAGGAACGCCGCTAGGCCTCCTTACCTATTCCTACTTAAAGACCATTACTTATCTAAGGCCTTCTAAGGTATTATGCTAGATACTAGAGTGGCATAGTTCTCTATAGTAGGCTAATCTTAAGTTATAGCACTATAGAAGATAATACTAAAGATTTATCTTAATACTATAAGGGCAGGTAAAGCAGTTATTATATTTAGTAGAGGCTAGCTAATTATATCACTTAGAATAATTAATATGCCTATACCCTTTAGTAATATCACTTTTTATATAATACTAATAAATACTCCCTTCTTACTTTACCTTAATAATATAGGCTAATTAAGTATTAACTTTATTACCACTAAGAATATCCTCTAGTAAGGGAATATTAAGGTGCCCCTAGTATATAAATAGGGCCACGTATAGATACTACTAATATAAGATAAGAAGGTAGTAGCGTGGAATTATTTAACTAAGATTAAATTACAGCGTTTATATCGCCGCTTTAGTTATCCTTTAGTACGCTAACTCTATAATCTCCTAAGTAATATAGGGTATAAGATTACCTTTAAAGCTATTAGGGCAATATTAAAGGTATGCCACTAGTGCTAGATAAATACTAATAGCCCCTATTGCTTTAAATTTACCCTTAATAGCGTGGAATTATTTAACTAAGATTAAATTACCTATGGCATTCTACATAGTAAGATTCCTTCCTAATATCTTAGCTAAAATAACTTAGGAAGCCCTTAGAATATGCTAGATTAATATGTACTAAGGACCTCCTAATTAGATTATTACTAATACTAGCATGAACTTTTATAGTAAAGAATTTTGCTAATTTACGGTATTAATATTAATCTCTATTAAAGAGGTCTTAATTAAGGCATATTATAGTATTAGAAAAGTTAAGAGATATTATAGGCCGCTCTAAAGGGCCTATAATATTATCTAAAGAGAATGCCTAATAACCCTAGAACCTATTACCCTATAGATAGCTATAAAAGCCCTTAATAATACTATAGGTCTAAATAGCCTTATTCTAACCCTCCTTATCTTTAGTGCCTACCCCTATATATTAAGTAACTCTCCTCTATCGCTAGAGATCTTATAATAGGTTATTACTATGTAAAAGGTAATAAAGGAAGTTAAGTACCTCTATGTAATCTAGAAAGTTAGTAAAGCCCTTATAGTAAGGAATAGTCTAGATATAAGTAAGACCCTTAACCTCCTGCTTAGATTACTAGTCTAAGTTTAGCGTAAAGGTAAAGGGTAGTAAGGCCTATATAACCTCCTCTTTATTAATAGAGAGACCTATACCCTTAACCTCCTATAAGGCCTAAAGGCCTTCTACTTAACTTCTATTAGGCCTTATTATAAGGACCCTAATATAGAAGCCCTCCTACCTTAGGAGGGTAGAGAAGAGGGAGAGGCCTAAACTAGGCTACCTAGTAAGACCCTAGAGATCCCGCTAAAGAGATACCTAGGCAGACCCTAAAAGAACCCTCTAGTAATTATTAATAAGACTAATATATTTATCTTAGCTAAGGAGGAAGCTAACCTTAATCTTATAATTCGATTATATAAGGAAGGTATTATCATAACCCCTAGCGCACTATTTAAGCTCTCTATAAAGACTAAGATTAATACACTAATTAATTAGGGTGTGTTTAAATTTATTACCTATAATAAGAGAGAGCATAGTGGCGTGTGAATCTTTAATTTGCGAATTATTAATAAGGTAAAAGGCAAGATAGGCTAACTATATAAGAAATTAAGGCTTATAGTATAAGGCTTTAGAGATAAGGTAAAGTAAGTAATCTTAATATAGGCTCTAACGATCTAATAAGCTAGTTAACGCCTTATTCTCGCAATAGCACCTTCCCTCTTAATAAAAGGCTTTATCCTATGGATTCGCAATATTACCTAGGTATATATCTAATTAACCACGTAATTAAATAGGGTAATCCTTACATAGCTTCTAACCTAAATCTATAACTAATACCCTAAAGGAATAATCATAAGGGTGATTAAACCGCTCTACGGCATCGCGGAGGCTAGAACACACTAGTGGGTTACGTACTATAGGCACTATAGAGAGAAGCTCTAGATAGAGACTTCTACATATAATCTATACCTATTAGTGACTATAGAAGATAGCCTAGAATTTATATATATAGGTATATAGACTAATAATACTCTTAGGCTATTAGATAAGGAGTTCTCTAAGAAAGAAAAGAGAGAATTAACTACAGTGGCTTTTATAGCAAAGCTAAAGTAATTCCTCCTTAAGAACAATTCCCTAACCTTTAATAGGGGAATTATTAAATTAGCGGCTAGCGTGGCTATTTTGCTTTAATAAAAAGGCTAAAGCAGTAAGCTTAATTTAATCCTACTTATGGATTTAAAGTAGAAGTATATTAAATAAAGGGCTTAAGGCGCCTATATTACCTTAATCTACTAACTAGAAGCCTACTATAATCTATCTATTACTGCTTAACACTAAGAACTAATGATTAAGAATGTTAAAGCCCTTAATTACTAGATCTAATAGTAGATAGATTACCCTGATTAAGGCCTAATATTTATTCCGATTAACCTTACTAAAGCAAAGCTATATATATTTATAGATAGGTTATTTATAAATAATTAGGACCTTACCTTATAGCTTAGTTATATACTAATCCTTACTAATAAAAACTATAAGGATAGTAAGTTTATAATTAAAGGTAATATTATACACTTTAGCTTAATAAAGAGTAAGAGAGTTATATAAAGTGTGCTTACCTCTAAGGTCTATAGTATAGTTACTAGTATTAATATAGCATACATAATAGCCACTACCCTTTATATACTTATAGACTAATTAAATCTCCCTACTACACTAGTTATAGTGTATATAGATTTATACTCCCTCTATAAGTGCCTTATTAAGCTTAGTATAATAAAGGAGAAGCGCCTAATAATTAATATTATAGCCCTATAATAATTATATAAACGCCACAAGCTCTGCAAGATCTATTAGATTAATAGAGTAGATAATCTAGCTAATGCCTTTATAAAGGCATTACTAAACAAGGCCCTAGAGCAGTTTATCTCTAGTAACTAGATAATAATCTAAATAGAAGGGTAGGTAACCCGCATAGAGGATAGCCCCTATAAATAGCAGCAGGAGGGTAACCTATAAGGAGGATAGCCCTATAGGTAGTAGTATTAAGGGACTATTAACCCCTATACTATAAGGAGAAGTAATCTTCCCTAGTATTAGGGGATTATTAACCCCTATACTATAGGAGAATATAGATCCTACCCTCTTAGGGATAGTAAAGGAAATTAGAGAAGAAGTAATACTCTAGGGGGAGTAGGAGAAGAAGGGGGAAGAGAAGCTATATAGCTTCTTCTCTAACCTCTAGGGAGAGCCTCTAGTAATTCTATAACTCTATATAATCTATATAGAGTATAGAGCTATAAGGGAGGTTCTCCTTTAGATTTATAAGATACCTATACTTTACTTTAGTAGGGATAGAAAGGTGGATATAGGAGATAATAGGGTTAAGGAGAGGGGTAAAGGGGAGGAAAAGAGGTAGTGGGATAAGGGGATTACTATATAGATATTATTAATAATATTAAAGAGGGGAAAGGGATTTAGGAAGGGGCCTGCTTCCCCTTTTAGTAGGAGGTTAAAGATAGATTATTACTTTTCTTTATTATTACCTACTATAGGCATATACCGCTTCCCCTTCCTTTCCTTTATTAGTCCTCTTTATTAGGGGATTATAACCCCTCCTATTATTATCTATTACTTTATTAGCAATTAATATTATATATTAATAATTATATTAAAAAGAGAGTTCCTAGTGTTAGAACAAGCATGATATTAATCGCGCTTAGTAGCCGTAATTCCCTTCGGCTAAAGGTCGGCCTGACCGGAAGAAGGTTAGCTGCTGCGCGTGTGTGCGTGCGTGTGCGCGTGCCTCCCTTCCTGCCCACGGGCAGGCCTGCGATAGGGCAGGGCCCGGGTTACGTGACCCACCCACATCACGTGACCCACATAGCTGCAGCTGCCTTTTTCCCTCTCACGGGAGCCCTCTCTTTTCCTAGCTTCCTTTAATAGAACACACAGCTTACAATAGATTATTCAATTAATACTATCACGAGCGCGCCTAATTAATAACTGGCCATTATCACACCTGGTGATTCCAACAATTAGATATAATACCCTTTAGTAGCCTAAATTATAGCTTAATTTCCTTATAGAAAAGTTCCGCTAACTTAGCTATATTAATTATAGTTATTATAGGTAGGAAGATAGAGTACTTAGTATATTAGTCTATAATTACTAGAATTATATTAGTTTCTTATTTACCTACTTATATAATAGGTAATCCTATAATAAAGTCTATTAAGATTTCTACCTATAATTACTCTAGTATTAGTAGTAATTTAAAACTCCTATATAGGTAATATCTTCTTATAATTATTTACTAATATATTCTATAGCTTATAATATAGTTTAATATAGACTTATTTATAGCTAGCTACTAAAAGTAATATTTTAATAGCTTAAGTATTTACTTAGTCCTAAAGTAACCTACTAGTAGATTATTATAGTATAGCTATAGAAGCTCCTATTATAAGGTAGGCTCTTAGGGAATAACTACCTAGTCTTTATATATTAGAAAACCCTTTATACTATATAACTATAGACTAGCTTTCCCTCTCTCTAGGGAATTAATCTCTTTACTCTACCTCTATAGGTCTAGATCTTAGCTTTAGGCTTTCTATAGTAGCTATACTAATAGTTTATTTAGGCTAGATTAGTAGGGATCTAGTAATATAATAGCTCCCTAGATCTCTTATATTATACTAGTGTCCTAGATATATATTACCTTCTCTTAGAAATTACCTTTATTTAGCTAACCTTTTACTAGATCTATAGTAGCTAACTAGCCTCTTAATATAGCTACTCTAGCCTTTACTATAGGGACTAGGGTATTTTCCTTCCCTAAAGGTATCTTACTATACCTCTCTATAAAGACTAGAGTATTTTCCTCCCCTAAAGGTATCTTACTATATCTTCTTTAATATATTAGTATCTTTTCTTCTACTATTTCTTTAGTAGCTACTAACTTTTTCTTAAGTTCTAGTAGAAGTGCCCTATTTATTAGGGGTTTACTCTTATAATTAGACCTTCTTAATAGTATATCTATAGGGTTACTTTTCCCTAATTTATACTTAATTATAAAATTTAGTAGGCATAGGAATATAAACTATCTAGCCTATCTTCTATTTAGCTTTTATTACTTTATAATAGTCTATAGGTTATAGTAATCTAATAGGACTTCTACTAGGGTCTTTATGCCTTTAATATAATATTACTAGTATTTAAATAACTTAACTATAGTAAGTAGCTTTTAGTTAGGTATTATCAAGGCTTCTGGGCCGAATATGATGAACAGGGTGATGGTATGATCAAGGTAGTAGCTATGTGACTAGAAGGTAGGTGTGTGTGCTTAAAGGTTTTAATCTCTAGCCTCCCACATTCTATATATGCGACCTTTGCCTAAATACCCCCTCTGCGTGCATATAACTAGCTTATGGCAACCTTATAGCTAGGGCGCTATAAGCTATAACTAGGCCCTACTATATATAATACTATTACCTTTATAGCCTCTATTACTCTATTACCTCTATAACCCTAATATAGTTCCCCCTCTCCTTTATAATTACCCTTAATTATAACTAGCTACCTAGTTAGTGTAAACTCGCTATCTTAATTTTCTATATAAATCCGAATAACTTTTTATATTATAACGCAATATATAGGGAGATATAATAGCCCTATTAATATAGGTCACGGATTATTCCCTACCTTACTTATAAGCTCTTAATTACTATATAATTATAACTATAGAGTTACTTTATAAATACTTATATTATCTTTACCGCGGTTTCTATAGAAGTAGACACCCTATATTAAATTTTCTAATTAGGCTAAATAAATAGGGTATTAGATACTATATATCTAAGTGAGTTTAACTATAAGTTCTAGCGAAGTTACTACAAACTTACTAGGTATATGTAACTAGCTATAATTTTTACTATTAGTAGCTATAATACTAACT
This sequence comes from Epichloe elymi, assembly GCA_023658475.1. Classification (NCBI taxonomy): domain Eukaryota; kingdom Fungi; phylum Ascomycota; class Sordariomycetes; order Hypocreales; family Clavicipitaceae; genus Epichloe; species Epichloe elymi. The sequence continues at coordinate 1,660,975 of CP098278.1, read as the reverse complement.
CTTTAACCTATAGCTTACTTTCGCTACCTATATAGATTACTTAAGGGGCTATAGTTAATATAAAAGAGCCTAGATTTCCCCCCCTTTATCTCTTCCTTTTTCTCCTTATTCTTCTTAATTAATCTATATAAATTATAAGTTAGCCCTACTAGCCTTATAGTAGCGCTCCTATTACTATTACTTAGTAGTTACTAACCTTACCTAGGATTATATTATTCCTAGCTCTTACTTCTAAGCTTCTTTATTATTAGTCTCTTACTACCCTACTTCCTTACTTACTTATTACTAACTTATAGCTAGTTTACTATATCTACTATCTATCTAGTAACTCCTAGTCCTTTAGCTCTTACCCTAGAAAAATCTCCTTATAAATAGGTATCCTAAGCTTCTAAGACTACTATATAAGTTTTACCTCTTACTTATAGTATTATAGTAGCTAACTTACTAAATAGTAGTATTAAGATCCTATATTTACACTATAGTTAGTAAGCTACTATCTAGTAAATTATACTAAAAGATAATAGTAGTAAGCTATAATATATTATTAATAGGAAACCTATTTCTAATAAGTATTATTATTCTCCTAGTATAACTAAGCTACTTACTTACTACTTTCTTATTACTAACTTTAGCTAGGAAATTCCTTTAAGTATACTTACTATATAAAAAATAATAAATTATATATTAGTATAAGTACTATTCTAATAGACACTACTTCTAGATAGCTAATATACTACTAGTGTCCTACCTAAATTATAAAATTATATTATAAGTTATTTAAGATAATAAGAAATATCCTAGAAGGCATTTAATATTATAAGTATCTAGTAAGAATATTAACTCTAATAACCTAGTTATAGCTAACTTATTACTTAGGTCTTATATAGGCTAAATATAAGTTATATAATACCCTCCTAGCTATAAAAAATACTAATTAATATAGATATGTTTACTAGGCTTAATTAACCGCTAAGGCTACGCGTAAGGCTAATACTAATAAGCGCGCTATAATATTATAGCTATTTAACGCTATAAACCTTAAGATATAGATTAATATTACAAATAGCCTATACTTTATTACCTAGTATACTCTAATAGTAATATCTTATTATCTTAGCATAGCTTTTAATTTACTAACTTACTACTAGTTTACTAAGTTTACTTCTAATATCCCTACTTATATTAGCCTCTCTAAGCTCCCTAAAGAGCTTTATATATTTATTTATAGGGATAAGAAGGAGTCTTCTAATAATAAGGCTCCTATAGCTACTATAGATAAAAATACAGTTACTAATATAATAATAGAATAGTAGATACTAGATAGCTATAAGGTAGTTTTTTGCTTTAAGAAGAATATAACTTATATTATAGGATATTTATATACTAAATTACTAAAGTAATTATATCTCTATAAACTAGCTACTTAATTACTACTTATAATTATTTATAATATTCTTTATAATAAAATCCCTTTTTAATACCTATAAATTTTCTAAACTATTATAGCCTTTCTACTTTACTAGGTATTTATATTATTTTCTATTATAGTAATATAAAATAATTCTCTTAACTTTAAACTCCTCTTTATTATCTTTAATATTATCTTATAGTAAGGATATATCTATATAGCTAGTAGGGTTCCCTTTAAAGGGTTTAAGGCTTATAATATTAAATATATTATAAAGTCTTAAGCTAGCTAGTAATTATAATTAATAAGCTAAGCTATAATTACTAACTACCTTTTTAATCTTATAGGGCCCTAGGTACTTTATAGTAAGCTTTTAGCTTAGGTATCTTAGGTTAATATTTTTTATTAATAGTAATATATAATCTCTAACCTTAAACTCTATTAGTATTCTCTTATAATTATAGTACTTCTTTTACTATACTTATATATTACTTAGTAGCTACTTAATCTCTAAGTATCTCTATCTTAGTTCTAAGACTTTATTTTCTACCTAGTTATTTACTAAATTAGGTATTAGGATAGCCTAGTGTAGTCCCCTTAGATTATACCTATATAGTGCCTCTACTAGTATTAGGCTATAACTACTATACTTACTTATATTATAGGTAAACTATACTATTAGTAGATATTCTACCTAGTTATCCTATTTAGTATATATATAGGCTCTTAGATAGTGCTTAAGAACCTAGTTTAATTACTCTATCTATCTATCTATTTAGGGGTAGAATATAGTACTTAGTTACTACTTTATTATAATTAGGTAGTAGAATATCCTCTAGAATCTACTAGTAAATATTAACCCTTAGTCTATAATAATACCTTCTAGGGCACTATAGTTCTTAAAAACATTTTCTAGGAATACTATAGCTAGCCTATTACTAGATAGGTATATAGACACTAGTATATAAATACTATACTTTAAAAATTAGTCTATAATAACTAGTATTATATTATATATCTAATACTTCTAATCCTTTACTAGTAGTAAGCCTATAATAAAGTCTATTAATAATTCTTAGAAAGGGCGATTAGGCACTAGCAGCATAGCTAACTTACTATAAGGTTTATATAACCTTAGCTTTAAAACTTAATAATTAATATAAGTCTATATATATAACTTAATATCCTTCTTTATTAATAGCTAGTAATATTAGCCTATAATTTAATAGAGGGTTCTACTAACCCCCTAATAACCTACTATAGGATTATTATAGGTTAATAGTAAGACTTCTTTTTATATACCTTATAGAATAAAAACTTAATTATTATATATTAGTAACTTAGAGGGCACCCTAGTCTATATCTATAACCCTTTAGCCTCTAGCTTAGAGGGACTAATTAACTATAGTCCTAATACACTAGAGTCACTACTTATTAGTAATAACTTCCACTACGCTATAAAGGCATCCCCTTATTATACTTCTAATAATAAGACTAGAATTAGGGCTTCTAATTCCTATACCTTACTCCTAATAGTAGAGTTTAATATTATAGAGGTTCTCTAAACCACTAAGATTCTTACTATAATACTACTATAAGCCTATAGCTCTTTAGTAGTGCCTATAAACTATCTAATTAGCCTAGTAGAGATTAACTTTATAGAGGTTCTCCTACCTACTATTAGACTTCTTACTATACTATTAATAGGTAGTAGTCTTAAATATAGGGTATTAATAGAGTTACTACTACTCTTACACTACTTATTAATTATAAACCTAATATATTATAGCTTTACTAGACTAGTAGTGGTACTATGCTTATTATAGCGCCCCTATAGCCTAATAGTAGTAAACTTAGTAAGGAAGGTTAGTAACTAAGATATAAATACCTTAGCTTTCCTTTCCTTACTAATATAATCTAATCTCTATAATAAAGTATTAGTAGGATTTAGCTTACCTACCTAGTATTTAATAATAAAGTTAAATAGGCATAGCTTATCTAATATAGTAACCTACTAGCTTATTAGCTTAGGCTTTAAAATAAGGTATTTATAGTTTAAGTAATTTATTATTACTTTTACTAGGTAAGCTAAGTAAGTAAGGTAATACCTCTAAGTTTAAAAGGCCTCCTAAATTACTAGTAACTCTATATCTAGCATTATATAGTGTAATTTAGTGTCCTTTAACTTCCTTAATATAAACACTATAGGGTGCTAGTAACCTAGCACTAATATTATAAGGATAGCTCTAATTATATATCTAGAGGTATTAGTCTTAACTTATAATAGTAATGCTAGATTAAAATACACTAAAATTAGTGCCTCCTAGAATTACTTTTATAGTTCTCTAAACGCTACTAGCTTATAGGGCTCTAGCTTAAACTTTACTAGTTATTTCCCTTATAGATAGTTAGTTAATAGGATAATAATTTTACTATAATTCTTAATAAAGCGCCTATAGAAGCTAGTGAATCCTAGGAAAGATTAGATATTAAACATATAGATAGGTATTAGCTATATTATAATTACTTTAACTCTACTAGGGTCTATTAAGATTCCTTCTAGGGAGATTACATAACTAAGGAATTTAACTTCCTTAATAGAGAATTAGTACTTATCTAGGTTAATAAAAAGATTAGCGCTTTAAAGCCTCTTAAGAACCTACTTAATATAATTCTTATGCTCTAAGATATTACTGCTATATATTAGGATATTATTAAGGTAGATAATATAGATAATATCTATAAGACCTTCTAAAGCTATATTAATATATTCTTAGAAGGTAGTAGGCATATTAATAAGCCTAAATAGTATTATAAGATACTTAAAGTAACTATATCTACACTAAAAGGCTATCTTTCACTTATCTCCCTTATAGATATATAGCTAATAGTATATATCTTTAAGGTCTAACTTTATAAAGATCTTTACACCTCTTAGCTAATCTAAGATTTCTAGAATTAGGGGCAAAGGGGCCTTATCCTTAACTATAATCTTATTTAGGCCCCTATAATCTATATATAGTTATAATTTTCCCCCTTTCTTTAGTATAAATAGGATTAGGGCACCTACTAGACTAATAGATCTTTAGATCTAACCTTATTCCTACGCACTCACTAGGTACTTATAGAGTACCTATAGCTCTTTCTTAGCTAGGTTATATATAGGTCCCTAGGGTAGTGTTTTTCCTTCTTCTAATTTAATTATATATATCTACCTACCTAATCTAGGGAGGGTGCTAGCCTTATAGCTTAAGAATATATCCTTAAACTCTATATAGACTTCTAGGAGGGCTACCTTATAAATAGCATTAGATAGATCTATTATTATATAGATACTACTTAGTTTCTGCTCTTTTAGCGTATCCCTAATAAAGGCTATATGCTTAATTAGACCTATTAACTAGGGAGGAAGTATTATTATAACTAATAAGCATTTCTCCGCGCGCTATTTATCCTATAACCCTATTACTAATAAGATATATTCCTTTATTATAGGGTATCTCTAAAGTCTTTTCCCCTATAATATTATAATAGGTTTATATTATCTTACCTAGTTAATACCTAGCACTAGCTTCTCGCTACTATTAGTAATATAGTAGCTAACTTAGTATATCTTTATATATCCTATACTATCCCTTATTAATATTACCTTTTTTAAAATTCCTTAATATAGCATAATATTACTAGATACACTCTTAAGCGTGCTATCGCTTAGTTATATATTTACCTAGTCTAGGTCTATTAATATATTTAGATAAATTAAAGAATATATAGCGCTAGGGTTAAATAGTGTTAGTACTGCTACCTAGTGGTGATCTTACTATAACTTAACTTCTATATAAATTCATAGGTCTAATTACCTATTCTTATTAAGTTATATTATATTAAGAGCGTTTTCCTAGGGCTATACTAAGCTAATTAGGGCCTTATTTAGGTTTAACTAGCTCTTAGCTTAGTTATCACTACCTTAGTGCTAGTTAGTAGTGTAGCTACCTTTATAGTAAATGCTATAGTCTAGCTTAGGGCACTTAGTTAAGAGGTAGCCTAGTTTTTTACACTTAAAATAGGTAATAGGTAAGCCCCTTATTTCTATATAGTATCCTTTCTATAATCTACCTTCTAGTAAAGCTAAGTAATTCCTCCTCTTCTATTAGTTACCTCCTTAGTTACCTTTATAGTAGGGCCTTTTTTCCTCTTTTATTACTACTTCTACCTTCTTTCCTTAGCCTATAAGATAGTTCTAACTTATAGGGTATTCTTAGCTAAATACCTACTTCTTTATAGTGCTATTTAGGCACTATATAAACTAGGTAATTCTTATAGGCTTAGGTATAGGCTTAGGTAATTCTACTTTTACCTTACCCTAAACCTTAATAAATACTTAGAATAACTAGTCCTTGCCTTACTAGAGGGTTAGTAGTATTCCTATAGCTTCTAGGTAGTAACTATCTTTATCTATTTCTCTAGTTTTTAACTATTAAATAAACTCTATCTAAGTATAGCTTTAGTAGTCTATATAACTATCTATAGTAGTAAAATATATTTACTATTACTTTACCTTATCTACTAGGTAGCTACTAGTGTATATAACCTTTATTATATTATTTATAAATATATTCTAATCTATAGTAAAAACTATATTTAAATCTACTAGGAATATCTATAGATTCTTATAGGTATCCCCCTTATATATAGAAGTCTTAAGCTATATCTTTACTATACTATATCTATATAGCCCTAGTATAGTTAGTGCTAACTAGGGAATAGGAATAAGGGCTTAAGTAGGAGGGGTTTATAGGGTAGAAGTAGAGCCTTAGTTAGTGTTATCTAATTAGGGAGAGGTATTTACTTCTTATAAATTTTTCTATAGCTACTTAAGTTTATATCTTTTTTAGGTAATTTATAGCTATACCTCTACTTATATAAGGCTATAGTTTAATATAGCTTCTTTATTATTAATAGCTAGCTCTAATATATAGGAATTCTCTAGGGTAGTTAGATAAGAAGACTTACACTCTAGGAGCAGGTATTAATCTATAAATATATCTTTATATAGTGTGTTTACTCTAGAGTTATTAGTACCTATTAAATAGGTATTTATTCTATATAGTGCTAATATCCTTAACCTACTAATAGCCTATTACCCTAATAGGAAAGAGAGATTAACTTATTAAGGCTTCTAGGCTAAATATAATAAATAGGGTAATAGTATAATTAAGGTAGTAGCTATATAACTAGAAGGTAGGTATATATACTTAAAGGTTTTAATCTCTAGCCTCCTATATTCTATATATATAACCTTTGCCTAAATACCCCCTCTGCGTGTATATAACTAGCTTATAGCGACCTTATAGCTAGGGCGCTATAAGCCATGACTAGGCCCTACTATACATAATGCCATCGCCTTTATAGCCTCTGTCGCTCTATTGCCTCTATAACCCTGACAGGTATACTATAGTTTTATTTAGTATTAGTAAACTTCCTTAACTAAAAGGCTATAGGGTACTAGTAGCCCTTATTATCTTATTATAATAAGATTCCTATTATTATAAAGATTAAGGTATCTATCTTAATATATACTAGTTAACTTAGGTTATAATAATAGAGAAGAGGAGCCTACTAAAAGGTATCTTTTAGCTAGTAAAACACTACCTATTCTCTTACCCTAAATATAAACCTCCTAGTCTAAATACTATTCTAACTACCCTTTATTAATATATATAGTAGTGCTATAATCCTAGAGTATCTATAGATAAACTATTAGTAAAAGTTATAAAACCCTAGGAAGAATTATATATTCTTAAAGCTTATAGATTCCTTCTAATCCTAAATAGTAGTAACTTAGTAGGTATCTATTAAGATCCTATTAATAAAGAGAATAAACCCTAAGAACTCTACTAACTCCTAGTAAAACTTATATTTAGAGGGTTTTATATATAATTTTACCTCTCTTATATACCCTAGGACTTCTTTAATATATATAGTGTACTTCTCTTATATTTTTAAAAAGATAAGGATATTATCTAGATATACTATATAAATAGTATTAACTAGCCTATAAAGTGCTTTATAGATATAGTTCTAGAATATAGCTAGGGTATTTATTAACCTAAAAGGTATTATAAGATATTTATAGTGCCTATAATATATATAGAATATAGTCTTCTATTTATTACCCCCTTTAATCTAGATTCTATAATAAGTATCTTTAATATTAATTTTTAAGAAGAAGTAAGCTCCTTAGTACTAGTCTAGGATCTCTAAAATTAGGGGGAGAGTATAGTAATTCTTCTATATTACCCTATTAAGACCCTAGTAATCTACATATAATTAGAGTGTACTATCTTTCTTTAGTATAAATAAGATAGGTATACCTATAAGGCTCTTTAATAGTCTTATCTAGCCCTTCTATAGGTTCTTATTAATATATTTATAAAGTTCCTTTAATTTGCCTTAGGAAAGGGGGTAAATTAGTCTATATAGGGGTATAGCCCCTAGTATTAGATTAATTATATAATTAGTAATCTTTCTTAAAGGTAAGCTCCCTACCTTATCTAATATAAATATATCTTTAAACTTATATAGTTCCTAGGGGATATCTTTAATAGTTCTATATACCTTTACCTCTTCTTTATCTCTAAGGGTAATAAACTTATCTTCTATAACCCTATTAATAGCGTATATAATAGTCTTATTATATATAACCTTTATAAATTTATAGGGAGTTATAAGTAAAAAGGCCTTTCTTCTTTTCCTAAACCACTACTCTTATAAGTATAAGTAAAGGTAGATATATTCCTTAGTAAGTATATATATCCTAATTAATATAGGGCTTCCCTTAGTTCTTAGGTCCTTATTAATAGCTATATATAGTAGCTTAAGGTTCTTTTCTTCTTCTCTTAAGTCTTTAATTATAATAAGGACCTTATAAATACTATATTAGGGAACTATAAGGGCCCTTACTACCTTAATAATAGGTACTATAGCCTTAGCTTAGTTAAGTTTATAGGCTTATATAAATTTAGCACTAATAATATTAATCTTAGCATAACTATTAAGATCCACCGCTATTTTAATATCTATATACCTATAAATAGTAACTAGTATATAAAATTAATACCCTATTAGTACCTTAGTATTTAAGGTAGAGATAAGGGTATTTACTTCTACCTTAGGGAGTTTTCTAGGTCTTATTACTTCTTCTTTAGCTTATTATATTTATTTATAAGGTACTCTATACTATTATAGTTAAAATACTACCTTTTATACCTAGGTTTATAGTTATTTAGGTAGGTAGTAGGAGACTTCTCTTAGTCCTTATCCTTCTAATCTTTATTAGACCTTCTATCTTATAGAAAGTTATATCTATAATATTAAGGAGCCTTATTTAGGCCCTTATTTTCTAAATACTTAGACTTTTACTTACTCTTTAGTATAGCCTCCTAGAGTTACTAAGTAAGTTATATAACCTTCTTTTATGCCTTTCCTATAATAAAGGTATATAGGTTAATCTAGTCTTATAGGTTAGGGAGTAGTTTTATAAAGAATATAAGAGCTTATAACTTTTTAGTAGCTTTTTCTAGGTGTTTCTCTAGTAAATCTAGGTAAATACTTGTTAAAATTATGCTATTTATAGCACTATTTTATAGGCCCACTAGTTGCCTAGTTGCGTTGTTGCAACGTTGGTTACAAGGCGTTGCCTGCAGCGTTGTTGGCTATGACCTGCGTTCCTGCACACAACCAACCCACAGGCTTGTATGACTAAGCCGACTAGGCTACCCTATAGGGAAGCTAAAATCGACTGTAACTAGGGAACTAGTAGTCGTATAAAAGGCTGATGTATACTGTTCGAATCCTTGATTTTTTCCGGATTTTATGGTATATTTTATTTATAGGGTTGCTTATTAGATTGCTTAGTTAGTGCACGTGGGTGGCTAGATTGTATGGTCGTGAGTCGATTTTTTACTTTTCACATACAAATGAATTTTGCGGAAAATAAAAAATAGCTCCTAAGGCCCAGCTAGCGACCCCCTTCCGTTAATATAGTCAGTAGGTCTATGAGGGGACTTAGAAAATCCTCTTATTGCTCGTCAGATCGTTCGTCTAGCTGAAATCTACTATATTCAACTATTAAAGCTCTATATCTTGAAGAATCGTCGTATTATAGTGAATCTAGAAGCCGCCGCGTTGAATCTACTAGGGAGGTCTTCCTATCCCTCTAGTACAGATTCCCTTCCATTTTCAATAATACTAAATTTAATAGGACTCTAGCCCTTATATTACTTTATATTCTCTAGCTATATAGCTATTTAGGTATTATAGTTAGTAGTATCTTAGAGTAGTATAAGAGTCTAGGTCTTAAATATATCCTAGTTATCTTTAAGATTACTTTAGTTATTAGCTATCTATTTATTAAGGTATTAGTCCTATCTTACCCTATAATTACTATATATATAGTTAAGTATAAAGAGGATTTTTTAGTAATTATACTAATACTTTTACTTTACCCTATTAAAGGTATAGTTTAGATTATTTATCTATATTTTATACTTCTATAGGTTTATAGGGTATTAGAGATTAGTAATATTCCTAACTTTAACCTCTTAGTAGCTATTACTAGAGGAGAAACTAGATCTTTACTACCTTTTTATCTTCTCTTTCCCTTTACCTAGCTATAGAAGATTAATAAGCTCTTACTCTTATTCCTATAGTTTTTTAAGTTTCTTAAGCTAAGTAATTTACTTATTTATTACTATAGTATTAGCCCTAATATTAGAGGGTCTAGGTTTAGTCCTAGTTCCTATAGAATATAGTGTGTCTTTAGTAGTAATACTACCCTTATTTAATTAGCTTTAGTTATTATCTAATATTACTTAGGTTAATTAGGTAATTCTTAGTATTGAAAATGGAAGGGAATCTGTACTAGAGGGATAGGAAGACCTCCCTAGTAGATTCAACGCGGCGGCTTCTAGATTCACTATAATACGACGATTCTTCAAGATATAGAGCTTTAATAGTTGAATATAGTAGATTTTAGCTAGATAAACGATCTAACAAGTAATAAGAGGATTTTCTAAGTCCCCTTATAGACCTACCGACTATATTAATAGAAGGGGGTCGCTAGCCAGGCCTTAGGAGCTATTTTTTATTTTCTGTAAAATTCATTTATATATAAAAAGTAAAAAATCGACTCACGACCATATAATCTAGCCACCTATGTGCACTAACTAAGCAATCTAATAAGCAACCCTATAAATAAAATATATTATTAAATCCAGAAAAAATTAAGGATTTAAACAGTATAAGTTAGCCTTTCCTATAACTACTAGTTCCCTAGTTATAGTTAATTTTAGCTTCCCTATAGGGTAGCCTAGTTAGCTTAGTTATATAAGCCTGTGGGTTGGTTATGTGTAGGAACGCAGGTCACAGCCAAAGCTGCTGGCCATGGCTAACAACGCTGCAGGCAACGCCTCGCAACCAACGTTGCAATAACGTAACTAGGCAACTAGTGGGCCTATAAAATAGTGCTATAAATAGTATAATTTTAACACTCCCTCTAGAAAAGTATAAGGTAACTAATTTAATACCTAAACTTAGCTCTTTAATAGATATCTAAGTTAACTATAAATTTAATAATAAATCTAATAACTTTTTAACTAAAATTAATAACTTTTTAACAGAATTCTAGTGTTTTTGTTGATTTTAAGATTTTTTGACTTTTTAGTTGTTTTTCTTTAAAACTAGGCCTTTATGTTCGTAAGACCTAATAGTTAAATAAATTATTAAAATTTATTATTAGGTAGGGGCTTAGTTAAGCTATCTATAGGCATCTCTTTAGTATTAATATAGATAACCTTAGCTATACCCTTCTATACCTTTTCTCTAGTATAGTTAAATTTTAGTAGGGTATGCTTTATTCTACTATAAAGAGCAGGGTTATTAGCGGTTATTATAGCGCCTTAGTTATCGCTAAAAATTAGAATAGGAGGTGCTATAGGTAGCTTAATTTCCTTAAAAAGGCTATAGAGCCACTCTAGCTCCCTAATAGCTTCACATAGAGTATCTAATTTAGCCTCTAATGTCAATAAAGCTATTGTAGTTGCTTTCTTTGATTTCTAGCTAATAGGTCCTTTAGCTAGCTTATAGAGATAAGCATAGGTTGATTTAGAGGACTTATCTCCCGCAAAGTCGCTATTATAGAAGCTAATAAGGGTTGTAGAAGCTTTAATAGCGTTTCTAGACCTTCTATAAGTTATAGAATAACTTATAGAGCCTAGAAGGTATCTAAGCAGATATTTAGTAGCATTTAAGTGCTCTATATAAGGCTTAGCTAACGCTGTTAAAAGCCACTGAACCGGAAAAGCAATATTAGGCCTTGTAAGGAGCATTAAGTATATAATAGTCCCTATAATACTCTAATATAGCTTGTAATTAGAGGGGGAAAGAGGTTTAGTAAGGTAGGCTGCCTGTTTAATAATTCTAGGTTATAGGGGAATTTTAGTAGGCCTAGTATCTTTTATATTAAATCTCTCTAGGGCTTTAGAAATATACTAGGACTAGTGGATAGTTAGGGTCCCTTTCTTTTGATTTCTAGTGATTTAAACGCCTAGGAAAAATTCAGCTAGCCCACGATCTTCTATAGGGTAAGCTTTGTGTAATAGCTTCTTTAGCTTATTAATATAAGCTAGATCCGGTCCTACTAGAAGACAGTTATCCACATAAGTCGCTATATATATAGATGTAGTTAGGTTAAAGAAGATAGCTGGGTTAGATATAAGGGGGTGGAAGCCTAATTTTCGAAGAAGTTCCTTAAGGGCCTGCTGCCACTCTCTAGAGCTCTGTTTTAATCTATATAAAGCTTTCTATAGGAAAATAACCTACTTTTAAGAGGGATTATAGATGTATTTCTTAAGTAATTTAGCTATTTTAGGCGTAGTAGCTTTGGCAAATTTAACAAATCCATTAGGGATCTGCATATAAATAGCTTCCTTTAGTAGACTATTTAGAAAGGCCCCTATAAAATCAACCTGTTTAACTTCCTAGTTATTATAAGCCGCTAGGGCTAGTAAAATCCGCTAACTAGGGGGAATGCTAGTAGCAGCGTAGGTCTTGATATAATCCTAACCTTCTATCTATATAAAGCCTTTTGCAACGAGTCAGGCCTTGTGTTTTATAGGATTATTTTCTTTATCCTTTTTAAGCTTATAGATAAGCCTATTTTTAAGAACTTTTCGGCCCTTAGGAATTTAGTCTATCCCTATAAATTTAAAAGTTCTGGTAGCTAATAGCTACTTAAATTTGCTAAAGGTTATATTAACCTATTTTTAGCTATCCTTGCTTTTTAATGCCTACTTCTAGGTCTTAGGCATATCCGAATCGTTGTTATTGTTATTAGACGACAATTTAGCCTTTTATTGCGCCTTAAAGTATATCTCCTTAACGAAGGAAGATAGGTTAAAATCATTAATATCTATAGAATCAGGGTTGATTAAAGAATCCGAATCTAAAAACGGTTTTTTAATAGCACCCTTATTAGGGGCGCTAGAGCTTAGGCTCTCTAGGGGTAGCGCTGGAGGCGTTACAGCGGTCGTCCCGGGCGATATTATAGGCGCGGCGGGCGCTACACGCGCTGTGGGCGCTGGGGGCGCTAGAGGCTTTGGATAGCTATCCTGAACCTCTAGATTATCTCGTGAGATATTGGCTTCTCCCTCTAAAGGATAGCTCCCTAAAGGCTTAGGGGACCCTATAGAGCTTATATCCTCTATAATCTTAATAAAGCTAGTCTTAATAACTAACCTTTTAGAGGGTATATAAACAAGATAAACGCTAGAACCTAGAGTAGCAAGCAGCCAGCCAGGGATAGTCCTAGGGGCTAGCTTCTAAAGCTTTGATCTCTGCTCCGGAGGTATTAGAACCTCGTAATAAGACCCTATAGCCCTAATCTTTAAAAAATCAGGCTTATAAGAGGTCTTAGGCTCTAAGTTAGCTAGAAATAGCTACTTAGGGGTTAGGGGCTTAGTTATATTGGCGGTAATGTTAACTAAGTCTACTATAGCTAGAAGGATATAAGACTATAGATATAAAGGCAGCTTAGACCACTAAAGTGTAGCTCTAAGCCAGTCTAGGATAACCCTAATAGCCCTCTTAACTAGCCTATTCTATTCGTAAATATAAGGGCAAGAGGTGCTAAAGCAAATTCCTTTAGAAGATAACTAAGACTGAAGTTCATTGTTGATTTCAGTGCCTCCATTAAAGTGAAGGTGCCTAGGATACGCATTATATCGGTTTTTCAGGGCCTTAAAGAAGCCCTTAATAGCAGTATAAAGGGTCTAACCTTCTTTATTAGCTAATAAAAAGCACCACTTATACCGGGATTTTCGATTAATAAGGATAAGGACTAGGGCCTTCTTATTATGCGGTATAGGTTCGATTTTAACCATATCTCCCTCTAGAATATCTAAAACCCTAGGGGGGTCCTAAATAGGTCTTTTAGTTAGTCTTCTAACAGCCTTTGATTGCATATAGGCTATGCAGTTAAAATCCTTTTCTTTAATGGCGGAAAAATCAGGGATCCCTTTAGCTAATTTCGAAGATTTCTTAAGTAAAGGGAGGCTAATGTGGCCTAATCGAATGTGCCAAAGAAGGGCTAAATCTAGTAATTTCTTATAACTAGGATCTAGCTTAGAAGATCTATTAGAGCTATTATCCCCTAGCTCCCTCTGTTACCAGGCCTCTTGAGAATCACAGGCCTCTAGGGGCAATAGACAGCCACTATCGTCACCTAAGTCATTAGGGTATAGACCTTCTAAACCCCCTATAGAAGATGCCTAACTAGGAGGAGCTTTAGTGGGACATAGGGCTGAATCTTTGTCTTCTTTAGAGTCTAATTCTTTAATTTGTTAATATTCCTTAGGATTAAATGCTGGCTGCGGAATTTGAACCTCTATAGGGTAGGAAAACCCTAATTCGGTCTTATAGGCTCTTTATTAGCTTTGTTATTAGTTATAAAATTAAGAGCCTATAAAGGAGAGGTGGGTTGAATGCTTGTAGATCTTAGGAGTAGCTTGCCCCTTAATCTGCAAAAAGAAGCCGTGTTTAGCAGGTTCTAGTAACCTATAGGGGCTTTTATTAGCTAGGAAAAGCTGATCTTTAGCTAGATAACCTCCCTTAAGATAGTGGGATAACCCGCTAACTAGGTTAGTATCTATACTAGGGAAATATAGGGTATCTAACAAAGCTAGAGGCCTATATTCTAGTGGATTTTTCTTAACCAGAACGTTAAAAACAGCGGTGCCTCTTCCTTTAGAATAGATAGGTTCTCCTACTGTAATTATAGGGCTAGTTTAACCTTTCTTAAGAGGCTTAAAGTCCCTAAAGAAAGCCCTATTATTACAAATATAATAAGAAGAACCTGTATTATATAAAAGGGAGTTTTTAACCACATTATTAGAGTAGCTAAAAGTAGGCTTAGTAGTAGTGTCACTAGTAGTAGTGGTACTAGAGGTATCTAAATTAGATTCGGAATCACTACTATCCTCGCTACTAGACTCGCTAGAATCTAGTTCTTCAACGTATCCTATAGCTAGGCTATAGCCTAATATAAAAGCAGCTTCTTTTCCTTTATCTTTATCCCTATTACCACTCTTCGTCTTCTGCTTTTTCTTCCTAGAGGCTTTAGAAGGGTTTAAATCCTTCTTATCCTACTCTTTAGTGGTATTAGTAGAGTCCTTCTTAGTATTAGGATTAGATAATAACTTCTTTTCCTTATCCTTAGAATTTCCCTTATTATTAGAAGCCTTATAGCTAAGAGCTTTAGCTATAGGGGAGGTTTTATCCCTCTGCTCTTCTAATAAATCCGCTATAAGGAACTGTAAATTTAAGGTATTTATAGGCAGTCCTTATGCCCTAGTAGCTCTAATAGTAAATCTTTGTCTCTTAGCCTAGCTAGGAAAGGTCTGCTTTAATATGTTAATATAATAGTTTACTTAATCTATAGGAGCGATCTCTACACTATAAAGCTATAGTCTAGCTAGTAAGTTATTAAAATTAGCATTAAAAGCCTCTAAAGATCCCTTATAATTTAAAAAATTTAGGGAGTAGTAGCTAGCGTATAGCGTACCTCGCTAGATTTCAGCACTCTACAAATATTGCCTAATAAGGACTTTATAGGCTTCTTTAGGGGATTTTTGCTAACATATAGCTGCCTATAGCCTAGGTTAACAGCTATCTCTTAATATCATTAAAAGAATAGCTTAATTATAGTTAGCTAGATAGCCTGCTAAGCTAGGATTATCTATAAATTTAGGCAATCCTAGGGCTCTAAATTAAATGCTCAGGGCTTGCTTCCACTGATTATAATTTTCAGGGCCTTTTAGCTTAGCTCCCTTAGGAATAGAGTAAACCTTCTTATTTAGTTCCTTAATAGCACCTATATTAAAGGTAGCTTATAAGTTACTAGAAAGTAAACTCATAGAATTAGCGGCTAGGTCTTCTACTAGAGCTTTAGTATTTTCTTCCCTTAGCTTAGTAGAATCCTAAAGACCTTACATAGTAGTTATAGTTTGCGTTAATTTATCTAATAGATCTTTAATACTAGCCTTATTTTTTAGATAATTTAACTTAGTATGCTTAATAAAATTAGTTAAGGTCTTGCCTTGTTGTTTAATTTAGCTCTGTATCTATTATTATAGTTATAAAGCACTAGCTTAAATAGCTAGACCTTCTATTTCTATCCTATTAGGGTCCCTAGGAGGGCTAGAAGGGCCTATAGTAGGTCCCTTACCCTTATAACTTAGTAGTGCTATCTCTAAAAGTTCCTATATAAGATCTCTAAATTTCTTCCTATTATAAATAACACACACTAGAAGCTGGTTATAGTGTAACCAGGCTACGCACGTAAATTGTGTGGCAGGGCTGTTTAAAAGGGTGCCCCTTAAGGTCTAAAAGTAGGTCTACGGTATATATAGGCAGAAATAGACTAGAGAAGATTCTCTACGAAAATTTTCTTAACACTAAAAATAGGATTATAGGTAATAGGTATTATAGAAGCTATAATGTAATGTAATGTAGTGTATAGTGCGTGTAACATAGTGTAATAGGTTAAAAAGCCTAGTATAGATATACTAGATATTTAATGATTTAAAAGAAATACAGTGTATCTATAGAGTAGATAATATTAAATATAATAGTCGTAGTAGTAAATAGGATTACTAAAAAGAGGTTATAATTATAACTAGATAGTTATAGTTATAATATAGTGGTTATAGGTGTGGCTATAGTTAAATTTAACACTAAGGGTCTAATGTTATAATGCGTAGAGCTAGTAAATAAAAGCTTTAAGTAGCGGTTTCCTTTATAATCTAAGAGCCTATAGGTCTAGTAGAGAGTAACTAGTACCTAAAATTAAGCACTAATTACAGTAGAATAACGCAGTAATATAGTAATCTTTAGGCCTTCTAGGCTTATAACCTATTAAAAATAGAAGGGAATCTATACTAGAGAGATAGGAAGACCTCCCTAGTAGATTTAACGCGGCGGCTTCTAGATTCACTATAATACAACAATTCTTTAAGATATAGAGCTTTAATAGTTAAATATAGTAGATTTTAGCTAGACAAATAATCTAATAAGCAATAAGAGGATTTTCTAAGTCCCCTTATAGACCTACTAACTATATTAACAGAAGGGGGTCGCTAGCTAGGCCTTAGGAGCTATTTTTTATTTTCTGCAAAATTTATTTATATATAAAAAGTAAAAAATCAACTCATGACTATATAATCTAGCCACCCACATACACTAACTAAGCAATCTAATAAGCAACCCTATAAATAAAATACATTATTAAATCCAGAAAAAATCAAGGATTCGAACAGTATAA
Source organism: Epichloe elymi (assembly GCA_023658475.1). Lineage (NCBI taxonomy): Eukaryota > Fungi > Ascomycota > Sordariomycetes > Hypocreales > Clavicipitaceae > Epichloe > Epichloe elymi. Next base: position 1,643,690 of record CP098278.1, on the reverse strand, counting down.
GTCAGCCTTTCCTACGACCACTAGTTCCCTAGTTACAGTTAATTTTAGCTTCCCTATAGGGTAGCCTAGTCGGCTTAGTTATACAAGCCTGTGGGTTGGTTGTGTGCAGGAACGCAGGTCACAGCCAAAGCTGCTGGCCACGGCCAACAACGCTGCAGGCAACGCCTCGCAACCAACGTTGCAACAACGCAACTAGGCAACTAGTGGGCCTATAAAATAGTGCTATAAATAGCATAATTTTAACACCTTTTAATAGGAGGTTAAAGATAGGTTATTACTTTCCTTTATTATTACCTACTATAGGTATATACTGCTTCCCCTTCCTTTCCTTTATTAGTCCCCTTTATTAGGGGATTATAACCCCTCCTATTATTATCTATTACTTTATTAGTAATTAATATTATATATTAATAATTATATTAAAAAAAGAGTTCCTAGTATTAGAATAAGTATAATATTAATTACGCTTAGTAGCTGTAATTCCCTTTAGCTAAAGGTTAGCCTAACCAGAAGAAGGTTAGCCGCTGTGCGCATATGTGTGCGCGTGCGCGTGCCTCCCTTCTTACCTATAAGCAGGACTATAATAGGGCAGGGCCTAGGTCACGTAACCTACCTATATTACGTGACCTATATAAGCTATAGATGCTTTTTCCCTCTTATAAGAGCCCTCTCTTTCCTAGCTTCCTTTTAAATAGAACACACATAGCTTATAATAGATTATTTAATTAATACTATTATAAGCGCGCCTAATTGATAACTGGCCATTATCACACCTGGTGATTCCAACAAATCTACATGCCCCAGTTATTCGTTCCTCTCTAACAGCTGTGATCAGCTGTAAGCGTGGTATAGCCCCTGTACTGTTTTAGAGAGCTACAAGGGCATACGCAGGGTTTTACAGCGCCACAAAAGAGTACATTTATTTCCATGTAGGTTACTAGCACTAACATTGTACTAGCCCCTGTTTCCTTCCTTTCCTAGCTGACACCTGATTGGCTCAATTACCCCGGTCATGTAGATTTGTAAAATAATTCAGGGGGTGTATTGTACAGTCTAACCCCTGTATGATTTTACACGAGGTACATGACCAGGGGCAGCAGGCTAATGACAGATCGTTCCATGGCACGAAGGGGGGTTAAGGGTACCTTGGATTACGTATATTTTACCAGGACCACTTAGTACCCCCTACTAGTGCAAATACCCCTGCAGCGTCCCTAACAGCCCCACTAACTATAACCACTTATAGCTGATAGTGACTGCCCCGCGTGGGGCTTGTAGCGAGTGTAAAATCATTCAGGGGTTAGACAGTACATCTCCTTGAGTGTGTTAAAGCTAGTGGAGTCACGTCAACCAGGGTCTGTATGTATCCAATTAGATGAAAGTAGACTAGAGATACATACAGACCCTGGTTGACGTCACTCCACTAGCTTTTAACACGCTCAAGGAGATAAAAGGCGTGGAGGCAGGCATGGGCAGGCATGGGCAGGCAATGGGCAGGCATCAACCCGCATATACCATTCTTGTTCTGAAATCCAGGCGCAGCCATGTCTTTGATTGATCTCTACCCCTCGTCACCCCGCGACGCTCTGGCGAAGCTGTACATTGGCAAGTCGATTCGCCATGTTCCCACACCAGCCGCCGTCATCGACGTCGCGGCCGTGAGGAGAAACTGCAAGCGCATGCTCCAGGCTTGCGACAAGCTTGGCCTGAGCTGGAGAGCCCACGTGAAGACACACAAGGTCAGTGGTCTCCTTGCATCGGGCACTTGACAACGAAGCCCTACCTAACCAACGTGAACGTGGGGATAGACTGTGGAAATAGCGCAGCTCCAAGTCGGAGCCGATGCGAGCAGGCCGGTGAATCTCATCGTTTCCACGTTGGCAGAGGCCGAGTTCCTGCTGCCCATGCTGAAGGAGCATAGAGATCAAGGGCGGAGAGTCAATGTAAGTATCCCATACACATGCTAGCGATTGAGAATGCTCATTCGGAAAAAAAATTAATTTTTGGTTTTTTTTTGCGAAAAATAACAGGTCCTCTATGGGTTACCGATCTCTCGGAATGCCCTCTCGCGGCTGGCGGCTGTCGCGCAGGAATTGGGCAAAGGCAGTGTGTCAGTTCTGCTTGATGATCCATCTCAAGTTCCAGTCGTTTCCGACCTCGGTTCCCTCTCGGGTGTAGTGCCCCATGCGCACGTCAAAATCGACATTGGCGAGCGCAGAGCTGGCGTGGGAGTACAGGGCGATCGATTCCTGGAGCTGGCCGATGCGGCCTTGGACGCTCACAGCCGGGGCAAAATTCACCTATCCGGGCTGTATTCCCACGCGGGTCACTCATACGGCGGCGATAGCAGAGCAGCGGCTATCAAAATGATGCGTGCCGAGATGGCCGCCATGCTCGAAGGAGCCGGTCGACTGAGGTCCAGAGCCAGCGAGAAGTCGGCGGCGAAGTTGCCCGCGCTGGTCGTCTCTGCCGGGGCTTCGCCAACAGCGTTGTCGGTGCAGAACTTGATTACGGCCGAGGAAGGAGGAGACGAGACCATGCCCAACGAGGTGCGAGCAGAAGTCGAATCGCTTGCCCAACTTTTCGCTTCCATCAAAGGGAACGGTCTTGTCGTCGAGATCCACGCGGGTGTGTACCCAACGCTGGATCTGCAGCAGTTGGCGGTCCACAGCATTGATGGCTCCAGACTCTCCTGGGGGGACATTGCCTTGACCATCCTTGCCGAGGTACACAGCAATTATCCAGGTCGCGGCGTCAATGGCTCTGATGAGGCCTTGATCGGCGCAGGCGGACTGGCACTCGCGAGGGAGCCTTGCAAGGCCTACGAGGGAATGGCCATGGTGACCCCGTGGAACAGACGAGGCGTTGCGCAGCCGACGTGTGACGTTGAGCATTTCCGTGGATGGATCGTTGGTCGCATCGCACAGGAACATGGCATCTTGACGTGGAGAAGTGGGCATTCGCAGGCCGAGTTTACGCAGCCGGACCAGGACATGCCCAAGGTTGGAGAAAGGGTCCGGCTCTGGCCGAACCACGCGTGCATTGCCGGCAGTCAGTATGGGTGGTACTTTGTCGTGGATCAGGACGAAGCCGGAAAGGAGGACGTGATTATTGATATTTGGACCAGGGCTAGGGGATGGTGACTCGTTCAGGACTCAGTACATAACGTGTATAATATCTGTAGAGTTCCGCAAACACGGGGGCGGCGCGGAAACCCGCAAAAGGCGTATATTATTCGGGTATATGTAGTCACATTGATTCAGACACACACACCCCCAATGATTCATGACATTCATGGTCTATACCCCGCGCATTTTCAAGCAAGATCCATGCAGTCAGTGACTATGCCATTCCAATTCCATGCTTCAGAGCGACCTACCTGCCCAAGAGATTAAATTAACCCCTTTTGGTAGGAGAAAAGTCGTCCACCTGCAGGAACAAGCCCAAATCGCCGAGCGCATCATCCCCTTCCCAATGCCCATTCACAAGATTAAGATACTGGTCCTGGAGCAAATCATGCTGCACGCGCTGCTGATCCAGACTCGGCGACGGCACCGCCGAGGCGCCCCCGTTGCTGCCGACAAATGGATCGGGTCGCTTCGTCGAGCCCGTCGGCTGCTTCACGCCAGAAACGCCATCTGCCTGTGCGGCATGCAGACGATCGGCAATGGACCGGTCCAGGTACTGGAGGAACAGATCGAGAACATTGTTGTTGATCCGCCAGTATTTCTGTATCTCCTTCAGGCACAAGAGGCACATTTGCGCCCGGTGTTCCGCTATTCTTCGCGAGATGCCCGTGCCGCGACGGATACTGATGACGTGGATACAGAGTGCCGCGAAGAGACTTGTGATTCTGGAACAGCGTAAGAAAATACAAAGGTGGCTCCCCCAGAGAAAAGAAACGGGGGAAGAGGGGGGATTCTTTTGTCCCCCAAGAAAGGTTGCTCTTACAAGTGCATTTGTCCGTATCGCAGAGTCCCGTGCGTGGACATGTCTTCCGCGATTCTGCTAATTCGACAGGCCGCAGCCGTGACGACCTGGTTCTTCTTGTCGCCCTCGCCGTGGCGAAGGAAACTGTTTCTGTGTACCAAAATGCGCACATGGCTGCGGAGAGAGAGGCGGCATGAGACACGTCAGAACGATGCGGCGACTTGTAACGATGAGGAGAGAGGTTGCTGGAACAGGAGGGGGACTGAAGACCAACTTGTACGCTAGATGCAGGAGACAGGTCCAGACGGACTCGCTGCCTTCGTCCGTCGCATACTTCATGCTCCCCGGGAGACTGTCCTTCCATGCCTCGAGGGCACCATCTAGATTTCTGACGTTGTCTGCTGAGGATTTCCCTTTTCCTGGGGCAAAGTGTAGGTCTATGACGCGGCCGACTTGTGCATGATGACAGGTCAGCATTTCAATCAAAAATTAAATTAAAAAATTAAAAAAAAAAAAACTCGGGCCCGCAGATCGACTCACGTAATCTTGCAATCTCAACCATTTTGATAGTATATGTGATGTGCTCCGGTTGGCAGGATCCGAAAAGGGGGTTATTAGCACATGCGGCTTCCGACTCGAGATCCGTGGGACTCAATGGCTCAATGTCGCAGTCTTCGTCTCGAATTCGACTCGGGAGGCCCAACGCGGCTGCCACTTGTCGTTCTCTGACCTGCCTTGAATAAGCTTGCAATTTTTTTTTCTCAATAAAAAAAAAAAAGGAAAAAGAAAGGAGAAGAGAAGTCCCTACGTAGATGGACCACCAGATCCTCCTCCTCATTCGAGTCATGTGTGTGTTTTTCGCACTTGGTCTCGGGCTAGAAAACTTGGTGTGTAAGAACGAACCGTTTGAGCGACCAACGGGATATCAACCAGGCTGACAACTTACGACCTATGCAAGCCATACGACTCGGAGAGTGTAATGACGACACCCAGCCAGTACCGGACGTCGCGAACATCTGCCGGCCCGCCGCGCCAGAAGCTCATGAGGAAAATGGACTGTATCAGTATGACCTCGTCCTTTTCCCAGTCTGCGTGGAACAAGAGCCGTGCCCGGTGGTACAATATTCGCTTGGCCTCCAGTCTGTCCTGGAAGCCCATGGCCACGATGGTGTCGTCGTCGCAGTAGGTGGCGCCGATGAACAGCACGGCTTGGAGCAGGAGCCGGGACATGTCCATGGCGGCCAGTCGTCTCGTCACCTCGGCGCGGTCCAGGATGGGGAAGCTCGGATGGAACCAGGTGAAGTAGGCTTGCAGGGCGGGCAGGCAGGTCTGCAGATCGGGGAGCGTGAAGGCGCCTTCGTCCCGGAGATATCTCATGGTGCTGGCGCTCGTGCCGGCACCTTGGACATGCGATTGCGAACTGGGGCTGCCGGGGATGGGGAAGGTGAGCCGTGGCTTTTGGTTCGAGGCATTGCCGCCGCCCAAGGCAGCGGCAGCCTCGTTGCCGGGGACCAGGGTGAGGAAATTCGATTCTCCAAAGAAGAGCGTGTTCTCGGTTGCGGCAGCGGCGTCATTGGGACTTTTTGGGCTTGGGCTTGCCCGCGGGTTCGCCGCGTCCGCCAGATGGGATTCGTCGGCGATGCTGGACGATGGCGGACGCGCACTTGTTGAGTCGATTGTTCGCGCTGGGCTTAATGACACGCTTGTTGTGTCTGGGGCTGTGGCTGGGGCTTGGGCTGTGGCTGGGGCTGGGGCAGGCTCGAGTCTGCGAGATCTGCGTGGGTATCTGCGGCGAAAACGTCATGCCCCTGTGTGAGTAATAATAGTGATAAAACTTGATTTTCCGAGGACCTCAACGGCTCTGTTTCCTCGACGGGGAAGAAGAAAAAAAAAAAATAAACAGCGACTCACCTCCCGCGACGAGAGGGAAGAACCTCACACTTGGCTCCGGATGAGGCGCAGTTGGTGCAGGGCTGGACCTCGGTGACGTTGCATCGCACCCGGCGAGCATTGCATTCGCGACAGGCGTGCTTGGCCCGGGTCTTCTCGGGCTTGCGACTTGATGGTGCTGCCGGGGGCGGCATGGCGGCGATGGCGGCACTCACGCGGTGACATTGAACGCATCAGCGTGTTGCTTGAGGGTGAATTGGTGTCGACTGAAGTGAGAGGGAGAGGGTGGGTGAGAGACTGAGAGTGAGTGAGCGGGTCAGGGAGTGAGTGAGTGAGTAAGTGAGTGAGTGAGCTTAAATTGGAACTTGTCCGCCTGCCAATGCGCGCGCATCTCACACGTCATCTTTGGCCATTTGTATACTTGATTGCTGACTATTTGCTAAAATGTATCCCAGATTTGAGAAGCGTTGGGAAATGTTCATTATTTGAATGTCCCCCCTTCTGCGACCTCGTGCAGCGTTCATTGCCTTGAAGATCGCGCACATGCCATTGGAAAAATTGTGATAGCATCAATCCATGATTTCAAGGGCGGTGTACGGACATTATAGAGGATTAGTCTTTATAAGCTAATTCTAGTTAGAATTATATTACCTATTATACGTAAAACGTAGGCTTTTTATAGTGTTTTATCGAAGTCGGCTCAATCTGGTAGTACTTGAACTGTGTAATGGGTCGGTATTTTTTGCAGGCAGACGTATCATGACTTGACGTGTTTGACTTGATCTTTCTACATTTGGATGCGTGAAACAGACCATTTCTTTACTCGTGTCCGACTCTCCCAACCTGCACTACCCAGTACTTCACGCAGCGCACTTTGTAAAGTCCTTTAGCCCAGCATCAGGTACTCGGGCCTTGGGTAGACACAATGGAATGTCCTCTCCCTTCAAGTTCTTGAATACTCGGCCATACTCTCTCTGTCAGGCCGTGTTAGTTTCTTCGTGGCCGCATTTGGGAAAAAAAAAAAACCCTTACGAACCTTGGTGATTGAAATGAACTCGCCGTAAATCCCGTCCTTCTTCATCTTGGGACGCACAAAATCGACAACACCGCCCAGGAGCGCAACCACTGTCAACACTTTGCTGTCCCAGGTAACGAGTGCGGAGACCAATTTCCCATCTACCCTCGTTGACTCGGTATTCCCAAAGGGATCTGATTGGCACACACCAAGTTAGCATGATCCAAAGGACGTATTCATTCATATCGTGCCATGGCCGACGTACTTTGCATCTTTTTGGCAACCACCATGTTGCGCCACCAAGCCAATCCAACAGCTTTGTCAAATAGTATGGTGGGCCATGCCCCATACGGAGTGATCACATCATGGTACTGCTCCTTTTGACTTGCGATGGAGGGTATTCCCGCGGGCGAAATGTAGCCGATGATCTCGTCGGTCGTGACGTTGGTCGAGTTGTTGACCGAGGCGAACAGGCCCGGGACTTTTGTCACTACCGAGTTGCAGGTTCGTGCTCTTTCGGCATTGTGATAGAGTCTCCTATGCAAGGAAGCGGATGATGTGAGCAATAATGCAATGACGACTTGTTTTGCAATGAAATGGCGCCGGGGTGGCTTTGGCTCACTTTACGAGGTCAACGTCGTAATAGGGCAACTCTAGAACTTTCCAAGGCTCGTGGCTCGAAGACCAATAGCCTGTGATCATGTCAAGTCATGGTCCCCCCCTCGGCACCGGTAGGGTTAGCCTCTCACCCTCTTGGACTGTGATGGGACCGTAGCCGCCCATGTTGTACTCCCTCTTCACAAGCTTCGCCCTCTTGGCTTGCCATAGCGCGTCCTTGTCCTTCTTGGGCAGACCACCAAAGGCGTTGAGAAGATGCGCGAAGAGCTCGCCCTCGTAGGGATCGTCGAGATAGTTAGTGCCTTCACATGCGTAGCCTTGCCGAGGGTCTTTCGGGGGTCTAGTCTGGTCTCTGAGCTTGGTGACTGCGCAGACACGACCGTTTCCTCGGTAGAAAACCGTGACGGCGGTTGTCTTGACATAATCGAACCACTTTTGCCAGTCTTGGGCGAGGCTCTTGAATGACGAGTCGCGGCTTTGCTCTAGGGCGTGGATGCAAGCATATACAGCCCAGATAAGTTCGCTGCATTCGACACGAAATGGTTCAATACTCGATAACCTGTGCCTTGGCCAGTGGTGACTAGTTGCAGTCTTACTCACCCGTTGTCTAGCGCAGGTACACGGTTCTTCCAGTCCCATGTGGGCGACATTTCGTCTTCACTCGTAGTCATCCAGGGCAAGAAGCCACCGAATCCTGGATGGGTCTGGTTGAAGCGAAGATAGGTTTGCAGCTTTGTCTTCATAATGGAAGCTGCCAGCCCCGGTGCTTTCGCGAGATGGTGGGGAGTGAGAAAACGAGCTGCCCCTCTTGAGCCCGCGATTGCATGAGTGTAGAGCATAATCTGGAGTGCCTCCTTGCTGGCAGCACTGAATGGGTGCTTCTTGGTCTTGTCCCCGGTGATCCAGTCCAACTGCGTACCATCATATGTCATGCCGTTGGCGGTGTTGTAAGCCACGCCATTCTGGTGGAAGTTTCCCTCCCAGAAGAGCAGGTCCCATTCGAATCCAGAGGGGTCCCTGAGCACATCGCTTTGCGACCAGTCAGCCGCGAAGCGACATTTCGGTGCCCCGGCACGGCTTTGCTCCTCGCGAGAGATGTGAGGCGGAGGGGGAGATGGCGGCAACGCACTTGTCGCTGTCAAACCGAAGGCAGCAACGAGTTGCGCAATGGCGAGCGATTTCATGTCGAACGGATTTAGCATCTAGCATTTAGCATCTAGCATCTAGCATCTAGCATTTAGCATCTATCATTTAGCCAAAGGCAGGAATTTTTCGAAGAGGAGGGATGCAGCTTCGCGCGCGCTCTTCCCAATGAACCAATGTCACCTCCTCTCGCCTCCCCTCTCACCTCAGTCACCTGTCATGGTATACAGACGTTGTGCTTGTGTCACAATATTGAGGCATTTCGGCCAAAAGTCATACGAGTCCTCGGTTCATCCCACGAATCACGGCCGAGCAGCCGCTTGAAGAAAGCCAGCTGAAAGGATAAATGTGGGGCATCCACGTGGCGGTGCCGTGAGTCGAACCACTTCAAACCAAGGCCAAGCCGAGTTCCAAGTTTGGCCGGCGAATGGATAAAACCCCGAAATTCCCCATGGCATTCCCCATGGCAATCCCCCATGGCATTCCCCATGGCTTTTTGCCCGCGGTCCTTGGTTGGAACTCGTCAGCTCCCAATCCGTACGTAGCCATCTGAGATAGATGGGCATCGTCGCCATGTCAAGATGAGCAGCTGCTCGAAGCCGGGCGAGTATCCACGGCGCCCTCGGTCGCCAGTTGCTCGAGACAAACCACGGCGCCAGGCCATCACTCGAGCGTGCGATCGCTGCCGCCACAGAAAGGCAAAGGTTGGTTTGCCCATTTCTCCCATTTCTCCCATTTCTCCGTCGGGGCTTTGCCGATCCCTCCGGCTGAAACGCGTCCAGTGCGACTTTGACAACGCTGCCGGAACTTGCTCGCCGTGCCGAGACAGCAACGTTGGTTGCACCTTTGACTTGCCCTTGGCCAAGCGCGGGCCCAAGTCCAGGAAGAAGGCGAACCCTTCGATTCCACCGGAAGCTGTCTCGACCTTCTCCGGCCGTCGCAGCATTCTTCCCCCGCCGCCACCGAGCTTTGCCAGCATCACCACAACCACAACCGGCAGCACCGGCGCCCCCTTTGCAAGCCCGTCCAGCTCATCGGCGACTTCCTGGGAACCAACTGCGCAGCTCGGCGTCGGCACTGCTGCCGCCGGGCAATCTCCAACCTCTACGCGGGACTCTGCCATCACAAGTTCCCCGGCAACCCCCGGCGTCTCGGCCTTTACACGCTGGCGCAACTTGGCCAGAGCCTTGACTCTTCAGAACAAGGTCCTGGAACACGTCGTCGAACAATGCTTTAGCCTCTTCTTCCAGTATCTCTACCCCCTCACCCCACTGGTGCTTGAGCCCAGTCTTCGCGAAGCCTTCTCGGTATTTGCTTCGCCTCCGTCTACCGCCGCCGCCCCCGCAGCGTCTCCACGCCACGTCACGGTACGAAATGGACACGAGCGAATCCCGGATACGTTGCCCGCCTTGAATACCCCGGCCTGGGCAGGTTATTCTTGTTCTCCCGAGCTTGCCTCTGTCGGTGGTGGCGAGGCTTCGGCCTGTTGGCATGAGGCGAACTTCACTCTCATCACCGCCGTGTGCGCCGAAGCAGCCTTCTTACTGCCCAAGCATCTGTTTCCTGAAGGCGGTACTGTGGCCGATCTATTTCTCCAGGCCTCGAGAGACTGCCTCAACAGCTATCTGATGGCAGACTTGGAGAGCCCCAACGCCAATTCCATCACCATTCGGTACTTCCACTCCAACTGCGTCCACGCCGCGGGAAAGCCCAAGTACTCATGGCACATATTCGGTGAAGCCACGCGCCTCGCCCAGGTGATGAGGCTATACGACGAGTCTGCCTTGGAAGGACTGCCGCCGATCGAGGCCGAGTTGCGCCGCAGAGCCTTTTGGATAGTGTACATGGGCGACAAGTCGGCGGCTATTCTGAACAACCGGCCAATTACCATGCACAAGTACTCGTTCGAGGCTGGCATCACCACTGCGTATCCAACGGGCATTGACAACAGATCCGGCCCCATTGGCAACCGAAGTGACGTTGCTGCGACGCCGCCTGATTCTCACGGAAGGAACTTCATCACTGGTTTCAACGCCAATCTGAGACTTTGGCAGGCTGCTTCCGATCTCATCATCCAGATCAGACTCTTCCAGGACCAGAAGTCCATCGAGCTCGGTGCAGAAACCCCGCCGAGTCAAGCATTGACCGAGCCGGAAAGACAGCGCCTGGACTCGTTGTTCGTCCACTTCATCACCTGCATGGATGACCTGCCCCCGTTCCTCCACACCTACACCTTCGCCGCGGCAGTCAACGGCGGAGCCCCCCTCACGGAAGCCAACCAGTTCGTGATTCAAAGCGCGAACCTCCAAGTCTCCTTTCACTGTCTACGCATGGTCATTACGCAGAAATTCGAAGACATTGCCTTCTTCGCGCCCGGGGCGGAGCAGGCCGATCTGCGCAAGACGGAGATTGTGAGGGACATGTTGAGGGTGATGCACGAGGCGCCGTTTTGGTCGCTGCAGGTCAATGGTGAACCATACGTAAGTCATCCCTCCTTCGGAAGACATGAGCATGGAACGGGGAAATTACTGACGAGTCCCATTTCTTTGTGGTGTAGGTGGAGAAAATCCGGCTCATTGGCGCCACGTTGCTGTCTATAATTCACCGAAACCAGGCTTCGCCGCTTGCTGCGAGGGCGCGGGCCGATTTCAGCGTCTTGCTTGACATTCTGACGAGGCTTGACTCCAAGGCTTCGGATGCGCTGAAGAGCACCTCTACTTGGGCTATGTAAGAGTATAATGAAGTGAGCTGATCTGGTTGTCAACCGGTACGCTTGCTTCTATTTACAGTCATGGGAAAAACGAAACCCCTGCTTCTTCAACCCAGCATGACGTCTAGTGGCTCTCAAGGAACAATTCGCGATAGCCATGTTGCAAATGCGAATCTCGGATCGAAAAAAAAACCGGCGTCACGTACGCGAAATCAAGCTCTTTCCGCAAACATGTGGCCCAACAACAGCGCCGACTGCTTCGGGGTCCTTTCCAACGTCTCATAATCCGTAAACGTGACACCGAAGCGTGGTCCGTACCCATCAGACCATTCTGACAACGCAAAAAAAATCGTTTAGCTTTTCTTTCTTTCTCCTCTCTCCTTCTTTTCTCCGCATATTGAATACCAAGAGTTTTACTGTAACTCACCCAGGTTATCGAGTAGCGCCCATGCGAAATACCCCTTTACGACGGCGCCGTCCTCCCCGATGGACTTGCATATCGAGTCCAGATGAGAGCGAAAGTACCGGATGCGGAAATCATCATGCACGGCCTCGTCGCGCGTCATGTTTTCCTCTCCGGGGCAGGGGCATCCGTTCTCCGTGACGTAAATCGGCTTGCCGTAGCGGCCATGGACGCGCGTCAGGTGCTTGCGGAACAGGTCCGGACAGGAGCGCAGCCAGGGCAGCCCGCTCTCCTCGCCCACCTGGGCGCCCTGCTTGTTCTGCTGGAGCTCGTCCATGTTGCCCAGGAAGTCGGTGTCGGCGGCTCGGCCGTCGCGGTGGCGAGCAAACTGCGAGGTGTAGTAGTTCATGCCGTAGAAATCAGTGTCCGACTCCCCCAGGAGCGCCATCTCGGCGTCCGAAAACGCGGGGAGTCGTTCGCCGAGCTGCTCTCGCATGCAGCCGGGGTAGTCCCTTTTCAGACTGTTTTTTAGGGGGGGGAGGGGGTGTGTCAGAGTCAGCATATTTTAGAATGGCGGGATATTATGGTTTCGGCTTACAAGATTGGGTTGGCAAACCATCCGATGTGGAATTCCATCCGTCTCTCGGCTGCGTCCGCATCGCGGCTGTCCGAGTCGTCCCATGGCTCGTAGTAGTCGCCGTTGAGTGATATGCCGATCCGGCCGCGCTGCGAGGCAACAAAGTCCCTTTTATAGGCAATGACGGCCCGGGCGTGGCTCAAGATCTGGGCCTTTCCCACGATCCACGGCTCCGTGGCACTGTTGCCGGCCTCGGACTGCGCGTTCGTGCTGCTTCGCCCGGGGGCATTGCCGCCGGTGGAATATCCCTTTTTTTTTTTTGCCATATGAGAGAGGTTTCATTTCAGATCTTCTGCACGCGCAAGCTTACAAAAATCGACTGGATCCAAGGCTCGTTCAGCGTGATCCAGTTCTTGACCCGGTCGCCGAATCGCTCGTAGCAAACCCTCGCATATCGCTCGAAATCGAGCTGCGACTCGTCGACGTCGAGCCACCCCCTGTATCGATCGTGAAGCCCTTGGGGCAGGTCCCAGTGATAAAGAGTGACCCAAGGCGTGATGCCCCTCTTGAGAAGCGAGTCTATCAATTTGTTGTAGAACGCAATGCCTGCCTCGTTCAACGGGTCGTGCCGCCCACCGAGGGGGATGATGCGCGACCAGGACACGGAAAACCTGTAGGCCTTGGCGCCGTATTTGGTGAGAAGATCGAAATCCTCCTCGTACCTGTGGTAGTGGTCGCAGGCGACATCGCCGTTGGCGCCCTTGGTGCGGCTTGGTTCCAGATGGCAGAACGTGTCCCAGATGGACTTGCCGCGGCCATCTTCAGCGACGGCGCCTTCTATTTGATACGCGGCTGTTGCGAACCCCCATTCGAAGTCGCTTGGAAGAACAGATGAGTTGCTCATCTTTGACGAGCTGGCCCGAGTCCTGGAAGTGAGGTGACGGAGCGACAAAAGGGATAGGGATGGGTGTGAGTGACACTTGTTCTTGACGCCACAGATGGCATTATTATATAATATTTTATTCTTATCCGGCTACCATGACGAGAACTTGGTGTGGAATGAGATGGTTGAAAAGTGTTTTTTTTTTTTTTTTCCCCGCACAGATTCCCCGAAACGTCCGACTATTGATGAGTGAGCAGGGAAGAAAGAACAAGCAAGGCTGGGGAAACGGAGAAACTAACTAATAGCTAGGTGTTTCGCATTTCTCCGCCCATCTGAATAATTCCCCGTCTCCCGTCTCCCGTCTCCCGTCTCCCGGCCCCCCCTACGGAGTACAAATTTTCAACTCTCCCACGGGGCCGGCCTTCCTAGATTCCGATCGACGTACATACGGTTCTGCCGCCCAGCATGGCTCCCGCGGCTGCGCGTGCCGCGGATGGGATGGTGCCGCCCATCGACCTCAGCGCCATACCACCGTTCTGGAAAAGAAAGAACGGTGTCTTGCTCTACTTCCTCCTCACCTCATCGCTCTTTACGAGCGCCGCGCTTGGCATCGACGGGGTAATAATAAGTCTTCTTCTCTCCCCTTCGACGTGTGGGACCGACCAAGTTTTCTGGCACGCCAGACCCGACAACTCTGGTTCTGCCGTCCGGCTAAAAAGTCCTTTTGCAGAACACTAACACATGTATGTGTATAGTCCATGACCAATGGCATGCAGGTGCTCCCCTCGTGGCAAGAGCGCTTCGGCTATCCAACAGGCTCCAAGCTGGGCTTCTTCGGTGCCTCGAATGCCATTGGGGGCGTGATTCCCTTCCTTACTCTGGGATGGATAGGCGACAGATACGGACGCCGGGTTCCGACCGGGTTGGGGTCCCTGGTCATCATCATTGGCGTGCTGGTCGAGTTCTTCGCAACCTCGCTGAACATGTACATTGGTGGCAAGATTGTTCTGGGCTTCGGCAGCGGCCTGGTGCAAATGACGGCTGCCGTGCTGGTCACGGAGCTGAGCCACCCCAAGGAGCGAGTCCAAGTGACGACTTTTTACAACACGTCCATCGTCCTGGGCTATGTCATTGGCGCGTGGGCGACATACGCATCTTCTCGGATCCCGAGCCAGTGGTCATGGAGACTGCCCACGCTTGTTCAGATCGTCCCCTCGGCGTACCAGCTGGCCCTCATCTTCTTCTCCCCGGAATCCCCTCGATGGCTAGTCGCCAAGGGCAGGCATGAAAAGGCTCGAGAGGTCCTGGTCAAGTTTCACGGAGAATGCGATCCACACTCCCCTGTCGTGGCGTTCGAGTACGCCGAGATCCAGCAAGTCATGGCCAATGAGGCCGGGCAGAACATGAAATGGAAACAGTTCTTCTCGTCCATTCCCAACCTGAAGCGCATCGGTCTTTGCTTTGCCACTGCCGTCTTCAGTCAAAGTGCGGGCAACTTGCTCGTGTCAAACTACCTCACTCAGATCCTAAAGGACACGGGTGTCAAGGCTACCAAGGACATTACCCTGGTCAATGGAATGGTCACTCTCTGGCAGTACATTGTTTCCCTGGCCGTGACGGCCATCATCAATAAATTCAAGCGACGAACATTCTTCCTCGTCGGCTCCGGCGGTGTGGTAGTCACCTTTGTCGCCTGGACAATCGCTGCGCAGCAATACCTCGAGAAGAACTCCCTGGCAGCAGGTCGTCTTGTGCTGGCCTGCATCTTCCTCTTCCAGGCGTTTTACACATTTGCATGGACGAACTTGGCCGTTACGTACCCCCTTGAGGTGGTCACGTACCAGATGCGCGCCAAGACGTGGGCTTTTGTCCTCCTCACGATCCAGGTTGCTTCCATCTTTGGAGGATACGTCAACCCGATTGGGTTGGAGAACATCGGATGGAAGTTCTACATCTACTATTGCGTGTGGGTGACATTCATCTTCGTCATCGTGTACTTCTTCTTTGTGGAGACCGCGGGTCCGACTCTTGAAGAGCTGGCGTTCTTGTTTGACGATGAGGATGCGAAGATGCATATGATGGAGGCGACCAAGCGGTTGGATGACCCTGCTACGCAGCAGGCCGAGAAGACGGAACCGAAGTCGGTGTAAAATTGGATCAACGTTGAGTAGGCGACCAAGTAGTGGTTATTTCTTCTTCTTTCCTTCCTTGATTCGTAAAGGCGCCTGTTGATAAATTTCGTCCTAGGCAATGTGTAATACAAACGTTGACTCCCAAGGTTCGTTCTTTTATTTTCTCCATCAACTCCTTCCCTCGTCGCAATGCTTAGTTAGTGGTTGTAAAGCCAATTATTTGCGGCTCGATATTTCATTCTGCGCCTTTGAGTCTTACGTCGATTCCCAGGTCAACGAGAATACTTCGGTGCCAGCGCGCGAGATTCCCACCTCTGTCTTTCCATCTACGCTCTTCACACTCGTCCCAATCTTTTCGCCCTTTCGTTCCAGCACAATTTTCTTGGTTGAGGTCTCAGGGAGCTTATAGAACCGACGTCCATACCGGCTCAGAAATCCTTCCAGCTTTTCCTGCGTCACATCAGACTCGGAAATTTCGCCGCGCTCAATGCCCTCTTCCAAGGCAATCAGGACAAGTTGTGTCACTGCCGGTTGCGTGAAAACGCCAGCAGGGGCTTTGCCTTGCTCCGCAGATGTTTTGGATAAGATCTGATGAGGAGCGCTGTCGCTTCCACTGTGTTGGACGGTTAGAGGGGAGGGTTTTTTTCTTTCGAGAATTCGTTTACCTTTTCTACCGGGTAGGACGTACCAGAAGAATTTGGGATTGCCGCTGACAGCAGCCTTCAAGAGCGCATCTCTATCGGTTGGCTTCTTGGGGATTGGCTTGCAAAACGCAAAAGGGTCACAGCAAGCGTCGGCCTCTGTCAAGTACAAGTGGTGGGCTGTGATTGTAGCTGGTAGGCATGATGTGAGTGTCTATGCGAATTTGAATCTCAAGGCGAGGACGAACATACCACCAACAGTAGGCCCACAGGCTTTGACGGCCTCGACGGCGGCAGTGGTAGTGCAGTGTTCAAGCTATTAGGGTTAGCTGAAAGGAACAGATCATGGCATGCGACAAATGGTCGACGTACAATGATACGCAGTTTTGGAAATCGTCGGTGAAGCTTCTTCAGAGTGGGCAAGAATGCTTCCTCCAGAGTTGTTCCCTCAGGGGCCAATGCCTCCAGAACTTCACCGTGCAGGTTCAGGACTACAGAATATCAAAAGATCAGTCATTAATGGCGTCCTGCAACGATCGACCTGGCAATGCCACAAGCGCAAGCACGGCTTACCCATGTCGTTATTTTCCATGGCGGCGAATGTAGGGTAGAATGCTTCGACATTGGCCACGCCATTTTCAGAGTTCGTAGTGACGCCTAAGCTAGTTAGTTTCCATGACCATATCAGTAGCGTCAAGCTGACTTACCCTGAGGGTACATCTTCACACCCGTAATGCCGGCCTTGGCAGCCTCATCGATCACATCCGGGGTAACCGAGGAATGAAGCTTCAGGGACTAGTGAGCGGAGGCCTTTGAAACGCTGGTGGTCTACGAAACGTACGAATAAAGACATTAGGTAGTGAACATTTGGGTCGACTTTCTCCAGCTGGGACTTGTACTCGAGAGCCTTGGACGCAGTCAGCACGTGTTTGAATTGCCCATATTTGGACTCAAAAGAACAGAGGCAAAAACATACTCTTTCAACCGTGGTAATGGGGGGGACCTACAATCCAACGATTGTCAATGCCAATCTAGTATTGGATCAAGATTTCTGGACAAGCTGATGTGCAAACAATTCACGGATTAAACGGTTCACGAACAAGGTTGGGCATTCTGAACAGATTGTCAGCACGGTGTTCTTATATTCAAGCTTTATGTGCGGCGAATTGACTCTTACACAAAAACAGTATCAACGCCGCCCTGTCGGATGGTGGGAGTAACCAATTCCATCATCTCGGCCTGTCGCAGGTGGACGTGCATGTCCGCCGTAGGCGGCAGCTCCAGACGCTGAGTAGTCTTCAACTGCATATTTTCTGCTAGATCCGGAAATCTTCTTGTTTCTCCCCGAATGAGAATACCTGATTGTTGAGTGATACAGATCTGTTCATCTTCATCGACAGCTCCAGATGAAGGTGGGCATGTCTTGGTGGGGTTAATTTGCATGGCGGGGCATTTTTTTGCTCAAACTTTTCTTTTCGCTCCAATCGCCGTCACGTGCTGGTGCGGCAAAACACGGACACATCGTTCCGGCTGACCCATCCATCGATTGGGGTGCGACTTGTGAACGCGTCGTCGTCCATTTTCGCTGATTACCAAAGTTTAAAGAATCAAGCATGGCATTTGAAACATGCAACTCCGATACCCATCGACTCTGAAACTTGCTGGAAATCAACTAGACCTTTTTCGAGTTGTTACTCACAACACCATGTCCGGCGACTAGCTTCTTCCATCAGTATTCGCTAGAACACATCTTTTCGGTTCTAGTTTTATTGCACCATGTGGCAATCGGCTAAACAAGGCGATCAAATCAGGGAGTCCCCTGTCGGCCCGGCATGTTCCTTGCGATTATCCAGAATGCTTCTAGACGCAGCAGCGAGAGTGTGGCAGCTGACCGTTTGACCAGCAAGCGGCTCGCCTCACCAGCGTCTTGTCGTGGGGCCCAGGCGACGGATGGGTCAGGCGGTACAACAATGAAACTCACTTGACCAATTGACGAGTCCGTGGCTAAATGCTAGGGGCATGGGTAAAGTCATTATTAGCCGTGGTGCCGCGGCATCACTACGGACTACCTGTAATTCGTGATTGCTCATCGTTTGCTCGTGGCCTCCATCGACTGCAGATGCAGAAGTGGCTTTTCAATATTGGACGTACAGCGTCCATCTTTGCTAATATGGGCAAACACTTCATTCGAACCTGTGGGCGACGGATCGAAAAAAAAAATCGAGTGTTGATTGAAGATGCAATTTCTTTGCCGCGAGATTTGCCAATTCGATGCACCAAGGCGTCACACCAGCGGGCCGTGTCCAAGCACGCCCCATTTCGCCGCTTGGCGATCGGCGCATCATCCTTTTTGTCGCAGCTTGCCGCCTATCCTATCCGAGACTTGGGTGTCAAGATCTGTGCGTTGGCGTGAGCCCATTGGGTTGGTATTGCTAGCAAATGCTCTTGTCGAAGCAACCAGGGGTATGGAGTGGTTAGGTTAGTTCAATATTTGGATACAACCGGCGAGGCCGAGGTCCGGCAACGCGACGATCCGTACGGATTAGGTGGCATAAAATGGCATTCGCTCCGACAAAGACGCCCCTTGGACCCTGGATTATTCTTCATCGGCCGTTTCCTCGGCAAAATGGCACGAGTCAAGAGATCGCTAGATTTGGGGTTTCCTCCACAACTGGAAGCTTGGGGACCCCATCTGGAGCCCCAGCTCCTCCACAATGCGACTCTTCATTTCCCCGAGCAGCGGCATGACTTCCGAACCCGTGTTAGTGTGACAAACCTTTTCCTTTCTTTTGCCATTCTCACCTTGGGGCGCTGTGTTGCATCGCGTATCATATAAAGTAGACGACTGGCCCCGCCCAGTATGCATTTTTGCAAACACCTAATCACTACAAGTGGAACGAGGTAGCAAGCAGGAGCTCGTCTCAAATTACCTTCTCTCGGGTCTATCCTTCTTCTCTTCTACGTAATCACAGGGGAACCCAACTCAAGATGGGCGGAGGTGGCAACGACAAGGCCGAGGCTGAGGCCCTTGAAGTCGCTCGTACGGACGGTCAACAAGTTGACAGCTTTATCGAACAGATGGAGCAGGAACTGAGCGCGGCAGGTGGTTTAAAGAAGGGATTTTTCAACATGGAGTTCAAGGACCCCAGGCACTTCACATGGCTGCTAGTCGCATTCGCCAGCATGGGCGGTCTGCTTTCCGGGCTGGATCAGAGTCTTATTTCGGGTGCAAATTTGTATCTACCGCGGGATTTGGGACTCGACCCACGACAGAACAGTTTGGTCAACTCGGGCATGCCTCTCGGCGCCGTCGGTGGTGCTCTGATTCTGTCTCCCGCAAACGAATATTTGGGCCGAAAGGGCGCAATCTATCTTTCCTTGGTGCTGTACACGATCGGGGCTGCCCTCGAAGCGGGTTCCGTCAGCTTTGGTACGTCGGAATTATGCTGCTTGTCGCAATTCCAGGAAGCTTGAAGGGGCTGCTGACAAGTGTTTTTTACTACTGAACAGACATGATTGTTGCGGCGCGTGTAATTCTCGGTCTCGGAGTCGGCTTGGAGGGCGGCACCGTGCCTGTCTACGTCGCCGAAACGGTCGAGCGCCGCATTCGAGGCAACTTGGTATCGCTCTATCAGCTGATGATTGCGTTGGGAGAGGTGCTTGGATATGCCGTGGCCGCCATGTTCCTCAAGGTTCCCGGGAATTGGCGATACATCCTTGGATCTTCCCTTCTTTTTTCCACCATCATGTTTGCTGGGTAAGTGGTGCCGTCTAACAAGTTCCAATCATGTTGACTGCAGGCTAATCCCCCCCCCCCTTTTTTTTTCCCACCCGATCAACAGCATGCTCTTCCTCCCCGAAAGTCCCCGTTATCTCATGCACAAAGGCAAGGCGCTCGATGCCTTCAAAGTCTGGAAGCGCATTCGAGGCGTTGGATCGAGCGAGTCCAAGGAAGAATTCTTCATCATGGCAATTGCGGTTCGTTCAGAAGCCACGGAGGTGACAGAAGTTGCTCAGAATCGCCGCTATCCATGGATGGACTTTTTCACGTGAGTTCATTTGCAATGCACCTCCTTGATCTACTCCATGATGAAATTCTAATCAAAACAAACGATGCAGTGTCCCTCGTGCTCGCCGAGCTTTGGTCTACGCCAACATAATGATTCTTCTTGGACAGCTGACTGGTGTCAATGCCATCATGTACTACATGTCTGTGCTGATGCATCAGATTGGGTTCAATCCCGAGGATTCAAATTACATGTCTCTGGTCGGAGGCGGAGCGCTCCTTCTTGGCACTATTCCTGCGGTATTCCTCATGGAGAGATGTGGTAGAAGGTTCTGGGCCATCATGATGTTGCCTGGATTTTTCTTCGGGCTGGTCCTCATCGGCATCTCATACCAGTTCAATGTTGAGACGCACCTCATGGCCGCGGAAGGGTTCTACCTCACTGGTCTCATCATTTACATGGGCTTCTTTGGCTCGTACGCCTGTTTGACATGGGGTAAGTCATGGGAATCACTGCACATACTTATTTATACAACACTTACTAAATATTCTATAGTGGTTCCCTCCGAGGTCTACCCAACTTACCTCCGAAGCTACGGCATGACTACCTCCGATGCCCTCTTGTTCCTGGCCTCCTTCGTCGTCACCTACAACTTCACCTCTATGCAAAAGGCCATGACCCCGGCCGGACTGGCTCTGGGCTTCTACGGAGGCATTGCATTTCTCGGTGAAATCTACCAGATCTTTTTCATGCCCGAGACAAAGAACATGACTCTCGAAGAGATAGATCTCGTCTTCTCTCGCCCGACTATGGATATTGTAAGGGAGAACTGGGCTGGTGTCAAGGAGAACATGACGGACATATTCCACGGACGATTCCACAAGGTTTTTGTTGCGCAAACAGCGAGACGTGTCAGTGTTGTTGATGAAGAGCTGAAGAAGCCCGTCGTTTGAAATCGGATGGACTAGTCGCGTGAGCGTGCTGGTTTTTTTCCTCTCGGGTCTTGCAAAAGGGCGAGATGTAGAAATGAATAATGAAAGAATACACGCGAATTACTTCCCGCCACCCCCCTGAAGAAGCCTCCACAATCACCAAGCCACTTTCTTACGCCAACATTTACTCGTCATCAACTTTCCAGCAATTCCTTTGCCAGTAGCAAGCGTTGTCGCCGCAAATATCAAATCTGAACACCGATGTTGTGCTCGTCCCTGAGAGATGGGAAGAGGCGATCCTGAAAGGCGACGTTTCAGTCAGGACGTGTGAGGGTTGAGCAATCCGTCAGTGCGAAGCCTTGATGCTTATCTTGCGGAAAGGATAAGCCTTTTGGCTCGACGTACAATTTCTGACACATGATGCTCGCTCTGTAATGCTGGACGAAGTAGGGCTTACTTGTACAGATTCGACATGGGAAGTCGTCTCTTTGTTTCAACAAGGCTGCAAGAACCAATCCCTGCTCAGCCTTCGTCAACACCAAGACAACCTCAGCTGAGCCCGAAATGATTGAAGCGTTCGGGGAGAAACATGGGCACAATCGTACTTCGTACCGCATGGTAATGAATACCGTCCGTACATGCGTACTCGTCTGTCCGGTGGTCACAACACAGAAACAATCATCGTGCTTGGCGCACCGTCTTTCACAATCACATTGACGTCGACGTGCCACATTCACAAGCCAAAAAGTCCATGTCAAAAGGCTGGTGGACTTGTACTGCAGATGACTGCCTTCACGCTCCTCGACGCGGCCAAGCAGAGGAAGTGACCAGCGACGAAACCACATCGTCGTGCTCAGCTTACTGAGAAGAGAAGAGCATGTGGCACCCACCACCCACCATCTGCACTCTTCGTGTTGGTCTTCCATCTCGGAAAATGCTCGTGAATAGAGAAGACGAGTTTCTCATCGTGATGAGAAATGACGGCCCAGTTCTGCGTTGGCGAGGAAAGTTGATTGGGCATCGCCGCCACACGCCACACGCCACACGCCACACGCCACACGCCACATCCAAACATCCAAGCATCCAAACATCCATCACACAACCAGGGCATGTGACGGGGCCACGACACGCCCGAAAACGCGTCCATTTATCCATCACATGGTGGTGATTCGGGAGGGTTTGATTGATGGCCCGTCACACGCTGGTTGACTGCGAGGCAGCAAACGTACTCCGTTTGGTGTGCACGATGACCTACCGGCAAGTCAATTTTTAATCTGGCTGATGTCCCCCTCCCAGACAAGAATGGTCTGACCATGACCAACAAATGGACCCTTTTTTTGTCATTGCCGGGCCACACCGACCGAGCTATTTGTTTACCTGGGCATTTATCCACCGCTGCTTCGCACTTGATTGGCTCCGGGAGTCTGCGGGAGCCATCTCCATATTAATACATGACACCGTGGTACCTAACCTAACCGGACCTAACCTAACCTGACCTAGCCTAACCTGACCTGACCCAACCCAACCCAAACCCAACCCAAATCCACAACAAGCATTCGCATTCGACGGGTTGGAGTCAAAACAAATCGTCAATTAATCACAAACGACCCTCACCGCCGCGCGTGCAAGGCATCACGCCGTGTCGGTGACGGGTCCAGTCCCTTGTTTAGCATTCTCCATCTTCTCGTTCCTGTTGCTCTGGCCGACGAGACACCGCCCCGACCTGACCTGACCTGACGTCGGCGTCGGCGTCGATTCGTGTTCTGGGTGGGACGCCTCGCAGACCGCAACTTCGGACGAGCCTGCAGTGTTATTATTACTCAATTTGCGTTGACATTTTTCCGAACGATATCTGTCTGCTTTTTTGTTTGTTTTCTTTTCCAAACAATTTCAATTTCCTATTTTTCCGTGGCCGGGTTACGGACGAGACGCCGTCGTTGCCTTCCGATATACGGCTTTCGGCCGACTGACTCGGGGCTTACATCTTGTTCACCCATCTTCTTTTCCACATCCAAGAACTTTTCTTGGAAACATATTTCTTCTTCTTCTTCTTCTTCTTCTTCTCCTTCTTCTCCTTGCTCTCACTGGCCGAATATCTACTGCCATCGTAAACTTCCCACCATGGATCCGAGGCGCAGTTTCGCCGCGTCAGGCACGACGTATCATAGCTTTCACGACATCGAACTGCAGGAACCGCCCTCGCCCCCCCGGAGTAGAGGCATCGACGCGGAGACGACGACTCCTCGTCGTGATGGACCAGGCGCCCCGGCGGCGGTCAAGATGCAACGGCAGGACTCGGGGTACGAATCTCATGTGTCCCGGTCTGCACGCAACTCCACGTCCCTCCACACGAGACCTGCTCCTCCATCACGACGCACGTCCAACACCTCGTCCGCAGCCGGCCCAACAATAGCAACAACACCAACATGTCGAGCCCTTCGCGCACGACCGTCCACCCGTCGATCAGCCAAGTCGTACCCCCAGCCTACAGAGCAGTCGCTGTACGCCCGCACCACCAGCACCAGCACCAGCACCAGCACCAGCGCCGCGCCAGCCGTCTATTTCCAGTTCCCTACCCCCGACCTCGTCGAGCTCACCGAGACGCCGGACCGGCGACAGACTTCATCCCCGGCCGCCGCCCACTCGCCTCCTCCTCCTCCTCCTCCTCCTCCTCCCACCACGCACTACTGGACCAGCGACAGCACCCGTCGGCTAGAGTACGCCGCCATCGACGCAGCCAGTCGGGGTGTCAAGGGCTGGATCAGGAGACATCTGGTGCCGGACTGCTTCACCCCCCGGCACGTCGCTTTCGACGACGACTCCGGCAGTGTGCGCCGCTACAGGCTAGAGCTAGAAGACGACCATGACGAGAAGCACCAGCACCAGCACCCGCATCAGCCGAAGAAAGGCCAGCGCCGCAGAGGCTGGTCGTTGTTTTCCCTCCGCAAGAGCAACACCCTCTAGGCACCTCGCTTGTCTCGACGGACCGGGAGATTTTCTCCCGAGTTTTTAATTTTTTTTTATTTTTTTTGTAGCATGGCGGCTTTTCGAAAATTGAAGCATACCTACGTGGCGTTTTGTTTAAAATAGTATACCCTTTATGTGAGAAGACGTAATCGAGGGTGAGACGGTCATGGGAAACGGAACACATTATGTGGTGAGATGACAGAATGGAATGCGATTTACTTTCTCACGATTGAAAAAGAGACAGACAGACAGACAGACAGATATATATATGCATGGCATGGCATGAATACCTACTTACAGAACGATAGGTTTAGCATACAGAGCTGAGGTAGTCCAGGCAGATTTTTTTTTTTTTCACCGCGTCTTGTTCATGCCTGTGAATATTGTTTCGAGGGAAGTGTACAGGGGACGACGGCGCTGCGATGAATTTCGCTTTCGCCCGGATCAACAGAGGTAAGGTAGGTAGGTATGACGGGCACTTGTGGTCTTGGATTGAATTGCATCAAATACAACAACGTCAACTTCACTACGCTTCTCACTTCGAACTACGTCAAGCTGAAGTATCCTCACTCGTCGCTCAACTGGTCATTCCTCACCCTTCCGTCCCTTCCTGCTGGTCCTCACCCACCTCGCCCAAGCGTGCAGATTTTCAATCTCTCACCCTGACCTTGGTCTTGAACCCGACAGGCCGATAATTGAACCATCCATCTTGCACCAGCTCATACTTGTCATGTTCCATCTCAAAGTCCACCCTCCTGATGAGCATGGCCAGCACGAGCACGCTCCACTGCCACGCGTAATGCCTTCCGATACATGCCCTCTTCCCGTTCCCAAACCACTTCTTCGCGCCCTCGGGCAACCGCTCAAACTGGTCGCCCATCATTCGCTCCGGCTTGAACGCCAGGGGGTCCTCGAAGACGCTCGCGTCGCGGTTCGCGCCCGCCATGACAATGATCATGGCCTGGTTGTGCGCGACTTGGTATTTGCCCCCCGCGAGCAGAACGGGGGCTTTGGACTCGCTGGGGATGGGCTCGATGTTGAACCCCGGCGCTGCAAAGGACAATCGGAGAGATTCGCGGACCACGGCCTGCATGTACTCGAGGTTGTCCAAGTCTTGAACTGTCAGTTCTCTGCTGGGGGCGACAGTGTCGAGTTCTTGGCGGGCGTGGACGACGACGTCGGGATTTCGAAGGAGCAGGAAGATGGCCGTGGCGAGGAGGCACGGTGCGGTACTGCTCCCGATCGGCATGGAGACAATCTCGTCAATGACTTGAGAGTCTGTCAGTTTCCTCTTCGTCTCCGGGTCCTCGCTGTCCAGCATGGCTGACAGGACGTCCTTGCGGTTCGTGGGGTGGGATTTCCTATATTCCACAATTTCGCTGGCGAATTCGCGCATCGTCTTGATGGCGTCCTTGAACTTGCTCCTGTACACAAGGTTCAGGATGGCCGGCCTGGTGGGACGCATGATGGCTTCGGCTGTTGCATCCTCCATGGCTTTCAGCAGGGGATGTTCCGGCCCGTACAGGCAGTTGAGCTTCTTGCCAAAGAGCGTGAGGGCCGTTGCTTCAAGATTGAGTCGTTGGAGCTCGCCCAGTGGCGCAGTGGCGTGCGGTCCATTCTTCTTCCACTTTTCAATGAGCTCGTTGGCTGTGTCTCTCATCTCAATGAAGCTTTGCTGTCGCATCGTGTCGGCGGACAGACGGGGGGCTATGATGCGGTGAGCGATCCCCCAGCTGGGCTCGTCGTCAAACGCCGTGAAGAGAGCATCGTGTACAGCCGCACGTATCTCGACTATGGGCCCCCCAACGAATTTTCGGAATCGTTTCTGGTCACATATCTCCTCGGCCAGGGCTACACTGGCCACGAATACGATGGTCTGGCCGAGCACCTTGATCTGAAAGATCTCTCCGTGCTCTTCGGATAGCTTCTTCAATGATGTCCAAGTGTTGCTGGGAGTAACATCGAAAATGTTGCCCAGCACAGGAATGCCCGGTGGTTGCGGGATTGGCTGCGACATTGTCTCGATGGTCACAGTGAAGCCGTCGAACAAGAACTATTCTTGTTCGTCTCCTCTCAGGATTTCCTGCAAACAAGAGTGTAAAAAGAAGATCAGCCCTTGCCGCCCTTTGAAAGAATCGAAAAGAGCCATCAGCTGAGAGAGAGCGGGGGCTCCAACCTACAGCCAAGCCATCCCGGCACGGTTTCTCGTTTCGTCAATTCGACAGCTCATCTGCATCTGCATCTGCATCTGTATCTGCAGCTTACTGCGACATTCGGCGGGCCATCCCACCCTGCCATCTCAATCTAGATAGCTACAGCCAGCCACATGCGGGGGAAATGATTTCGTATTGCCTCCGCATACATCTTCCGAGTACGGAGTACGACTTCAAAATGACTCCATTGGCTAGCTTTTTCAGAAGCACAATGCCGAGTGATACCACCGCCGACGAGAATATGAATTGGGCTCCAACCGAAACGTATTGTTGCAGAGTACGGAGTACTTATGCAATCGCACGGTAAACCTACTGAGTAAGTAGTAACCAAGTAGGAGCAACCAGACTTGCCATTGAGGGCTCGGGTCGGCACATGAGGATGCTTGCATTAGCGGCCGCCGGGGAAACAAGGCCGTGGCCAGCCAGCTTTTGATTTTGCCCAATTTTTCGGCGTCTTGATTCGGGGAATCATCCCGCATTGCTTGCTTCCTTCTGCAGGTGTGGTGGAGAGAAACCCAACGCGGAACTCCTGCTACATACACGCGCAAGCTTGTCTTTTCCAACGGCCAAAGGTAGCAGCAACAAGTGGACCCAGCCAGCGGCTTAGTCACCCTCTCAAAATCAGAAGCTTGGGGTCGTCAACGCGCCAACCTTCCTCAACCACGTTATTATCCCGGCCATCGCACCGACCATTCCTGCTCCGTCCTCCGTCCGCCCCGACGACCTTGTCGCTCCTTAGCAGTCATCGCCAATCCCCTCTGAACAATACACACCGGGAAACACGTAGACGTCCGCCCCTCTCCAGCCATGACGCGCGCTCAGCAGACCATTTCTTGCGGCCTCCTCGTCACCTCCGTATGAAATTACAAACTGTACCGCACCCAACGTGCATGGCACATGTGCTGATTCTATTCGGATAGCTCTATCTCGCCCTCTATCTGGAACTGATCCCGCTGCCTTCTCTGGTGCAGCAGCAGATTCTCCCCGTGGTACGTCGCTCGTCTGGGGGGAAGGGAGGGGGGGGGCCAGAAACTCAAAACTTTCGAAGCTCGCTCGGCAGCTTCCCCGCTGACTTCTCATCAATCGATTTAGCTTCCCTTCTGGGCCCTCGTCTCGTTTGGTGCCGTCCTCCTCTTCCGTCTCGGCTGGGGCATTCTTACTTTCAACGACGTTCCTCAGGCGCACAAGGAGCTCATGCAGGAAATCGACTTGGCCAAGGCTGATCTGCGAAAGCTCGGCGTCGATGTCGACTAAATATAATACTTTACACGATGAAAGATTATCATGGATTGGTCGGGGCTGGACGCCAACAGATTCTCATTTGGTCCTTGCGCAGAAACTTGAGCAGTGGACGAAGTGGTAGCCCGGCACAGGAGCTGTCATGTAGTAATGTGAATTGGTATCATTGGTGAAAAGGCTACTTGTTTGGCCCATTTCTGCTTCGATGAAACTTGGCCCGATCGGTTCTCCCATAGTGTCATGTTCCTCGTGTCTCGTCCGAAAAAAAAATTATATACACCGGGGGGGCTTTAAGCACCTGCCAAAAGCGCCACCATGGTCCGCACAGCTTTCCTGGGATGTTGGCCCCCTTCTATTAAATCTTCAAACAGCTTCGGGAACTTGGCAAAAACGCCACGATTATCCGCTGCTCGCCCTAGAGTCGTCGTTGTCAGTATTCACATGTGTGCAAAAAAAAAAAACCCTTCGACGATCCAACTCACATTTGCCCGGGACGCCGAGAAACAGACCCATCTTACTTTGTGCTTCCCCGGTCCAGTCGAGGCGAATGTTCCACTCTAACCGCACTGCTGCTTCTGGGCCGGCTTCCGTGGCAGTCGGAATCGGTATTTCGTAAGACCGTTGGTCCATGAATCGCAAAAGATCTGCCTTGTCGCACCTATCGAGTGCTTCGTCGTGTGCATCCAAATCTGAAAAATCCTGTTCACCGGACAGCTCCCGCATTTGAGCAATGGAGCTCAAGTAGTCGCCCTTTGCTGTCAAATTTTGTT
This sequence comes from Epichloe elymi, assembly GCA_023658475.1. Classification (NCBI taxonomy): domain Eukaryota; kingdom Fungi; phylum Ascomycota; class Sordariomycetes; order Hypocreales; family Clavicipitaceae; genus Epichloe; species Epichloe elymi. Next base: position 1,615,620 of record CP098278.1, on the reverse strand, counting down.
CAAGTTGAGACCAGAAGCGTGCCCTTTGAACGGCCAGACGGTACCACTCGCCCATTGCCCATGAGATGATGCCAATGTTGTGATGCATGGACCTGTTACAGTCCCCATTGCATATCTTGTCAACAAATGCGCCCAGCTCAGGACGCGCCGAAGGTTCCAAGGCAGGAATCTTCAGTGCAAGAATGTTCAAATTCATTGCGTTGACCACCATGTCCACTCTGGCCGTGAAAAGACCTGGGATATCGCGAGATCGTAGCGTGATTTGTCGCCGCTGTCGTATCGGTTGATTCGGTACGGCGGGCAAGACTGACACTTGTGAGGTAGCTGAGAAGGGACTGAACAATTGTAGGAATGGCAATTCGTCTTCGGCAGACATTTGCACAGGGTGATGAGACTTGATGTCTTGTTCCTCGCCGTCCGAGTCTCCTTGCTGAGGTATTAGTTTTGACGGTCCGAACGGCAAGATGCCCATAGGTTCCAACGCCGCTTGCGCCATCTGGTGTGCTAGCCCTGGACTTGGGGCTGTCCCTGTCGCAACAAGTGTTTTCTGAACTAGATTCAACACATCCTCTTCATTGGCGGGTGCCACGATCCGCCCAGCTCTCTGCATTGCTCGAATGCGCTCATTTTCGCGTGCTGCCAGGTCCATTTCTCTCCGGAGAGATGCTATCTCTCTCCGCAGCCTGTCCCTCTCCTTTATCCTGCTGGCATTTTTGTTGAACGCTGGCACCCGCCGGGCAGCATTCGTGTTCGCATTCAGTTCCAGGTCTTGTAGGGGCCGGCCGGTGCCTCGGGCACGACGAGGGTAGGGACTCTGGCTTTGCGAGGGACCACGTGCCCTCGGAGTCCTCGATGGACTGTCAACCCGTGGTTTTAGCGGCGAGCTCTTCATCGGTGAGTTCCTCTTCTGTTTGTCTCGGCCTCTCCATCTAGGACTGCTGTGGATGCCTCGCGGTGGTGTGGACGAGACCGGATCAGAGACAGCTGGTGGGAGCTCGGGTTCCGGGGAAGGGGGTATGGGCACCCCGGTATTGCGTATGACTCGTCGTGTCCGCGCCAGAAAGGTATTCAGCTCGTCATCCCCCTCGGGAGCTGGCGGGGGAAGTGGTCGCGGACTTGGTCTGACCGGAGTTCTTCGTGGTGGGCTGCCCGGACCGGAGTCGGACGACGCTTCGGCTGGCGGGAGCGTGTCTCTAGGTCGAGCAGACGCGTCGCGGGTGAGGCCAGCTGGTGCTTGAGAGGACGTTTGAGCTGGTTGTGGGACTGCCTGCGAGCCGAAGAGTTGTTGCGCGCTGCGAACAGGGCCCAGCGTAGGTCGAATCGAGGCGGGATCGGTGGTCTTGGAGGGAGACGCTGATGCCGAGCGGCGTCGTGCAAGAATTTGCGGGTTGTAGCGTGCAAGACTTGCTCTAGTGGGCGACGCAAAGGATGGTCGGATAATACGGCGGGTGGGAGATTGTGAGTGTGACTGTGAGGATGGTGGGTTGTTGGGGTTGTTGGGGTTGTTGCCCGTTGTTGTTGTTGGGTTTGTATTTGGATCTGGTGCAGGTGCAGGTGCAGGTGCGTCGGGGTCTGGAGAAACGCGTCGTCGCTTTGGCGCCGACTCTTCCATGCTGATGTCTGGACGATGGGGCAATCGATTAAATCACCTGCGGGATAACAACATGATGATGCCCGTGCGGAGCGTCAAACACGTGTACGATGGTACGACTAGGTAATTGCCGCCATCATAGGGATTTTCACAGAGATTTGGCCCGGAGCTGAGCTGAGCGCGTTCCTCTCCTAACAAAAGCCATCGGACTGCTTTCGCTGGTGTCAACAACCGGCCGGGGCCAGGTGGGGCCGGCTCGACGTGGAGCGCGGAAACGTGGAACATGGAAGGGTCTCGACTTGCGACGAACAGCAAGAGGAGCGACAGAAGTGATGAAAACAGCGATTTGGAGATGAAATCCATGGGGAACCGCGAATGGAGGCGTCGTCAGTGTTTCAATACCACGGCACTTGCGCTGACCCTGTGAAGAAGACTTTCCATTTCGTGCCAAGGCATCTTTGACGTCAACTTCCCATCATGAAGCGCGGTGAGTGGCAGCACCCCGTTGACGCTCCCACAGGCACCATCACGTGCGAAACGCCCCAAAATCCATCATCTTATTTGTCAGCAACTTGACATGACAAATCTTGCCGCCGAAGTCGTATCTCCGCCCTCCCAACAAGATCAAGTTCAGATCAATCAACCAGCCCTCTCATTATCTGGACATGGCAGACTCATAGACCCGGCCCACAATGTCCGCGCCCACAAGATTGGCCACCTCACAGCTCCTCCGTCTTCTTCCACCCCCATCAGCCTCGGCCCGAACATTCACAACCTCGAGGTCGACCTCCAGAGAGGAGCAATGGCCGCAGCGATCACCCCTCGGGGACTATTACACCAGCATTCTGCGCGATCCTGTTCCATATTCCCGCGCTCATCAGCCCGAGGAGCCACCACCTGGTGCCGCCGACGACCAGAGTGCGCGACCGGCGCACAAGAGACGTGAAACCTCCGGGGAAACCGGACCCGCGTCAAGCAACAACAAGACGACTCTACCGAGCAAAGGCACAGCTGCGACTGCCACATCTTCGTTTCTGTCCGCGCGAGAACCCACGCCGCGAGAAAAGGCGCGCATCATTTTCGGATCACGACTGCTCGGGCCGGCCGAACAAGCAGACAGGTTAGCATCGAAGCAAGCGAGGTCTACACACGTGGCAGGGGTTCTGGTCCCGCCCCGGCCGGAGGAGCCTGACAACTGCTGCATGAGCGGATGCGTCAATTGCGTTTGGGACCGATTCCGAGAGGACATGGAGGAATGGTCCGCCAAGAAGAACGAGGCGCAGGCGCGATTGAAGGCCGGCTCGGGGACCGTGGACAGTGACGGCGGTGGCTCCGAGACGAACTGGACGGTGCCGTTTGGTAATGATAAGATCGCAAAGGACATGTGGGATGACGAGGTGTACCAGGGCGTGCCCGTGGGCATCAGAGAGTTTATGAAGCAGGAAAAGAGGCTGAAAGAAAAGCATGCGCGGGAGGGAACTGTGGGCGGTTGATATAATCTATTTTTGGCTCCTTGGGACTATCTAACGATTTTTGTTCCTTCTTTCGTTATCCGCTAGAGGACTTGCACAACACGGCGTTTGACAGCGGTCATGATAGATATGAGACAAGCATTATGGTTTAGGGTGCACTGCACGGGCAAGGATTCGAGCACGGACTATACATGGTATTTTTTTTTGGCTGAACCCAGACACATCTTGAAACTCAGCCTTCTATTCTATGCTCATCAATTCATCATTTGTTTCTCTCAAGCCTTCTTGCCCTCTGCGTTCAACCGGTCATGCTCAGCAATGTCGAGCGCCTCCCAAGGGTAGTTGATCCAGACGTCGCCAGTGGTAACCGCAGCTTCGTAGCGCTTGGCCAGCATGTCGTCGGGCAAGATGCCATCCTTCTTTCTGTCCTTGTTCTGTATGTCGCAAATTTTGGTCAGTCTCGGTATGAATAATGAATAAAAAAAAAAAATTCGATGCGCCCTTGCTTGCGTGGGCTGGAAACAATGACGTACGTGCAGAACAAAGATGTAGAACTCAGTCTTGGGCAGATTGTCGGCCATTCCCTTGCTGATGGCCTCCTGGCGGGCAGCCTCGACATCCTTCTCGAGCTCCTTGACGGCGTAGGCAAGTGTAGTTCGGGAGTCGTCGACCTCGTCAACAATGAGGATGCGCTTGCCGATGAGGTTCTTCATGGTACCCAGGGAGGTGAAGTCCAGCCATTGGGTGCGCTTGACCTCCTTGCCAATCTTTTCGACCTCGGTGTCATCGCCGAGTGACTCATAGAGAGACAGGCCGATGGCCTGGATGGGGATGTTGGGAGAGCCGTCTTTTCGAAGGAAAGATCGCAGGATACGGGCGGGGATGAAGCCGCCGCCACCAATGGCGATAATGAGCTGAGGCTTGAACTCGGTCAGCAGACGGCCGGCCGACTTGCGGCACAGCTCGTGAACCTGGAGCGTCATGGCAAAAGCATGGTCAGTCAAGAGTTCCGCGTATAGATGGCTCAAGTCTCTTTGCGCAACAATGCCCATGCTACCCCTTGGGATGGGGGGGGGGACGTCGCAACGGGTCTGCTACACACCTCATTGTATGTGACGTAGATCTTCTCAGCCATCGCGAAGGCTGATTCAGCGAGCGATTTGCTCAAAGGGCAAAGGAAGGGAGTGAGTGCGGGCGGAAAAAAAAGTCCGACCGGGGGTTATCACGGCCAGGCTTGAACTAGGCCGGATTGCAAAGATACAACACACGAGATTAACAGATGGACCAGTTCGGTTGGAGCAGGTGAGGCGACGTGCCCGAGGAGAAGAAAGGAAGGCAACGTTGGTGATGTCGTGCGCCTCAAGAATTTTCTAGGACATGAGACTCACTCCGGCGCCGGCTTGGGGCTTTTCGCACACCAAACACAGCCTTGACGGCGCTAGAAGGTTATGAGACTTGGTGGACCCCGGACGATTTTTTTTTAAAATAACAAAACGCTTTCCACTTTTGCGTGAGTGCTCTGCTGGAGCAATATGCTGTGCTATGACTCATTAGGCTGATTCAGTAAACAGAACAAGGATATTCAGTCTGCAGCACAATTTGACGCTGAATACGGATTACTCCGTAGTTCAAAGTTCTTCATCCATCAAGCACTTCCGAACCTGCAACACCAAATCTCGAAAGACCAAAGGAAAAAAAGAAGAAGTACGTCACGCGGGACTTGATTGATGATCATGGTCAAAAAGAAAGAAGTTCATGTGCATATCCTCAGTATTACTAAAAGGAACTGGGCGCAAAAACGTTAGCGTTGACAGAACGGGGATTCGAACCCCGGCCACTTTCGTGAACGGAACACTCCCTTCCGGAAGCGAAACAACATATTCCATGTGCTTGAGACCGTCGCCATAGACCACTCGGCCATTCTGCCTTGATACTTTATGGTTTCGTCGCTAATGCGTTTTATGAAGTAATACACGACCTTCCTGTATCGATCCTACCGTCGCTCAACCTCTACCGGAAGAAACCCCCTTTAAAAGGTCAGAATAAAGCTGCTGGATACAGAAGTATGACGGCAGCACCGAAGATTCTATCCGTCAGATCAGAACTCTTGACCGTGACGTAAGGATTGAATCGTAGCAGGACACAACAACAAAGTAGGTAGTTCAACAACTGCGTGCTAGGAAGACCCATCTCCCACACCAACACATCTACACATCTACACATCTACACATCTACACATCTACACATCTACACATCTACACATCTACACATCTACACATCTACAACTTCAACCACCCCCATCATCTCTCGTCCCCCCAACTCAATCGAACCCACCACATCAGCGCTCCCCTCGCGAACCCGCCCACCACCACCCCCAGCATCAACCCCCCAGCACCAACAGCACTCCCAATCACCAGCCGATCGGCCTGCCCAAAAGCCCACCAAGCCAAGCACACAACCGCGATGCAGGTCGAGCACAGCACCACGGCCTGCGCGCGCAGATACCCCACGTCAGTCAGCGGCCTCGCCTCGCCCACCAGGAGCATGACCAGACACGCAACACAGGTCGATCCCACGAGGGGCTGAAAATACGTCCACAACCTACGTAGCCAGGACCGGACCAGATATCAGTCTCCCGTTCCCTTCCCACCTTCCAAACAAGGAAACAAGCAAACCCCGCAGGCCAGGAGAGAAGGAAGGAAAAAAAAAAAAAGAAGGAAGAATAAAATACCTCGTCCAGAAAGTAGACTCACCGCCCCGCCACACCGAGATACCACCAAAAAGGCAGACCACACCCAGGAAAACCACGCTCTCCAGCGCCAGCACAACGGCGTGCATGCTCCGCGAGAACGACTCGTCCACGTCCCCGCACCCGCACCCGCAACAAGCCTGGACCTCTCGGGAATGCGGCAGGCTCTCCTCCCGGCTCGAGTTGCTTCTCCACGGGGGGAACGGCGTCAGAGGCTCCCTCCGGACAGTGACTTCCGAGACCAACGACCCCGACTCCCTGCCTCTTCCGTCCTCGTCCTCGGTCGCGGCGAAGCGGAGATGGTCCGGACGCCAGGGGGTCGCGTTCGCCAACGTGGGCGCCGGCGCCGGCGTACTGTCGGGGGCGAGACATGTTCGTGGGGAGAACGGCGTGCTGTCGGGGGCGAGACATGTTCGTGGGGAGAACGGCGTGCTGGTAGATGCGGGACGGGAATGGGAGGAATATCGACGGGGTTGGGAGGACAAGAGGGGTGTGAGAGCGCCTTGCTGCTGGCTCTGGGGCCTGGGGAGGCAGAATGCCTCGTGGGGAGGTGTGTCTTCCATGGTTGGTCCACCGTTGGTTTGTGTTGTCGTCGTTCGGGGAAGGGGAAGCGAGGGAGTAATTATAAAAAGTCGTTGATAGATGAGAATGGCTTCTTCACGTCGAGAACGAGAAGGACGAGATAGAGCCTCCGGTATCTGAAAGAGGGGCCTTTGAAGAGAACTTTCTCGTCGGGCACGAGGAAAAAGTTCCGCGCAATCACATCAAACTTGCGGCTGGCTGTATTCGTCAGCTATTGTTGATTCGTGATTCATAGCCCATTCGAATAATCCCCCCCCCGATTCACAATGTGCTCAGTTTCTTGCGGCCCAGATTCCCCACACTTCACCGTGTATATTTTCATATGGCATTACAGAATGCAGCATTACGGAGTATCGCTATACATGCCCGCTCATCACTCCAGATTCATCCGCGCATCGTCTCCTATCCCCCATCGGCCTCCATCCTTGCCTTCTTTTTGCAGCTCCAGCTCCGTTTCCAAGTCCAACCCGGTAGCATCATCGTCAGGCACCGCTTCACCGGGGGCAGACTTTGGTTGTTCCTTTTCTGCAGACGTGGGAGGCTTATCGGCTGCCCTTCGCCTCAGTGACGGCCAAAAGGATGATTTGGACGATGTGGAGAGGATCGAGGCTCCGTCGTCATCGGTAGCCGGGGGGTCGCTCGGGGCCGTATTGGGCTCGCCGCGCGTGGGCACCATTTTTTCGCCTGCGGTGGAATACGTTTTCTCGTGGGCCGTCTCGGATGACTTGGGTGAACCGTTTTCTCCGGGTTGCGGCAGGTCCAGTTCGTCAACTTCCACGAGCTCAGCATCACGATACCACTTTCTCCTTCTTGTCCATTTCGCCCAGCCATCTTGGCCGCGTCGACCGTGTTGCCACTGATTTCGTTCGTTAGTCAGTGGTAAGCCCAACCCCTGTTGACATGGAACCACCTCTCCCCCGGCTTACCTTGTTGTCGTAATAGATCCACCCATTCCTGCCTTCCTCGCCATCGTGATCGACGGGCTCCTTGTCATCGGCAACTCCATCCACCCTCCATCGACTGCCTTCTACCCACTGCCAGCGCATTCTGCTGCCGTCTTCAACATTGGGGAGCTCGAAATCGTCCTTTGATGGAACGGGGTTATTGTGCTCGTCTGTCCATGCAGGGCGTTCGTATGCAAAGAGACTTGCAGTCCAACCAAGACCAACCCAGCGGCGCTGGTTTTCATAGATGATGAAGGTGAATTTGACTCCTGAGCTTTTATTCCGGCTCTTTTTATTCCCGGAACAACTGCTGTTGGTCTTGGCCTGTCCCTTGGCGGCCTCTACTGCGAGCCTGTGACCAGACTTGGTCGGACCGTGGAACCGTAAACCAGTAACTGCCGCGGCGGACTTGCGAATGAAAGAGCTCCTCCAAAGCAGAGTTCTCGTAACTCTCATGGGTCGAGCGTGCCACGTCAAGATGATGGTGCCAAATACCAAGACAACGCGCCGAGTAGTGATGACGTGAAACGGCGGCATGGTGAGGACCAGCCAGAATGGCGTGACAACCAGAAGTCGTACAAACATGGCTGTCAAGGCGGGCTTGGTGGTTGCGCTCGTTGGTGTTCTCTGTGTGCTCAGGAAGTCCGTCATCTCGAGCAGAGGCTCCATCAACACATTGCACCGTCCTGTGAACACCTTGAGCGTCTCCACAATCTCGTCGAGCGTTTTCTGATGTTTGGTGCTCGTGTTCTCGGAAGACGCCCTTGGGTGTTTATTTGCATTTGCATTTGCACTCGCATGGTCACCTTGCGCGCCTGCAGAGGACGCTGCGCTGGCGCTGGACACATGATTGTGTGGTCGGGCTGGGTCGGCCCAGCCGCTGCTGCTCAAAGGACTATATCTTCGGCCATACATGCCGGCAATGATGCCCATTCCGATTACTACGGGCCCGGCCCTTCGAACCACGACGTCTCCGTAGAGCACGATGAACCAAAAGGCAGAGAGCAGCAGGAAGCTCTGCCATGGATCGCCCGTGCTCCATGTGAGCAACCCAAGGAACTTGTTCAAGGGCAACAAGAAGGGATGACTGTAGGCAAGGGCGCGCGTTACTTGCGGCGGTGTCGCGAGCAGCAATGGGCTCTTTTGGTGGACGAGTATGTTGGAGCGGCGAGCAGATCTCGTCGTGTTGGCGGACAAGGTGACGGGCGAGAAGCTGGCGTGAGTCGGGGGCGGCCCAGTCGTACCTTGCGACTCGTACGTCGAGGCCGAAGAGGCGTCGTCGCGTGAAGACATGGGCAGATCCAGATGCGATAGCCACGGAGAATCCTACTCATCCACAAATGTTCGAGGTCAGTGGCTGCAAGCTGGCTGCAAGCTGGCTGGAGAGGGAAAAACCAAGAGGAAGAGCCCACTGAGGGACAACGATGGCGCCAAAGGGTTGCGGTGGTGGTTGTTGCGGCGGTGGTGGTGGTGGTGGTGAGGCCGGTCTGCGCTTGCAAGCTCTGAGTGACATCACATGCCGAACCGAACATGGAAGGGAGTGAAGGGTGAGTGGCCACAACGACCAAGACAGACAGAGCTGCCATGTCTGTCTGCAAAAGCATCGGTAGGGCCAAGAACGGCGCGGGACGGGGCAGAAGAGAAAAAAACGAGGCGGGTATGGGAGAATGAATACATGTTACTCACAATCGCAGCCATGAAGAGCTTGTGCTAATCGTGACGGGCCACGCAGTTGGAGCAAAATCACCAACTGGAAAAAGCGTTGTTGGATTCAAGGCTGACAGACGGGATATGCGCAAACGTGCACTCTTGTTTCTCGACTCAACCTCGATGTCCAAAATGGCCCGGACTGGCCGTCGGGTTATTTCTGGTCCTGATGTAATATTCATGTATCGAGCGCGCAGCCGAGGCAGGCCGAGCATCATGTTCGCATTCGCATACACGTGAGAGCTCATCCCATGATTGGCGGCAGCGCGGGGCGAACGGGCTTTCGGGGCAGACTTGAATTGTACCGAGCACGGACTAGTACTTGTTTATTTAGCGACGTATGGCGGCTAACATGACGAATACTAGGTGAAACTTGCTCACATTGTATGGATTCTACGTACTTGTCTACAAGGCTGCTTCACTCAACTGTTGTAGAGTCAGTCAACGTTTTACAGCCAGTAATATCTTGTGTACAAAGAATGCATTATATCAAGTCCAACGCACTGATGGCAAAGGTGAAAGAAGACACACAAAAGAAGGTATATTGAGAGAACGACTGCGTTGAGATATCCCTAGACCCGCCCTCACAGCCAGACTGTCTGCGCACACAAAAAAAAAACAAGTCCTCGCCTCGTCTTAACCCAAGATTCTCTTTTCAACGCAAGCCGTTGCCATCCCAGTGACCACACTCAAACGCCTCAAGATGGGCAATGTCGTATAGCGTGGAAACGAATCAAAGTAATTCAGAGTGTCGCTGAGAAAGAGTGGCATCGAAACCTCGTCTTGGTTCTACTCATTTGTTGTCATGTCAGGGGTGTCGTTCAATTATCAGGTGTGTGTATTCGTCAACTTGATTGCATCCCCTCCGTGGTCGAGTTTGGTTTTATGCAGATCGTTTGCATGACGTGCAAGTGCCTGCACGATCCAGTCAGTACATTTACAGGCCTGTGCATGAAATGGTGGAGGACAAAGCCACGTACAGCTTGAGCCGCAGTTGCAAGCGGTGGCAGAGCCAGAGCAGCCACAGTCACCAGCCATTGTGATTTAGGTGTGTGATTGACGTTGTTCGGTAAGAACCTCGAGGAGAAAGTTATGTAGCTTGACGACTGAGACGTGTTATTGCGGAGCTTGTAGTCTTTCGCGATGAGGAGATCTTTGGAGAAGGGAAGACCGCCGGAGTTGCTGGACAAATGAGGCCTCTTATATAGACCAGAATGCGCGGTTTGTGCGGGTGGCCACAACGATAACGACAACGGCCTGCGAGGCATTTCCGCCGAAGACGCCCCCACCTGGCTTGGGAGTGGGGGGCCCAAGTGTGGAGAAGGAAACAGGTGATTTGTCTTCAGAAGTTGTCATGCGCATATACGCAGGGAACATAGAAGCCGTCCCTGCACACATGATTCGTCTGAACTTTTCCCATCACGTAGTACAACTCCGTACCGAGTATTATGCCACGTCAGTAAACATGTGGTGGTCACGCCATCATCAGCTTAACCGCTCGCTCTAGATTTCGTTCTCGACGGCGGCTAGGTGGTAGGAAAGTCGCTCTGTTCCGGTTAATGTCACTCGAGTCTGGATTTGCTAGCCGACGTCGACAAGAAGCTATCATGAATCAGCTTACAACACACAGGCCGACTTCATCTCAACTGGACCCATTTGCGTTCAAGTCTTTGATGTTCCAGAGACGTCGTGGTAATCCACCAGTAAACTGGAATGCATCGTGTTTAAAATCTAGTCTCGCAACACGCACCTATCTGCTCCATGAACAGATGAATACGGAAAGAAAATGGCCGTCATCACGGGTGTAAATGCTTCCTTTTAGCCACAATACATATACAGAGTGTCTAGTTATACATGCCACAGTCGTCCTGGCTCCATGTCCGTCTAGATCTTCCCTGAGATCCAGTCTCTCTCCTTGTTTTTTGACAGGCCCGTCGTGCCAGTGACTGGCAAGCCACGCTTCGTCAACTCCTCCTCAATCACCTTCCATCGGCCAACAGACGTCTCTTTTTCCACCGGGCCGATCTTGCGGCTGTGAACCTTGACATTGGCCAACTGCTGGACATCGCTTCGTCTCTCCAAGAGCTCTGCAAGCTTTGCCGGTTTTGGTTGCTTCGCGATCAACGTGAGGACGTGCTTGACAGTGCGGGCCGCCCCGAGCTTGGCGTCCGGAATCAGCGTGCCGGTAAGTTGGTAGAGTCGTTTCCGGATCTACACCTTGGTTAGTAACTTTTTTTTTTTACACTGGCCAGCGGGTGTCGGAATGGTGAGGGTAAAATGCATACCGCAAATTTGAGCTGTTCGTCCAGAACGAGCTCTTTCCATGATGCGCCCCACGCCCTGACCATCTCTCGGGCCTCCTCGGGAGCAACCTTGGCCGCTGCATCAACCTCGTCGGCCGAGGAAACAAGGCTCTGCGAAATGGAAGAGGAGTCTCCCTTGAGCAGAGCCCGCCCGTCTTGCACCAGGACCTCGGTAGCAAGTATCTGGTCGAGTTCGCTTCGTGAGACCTCTCGCCACTTCTTGGTCGACCACGCTGAGAACGAGCCGGTCTCTTGGAGGGAGAGTGCCTCGACGACGGACTGTCGAAGGTACACCTCCATGACATTCTTGTCCGCCACTTTTTCCGAGCTGCCGAATCCTTTGAACACGCTCTCCTCGCCCCAGTGACCTTCTTGGTCCCACCAGGTTTCCAACGTGCTAATCGCTTCGAGACCTTCGGCATCCGTCGCAGGAAAATAACTGGGATCGGCTGATTTCAGCTCCCTCTCAGATGCTGCCTCCGTTCGCTTCGGCGGCAGAGTCAGCCGGGAATTCAGCACGGCCGCAGGAGTCTTGTCGGATCGCCGCAGATGCAATGCCTCCTCGGGCAGGTTCGAGCCACCTTCGGGTTCAACTTCAAGCCTTTGCGTATAGGGATCTTCGGGCCCAGGAGCTTCGCCTTTCCAGAGCTTCCCGCGAACCCATTCCGTGTTCTTCCCCCGGGTTGCGCACGTCGTCGAGATGGCTCGGCATGCTGCGAAAGACGGTCGCGTCGACAAGGGGCCGGGGGCTGTCAATTGCAGAGGCACAAGCCCCCGCATACGCGATATTCTGGCCATGTTTGCGGGATTGTGGTTGGCGCTTGCGCCTTGACAACAGGCCAGGTTGCTCGAGAAAGATTTGGCGATGGAGTTGTTTGTGCAAATGTTGCCATCTTGAAGATCGGATGGCCAACTTTTTTTTTGGCGTGGAGCCAGGGGACCAACCAGACATGACCCACATGCGCATTGGAACCGCAAAACTGGGCAAACCGAAGCGCAGCCCGATGATGATTTAATAATATTTTTTTTTAAACCTGTCTTAGTTCCTCCTCGACAAATCCATCCGCGCAGCATCTTATCACGATGGCGCGGATACAGATTCTCGGGCTGCTCTTGGCGAGCCTGTTCGCATTAGTGTCTGCCGGATGTGAGCCTCGCTCCCGCTCGCATTGCGAAAGCCCCATTTACTGACTTGACCTTCGTTCTCCAGCTGCGCCCGTCTTCTGCAAATGCACATGCTTCAAGAACAGTACCATCATTCCCCTTGGCCCCAAGGGCCAACAGTCAGACTCCTCTTCGCACGCGCTTCGATCGAGTTTCTCCGACCCCCCTTTTTTTAAACCAGGCGACTCGATCCCGGCGGCTGCTGGATCATCATCATCATCCCTCCATGACAGCCAGTCCAGCAATTTGGCACCACGATCTGTATCGACGTCTTGCTCAGAGTGCACCAAGTCGTTCTGCTTGAGCCAGGGCATTGACTTCTGCAAGGAAGCCAAGGAGGAGGATGTCGCTACCCTGTGTTTCCAGAGAGATAGTTACAAGGACAAGATCATCGTTTGGGGCTTCATCCTGGGCACTGCTGGACTTTTGGGATGGGCTGCGTTCAAGCGTGTGGTCGAGCACCGGGATCAGAGGGCAGCGCTTTCGCGACAGGATATCAGTTATGGACCTGTGGGCAATTAATGACGATCGGTGTTTTTAGATTCATGATGAAGCATGAATTGTACATGGTTACTTGGCGTCCGTGGAGTCTTGGGTAGCAACTCCGATTTTTCTTTTTTTTCGCAGCATACATACACATTGGAATGGTCAGCTTCAATTTGGTAATTGATCACGTATCCTTTTCTAATAAAAAAAAAAACGATCTCTGCCGGAGCAGGCGCTCCGTTCATCGAACACTACTCTTTCTATTTGCCGTTCCCATATCCCTTTATATACAGTCGTCGGTTTTTATTTTCGTTAGTGAATTCAAAATGTGTCAGTCATGCAGTTCCGCAAGACAGACAGGCAATTTTTTATAATGAACAGACCATGAAATTTCTCGTCAGATCATCAGGTTATCCATGCTCCCCAGCAGCAAGCAAGCAAGCCTCTCAGTCCTCCTCGAGCATGCTAACCTTGGCCTCCTCGTTCGGCGTGGAGCCATTAACGCGACGTCGTTCCTGAACAGCAGCAGCCAACTTCTCAAGCACCGTGATGGTGTTCTCCCAGCTGATACATGCATCAGTGATGCTGACGCCCTCCACGAGGCCGGCTGGCCCCTCGACAGGGACCTTTTGGTTGCCCTCCTTGAGATTAGACTCAATCATGACACCGACGATGGCCTTCTCGCCCTTCTTGAGTTGATCTGCGATGACTGCGGCGACCTTGGGCTGATTATTGTGGTTTTTCTGAGAGTTGCCTGCTCTAGTTGTTAGCGAAAATCTTGGACAAAATAATCTTTCGTAGGCTCTGTCTCTGTTGCAGGCACTTACCGTGAGAGCAGTCAATCATGATGGCCTGTTTCTGGCCCTTGTCAGCCAATGACTTTTTGGCAGCCTGTACATTCTGCTCGTCAAAGTTGGGCCCTTTGCTTCCGCCGCGAAGGATCACGAAACCATGCTCATTGCCCTTGGTGCGGGTGATGGCAGCCAGGCCTTGCTTGGTGACACCCATGAAGTGATGCTTGGCAGCGGCAGCGCCTATAGCATCAATAGCAACACCCAGGTTTCCATCAGTGCCATTCTTGAAGCCGACGGGGAAAGACAAGCCCGAGGCCAGCTCGCGGTGCAGCTGGGACTCGGTTGTTCGAGCGCCAATGGCGCCAACTGAGATGCAGTCGGCCAAGAACTGGGGCGAAATGGTGTCCAGCATCTCACTGGCAATGGGCATGCCGTTGGAAGTCAGGTCGACGAAGAGCTTGCGGGAGGTTCTGAGCCCCTCATTGATCTGGAAAGACGAGTCGATCTTGGGGTCGTTGATCAGACCCTTCCAGCCGACGGTGGTTCTGGGCTTTTCGAGGTAGGCGCGCATGATGATGCACAAATCTTTGGACAGCTTCTCCGACAATTGACTTAGCAGGGTGGCATATTTGTGGGCGGCAGCGGGATCGTGGATGGAGCAGGGACCGACGACGACGAGAAGTCTGTCACTGCGGCCCATGATGATATCGGCGGCATCGTTTCTTCCTTTGACTACAGTCTGGATGGCAGCATCGCTCATGGGAATGTCGGCGGCGAGCATGTCCGGGCGAACCAGGGGGTCTTGGCCGAGAACTATACACGGTGTCAGTTCCGAAGGCATCTGCGACAACGTCTAGACACCCTTGAGACGGCATTGAGCTGCATGAGGGATTGGTAATTTTATGAGTTGGTGATATTTTCAGTCATCTCAGCTATAGAGCAGAACGAACATGGAATCAATGCATGCTCATTTGACGGAAGAGAGTGCACGAAAAGAATGCTTTCTTGAGCATTGTATGATGCAGTGGTGACATGTTCACTTGGGGGAAAAGGCAATAGGGGACATTCATCATGGTGTAGCACTGACTTCTGGTATCATCGTTGATCAACGGTTGCAAATCAAGCGCAGGCATTGTGAAATATAAGAGCAGAGCTAGTGATAGTGATAGTGATAGATATCACAAGGATGGAGGGCTTCTCAATCCGACGCTGGAAGTCCGAGCACCGGCAAAGGGTCCAGTTGAGGAGGATATGGCGCGGTGAGGAAGAGGTAATGCGAGGAAAACGAGGAGAAAATGTGAGCTAGCCGGGACAGCCTGCAATTGATGCTTGGACGTCAACTGTAAGGGACCGAAAAAGAGTCTTCAATGAGTCAGAAAGTTGGGCACATCGACGACGTGCAGATTATTAGCCGCAATATGACAGAAAGAAAACACCGATCGGAGCGGCCTCGGAGGACCCCACCCATTGTTCAAGGAGCGTTTTATCCTGGCGACAAGACGGCTTCACTGTGGCGGGTTGTTGCTGCATGGCTCCTGACAGTGCAGATAGCCTGGTCTTAGTGTCGACCTGGGCAAGCTGAGCGAGCTCGCGCTAATGGTCTTAGCACCCCTAACTAATGTGCTGATTCCCTTATGAGCCGGTCGGCGGAGCAGGCAGCCTTCATTCTCACCACGGCTAGGTCGTCGGTCGTTTACATGTATGACGGCTTTCCTCTAGCAAGCTATCAGGTTCTATATATGTAGTTAATGTCGATCATAAGTACACTCAACCCCTTGATTATTTCCTTCGAAAAGTGACCGTAGCTCTGCCTGATATCTTTCTTCATCGTCGACCTTGGCTTTGACAACGTGCTCAATATTATAATGCCAAAAGGTTGAGACTTGCTTCAAGTTAACGATCAGTTCTTGGTCGGCAGAGAATTTTGGAAGAATGTGATCCTCAAACACGAAAAGCCAGGCATTTATAGACCTCACGCAAGCCCAGAACCACACCCCTTTGGACTCCCAAGTATCTCTAATGGTGTCCGTAAGGTTTACGTCATGCTCCATTTGCATTTTTTTGCTCTCCATGTCCATAATCTTAAGAAATGTCTTCCGCACCTCATCAAAGGTCACATACTCGTCATCAATGATGCCGTCGATGCTGCAATTCGTAAGCCAATATGGAACGGACAGCATTTCCCTTGGAAGTGCACTTATCCACTCAAGGTCGATCAAGCAAGTAACGTTCCAGTTATCGTCCACAAGAATGTTGCTCTGATGAAAATCGGTCAATTGCAGAAAGAAAGGCCCGCTTCTGTAATTAGACAAGATAAAATAGTGCATTACCGTTCTCAGTAATGATCTGATTGTCATTCGTTCCCGCGCATCGTCTGCGTCGCGTACTGCATGGGGATCGTGAAGAAGATGATTATCATAAAGCATCAGTAGATCAGAAGTGAAGCTATCGGTTGTATGATATAATTCGCAAGGCTGAATGGTTCGCGGAGTCCCACTATTCTCGAAGATCATCATCGTACATGTCAAAGGACGGTTAGAAAGCTGAATTGTGCCATCAGCGGCATTGAATTTAAACGAGCCAATATGAGGCTGTGGAAGCCGAGCAAGGGACAGCATGATCTGTGACATGCCCCGAAATAGGCGAAGTTGTCGGTCTGCGTCATGCATATATTGAGTCCATGTATTTGAAAGCATCGTTCCTGTTTCGGGTCCAATGTATTCCAAGAGCATGTAGGCAAATCCGATTGCCGGGGCCGAATCGTTACGGGTGTAATTGGAGAGCAATGGCCAGCGAAGAAGACGAAAAATCCATCTCCAAATCCAGCGGCAAACCCTGTAATGGGCTGGTCGCTGCGCGATATATGTGAACTAGGTGGAAACGAAATTATCAGTACAGATAGCGCTCGGACGAAGATGATGTGGGGAGAACAAACATGTCCAGCGCTAATGAAGCCAAAGGCATACAGGCTTGGTATCCTGATATCGGCGCAATGCTCTTGCATCCAGATATATGTGGCCACCTCGCAGTTCAGCTTCTCATCGATCGTACCAGGATATTGTTGCTCAGCAAGCTTGTGTGGCATGGGGCACCGAAAAATCAACCTTCCGGTGAACCTGTCTGACTCTACCTCAATCATAACACAAACATTGAAGCCGCCTTGCAGCCACGATTCAGGCGGTAGGATGAGGCAAATATCATCTTTGCGCAGGCGTAGATGATGCCTGACCGTAGCTTGGATCAAGTCCCTGTGGTTCCAAAGCCGACGCCTGAAGTGCTCGGCCTCATTCTGGTATCGGAAGGAAAGGAGAAGATTGGTTTCATCTTTCGCAGCCGATTCAAGTGACCAAAGTCTGTTGTGTAAAGATAGGTGCCGAACCATGATTAAATTGCGTGGCAGACTGAATTGTTCGGGTTCGGTCAACAAAGAAGGAAGCGGCTGGTCATGTGAAAGCTCACTCCCGTGACCTCGGTCGCGACTTTGTCTAGCAGCTGACCAGTTTCATTGAGCTAGGACTGACCTTCTCGATTCTAGGGGAAAGGAAGACGTACAAAGGCGGCGTTGTGGCAGTTCCCGATGCCACGAACGAAGGCAGAGGTATTACATCACGTGATTTATCACAGGACCAAGACTCCGTGAAGTCTCGCCTGTAAGCGCCGTCTGGACATCCCGACAAACATACGGTCATCTATCTATTCGTAACGACCAATGGTTAGGTTTCGGATAGCGCCTTGTCGCAGGGCACTTCGCAGCTCAACGAATGGTTGGTATTGATGGACGCTCCGGCGCCAGCTGGGGTTCAGAGCCCGATGGCCTTTAATTAGCGTTCATCTACTCGCGATCCCAACTGTGCATTTAAATACTTCGTTCCGTCACAACGCGATCCATGTCAATCACTCACAGACGATGGTGCCACAGGACCCTACGCGCAATCGGCTGCCAAACACTGGAAAACGTAAAAATCGACACTTGTCCTGCCCGAGCTCGTTGTTCCCGGACGCCGAAACAGCTCACGGCTCATCAAAGCGAATCAAACTCGACCATTCAACTATTCCACCACCTTCCTTCTGGGACAGGTTATCGATAGTTCCGCTTTGTCCGAGTGCCTTGCAAGAGCTAAACCGACGAAACGAACAGCAAATAACCGGCGAGAAACGCGACGGCACCGCTTCTGACCCGAAAGTCAGAAGCAGCCGGCGCCTTCGTGCGAAACGAGTAATTGAGGACAAGCTTCGTCAACGAAAACAACTAGACCATTCTCTTCTTTCCCCAACGCGATTGAAGCAGATTAAACGGTTTGCGGACGACGGTGGCCCTGACCTCACCGACCTGCGAGGGGTGAGCAGCCCCGCCTTGCGTCCATCTGCCGAGCTAACATGTAATAGTACCTTGCTCGACAAGAAGACCTAATGAGCTCCAGCCAATCGAGCCTCGGGCGACGAAAACGTGGTTCTCAGTCACCAGTCAAGCGTGACTCGTCAAATACTACAACGACCCGTAGTATAAGACCACACGATCGAGCTTTTCAGCAGCACCTCACGGACCATAATATCTTGCTAGACGGATACGAGTATCCCGGTGGCCGTGTACCACCTGAACCTGAGAATATTGAATTGATCGTGGAAGCACTTGCTCAGCCTAGGCCGTCCTTGTCTCCATCTCAGCTCCCAAAAGCAACATTTCGAGAATTTAAGCGGGCCGATGACCATGCGACGAAGGAAAACAAAGTCATATCAAAGGTCATTCCTATAATTGAAGGATCCGTCGGCGATAGTAAATGCACTGAAGGCGATGTGCTATTTGCGAACCTAGATCCACTTACGGATGGCACGATTGTCCATGGCAAGCCAGATTTATATTACGGAGCACGGCCCGAGGAGCTTGACCGACAAGTACGACGTGAATTACAGGGCCATATCATTCCTTCTACCCAGCATGATCTACCCATCGCCCCAAATATGTTCCTCGAAGTTAAAAGCTCGGAAGGGTCGGCAGCTGTTGCCAAACGTCAACTTGCTTATGATATGGCATTAGGAGCGCGAGGTCAGCAGACTCTTCGTTCATATGGAGCTTCAGAGCCCGTCTTCGATAACAAAGCATACACAGTTGGCTACACATACCAGGATGGGCAACTCAAGATGTACGCTACTCATCTGGCACCACCGTCTTCGCCAGGGCGAGAGCCAACATATGTCATGACCCAGGTCGGAGCATTTGCCATGACCAATAACATAGACACATTCCGTCAGGGCGCTGCTGCGTATCGGAACGGCAGAGATTGGGCAAAGAAGGAGAGAGATGAAGCAATTGCGCTTGCCAACAAGGTGGTCAGGGGCGGAGCTGGCAGCCCAGGTCCAAACATTGCAAGCGCGACATCCACTACAAACACAGAATGCACTAGCCAAGATGCTGATACGAATCACGAATCGTGCGGCACCATGTCTTCATACATCTCTGACAGTTCTGCAGGCGCATTGGGCGCGGTTTTGTCGGACATTCCGTCCCCAGAGAAACAAATACCGCCTTCCACAGCGAGTCAATCAGTTGGCCCAGATGAAGTGCCGGTGTTAGCTCCGACCATCTTGTCGCGTGTGTCTGAAACGCTGACGAAGTGGTCTAGACCTAGGTGGCGAGTGTGATTATGCATACTGCCATTACGAAACACATGACTTTCTCGTCTTGATTCTCCAGCCATGTGAAATACGATGCCATAATGAGCTATCGTGTCACTGGCGAGGCCCAGTGTTAATATCAGAAGTCAGTTACAGGCGTTTTCCTATGTCTCGTCGGAAAAGAGGTTTATTTTCTACCTAGGAGTGTTTCACATCAGATCCTTGCAGTTGTTCTTTGATGCCTGCTGTGTTCACGTCCTGCCCGTCAATGTATTCAGCTTCGTATAATTGGACTCCTGCTTGCATCTCTATATCCATGCAACTTGTATAAAGCTCTGGCTTTCCGCCTGGCAAGCCGACGCCAGGGGTGCTCGGCCAGTCCCAAACCCAATATATCGTATACCAAGCTGGATAAGGTATATGTAATGGGAGTCTAAAGTCATTCTGACACCAAAGGTCAGCTCCTTAGGGATCCATCGCCACCTTGCGATACCGTTGTTGCCTCTCTTTAGATATCACACCGCTACTGATCTAATAGCACTGTTTGTCGTCGAATAGTCGAGTTACAAGAAGTTGACCGCGCTAATCCCCGCCTGTTCCTTGGCGGTTCTAGACCTTATGGATTGAGCTTAGCGAATCGTCCTGTTAAGGGTGGAGAGTGCTATAAATGTAGACATCCCGTATCGCTTCAGAAGAGGTCAAAAATTCCACCTCAGAAGCGGCAACGTACCTATCTGGCTGATGGTTTCGCTGCTCCATCTGGCTGCTTCCGTCTACATTGTATCGAAATACAACGAATGCTACTATCTCCGCCCGTCAGTTCTTTGCCTCGTCAAGATTTCGACATGCTTCCTCTATGGCGCTCGACTTGGTCAAGGGAGTAGACGTCCGTGCTATAAGGCGATGGCCATCCCGGGATCAAAGTCGTGGGCGTTACTAAATTTTCTCCTCTTCGCCTTTGGCGTTGCATTATTGCCTGGTAGTACGTATCCCCGTTGGTTAGCCACCAACCTCACGCCGTTCCGCACCAGCTCCGCAGTATAATGTGTGTGGCCAAATACCCAGACTTTGATGCCATGCCAGCCTGGTTGGCAGAGAAGATCAGTCGCGAATGCGGGCACCCAAGCATTGTTAGATTGTTCGGGTCGAGAAGTACCCTCCACGCAGGGCGCATGGTGTGTTGCTACTAGAAGCTGTCTTTTCTGCGGCGCCTCTCTTGCTTGAGCAATTTGCTGGCGGAGCCACGAAACCTCCAAGGTGTGAACTTCGTTGTGTTTCCGGGCAGTCCACCCGGCTATTTTCTTGAAATCATTCATCTTCGACTCAATGAGATTGGATGCTTCCTCTGGGATTGCAGACCACAGTGTGCAGCCGATGATTGTCAGGGCGGAATTCGGGTCGTCCCATCGGGTTTTGTCCAGGAGAATGAGTGTATTGACAAGTAATGGTTCATTCACCAAACGTCGCGCTTCGTCAAGCCCTGAGTCATAATCCAGACCATAAAATTCGTGATTCCCCAGCACCAAGAAAATCCTTTCATATCGGGATACCTGCCGTTCAAGGAACTTTAGGTATCCATCGTAGTCAATGAGCCGTCCGATATCTCCACCCAAGAGCAGATACGAGGCGGAGACAGGGAATGTATATGATGAGTACTGTTGGCCGACCTCGAGATGCAGATCTGAAAGGATTTGAACTCGGGGGCGCTGAAAGCAGCGCTGGCGTCTGACAATACTTAACAATGTCTTCATTCTGAGTTCGGATACAGGAAAGGAAAACGAGGACGGCTTGTACGAAACGCTTGTGTCTTAAGCGCCGAAGCTCGCGGTGGCAAGCGATTGGCGATCGGGTCTCCCGAGTGGGGCTGCTAGTTGCAATAAAAGGGGCGGCAGACAGGGACCTTCAGAAGCATCTGCATCACAACCTTTTCACAATGGACTTGACGCCAATAAAAGTCGCCTCCATAATATTGAAACACCACAGCATTTCGATGTGCATCACCGGTGAATTGGCACTGAATTACTACAACGTGCCCCGCGTCTGTCATGTTAGTCCTCTCGTTTCTTCAGCATATCCTCCGCAAAACTTACCATATCCAGGATTTGGAGATATGCGTATTGAAGTCGAGCTCTCAGGTGGCGGTTAGCCTCTTATGCTCCACTGGGTTGTTCAATTCATGCGACTTGGACGATGATTCCAATAATTACACTGAGTACAAGCGTGACATTCCGCGGGTACGGACCACGTACTGGTGCCCACCACAGACCATTGTCATATTTGATGCTGCTTTTCTCGGCTTCGATGCTTTGGAGGATATATTTGTTCCGCCCATTGATGGGCAGACTATTCACATCAGCAAAGAAATTCTGCTGAATCGCGACGATATTGCAAATCTGCATTTACCTCGTCTACCAGCTTTCCTCAAGGGCCTAGCAAGGAGATATTTAGATACGAGGGACGATGTAGCCATGATAGCAGTCGAGCAGCTCGTCGATGGCATGAATATCGATGAGTTTTGGGTTGAAACACAGCTTAAGGGTTCCGATGCTGCTCTTCTGGATCTGGTACTAAGCCAGGTTAGGAGTAAGAAGTCCAGGATAGATTACTACACGGAGAACAAAATCACCTGCTTCATTTCCGACGAGGACGAGGCTAAGAAGGTACGACTAATCCCTGGATTTGAATGAGCGGCCGTTACAGATGGTCGGGTCGGCACAAACTGCAAGGTTCGCGTCTAGTATATCGTGGGCAATCACCCCATCGGCCGGGAAACGGCCCGGCTACTGCCAAGTTGGCATTCCCAAAATATCACTCGTAAGATCAGAATTTATGACGTAATTTGTTCCAATCAGTAGAGCTCCAAATTGATTTAAGAGATGAATCTAGTAAAGAAGATTAGCTTTTAACTTTAAGATAAAACCGGCTAGGCTCACTTACTGCTCCTAGTTCGCCCATATCCTCTCCCGACGCTGTATAGTACTCTTATCCACGTGGTTGTTCTTGTCCAGTGGCGACGCTTCATATTATGCTAGCTAAGCTAAAGCCGTTTCCACGTCAAACTAACGCATATGCGGCCGCCGAAAAATGGCTGGTTCAGGAGCCTGATGCACCATGATGATGATGATGATGATGATGATGATAATGATAGCTGATTGAGAGTGAGATCTAATGCCAAGTCGATTCGCCAGCAGATAAGCTTATGGAAGGAGAGGAGAGGAGTAGAAAGGCAGGCAGATGGGAGAATAATGAAGGAGGGTTAGAAGCTGGATGATCTTTCATAAGCGGACAGCCTGGTTATAGGAGAGCGGAGCGACAAATGAAGGCATAGATAGAGCTAATAGTAACAGCCGCCTCTTATCCGCTCCGCCTCCTGAGCCTCCCCTGAGCCTTGTCTATGATCCTGGCTATATAAGCAAATGCGGCTGAGGGCTAGTAGATTAGGAGGAGACTGAAAAATAATCCCGCTATTTGCCCGCTATCGCCCGCTGGTAGAAGGGCGGGTTTAGAGGGGGCGTAGGCAGTGCTTTAACACTGCTCTAGAGCTGCGAGAACATGGGCTGAAAAATGGAGGTAAGATAAAGGGGCGTGATAAGAATTGACGGCGGTTTAGGGTGTAAGCAACGACAAAGCGCTTCGGTATTGGCGCAAAATAGGTAATGGAGGTTAACTAAAGTTAAATGGGTCGTAAGCGCTGAGCTGGACGGAAGAGGAAATGCAGACGGAGTGGTGGGGCTGCGGCAAAACGTCAGGTTAGTCGCATGAAAATGATAGGGATCCCGTCCGCTCTCCCATAGTCAAGCTCGTGAGGGGCAGATTAGTAGTTGGGTTGGTGACGACCAGCGAACACCGGCTGTTGTATGTTTTTTGCCCTTTATATCAACACATCCTTGCATTCTTTAGCCAATTCAATTTCAATTCTGTTCTTTGGGGTTTTTGGTCCATTTCGATTCACTTGCTGCACGTGCTAATAATAGTGATGGAGCCAGGTGAGATCTCCACTCTTGCAGAGCATCAAAGCTAAGCAGAGGCGGCTACTAAGAGTGTCAAAAGTGCGCTATAGTACTATCTAGCTAAGTTAGGTACTTCTAATATATTATATCTACCGTTATCTTAAGGAGGGTCTTATCTTTATTAATACGGTTAATGCAGCGTTATTAGAGCCCTTACCCTAACACACCCCCCTAGCTAATAATCCAAATAAAGCTATAAGTTAAGTAGGATCTTAATTAGTCTCTAGTGTTTTCAGAGCCCTCACCCTGACAAAGAGACATGTTTGGGGCTTCACCAGAAATGGGAATCAACATCATTCCATTTATTACACAAGTGTCAATACAAGTTATTATTCGAGTTGTAATATGAGTTGCTTATACTTCCACTGGACAGGCTGGGATATCTCGGTATTGTGGCATTTTCGGTGTCGTTCACCCCTTCCTAGACCACGTTCATTTCATTGCAATGACAACTTAAGCTCATCAAGTAGGGAAGCATTTGAGCGGTCTCGGCTCCACAAAGCCAACCAGACGATCCAAGAAGCAAAGGAGTTGACCACGCTTCATCCAATTATTACGCCACACAGTCTATTGATCTTCATCAGCGCAAAAGGCTGCAGCAAGCTCAGCAATATCGCCTGCTACGGCTCCTGCACTGGGCTTGTGGCTTGCCATGACCTACGGGTACGGTGATGGGTTGTAAGAAGGATTAACTTGGTAAAAGAGACGTAGCGACTCATTGGTGGCTGAACGACGGGACATGCGAGGCAATGGTGAAACGATGGACGCGGAAAGCAGATTCGTATTCTGCCGGCAAGCGGTGCAAAGCGGTGCAAAGCGGTGGTGGAATCGATATGATACAGTGTCTTGGGTCTTGGATAGTTCTGGATGGTTCAGGATAATCATGTTCCTTCGTCCCCTGCATCGCCGTGAGGTTTTGCTTGACTAGCTTCGAGACCTTGTCGGGCCCACGAAAAGGTGGCTCTGACTCGGTGCTAGTAGAATGATCATTTCTTGTCTCCAAGAAAGCCTTCTCAGAAGCGCGTTGGCAATGTGATGTAACCCGTAACCTTGGTACTTGCTTGGATGTGCCATGAACAACGTTGATACTCAAGCCAGAAAGCTTCATGTATGTCGTCTCATCTTGCTTTCCTTTCCAGCGAACTTGCACACTTGCACCTTGGTACGGAGTACTTGACCGGCACTCGTCATCTTGCATGATCGACCAGACGCTTGGACTGCGCTGCCCTAATAATAAAGTCCCCAGCCCGTATGCCCGTCTGCTCGTCTGCCCGTTGTTTGCCACCAGACACACCAGGCCAGGCGTCCTTGGCGTCGATCGGGCCGTTACAGTACGTTGCCAGTCCAGGAGCTGCCTGCAGCCGCCTGCATAAGCTGCCTGCATAAGCTGCCTGCATATCGCTGCCTGCATATCGCTGCCCCTGTCTCATCCACTCCAGCCCCAGGCGGCTGACCAAGTGACTACCGACACGCTCGCAGCCTGGGCCTCCGTCGTACTGCCTCAAGTCAGCTCAGCCTTCCACCACCGATCGCTTCTCCTCAACCAGGAGGAGCAAGAACAGCTGAAGCTAGTGCTGCTTCATCCTGTGTATTCTTCAAAATCCCCCTCCCCGCATCTCCCTCCATCCAGGTTGAGCCTACCCGAACTTGCCACATTACACCACCGTCCGACCATCTACTGCCATCAAGGTGCGCTGTGTTGGTATTGTCAACAAGTCGAGTCGGCGGTGATCAGCATCCATCACCAGCACCTCTAGCGTTCGATCATCGTCACGTCTTTAATCAGGTTGTTGTATACAATTCATTGACACTCACGACACACGCTTCAGCGAATATGTTTGCCACGCAGCAGTATCTCGATGCGGTGAACTCGGGACGGAAGCGAATCCGTGATGACGAAGACTCCGTCAACGCCGCTACTGGATTCGGAGAGCACAGAAATGTAAGTGCAATCAAGCTCATACTCTCAGATTGGTCAACTACAGCTGCTTACAGCCTACCAGAAACGTCTCCAATCTCTCCCGCTCCGAAACTCAACCCGAGCTCCTCAGCAGCCCCTGCCTCACGCCATTGTGCCGCTGAACGCGAGCCCAGCCGAAGCAGGGCCTCGTCATACTATAGATGCATGGGCCTCAAACTTAATGAACAACTCCAGCTGTCAGTCAGATGCTGAAATGGACATGACGGATACGATACAGTCAACCCCTTCAGGTCATGACGGATCTGCAGCCTTCTCGGCAACTCAGCAAGACCGTTCAGCCGGGCGAATGCCCACGCCAATCCACCCGAGCTTTGCAGCACAAGTAAGGGGACAGAATGGCGGATGGGCTCCAGCACAGGTGAACACGGGGCCCAATGGCGTCGTCAATCTCGGCCATCAATTCAATGGCTTCTCTCAAAACGAGTGCGTGCCAAGAGCAATGAACGGTGATGCGGAGTGGCATGTGCTGCAGAATAATCGACGTCTGCCGTCGCCAATTTCCGAAGTTGGTGATTCCGGCATGAATGGCCAAGCTTGTGCTTCAAGTGGCATGATGATGGACAATGAGGCTTGTGTGGACGCACAGTCACAGTTTCCAACCCAGTTCCAGTGTTCTTCATCGTGCCAGCCATCACCTACACATGCCATGGAGCATCCTTACGCCGTGATCGATGCCGATAATCATTTGGCTCTAGCACAGCATCCTGATTCTGACGCAGATCCTTCCTCACCATCGCCGGGGCGCAAAGGACACCAGCGCAGCAAACACACGGTCAATTCTTGGACATGGCAACCAGGCATGAAGAAGAGCTTCAGCATAGGCTACCGAACAGACTGTGAAAAATGTAGACTCAAAGTCCCTGGTCATTTCAATCACATTGTTATCACATAGAATGGGATTTCCAAAGCGATTAATATGGCAGATCGGGGGGCTTTTGACGGATCGCGACATGAATCAGCAATGATCGTCTAATTTTCTCGACAACAGCCTGATGGAGAGAACTTAACCATTTGTGCTTTTTCCTGGCACAGCATGGTACTAACCAGCTCGCGTTGCTTGCTGGCTTGCGCAATCAGCCGAACAAGACAGTCGGTCGTGGCAGCCCGGAAAACAAATACGCTACACATATTACTCGGGAAAAATGAAGAAGATCTTTATCTGGAAGCGGGCAGTCCAGATGGGCTCTGACCGCTTTGCCTATTGGCATTGGGCTTGTATCACACTAGCGTTTGTGGTTGGTTTAACTTATCATTTCATACGACGAGCGACAGACATCTCTTTTGTATTTGGGTTCAAAGACTTGCGGCGCATTGGCGATTGGGCTGTTTTTGAAAGGGAAAATCGCTCGAACTAATTTTACAGCAGCTGATCGCGGTCCTGCACAGGATCCTCAGCACACATTCTGTAGATTTGTACCACCATTGAAATTGGAATCATGATCTCTTTCCACACAGTCCCTCAGAAGTACATTTAATCACAAGAACGTTTGATGTAATAAACTCCGAATACGACACTTTTTTTCAAAGGGGGATAACTTTACGGAGGCGTAGGATGGCGAGCTTCTTCCCATAATGTTGCAAGTTAAAATGACTCCTCACGCCAATATAATGCACTATCCGTCTTCAAAGTATGGTACAAGTTTCGTTTTCCGCCCCGTTGCCATGCCTCGCTAGATTACAGAGTATATGTAATGAACAATATCCCTCCTCCGTCCATATTACATCTGGCGACCATCTCGTCTACCACGGCCACCACCCTCGCTTTTCTAGCTTCGACGCTGAGCTGCCTGTCTCGAGACCCAATTGATCCAGGCTTCCACCCTTAATCTGAGCCTGTTTCTCGGCTTCCCAGACATCTCTGACCTTTGCCTCGATCGACTGGACTACACCACTCTCTGCGGCCTGTTCTGCAGTTGTGGACGAAGACTCAGCCGCCTTTGAGCCACCGAACAACCCAGAAACGACGCCCATTACACCTCTTCCTTCCTGCTGACTCTTCTTCTTCTCTTGTTCCCCCGCCCTCGAGAACGTAGGCTTGATGTGCTCTTCAAAGTGCGTTCTGTGCTCAGGGGGTGAGAGCAAAGGTGGCAGCTTGACGCCCTTCTCTTGCGCTTCGCGGTTGGCTTCCTCCACAAGCAGGATCTGGTCCTCGGTAGCATCGCCCTTGAGGTAGGCTATGCGGGCGGCGGCGAGGGAGTCGGCTTCGATCTTATTTTGGGCTTCGAGCCACTCGGCGCGGCGGGCACGGTTGTACTGAAGCATGTCCCAGACGGAGTAGACGCTCACAACACCAGCGACAGCTATATATACATCGTTATCATGGTGAGCTCCCGTGCTCGAAGTTGACTGCTCCGGATTTCATGGGCGGCAACATACCCGTGAAAATGACGATGCCTCCCACGGTCCACCGATGCGCAACATCCAGGAACCTTCTCGACACATCAACCACACGGTCTGTGCGACTGATTTGCGCCTTTTGCGCCGCAATGTGCGCCCGTCTCAACCGCTGGACTCTCTGTTCAGGTGTCTCTCCGGGAATTCTTGGCGATGGATTCGGCGCAGCGGAGGCGGACGCTCTGCCGGCGGGGGCGGCGCCAGCAGTTTTGGAAGTGGCGTGAGGAATGGTTGATGTGAAGCGGGTTGCGTCCTTGACGCTTCGGGGCCCCATTCTGAAAGACATTGTGAAGGGACGCTTGACACGGGATGAATTGTCAATTGTGATTTGCGTGGGCAGGATGGCTGCCGTGAGAGAATGGATGGGCCTCTTGCCTCTTATTGTCGATGGATTTTTTGGGGGATGGATGGGCGGCAGCTTACATAGTGGTGAATTTGAGGACTGTGATTGGAGCGGGAAATACTCGGGGGTACAAGTTCCAGGGGTACTGGCAGAAGTGGGAAATCATGAGGCAAACAAACAGAATGCTGAAAATCACGAATTTGGAGGATCAAAACACAGGTTGGAAGAACATTATTGAGATTTGGTAATCATGACTGTGAAGCTTGGATAGCTATCTACTTTCAGGTATATTGGGATTGTCTGCGGTGAGAGAGACCTCGACCTGGACTAGACGCGCTCGAAGGAGTCGTTCACTTGGTGACAGAAGAGAACGAAATTGAAATCAAAACTCGAGCAGACCATGCAACGAAAGCATTTGAGTCCTGAACAAGAAAATGTACAGGTAAGGAACACCACGGTATCTGGTGTCGGCATGGGTGAAGACAAGACATCACATCTGATCCTTCCGGGGAGAAGGCAATTGCCGAGTAAGATCCTAGTTCAAATCCAAATCTGCCACTACCTGGAGAAAATGTTTGGTCCATTACCTCCGAATAGGACCACGAATTGTCAAAAGTGGGAGCGACGAAGAACTAGGGGAGAATTTGATGTAAATAAACATGGGTTAGTTGTTGGATCTGGGAAAGATTTTCGCCACGCACGTCTTCTTCGCGACGCTGCTCGAAGCAACGATCACAATGAAAAACAGTAGAAGAAATCAAAAATTCCGCCTCCCATGGCCCCGAAGGACAATGGAGCAAGGAAACGACTCCGCGTTGTGCAATGCAGGCCTTCCATGCTGAATCCCCCGAATCTTGATCTGGGGAATTCGAAACAAGGTAAGTATGAAGAAGAAGAGAAAAAAGTTTGAAAGCTCAGCACCATCCGCTTTGTTTTATAGCTCTTTCTTCATGCCTGGGGCACTAACTTTGGCCACAGCCGATCAGGCATCAAACCGGAGCGAATCGTCCGGGAGCACGTGACCCACACATTTGTCGCCCATTTCTCGCTTCCGGCGCATTGGAGCAGGGCACACCCCACCTGGTACGTATCTTCCGTAGGGCACGAAAACCCTCAAGACAATTTGTCGAGCCCTCTCTCTTCCTCCCCAAATTTCAACGCCTTACCGAACATCGACAACCGGAGCGAAGTGTGATCGCAAGCAGGCACAATGGTACGCATCAACCGTCGAATTGGCAACAATACTTGCATGATCAGGATTCAGCATCATTGCTAACGAAATTATTTATCCTCCAGGCGATCAAGCACAACCAGAAGATTGTCAACAACCGTGAGATTCTACCCGCAAACTCTCGACCGACCATGATGTTAGGATTGGACAACCGACTGACTTGCATTTGATAGACTTCCGCAAGGATTGGCAGAGACGGGTTCGCACCCACTTTGATCAGGTATGCGATATATCTGACCCGAGACTCGATTTGCTCTCTTCCTGTCCCAGATGCCGCGAAACGTATAGTTGGGGAACGGTCACCATTAACAAATTATTCATGTGACAGCCCGGAAAGAAGGTCTCCCGCCGCGTCGCCCGTCAGGCCAAGGCTGCAGCTCTGGCTCCCCGCCCCGTCGACACGCTGCGTCCCATTGTCCGATGCCCTACCATTAAGTACAACCGCAAGGTGCGCGCCGGCCGCGGTTTCACCCTGACCGAGCTCAAGGTACGATATGAACCTGCAATACACGACCATCCACCTCCCTATCCGATTTGGCCACGGGTTCAAATTGGAAACACAAGGAGCGAACGGGACATTTCCAGGATCGGGTGGCCGAGAGGGCGGCATGGCTCTTGATTTGCGAACTGAACATTTTTCTAACTTTTACTTGAACAGGAGGCTGGCATTGCCCGACCTCTGGCCCGCACCATCGGTATCTCGGTCGACCACCGCCGCCAGAATCTCTCCGAGGAGAGCTTGGCCATCAACGTGGCCCGCCTCAAGGCCTACAGGGAGCGCCTCATCTTGCTTCCTCGCAAGTCCAACGCCCCCAAGAAGGGGGACACCAAGACAGACTTAACCAAGGTCAACAAGGCCGCCACAATTTCTTCCGTCCTGCCCATTGCCCCCACCGACCTTGCCGTCAAGGAGATCAAGAAGAGCGAGATGCCCAAGCCCATCGAGGGTGGTGCCTACACCGCTCTGCGTACCGCACGAAGCAACAAGCGATACCAGGGTGCCCGTGAGAAGCGTGCTAAGGATAAGGCTGAGGCTGAGAGCGCTTCTAAGAAATAAATTAGCAAAAAGGGAACTGGTGTTTGAGTGTTTTTTGCTCTTTGTGCGTCTCTTGGGAAGTGTCCAACGTCGGTTCAAGACTCTATTAGAAGGGAGTTCTTGGCCCGGTTCATGTGGAGAAGATACTCTAGGTCCAGGTCAAAAATATTATTGCATGATCAACCGGCTTTGCCTTGTAGTAGTGAGCCTTTTTAATTTTTTTTATTTTTTCGCCAATAGAAGCATAACGTGTTTTTTTTGGAGGTGGGATCAAGACACTATTGCTCGTGTAATCGAGATGGAATTTATGTGACGGACAGGTCTGAAAGTCTATCCTGTAGTCCGTAGAGACGATGACATACGTTGCACAGGCAACCAGGCCTACTGCTATAAATCTATGTTTTCTGCTCGTCGATCCCGGACAACGCGCCGAGTTCCATGACGCATCAATCCTTGCAGAAATGCACACTTCTCAGGTGCTAAAGTGCTTTCCCCGAGCTTGACCAGCTCGGTGCACAAGATGAGCGCATTCTCCGCATCCACCTTGGCCATACTCGCCTTCTGCTTGGGGTCGACCTGCTGAGGCTCAAGTTGCTGGCTGGAGGCTGCAGAGGTCACTTGTACTTGCACCGTGGAGTCTGCCGTCGATTCCTCTTCCAGTTCGACTGCATCCTCCTCCTTGCTCTCTGCCTTCCGCGCCGTCAAAGTTTCCGTCAAAACTGCCTCGGCGGCCGCATCATCCAACAGTGATAGAACAACAGCAGCGCCATCACTCGACCGTGACATGAGAGCGAAGACAAACCACGCTTCAGATCTCAAAGAAGGCCATTTGTCTTGGGTAATCAGAAACCTCAGTGGGTTTTGTACCGCATGGCTGGCGTAAAACGCACTTCTCAAATTTTCTTCACCCACTTTCGACACAGATCTTGTGCCGACGAGCGAGGCCTCGGGGAAAATGTCAGACACTGGTGTGGAGTGAAGTACTCGACAGATACCAGCTACACATCGCGCTGCCTCGAGCCGTGTTGGTTCTGCGTCCGATCGTCCGTATAATAATATGATGCTCTTGGCACCCGTCTGCTCATTGTCACCGGATTTGGCTGAAGAGGATTCCAAAGGTGTGCAGATTTGCCGAACGTTGGAAGGGCAGTTGAGAAGCAGTAGCCTCGTCAGAGAGACAGCTGCGAATTGTATTTGTGGCAATGTATCGAGAGAGTACAATCTTGGCAGACACTGTGGAAGCAACAAGTCTTTGAGCTGTGATTTGTTGCCCGGGGGGATCGCGAGGTTTTTGAGGAAAGAGCAGGCGGCATGGAGAAGTTGTGGATCCGTGACATCAGAATTAGACAACAGCTTCACCAATGGCTCCTGTGCCCTGTAGTCCTCCACCAACGCAATGGACGCAGCGTCGGAACGAGAAATGTTGCCCAGGGCCAGGCATGCAGCTGATTGGAGAAAGAGGTTGTTGCCACGGATCCAGTCCAGCAAAGTCTGAGGAACATCATGGGAGAGGGGATATGAGGGAGCAAATGAGTTGTTTCCAGAGACGTCGGCCAAAGCAGAGAGTAACGAAGACCGCAACTGCTTCATTTGCGCAACAACATCCTCGTCATGGATATCATCGATAGCAAACCCCACATGCGTGTGGTAAAATGCATCCATGAGCAAGGGCACTTGATTGTCCGAGATCAAGCTAGATTGGAAAGTCTCACAAGCGAGATAAGCCAAAGCCACGGCTACGAGACTGATGAAATCTTCGACATGTGCTTTTACTGCAGGCTGAGTGGCCAATGTAAGAAGAACGCGCACCGTGGCTGGGTCAGCAGCAGCAGAGGCTTCTCCTTCCTGGGAAACGAGAAGAGATAGAATCTTGCAGATGTAGGGCACGAACGGCGCGTACTTGGAAATGTGTGGTAACGACAATAGACCGACGAGCTGCTTGCCTAGATGAGCTTTGGAGGCAAGGCTCTGAGCAGGTTCTGCACCTTGTTAGCGACTTCTTTTGCACTTGTGTTCGCAAGTATTCAGGAGTCTCACCATAGTCTACCAGAATGTTGTATATAACAGGTATGTTAAATGGTATTAGATTTTCGTCAGCCACATGTTTCGTGATTGACAATAAGCGATCCTTTTCGACGACACGAGCTCGATTCTCGTTGGTGTCCGCACAGGAGTTTCCTATTAGACGGAGGGCATGAATGTGCAGTTTCGGTCTCAGATGGCCTTCCGCGAGGAGGGTGACGAAGAATTCTAAAATGCCTGAGTTCCCATAAGGCAGACGCCATGCGACTGTTGTACCGGTAAGCTACGCTCCCCCACGCAGAGCAGTGTGAAGAGAAGAATAAATCGCTTCAACAAGACGCAGCTCGTTCGCAGTGAGTTTGAGAATAATTCATCTTGCAATCAATGAAGAGTGAGAAGGAATTTCATAGTTTAGAAAAACTCACCATCGCGACTTCCATCACCTAGTTTCTCTGCTATCGAATCCAGCTCCTCAGACTTGGTGGACCACAAATCCTTGCAAGAAGACAAGACCGCAGCAAGCAAGTCAGTCCTTTCTTGGAGAATATTATCTATGTCCGAGACCGAATCTGCCTCTACTCGTCCACGGCTGCTGCCATGCTCTTGGAGAAGAACAGCAACTTCCCGGGAAGTCATTATGGCTGTCTCACTGTCTGTTGGTTTACAATTTGAACCAAGTCCTGGTCTGAGGTCTGAGTGGGCACTTGGGCTTTCTCACAAGTCTCCACTGTGGTTGGGGTGCATAAGCGGGACATCCAAAAAAAACAATTGACGAAAAAAAAAAAAAATTCAACTGCACGAAGGAACATGAAATCCTGGCCTGTCTCTCTACTCATACGGAGTGTATCGTTCATATAGCCAGAACAGACCGAAAATACTGAGCACTTGCAAAGCATTTACATACTGAGTACTCCGTACACCCCACTGTACATCTCCCCAACACAGACTCTAGTGGACGGCAGAAGCACGGCTAAACCCGCATCTACCCCAAATTGTTCCGACCACGGAAGCATTCGCCGGAATAGCGCCGCGGCAAAAAAAAAAAAACAACCACCGTCGCTCGCAAACCTCACGCTCGGTGTCTTGACGTAAGCAAGGGACATTCTCCCAAGGCGTTGCCCATTCACTGCATCTCCAAGGGCTTCACCCGTCTCGAGAACCCAGATAGCCAGTGACTCGAGCCACTTGGCTGACAATCATCTCACAATGGTACGTACGTATCCTAACGGGGGGCTCCTTTCCCGATGCGACGACGACATATTAGCTTCATCATGGCCTTACCTTGCAGCGTTCTTGCAGCGCTCAGCAACTCGACGACGACAACGGTCTCTTTCACGGCGGCCCCGTACTAACATGATCACCTACAGGCACACCGGTTTGTCTTCACAGCCTTCCTTACAGGCTCCCGAATCCTTGGCCGGTCCTTCATGGCAGCATACAAACAAGCCCAGGCCGCATCGCAATATCAGCGCGCGGCTGCCAAAGCCGGCGGCGGCGGCGGCGGCGGCTCCTCAGCGGGCGCTTCGCTCTCATCCGGCATGACACTAGACGAGGCCTGCAAGATCCTGAACGTCAAGCCCCCCGCCGGCGGTCAAGCCAATGTAGAGGAGGTCCTCGAGCGATACAAGCGGCTCTTTGACGCCAACGAGCCCCAAAACGGCGGCAGCTTCTAC
Source organism: Epichloe elymi (assembly GCA_023658475.1). Taxonomy (NCBI): domain Eukaryota; kingdom Fungi; phylum Ascomycota; class Sordariomycetes; order Hypocreales; family Clavicipitaceae; genus Epichloe; species Epichloe elymi. The sequence goes on along the minus strand of CP098278.1, from coordinate 1,581,525 downwards.
CTGCAGAGCAAGATTGTGCGCGCAAAGGAGAGATTCGAGCGTGAACTGGGGCCTCTGCGTGAAAAGGCCGAGCAAGAAGCCGAGGTGCAGCAAGGATGGAAACCAAAGGTTTACAAGGACAAATAAGGGAATATCGCCCCTTCCCCTTTTCATCGAGCAGCTCCAATGCCGTCCTTGATCCATTCGAAACGCACGGTTTGATCAATCAATGACGCATTCAAAAACTCTTGAACATTGGCAAAAAAAAAAACCCTGCAGCATGGTTACAAAACTTTATTCAACTATGCAATCGCGGAAAATAAAAACACGGCGCACCCACCTGGCAACAAACCAAGTCGGGGCTGCCATGGGGAACGACAACACCATGGAAGAAGTGTCAACTCCCCCCGTTTTGTATACATGTACATCTTCACTCGACTGCGGCATGGCACGGCGTTTTTGGGGGTTTTTTTTTTTTTTTTGTTACAGGGTGGCACAGACTTTGGGGGACACTTTTGTGAAAAAAAGACATGCACCACTGGGAGATCAATGTTGTAATATAGTGTACTGTATGAGACTTGAGATTTTGTTCCGCTGAGTGGCAGTGTTGTACGACAAGAGTTGCAGCAAGTTGCGGGAAATGGGTGGAGCTACTTGATGTTTCGACGCGAACGGGTATACGTCGACATGCCGAGTAAGCCATGACTTCTTCATAAAAAATTGGGTGAAAACATAAATTGTCCATTGATGACTTATTCCGAGCACGACGTTCGGCCTGGTGGAACATGATTAGTCAATAGTGTACGGATTACAACCGAAGTGCGGTGCGTTGCAACTGGCCCACGGCAATAGGGTAGCGCGTTATGACGTCTATTGTGGGGAATCAAGATTGCCTACACATGTACTCGGTTAGATCCCCACTACCGCTTCCTCCTCACCAACCCCCTCCAGAAATCAAAGCTATTCTCATCACTCTGCAGCGTCCACGTCTTGCCCGTGCCCCTCCCCTCCGCATCCGTCTCCTCGACCTCCAACATGCCCCAGTCCCTCGTGATGCCCAGCACTCTGGCTCCAACACCGCCCTCGGCCTCCAGCGAGATGGCCTGCCCGGTGTGCAGCCAGTGGCGATAATACCTACGCTCCAGCTTCTCGGTGAAGCCCTCGCGTCGAAACTGCGCGTGCAGAGACTCCAAACGCGTGAGTATCCTGGCGAGAAGGGTCTCTATGCGCAGCGGAGACGCGCTGGGTGGTAGTAGGTCGGAAATGGATGTCGTCGGTCGGGGGTTGATGGCGTTGATGCCGATGCCGAGTACGATTTGGTAGGACCCGTCCGAGTAGCCGCACTGAGAGAGGATGCCACCGATTTTGACGTATGTCTTCGACGAGGCTGGCTTTGTGGGATCGAGGGCGTCTTGGGGAGATTGTAATGTTAGCCTGCTGCTTCACTTACATGCTTGTAATAACGCGTTGGCACACCCACCAGCATGGGTTCAGGGAGAGAGAGAGGGGGGGGGGGAGGGAAGGGGAGGGATCTGCCAACTCACAAATGTCATTGGGCCACTTCAACTTGATGGGGAGATTTTCATAGCCCACGTCGTATGATTGGATGGCTTCGACGATGGCAATGGCGGCGATGTATTGAATGAATACTACGGGTCGAGAGGCCGCGAGGTAAGCTGGGTGGTTGATGATGGTAGAGAACATGAGGCCGCCTGGTGGTGCGACCCAAACGTTGGTTCCGCGCCCGCGACCAGCGACTTGGGTTGATGCAGAAAAGGTGAATCCGGTGGGGAGCTTCGCCATGAATTTGGGATTCCTGCTCACGATTTAGTATAGATTGTTCAACGCAGGTTTGTCATTGGCCAGTAGCATTGGCCACGGGAGGAACGAACCTTTCGAGCAGAGAGTTGGTACTGGTGACGACATCACCGTACATCAACACGTTGCCCCAGGTCTCTGCCCCCTCTTCAATCCTCTGGAACCTATCGAGACTAGAATAGTACAGTCCATGGTTGAAGCGGGGCGTCATTTCCGTCGTGGGCGGAGCATTCTCATGAGCGACGATGTGCTTTGTGATTGTGCTGTAGTCGATGATGCCCGTTTCACCGGTAGGATGATGATGATCCCCCGCGCCATGGAGGGCTCGCAGCAAGTCTCGGACAGGGAGCCCATCTTGATCGCTCTGAATGCGAAAGGTGTCGCCCTCGCCCTTGATGTACTCTCCGTTGCTGTTCTCCTTGTCGATGACATCGGCCCAGGCGCACAGCAATTCCGACACGTGGGAACTGTCAACAGCAGAGAGATGTATATCGGACAGGGTCGGCAGTGCCGCGTTCTGGGCGCTCACCTCCAGCCCGAGTTTGCCTAGACAGGCTCCGAGGAAGTTGAAGCGGGCGTCGTCGTCCTCCTGCAGCCTGCTGATGAGGTCTGCGTACCCCGGAATTCCAGGTTGAGGGGACAGATTTGCGGGCGCGAACCTACAAGAGTATATATATCAGTAATGTAGAAAAAGAAGAAGAAGAAGGGGAAAAAAAAGATCAGCTGACGCACTCTGGATGCGGTCCCGATAACAAAGCCAAGCCATCGCCAACACGGCACAGAACAAGCGCCGCCTTGCCATGACCCCCATCCACATCAACATGGTCCTCGTACGACGCCAGGACTTCCACCTTGTTGGGCGGCGTGACCTTTCCGGCGTCGACAAACACGCCGCCCCCGTTGTAGTAGGAGGCAAATGTCTCTGCGAGATTCTCCCTGAAGGCGCCCTCGGTCACTCTCAGAACAGCGGCGCGGGCACCCCTCTCACTGTGATACTCGAACCCCTGGAAAGCACCCCCGCGACACGTACCCGGGAAGAAGCCCAGTTCCCGACCCCCCACGACCTCGAGCGGCTTGTTTCCCACCTCGAACTCGCACCTGCTGCTCCCGTAGTAGGCGCCCGCGCAGAGACCAAGATACGCGCCTCCGCGGCGGACGAACTCGCTGATGCGGCGGTTTCCTTCCCCGTTGAGGACCCGGCAGTAGCCGAGGTCAGCGCCGCCGGGGACCACGAGAAGCGCGCACGTCGGTGCCCAGGGCTCTTTGAGAATGACGGATTCCGAGATGGGGATGACGGCATAGTTTGGTGAGAGGAGACGGCGGAGCGAGTGCATGCATTGCCGGACTGACTCGGATGTGGTGCCGGTGCCTGTATGTGAAGTTGGAGACGTGAGCGACTGAGCGTGTAGACAAGAAAACATGGATTCGCGGAGAAACCAGCTCCTATTACTCCATTTGTTTTGCGGACTTACCCGTGTAAACAAGGACGTTGAGCCGTGTTGGCGTCATGATGGCTCAGGCTCCCCTTTGAACTGGAGAGCAACGGAGATTTTGACGCGTTGGGGGTTCGACAAGTCAATTCTCCCACTTTCACAACAACGCATCGGGAGGGGTCAGGGCAGCCGTCGTGACAAGAGCAAGGCGAGACCAATCGGAAATGGCAAAGGAAGATGCTCGGGATCCCGGCGCGGCGCAGCCCGTAGATGACGATGAGCCGGATGAGTGGTGAGTGGTTTTTTTGTTGTCGGTACCGTCAAACCCCCGACGCTAAGCCGTGGGATGGGATGAGGATGAGTGAAGGTTCCCAGGGAATGCACAGACTGACGCTGGTAGTCGCATAGGGACAAGAGGATATTCAGCACTGGCTGCGCGGGTGAGTTTCCTTTATGATTTGCATAGCGTCTTTGTCGGCGGACAGAGTCTGACGGATCATGTCGGGACAACAGATGAGAACGTGAAGATGACGGACTGCTACTTTGAGAAGAAGGATTGGAGAGCGTGCGCAGCCGAGGTAGGTCTCTGCCTTTTTTTTTAAAAACTTTTTTTTTAACTTTTTTTAAATCTTTTATGCTTTATTGATATAAGACGGCTGGTTGACGAGGAATTTCCTACCCGCAGATGGAAGAGTTCAAGCAGTGCTGGAAGAATCATGGGAACGACCAGCGCACGTCTACCAAAGATGCGTGACTTGTCCAACTCTCGCACCGCGCACCATCACCGCCTTTGTATCAAACAATACCCACGTCAGTTGAACTACTTTATTCACCCTCTATTCTTCGTGTCCTTTGTTGTAAAAAAAAAAGTGCTTTCAACGAAACCCACTCACGTGCCCCCCCTCCCGTATTATGACGGCTTCGTAATATTGCTCTGTCCCTGTACCTTGTGTGGGTCCTCCTCATGTCCCCATTGAAAAAGTGCACAAGACGGCTGCCCCCAATCCCGAACTCGATTCTTCCTATTCTCAACCCCGTCTTCGCCTTCACCGTATACTCGCGACAAGAGCTCGCCCCCCCCCTCCCCCACGCCATGCTCCTCTCCAGACGAGCCGTCTCGGCAGCCGCCCGAGTCGTGCCTCGAACACGAACCCCCTCCACCCTCGTCCGTTTCTATTCCGCAGAGGCAGCATCCCCAGCCCAGGCGACGCCGACGTCTTCAGCAACAAGCTACAAATGGGCAAAGCCCAGCCCTGCCTCGGCCGCCCGTGGCGCCAGCACGAAACCATCCATCATCCCCGAAGCACCAGCCGCGTACGAACCCAAGACAATCGCCCACCAGGTCCGCGACGCCTCGCAGCCCGGAGACCCCTCCTCCGTCGTGGACTGGGCAAACAGCTTCCACGGGATATCGTCCAAGCCCGTCTCGGAAGAGCAGTTCAAGGTCCTCATGGCGCCCCTCCCGGTCAAGGACATCGAAGTCAAGCCCGACGGAGTCATCTACCTGCCCGAGATCAAGTACCGACGGAGACTGAACGAGGCCTTCGGCCCCATGGGGTGGGGCATGATTCCCAAGGGCGACTCAGTCGTGGGCAATGCCATTGTGACGAGAGAGTACGCTCTCGTAGCGGATGGACGGTGAGTCGTTTTTTTTTTACAAGGGGGGGGGCCATTGGAAACAAAGATTGGAACAGGACCCGAGGTTTCGCTAAAACTTCAACCCCGTGCTGGGTTTTTTTTTTTCCCTACAGATTCGTCTCCCAGGCTCAGGGCGAAAACTCCTACTTCTCACCAGATCAGCTGCCCTCCGCCGTGGAAGGGTGCAAATCCAACGCCCTGATGCGATGCTGCAAGGATCTGGGGATCGGCTCGGAGCTGTGGGACCCCCATTTTGTTCGGTGGTTCAAGAAGGCGCATATGGAGGAGGCGTGGGTCGAGCATACGACGACCAAGAAGAAGAGGACGTTTTGGTACAAGAAGGGGGAGGTGGAGGTTGCGTACCCGTGGAAACTGGTCAAGTAAAGGGGTTTTTTTTTTTTTCGCCGGATGACTAAAGTGGGTGCCTTGTTGGATTGTACCGAACGAGGTTTTGTAAGATATTCGAGGGCATGCAGTTGTGTTCTGTTGCTTGACCAAAATTGGACAATCATCGAGGCTGCGAGGGTATCAACGTTGGCGACTTGAAAGGAAAAGGTGGCTGAGATTTGGAGCTGAGTTGGAGGAGAGGGGGGTTCGAGACCATCCCGGGGCAATCAATATTCAAGACGGGAGGTTTGATCGTGTGCGAGCGTTGTTCATGGAGTGACTCTAGCCATGCAACAGACATGAAGAAGCCGTGGCCTCGTATAGATTTCTACGCGAATGTTCCGAACTCCCTTCCTAACCCATTCATTACAAGTTTAGATTCCTAATCCTGTCTTGGCCCGACACCACTGCCTTCTGCGCCGGTGCCCCATCCCCACGGCATCCAGGACCCCCCCCCTCCCGCGCCAGACGATGCATGTCGACGACGCAGATTCACGTCGTCCTCGGCTCCGCTCTCGGCTTCGACCTTCTCAAAGTCTGTTTCGCTGCGGCTCTTGCTCAGCCCACTGGGCGGTCTCTGCGCGACGGGTTCCTCGCCGTCAACAACATCAGCATCAGCATCACTGCCATCGCGCTGTATCTGCTGCGCCTCTCGGTCCAGGGCGCCGAGAACAATGTTGAGACGCTCGCGCTGCGCAGCGATGAAGCTGATCCTCTCCGCCGAGCCTCGCAGATGAGGGGGTATGAGCGTGCCCGAGTCGCTCACGTTTCTCCCCGAAGAGCCACCCGCCGGGCCGCCGGCGCTGGTGGCCGCAGAGACGGCATTCGCCAACAAGTTGTAGAAGTCGTTGCCGGTGTTGGCGGCGCCGGCTCATGGTGCCGTCGGGACACTGAACCGGGCGAGGAGCGACTGCGTGTAGCCCTGGGGCGGCCCGAAGGACGCAGCCTCGGCGGGGGTGGTGGGATCCTGTTCCGAGGGAGGGAGATTCAGCACGTTCGTCCTGAGGTACTCGATGGCCCGCCTGAAGTAGGTCATGCCGGCGGCCTTGAGGCGGTCGTGGGCGCTGGCGATGAAGTCGTCGATGGTGTTTTCATTGTCGTGGAGGAAGGGGTGCACTTTTTCCTCGTACAGCACGCGCGCGCCTTGTGTCTGTGGCAGGATGAGGTAGAGGAAGAAGAGGAGGCGAACGTAGCCGTAGAAGGGGATCCTGTTGTTTGAAACAAGATTTAGTTTTTTTCCCCGCTGTCAGTGAGTTTGCCATGTCGTTCGAAGACGGACTGACCAGAAGAGGATGAAAGAGAGCCACGACTCAACGAGCAGACAGATGCTGAAAACAACCCAGTACATGAGCCATGGGGTCAACTGAGTGGGATCCGACGTCTTCAAAGCCTTGTATGAAGCGAAAATCGGGAAGAGAAAGGAGGCGATGGAGCTGTTGGGCATGGAAAGTCTTCGCATTAGCACGCGACGCGCGAACCCGGACCAGCGGGCACAAAATACCCTGGTTACGGCATGCAGATGAATATTGGACATACGATAAAAGCATGGCAAAGAGGTCGAACATGGTAATGGCGGGCGCCGACGTCGAGGTGGCTGTGGCCCCGGGACTAAGGTGAAGGAGTGATGGGGTCGAGAATAGCCTCTGGGCGGCGCAGAGGAAGAAGAATTCCAGGAATCCACGACGGTTGTATGAGGTTGCACGTGTATGGGGAAGCGATGCTTTATGAAGAGAGCGGGAAGAGGAATCGCCTTGAGGTTTGTTGGGCGTGCTTGGGCGTCTGTGACACTTGTCTGATGGATGCGCCGAGTGGTGGGCTGGAGGGGTCCGTCCCAGCGACTCGTGACGTTGACGGTGACGGATACGGACGCAGGGAGGCGGACGCAGGGAGATGCAAGCAATGCTCCGTACCCCGCCCGTAAGGCGGAGGGGACTGGCAGTATCCAGCACGTCGGCTCTTGCGCTAATGCACCAAATGCAGCAATGCAGCAATGCAGCAATGGAGATGCAGGTCCTGGACTTCTCTCGTGCTTCTACCTACCGAGCAGCACGCATGTACAGCAGTCATGGCTGAGTGTGGTGATGATGTCTGGATGTCTGAGTTGGTGCGACCCCACACACTGCACACTCACACACTGCACACTCACACACTGCACACTCACACACTGCACACTCACTCACTCACTCGCTCAAGCAAAAGGCGCTCGTGTGACCAGCCGCAACGATCAATCAAAGCTACAGCTTGAGCCGAAGTAGCCGGTGAAACCGCCGTCCATTACAAACGCCACATGACTTCGAAAGAGGGCAGGCATATTGACATCCCACACTCGGTGCATCCACATCTAATCTACATCTAATCTACATTGACATCCGGCGTAACAAGACAACCATCGAGAGTCTAGTTCAAAAACGCGTGAAGCGCCTGCACATCCATGATGCCATTCTCATCCAACCGCGCCGTCTCAACCACCTCGCCATTCACCCGCTGAAATTTAGCCAGCGTAGGAACACTATGCACATTCCAGTTCTTGCGGTACACATTGTCCGGGTCTCTCCATCTGCCAAGTGAACGTCAGAAGAGCAGAACAGCAATGAGTATCTCTTTTTTTTTTTTCCTCCCCTTTCTCCCCTCCTGCACCAAGGGTTTGCCGCGACTCCCAACACTCACTCTGGCCGCTGTCCGACTTCCACCACGTTCAGCGTATGCGATGAATGTCCCTCCAAAGCAGCCACGACGTGTGGCCACGACGCGCGAACGTCGGGACACCACGGCTGTTTGGTCTCGGGGTCTTCGGACGAGATGAAGATGATAAAGGTCCTGGCGTTGGCGTCGGACGGCATGTCGAGATGCTTTGCGGAGCTAGGGACGGCAAAGTCCCTGGATATGGGCATTTTCGGACCGTGTGTTCGATGGGCGTGGTTTATGATTTGTTGGAAAAAACTTGTCTTTGTGACGTTCGTTGACTGACGTTTTCCAACTAACCCTGACCTGACCCCTTGTGGGCCGTTGTTGCGGGGTACTGGCCTTTTTTTTTTTTTTTTTCATTTCACAACATCGCGTGAATTCGTTGTAGAGCTCACGGATGTGAACGAGTCCGACTTCACCACTTGGTATTTGGGACAAAGACATGATTCCATTTACGTGCATGACAACACTTGGAGATGAAGTAGATCCGTGTAGTGCAGTAGCTACTGGAATACAACTCGGACCGAGTACACGGCATGCACTCACAAGTCGGCATCCTCTTCTGAGGAAGATGAAAGAAGGAAGAAAACCTAGTTCGCGGGCCACATCATTCACCAGCTTTAGCTTGGCAAAACATCTTGTCCTCGGTCATGCCATCCGCGCCGACGGCCACGCTCGCAAACCCACACTGCGGACTCACGCCAATGTTGGCCATGACCTCGTCGACAGTTCGGCCCGGGCCCTGTGCAATAATCTCGGCCGCCTCCAAGACGTGCAGGAAGCGAAGGGGCTCAAAGCCGCCCGAGCGCGGGTCGTCGTACTCGAGGAAGAAGGTGTCGTAGTTGAGGGTGGTGAAGAAGCGCTGGGCAATCTTTTCGTAGGACCCTTTGCTAAAGTGCATTGACGTCGAAAAGTTTCCTGCCACTCGTCAACAAGGGGAGATGCTTGGATGCTGGAGTGCTGGGATGCTGGGATTGCTGGGATTGCTGGGATTGCTGGGGTAGTGCGTGATAAACAGGACATTGAAAACTGATATTAAAAAAAAATAAAAAGCCTCACCACGGCAGACATGCAGCCCAACATGCGTATCAGCAGGCCGATCAGCAATACAATCATTGTGCGCCTTCATATACACGTCGAACAGATCATGGGGATCAGTGCCCTCGGCCCGCAACGACTTGCCCGGCGCGAGGCGGAGATGGACCCGGCGTCGGCCTCGCTCTGGAGGCTGGAGAGGGATGATGGGCGGATGAGAGAGCCGATGTGGTCGGCGTGGACGACGAGCCTACATTGTCGCACGATCACGTGACGCAACAAATAGGACTCTCACTGGATTAATATAAGAGGACCCCCTAAGAGATAATTATAAAGAAGATTAAATTAACTATTCCTATTATATAAAAGAGAGAATAAAAGCATCCCTTTTATAGGGGGATTACTAGACTACCTATTATAATACTCTAACCTACATAATATAGATTACTTCTCCCTATATTCCTATACATACTAATATAAGATATTATAACTTATAATATAGCACACTACCCTAGGTAATATACCCCCTAATTAAAGTTAAGGTTATTATAACTTTAATTAATCTATACTATTAATATTTTTATAGTATTATATACTATAAGATTATAGTAAGGTAAAAGTAAGTATTCTCTATAGGTAAAAGCTCTTATAATCTTCTAATTATAAGCTTCCTTTTTATTCCTTTATAATATACTTTTATTAACTATTTTTATATTTTAATTAATATATCCTTATATATATAGGCTTAAGCTAAGGAGAAGATAAGCTCTTAGGAGGGCTTAATAACTTCTAAGTATAAGCTTTATATTATTAGCACTCTTATACTAAATTCCCTTCTAGGCCTTAGTATAGCCTATAAAGATCTTTCTAAACCCCTAGCTAGCTCTAAGTAGCCTATTAGTAAGTTATTATCTTCTATATTAAAGAGAGAAGAGAGTAAAAAGCACTCTATATATATATTATTATAATTATTATACCCTATTTAGGTATAGGTAAGAGGTAGGTAAGTAAGGTATAATCCTTAAAGATCTATATAGTAGCTAATAGTTTATACTAAGTATTATATTCTATTTTTCTAATTATATTAACCTTCCTTAGCCTAGTAATCCTACTCCTTATAGTGCTTTATAAGATATTCCCTATAAAGGGTATATAAAAGTAGGTATTATAGGTAAGGGTAACCTAGGTTATTACTATAAGGTTAGGTCTAGATAATCTTAGAGATATTACTTATATAAGGTTAGTAATTACTATTATTAGCCTTTATATAATACTTATATTCCCCTTACTAAGTAGATATTATTAGCGCTAGATAATAACGCTAAGGTAAGGTATATTTATTACTCTTTCCTATACTTTACTAACTATATAGATAGTAGATTAGTGCTATAAGGCTCTATAACTCTAATTAGAACTTATTATAGAGCTAGATTCTATATATAATAAGGTTAGTACTAGTATTAGGGCTAATACTACTATTAGGGGCTTATTAGTAATAGGTAAAGATAAGGTAACTATAGTAATAGCCTATCTTAAGGAGGTTATTTATCTCTTTATATAAGTTCTTATTCTTATCTTTTTAGAATAGTGTTTATATATATATTTTTATATAATAGTATTTAGTATTTATATTCCTAAAATCCTATTTACTCTAATAATGCTTTACTTATTAGGGAGGGGGTCTTTATATATTTCTAGGGTAATTAATTTTATACCCCCTTATTAATATACCCTTCTATATAATATATACTTTCTATAATATCCTAAGTATATAGATTAACTAAACTAAGTATAGATCTAAAGCGTTTAAAGCTCTAATAATCTAATGCCTTAGTAAATCTATCTATAGGCATATCCGCTATTAGTAAATATATAACTTTAAAGCTTCCCCTCTTAAATTCCTACTTTAACTATATATTATATATATTAATATAATATAGATAAGTGTTTAATTACTTACTCTTATTAAGCATAAGTTAAATTATCTATTAATTATTATAGTTAATTACCTAGTCTTTATAGGTATTAAATTTAATATCTTTAAATAAGCACTAAAGACTTATAGTCTCCTTTACTATCTATTAAAGAGTAAGTAATTTAGCCTCTATTATAGATATAGTTATAGTTAATTAGCGTATAGCTTTCTAGATAATTAGTCCTCTAAAGAGAGTAATTAGGTAACCCTATAATAATCTACGCGTTTTAAGGTTATCTATAAATAATATATTGCTTATAATCTAAAGAGCCTAAAGTTCTATAGTACCCCTAAAGTATATAGTAAGCTTACTTATAATAACTAAGTAGTAGATAGCTTAGTCTACTACTCTTATATACTCTAGTCCTAGGTTTATTAGAAACTATAATAACTTTACTACTATAAAGGCTATATCTAGCCTAACTATAATTATAGTATATAGTACTAATCTAACCTTCTCTTAGTATACCTTTATTACCTATTTCTTAGCTTTACCTATAAACTTATAATACTCTATTACTAGGATTAGGATAGTAGGGAAAGTGCTATTTCCTATCTACTTAAACTTTTTACTAATTTTATTAATATATACCTTATAACTAAGGTATATAATTTATTACTTTTAGTCCCTAATAATCTAAATTCCTAGGAAGTAATATACTTCTCCCTTTTTATCTATATTATATACTTTCTTAAGTCCTTTAGAGATATAGTTTATAGTCTTAGTGTCTTCCTTATAGAAAGCTATAAGAATATTATTTATAAAGAATATAAGGTATAAGTCCTAAGCTTTAGTATAGAAGATATAGGGCTCCTTATTACTTAATTTAAGCCTAAGTTCTCTAAGTTACCTACTTAATTCTTTAAACTAGAGTAATAGAGAGTCCCTAAGTTTATAGAGAGCTTTAAGTAGTTCTATATATTCTCTAATAACCTTATAACCTTTAGGAAGCTTATAGGTAATAGGAATTAAATCTATTCTATACTTTATATAGGGAAATATATTCTTTATATTATATTACCTAGTCTCTAGATTAAACTATGCTACTAGAGCTATAAATATATAAAATATATAAGCAGTAAGCATTACTATATAGGTTTATTTAATTATAGAGCTATCCTATAGGTCTCTATATATATAGATATATACTTTAAAATGCTATATAATACCCTCTTTATTAAACTTATATAAATAAACCTATTTTAGCGGTAATAGCTAAGAATATACTATAGATTATTTAATCTACTTCTATATTCCCTATTCCTTTAATTTATTAATCTTAGTGTCTATTACCTTCTTCTACTCCTTTCTAAATATATAATTATTAGCTTCTTTCTAATTCTTAGGAGGACTTACTAGATTAGACTAATATAGTATACTAGTATTTATTTTCTATTTAAGGAGTAATCTATTTTCTTTATTATAATAAGTATTAAGCACTAAATATATTATTCTAATACTCTTAGTATTAGAGTACCCTTTAGAATTATTATCTACTTTAAGGAGTAGTCTAAGCTCTTTATAGAGCTTCTTTAGATTCTAAAGGCTACTAGTAAGAATATTATTAGGCCTCCTCCTCTTTCTACCTAGTAGGCTATAATCTAGAATAAGGCCCTACTCTTATTTCTTTTATAATCTAGAGCTAGTTTATATACCTTCTTATAATATCTCTATACTAAGGCTTTCTTATAGGTATTCTAACCCTTTATATACTTCTAAAGATTCCCTATAGGTAGCTAGGCTATTATAGTCTTTAGAAGGCCCTATAATTATCTAAGTAACCTCTATATTATTACCTAGTGTAGCCTTATCTAGAATTTAAGGTTATAAGTTTAGATCTATTTATAGAGTATTATACTCTATACTCTATAGAGCTCCTATATTAGGGGGTATAAGCTCTCCTATTATTAGATCTAGTGTCTACTAAGGAGTTTAAAGTCCTATTAGCTTAGTTACTATATCTTTTACTTAAATAACTTTAGTGCTTATAGGTATATCTACCCCTAAGTTTAAACCCTTATCTAGATCCGCTAATTTAATAGTCTTACCTAGTAAGAGAAATAGATTTATTTCTTTATCTAGTTCTATATTAATCTCTAATTAGTAAAACTACGCTTCTAGCTTACTAATTAACTACTCTATAGCGCTTTCTTTAGTAGTGTTATAGAAGATTTGTTAAAATTATGCTATTTATAGCACTATTTTATAGGCCCACTAGTTGCCTAGTTGCGTTGTTGCAACGTTGGTTGCAAGGCGTTGCCTGCAGCGTTGTTAGTCTTGATCAACAGCTTTGGCTGTGACCTGCGTTCCTGCACATAACCAACCCACAGGCTTGTATGACTAAGCCGACTAGGCTACCCTATAGGGAAGCTAAAATCGACTGTAACTAGGGAACTAGTAGTTGTATAAAAGGCTGATATATACTGTTCGAATCCTTGATTTTTTCCGGATTTTATGGTATATTTTATTTATAGGGTTACTTATTAGATTGCTTAGTTAGTGCACGTGGGTGGCTAGATTATATGGTCGTGAGTCGATTTTTTACTTTTCACATATAAATAAATTTTGCGGAAAATAAAAAATAGCTCCTAAGGCCTGGCTAGCGACCCCCTTCTGTCGATATGGTCAGTAGGTCTATGAGGGGACTTAGAAAATCCTCTCATTGCTCGTTAGATCGTTCGTCTAGCTAGAAATCTACTATATTTAACTATTAACGCTCTATATCTTGAAGAATTATTGTATTATAGTGAATCTAGAAGCCGCCGCGTTGAATCTACTAGGGAGGTCTTCCTATCCCTCTAGTACAGATTCCCTTCTATTTCAATAGGTTATGAGCCCGGAAGGCCTATAAGATTACTATATTACTACGTTATTCTACTGCGATTAGTGCTTGATTTTAGGTACTAGTTACTCTCTACTAGACCTGTGGGCTCTTAGATTACGAAGGAAATCCGCTAGAATTTGAAGCTTTTCATCCGCTAGCATCACGCATCGCAACGCCAGACCCTTGGTGTTGAAATTCATTTATAGCCGCACCTACAACCACTATATTGCAACCGTAACTATCTAGTTACAACCACAACCTCTTTTTTAGTAATCCTATTCACTACTGCGACTGTTATATTTAATATTATCTATAATAGTAGATACGCTGCATCCTTTTATATATCATTAAACATCTAGTATATCTATACTAGGCTTTTTGACCTATTGCACTACGTTGCACGCACTATACATTACGTTGCGTTGCGTTTGCACGTTCTGTAATACCTATTACCTACAATCCTATTTTTAGTGTTGAGAAAATTTTCGCAGAGAATCTTCTCCGGTCTGTTTCTGCCTGCGCATACCGCAGACCCACTTTTAGACCTCGAGGGGCACCCTTTCAAACAGCCCCGCCACACAATTTGCGTACGCAGCCAGGTTGCACCACAACCAGCTTCTAGCGCGCGTTATTTGCAACAGGAATAAATTTGGAGATCTTGCACAGGAATTTTTAAGAGATAGCACCACTGAATTATAAGGGTAAGGGACCTGCTGCAGGCCCTTCTAGCCCTCCTAGGGACCCTGATAGGATGGAAATAGAAGGTCTGGCTGTTTAAGCTAGTGCTTTTTAACAACAGATGCAAAGCTAAATTAAACAACAAGGCAAGACCTTAACTGATTTTATCAAGCATACTGAGTTAAATTGTCTAAAAAATGAGGCTAGCATTAAAGATCTATTAGATAAATTAACGCAAACCATAACTGCTATGTAAGGTCTTTAGGATTCTACTAAGCTAAGGGAAGAAAATACTAAAGCTCCGGTAGAAGACCTGCCTGCCGCTAATTCTGCGAGTTTACCTTCTAGTAACTTATAAGCTACCTTTAATACAGGGGCTATTAAGGAACTAAATAAGAAGGTTCACTCTATTCCTAAGGGAGCTAAGTTAAAAGGCCCTGAAAATTATAATTAGTGGAAGTAAGCCCTGAGCATTTAATTTAGAGCCCTAGGATTACCTGAATTTATAGATAATCCTAGCTTAGCAGGCTATCTAGCTAACTGTGATTAAGCTATTCTTTTAATAATATTAAGAGATAGCTGCTAACCTAGGCCACAGGCAGCTATATGTTAGTAAAAATCCCCCGAAGAAGCCTATAAAGTCCTTATTAGGCAGTATTCGCAGAGTGCTAAAATCTAGCGAGGTACGCTATACGCTAGCTACCACTCCCTAAATTTTTCAAATTATAAGGGATCTTTAGAGGCTTTTAATGCTAATTTTAATAACCTACTAGCTAGACTATAACTTTATAGTGTAGAGATCGCTCCTATAGATTAAGTAAACCATTATATTAACACATTAAAGCAGACCTTTCCTAGTTAGGCTGAGAGATAAAGATTTACTATCAGAGCTACTAGGGCATAAGGGCTGCCTGTAAATACCTTGAATTTACAGTTCCTTATAGCGGATTTATTAGAAGAGCAGAGGGATAAAACCTCCCCTATAGCTAAAGCTCTTAGCTATAAGGCTTCTAATAATAAGGGAAATTCTAAGGACAAGGAAAAGAAATCTTCTAATCCTAATACTAAGAAGGACTCTACTAATGCCACTAAAGAGCAGGATAAGAAGGATTCAAACCCTTCTAAAGCCTCTAGGAAGAAAAAGCAGAAGAAGAAGAGTGGTAACAGGGATAAAGATAAAGGAAAAGAAGCTGCTTTTGCGTTAGGCTATAGCCTAGCCATAGGATATGTTAAAGAACTAGATTCTAGCGAGTCTAGCAGCGAGGATAGTAGTGATTCTGAATCTGATTTGGATACCTCTAGTACCACTACTACTAGTGACACTACTAAGCCTACTTTTAGCTACTCTAACGATATGGTTAAAAACTCCCTTCTATACGATACAGGTTCTTCTTGTTATATTTATAATAATAGGGCTTTCTTTAGGGACTTTAAGCCTCTTAAGAAAGGTTAAACCGGCCCTATAATTACAGCAGGAGGACCTATCTATCCTAAAGGAAGAGGCACCGCTGTTTTTAACGTTCTGGTTAAGAAAAATCCACTAGAATATAGGCCTTTAGCTCTGCTAGATGCCCTATATTTCCCCGGTATAGATACTAACCTAGTTAGCGGGTTATCCTACTATCTTAAGGGAGGTTATCTAGCTAAAGATCAGCTTTTCCTAGCTGATAAAAGCCCCTATAGGTTACTAGAACCTACTAAACACAGCTTCTTTTTGCAGATTAAGGGGCAAGCTACTCCTAAGATCTACAAGCATTTAACCCACCTCTCCTTTATAGGCTCTCAATTTTGTAACTAATAATAAAACCAACAGCAAAGAGCCTATAAGACCGAATTAGGGTTTTCCTACCCTATAGAGGTTCAAATTCCGCAGCCAGCATTTAATCCCGAGGAATATTAACGAATCGAAGAATTAGACTCCGAAGACGAAGATTCAGCCCTATGTCCCACCGAAGCTCCTCCTAGTCAGGCATCTTCTATAGGGGGTTTAGAAGGTCTATACCCTAATGACTTAGGTGACGATAGTGGCCGTCTATTGCCCCCAGAGGCCTGTGATTCTCAAGAGGCCTGGCAATAGAGGGAGCTAGGGGATAATAGCTCTAATAGATCTTCTAAGCTAGATCCTAGTTACAAGAAGTTACTAGATTTAGCCCTTCTTTAGCATATTTGATTAGGCCACATTAGCCTCCCTTTACTTAAGAAATCTTCGAAATTAGCTAAAGGGATCCCTGATTTTTCCGCTATTAAAGACAAGGATTTCAACTACATAGCCTGTATGCAATCGAAGGCTATTAGAAGACCTACTAAAAGACCTATTCAGGACCCCCCTAGGGTTTTAGATATTCTAGAGGGAGATACGGTTAAAATTAAACCTATACCACACAATAAGAAGGCCCTAGTCCTTATACTTATTGATTGAAAATCCCGGTATAAATAGTGCTTTTTATTAGCTAATAAAGAAGGTTAGACCCTTTATACTGCTATTAAGGGCTTCTTTAAGGCCCTGAAAAACCGATATAACGCGTATCCTAGGCACCTTCACTTCGACGGAGGTACTGAAATTAACAACGAACTTTAGTCTTAGTTATCTTCTAAAGGAATTTACTTTAGCACCTCTTACCCCTATATTCACGAATAGAATAGGCTAGTCAAGAGGGCTATTAGGGTTATCCTAGACCGGCTTAGAGCTACACTTCAGTGGTCTAAGCTACCTTTATATCTATGGTCTTATATCCTTCCAGCTATAGTGGACTTAGTTAACATCACCGCCAATACAACTAAGCCCCTAACCCCTAAGCAGCTATATCTAGCTGACTTAGAGCCTAAGACTATCTATAAGCCTGACTTCTCGAAAATTAGAGCTATAGGGTCTTATTGCGAGGTTCTAATACCTCCGGAGCAGAGATCAAAGCTTCAGAAGCTAGCCCCTAGGACTATCCCTGGCCGGCTGCTTGCTACTCTAGGTTCCAGCGTTTATCTTGTTTATATACCCTCTAAAAGGTCAGTCATTAAGACTAGCTTTGTTAAGATTATAGAGGATATAAGCTCTGTAGGGTCCCCTAAGCCTTTAGGGAGCTATCCTTCAGAGGGAGAAGCCGATATCTCACGAGATAATCTAGAGGTTCAGGATAACTATCCAAAGCCTCTAGCGCCCTTAGCGCCCACAGCGCCCGCCGCGCCTACAACAACGCCCGGGATGACCGCTGTACCCCCTACGCTACCCCTAGAGAGCCTAAGCTCTAGCGCCCCTAATAAGGGTGCTATCGAAAAACCGTTTTTAGATTCGGATTCTTTAATTGACCCTGATTCTATGGATATCAATGATTTCAACCTATCTTCCTTCGTTAAGGAGATATGCTTCAAGGCACAACAAAAGGCTAAATCGTTAGCTAACAACAATAACGATTCGGATACACCTAAGACATAGAAGTAAGCTTTAAAAAGCAAGGATAGTTAAAAATGGATTAATGCAACCTTTAGCGAATTTAAGCAGCTACTAGCTGCTAGAACTTTTAAATTTATAGGGATAGACTAAATTCCTAAGGGCCGAAAAGTTCTTAAAAATAGGCTTGTTTATAAGCTTAAAAAGGATAAAGAAAATAATCCTATTAAACACAAGGCCCAACTCGTTGCAAAAGGCTTTATACAGATAGAAGGTTAGGATTATATCGAGACCTATGCTGCAACTAGCATTCCCCCTAGTTGGCGGATATTACTAGCCCTAGCGGCTTGTAATGACTGGGAAGTTGAACAGGTTGATTTTATAGGGGCCTTTCTAAATAGTCTACTAAAGGAAGCTATTTACATGCAGATCCCTGATGGATTCGTTGAATTTGCCGAAGCTGCTTCGCCTGAAATAGCTAAATTACTTAAGAAATATGGCTATAATCCCTCTTAAAAGCAGGTTATTTTCCTATAGAAAGCTTTATATAGATTAAAACAGAGCTCTAGAGAGTGGCAGCAGGCCCTAAAGGAACTTCTTTGAAAATTAGGCTTCCACCCCCTTATATCTAACCTAGCTGTCTTCTTCAATCTAACTATATCTACATATATAGCGACCTATGTGGATGACTGTCTTCTAATAGGACCGGATCTAGCTTATATTAACAAGCTAAAGAAGCTATTACACAAAGCTTACCCTATAGAAGATCGTGGGCTAGCCGAATTTTTTCTAGGCGTTTAAATCACTAGAAATCGAAAGAAAGGGACCCTAACTATTCACCAATCCCAGTATATTTCTAAAGCCCTAGAGAGATTCAACATAAAAGATGCTAGGCCTGCTAAAATTCCCCTATAACCCGGAATTATTAAATAGGCAGCCTACCTAACTAAACCTCTTTCCCCCTCTAATCACAAGCTATATCAGAGTATTATAGGGACTATTATGTATTTAATGCTCCTTACAAGGCCCGATATTGCTTTTCCGGTTCAGTGGCTTTCAACAGCGTTAGCTAAGCCTTATATAGAGCACTTAAATGCTGCTAAACATCTGCTTAGATACCTTCTAGGCTCTATGAGTTATTCTATAACTTATAGAAGGTCTAAACACGCTACTACGGCTTCTGCAACCCTTATTAGCTTCTATAATAGCGACTTCGCGGGAGATAAGTCCTCTAAATCAACCTATACTTATCTCTATAAGCTAGCTAAAGGACCTATTAGCTAGAAATCAAAGAAAGCAACTACAATAGCTTTATCAACATTAGAGGCCGAATCAGATGCTCTATGTGAAGCTATTAGGGAGCTAGAGTGGCTCTATAGCCTTTTTAAGGAAATTAAGCTACCTATAGCACCTCCTATTCCGATTTTTAGCAATAACTAAGGCGCTATAATAACCGCTAATAACCCTACTCTTCACAGCAGAACAAAGCATACCCTACTAAAATTCAACTACACTAGAGAAAAGGTTCAGAAGGGTATAGCTAAGGTTATCTACATTAACACTAAAGAGATGCCTGCAGATAGCTTAACTAAGCCCCTACCTAACAATAAATTTCAACAATTTATTCAACTATTAGGCCTTACGAATACAAAGGCCTAGCTTCAAAAACAACTAAAAAGTCAAAAAACCTTTAAATCAACAAAAACACTAGAATTCCGTTGAAAAGTTATTGATTTTAGTTAAAAAGTTATTAGATTTATTATTAAATTTATGGTTAACTTAGATATCTATTAAAGAGCTAAGTTTAGGTATCGAATTAGTTACCTTATACTTTTCTAGAGGGAGTGTTAAAATTATGCTATTTATAGCACTATTTTATAGGCCCACTAGTTGCCTAGTTGCGTTGTTGCAACGTTGGTTGCAAGGCGTTGCCTGCAGCGTTGTTGGTCTTGATCAATAGCTTTGGCTATGACCTGCGTTCCTGCACACAACCAACCCACAGGCTTATATGACTAAGCTGACTAGGCTACCCTATAGGGAAGCTAAAATCAACTATAACTAGGGAACTAGTAGTTGTATAAAAGGCTGATGTATACTGTTTAAATCCTTGATTTTTTCCGGATTTTATAGTATATTTTATTTATAGGGTTGCTTATTAGATTGCTTAGTTAGTGCACGTGGGTGGCTAGATTATATGGTCGTGAGTTGATTTTTTACTTTTTATATACAAATGAATTTTGCGGAAAATAAAAAATAGCTCCTAAGGCCTGGCTAGCGACCCCCTTCCGTTAATATAGTCAGTAGGTCTATAAGGGGACTCAGAAAATCCTCTCATTGCTCGTCAGATCGTTCGTCTAGCTAGAAATCTACTATATTCAACTATTAACGCTCTATATCTTGAAGAATCGTCGTATTATAGTGAATCTAGAAGCCGCCGCGTTGAATCTACTAGGGAGGTCTTCCTATCCCTCTAGTACAGATTCCCTTCCATTTTCAATAAGATTATCTTATTAAAGGTAATATTCCTTATTATTATTACCCTTCCTAGTTATAGGATCTAAATATAATAAATATTAGAGGTATAGTAACTAATAAGATATCTAATATATCCCCTAGGATTTGTCTTATAATAGTGCCTATATTATCCTGCTTTGTAATCTCTTTCTATTAGATATACACGGTAGCTATATGTATATAAACCGCCCTAATTAGGCCTAAGGTCTATAGAAGGCTCCCTTATTAGTAGGTAAGTATTATCCTAGAACTAGCTTTCTAAGGTCTTAATAGGTATTCTCTAATCTAATTATTAAACAGGGCTAATATTATAAAGGTATACTATAGTATATATACTCTCTAACTATAGGTTTATAGGAAGCCCTATGCCTATAAGTATTATATTTAACTTTATTATAATTATCTAATTTGCTCTTTTAATATGCCTATTTAGCTTATATATATAGGGAGGCAAAAGCTCTAGCTTAATGCCTTAAGCCTATACCTATTATTAAAAGATTATATCCTTAGATTAACTAATCACTATACCTTTATTATCTTGCCTAATTTTTGCAATTAATAGCCTAAATTATCTTATAACCTATTATTTAAAATAAATTAATATATTAAATACTAATTAATATAACTTATTAGGAATAGTATATACTTAAAGTATCCCTAAATACTTATTCTTAATAACTAGTAACTAATTTATTCTATTATAGCTAGGCTTATAGTCCTAAAGGTCCTAATAGATTCTCTAATAAGGCCTTAGTAACTTATATTCTAGTAGTTACCTAGATATAACTTTATAGGTATTTATTAGCAAGTAGGTTATATAGTCCTTATACTCTATCCCTTATAAATACACTCCCCTTATATAGATTATAATCTTACTAAGTATATCTTTCCTAAGGTACCTAGACTATAGGTACTATAGTTTTTCTAAATCTATTTATAGTAAGTACTATTCCTTTAATAGTTACCTACGCTATAAGCATTATATATATATATTATATAATCTAATTATAGAGAAAATCACTAGTATTAAAGTAAATATTACTATATCTATTTTTTAGGGAACTATTAAATAATTAGATAAGGGCTTATATTAAAGAAAGATAATATTATACTTCCTAATAAGTTTTACTAGTAGTAAGCTATCTCCTATAGGTCTAATATATAGGAAGCTATTAGCTCTATAATACTACACGCCCTTCTTTATAAGAAGACTCTCTAATATAATATTAATATAAAAGCCTTTAATAAGCGCTATATTTTATAATATTAGGTCCTTAGTCTAAGGTCCCTAAGGCCTATTTAAGATATTCTTAATTATATATATACCTCTTCTAGTAATTTAGAAAGAGGTTATACCTACCTTAAGATAGTTATTATATACTTACTTAAATATACCTAGCTTAAAGTAGGAGATATTATTAATAATATATAGAGCGCTATAGTTATTAAAGAGAGTGCTCTTAGAGAGTATATATTTTATATTCCCTAGCATAGTGTAGCTTCCCTTTACTAGTGCTTCTTCTTTAATAATTACTAGATTAATAATTACTATAGTAATTACTCTAGGATATTTATTATCCTAATTATTCTTTCCCTTTATGTTGGAATCACCAGGTGGGATAATAGCCAGTTATCAATTAGGCACGCTCGTGATAGTATTAATTGAATAATCTATCGTAAGCTGTCTGTTCTATTAAAGGAAGCTAGAAAAGAGAGGGCTCCCGTGAGAGGGAAAAAGGCAGCTACAGCTGTGTGGGTCACGTGATGTGGGTAGGTCACGTAACCCGGGCCCTGCCCTATCGCAGGCCTGCCCGTGGGTAGGAAGGGAGGCACGCGCACACGCACGCACACACGCGTAGCAGCTAACCTTCTTCCGGTCAGGCTAACCTTCAGCTAAAGGGAATTATAGCTGCTAAGCGCGATTAATATTATGCTTATTCTAATACTAGGAACTCTCTTTTTAATATAATTATTAATATATAATATTAATTGCTAATAAAGTAATAGATAATAATAGGAGGGGTTATAATCCCCTAATAAAGGGGACTAATAAAGGAAAGGAAGGGGAAGCGGTATATACCTATAGTAGGTAATAATAAAGGAAAGTAATAATCTATCTTTAACCTCCTACTAAGAGGGTAAGCAGGCCTCTTCCTAAATCCCTTTCCCTTCCTAATATTATTAATAATATCTATATAATAACTCTCTTATCCTATTACCTCTTTTCCTCCCCTTTACCCCTCTCCTTAACCCTATTATCTCCTATATCTACCCTTCTATCCCTACTAAAGTAAAGTATAGGTATCTTATAAATCTAAAGGAGAACCTCCCTTATAGCTCTATACTCTATATAGATTATATAGAGTTATAGAATTACTAGAGGCCCTCCCTAGAGGTTAGAGAAGGAGCTATATAGCTTTTCTTCCCTCTCCTTCTCTTACTCCTCCTTAGAGTATTACTTCTCCTTTAATTTCCTTTACTATCCCTAAGAGAGTAGGATTTATATTCTCCTATAGTATAGGGGTTAATAATCCCTTAATACTAGGGAAGATTACTTCTCCCTATAGTATAGGGATTAATAGTCCCTTAATACTACTACCTATAGGGCTATCCTCCTTATAGATTACCCTCCTACTACTATTTATAGGAGCTATTCTCTATATAGATTACCTACCCTTCTATCTAGATTATTATCTAGTTACTAGAGATAAACTACTCTAGGGCCTTATTTAGTAATGCCTTTATAAAGGTATTAGCTAGGTTATCTACTCTATTAATCTAATAGATCTCGCAGAGCTTATGGTGTTTATATAATTATTATAGGGCTATAATATTAATTATTAGGCGCTTCTCCTTTATTATACTAAGCTTAATAAGGTACTTATAGAGGGAGTATAAATCTATATATACTATAACTAGTATAGTAGGGAGATTTAATTAGTCTATAAGTATATAAAGGGTAGTGGCTATTATATATACTATATTAACGCTAGTAACTATACTATAGACCTTAGAGGTAAGTATACTTTATATAACTCTCTTACTCTTTATTAAGCTAAAGTATATAATATTACCTTTAATTATAAACTTACTATCCTTATAGTCTTTATTAGTAAGGATTAGTATATAACTAAGCTATAAGGTAAGGTCCTAATTATTTATAAATAACCTATCTATAAACATATATAGCTTTGCTTTAGTAAGGTTAATTAGAATAAATATTAGGCCTTAATTAGGGTAATCTATTTACTATTAGATCTAGTGATTAAGGGCTTTAATATTCTTAATTATTAGTTCTTAGTATTAAGTAGCAATAGATAGATTATAGTAGGCTTCTAGTTAGTAGATTAAGGTAATATAGGCGCCTTAAGCCCTTTATTTAATATACTTCTGCTTTAAATCTATAAGTAGGATTAAATTAAGCTTACTGCTTTAGCCTTTTTATTAAAGTAAAATAGCTATACTAGCTACTAATTTAATAATTCCCCTATTAAAGATTAGGGAATTATTCTTGAGGAGGAATTACTTTAGCTTTACTATAAAAGCCGCTATAGTTAATTCTCTCTTTTCTTTCTTAGAGAACTCCTTATCTAATAGCCTAAGAGTATTATTAGTCTATATACCTATATATATAAATTCTAGGCTATCTTCTATAGTTACTAATAGGTATAGATTATATATAGAAGTCTCTATCTAGAGCTTCTCTCTATAGTGCCTATAGTATGTAACCTACTAGTGTGTTCTAGCCTCTGTAATGCCGTAGAGTAGTTTAATTACCCTTATAATTATTCCCTTAGGGTATTAGTTATAGATTTAGGTTAGAAGCTACGTAAGGATTACCCTGTTTAATCGCGTGGTTAATTAGATATAGGCCTAGGTAATATCGTAAATCCATAGGATAAATCCTTTTATTAAGAGGGAAGGTGCTATTATAAGAATAAGGCATTAACTAGCTTATTAGATTATTAGAGCCTATATTAAGATTACTTGCTTTACCTTATCTCTAAAGCCTTATACTATAAGCCTTAATTTCTTATATAGCTAGCCTATCTTACCTTTTACCTTATTAATAATTTACAAATTAAAGATTCACATGCTACTATACTCTCTCTTATTATAGGTAATAAATTTAAACATACCCTAGTTAATTAGTATATTAATCTTAGTCTTTATAGAGAGCTTAAATAGTGCGCTAGGGGTTATAATAATGCCTTCCTTATATAATTAAATTATAAGGTTAAGGTTAGCTTCCTCCTTAGCTAAGATAAATATATTAGTCTTATTAATAATTACTAGAGGGTTCTTTTAGGGTCTACCTAGGTATCTCTTTAGCGGGATCTCTAGGGTCTTACTAGGTAGCCTAGTTTAGGCCTCTCCCTCTTCTCTGCCCTCCTAAGGTAGGAGGGCTTCTATATTAGGGTCCTTATAATAAGGCCTAATAGAAGTTAAGTAGAAGGCCTTTAGGCCTTATAGGAGGTTAAGGGTATAGGTCTCTTTATTAATAAAGAGGAGGTTATATAGGCCTTACTACCCTTTACCTTTATGCTAAACTTAGACTAGTAATCTAAGTAGGAGGTTAAGGGTCTTACTTATATCTAGACTATTCCTTACTATAAGGGCTTTGCTAACTTTCTAGATTATATAGAGATACTTAACTTCCTTTATTACCTTTTATATAGTAATAATATATTATAAGATCTCTAGTAATAGAGGAGAGTTACTTAATATATAGGGGTAGGCACTAAAGATAAGGAGGGTTAGAATAAGGCTATTTAGACCTATAGTATTATTAAGGGCTTTTATAGCTATCTATAGGGTAATAGGTTCTAGGGTTATTAGGTATTCTCTTTAGATAATATTATAGGCCCTTTAGAGCGGCCTATAATATCTCTTAACTTTTCTAATACTATAATATACCTTAATTAGGACCTCTTTAATAGAGATTAATATTAATACCGTAAATTAGTGAAATTCTTCGCTGCAAAAGTTTATACTAGTATTAGTAATAATCTAATTAGGAGGTCCTTAGTATATATTAATCTAGCACATTCTAAGGGCTTTCTAAGTTATTTTAGCTAAGATATTAGGAAGGAATCTTACTATATAGAATGCTATAGCTATATCTACTATATAGAGCGTTAGGTAGTTACTATTAAGGTATATAATATTAACTATTACTTTAAAGTTAAAGGCACACTTATCCTTAAGGGTGAATTTAAAGTAATAAGGGCTATTAGTATTTATCTAGTACTAGTGGTATACCTTTAATATTACCTTAATAGCTTTAAAGGTAATCTTATTCCCTATATTACTTAGGAGATTATAGAGTTAGTATACTAAAGAATAACTAAAATAGTAATATAAACGCTATAATTTAATCTTAGTTAAATAATTCTACGCTACTACCTTCTTATCTTATATTAGTAGTATCTATATATAGCCCTATTTATATACTAGGGGCACCTTAATATTCCCTTACTAGAGGATATTCTTAGTAGTAATAAAGTTAATCCTTAATTAGCCTATATTATTAAGGTAAAGTAGGAAGGGAGTATTTATTAGTATTATATAAAAAGTAATATTACTAAAGGGTATAGGTATATTAATTATTCTAAGTAATGTAATTAGCTAGCCTCTACTAAATATAATAACTACTTTACCTACCCTTATAGTGTTAAGATAAATCTTTAGCATTATCTTCTATAGTGCTATAACTTAAGATTAGCCTACTATAGAGAACTATACTACTCTAGTATCTAGTATAATACCTTAGAAGGCCTTAGATAAGTAATAGTCTTTAAGTAGGAATAGGTAAGGAGGCCTAGCGGCGTTCCTATTATTAAATAGATTCCTCTTACTTAGTCTATATATTATAGCTTAATTTATAAGGACTTTAACTATTTTCTAACTATTAAGGGTTATACTATAGGTAAAGAAGCTTATAGGCACCCTTTCTTCTTCCTCTCCCTCTAGCTTAGTGTTAAATCTAAGGCTTATTATATACTAGGTAACCTTATTAACTTTAGAGGGATAAGGAGTAGGATCTTCTATTAGGGTACCTTTATACTAGGTAAGAAAGGCATTATATAAAGCTAGTAAGGATAATAAGGTATCTACTAGGTAATGGTTCTTATATTACTAGTATACCTTCTTACGCTCTTCCTTAGGATACTTTATTAACTAGTATCCCTCCTTATTATATATATAATATTTCTTTATATAGGGAGGGCCTCTTCTACCTTTCTACCTTTATAGAGGGTATCTTAACTCTTTACCCTTACTATTATACCTTCTATTAGTCTAGAAGGCATTAGGAGTCTAGGCATTAGTAGGGAATTAATATTAATTACTAGATTCCTCTATAATAAGCTAGATTATTATATATACACGCTTATAGAATTATTAGAGGCTATCTAGAGGGTTAGTAAGGCACTCTCTACACTTAGGAATCCTATTATAAGCAGTTATAATCTAGTTCCTAAGGGCTCTTTCTAATTAACCTATATTAGAAATAGCTTACTATAAGGTTAATAGCCTCTTAATAAGCTTATTAAAGTATTCTATCTTTAATTTATTAGGATTTTTATTAATAGTCTTCTAGAGTAAAGTATTATACTATTTAAGGAGATACTTCTATCTTATATCTTTAGTCTTAAACCTCTCCTTTATTCTTCTTACTAAGGTAGTAAGGTCCTAAGGGTTACTAGGTTTAGAGAGGTAGTTTAAGTAGTACTAATAAGCTTTTCCTTTTAATATTACTTTAAATATATACCTAGCTTATTCTAGTTTAATATCTAAAAGCTTATACTTTTATCTAAAGATTTAGAGCTTTAGTTTAAGTATATTATAGTTATTAGCACTATATTACTACTTAGATATATATATCTTAATAAGGTCTAAGATCTGCTTTACTATTAGTTATAGAGGCTTAAAGGGAGGATTATTAGTAGGTTTATATATTATTCTTTAGTAAATAGGAAGGGCTTATTATTAGGGAGTAGAGGTTCTTTACTAGGTAAATATAGGTTCTTAGGGATAATAAGGAAGGGCTTATAGGGCTTAAGGTAATTAAGGAAGGGGCTAAGGGTTCTATTCTTAGGGAAGAGTTACTAATATTACTTCTTATAGAGGTTATAAAGGTTAGTAGGAGGAATAAGTAGTCCTTATACTCTATTAGTCCTAGAGGTTATTATCCTTATAGAGGTTATTAAGGAAGTTACTATTCTTAATTATATTCTTCTAGAAGTTATTATACTTCTTCTAGGTATTCTTTACTTCTTCTTATAACTAGAAGTAGAATTCCTATTAGTTAAGGACTTCTTAGAGGTTTATTACTATATTTATATTCTAGTTAATTATTATATAGATTCTAGAGTTAATAAGGTAGTCCTATAAGTGCCTTAGAACTATAACTAGGGTCTTAAGAAAGTTACTATAGGTCTATAGGTTAAAATCTTAAGTAAATTCTATAAAGAGTAATCTTCTATATACCTTTTATATTATATAGTCCTTAACCTAAGAGAGAATATAGGCTACTTATATCTTAGGTATATTATTATCCTTAATATTAAATTTATCTACCTTAGTAAGTATTTCTTCTATAATATACTAGTGTAGTTACTATAGGATATAGAGGAAGGGGATAGTAAATTCTAGGGCTTCTAAGGGATCTGCCTAAGAGCTATTATAACTTATTAGGTTTTATAGTTATTCCTTTTTATTAACTATTATAACTTATAGTATTAGAGAAGATAGAATAAGGGAAGTAATAATAAAGGGATTAGGGAAAAAGAAATATAAAGGATTATAAGCTCTAGTAATTAGCTTTATATATAATAGAATATACTAAGTTAAAGAATAATAGGATAGCTTAGCTACTAGAGTTAAACTCTTCTTCTTAGTTTAGGCTTTAGCTTCTTCTAGCTACTCTTATTACCTTAATAGGCTAGCTAGAGTTAGCTTCTTCCTTAGTATAATTAGGGATCTTAAATAATAAAGCTACTCTTATTACCTTAATAGGCTAGCTAAATCACGCTGCTTCTATAAAGGTCTCTTCTAGATAGAACCTAGCTAATCTATAGTGTCTTTAAAAGATAATAGGTATTTATAAATAAAAGTGGTTATAAAGTTAACTACTAATTAGTGTTAGAATCACTAGGTAGGATAATAGCTAGTTATTAATTAGGCGCGCTTATAATAGTATTAATTAAATAATCTATTATAAGCTATCTATTCTATTAAAGGAAGCTAGAAAAGAGAGGGCTCCTATGAGAGGGAAAAAGGTAGCTGCAGCTATGTGGGTCACGTGATGTGGGTGGGTCACGTGACCCGGGCCCTGCCCTATCGCAGGCCTGCCCGTGGGCAGGAAGGGAGGCACGCGCACACGCACGCACACACGCGCAGCAGCCGACCTTCTTCCGGTCGGGCCGACCTTCAGCCGAAGGGAATTGCGGCTGCCAAGCGCGATTAATATCATGCTTGTTCCAACACTTTACTTCCTAATTATTTTTTATAATCTTAGTGTAAAGATCCTTCTATTTACTACTATTATAGCGCCTCTTAATCTTCTTATAGTCTTACTTCTTTAATACCTTATAACTATTAGGTATCTAACTAGTTATAGTATAATATAAGGTTTAGTAATTATAGGGATTCTAGCTATAATAGCTAATCCTTCCTACCTAGTAGGGGCACTTCTTTATTTCCTTACTAGCTTTCTAACTATTATTAGAGTGCCCCCTAAGAGTTATTATATAGCTCCCTTTTCTAGAGCCTATATCTATAACTTATATTACCCTATAGTACCTTATATACTTAGAAGTAAGTCCTTATAGAGTTATATTAGCTAGAAGATTATTAGTAACTTAAATAAGCTATATAATCTTTATCTTTACCTATTAAGGATTAAATTAGGCTCTAATTACTTAGATAAAGTTATAGATTATATTAGGTCCTTTAACTTTATTAATCTTATATAATATAGCTTTCTAATATAGCTTATCCTACTACTTAATCTAATACTTAAATTATATATTTATATACTTAGTATCCTAAAGATAGGCTATATACTTTACTAATACTTTAGCTTATATAATAACTAGACCTAGTAAGAACTTCTTTTTAAGACTAATAAGAATTTATTAAAGTATTAGATTCTTACCCTCTCTCTCTTTTATAATCTTATTAATAGTTATTATATAGGTATTTAGATTAATAATATTAGTAATCTAAGTACTAATAGTCCTTTCTTATAACCTAAGTAATTTAAAGGTTTAATACTTTATATTATAACTATAAAAGAGAAATACTAAGGCTTCTAAGAATAAGAGTTACTTTCTATTAGGTAAAGCCTTTACTTATCTTTAAATAAGTTCTAAGTAATTAGTTAGTTAGACTATAGAAGGCTTAATAAGATAGTTAGAGGGAAGCTCTAGGAGATCTAGATTAACTTATTCCTAGATCTCCTAACTTTATACTACTTACTTTAATACTTTAAACTATTCTTTCTATTTCTCTAATAATACTAATTTAATATCTATCTTAAGATTATAGATAAGAGAGGTTAAGGTTTTTATTAAATACTTAGTTAGATAGATAGGCACTATATATATATACTTCTTATACTTAGGGGGAGCTATAGAAGTTATAGGTAATAATACCTCCTAGGCTTATAACTATTATATAATTATATAATATAATAAATAGGACTCTTACTAGATTAATATAAGAGGACCCTCTAAGAGATAATTATAAAGAAGATTAAATTAACTATTCCTATTATATAAAAGAGAGGATAAAAGTATCCCTTTTATAAGGGAATTGCTAGACTACCTATTATAGTGCTCTAACCTACGTGATGTAGATCACTTCTCCCTATATTCCTACGCGCACTAGTATAAGACATTATGACTCATGACACGGCACACTACCCCGGGCAACATACATGAAGGCTTCCACCGGAGTACGACGGTGGAGAATGCATTGTGCTTCCATTGTGCTTGACACCGTGATGCGAGAAGACGAGTGCGCAGGCTAATATAACAAGAAGTGAAGGGGCATGAAGACAAGGGGTGCAGACGAGAGAACATGAGATAGTTAAGGAAACATATGAGAAAACAATCGAAGGGGGAGGGGGGGGAAAGGGTCAGTCCATTCGGCCCAGAACCTCCCTCTCATCCAATCTCCCCTTCCAGCTCCCTCGCAAAGTCTACCTTGAACGTCAATAAAACAAGCAAGATTGTACATTGGCAACGTCTCGCCCCATATGACATGGCAAGCATTTGTATGAAGTGCGGAGTATGAAAACGCAAAACGCGTCGCATGCCAGACGCGGATGAGGGCCCGGTGAGCCGAGGATGCGTCCGGGCCTGGGAACCAATGGGATGGACATGTCGGTGGTCTGGAAGGTATTGTTCATCTTGCCAAATTTGCTGCTGCTGCTGCTTTTGTTGTCTCCTTGCCGTCAATTCGTTGTTGCAAGTTGTTGACGCATGTTGCCTCACAGGTAACTTGCTACTACAACTCCGTAGTCCGTACGGATCCGTAGAAGCAGCGATAACAGCAACGCACAAGTGGTCTATCCCGGCCACCTCCATAGTTCACACTACTTGCTTGCCTGTACAAAAGAGCAGCAAAATATTCAAACGCATTTTTTTATTAAATGCTGAATCGCCTCGTCTTACAGAGGCTCTCGCACAAGTGTAATTCGGGCTGGATGCGAAAGCTACCCTACATCCTCTTTCGCTTATGCAGGGAGCACGCCAACGCGTATCTCAGCTCCTCGCCGTCTGTAACTCGCGCCATCATCAGCGGCCCGTCGGCAGGCGCTCCCCTCTCCCCTCTAGCTCCCCCTTCCTTCCCGAAAGCTGCCCTTGTCAACAGGCTTGGATCCACACAATTCATGGTGAAACTTGCCTCCTTCACGTTGACCTCCTTCACGTTGACCTCCGCCCAGCATTGTCTTGCATTGTCTTCAACTGTGTTGCTGTAGCGCCAGCTGCCCCTTGACCTCGCCGCGGCATGTCTACTATTGATAATCGCCTCAATGTGACAATTTCCCCAGATAATCCTGCGTCGTTTCAGTCAGGCTCGCGCATCCAGCCACCATGACAAAGCGGTCATGCTGATTCTGACAGCTACCATCAAGTCGCTGGAATCCGGCGGGCGCCATGAATGCGTGACGTTACGACGATGCAGCCAACTCGTGCGGAGCGCCTATTCGTTAGTTGGATTCGTATGCTGAAGCTGATGTTGTGAGATTGGCCTGCGGCTCCTCGCTTCGTCGCTCTGGGCCTCGCATTTGCCAAGTAAACAAAACATCTTATCGGAAGCGGTGAATCACTGTGGATGGTCTACACAGCCCTGAGACATCGAGAAAGATCCCGTCGAAGTTCGTCCTACGGAGTAGTAATAATACACAGACGGATCCGAAGCCATCGAGGGCTGTGTGTCATCTGGGCAACGCGAATCCATAACGACTGCTGGCAACAAATGACAAACTTCCCGACAAGGACAGAGAAAAGAAAGATCCTCATATCAGAGCCAGTCGATGCGGACATCAAGAATTTGTCCTCAACCCAGTCGGTCTTGCCCGAGTCTCCTCGCACATGCTTGTGGGCACACATACGTTGGCATTTCTTTCAACTTAACCAACAGCCATCCATGCTGAGTGACAACCTGTCGCGTTCAATGCCATATTGAATTTGCAAATGTCCACCACCGAGTAGCCTCCTCCCAGGCCCCTCCTGGAGCTAGCACTTGCAGATATCCACATCC
Source organism: Epichloe elymi (assembly GCA_023658475.1). Classification (NCBI taxonomy): domain Eukaryota; kingdom Fungi; phylum Ascomycota; class Sordariomycetes; order Hypocreales; family Clavicipitaceae; genus Epichloe; species Epichloe elymi. Next base: position 1,549,401 of record CP098278.1, on the reverse strand, counting down.
ACTTTGTCTTGAATATTGGCTGCTGCGCAATGAGACACAACACTGATAGCTTCGTCCCGAAGAGGAAACAACAGCATTCTTGACAAAGGCAGAGGCTTGCCAAGTTGCCCACACATCACGCTGTAGCCTTCGTCGACATGGCATGCAAATTTCGGTCCACTAGGGGTGGCATACATTCGAGACCACAATATTGAGTCGTCGCCAATGCCGCACCACAATCTGTTGATCTGGGACGCGTCTCTGCTTTGTTGCTTCGTACGTATATAACCTTCGAAACTATCGCTCCATCTTGGTGATTTTATTCTCCTCATCATCACGCAACAGAGCCTCGATTTCACTCACTAATCAGCCCCGAGAGCTTCAGTCATTCGTTCATTACTTGCCTTCTTGCCCATCTCTTCCAAACATGCGTTTTGCAATCATCGCCGCCGTTGGCGCAGCCAATCTGGCCATGGCCCAGTACAGCAACTCAACTGGCCCAACCCTGCCAGAGAGGGCCGGAGACTTCAAGTTGTTTGGCTGTGCCACCTCCTCCTCTGGCTTCTCTGGTTTCCAGAATGTTGCTACCACCGACGACATGAGCATCGACATGTGCGCAGCCAGCTGCCCTACCAAGTATATGGGCGTCATTGGAAAGTGAGTTTGAAACAGAACATGCGACCCAAACAGACAAACGGACTAGACTAACTGATTCAAGGGACTGCTTCTGCGGTGATGACATCCAGGCTGCCATGGCCATGAAGGTTGACAACACGAGATGCAATACTCCTTGCCCTGGCAACAAGGCCCAGGCCTGCGGCTCGACCGGCGGCATGCAGCGTCGCCATGATGTTTCTCCCGACAGCCCTGTTTCCGTGTATGAGCGTGTAAACAACGACAACGGCTCTGGGTCCAAGACTGTCACCAGGACTGCCACCAGCACCCAGATCCAGACCATCACCTCATGCCCGCCATCCGTCACCAACTGCCCCGTTGGTTCCAAGACCACCAAGATCTCGACTCACCCTACCACCGAGTGCGAGCAGCCCCAGGCTTGGGTTGAATGGCACAAGAAGAAGATTGTCTGCTATGGTGACCACTGTGGCCCCGAGATTCCTTGCAAGGCTGGCGAACAGAAGTACCGTGTCATCTGCGAAGGCGACCACTGCCGAACTGAGGTTTCCAACACTGACGAGTGGAACAAGCTAGTCATCTGCAAGGGCACTGACTGCAAGTATGCCAAGTGCAAGGGCGACGAGTGCAAACAGAAGAAGATTGTCTGCTTCAACGGCAAGTGCACATACGAGAAGTGCATTGGCTCCGAATGCGAGAAGAAGTATGTCTGCCAGGGTGACGAGTGCAAGCACGAGAAGTGTGCCGGCGAGGACTGCTACAAGAAGATCATCTGCGACGCCAACGGCCAGGACTGCAGGACGGCTACTCCTCCCACCGGCCCTGCCGCTCCTCCCACCGGCCCTGCCGCTCCTCCTTGCAAGGGTGACGACTGCAAGTATGCTCACCCACCCAAGCCTGCTTCTGGCTGCGAGGGCGACGACTGCAAGTATGCTCAACCACCCAAGCCTGCTTCTGGCTGCGAGGGCGACGACTGCAATAACTCCCAGTCACCCAAGACTGCTCCTTCTGGAGCCATGTCAAACCTCAACAACCCCACTGGACCTCCGGTCGTTGCTGGTGCTGGTAGCATTGCCGCCAACATGATTGGGGCCGCCGCCGGTCTTTTCTTCCTCTTGTAAGGAAGGCTGGCATATCAAAGGCGATCGGACCGTTCCTCTTCAGAGTCATCAGTTCTTGGTGCATTGTGATGATCCAGACATAATTTTGGCATTATCTGATCTATGAGGAGTTTCGGGAGTTTCATTAAGTAATCCATGGCATTACCAGGCAAGGTTATTCAGACCGAAGCAGTGGATGTGATGGGCGTGGTAATTTCATTTGGACCCAGTTTACATTTGAGTTTAATTAGTAAATGGAAAGACATGAGTAAGTGGAATTCATGCGCCTGACAATAATATCGCGATGTGCCCTGTGGTAATGGATGACAAAAGTCCCAACCGAGTCAGGAAGCCGACTGTAATACCCGCAATAGCTTATGCATTCTCATGTGGGGAAAGCTGCGGTTCCATCTCGCGTGCACAATTAATAATTAATTCAGCTCATCGTAATTGTAGTTTCCCCCATCAGAAATGGCTGCATTTGCCGGCATCGTCGAGTGATCAGAGCTACGCCCATCTCTGGGCATCTGCAGTCACAGTACTTCGCAAGAGATGTGGTATTACCCCTTCTCAGCATGTGTTTGTAATTGCGGAAATGATGATAGAGCCGAGTTGTTGACTAATAAGTCCCAGGCCCGTGGGTCCTTTGCCCGAGAATCCTTGAAGGTCTATGTATGTACTCCGTACTAGCGCGCAGAGTGCCATACCCATACCCATACCATACATATGCAGGGATTACATGTAGACTTCTGGATCATGACAAGCCAAAGTACCGAAGTAACGGGAATTTACCCGCCACCTCCGGTTGGCGGACAAGATCCGAACATCCGAGCCTTTGACGATGGAAGTGGCGCTGCGAGTCCCGGCCAGCTGGGACAAGCTGTTGTGTTGCTTGTCGATGCCATTGGACACCGGCTTCCACGGGTTGTCTCGGTCAGTCCCGAGGGCGAGGCAAGGCATTGGGTGGGATCTGTACGGAGTACGGACTAGATCTGGGATCCCGGTTGCGGCTGCTAGATGATGTGTTGCCGTCTCGAGACTCGAAGCTCGGGAAAATAGCACCGAGTGAATGAGTGGCTTGCCTGGCTTGCCTGACTCGGCGCCGTTTGTGGTGACATGGATTGCGCAAAACCAAATTGAGCGATCCGAGCTCTGTGGCTCTGTTGTCTGTGGGGTCAGGTCAGTTGTACCAGACCAATTGGCAAGACGTGACTCGCATCGTTCCTGCCTCCGTCCATCCATCAGATTGATAGTCCAGTACCGCCCCGCAGTGCAGTCCCGTCCCCTCTCAACTTTGCAAATAAACCCCGTTGGTTCCCAGTGAATTCTTAGACCTGCATCACTTTCGCTCTGCGACACATCACCCATTAATCATCTCGTCAATTCGGGGATCAGCCGGCAAGTGGGACCGACCACCAGGTTACTTCAGCGGGATGGTCAGAAGCAGAAGCAGAAGCAAACACAACGGAACACCCAGGCAATAAAGAAGAAGAAGAAGATTCAACGAAGCCTGCGATCGCCAGGTCGCTCCGCCGCTCCGCGAGGCACTCAGCCCGAACTCTCAACTCGATCAGGATTCAGGAGACGCGCCCACTCGTCTGTCTGCGTGCAGTCTGGGACGCTTGCCCTTGGTAAATGGCCTTTGATGGCCAGAACATTGCACCTCATCAACACCCCCATCGACTTTGCGACTACGCAGGGACTCTCATCTTCCAGTCATTCTTCAACGCTGGCTTCGAAACCACATTCAAAGTCGTCTGCTTTCGCGCTCGGAGAGTCTGCCAGAGCTCACATCATGGAGTCTGAAGCGTTGTCGCAGGGCGCCCCATCAATCTCATCCGAGGATACTGTCATCTCAGTCGCAACATCACAGGAAACCGCCATAATTCAAGGGATTGAGAATGGAGAGTACACAGAAGAAGGAGACGTTGATGATGACAACCGCAGCTTAACAGACAGCATTCGACAACACATTGTGGATGGTGGTCTGAGATATCATGCATACCATGCTGGCAAGTACGCGTTTCCGAACGATGAAACAGAACAATATCGAGACGACCTTAAACATCACTTGACATTGCACTTGTGTGAAGGTTCATATTTCCATGCTCCCATAAAAGATCTTCTCAAAAGGGGCGCTCATGTACTTGATTTAGGTGAATTCCAACGGTTCTCTTCCAAAGTTGACTGAACATTTCTGGATTGTACCTCTAACTGTTCATTCAGGTACGGGAACTGGGAGATGGTGCGTTGAGTGTAAGTAAATCATCTCCACGATAGGCTTACGATATTATTTCATATGATGAATGTTTAGGACATGTCGTTTCTGACAGTTACCGAACAGTAGCCGACATGTTTCCAAACTCACACTTTGAGGGAATGGATTTGTCTCCAATTCAACCAGACTGGGTTCCTGAGAATGTTTCTTTTGTGGTTGACGACGTGGAACACGAATCTGGTTGGATATATCCTGAAAACAAACTCGACTACGTCCATGTTCGGCACCTCATCCATTCAATCAAAGACCGTCGGCAGATGTGGAAACGTATTTACAGGTAGGCCTCACCCTCCTCCCTTCGGAGACATTGACTTATACATGGGAGGATGATGGCTGATTCCTGGACCTCGTTGCCCCGCGTATACAGCCATTTGAAGCCGGGCGGATACGTCGAAATACAAGAGTTCATGTACGTTGCCGCTTGTGATGATGGCTCTTGCGATGGCCCTTATGCCGTCCGCGACTTTCTCAACTACTTGGCGGCGGGTTTGCAAGCCCTTGGTTCAGATCTGAACAGTATTCAACATATCGAAGGAGAGTTGGTAGATTCTGGCTTTACCGAGCTCCACTATCAAGACTTGAAATGTCCCATAGGCCCATGGGCAAGAAGGCTACGTCTGCAGGAGTGTGGCCATATCCTCCGCGACGTCATCATGTGGGGACTGGAAGGTCTCTCCCGCAGACCTTTCCGCGACGGGCTACGCTGGACCCCAACTCAAATACAGATGTTTCTCATTGATGTGAGGAAAGATCTGTCCCGAGAGGACAACAAACTTCCTCCTTTTCACAGTTACTTTCCGTTCCGAAGTATATATGGGCGCAAACCACTTGATGCCCCATGAGGTTGGTGAAGAAAGAACCAACCATGGCTGCAGGGGTGTTTGAGTGCTACAAGACAACACCACACAAGACTGGCAAGGTCAAGATGGCAGCTAGGTAGTTTGTCATGTGATGTTGTAATAGAAGAGGACGAGAATCTTTTGTGCGGACCACTCGAAACAGGGTGACTAATTGTTTGCATTTTACTTTCACACATGACGATTTCTTAATGCATGCCGACCCGACCACGGACGACTTGCTCCGTTAAGATTCAGATTAGCTGCAGGAAGCTGCGGATCGACATGATGCTTTGACGTGGGATGAGAATTGAGTTAACTCACTACACCACATGAAAGCTTGACGACGGCCAGCGCTCCGAGTGCGAGTGCAAGTGCGAGAATGCCAAACTCAAGTCCTGGACTAGAACGCCCGCCGCACCTTGGTCAGCGGCCAAGGTATCTATGTAATGTAAATTTGACGCCCGATGGTATCAGAATCAGGAGAACAACGTGGCCGAACAAGCAATGTATTCTTTCGCCCCCGACTATGGCGGTATAATCTGTAGATTGGACTCTTGATGAAACTCACCGAGGGCAACGCACCCCAACACCCGTGGGGAGGGTTGGCCGCTGGCTACCAGTCAGTGTCACTGATGTCACTGACGTTGGCGGGAAATACAGTTTGCGGCCAGACAAGACGGCTTATACAAGATTTCTGACCGACCGACCGCGGCGAACTTTGGCGTGTCCACAACGAGGTCTATTATTCGGTGTATCACTCAGGTGGGTACGAAACTATGTTGGCCATGATATAAAAAAAAAAAAAAGCCTTGGTAGCTGCGGTGATTGAACTCAACTTGGGCGGTCGCCATTGTTTAACGTTTCCTCACGCAGGACGAGAAAAGTTAACATTTCGGGAACTGGGTATAAAAGAGGTGCGGTTCCTCCTGGCCCGGGGCGCGGGGTTCTCTCTTCTCTCTTCATCGTGTTGTGTTGTTGGCTTCTCATAACTTCATCTTGAGAAATAACAAGGAACGAGAATACCAGGATACCATCTCATCTTCTGCCCTCTTTATACATCATCACCAATAATAGCAAAAAAAAAAAAAGAACAACAACAAAAAAAAAATCAGAAAGGAGAAAGGAGCAGCACTTGCAAATAACATCTCACTCCTATCATCTTCTCCCCTCTTTATACATCATCACCAACAACGATAAAAACCAGAAAGGAGCAAACCTTGTATGACAACATGTCACTCCTGTCATCTTCTCCCCTCTTTATACATCATCACTAACAACAACAACAACCAGAAAGGAGCAACACTTGTATAACAAAATCTCACTCCTATCATCTTCTCCCCTCTTTATACATCATCACCACCAACAACAACAACCAGAAAGGAGCAACACTTGTATAACAAAATCTCACTCCTATCATCTTCTCCCCTCTTTATACATCATCACCAACGATAAAAACCAGAAAGGAGCAACACTTGCATAACAAAATCTCACTCCTATCATCTTCTCCCCTCTTTATACATCATCACCAACGATAAAAACCAGAAAGGAGCAACACTTGCATAACAAAATCTCACTCCTATCATCTTCTCCCCTCTTTATACATCATCACCACCACCAACAACAACCACCAGAAAGGAGCAACACTTGTTTAACAACATCTCACTCCTATCATCTTCTTCCCTCTTTATACATCATCAAAGAAAACCCCCTTGGCAAGCATCATCGAGATGGCCTGCATTGAGAGCGCCCGGGCCGCGATCCCGTCCCTCGCCAACCCAGAGCCCGTGGAATCACGGGCCACATCACAGCTGCCGACACCAACGGCAAGCCCTAGCATCTCACAGCTGCCGATCCCAACGGCAAGCCCTAGCATCTCACAGCTGCCGACACCAACGGCAAGCCCTAGCAGCTCGCCGGCCGAGGACGAGGGGGACAAGAGCGAAGAAGAAGAGGAGGAGGAGGAGGAGGAGGAGGAGGAGGACGACGACGACGGGCCGGTGGTGCCTCAGAACCTGGCCCGCTGCCCACGGTGTCTCAGGTTGTTCCCCAAGGGGGCAATGGCAGACCACCGGAAGACGCACCTCCTCAGCAGGGTCGGCACAGAAGGCCAGCTGGTGAGCCGAAGCAGCGCCTGCAGCCACTGCCGCCGGCGAGGCCACCGCTGCATCGTGGCCAAGCGTCCCGGCCACGAGGCGCTGCGGACAGTCCGCTGCCTGCAATGCCTGGTTGACAGGGAGTGCTGCTCCTTCGCAAAGGACTACAGGCACTTGGATGTCCGGGCCTTGTCGGAGCACCCTGCCGCCCGTTTGCGTTGAGCCGGCAAGGAAGGCTTGGACGGGGGGTTCCCGTCTGTCGGGAGACGGACTTGCACGTTCGGGAGCAACTCGTTCTGACGGACAGTTGACGGGGATGCGTTTTTATTTGGCGGACAAGAACCTTTCTTGGGTCCGACGCGCATGATTTGGAATGGTTTGGGAACAGACGAATGTCGGTATGGGAGTCATGTCCATGGGTTGGAGTTTGGTTCATGATTTGGAATGGTTTGGGAACAGACGAATGTCGGTATGGGAGTCATATTCATGGGTTGGAGTTTGGTGCATCACAGCGTTGGAATTCTTCGAGACTGACCCGGGAGGAGTCAGCATTCAGCATCATCATGATACCCGGCGCCATTAATATATGATTGTTCGTGGCTCACTTACTTCTCGATGGCGCGTGCCTGACAGGGCAGCATCGTCAAGCATCTGCCTGCGTGTCAACCTACCAGGAAGAGTCATGTGATTGGCAAGAGAGCTTGTTATGCGGTGACTCACGCAGGTCAGGTGCATATGACGCACGTCTTTTCTCTTTAATGTATCCAAGGGCTGAAGCACAAAACCTCGCGTGTCTGTGCACGAGAACGCGTGCGGGATATGCCCGACGGTGGCTGTAACGCATGCCAGACCTGAGGCTGGGGAGGGGGGGGGTGGTTGGCAAAACATGGTGTCTGCAAAATCATGGCGGCAAAACGGGACGTGCATCCGCTCTTCGGCTGAGAGTGGGGCTCGCGACAGGCGGGTTGGCGCTTTCCATCAAATCCGAGTTAATCACGTGAGATTGACCTGGGTTTGAGCACCCGCCACTTTGCATTTTCCCACGTGGCGGAGTTGCGGAGTGGCTGGACCGGCATTTGACCCTTACTTAACCCGGGAAGAATGAAACTCATGAATTGTACATCTCGGAGACAACGGGCGGGCGGTATACTAGGGATCAGCGCTGCATCTGCATGGCTGTTGCTCCTGTAGCTCTGGAATGAAGCTGATTGGGGCATGGATGGGAGGGAGTGCTGACTGCCGACCGACTGCTCGATTAGGCGATTGATTAGCTGAGGTAGATGCACACAAAAACAAATTAAAGCAGGACAAACCAAAAAAAGCATTGTCGGTCCATTGCCAGACTATGCCAGAGAAGCATGTGTAAGTGTAGTCCGTAATAAGGCGCGGCCCCTTTTTGAATCGTCGCGGCCCCAACACACGAAGATGCCACCCTCAAATTACTGGCGAGCCATGTCGTCAAAACAAGGCTGTCAATCAACAAGCAATCGACGAACACAACTGCGCATCTTGTGACCGGGCGCGCCTTGCTCGCCTTGCTCTCCGTTCACACACATTGGTCGAGCCGGAGGGGGCCGACTGGGCACTGGTGCAGTGCAGCAAGGCATCGAGAGCTGCAGTAGCTGGAACCACAAGTCGTTGCCCATCGTCAGCACATATGAAGCCGGGTGGGAGAAACGGGGGCACAACTCATTCGTAACTTGCTCTCGCGCCCGCATACGTGCCCAGGTCGAGAGACGCAGGTTTTCAGACACGACAGCACACACATAGGTGATGAAAGTACGATCCAGATCTCCGGGCTCATTGCTGTGCATGTACGTATGTATGACGGACGGGACCGACAACTTGATTCGCCAAAACAAATCGACTGAACGTCGCTTCCGAGGGGGTACGGAAAGTGTAGTCGAGCTGTTTAGATGAGCCTGATGGTGATTCTACGGATTTTACGCCAAATCTGGCAACTAGAGAAAGAGAGAGAGAGAAAAAGGACCATTTCTCCCACGCCCACGCAATGATTGATAGAGCGAGAATACAAGTCAAAAGTTCTGGCGCACCCGTCCGACCGCCATTACGCCTTTACCATCCGTCCACACGTACCTTGCACCATTTTCATGTACTGTCATCAACGAATGCTTATCCTGTCTATGATAGTCCAACGTTCCTTCGCGCTGGATCATCTTCGCATAGGGTGCAAAGTCGGGCAACCGGGGCAACGACGCTCGAAAAGAGTCGGTCAGCACCGTGTCTGACAAGATGCTTGGACGTAAGAGGCAGCGACCAGGGGCCCTATTTTAAGGTGGACACTGCAGCTGCTGTTGTTATCGTCAGCGATGCAGGTCAAAAGGCCATGTCTGGTTGGCCGCCTCTGCGACAGGGGCATTGATCTGGAGGGACGCACGTCTTTCCACCCATGCGACGTGGTGAGGTCTTGTGCCAATCAAACTTGGTTCGCACAGTAGCGCATTGCCTGATTTGATAGAAAGGCGCCTTTGGACATCAATACAGGAGACTCGGAGCCTTCGTTGGGAGACGATGCCGTAAGGGCAGGGCAGCATACGGAGTAGTAGACATGAAGCCTGTTGTGCTAATGAGTCACAATGCTCTTCCCCCCCCCCCTTAAAACATGGTAGCGCAGCCAAGTATGTCGCGCAAAAGAAACAATCTGTTTGGAGTGGCTCCTAGACGCAAAAACGCTGAGTGAAATTGTGGGAGCCTGAAAACAAAAAGGATGTTTTCCCCTATTGCCAATACATACTTGGCCCCCTTGCTCAGGAGGGCCCGGGAAAGCACAGGCAACTTCGGCCACCGGGTGGGTTAGTAGTCTTGGCGACTAACAATGGAGGGTGTGATGGCAGGGGGTGCATGGTGTGGGATTTCTAGAATCGAAGTGGCCGGGCACCGTACGGTGTCTGTAATCATAGCATTTGTGGTCGTCGTGTCGAATGTACTAGTCTGTTAACAACGGCAACCTGCATGCATGGGCTCACTGGCCAAGCACCAGAGTCGTCTTCGGGTATCGTAAAATGCATCATGACAACAGCCACCACTAAGCTCGCAAAGTCTCCATACAGTCCGTACAGTGCACGGCGGCAGCTGCAGTGGAGCGAGGGGGGAACGGGACGTTGCGTGTAGCTTCCCGTCGTGGTGGAACCTCTGTTCTGCCTGTTCGGAGCCTTGATCAAGAAAGACCATTTGGAGATATGAAGTTTCATGCAATCCAAAGCGGAAGCATGTAATATGTATGCAGCTTCTTTGGGAACAAGAACGCCTACTCCCATATGTAAGCCAAAGACACCCTGGTCTGGGCGAGATTAGAGGAGCTCAGCTTGGCGGCCATCTGTGAATACACAATGCTCTTAATTGTAGCCTGTAGGTAGGTAAATGAAATGCAGGTCTGCGTAAGTAAAGTGAGGCCAGTGTCGCCGACTGGTGCTGGTCAGGCTGCGGTCCTGGTTTTGAAAAATTAGCAAGAATCCAGCACACGTTGTATCGTGCTTACCAATATCGAGACAAAACGTCAAACGCATACGCATGCCCAAGGCTGTGAGATACCGAAGGCGCCGGAAAGTGACACGAATACACCAGGCGTCCTAAACATTCCAAGGTACCACTCGGATGGCCTTAACCTTCAAATCGTAAATAAACAAGCAAGACCAACAAGACATTGGCACAACACCCCCCCATATCGAGGGAGACATGGGCAAACAAACTCTGCTGCGCGTGGAGTGGGTGCAGCGATGAGTCGACAAGTTATGCCGACTCCCAAAGTTAAAGGAAGCGCGCGAGCGTGACAAAGATGGGAAAGTGCGATCGGTATCACCACGCGGTGCCACGTACGCGCAGTGGTTTGCACAACCGGCATGCTCTTTCGGGCCACGCTCCTTCCCACCAATCTCAGGTCGTCGACATAAATCAACATGTTTCCAATTAATTAGTAAGTGGCAACATCGATCCCTTAACAAGGCAGGCGTCTGCTGTGCCCAAGGGATCCTGGAACATCACAATGAGAGCCTCTCTCTACTCCGTACGAGCCTGTCAAAACAACGACACCAGACCTTGTCGTTCAAGCTGCAGCTTTTCAACGCACGACATTCGTGCACATGTGACATTGCGACTTTCGACCATTCTGGACCAAGTCGACTTGCCTGGTACACCTTTCACTACTCCGTAGAGAGAGGCCTATTCATCATCTCCTTGCTACGTCTTAGTTCACAGCGTCGGCTGCTTTTTGCGGCGAAATGATTTACAGGGATTCCATTCACGTTTGCTGGGGAAAAAAATTCAGTTGTTGGCGAAGATCATGACAATCTGCGAGAAATGAAGCCTGGCAGGTCATTTCGCTAAACGTTGTTTGCACAGGGGACATGCCAGGGCAGTTTTGGCCGGGTGGGTAGGGCAGGGCAGGCATCCAGGGCCAAGAATTTAATGTTTTCTCTCAAGCGAGAGGAAGAGGCAGAAGCGGCGGTCTATACGGATTACGACGTGGAGGGAATTATGAACGAGTTTGATTATATAGAGGGGACAGCGGGAAACCCAAACAACAACGCGGCCGCCAACAGTGTCACTGTATAATATTATAATATTCGTGTAATCCGTAACAGATGACCAACCAGCCAAACGGGTAGTTCCGCGCACGGAATATGCTTTTGTGATGTCCGGTCCTTCGTAGCGATAAGGACCGGCTAGCAAATCTCTGCGAGCTTATTACAAGGGACCTGGGGTGGGCTCCTGAACCGTGCGTTCGCACAAATTTCAGCGGCACCCAGCCTCCGTATCTCGCCAGCGCTGCTCCAAGTCTTGGCTTCGTTCTAGCCAACATATCGGTCAGCCGGTAGGTCACAATCATCAGGCGAAGCCGGACTGAAACACGAGACGATTTATAGCAGGTCATGGATCAGCGAGATTGGGGCAAGCCGGATGATACAAACACGGGAAGATGGTGGATGGCCTAGTTCCGCAGCGTGACAGGTCGTGCTGCGGACGGTGTCGAGTGGGAAATTCCAGCACTGTGTGGCTTGCGGCGGAAGCTTCCACCAGTGTCGGTCGCTATTCAAGAAATATTGTGATGATGAACCTCACAACATGGCGTCTTGATGCCCGTTCTGTGTGACTGTGAGTCAGTGAGAGGCGCTAGAGGCAGCCAGCCAGCCTCGTTGCACAAGGCCATGATATTATAGTGAGCGACCACTCCGTAAATTCTGGCAAAATGATTTCACTGGGGGGGCTAACTGATTGATGTTATTGCACGCACGCACGCACGCACGCACGCACGCACGCCTTGTCGCATGCCGGCTCGGCCAGACTTGCACCCCCTGCCCCCCCTGTTTTTCCTTGAACCCGAGCGGACCCAGGCCGGCCAACCCGTCAAGAGGAGAAAAGATGCGTTGCCCGCTCGCTCCCTCGACTGCTCTTGCCACCTGAATATTATAAGTATATGGTTCCAACTCCACCCACACCTGCACACTCCCTCTTCCTGATTTCTTCCAGGACTTTTGGCATTTGCCAATCAACAGTATCTAGAAACCATTCACACACAGTTCATTAAGGCGCGTCGGTATTGATCCGGCGTTGTTTCTGTCACTCATTACTCACTACACTGAACAAAACGAGTCGCTGGCTACTTGATCAGCGTTGCTCCAGTATCGCCACCGCCAGATCTCATCAAGTTGGCTACATAATTCCTCTATCCTGAGGAATCCCACAGTTACACCCTCGCCCCGGTCATGTTTGCAGCAGCAGGACAATTTTTAAACCCCTACTCTTCCGACCACATACCGAGGTGACGTGCCCAACGTCCACCACTTCTACGCGCTTTGAGCGAAGGCGCGACGTCTATAACCGGACAAGACAGCAACTTTGGGATCACGATTTTGCCGACATCATATTCGGCAAGACGAGGGACACCTCGACACCATTCAATACAATTCCCGCCGCTCCCTGTGGTTGGCCACGCTGGGCCAGAGCAGCTTTGAGGGGAAGCAACGCGTCACTGCATGTCAAGGCGACATAGCAGATTTCCACAATCACCATGAACTACCCATCACCACGAACACCAGGGTCGACTCCGATGCACGACTGGGAATATTCCCGAATGTCATCCGCCACGCCTACACCGTCTCCGCGACCGAACTGGTTCGACTCGTCGACTCCGCGACGGCCTGCGACACGAGCTGCTCATACGAGAGCCAGCAGTTACTCGCAGCATGGTGGTCTTACGCCCCGGACGCACCTGGAGTCCCCGAGATACAATAGCTATGGAGACTATTGTACGGTAGATGTGAGTGCCAAAGATTTCCCGTCGTCGCGCCGGACCTCGGCCCCATATCAGACTCCTCCCAGGCGCGACCGCCGACACTCGTATACCTATGTCCGGGCTTCCACTCCCTATGGAGAATCCGACGAGGACGAGATCATCGAGACTCTGGGACGCACCTACGTGCTACCTGCCCAGTCCCGTTTCCAGAGTCGCCACACCGGGCATGCCTGGATGCACGATGGAGGACGGTACACTAATCAGGGCGCCCATCCGCAGAGCTCTCCATACTATGCCGACCCTGCCTGTGCGCGTGCCTCACCATACGACTCACCCCAACAGCCTCCACCGCAGGCTCGCCCACCGACCAGCCATGGCCACGCCCGTCGGTCGTCTGCTTCAGTTCCACAGCGGCCGTCGACTGTACGGCCCACCACAACAAGCCAGCGATCCAAGCCAGCACCGGCGCCCACCAAAGCAACTGAAGCCGACGCAAAGAGACACAGGATTCCTGCCGGATACCAGCTCAAGAACTGGGACCCCAACGAGGAACCAATCCTCCTACTTGGCAGTGTCTTTGACGCTAACAGCTTAGGAAAGTGGATCTACGACTGGACCGTCTACGCTCATGGGGCTAGCAGCCCGATCGCAGATATGTCTGGTGACTTGTGGCTTATCTTGATCCAGCTGGCTGGCAAAATGAAGCGTGCCGAAGAGGTTGCCGGCCGTGTTCGCAGCACAGAGAACAGGGACATTATCAACGACTTCATCGACGCAGGTGAACGTCTCACGGACAAACTTCGCAGCCTCCTGAAAGCTTGCGAGGCGCCCATGCTCAAAGCTGCCAAGAAGAAGGGCTCCGGATTAGGAAAGAATTCCGGAGTTGAATTTGTCAATACTCTCTTTGGTCGCGAACGGGAATTGAGCAAGACGGAAAAATTCATGCAAAGCGTGAGACTTTTCAATCTCCGATTTGACGCTAACTGCGAGGAGATCGTTCAGAATCCCACGGTCTGATGATACCCTTCCGCTATTGTGGCCCCATTGTGGATCGCTACGCCAGCCCTTGGCCGTTCCGTAGGACCCATATCAAACCGGCTTACCTCTTTATCTCTTCCAACCCTTTCGCCGTGGTCAAATCGGCCTTGGAACTCTGAGACCTCCTGGCTCGGCCTTTTTTTTTTTTTTTCCTAAATTCCCGGATGGACACACCTGGAGACTGTATATTATATTATATTGAACTTCCTTTTCAGCCACACGGACTCATACAGGATTCGCGGCCAAGCTCGCGCGGACGAAGTACTTTTTCTTCCGTTTCACTCTCCTTTTTATCTTTTCCTTCTTCCGTCGTTTTAAACCTGGAAACATAACCGCGACCTTGGATTTTGTGTTTTCAAAAAGTCATCAAGATATCGAAGGGGCGACCTGTACCACCAGCTTTGCGCACGCGACACGGAGCAAGGGGCATTTTCCTTTCTTTATCTAGAGATACCCAACGTTTTCATTTTAAGCGTCGCAGGATTGGACGAAGAAGCTGCGCACAGATGGGAAGAGGGAAATGCGTTTGATAATAAATTTTACGTTTCATTGTTTCGGAAAGGCAAGTTGCAAGGTTGACGGATTTCAGAATAGACAAAAGCATGATTCTCAAGAGTTGCTGTCCTAGTGCTTTCCAACGACGTGACAATGAATGGTGCACTTCCGTCTGCCACCAGACTTGGAGTTTCCGCCGGTCCGCCCCTTGCAGTCCGGCCCGGTCGCTGCCCTTGCTAGCAAGTCTGGTCAGATGTGTTGGATGGCAATCACGGCGAGAGGAGTGTGATGCAGATGGAAACGGTACTGGCAATGCCGAGATTCGACGGTCGTTCTTGGGCCATTCTGGGAGGCTAGCAGCTAATCGTGATGTTACATGAAAGACGTACATGTTGTAGTGCGTGGTGGTGCATGTGGCTGGGACACGGACCTAACCAGCCCTGAAAGCTGACCCAAAAGTGGTGGGGTAAAGGATGCTTATATTCTCTAAGTCATCTGCCCAGCGTAACCCTATATAACTATACTTATCCATTACCTAATCTATTCTCTACCCTAATAGGCTACCTATCTTTTAATAATAGTGTTAACCCTAACACTATACTAAGATTAAATAATAATAATATCCTCCTAATTACTAATCTCTATATCCTTATCCTTCTCTATCTTAGGATCCTAATCTACATTATCCTATATATTTAACCTTAGGGGTTAAAGCCTCTTAGGCTATAGGATAAAAATCTTTAAGTTATTAATATAGATTTTCTATTAAACCCCTCCCCTAAGTAATTTAACTTAATATATAACTAATAATAACTTCTTTACTACCCTAGAAAGTCTTCCCTAAGACTTATAGAACTTGCCTTTTAGCTTATATTCTTTATTTATTTTCTCCTATACTATATTTCCTACTTTAAAACTCCTTAAAGGTTTAATTAGGTCTTTATAGTTATTAACCTTCTATATTTAAACTAATTCTCTTTATTCCTCTCTAGTATTTACCTTCTATAAATTAGTTTCCCTAATTAGAACTAAATCCTTATTCCCCTTCTTATCTAGTAATACTTCTTTATCTACCCCTTAGTGTCTTAAGAATAGCTTAAATCCTAATATAGATATTACTAGTGTTATTCCTATACTAGATATATAGTAATTATTTAAAACCACTATAATATTTAGTATAGCCTAGTCCTAGAACTCTAATAAAGTTCTATTTTATTTAACTACCTATTTTATTAGTTACTATTTTACTAATCTAATATTACATTCTACTAGCCCTATTAATAAAGGGTGTGATACTAGTCTAAATAAAACTTTTATCCTATATTTCTTAGCTATTATAGTAAAGTTTAAGTTCTTAAAATAGGATCTATTATTATAATAGATTCCTTTTAGCTAGCTAAATATAGAACTCTAATATTTACTCTAGGCTTTAACTACTAAGTCTCCTATAGCTTCTTTATAGGATTAACCTAATATAAACCTTATTATATAGTCTATAATAATTAACACATATAAGTCCCTATTTTAAGCCTTAGGAGTAATTAGCCTAAGATAATCCATTATAACTATTGCCCACGGTTCTAGTATTATTATAGTCTTTAGTGTAGATCTTACTAATCTTATCCCTATTTATTAGTATATAAGGTAAGATTAATAGTAAGACTCTAAATCTTTTATTCTATTAGGCTAGAAGTACCTTCTATAAAGCTTCTATATAGAAATAGCTAGACTAAAGTGTCCTACTATATTATAAGCTTATTAGAGCTTTACTAGGATATCCTTAGATAGAATATATTCTAAAAGAGATTTATCCTATTCTATATAATATAATATTTAATTAAAGATTTGGTATTAGAGGGATTAATATTATATTAGTTTTTATTATTTAGTTAGTATGTTTTAGTAGCTATAGACTATAGCTATTAGAATCTCTCTATACTATTTAGAGTTAAACTATTCTTATAGTTCTAGTAAGATTCTTTCTAAAGCCTCTTAGTCTAACTTTTCCCCCTCTAGGAGAACTATTTCTATATTTATTAAGATTAGAATAGGATAATCTCCTATTACAGGAATTATATCTACTCCTATCCTCCTCTCTACCTTAAATAGTTCTAACTAAAGCTTATCTAGTAACTAAGATATCCTATCTATAATAACTATAATCTTAGTTATATTAGGTTAATAGATGTATTTAATATTTAACTCCTGTAAGATATTAACCTAATGCGCTACCTTGCTATAGACTTCTAATAAATTAGCTATTAAGTTAATAATTCCTTTATAGTTAGTATATACCTTTAATGCATATAGCGATCTATCTATAAGCTACTTAGTTTCTTTTAGACCTATAACTATAGCTAGTATCTCCTTCTCTAGCATTAAGTATTATTTCTTAGTATCCCTAAGCTTATAGGAAAGCTATATAATAATTCTAGCTTTATTAAAGTTAGAGTCTATTATAGTTATCCTAGCTTTAGTGTCCTCTATTTAAAATAAAACACTACCTATTCTAGTATTAGAGGTATCTATTACTAAATAAAATTATACCCCTAGGCAGGCTCTAAAAGTAGTATTCTCCTAAATACTATTATAAATCCTTAAAAGGGCTTATTAAGTATTATTTATCTAGACTAGTTTTTCCCTTAAAACTTCCTCCTTCTATATAGACTATTTCCCTATCCTAGTGGTCTTAAATAATTCCTTAAAAAACACCTTTTTAATTATAACCACTAAGTCTAATCTACTAGGAATGAATTTTCTAAGAAAGGGTATAAGGTAGATAAGTACTAAGATTTTATCCTAGGTTTTAGGTAACTAATTAGCAAAATACTTCGCTAGATTAGCAAATCTTTTATAATGTTTTTAAGCTAGCCTAATTTTCCTATCTTCTAATAAGTAACCTATATAATCTACTTCTACTATAAATAGGGTAGTCTTATATCTACTTAAGCTAATAGGCGCCTAGGTAATACAGGGGAAATATCTCTTCTATAAGAAGTTAAAGTGATCCTCCTAGGTCTTAGAACCTATATAATAGTTATTAATATAGATAGAGAAGGAAGTCTTAATGTCTTCTATGTAACCTAGTATTAATTCACTTTCTATCCTATTCTAGAAGAAAAGATATCTAAATATAAGGTCTCTAAATCTAGCATATATTAATAGAGATCCCGTTAGCCCTTAGGCTATATTATTATAAAAATATATCCTATTTAGTCTAGTAAAAGCTATCTTAGGTTAGTTAGGGGGATAAACTCTAATAGCCTAAAACCCGTTTAAGGCGTCTATTTAGGAGATAATCTTTAAGTATCTATAGTAGACTAAATCTAAATTAGCTTCTATATTATAATATAGATATCCTGACTTTATTATCTTACTGTTAATATTATAATAATTATATACTACTTAAAACTCTTTCTTGCTAGGTTTTAGGGTAAATATTATAGGCGTAACCTATATTAAATCTCCTCTTATAATAATCCTAGCCTTTTCTATAGCTAGAAATACTTTCTTTAAGAACTATTAATAAACTCTAGAATAGCGATATTATTTTTATTTGCCAGGTTAGGCTCTATTAATCAACAGTATGTGATATTATAGGAGGTCTATAGTATAAATATCCTTAAGTTTTAAAATAAAGCATTCCTTAAAGGTATAGTAAAGTTTTATAATTATTATCTATTATAAAACATTACCTACACAGTGCCTAAGAGTAATATATAACTATTTAAACTATAAAATAATAGTTTCTAGGTCTAAGTCTATTAATAGCTAATTTATATATAAATTTTAGAATCTTAAGGGATACCCCTTAAGATCTTAATTTCCTATATAAATTAGGACCCTGCCCTATCTAAGTCTATCTACTTTAGCCTTTAGGCTTCCTATAGTGTGTGTCTTAGTATTACTTAATTCTCCTAAGTTTAATAAATAGTCCCTCCTATCCTAGGTTTTCTAGTTAGAGTCTCTAATCTACTCTCTTTAGTAGGGAATCTTATTTTTTAAGGGGGACCCCTTAATATTCTAATTTCCCACCTAAATACAGGTTATATTATATCCTAGCGTGTCTAGCTCTAAATATTATGACCTTTGAAGTTCTAACTCTATAACATAGGCTATCCTATAACTAGGTTTTAAAGTTAAGTCACTAATTTAGTTATTTATATAGGGATTTTAACTTTCTAAGGGGATAACCTTAATTTCTTAATTTCCTATATAAATTCGCCTATCTATATGTCTTAGTATGTCTATTTCCTATTCCTCCTAATTTCCCACACCTAATAGGTACACTAAGATCTTTAATAAATCTAGATCTTCTATCCTATCCTTATCCTAATCTTCTTCTAGCTCCTAGTTATTATTATAATTATTAAGTTCCACTCTTTCTTCCTTCTTTATAACTATTCCTATGTTATCTTCCTCTCTAGTTATTATTATATTCTATAATAATCCTAGACTCTCTCTAGCTAAGATTTAGCTATATTTTTGTCCTTTTAAGCTTAATAACCTCTTTAAATACTAGGAAGCTTATTAATATTTAATCTAGCTCTAGGTAGTTTACTAAGTAGTTAATATAGGTTTTAAGGGGACTAAACTATTATAGTAAGAGGTAAAATATTTAATTTCTATCTATAATCCTAACTTAGGGGCTATTCTATAGGTATTAATAATTCCCTATAGTCTCTAGATAACTATAGTAGTTAATATTACTTTAGGTTTGTCTATCCTAGCTTCTATATTATTCTTCCCTTCTTAGTTATCTAGGTTTATAATAGGTTTATATCTATCTCTCCTATCTGCTAAATTAATTTTCCCTTTAAATTACCTATCCTCCTAATAGACACCTTAATATAGACTTATTCTCTAAGTATTCTCTAGTAGTGTTTACTTAAAATTTATAGCTCTAAGTTTATCTAATATTATTATAATAATAACTTCTTCTTATGGATAATTACTAGCATTATTATCTATAGTATCTAGTTTTTTAAAACCACTTTTAAAGCCTTAGTCTTTATCTAGAATATTAGTCCCTTTAGGATCTCCTTTACTTTCTCTAGAATCTTATAATTATCTTTAATAAACTCTATAGCCTTATTTAGGTTTATCCTTTAGGGTAATTAGGCCTTTCTTCTATTCTTACTCTAAAATAAGTTAGAATATAGGTATAATAGGAGAGTTTAAGTCTATCCCTTAGTCCCTATAATTATAAGTTTCTTATTACTATAGTGTTTAATTATATTTATATAGCAAAGCTAAACCTTTCCTAGTAAGATTTCCTAATCTTACTAAGCGGGTATAATATAGCATTTTACTAAAGCTAAGATCCTACCTATAATAACTCTTAGGTAAGTATATAAATAGATTAGCTATTTAGTGTTATTTACTATTTAAATAAATCTCTTTTCCTTAAGCTATACTACTAGAAAACTATATTTTACTAAATAAGTTTTGCTAACTAGTTTAACACTTAACCCTCTATTAACTAAGGCTAAGTTATATTATATACCTTTAATATATATTATAATATATCCTAGTAATATTAGAACTTTACCCTCTAATTTAGTAATATTATTCTATATAACTACTATATTTACTAACCCTAGAGATTTAGAAGATATTAGGTTTAGTGCTTCCTAGTATAGTTTTATTAGATAAGAAATAATTAACTTTACTTTATCCCCTTTTAGTTTCCTCTAATATTATATTAAGTATCCTATCTATTAATAAATAATTAGAGCTAGCTATAGTAGTTATAATACTATAATTAGAACTATAGTTTTACCTAAGTATTTTCCTAAGTTAAAAGCTAGGATATTATATTTATTAGTAGCCCTAATGTTTTCTAAGTTAAGCTTTTATTAGGGCTAGGTCTTAGACCTAGTATCTTTTATTACTACTTTATAAGGTAAGGTTAAGATAGCTAGTCCCTAGGTTAGCGCTATAGTTTTCTCTAGGTATAGTCTTAAAGCTAGTAATATCCTCTAAAACTCTATTTTAGTTATCTCCTAGATTAGTTAAGACTATTACTAAGTCTCCTCTAATCTATTATAGTCTAAAGTTTCCTAGGTGTCTTTAGAGTCTAGAATCTCTTAAATTTAATTCTAGATTTATTTATCTATAATTATCCCTAGCTTAACTATAGGTTTAGTAATCCTCCTATTCTATCTATAAGCTAGTATAGGTTTAGAAGCTTTTACTTTTCCCTTAGATAATTTTATAGTAGTGCCTATATAACTAATTTTATCCTAATTAATAATATAACTTAGGGATTAGTAGTTTATTAGGGATATTATAAATAACTACATTCTAGGGATAGGTATATATCTAGGTAGTGGGATTTAATCTCCCCCTAAATTACTAATATAGTTAGACCTTATCTAACTCTCTAACTCTTAGTGTTGCTCTCTCTTTATCTAAAGCCTATTCTAGAACCATTATTCACGTTATTATTCCTTATTAGCTATTAAGCCCTTATTCTTTAAGTTATAGTTATACCCTATATATCCCTATTCCCTATACTTAAAACACTAATAAAAGTCTAGATCTCCCTTTATAAAGGAACTAGCAGCGTTAACTTATTTTCCTAGAGATAAGGGAGCATTATTTAAACTATATTTCTATTAATTATATTATCTAGCTATTTAGTTTATATTATTAGTAGTCTAAGCCTAGAATGCTTTAAGTTATTAAACTAACTCTAATATCTAATTATCTTTCTCTTTATCTTATTTAGCCTATTCCTCTATCTACTATTAGAATAGGTTTGCTAGCCTAATAGCTTCTTTACTTAACTAAGAGATTTTCTTAGAAGTGGATAAATAGTAGTTATATAAGAGGACCTTTAGATCTAATATAGTTAGGTCTTTAGATACTATACTACTTATCTATTTCTCTAAAGAGAATAAATAGTTAGATACTTGCTCCTATAGTTATATATCTATATCTCTATCTACTAAATTAGAGATAAAGTTAGTAAATAATATTCTTTATATTTCTAACTTTACCTTAGATATAAGTCTCTCTACCTAGTAAATATAAGACTTTAGTATCTTACCCTTTTTATAAGTAAAACTAACTACCTCTTTCTATAGTGCTATCTTAAAAAGAGAATCTAGCTTTTTAAACTTCTCTAAGAACTTATTAGATATCTTATTCTATCTATAATCTTTAAAGTCTAGGTCTTAGTACTATATATCTACTTTACCCCTAAGGCCCTAAATAAAGATATATTAAGTAAGGGTATCTATATATTCTTTTAGAACACTTAATATTACTACTATTATTTAGTAATATTTTATATACTCCTTTACTAGCCTATTTTTTAGAACCCCTAAGAAGGTAACGCTAGTAGGAGCTATAGGAGCTACTATTAAGAAGAAGGGATTATTTATAGTAATCTATTATCTAACTTTCCTAGTATTAACTTAGTTATCTAGTTTAATTAATAAAGAATAGAATTCTAGAAGAATTAACTCTTCCTAATAATCTAATAATAGGGAATAAGTTAGACTTAATAAGAAGTCTAATAAGTCTTTATCTTACTCTATATCTAAACTTAGTTCTAGTTCCTCTTAAGTCTAAATATCTAGAAGGTCTTATATAAAGTTATTCTATAGAAGAAGTTATAATTAGGTTAGTCTAAAGCTATCTTAACCTAGGGAGAAATAAAATAAGTAAACACATAGAATACTTTAAGAAAATTTCTTTAACTAGAAAAGATAGTATTTACCTAAGATAAACTTAAAATTCTTACTAGCTTACCTCTTAGATAGATTATATAAGAAAGAAAAGAAACCCTAAAAGAAACCACTAGATCCTCTAATTTTCCCCTCTCCTAGCGTCCTCACGCTACCTTCCTTTTATTAAATCCCTCTAAGGTTTAGGTAGGCACTTCTTATAATATTTGCCCTCTTCTAATAATATCCTAACCTAATCTATACTATACTAGCTAATTAGAGCCTACTATAAGCGAGATAGTGGAGATAAAAGTGGAGATAGAAGCGGGGCAATAGCCTGTGCGCGCTAGTGCGCGCTATATCATGGTTATATGCGTAAACTAAGGTTTTTAATCTTAAGATGCCTTCTAGAGGGGTATTAAATCCTAAAGTTTAGACCCTATATCTAAGGTTATCTATTACCTACTTTCTTATCCTAGTTTTACTATACTATTAGTATCTACTAGTAGTCCTATAGGTAGTAATTAGTATATTTTATAAATTAGAAAAATATAAGTTCCTATATTATATTTTTAACTTCTAGTCTAGGAATCCTAGTTAATAAATTCCCTAAGTCTTAAGGTTATATCTAGTGTTATCTATTATAAAATACTCCCTATAGCCTAGAGCTTCTATTTTACTAAGTGTGTAAATAGTGGTTCCTATTATCTAGTTTATCTATTTAGGTACTCTTATTATAGGCATTCTAATTTGCAAGTTTAGGTATCTAGTCTAGCAGTGTCTAGTCCTAGGTTCGCTAGCTTCCTAGTGTACTATTCTAAGAGTTGCCCTAGGATCTAGGGTTCTAGCTAGATACTAGGATCCTCCTAAGACTTATTTAACTATCTTAAGGCTTAGTTTCCCTATAATATTAATAGTTCCCTTAGGAAGTCTAAAGTCTAATTACTATTATAGCTATTATTAGTATCTAGGAGCTAACTAGAATTAGGTATTAATATCTATAACTATTCTAATTATTATAAGTTTCTTTATAATCCTATAGTTTTATATCTATCTAGCCCTATACTATAGCTTAGGGTAATCTTATATTATTTAATAGAAAGACTTCTAACTATAGCTAGAAGTTATTCTTATCCCTTAATAGTAACCATAGCTCTATCTATTAAGGTTTATCCTATTATAACCATAGCTATCCTAATAAGCCTATAGTGCTCTGTCTCTATTTACTAGTTTAATTATTTTAATTATATTAATTATTTAATTATTTAGTTAAGTCTTCTTAGGGTAAGGGACTATTATTTAGTTCTTTAATATTTATAGGCTAAGTTTATTAAAATAGATAGATATATCCTAGTCTTATTACTATAAAAGCTAACCTAAAAGTGGTGGGGTAAAGGATGCTTATATTCTCTAAGTTATCTGCCCAGCGTAACCCTATATAACTATGCTCATCCATTACCTAATCCATTCTCCACCCTAACAGCCCCCTTGCGCCCCCTTCCCCCTTCCCGGTGCCCTGCCCCTTGATCCGTCTACCTGTAGGAACCCGTAGGAACATGCGAGCACAAGCGACTCGGCAGCAACTCGGCAGCACGTACATATATACAGTATGTACGGTCCGTCCGTATGCGACGTTCGAACGAAGTTAGCTCCCACTGCCTCGTTCGCGAGTCAAACGCGACAACTTCTCTTTTCAGAGTCGTGATCCCGTCTTGGCAGACGGTTCAGTTGCCAGCCACACTTGTAAATATATTGTACAACATCTGGACGTGTGTATGTATGCCGTACTCCGCATTGTCCTCGGTGGTTTCTCGGGGAATCAGTCGGCCTTTATTGGACCACCCAAGTGGTTGCAAAAGGAGGAACAAGGGAAAGAAAAAAAAAAGAACGAGGTTGGGTCAGGTCAGCCGTCCACTACGGATTACTTCCGTACGGATTAGATCTGTTGTTGATTTCTTCTTCTTACATTCTTATCCGGGCAAGTCGTTTCAGGAAAGCGCCCCGGGGGAAAAGGGGTACGTAGTACAAATGCAGGATGGCAGAACGCCGCGTGTTCGAGAACCGACTCGATTCGCTATACAGGCGCGTGGCTGCATCGGGCTCGGCTTTCCCTGCACTCCAATCTCGTTCTTGGAGCGGAAACCTGTTCCGGCTGGCACACTTTGTACTGCCATTGACATCCAACACGCCTTGTTCTTTTTTGGAGCGGGTTCAAAACGCCACTTTCACCACTCCTTGCGTTCTTGTTCTGACATGGGAGTATGTTGCATTCCGATCCCCGTGCTGACAGCCATCACGATGGACTGATCGATCCTACAGCCGAATGCGCCATCTGTACTCCGTAATCCGTACGGACTACTCCGTACTCTTGTACAACCGTGGCACATGTATAATTTGTCCTTGCCCACCACCATGAGTCACATGACAAACAGCACGACGGGAGAGCAAACGAAAACTAGAAGCAAGAAGCGGGGTTTCTTGCTCCCATGTACTTCCTACTCCGTACACTCTGGAATCACTAATCAACTCATGGCCCTCAACACAACGGAGACCAGGGCGCTTAAATGTGCGCTTGCATGCCATGACGTGACATGACATAGTCCGTACGAATTACATGACATGCATATTGCCTGGCCCGTCTGGAGTACTACGAGGATTACGGAGTACTACTTCTGCTCGTAGCGGGAAGGACGGAATGGATTGTGGAAACGGACCAATGACGGGGTATGGCTGGCTGGCCATTCGGAGCCTTGACGCCCATGCACGTTTCCCGTCATGGGTTGCCGTCGAGTTCTTATCTCATGCATGTGATTTGTGATGTTCTGAGAAACAAGAAACAATGTAATGGTTTAGTAAAATGGATGTTGATTGGATACGGGGTTGCCGAGACAGTGCCAGTAGACCGACTTATCTCATCTCCGTTTGCAAATCGGAAGTGGCTGTTTGCGCGTGGCATTTCGTGTGGCATTCATTTCCCTGCAGACGACCACCCACCTTCGGGACTCGGTCCTGGTGGGAGCTTCATCATCATCTTGTGCTTCCATGCTTGCTGCTGCTGACACGACAGTTATTCGGTCAATCTTTTCGCGCGCAACGCTGTGTAACTCGTTCGCATGGTCAACACGAGATGGCGAGGACATACGCTTTGCCCTGCTGGTGACAATGTTGTGGATGGACGCCTCGGGGTTTGGGTGTAACGGCGAATCAAGTGACCAGCTTGCCTTGTACTCTTCGACTATGGAAGGACCCGTGCTTCGAGGGAACGTGTTGTATCTGCTTCATCGTATTGGGCGATGGAATGAATAGCCTTTGACAGATATCACCATGACTTCTACTCCGTATGGATACATTACTTAGTCTAGAGCCAACATCGACGGCGGGGCCGAGGACTGGTTGCATGCATGCGCGCATTGTATCATGGACTTTTGCGTACCTGCAACTGGATCCTTGGACCTTGCTTGACATGGCGCGGTGTCAGTGCCGTTGTGAACCGAGGCCGTCGTCTTGTAACCCAAATGTACCCGGTACAATCACGCCGGAATCTGTCATGGTCTGCAGAGCCTGAACGAACCAACTTCGAATCCCTGACCAATCTGCGTGAGTGTTATACCTTACTTTTTGCCGTAATTTTCTTGGGGCCTCGGGAACCAAGGTCGCAGAATCGGCCGCATATCGGGGTCTTTCCGAGCCCGGTTGTTGATGACAGGTGTGTGAGAAGGGGAATGCATTTTCGTTTCGTGGTTAACTTGAAGCTTTTTTTGCAGACAACCAAGAACCAAGAACGAGGAAACACACAAATATCGTGACTGTGTGCGGTCTATTCTGCGTTGGAGACAACAGGGCGGGAAGTCATGATGAAAAAAGGAAAAAAGAAAAAATGCAACTCCCCTTCGACTCATAGTCGCCGCACCCGCCTATATTCCAAACCGTGCTCCTCGCTGCCAACTCGCCAACACCCAAAAGAACGAGAGGAAGAGTAAGAGTGACAGACACATGTAGAGTGAATCCACTTCCAAATACTCGAGCTCTCAGTTCCAGACTTCTTTCCCTCCTGATACGTCTCACTCAGCCCGTTATACAGGCAGGCCCTTTGATCCTCCAAATCTCCCGGCGCCGCTTCTCCTTCTTCGGCTCATAGTGGCAGTCATTCGACAAATGGTCGATAAACCTACCCTTTCGGTCCTCGACGGGTCTGGAGGAGCGTGGAGATGAGCTCGGAGGCTTCAGACGACTTGGACAGGGTGGGATCGATTTGGGTTTTTGGGCAATCTATTGTCCCTTTGTTTCTTTTCTCGTCGTCTTTCCGGCAAATAGTAAAAGCCTCTTGAGTCCTACAGACGGACACACATGCAATCCACTATCGTGCAACATACCCGAAGGTTCCTCGTCACGAGAGCGTTGCTATTCGGAGCTGTGTTTGCTTGCTCCTTATTATAATTTTGCACTTTGAAGTGCGGGGTTGAACCATAATTACGTGTGTTTTCTGGGGGAGGGTGTGGTAATCAAGCCACTTAACTAAATGCAGCTAGGATAAATTCTTATGTGGGTACAGCGCTCCTCCTACTACTCATGCCACCTCGAGGGCAAAGCTTATAATATTGCCTTCTTCAATGCACAGCCCTCAAAACCTGTTCCACCAAAGCAGACATTGAACCCCTTATATATTCTTCTCGCGTCCTGAACCGATCAACATGTTATTGTGACACTCTTCTCGACATCTATACCTTCTTCCTAAGCTGGTTGGCGCCCACGTTACTTGATAATTGACTATTGACTCTTCTTCTTCTTTCCACCTCTTCCCTTCCCCTTCATCAACTTCATCACCATGCACTACGTGCGGCTCAAGGGACCACCGAAAATAAACGTCCTCGCAGATGGAATTCAGACGACACTGACGTTTGAAATTGCGAACGACTTGGGTGACCATCTCCTAGGCCCCGTGGACCCCGTCAGCATCACCGTCGGGGCTCATGCAGAATCGTCACGCTACGACAACGTATCATGCGCCTTGACCGAGAGGCTCAAGCTGGAATGGGGAATGGGACAACGGGTGCTGAAGCCGACTTTTAAGCTGCCGCAAAAGATTGAAAATGCCATCGCGAGCGGACATTCGGTATCCGTATCTATTGGGTCCGCGAACCCAGACCTGGCTGCCGACAGCGTCTACAACATCCTCATGTCGTCCATCAAGGACCGCGGAGAGGGCGCCGACGGGCTCATCTCAACCATCACGGTGGGCCTGAGCGGACCCGACGTCGACCAGGATGCTTCTCTTCGTCGAATCCTGCTGAGCGGACGCGGGGAACCGCCGCAATACCTCATCATCGGTGAACAAATCGGACACAGCATCGCCCGGCATATCTGGGATGCCGGCCTCGTGTCTCTATGCGCCATCGCAGGAACGTTCAAGTTCCCCGACCTCGCGCCCAGCCAAAGCAGCTGCATGACCAAAGTACATCAGATTCTCACCCAGAGCAATGGAGTCAATGTCCTCGAGCTCGGCTGTGGCGTCGGAATCCTGGGGCTCGGCCTCAGTGCCGTCTTTCCCAAGGGCGCGGCTGATTGCACCATTCTCATGACCGACTGCCACGATGCAAAGTGCAGAGCACGCTCCAATATGGGTCTCCTGCACCAGCAGCGATCTGGATCCAACCTCGGCTACGCGCAAGTCATGTACGAGAATCTGAAATGGGACAACGGTCGCCAGGGACGCTTCGGCTCCAAAGTTCAGGACCGTCGCTGGGACCTCATCATGTTGAGTGACTGCACGTACAATGTCGACAGCATTCCCGACCTGGTAGGCACTCTGTCTGCCGTACACCGGCTGAACAAGGACTTTGACCCCGACGATCAGACATTCTCGACAAAGGTCTTTCTTGCAACGAAGCCACGGCATGACGACGAACTGGTTCTCTTTGACATGATGGCTGCTGAGGACTGGACCATCGCAGACAAATTGGTCCTGCCGCTCCCTGTCCTGGGACGTGAATCAGAGAAGGTGGAGATGTACCTCTTTGAGAGGGTTTGAATAACCCCATGCTGGACAGCGATATGGCGTACGGATACGTGTCAAAACACACTTTACCACCTCGGGATCGTGATAGCATACTCATGGCATTGGGCGATCATAAGTCACGGAGCACCAAGATGAACTCTTACCAATGAGCCGTCTCGAGCTCCGTAAAAGGACTTCACTGACATCCATTGTATTTGCGGGTTGGATATCTCGGTGGAGTATACCACAGAGCAGCCTGATAGAGATACATGACATGTGGCCGCGTTGGATGGAAGTGTTGTTACAGGATGATGTATATTGAACAGGTTGCCTCTGGAAAAGGCGCTGCGACGGTGGACTTGGCATGGTCTGACAGCATAATGCACTCCCTCCAAAAAGCCTAGACATGACCATGGAATGGAGTCGCTACATGCTTCACGGACAAGACAGCCTGGAGAAGCGCGGGAGACGTCGCGGGACCGTTGGGTTCCAAAGATACTGCGAAGAGTGTATTGTAATGAAGCTGTTAGATGGAGAACCAATGGAACAGTAGTCTATGACCAGACCAGAGAACTGCAAGACTCGGACGGAACAACGAACGAGGGCCCCCAAGGTTGATGAACCAGGGCGGACTTCAAAGAGCCTGTGCCTTCGACTCTGCTCAAGAAATTCTTCAACATTGAGCACACGAGGAAGACGGTTGTCGGCGATGATTTTGTTCGAGGCATTTTCCGGTGGTGAGCGCAGATGACTGCGAATGCTTTGCCATCCTTTCATGGGATGAGGGCACCCGCGGTCTTGACTCTGATACAGCGCTGGACCCTCCGCGTCCAGACCAATTTGTGTACAAGACAGCCACTTTCGTGTCTCTGTACCTGCACCGCCGACTCCCTCATTCCGTTCCGGTCCAGGCTATGCGGACATCAACCATCAGGTTTTGTACTCTGCCAGGCTCCAGTGCGGGAACCACTTCCGTGGCTGGCCCTGATTACATTGCGCGCGGCTTCTCATACTATCCCGGGGACGACCTTTTTGGGGCATCGTTGTCGCCGGAATGCATCCTGACCTTGGAAAACCTCAACTACGATGTTCCCGTGCCGAGAAGACCAAGGGACCATAGACAGGCATGAAGAATACATGGACATTTAAAAAGAGGAACTTGAAAGAAAGGCCGATGGAACAAAAGAAAGTAATAGAATAAGAGCTATTGAATTGAAAGAAGCATCTAATCCGTACCCCACCCACCTGTTCCTCTTTGCCCAATGTTGACTGACTGAACGGCACGGCACGGCATGGCGTGTTATTAGTGGCAAAAGTTTAATTGACAGGCTGATCAAACTGGACTGACTGGTGGGGACGGCGGATTATCGATCGATCAGGTAGACGTCGACGTACAACTCGACGACTTTCTCGTTCCATTATCACGTCCATGACCTCACCCACGTATCCATCCCCACGACATGAACGCGCCAACTAATCATTGCTCCAGGTAAAAGTCGGCGAAATACGGGACAAATTGCAGCAGCAGCAGCACCACATCCCACTCGGAGCTCAGAGCGCCCACGCCATGTGTATTGTGCTCTTCACAACAGGCCACCCCGACTATGCCCTCATCCTCATAGACAACAGAGATGAGTTCATCCTCCGCCCCACATCCCGACCACACTGGTGGACTCACCCAGCGACCGGCCAACAGGTCCTGTCATCGAGGGACCTGCAGCGTGCAGAGAAAGGGACATGGATGGGCATCACCAAGAACGGTCTCTTCGCCGTGCTGACCAACTACCGCGAGGCCAACACCCACGACGCGAGCCACCCCGTTCACGGCATCAAGTCCCGCGGCGGCATGGTCACGGCCTGGCTGGCCGGACTAGGCGACAGCGTCAAAGACGGCGTGCACCACCTCGTCAAGGGCGGAGGTGTAAAGGGCGTAGGTGGCTTCTCCATGGTCTGCGGGAAACTGAGGAAAAACAACGCGGGCATCGCCATCGTGAGCAACAGGGCAGCGCACGCAGACGAGGTCCCTCTTGTTGCGCGCCAGCGCGGCGAGACATGGGGACTCAGCAACACCGCTTTCGATGCCCAAGTCAAATGGCCCAAGGTGGAATCGGGAACAGACTTGCTCCGGGACACGATTCAAGCCGCTGTGGATGCAAGATGCAGCGAGGACGACCTGGTAGCTAGCCTGTTTGGCATTCTCGACATAGATACCTTTCCTGCCACGGAGCCAGACATGCCCTTTGAGCAGATGACTGCCTTGTTGAGACACACCATTTTCGTGCCGGAACTGGGCAACGAGGCGCAGAGGGAGGCGATGGAGGAGGCGCGAGCGAAAGGAAAGGCGGAGTGGGCAGAGGACGAGGGCTCCTTGAAGGCTGTCGAGGAGATTCTGCTGGAGCAGCAGCCCGAGGTGAGTGCGCCGGCGGCCAATGGGTTCGCGACGGGGCTGTACGGCACGCAGAGGCAGACGGTGATGCTGGTGGATTGGCAAGGAAGGGTCAAGGTTGTGGAAAGGGCATTGTGGGATCGGAATGGGCACAAGATCCCGAGAGGCCAGGGCGATGTCGTTTATGAATTCCAGATTGAGGGGTGGGACGAGAGCTGAACATGGACTGACTGGCACTGGCATGCGAACAAAGAGATCCCAGGAGATCCCAGGAGATCCCGAAAGATGTCTATCGATCCCCCCCGGGCCACCTCGCGAGCTATCCACAAGGCAAGCCAAGGCTGACTGACTGACTGACTGACTGACTGACTGACTGACTGACGCCCGAGCATCCAAAACGCAGCTGCGAAGCGGCCGTCTGCCCGTCTGCCACTTGCCCGGCAGCCACCTGCCCGACAGCTGTTACCGTAGCGAGCACCTCATTAATTCCGAGCCATTCACCAGCCGAGAAACTCACAGTCTGTCTCATCTCTGCTGCTCTTTTGTCCCCAATCGAATCATGGCTGCTGGAAACAAACAAAAACAACATCTGAACTCAACTCCTTTCCCCGAACCAGGGTCCAACGCGTCTAAGCGGCTTTCATTGTTGTCCATAACAAACCCTTCTTCCTTGCATCCCGAACTTGTCTTTTATTGCTAGGGTCTTGTTTCAAACCCAGATGCTTGACTTCTTGGTGCGGTGCGCGTATCAGCCGAGCGGCCATCATAATTCTTTCTCGCTGGCCGTATTGCTGACTATTTGATCAACAACAACCAATCATTAGCTCATCGAGCTGGTTTAATACTATATTCGAGACTTGGTCCCATTCTATACTGTTGCTATCCTGCGATTATAATAGCTGAAAAACACCGAATAATTGGAGACATTCACAGGGATGTCACTTCGCGCTGCACCCATGCCCAAACGTCCACTACAACGACCACTCATTTCGGCACCGCTGGGCCCTGTGAAGACTTCACGTGGTCCAGACCTTGTACGCAGCGAGGGGTTTGAACTGGTAGACAGTATCGAAGACTGTGAATCTGCTCCTGCGACCCCTACGGTGTCAGTCGCGTCTCGGCGATCGAGGCGCATATCTGCTAGTTTCTTGAGCACGGCGGTGCCGTCTACGAGCCCCATTGTGGCAGAGTCCGGCATCAATGCCGTTACTCACATACAATCTACCAAGGGATCGAAGGGATCTTTTAGCAGACGGCCAGCGCTTTTATCTCTCTCGACGAGGTCGCTTCTGAAACAGCCTTCAAGATATACATTGGTGGCCCGGACAAGTCCTGTCGAAGATGAGGAGAACGTCACTCCTCTCGGAGTCAGGGGGGACCAAGGCGTGAAGCCACCCGACTCACAAAAGATGGGGGGTAAATTGCCGAGATCGAGGACCATGACGGTCCTGCACGGGCTCAAGAAGTCCTTCTCTCGGCCGAGCTTAGCGGCGGTCAGGAGCTCTGGTTTCGAGAACAAGATGACGCCCAGGACAACCCCGTCGATCGCCAAGGAAAGCGACTCGGCACCTAGTCCCTTGACATCGTCATCGTCATCGTCATCGTCTGAGACAACAACTCCAACCCCCACCTCTCATGCTGCTCCTGCTTCAACTCCGGCCACCCCTCAGCCCCATGTCAGGTACATCGACACTGCTCAAAGCTCAGAGTACTGGTCCGGCCGATTCATGGCATTGCAAGACCGGTTCCTGTCCGAGAACCTCGACGACGACTGTCTTTCGCTATATTCATCCCGAGTTGACAAGCAGTGGCGAGAGCCAAAGCTTGCGGCGTTGGGCCGCCAATCTCTCATCACATCATCTCGCAACAGATTGACATATCTCGCCCCTTCAAATACGACATCTGCCCTGACAACAATTACTTACAATCCCAGACGGCGACTTGACGAACAGGATGATGCAAGGTGCTGTCGCATCTTCAGTCACCTTGACTCGCTTTGCAGCACAGCCGAGGCCAAGAAATCGCTGCGATCATGGCAGCAGGCGTATGCACGTCGCCTCGGCTGCCCTACATTGCTCTCCATGGAAGAAAAAATGCATAACACAGATCGAAAAAATATGCTTCTCGGTAATGTGGGTAGTCGACTTAAGAGTATCGAAAGACAAGGTACAATGGTGAAGGAAATGCCCAGTCCTGCACGTGGTGCGTTTGCCGTCAAACTCGCTTCAAGTCGTGGAGTAGCTGTGTGTTGAAGATGAGCTTTCCTCTTCTTTCTTTCTTTTTCTCCCCTCTCCTTTCCCCTTTTCTTGGCTGGTTTTTTTTTTTTTTTGTATGAATGACATTGGGTTGTCGCCGTGTTTGTGTTTGGCTTATTTTCTTCGTTATCAGCACCCTTTCGGCGGTATAATTGCATGATGGGCCCGGCTCACTCTTGTTTTAAGAAACTACTTGGAGACTGTTGGCTTTTTGGCCCCCTTTGGCACTGTTTTTTTGATGGACTGGAAATTCTCCCGGCATGAATTGATTATGATTATTGGAGACCGTGTTTCAGGTTTTGGAGCGAAGATGAAGAACCCTGTTGGCGAGGCAGCATGTTGCTTTCTTTCCCATGGTTGAGTTTGCTCGTGCCGAGTATAGCATTAGGTATTCACGGACTTTCAAAGGGAGTGCTGATAAGCCCCCAGTGGCCATTGGTCAGAATAGTTATTCTCTGGCTTTTTGTACAAGTTGTATACAAGACACTCATTGACTTGGTTATTTTTACGAGCTTCAAGACCTTCTTGACCCTTTTTTTCATTTTATTCTTGTACATGGACGGTTCTTCGTTCCATCCGGAATTCTCTACCTAGGTATCAATCTCCTTACCCAAAGTCGCCCAACGCCGTCGTTTTCCCCCAAATAAGATGCATGGTCAAGGTCCCCGTGAAGATGTTTGTCAAGGTGACACTGTCTGTCTTTTTTTTTTTAAAAAAAAAAATTTTTCCCCTCTTTATTCCTTGGTCCCATCTTTAATAAATGCTTACTCGAACCGTTTCCTGCTCTTCAAGTAATCCCTAATCTGTTCGTACTTGTTTGCAAAAAACATGCCCGACTTGTCACTCCTCCAGACCAAAACACCAATCTCCTCGGCGAACCGCGCCGTGTCCACGAACTCCTTGTGGTCTTCAAAGTCGCGGAAAAGGAAGCCCCCTGTTGTTTTCATGCGCTCGTTCTCCAGCTGCCATAGACGGATCTGGTCGACCACTGTGGGGGGCAGGACGGGCTTGTTGGTCATGGCGGCGGTGCGGTACATTTGCTCGTGGGCGTGGGCGGCCATGTACGAGATGATTTGGTCGGCGGTGATGCCGAAGTTGATGGCTTGGCGGATGGAAGTGCGGGTCACGCGGCCGGCGACCATGTCGGGAAACCGCATGTTGAGCTTGCAGAAGAGGGCGAGGACGGCAATCTGCAGCGTGGACTGGGTGTATGCGTAGACGCGGTAGTTGGTTTCGACAATGACGCTGCCTCTGCCGTCTCCAGATGAGCCGAGAGGTCCGCTGCTGCTGCTGCTGCTGCTGCTGCTGCTGCCGACGCCGCCGCCGTTGGAGGCGGTTGCAGAAGAGGAGGGTCCCAGAGCGGCGGCCGTGGCGGCGGCGACACCGTCGCTAATGGAGCGAAGACTGCTCCCTCCGCTGGTGAGTGTCGTGGCGAGTCGCGTGGGGAAGAACATGGACCGCTTGTGCTGGGGGATGTAGATGAGACCGAAATCCAGAAGAGACGGGAGCATGTTCTTGCGCTGCTCAGTGAGCGCGTTCGTGTCGTAAGCGCGGCCAAGTTCCAGACTGGCCAGGACGAAGAGAAAGGAGAGCATGTCGACTGTTTCGGGGCCCGCGGCTTTGTTGGTCTCGCTGGCTTCGAGCCATAGGAGGAGTAGTGTCCACACCTGCGCATTTGGTTCTTGCAGCAAGAATGTGAAGCCGGCCTGTGTGATGCCGATGTTCCCGTTCGATCGTCTGTCCACCAGCCGCCCCGCGATTAGAATCTCCTTGACGCTCTTGTTCGGCCCGGCCACATCTCCCGTGCTCTTGTAGCCGACGCTAGAAACGACAAAGTGCAAGATGTCCTCCCACTTCTTCCGTGCGTATCGGTCCAGAAAGGGTAGGTCGATCTCGGGTGGAACTACGAGTGTAGACGGCACGCCAAACGAGTTATGTTCGCCGCCACCGGTGAGGGCTAGTCGCAGCGAGTTCTTGAAGTTCAAGGTGAGCTGCATTTCCTGTGGCTTCTCTTTCGACGGCACCGATATCTGGATGATGTGTAGACCTTTGAGGGTCGTAATCGCACTGTCTCGTTGCCTGTCGGGTTTTCGTTGTTGCCTGTTAGAAACACGACCTGTTGTACGTGATGCGTCGCATCAACGGCGCAGAGAATAACCGTTGCCAAGTTACCTTTTCGCGTCTGGCTTCACCCACACGTCAAGGTCGCTGAGAAGCATGGGCTTGGGCATGTACAGGATGCGCATGACCAGAGTTTTGGCTGGGCAACGGACAAGCAGATACTCGTGTCAGTCTTTTTTTTTTTTCTCTCGCCGTCTTTGGTGATGTTTTAGTCACAATGGATGTACCTAAATGTGGGAGCATGCGCCGGAATACGGCAAACGCTGTCGAGGGCTGCTGGTACAGCTTCCTGAACGTAGTGCCAGGTAGCTTCTCGAGATAGTCTGCGAGCTGCAGCGACGGCGCGGGGGTGACGGACATTCTGGCGGGGAGACCAATCCGTCGTAGGCAAGGGGATTGTTGTATAGCTATATCATTATAAGTCGAAGTTGTGGTGGTCCGCCGGTCGGGTATGGATAGTTGAGTAAAAAAGTAATAGGTTGGTCGTTGGGTCGCGATGATGAAGAGACGAGTTGACGTTTGAGGGTTCTTGGTGGATCTTATCTCTGTTCCTGGGGAAGTTGACAGTATCGTTTCCACTACACCTCCGTGCGCCCGCGTCGGCATGCATCTGCAAGTACGGAGTACATGAGCCAAGTAGACCAAGGTCACGTGATCCTATACCGCCGCTCGCCCAAGTTTTCACCAACCAACCAACCACAACGCCCATCCGAAGTCTCGTTAATCTTGTATCATAGCCGACTCATCGTTCCCCCAAGAAACCCAGCATTAAGATTTTTTATTTTTTATTTTTTATTTTTTTTAAAAAAGAAAATCCCACAACTTCCGCAATGGCCAAGAAACTATCGCCCACGGCCTTCACCAAAGCTGTTCGTTCCCCGCCAGGCCCCTTAGTGCAACTGCCTCGCTAACACCCAGCCAGGTGATGAGGTCTTTCATGGCCGAATCAGGTCTCGAGCCAAGGTCAATTTACTATCCATGGCACGCCACACCATAGACAAAGTGCAAATGGCATACTGACGGTTGTATTAATTTTGTCCTTTTTCTTCTTTGAATGAAAGACTTCTTGGCCCAAAAAACGTATGCATCGACAAGACTGAGCCGAGCGGTGAGCAACCCACTTCAATCGCTAACCGCTTGAAGTTCAGAGTACTAAGCGCCGAGGCCGGCCGCGTCAACTTCGAGCTTGACATCCACAAAGATCACACGGTTTGTGCTTTCCCCCCCGCCTCCCTTCCGCGAATTGTACCTACCTGACAAACATGTGAACAGAATCGTCTTAATACCATTCATGGCGGCACGCTAGCCAGTCTCGTTGACCTGGGGGGCTCGCTGGCCGTGGCATCTACGGGACGTTATGCAACGGGTGTGTCTACGGACCTGAACGGTAAATTACATCTCTGGCTTGACCAAACAGTCTGGTGGAATGGAACAGTGGTTGACTGCGTGCAGTGACGTATCTCTCTCCTGGCGGGAGACCCGGCGATGTCCTTGGAGGAACGGCTACTTGCGACAAGAGTGGGTTATATTCGTCGCCGAGTTCTCCTCAAGGGTTACTTGTTAGCTGACGAATCATCTAGTTGGCAAAACGCTTGCGTATACGACAGTAACGTTTACCAATAGCAAGGGCCAGCTGGCTGCCCGGGGCAGTCACACAAAGTATATTCTTGCCAGCTCCTGTTCATGATGAGAGGACAATTGATGAAATGACTAACGTATCCGCAATAGATATGTCGCGGGCACGATGGGAGAAGCAGGCCCCTATGTTGCACCACCGGAATTCTCGGAAGATGTGGAACAGAGCAACCAAGATGATGGCATGAAGCGTAGAAAGTAAGAGGGAAAATTGCGCTGCGCTTCATGAATTGTATAGAGCAGAAAACAGCCCATGGATTCGGTATCTTGGAATCCAAATAAATGCAACGGAATTGCGCCTTTCGCACTCCACCCCTTCTACGTACGACGCCATGAACCGTGACGTCACCCTCCACCTCTGCCAAATTCCTTGAATCCCTCATTCCCCTCCGTTCAACCACGTCACCATTTCTTGTTTCGCGCCCGCCCCGGGAATACAGGCGTGTATAAAAAAGCCCTTGTAGACCTTAATCCGTAGGTAGATGCGAGATATCTCATCGTCTCGCCAAAATCCACAAGTCACCCTGCACATATTCCCCCCGTTCACCATGTCAATCACGTCAGGCGTGTCCGGGATCTTCACATCCATCTACGACCTGTTCGCGTCGCTGCTCGCCACCATCCTCGCCGTCCTGCAGGGCGCCGTGAGCGCCGCGCAGGGCGTCATCGTCTGCATCGTCAACGTGGTGCAGGACATCATCTCGCAGGCGGTGCACTTGACGAGCGGCGTAACCAAGTTTGTCGCGAGTACGTATCTTCCCGTCCGTCCCGCGCGCGCTGTAAACTTGCTCCGCTGGCTGATAAATGTCGTCCGTCTCCAGGCAACTTCATCGCCTTGGCCGTCGGTGGATTGCTCGCGTTCGCCTACCTGCGCTACTCGGCAAACGGCAGACAGGCCGTGGCTGGCAAGAAGACGCAGTAGAGCCCCGTTTCAAGTATCATTTGTTAGGAGCAAGTGTTCCGTTTATACGGGATTGGATCGAGTATGATGGAGACATGTTACTGGTTGGTTTGCGGGACGCATGAATTTCGGAGTTGCGCGATGGAATGAATGGGCTTCATTTGATGCCAACAGCAGGTGGGTTTCAAAAACTTTTGCACACTACCATGTGTGAATGAATGATTGGTTGCGGAGGGATATCCGGATGGCAGGGCGCATCTCAGAGGGCTGCCACGAGCCCGTTGCCAGGTGCTGGACATGATGGACGTGTACCGAGTATGAAAAGTGATACCGAGTATGAAAAGTGATACCGAGTATGAAAAGTGACACCGAGTATGAAAAGTGATACCGAGTATGAGTAAAGTCCACGACGGTGTTGAGGAAGCGAGCTGCGGGGTGAAAAACCCCCTGTCGTTTTAACCTTCGAATGAGGCAAAGGGGTCCTTGGAAATATCACGACTCCATCGTGACCATGTCAAGTTATGAATCTCGGGTCAAGACAAACAGTTTCCAAGTTTATAAAACGGTGCCCAAAGGTCGTCGTGTCTAACTGGTGGCTGTTGTTTGGCTGATACAGTGGATGTAGCTCGAACACGTCCTCACGCCCATCACCAATTCCGCGTGTCCATGTGATAAGACACACATGTTCCCGCACGAATCGTACAGCAGTGTCTATTGTTTCAGTTGAATACTTGAAAAAAAAAAAATCAATACATGGTCGTAACGTCATAACCTAAATATTCTCCCAACTCTTGCATTGTCATTCAGTCCAGTTTTATCCTTCCTTCTTTAGAGTTCCCGATTTGCCTGATGCTGATTCTTTGCCGACGACGTGCGCCTTGAAGCGGTCCTGGTTAGTGCAGAACCACAGTGACATCGTACAGCCCTCCCCAGTCTCCCTTTGCGCGGCGCACGCCTCGCTCGGCACGCCTTGCTCGGCACGCCTTGTCCTTTATGTGAGAGTACTCAGCATCGCTCGAACGAGAGCTGGGGGAGGTCCTGCGCAGCATCTCATCAGCCACCGGGTCGATACAGCGACAAGCGCAAGTTACGATGAATGTGCGCACCTTCATCGGTACTTTGGTACGCTGATGGACATCCTACCTTTCTTGTCCTTCTCGATCCTCGGAGGCTTGGGTCGGGCCACTGTCCGTTCCACCTCCTCTTCATAAATGACCAACTCGCCGTTCGGCAGTCTTTCGGTGCGGACCACTTCTCTTTCAACCTCACCTCGAGGTCGATGCACCAATTGTCGCTCCAGCGCCTTGATTTCAGCGCGAATATCTCGGCGACTTCGGGATCGCGACCGTGAACGAGGCACCACAACAAGCGCTCCTTCATCATAGTGATGATGATGGCGATGGCGGTGATGACCGGAGTCCCAGCTGCTAGATGATCGAGTGGGGGATGATTCACGGATGACAGTTTTGTCGACATATTCCACGGTTTCGGTGGCACGAGGGGCAGCTTCCACGACGACAGGTCCCGGCGCCGGAGCGGGAGGAGGAACCACGATGGGAGGAGGGGCCGGGGCGGGAACCACGATGGGAGGGGGTGGTGGAGGAGGAGGAGCTGGAGACCGGCCAGTCTCTGTCCGTCTCTCTTCATTCCGCTCCTCAACTACGTTACCAGCAGATGAGCGAGCGTTGGCAACTTCTTCGTCCACTAAAAGCGTATTAGGATTTTCGTTATGCAGTGAGATGCGCAAGAGCAGAACTGACCTCTGTTGTACTCTTCACTCAGCTTAAGTAACTCGTCAATGTTTTCTTGACCCAAAGCTTTTTGGACGATGACTGTGTTTTCCTGAATTGAGAGAGGGGGGGGGGGAAGTGTTAGTACCTCCACTGTGTGGTGTTGTCGTTCATGTGGCCGCTCTCACCTCTTCAACATAAGGATATCCAAGATCAATAAGAGCTCGTTTAGAGACCAATCGTACGGGAATCTTGGTCTTTCCCTTTTTCGGATACTCGCTGTGAACAGTTGTACCTCCTGCGCTGCTCGAGGATCCGCTGCTTGAGGAGGACCGGGAACTGCTGCGATTTGTGTGGGTTCTGGTTGCTCGGGATTCCCTGCTCCTGTCACGCCTGTCGCGTTCTCTTATGATTTCTTGCTCTCTCACTCTTTCAGGCATCTGCCTATAATCCTCGTCCAGGTGGTAATCCGGCTCTGAAGGGCGGTAATCGTCGTAGAGGCGGTCCTCGCGGCGTCCGGGAGGAGGGAGTCCGCGAGCCTTGGGCAGCGGGATCGGGGTATAAGGGGGAGCACGATAATCATCTCTATAAATGTCCTCACGTCGAGCCGGGGGCGGATATTCTTCACGTTGATCGAATACAGATCTAAGGGGGCGGCGATTATACGTATCAAGTGAAGACTGTCGCCGCAAGAATGATGGTCGACGAGGGGAGGAATTTCGATAATATTCTCGATCCCTCTCTTTCTCCATGACGACTCGGCGATCAAATTCTGGCTGCCGAGCAGGCTCTCGTCTCGGCTCAAATCGAGGTTCTTCGCCGTAATACCGTCGGTCACGCACATAGTCATCATCGTAATACCGACGACGGTCAAAACGTTCTTCTGAATGTTCTCGGCCACGACCGCTACCCCTCGCGGAATATCTATCTTCCTCGAACCGGTCTCGCTCATAGGCGCGGTCACGGTCCCAGCGTTCATTTCCCATGATGACGGCTGTGTACTGCGTAGATGATAGTCGGACTTGGGTAAGAGAGATGGAAAGAAAGTGTGAAGCAGTCGCTGAGAGCGATACGCAGCTGAAGCTGTGGCAAAGATGAAAGAGCAAGCGATGAAGAGAATAACTGACTTTGTGTGTGATGATGAAACCAAAGGGTAAAGTGGACAAAGCCAAGCCAAGCAAGCAGCAAAGCCAAGCAGCAAAGCAAAAAGCGGGCAGTGCGCAGCAGCACCCGTGATGGGGCGATGACGTTGACGGGTCAAGCCCCGCTGGACTGACCAGTGGTGGGCGGCGGATGGCGGTATTATTGGTTATTATTGGTCTGGCTGGTGGCAGGTGGGTTGTTCCAGGTGCCAAGGTTGCCCAGAGCGAACGGCAGATGAGCAGCAGTGGCTCTGCGAAGTACTCGTACTCGGTAGACGAACTGCGTGATGCTCTCTGCGCGTGACCACTGACCCGTTGAGTCTTGACACTTGCTGAGAGGGCCGTTGCCGATGTACACTTGACGGAAGTCGAGAGGTGGCAGATGACCTGCAAGGAGCTTCAACGTTTGGATGTTGCTTCATCTGAGGGCTTGGGAGCGACAACCTGATGTGGCCATTGAGTATTATTTATTACTCCGTACGGAGTACTCGGCTGCAACCCGTCATGA
Organism: Epichloe elymi; assembly: GCA_023658475.1. Taxonomy (NCBI): domain Eukaryota; kingdom Fungi; phylum Ascomycota; class Sordariomycetes; order Hypocreales; family Clavicipitaceae; genus Epichloe; species Epichloe elymi. The sequence continues at coordinate 1,508,344 of CP098278.1, read as the reverse complement.
CAAAGGAGGCTGGGAGGCTGGCAGGCTGGCATTGCAACCGTGGGCTTTGACTCCTCCGTACCCCGTAATTGTGCCTGCCCATTGGGTTGTTCCTTGGAGGCCTGAGTGGATCTTGGCCAATCGAGGTCCCATCCATGTGCATACATAATGTAATTCTTGTATTGTTATCGACATGGGTTTTCAGTTTTCAGCCTTGGACTTGAAGTCTTTTGCTCTGCGGTTCCTACATATGTACACAGTACTAATACATACAATAAACACGATGCTTGCTCGCTTTCTTGCTTCGCAAATGCACTCCAGCTTTCATCAAGAAGTTCCGCGATACCACGTGCTGGGCCATGGCAGATGGCTTCCTCCGTGCTTCCTTCCAAGCTCGTCGGGGCGGCCCTTCCGCATTGCTAAGACTCTAAGACTCTTTGGTGTCAAGCGCCACCGGACCAGGCCTGCTGCTTCCTCGAGGCCGCATCTCATCTCGGTTGCCCCACTCCATCTCGACATTGCCGAACCCAACCCAATTCATCTCGTGCCGTGCCCTGGCTGCTTGGGTACACCTTGTTTCAAGTTAGACACCTCGGGCTCGGCCTCTCCGTGTCAGTACCCAATGTAGACAGACTGTCAGTCTGCCTCTTTTGAGCATGAGCCTTCTCTTTCTAGAAGTTTCTAGAAGGGCTTTCGACCAGATCCATAGGATCCGCCATGGATCATGTCACTGCCATCAACTCCGCAGAGCATGATGAGGTTGTCCATTCCCACCAGGAGTTGGGTACAAATCCAGATACACGCTCAACTGAATCCAAAAGGACTCTTGTGGTGAGTTTCGCGGCATATGCGCATCTTCAGATCCGGTCGCGGGATGAGGTCGCGGGATGAGGTCGCGGGATGATGTTGCCAACCTTCAACGAGACTGTCCAATTCCTCGAATGAGGATAACTCAGCTGGGCGACAACGCATTCACTGCAGCCATCAGACTGTTGTTGTTGCAAGTTGGTGGCACTTGAAAACGCAATCGATGCACGAATCTCTCTTCCGCCGCACAACCTATCAAGTACCATTTTGTGGGATACTGAATGCAATCCAGGCTCAAAATCGGCTTGTATTTGGGCTTCCTTGCCTCGAAGCGGGTAGCTTGACAGATCTAAATGGCAAGTCATGCTCGACTCCCGAGGTGGCAAAAAATTAGGCAGCTGGCCTCATCGCGATGCGGTGATTCCTCGAGATCGACAACACGCGCGCCTTGTCACTTGGTTGGGCGGGGTTAGGACAAAGGTTCGCCTGGGAAGCAGCTTCCATGTGTGAACTATTTGCTTCCCTGAATGCCAAAAGCCGTACGGGGTAGTACTGAAGGTTTTCCGATTTTCATCGCACTCACTCACTCACTCACTATACGCCCCCTTCTTGTTCTATCATTTACAAATAACGACACAACGCTAGATGGATGACACTTCCTGTTGGCATGATTTGACTGCCAGATCAAGTGGTTTACCCCTGGCAACCCTGGCAAGGGTTCTGCCAGAAATGAGCTCCTTCCCTTATTGGCTTCAGTGCCCACTGCCAACAGACCGACCGCACCGGAATACTCCCTCCGTATTACTCCGTACCAGACAGACTTGAGTATACTTGAACAAATCGGCTCCCATTCATGTCCTGCAGCATCACTTGTCACCTCACAATTCCCCTTCACATATTTCACCCCGGCTGATAGTCGCTGTAGCAACTTCTTCTGTCACCCGCCATCATTTTATTTCGTCGCGCAGACCTACAACTTCTGCAAGCTGCCAACACGCGACATCGCCCCCTGAGCAGCCGCAAGGCTGGAAGAGACAACCGCGTCGCAACCTTGAAGCCGGAGCTGCAAGGCCTTGCCAGGTCATTGGCTTATATTTAAGCTGCCTAATTACATATGCAGTTCCCCCGAAGCTCAATATTAAGCTTTGATGGATAGGCCCAGAGATCGCCCAAGCGGCATCCCCCGCTTATCGCGACTACCCGTCCCTCGCTCGAGCATCCCTCAGCCAGCTCTCGCGACCTCCACGACACCCTCACTCCGGTCGAGACCATCCAGAGATGGCTTCGGTGGTGAAGAGCTGAACCCACCAAAGCTTCGAACAGCTGCATCTCGAGATTTTCGGCGCTCCGGCATCAGCAGCATCAACAGCCTCGGCGGCCTCGGCGGCCGCGAGAGCCCTCTCAAGACCGCTCCATCACGAGAACAATTGCGTTCCAATGAACAGCATACAGTGACAGAAAGGACGAGAGTACAACCCAGACCAACTCCCAGAAGAACGAGTGTGCAAAGTTTCCAAAAACAATTTGATGCGACCATCACAAATCCTGAGGCGGAGCTGGCTACCGGCTCTGGCCTTTTCGAGGACGATGTGCTCAATCAGTCTCACACGCAATCTCGGCCGCCCCAGAGTCCCGAATTATTGCCTCTTGATACTCTCGGCATCACAGATGGGGGAGACGACACCGGTGCCGAGGCGCATCACGACAATGCCGCTGCTTTCCGTACACCAAGCGCCCGTAAAATGCGGCCCCGGCCTTCATTGTCAGAACGTACCATGGAAACCCTTGCCCAGATTCCGTCATCTCCGGCGTTGACCAAGAGGCCCTCTTCCTTTTTTGATCAAGGACGACCCAGATCCCGAGCTGAGGGTGGAAGCTCGCGGCCGGGATCCAGTTACAACTCAGATGGTACCGGTAGAGCTTCATCTAGACAAGGCAGCCGGCCCGGATCAAGTGCCGGCCAAGATGCCCCAAGTACACCAAGCCTCCGTGCCTCTAGTATGTCGTTCAAGACCAACCTTTCTACCATCAGCGCAACGCCTCGAAGAACATCTGCGATCGGACTGGCCAAAACTCCTCTTACCAAGGCAACACCGAGCCGTGAGTCACTGACGTCTGCTTTTAATCTCGCTGCTTCTGATATACCACCTGTGCTAGATATAGCTCCAAGCCCTAGTACAAATCGGGCGGCATTTGGAGGCACTCCTCTCAAATCTGGTTCTAAGACCATCACAGGACCATCACTCAAGTCTCGCAAGTCGACCCAAGGATTGTTCAAAAAGCCCTCATTACCTGCTATGAAAGAGTTTGCCGGCTCGTTTGACAACATGCATGTGCTGGGAACCACATGGGATGGCTCTGTTCCACCTCCGACAAGTTCAGCTGACTCCAGCGCCGTTCAATCTGCAGCACTGACGAGTCGCAAATCTTCAGCAGCATTACGCGAGCATATCGCCAAAGCAAAGGCTGCTAAGCGTGCCGTGGCAAGACAGCCATCAAATAGTAAAGAGTTCATCACCAGTGATGACCGGCCTGTTGTTTCCAATGACGAGTTCAAGCCGGGCATCGAACATGACGATCCTTTCAATCTTCGCAAGGGCGAAAAGCCCGGCACAAAGGTGCTCCAGCAGAGAGTTGCCTCTGCCCGGACGACAGGGCGATTAAACATTGCCGCGCTAGGGCTGAAGGACATGCCGCCTGAAGTCATGAAAATGTATGACTCGGAGAGCGTCAGTGGCCACGGGGGCAATTGGGCCGAGAGCGTGGATCTTACAAGGCTTGTTGCAGCCGACAATGAGATCGAGGAGTTCGGTGATGATGTGTTTCCTGATAAAAGTCTGGATGCATTTGTCGATGATGATGACGACGACGACGACGACGGGAGTCGGGGTAATATATTCGGTGGGCTGGAGACGCTTGATTTGCACGGCAACTTGTTATCCACTGTGCCCCTGGGCTTTCGTAGGCTCGCCCACCTCACGTCCCTCAACCTTGTAAGTGCGACCGCGGGGGCGCATATCATGACTTTCTACTGACAACTCGGCGCAGTCTTCCAACAAGCTTGAAAACAACAGTCTTGAAACCATCTCCCAAATTACATCGCTTCGGGATCTCAAGCTCTCCAAGAACCAGCTGTCTGGTTCGTTGGACCCTGTATTGCTAAATCTCAACGCCTTGGAGATGATCGATGTCCACGGTAACAACATATCGGCGCTTCCGGCTGGTATGGAGACCATGTCGCGCTTGAGGATTCTGAACTTGAACGAGAATAAACTGGAAACGATTGCTTTTGACAGCTTATGCAAACTCCCGTTGACGGAATTGCTCATCAGGAAAAACAGACTCTCCGGAGTGCTCATCCAACAACCCATTGAGGGTCTTCCTCTTCTACAAACTCTAGATGCATCGGCAAACCAATTGACGCATTTAGTGCCACAAGAAAGCAAAATCAGCCTCCCCGCCGTTCACTCGATATCCCTCTCGGTCAATAGACTGCAGTGCCTCCCCGATATGACGGGATGGACCAGCCTGCTTAGATTAAGCCTGGATGAGAATCACATCGCCAGCATCCCCGAGAGCTTCACCACACTCCAGAAGCTTCGTCATGCGGATTTCGCGAGCAACGACATCCGCGCAGTTCCTCCTGAAATCGCAAGGATGCAGGGCCTGACCATGATTCGCTTGACTGGCAATCCATTGCGAGACCGCAAGCTGATCTCAGCATCTACAGACGAGCTGAAAGACATGTTGGCTGCCCGGCTTGAGCCTCCTCCGCCCTATCAGGAGCCTAACGATCAGTCAACAATGGCGGGGTTTGTTGGCGATGGCAGCGCAATCGACAGTAAGCTCCGACATGCTCCCGGAACTTCGTCGATGGTTTTGCATGATGATGACCCTCGATCAGATGTGGAGGACGACTTTACGACGCCGCCAACATCTGCACCGCACACGCCCACGCGGTCGCGGTCGCGGTCGCAGACTGTTGTCAAGGACGTGTGGTTCGTCAAGCCCGGGGGACTTTTGGACCTCTCGAGATCAGAGATGTCCAGCCTGAATCCTCAGACCAGTTCTGCCGTTGCCTCTCAAAACCAGGTGCGGCAAATCCAGCTTCACCACAATCCAGTCGCAGTCATTCCGATGTCGCTCGCTGCCTTTGAGTCAACTTTATCATTGCTGTCACTGGCGCATACTCAACTAGCAGGCGAGTCGTATCTGACCGAGACTCTGGAGCTTCCAGCTTTGCGGGAGCTGAGCATCATGTCGAACCAAGTCACAGGTCTGGGCGCGTTGACGCGGTTACTCAAGGCTCCAGCCCTGGAAAAGATTGACGCTACGCTCAACCGAATCACTGCGCTTCCAACGGACTTGAAACAAGCTTTCCCGCAGCTGTCGGTTCTCCTAGTCCCAAGCAATCGGCTATCCGAGCTAGATGCAGACTCGATCAGAGGCCTCAAGATTGTCGACGCGTCAAGCAACGACATTGGTCAGCTGAACCCCCGTCTGGGTCTTCTTGGGGGCGTGGAAGGCGGCTTGCAGAGACTTGAGGTGACTGGCAATCGGTTCAAGGTGCCCAGATGGAGTATTTTGGAGCGAGGCACCGAAGCAATATTGCGGTGGTTGCGAGCAAGACTGCCTGCTGAGGAGATGGCGGCATGGAAGGCGGCCAATGGAGAGGAGAGCGGTGACGATGTAGATTAGACATGGGAAAATGTACATGTTTTTTTTTTTTTTTTTGGCACGTACCTGTCATATTAGATAATGGCGTTATCACTTGGACTTGCCAACATCAGCGTATTGTTCCCTCGGCAAGGCAATGTGATGTCTGAGCGAGCTGGAGGACAAAATAATCGTGCTGTGTGTGCTGTCTTTTTGACTTTCTGGCTTTTTGAAGAGGGAGTGTTGCCATGGCGTCTATACATGCAACAGCCCAGCCTATGCGTCAGAGCAAGTGCACACTGAGCAGGTGCTGAATCCCGAATCCCGAATCCTGAATCCTGAATCCTGAATTCTGAATCCTGAATCCTGAATTCTGAATTCTGAATTCTGAATCCTGAACCGTGAACCGTGAACCGTGAACCGTGAACCGTGAAAATGTTCACAGGCAAGCGGCATGGTCGCAATTTCTGGTTCAGACCCAGAGTGCGGTGACGAGGAAGGAGGAGAAGGAGAGCTCAAGGCACGAAGACGGAACCATTGCGTTGTCCAAACTCCCCAGGCTCCTAGAAGTTTTGTCTTGATCATTCATGCAAACTACCGAATTATCCATCAACTTTTACGGCATAAGCACAGCGTAACACACACGCGAACCAACAAATCCTATTCTTATAAGTCGACTCAAGCCAATGCATGTCTCATGAGGAGCCATGACAGCAATGCACTTGGATCTGGTTCAACAGAGACAGTCACATGCGCATGCGCATTCATCCGCCGACGAAAGCATGGCCGGATCCGTCACAGCCACGACATTTCCAATCTTGGCGTCATCGTCGTCGTCGTCGTCGTCGTCGTCGTCATCATCATCACCGTCGGCACGGTCAATCCTGAAGAACCCGGCCTACTATTATGAACCGGACAACATCGTCAAGGTGCTCATCCCCATCTCCATACTGGGATGGCTGGCGTTTGGGGCCATCTGCATCCTGTGCATCAACGGACACGGACGGGCGGGCCGGTGGATTCCCGAGTGGTATCTTGACTCGGAGGGGACGAGGTGGGATAAGGCGGCCGTGGGGGCGTGGTGGCTGGCTGTCATGTTTGGGTGGCCGGTGATCCTGCCGTGCACGGCGGTGGGGAGCTTGTCGCGGAGGTTCAAGGGTTGGCGCGCGGAGAGGCAGAGGAGGAAGGCGGAGAGAGATGCTGGACATATTGCTTGAAGTATTGCCGAGTATATATGCTAGCAGTACGGACTACTACGGAGAATGATGGGGGTTGATGTTTTGTTTACGCCGAGTCGCAATGGGACGGATAAATACATGCGTGGTGGGTTTTTTGTTGAGGACAAAGCCATTGTCTTGCTAGACCAAATTATAATAACCCGTACACATGTATGTATTGTACACCGAATGCGTTGTGCATGAAAGGGAATTATGGGGAATTATGGGGAATTATGTGGATCCACATCCACATCCCAGGCAGCCGCTGGGCTTCAACGCTGTTCAGCTCCAAGCTCTCCCCTGGCAACCAGCTTTTGCCGACCAGCTAGCTGCCAGACAAAACTGCAAGAACTGACCTGTTCTCCATCATCCACCATAGCAGCAACATCATCGCACACAATAATACACATGACAGCCATCGCCTTTGCTACTGCTTCAGCCTCGTCACTCCCCTCCATCCGCCGGCGCTCGGCTCGGGCCCCTGCCGATCGGCGCTCCGTGCTCCAGGCTGCTGGTCGTCGGGCAGAGGAGGACCAGCAATCATAGTCACCCAACAAGCGTCATCGGTGCCCAACTCCTCGAGGGTAAAACAAGCTGTGACTCAGACTCAGCAACATCATGGCCCCCGACGCCGAGTTCGATCCTCTCCAGCCCAACGGCATTGCTCCCAGTCCTGATCCTGATGATGCATTCACGCCTCAGGAGGTCGGCCAGCGAACCATGTCGTCGCAAGCGACTCTGCCGTCGACCGAAGTTCCTGCATCGCCCATCGATCCTGACCAGTCTTTCAGAACCGAAGTCAACGATGATAGGACGGCTACCATGGTGATCCCTTCATCACTTACCCCTCCGCCGTCTACGCGAGTCGCCGCCGCCCCCGACGAGGCCAAACGAACATTTTCGCAATCGCAACAATCCGCGCTCTGCTCGCCCCCAGCCACTATCCTCAAGGCTCTCCGCGATGGAGAAATCGGCTCCGACTATGCACCGCCGGCCCCTCACCGGGTTCTGGACGCTTCTGCAGATGAGCTCAGGTCCATGTTGCAGACATGTATTGCCGAGCAGCAAAAGTTCAAGATGGAGACGGCACACCACAAGCTTCAGTACAACTTGCTCAGTCTCCAGGCCGAGGACGACGCTAAACGTTGGGCAGTCGAGCACGAGATGATTCGGCGGGAGGTTGATGCATTACGGATGGCTGAGCATTCGCGCCAGGCCAGACGGGAACTCGGCACGACGTCAGACTCCATGCAAGCCAAATACTTGCAGATGAAACTGTGGTATGAAGCTGCCATGAAAGAGAACGAGACTCTCCGCCACCGGCTGAAGGTCGCCAAGAAAGTGATCCGGCAGAAAGAGGAGGAGACCATCAGCTTGGCAGAAGAGCGAGACATGCTTCTCACCCGCATCAGAGAGAATCGAGAGCATTTTCACATGCTGTGCGGTCCTGGAGGCATTTATCACAGCGCCACGACCCCCAAGCAACAACAAGACGTATCGACGACCCCGCAGCAGTATAGGGCATCTCACGGAGCTCAACACCACACTCCTCGATCGGCACGCAGAGACGAAGCAAATGGCCGCGAACATGGGCTCTCGGCTCTTCTTCAGGCCATGAGCCAGAGCCAAGACCAGAATACCACGGCACCGTCCACCCCACTCACATTGCATAGAGCTGTGCAGAAAAATCCGGGCAGACACAGTCGCAACGCTCAATCCATGTCCTCGTTGCCGACCACGCCCTTGGAGCGATGCCGAGATGGTGGCAGCGGCCTGTTGCCTTCGATTGACCTGGTTCCACAGACGGCGGAGCCGCGGCACCGATACACCGAGCAGCAAGTCGTGCCTATAACGCCTAGCCCGAAGCAAGAAGGGAGACGAAGGAGCCGGGAGAGCACCATTTCAGCCGACGACGACAACGAGGAGCTAGCGCGGCAAGCCCTGGATTCCGTCGGGGGACTCCAACCGTCTGCGTCTGCGTCTACGTCTGCGTCTGCGTCTGCGTCTCACACGACGACGGCGCCATCTCATGGGTCCCGCCAGCAACGAAGAATCGCGGGCGTAGACGACGGGGAAGAAGACGACATCTTTGACAGTCAGGCCAGCCAGGCAGCGGCAGAGATGCTGCGGCGACATCCTGGGCATAGTTTTGAGGTGGCCACCAGCTCGGCAGGGTCGTCCCACGACGAAGCTCCGGGGCCCGCAGAACAGTCGGCTAGACTACAAGCAAAGCTGTTGTCAAGTTCACGGGGTGATGCCATGGACAAGCGCAAGTTCAGTGGAAATTCTACGTCGGCTGGAGAGGCGCACGCGCGACGCGGGCACGGAAGTCCAAGCAAGAAAGTGAGAATGGGAGCGGGAGCGGGAGCGGGAGCGGGCGCTTTGACGGATGAGCAGCGTGTAGGTCTAGGAATCCAGTACGGCAGGTGAAGACGGGGTAGCTTTGCCGTGCCACAACAGGGACGAGGTGTCACTGGCATGTGTGGACAGGGTTTTGGACATGGGACTTGTAGCAGATTTAGATATTGAGAAGTCGGGGGAAAAGTTTGGCGTTGCCGGGACGTCTGTTGGAAAGGATGTATATATATAGCGGTCAAAATCTGAATTGGGATGATGAATTTAACTGTTGGGACAATAGTCCCGGGCCGGAATAATGTCGACTCAAGCATGTTATGCAGCCTTGATTGATGATCAGTGGCGGGATGGATGAGTGAATGAAGTCGAGCGCCTTCTATCACGTGTACTAGTAGCTCGTTTTGAAGCATCTTCTTGTCATATTCCTTGATATCAAGTTCTACCGTGAACCACGTGCGGTTGGGCGCCAATCCACCAATGCCGTTGCAAAGGCCCGCTCGGCTCGGGACCAGGAAGACACACTAGCGGAAGGGAGGGGGGGGTGGGGGGCTCCCGTCGGCAACAGACAACGGAAGAGTTGTTTCCGAAGACGGCTCGCAGCATCCGATGCCGGAGGCTGGGGTCACTTCACTTCATTTCCCATGCTCCCCGACTTTTTTTTTCCTCTTCTTCCGTCTTGTGATTGTTTTAGGGGGAAAATTTAAAAAAAAAAAAAAAATCTGTCAAGAGCAAATACGCATCCATCTCGCAAAACAAGGTCGGTCTCCTCCTGGCTTTTTGTTTGTTTGTTTCCCCCGACCCCCCGAAATGGCCACCCACCCGAGGGGCCTGGCCGCGGTGCTCGCCAAGGCACCGACCGACACGGTGATCCTCTCGTCGGTCCGCACGCCCATCTGCCGCGCGTACAAGGGGCGGTTCAAGGACGCGTACCCCGAGGAGCTGCTCGCGGCGGTGCTGGGCCAGGTTTCGGACAAGGAGGAGGAGGGCATGGCGGCGGCGGCGGCGCTGGTGGAGGACGTGGGCGTGGGCGTGGTGCTCTCGGAGCTGGGGGGCTCCAAGGCGGCGCGCATGAGCATGAACCACGCGGGGTACCGGAGCGAGAAGACGTGCCTCTTCACCGTCAACAGGGCTTGCGCGTCGTCGCTGCAGGCGGTGGCGACGGTGGCGGCGCACATTGGCGCGGGCGACATATCCGTGGGCATCGGCGCGGGCATGGAGAGCATGACGCGCAACTACGGGAGCCGCGCCGTGCCCGTCGACCTGTGGCCCGCGCTGAGGACGTCGCCGAGCAAGGACGCGAGGGACTGCGTCATGCCCATGGGGTTGACGTCGGAGAAGGTGGCGCGTCGGTACGGCGTGTCGAGGGGGGACCAGGACGCGTTTGCCGAGGCGTCGCATCGGAGGGCCGCGAGGGCCCGCGCCGGGGGACTCTTTGACGCCGAGATTGTGCCCGTGACGACGCGCTTCCGGGAGGTGGTGGTGGTGGACGGGGAGGAGGAGGACGTGACGACGACGACGGTGACGGTGACGCAGGACGACGGCATCCGCGAGTCCATCTCCCGCGAGTCCCTGGCCAGGCTGAAGCCGGCGTTCGACCCCGACGGCGCGTCGACGGCGGGCAACTCTAGCCAGGTCTCGGACGGGGCGGCGGCGACGCTGCTCATGCGCAGGAGCACGGCGGCGCGGCTGGGCTTGTCGGGGCGCGTCATGGGCAAGTTCGTGTCGGCGGCCGTGGCGGGCTGCGCGCCCGACGAGATGGGCGTGGGGCCGGCGCTCGCCATCCCGAAGCTCCTGGCGCGGCACGGCCTGCAGAACAGCGACGTGAGCCGCTGGGAGATCAACGAGGCCTTTGCCAGCCAGGCGCTGCACTGCCTGAGGGCGCTGGGCCTCGAGGCCGCGTGGGAAAGGGGCCGCGTGAATCCGACGGGCGGTGCCATCGCGCTGGGACACCCGCTCGGCGCGACGGGCGCGAGACTGACGAGCACGCTGCTGCACGGCATGAGGAGGGATGGCCATGATCTGGGTGTCGTGAGCATGTGTGTCGGGACGGGCATGGGCATGGCTGCCTTGTTCGCGAGGGAATAGAGGCATGCTTTCGGGAATGTGTGTGTCTTTTGACTAGTAGAGAGCGCTGCTGATCCAGGAGGAACAAGTCCTGGCGAGCAAAAAGGGAGGCGGCATCGTGAGTACTTGTACTAGGAGATGATACTTGTTCAGCATCTAAGCTCATGACAGACACACTCCAGCCGACGAGTTGCTCGCGCAGTGAGATGATCAAAAGTCCCACCAAGAGGAGCTACATATGATGGGCCTGACATGTTGCTTACATATTGGAACTACGCCCTACGGAAAACTCTCGAAATGGCGAACCGGCAGCCTTGCAGTAGTCTTGAGTAGTTCCACAAAATTCCACAAGCCACCGGGTAAATCTGAGAGATGGACGTTGTGGGTGTCGGATCCCTGTTTCATCTGTTAATACAAGTCACCTGACTCACCAGACCAAGATCCAAGGCTAATTAATAATAGGTCGGCGAATCGTCGTCGCCGAGTAGCCATGACGTATGACATATATCTTGTCCGCATGTGGGAAATTGGAAGGAGCTGCCACCTCGGTGAAATCCCCATCCGTGCGAACTGTCTGTCCCCTGTGGGCCCGTGGCGTCGTTTTAGCGCAGCTGCTGCATGCATGCACCCATTGCTTGTTGGCTGCTGCGTGGTTTCAAGTTTTCAGGTCGAAATCAATCAGAGGGAAGAAGGGCTAGCCCTGCAAGGTTGAAGTTGACGATGACGAGGCCTCACGCATTTGGGTGAGGTGGGGGGGGGGTCTTGGGCTCTCCGGTGCTCCGATGAGTCTTACAATCTGTGACATGTACAAAACATGTGTCCGCGCCTCGGGGTGCGAAAAGTGGTGAATCCACCCCCCTGTCGTCGTATGTTATCTGCCGAGCCCTCGTTTCTACAACATTAGCTCTGCCCCCCTGTCGGCCGGATTGGCCAACCAGAACGAAGCGCTTTGCCAATCTGAGGCCGGGTCATGACAGATGGAAATGCGTCATGGCATTTTACTTTGCCTTTTATCGCACCGCTGCCCCGTCCCATCGCGGCCCCCCCCAGTTTTTCACTGACGAGAGCCGGGACCGGGGGCTCGTCGATTCGTCTTCCCGTCAAGTTATACATAATAAAATCGTCTAAAAAGTGGTCCATCTCCCACTTCTCCTCAACTGGCTATCGTCTGGCTCCTGCTTATAAGTTGCCGTCTCTCCCCCGACAAGACTTGGAAGAAAAAAGCCCTAGTTCCCTCCCTTCTCACACATTGAGATCCCACAGCTTCTCCAAGCAAATCTCCCACCCCAAAACAACTTGTTTACACATCGTCCATTCGAACTCTTTCCCCTTCTTGCTCTCCACCAACTCGCAAATCACCAACCAAAAAAAAAACCCTTTCAACCATGCCCGCCTACGAGTACTGCTGCAACTGCGGTGGCATGATTGTCATCAGCACCACCTGCACCTCCTGCGGCCACAAGCAATGCACCAAATGCCCCGCTTCGTAAAGGGGAGGAAACAAGAATTCATTACGAGCCACGGTTCCCCCGTTCGAGCCCGTCGAGCCCGGACCGTAAACTATGTTTCATTTTTTTCCATTTCTTCGATACGACAACCCGCAGTACGGTTTCCATGATTTCGCCACGCCTTGTAGAGGAAACCTCCCACCTCGCTTCTTAAGCCGAAGACATCATGATACCCCAGGGACGAAGCGCATGCGACGACTTTTTTTTTACTTTCTTGATTCGAGTCAACGAGGGACGCTTCTCATCTCACTTCTCGGCGCATTGACTGACTGACAACGAAGATCGGAAACACGGTGGGAGTTGACCGAGACTGCGAATTGCTGTAGGACTGTTGCTGGGCTGGCATCCACACCGACGGGACTTGGTTGCCACTTTTCGGAAGGGAGATGGTATTTTCCGTGGAATATCTGGAATACAGCAAGCATATCGGGAAGTACGTGCTAGTATTTGTATGAGGGACTCTGTGCCGTTGATGACGCATTCAAAATGCATTGAGATTGCTCTCGCCTCGGACTGCGAGCAGTCTGGGAGAAAAAAAAAAGGAACCTCGTTCCGTCCTTTGTTTAGGGTTGTCGTCGACGCACTTTGCATGTCTGAAATATATCCAAACTCACCTTTGCTTCAGTACTCGTCTCTCTCGTGGTGCATGTTTGCTCGTCTTCTCTCTGATTTGTGGCCTCGTAGTATAACGAAATATCCAAAACAGGTCAAAAACAGCAGGGGAGACTGAAAGGATGCGCGATGCAATCATCTCCCTCGCCTGCCCCCTCCAGTGTGAGACAGAATGAGGTGGGAGCAAGAAAAATGTGATGCATCATCACCATGCAGCTTCATCGTCTCGTCTCGACTACAACAAGTCCGTCCTACTGGTCACTTGGAACCTCCGGTAGAGAGACAAGGGGGGGGAGTCGTTCGCTCCCACGGCACTTGTTTGCCATTCACACAATCAGACACAGAACAGACATAGACATGGAACCAATTTGGCAATTGTTTGTTTGTCTGTTTCCTTTGCTCAATACACCACCTGTTTCTTCATCTTTGTTTCTTCTTCCTGATCCCGTAAAGCCCTTGTATGCGACTTGCCAATATCCTCGAATTAAACATTGTGCCTCGTTCATTCTTCGACGACCCTTCCTTGCTTTCATCTTGGATTCGCTCGCGCGCAAGTTTGGACGCCAAGAAGGCGCAAGATCAAAGTCCAGCTTGATCTTTGGTTCCGGGAGGCGCGTAACCGACCACTGGGGATGATCGGCGTATTGATCAAATGTCTTTGGGGAGTAGCAAAAACACACCTAAATCAAAATACGTACATTTGCAATAAAAAAAAAAGGAAAAAGAGCAACGAAAAGCCACACGACATGTCGGAATTGTAAATGTTTCCACATGAATGGCAACCAAAGTTTAAAAAGAAAAAGTCGGAGAGTCGCAAAAAAAGGCCGTACGCAAGGCGCTCGGCCGCCGACTCGAATCATCGCTTAATGAGTTTAACTGACTTGGAGGGCCGTCATTCGTAGTACAATTTTGTCGTGTCTCTTTTTTTTCGGATTGGGTTGAAGAAGGTGCGCTCCAAAGTAGTGGAAAACGTAACACCGGGAGTCCCCAATGTGAGTGTTTCGTCGTTCCGGCCACAGCTGGCCCATTTTGTTGCAACAAGATCTCGAAGGGCTCTTGAAACTAAATCATACCGCCTGGCAGACTGGCGCTGGATATGTTGGAATGTGGTACGGCCGGCCGCACAACCCTGGGTGGACTGTGTCGTAGCTGACCATTGGCATGCTGGCGGCTTCGGAAATGATCGCCAGCAGTGTCGTCGTCTCCCACATATCCATCTGTCATGCCAAAGGGACTGTTGGGAGATGTGCCTCCCGAGCCTTCATCGCTGGATCTTGCAAACCCATTCTTCCGACGAGGGTTGATGGGTGGCAGAGGGGGCGCTGGGGCACTGCCATGCAAGTTGGGAGTTGACGCAGCTGCCCCAAGCAGACTGCCATTACGACTTCGGCCATGTTGATGATTTTCTTGAAGCGTAGGACTCATCATGCCAGGCGCGTGGTATCGGCCACCTGATTCGAAAGTGCCGATACTGTGACTTGGGCTCATTCCTGCTTGAGGAGGTCCATTGGCCATGCAAGGTGGTGACCTAGTGGGAGACTCGGGCACTGCACGTCTGGCGTCTGAGCTGGCCATGCCGCTGACACCCGTTTTACCAAAGTGTTCTTCGTAAGTTGCCGAGCCATTGCGGAGTCTAGGACCTCGACTGTAGTTGCGTCCGCCGTTGCTGGTCTCGGAACCACTTCGGTCTCGTTCCGATGTGGCTCGTGAGCCAGCTCGAGAACGGCTGCCGTAGTTCGCATCATCCCCGCGCGGCATGCGGTTGAATAAGGCTGGTGGAGGTCCATTCTCATAAGACGTGACTCGATTGTTGGACGGATGTTCCTGGGTGGGACTCGACCTCTTCCCATGCCGCTGCTGCATTTCCAGCTCCTTCATCTTCTGCAGGTCTCGACGCGCTTGGCGGAACGCTCTCAGTCCGGCATGCATATTATCCTCTGGTTGTGCCGCAGCAGTGACACCTTGGTCGGTAGTTTCTGCACGATTTCGCGGTCCACTGAGACTGCTAGATGCCTTGCCGTGGGGTGGGGAAGTATTACCTGGCATCCTCGGCTGGCTGCCAGGTGTCTTCAAGCCTTTTGCACGGCCTCGCTCTTTTTCGCCCTTGTCGACCATGGAGCCACGACTGGATTTCGACCTCAAAATTCCCAGAGCCCCGGATTTGGACGAGCTGAAATTCCTGTTTTGTTCCGACTGGGGAGGTGTCGGTGGAGAGGGACGATCATTGTCTGATTCAGCAAAGGTGGTGAGCCTCTCACGCACACGCCGGGCACCGTCCGCCAGGTGCTGAGCAAAGTCGTCTCGGTTACCGGATCCTGCCTCATCAGTGTTCATGTCCCCATCTTTCTTGGGAGAGATGTTGCCGTTCGACTCTGTCTCGTGGTGTGCAGCGCCATACACCGACGAAGCTGTACTATCATTTCGTAGGTGGTGCCGGACCATACCACTCAGGCCGGCGTTGGGGCCCAATGTCGGTGAATCCTCCGGCGGCTCGAGTTGGGAAGCTGGTGAGAGGGAAGCTTGGCTGTCCGTGTCTTTGGGCGAGTTGAAGGAGAGGGGAGTCGGGAGAGCTGATTTGCGAAAGGCAGGGTGGTCATGGTCGTCAGGGCGTTCGATTGTGAGTCGAGGCGCGGTAGCAGACAGCCCTGGCCGGTTATCTGCGGAATCATCGTCACTGTCATCAAAGAAGGTGCTGCTGCTATGCTCTTCACTCCGGACTGGGACTTCACGCAACGGAGCTTTCGGTCCATTCCTCTCCGCCGTGGTCCTCTGTGCGGATGATGACCTAGATCTATCCCGCACAGATGATGTCGCTGAGCCCGTAGTATTCCTCGAGGTGGGAATGTCTCGTCCCTGTTGAAGCTGGCGCTGCCTCTGGGCGTACCGAGATTCGTCATACTGCATCGCCGGTCGATTGAACACACCCATCGCCGTGGCCTTGCCGCGATCGCCCGGCTGAATAGAAAGCCCGGAATGTTCCTCCGTCTCACTAATGGGAGGGCTAAGAGGTGGGCTCGAACCGAAGTTTGGCTTCTGTTCAAGCCGCGGGAACTTGCTGGTGGTAGAATCCGCCGGGCTCATCTGAGAGGAACCCATCGCAGAAGGGCTGAATGAGCGCAAGTTGGGTGCACTTGCTTTGGACATGATTGGGCGGCGATCCGCGGCTCGTTCACCAAAAGTACTGGCTGTCGGCGAAGGCATTGCGGAGGCTAGATCTGGCGTTCGGGAGCCAAATGGCCGCTGTTTCGACAAAGTGTCCATTCGAGACAACGCTGATGACTGGTGGTCGTGCAAATCCTGGGTTAGTCCTTGTTCATAGAGCCGCCGTGTCCGGGTCACACTACGCTCGAGTCCTGGCAGATGTCCGGTAGATTGTGCGTCCTTGATAGAAGACGGTTGAGAAGCAATCGAGGTAGCAGCCGTGGAGTTACGGGCAGCTGAAGGCGCCGAGGATGTTGTGGAATTCGTTTCTCGTCGCCGGTTGTAGTCAAAGGTGGGTTCCGCTTCCAAAGTGTCGCTGATCTGCTCATCCTCGAAAGATTTTCGCTCCCTCTCTGCTTGTCTCCAGCGTTGAAAAGAGGACTGTGCCACATCATCATCGTACAACGCCCTGCCAGACATACCAGCTCTCGATCCAGCCGCCAACTTGTATATCTTCTGCCGACCACCAAAGAGATTGTTGCCTTCGGTTGGTTTGGCCCGGCTCATTATGCTGCCTGTCATTGATGAAGCATCGTCTGATTGATACGAGTCAAATCGCCCCATGTGAGGGGCTCTGAGCGATTCGATTTCCGCAATATCATGCAGTCCGCCCCCTGGAGCACCAAAGTCTGCCAGTCTGGACTGTCGTTTCGGATGCAGGACACTGTCGTCACTAGCTTTTCCGAGCTTGCTGTTGGGGTCGTCTTGTTCTCGAAGCATTGAAAAGCGGGCCGATAGACCTGTCATGAGCAGACTGGTGCGGAAGTCATCACTAGGGGGTAGTGCCGCAGCGAGGTCGACCTCCCTCTTTGGTTCGTCATCCTGCGTCTTCTTCTTCCCAAACATCCTAAACGGACTGGAGGACTCAGCATCAATCGACGGACGCCCGCCAAGAGAAGCGTCATCTCTACCCTTTTTTTTAGTCCGAAATACATTCATCTTGATCGGCTGTCAATAGAGTACGTTATACAACAAGGTGGAGTCTTGGGCTGTCGCGGAGAGCTCTTGCTCAGATTTGAAGCTGACGGAATTTTGATTGATCTTGGTTCCTCGGTTGATTTGTTTTTCCTCCGGCTTCAACTAGGAACGCTCAGAATCATCGGATTGCTACAGAAGATGGTCTTTGAGCGTTCTCAGCTTGAGCAATGGTGCAACGGCGGTGTACTATGAGCTATGAGCTGGCGTTAGCGTGCGGTCACGATACAAACAACCATGTTTCGTGAGTGGACTTGCACAATGCAAAGTCCGAATGCCAAGGAGTGTAGTGGTGGAAGAGTTGGCAAGGTTCTTTTTTTTCTTCGCTTTTCGAGGCCAAGGTCATCAACACACGGTAGGCAGTAATATGATTGGACGTACCTGACGGGTTGTATGAAAGCCTTTCTTTGCAGGCAATGTTCACGACTGACAGAAGGTGCCGATGTTGCTGAGAACTTCTGGAGCATCCAGACGTTCTATAGCGATTCAACAATTGACAGCACGACGGTTCGAGGCGTCATAGGCAAGGTGTATCGACGGCGGCAGCGAATATAAGATTGGATCTCCTGTTCCAGTATTCGTCGATGCCCGAGGTGAAGACCAGGGCACCAAGAGCCCCCGTTCTGACAAATGGACCGCCTTGTGGAGGTGATTCGCTTCTTCGTGCGTCAAGCAGATGGAGAAGCAGACAATGAGTCAGTCGAGCAGCGTGGGACAAGATCACAACAGGAGGATCAAGATCAGGAGAAGACTGTGCGTGGTGGGTGCGTGGTGCGACGGGCGTTCACCGGCGTGTGGAGGTTCGGATGGTAAATGATGGATGGACCAAGGAGAGTGTCTCAGCTGTCGGCGCAACTGGTCATGCTCGGCGAAACGAGCTGTGGTGGTCAAATGCCAAAGAAGCAGACAGTCATAGAACGAATGTCGCACAAGTCAAGTCGTAAGCCCTTGGGAAGTGAAGGAGGAAAAAAGGAGCACGGGCAACGAAAATGGGACCGTGACAGGATTCTCGCGGGGTGCAACGAAAGACGGCCTGGGGAGAGGAGAAGGAGAGGATTGCTGGATTGCTGGGAGATGCTGGATAATTAGATGGGGAAAGCAAAAAGCAATGCAGCACAGCACAGCGCAGCGCAGCACAGCGCAGCGCACTACAGCACAGCAACAGGTTTTTACCTGAATAGAACGAGTGCAGCAATCCCCTGGGACGGACGGGGACCAGACGCCACATTCGAACAGACCAGACTGGGGATCTTGGGGATCGGCAGGCAGACTGACCGGATTGGTTAGGGGGCCTGGGAGCACCAGGCAGAACACCAGCGACCAGAAATTGGCAAGCGGAGCCAAGTTGAGGGGAGAGGTGTAGGGAGGCGTGTGCCAAGCTGTTTGGGTGTCTACTAAAAAGTAGGTTCGACGGGTGGCGCCCGTGCCTGCAACTTGGCAACCTGGGCATGATGGGAGCCCCACGGTCTGGTCTGGTCTGGTCTGGTCTGGTCTGGTCTTGTGGTTGGCACCTGCGCCCTTGTTGTTGGGAAGCGACTAGCACGCGAAACTTGAGTCGAGCCGATGCTAGATGCATGTACGGGGAGACAAGGAGACCGACCGTCATGATCAGATCGGACGGACAAGCTCCCACTGCCGCCGTGCCAATTTGCCGCAAGATGCAATGTGACTCGCACCTGCATACCTTCGTTCTACTCCGTGCTTCCACGTAATTATATTGCAGTGCAGGTCCTTGTGTGACTGTGATACTCCATACTAGATCATCCTTCATCTTCTCATGTACCAAGGTCCCACGACGACTCGAAAAGGTACTGCTTTGGTAGACAGGGAGGGAGGGAGTCAGGTCCTGTTTTCCTAGGCAGCCAACATGGCGATAAATTGCCTGCCCATCTCCCCCTCCCACCTTGTTGGAGTGGACGAAGAGGGTCTTGGCGTAAATACTGTTAGGAAACGCGTATGGAGTACATTCCAGCCACAATAATACGTATTCTACGTACCTGCATTCGATATTCAGACATTGTAAAATTGCCTTGGTCCTGCTTCCTAGTGTCCAAACACTTCTTTTTCGATCCATATAACCATGCGATCTTGTTTTTCTCCTCCCTTCTGCCCCTCTTTCGAGTTTTTTTTTTTTTTTGCCCTTCCTCTCCACCCCCTCTTACCCCCCCGGGAGGTGGCCCCAATCAAGTGGTTCCTGTTCCTGGTTGATGTGTCCAAGGAAACCCCTGCAACGCCCCATGCGCCCCTATGGCTTCCTTAATATTTAGGGACTCTGCCAGCCAGTGGAGATGCATGTGCTGGCGGGCGGATCCTGTTCTGGTGCTCCTGCGGTTCCTGACATGTACGTTCCGTGGCTGTGGTGGCGTTCAATGACGAGAAAGTGCTCGCTCAACATTCATGCTTGTTGACGAAAGCGCTGCCATCCCTCGGTGTACCACGCGTGGACGTGAGCGACCAAGCACCGCAAGGAGGCTGCGACGACTTGCAAGCATAATGGATCCTGTCCGAGCAACAACGTTGGGTACGGAATATGCGAAGGAATGATGGGGAAGGAGAGCACTCCAACTGCAAGGAAAGAACGATGCGAGGAAAGGGCGAAAGAAGCAGGGCACTGTGGTCTATGGTTCCTGTATCAAAGTAGCCCGCAGGCAAGGATCATGCGTCAATTTGATTAGCACCAAATGCAGAAGACGGGTCGTGGAGGGATCAAACGGGACTTTTCGATGGGTAATTCGGGGTCGCTTGGCCATATCTATATGGCTTCGAGCCCGTCTATAGATGATGCAAGCCCCGCGTCATTTCCAGACTTCACTCATCCCCAAGTGTGAAGATTACAATGTATATATGAGCTGATCAACCAATAGCCACTTCCATCTCTCCCTCAGTCAGAGCTCCCTCGGATCGAGCTGCCACTGCTATTGCCAATGTCGCTGGCATTTCCTGTCAATTTATTTCCTGCTTGAAAGTCAACCTCTTGTGAGATGATGCACGATTCAGACCCGTCACAAGATTAGGCTGCTTTATCCCCCAGGCTGACCATGAGGCTGGCCAATCGGGTTATACCATGCACCTACCCACTGTTTTTATGGGTCAGGCTAGGTCCTCCTCGCTAACTAGGGGTATTTATGGGTTGGTTGGATATCTACACCGTCAAATCATAGGCAGATATACTACCCACACAAGTACCCAAAGTTAGGGCCTGGACCCTATTGTTATCGATTGAAACGCCCTGGCACCGAGCGGCCCGCGCTTGGCTTAGCCTTGCAGTCGAATGCACGGGTGCGAAGAGCATCATGCTTCTTTCTTTTTTTCCATCAACCCGTCCTTTTCCTTTTTTTTTCAGCTCTTCATGTTTTACGCAGCGGATGACGCTAATTGTTCGGATGAGCAGATGAAACCCTGTGTGTGGGCACCACGGAGGACTGCGTATCTAACATTTGCTCTACGATTTAGTGGGAGCATTGTTCAACTACCCTGTAGGGATAGATGCGTCCGGACATTATTTGTCAATCTGCCGCTGCATAAGCGTCTTTAATTCGCTGATGACGTACTCCGTAGACGGGCTTGTCTGCTTGTCTGCTTGTCGAGTTGTATCTTATACCGAGATGCAAGTTTGGAATTGAGGTCAGTTCCGAGGACACAAGCAACAAAAGAGTGTGTATAGATGAAAGGGATATGTTTGCAAAGTCTCGCTCAAGAAAGACAAGTCATTGCACACCCAACCGAAATTTTCACCAATCACTTCACCAAGCAAGTCATAGTACGGCGCTATAAGCCTGGACAATGGAGTTGAGTCGCAAGCTACATTCCGTTGGTCGCGCTGCTACATACCTTATTACCTACTGAGTACCACGGAGAAATGCTACTCGCACCCCGCATCGCGTTGTCGCGTTGTCGTTTGTCTTTCAGGTGCGAATCGGAGCTTTACTTCCTCAAACACTTGTCTTGGGCGCTGGTGTTAAATTCGGCGTTGGGGTTTCTGCACTGGAATCTGTGGCACTGTGCCGTCAATTACAGGTAAGCAGCTTCGTATTAGCTTTCATCATCCAACCTGCCAAGGTACTCGTGCGCGCGGTGAGGGAGAACCGGAACGTGGCATTGTTGATTCTAACCCGATTGCTCCTTCCTACCCAACGCACAACTGTCTTGGCGTGGCTTGAACTGACTCATCAACTGCCACTGACTGTCTGCGACTTGGGCTTCGTCCCATCATGATCGCACGGGCTGGTTTTCCCCTCACGCCATCCCTATTCGCTGCGAGTAACTAAACACGCAGTAGTAACTAGGCCCAAAATGGAAGATGTTCCTCCATGCATATTTTGTAAGGAAGAATACATATCAAAGTTCATGCTGGCTAGACAATCGCAACAACAAGCTTGCTTCACCTGTTTCAAGACCTTTGTCGATGACGACATTGATTAATCAGGGCCTGCTGCGATAGAACGCGTAGTACTCTATACTGCGTCATGTACTTGTAGAAGACACAAACCATGGGAGTGGCGATGGGTAGAAAGATGGATGCAAATAGTACTTCTTCTGTTTTAGGCCTAGTTGCTATTATTAGGGATTACGGAGCACAGATCCGTACTGCGCGTTTAGTTGCTCATTAGCTGCAGCGTGCTAGTTCAGGGGAAGGTCAGGCACAGTCATTTGATTGGCTCGCGGAGTGCGAGGACCCTTGCCGCAAAACGGGAAAGTGGGACTAACACTGTGCAGGGAGCTGTGGCCCCTCCCTTCAATGGAATCTATGATTACTCGTATCTCCTTGAGCGTGTTAAAGCTAGTGGAGTCACGTCAACCAGGGTCTGTATGTATCTCTAGATAAAAGATCTAGAGATACATACGGACTAAAAGATCTAGAGATACATATAGACCCTGGTTGACGTGACTCCACTAGCTTTAACACGCTCAAGGAGATACGAGTAAACATAGATTCCATTGAAGGAAGGGGCCACAACCAATGAGCAGCAAAAACCAAAAAAAAACAAAAAAAGATTCAATAAAAATAAAATAGAATTATACTTATACCTATTCGAAACTACGTAGTCGCGTGTATTCCGTACGACATACAGAATCTCATCCCTATTCTCGTGCCCGCTGAAAGAAGCGAACATCAAAGCCACACCCCGAGTGGCTGCAATGGACGAGGCCGGCGGCGAGTCAAAAAAAAAAAAAGGTTGAGTTGGTTTTGAGGGAAATACGAGAAACGCATATAATACAGATATAATCCCTCAGGACGTACATCACGCAACCTCTGTTCCACCAGCGACCGAAAAAGGAGATATGGATGGGATTTGAAGAAATAAAAAATGACTCGTCTTCCTCAACACAGCCAGGTACCAGGTTATCTGACCATGGTCAGGATTATAAAAGTCCAAACCAGATATCCCTAAACCTACTCCATCATCACTGGAGAAAAACAAAAAATGAGGGAAAAGAAAATGATCGAGGTCATCGTCGTCGGAGCGGGCATATCAGGGCTCACCTTCGCCGTCACCCTGGCGCGCTATCGAAATGTCAAAATCACAATCTTGGAGAGAGCAGCTGTTCTTGAAGATGCAAGTCTTTCGATGACCCCCTCTTCTTTTCCCTCACCGAAAAAAAAAAAACAAAAAAGGAAAGAAGAGAAACGCAGTCACCATGAGATATTCTAACAAATGACAGACTGGAAACGGTTTACAGATCCCCTGCAATGCCGCCCACGCGATGCGCTGCCTGGGCTTGCTGGAGAAACTACAGGTCTGCTCGAAACAGCCCGCCACGTCGTTCAAAACCTTGGCCTATTCTGATGGCAAAGAGCTTCTGGACCGAGACTTGGAGTATTGTGAAGAGCTCTACGGGGCACCGTGGCTGTAGGTGACGCGGGTTGTGGCACAGAAAATGAAAGACGTTGTTTCAAGCTGTCATTTTACAAATGGTAAAAAAAAGAAGAAAAAAAAAAAAAGGTTGCTGACCCGAGGTTTTCCTGAGATTAGCTTGATGCACCGCGCAGATTATATGCGCGTCCTCCGAGACGAAGCAAGCCGACTTGGTGTCGGGGTCAAATCCGGCCATGAAGTGCGTCACATTGACTTTTCCACACCTGCTGTGACTCTCGCCGATGGCCATGTCTTCAAAGCAGACGTGATAGTCGGCTCTGACGGTAATTCACAATACCCCCTTGTCCCTGTCGGCATGAAAAAGATTTGGCTCATTTGTCAAAAAGAAAAAAAAAAACCCGAGCTGACCATAACCTACCTACAATCACAGGAATCCACTCGACGGTGCGCTCGCTCATGCACCCGTCCATCCTAGCACGTCCAACAGGCGAGTACGCCTACCGCGCGCTCCTCAAGCGATCGCAGCTGTCCTCTCCGTCCTTGAAGCACATCGTGTCGAGTCCCGGCGTGATCCGCATGTGGCTGGGCCCCCAGGCCAATGCCGTGCTGTACCCCCTTCGAAACGGGAGGCTGTTCAACCTCGTGATTCCCATTGCTGACGCAGCGTTCAACGCCTCCTTTTGCAAGGGGGACGACCTCCTCGGCGCTGTAAAGAACTGGCTTCGAGACTGGGACCCCGTCCTGCTGGAGATGCTCGGCCAGGCAGACCAGCTGGTCCGCTTCCCGCTCCATCAGGTCCAGGCCTTGCCGTACTGGTCCCGAAGATCGACGTGCGTCACCCTCGCGGGAGACGCGGCGCACGCCATGCTTCCTCATCTTGCACAGGGGGCAGCCGCGGGCGTGGAAGACGGATTCGTCCTCGGAACGCTCCTGGGTCGTTGGACACAGCAGACGACGGACACGTCGGATCGAGCGCTTGTCCAGCGTCAGATCCACACACTTCTCCGCTCCTATGAGAAGTTGCAGCATGAGCGTACCACGAGGCTTGTTTCCATGTCCCGCTTGACAGGGACACTGGACCATCTTCCCCAGGGGCCGGCTCAACGGGCCCGAGATGCCGAGTTCACGTCGTTTGTTCCCGAAAAGTGCGTCAGCGGGATGCCCTGGATCGATTCAAGGTGGAATAGAAAGTTGTTGGCGAGGAAAGTGGACCAAGTTACCGAGCGTGAGTTTCAGAGCTTGATGAACGGAGGGGGAATCTCAAGCCATGAGCAAGAAAAAAAGGACATGCATCAATTGCGATGCAAGCTGTCGAAATAACCTGCCTAATAACTAACGGTTAAGTAAGAGAGAAATAACATCCTATGCTCTAGCCCTTACCTAGCCTAGTCTAGGGACTACCCTATCCTTAAAGAGAAGTAGAATATTATAAAAGCACAAGCTGCGTTTCAATAGATGACGATGCATGCATGCAAACGCTTTATATTGGAAATACATGCTTGGAGAAAGCTTTCATTAGTTTTCCATATCTAGATGATGGCTGTTCTGGTCTACATTTGTATACATTATGCTTCCAATCCTATTTATAGCAACCGTTTGACGACAACTTCCAATGACAGAATAAGTGTAAAAGCAGAGAAGCGAAAGCAAAGGCAAAGTAGACAAATGGCCATCAGAGAGCCCGTCTTCGCTGATAGGACAGAAAAAGTATGTACGTCAACGAGACAATGGTGTCTCTATATGCGCTGAATTTGGGGGCTTGTTGTCATTCTACTCCTTCTTTTCCTTCTTTCCGCCAAGCTTGTTCTTGGGCATTCGAGCAAGCCAATACACAAACATGGCGGCAACAATGTTGAAAATGACGTACAACCAAAGCAAACCAAAGTTGCGCCAGCGATCGTTGTAGTCGCTGCTCACGCCAGCCAGAAACTTGTTCGTGTCACTGATGGGACAATATTGGCAAGTGACTCTCTCGGCGTCGTCTGAAAGCTTGCCACTGAACACTGAGATGTAGTCTCCCATGTAGTCGATGCAGGTTTGGTTGGCAGGCGGCTTGAACTTGAGCAGCTCGTTTGAAGCGCAAACGACTTCGGTGTTGGCCACACCGGTAGTTAACATGCCTGAAACGAGGTATGTGAACGGAGAAACGCGGTACATGAAAATCCAGAAACGGGGGAGGCTGTCAGGTGGGGCGAGAACACCGCAGAAGATCAGGCAGAGGGTAAAAAGCAGGTTAGCAAGGTTACCACCTGCTTCGGCAGTCTCGAATCCAGCGACGATGAAGGTCGAGAAGGTACCCGTGAAGAGCATAAACATGAGCAGAAATAAGAACATGAGGGCTCCACGTTCGGTGACGGCATCGGTGGGGATGGCATTGCGGTAGAGACCGACAGGATAGTACCAACAGAAGTACATGATGACGGCCATCAAGGCATTCCAGGGCAGTTCGACGATAATCTGGGAGAGCATGAACACCTTCCACGAGTATACTTTGGATGGGCGCTCACGAGCCTCATACAACGATCGCTGGATGATGAACTGCGGCATGGACTGCTGAACGATTTGACCAAAGACGGTGAGAAGCTGGAAAATGGAGAACATCTGGTTCTGGAGACCCTGGATGCTGTTGGGGGCCTTGAAGAAGATGAAACCAATGAACAGAGCGACGAGCGTGCAGAGAGCGGTTTTGGCGTAGATATAGACGGGGGTTCTCCAGTATTGCTGGAAGACGCGGTGAAGGTTCTCCTTGAATTGAACCATGAATGGGGCAGCAAATTCGCGATAGCTACCTGCGTCCTCCTCGACAGGTGCGGAGGCGATCGATCCTCGCTTCTCCCGCTTGATCGCTTCGAGTTCTTCCTGTACATTCTGATATTCGGGACTGTCGCGCCAGGCTTTGAACCAGTCAACGTCCGTCGTTGTGCCCGGGGCGGCACCGATCACCTCAAGCATCCACTCAGCAGGGTTGGCAGCTTCAGGGCAAGCGTGTCCACCATTTCGCTCAAAATAGCTCGTCAGCGTTTTGGAATTCTCGCCAATATCGCCAAAGTACACAGTCTTTCCACCCTTGGCCAAGAAGAGAAGTCGATCGAAACGCTGGAAAAGCATGGCGGAGGGTTGATGAATGGTGCAGAGAACAGCCTGGCCAGCCTTGGTAAGCTTCTCTAGAAGGTCCAGGATGGCCCAAGATGTTTGCGAATCCAGACCAGAGGTAGGCTCGTCCACAAAGAGTAGCAAGGGGGGTTTGGCGGCCAGCTCGACGCCGATTGTGAGACGCTTGCGTTGTTCAACGTTCAGGCCCTCACCGGGAACACCGACCACGGCATCAGCGTACTCGGTCATGTCCAGCAACTTGATGACCTCGTCGACGTAGGCCAGCTTCTCTTCCCTGGGCACGTGGGCAGGCTGGCGAAGGAGGGCACTAAAGTTCAAAGCCTCGCGAGCTGTGGTTGTCTGCAAGTGCAAATCTTGCTGCTGGACGTACCCAGTCTTGCGCTGGAAGGACATGTCCCGAGGACGTCCGTCCACAAGCATCTCGCCCGTGATGACACCCATGGAAGTTCGATCAGCCAAGCAGTCCAAGAGAGTAGTCTTTCCTGCCCCAGACACACCCATGAGTGCGGTTAGAGTACCAGGCTTGACCCATCCATCAACATGGTCCAGGATTCTCCGAGTCTCATTCTTGATTTTGACGTCGTAGCAAACATCGTGCCACTGGAAAACAGAAGTCTGCTCTTGAAGCATTCCCGCTTCTTTGCCATGCCCGCGACTCCTTTCAGCAGTGACAATTGGACCAATGTTGGCCATGGCGGCTTCGGGGTCGTGATGTCGTTTCTCGGCTTCTTTGGCGGCGGCGGGCCTGTGACCCCGGCGGTACACCAAGACTTCACCCTTCGATTTCTTTTCAGAGACAAGCTCGGCAGCGACCATGTAGCAGACGAGGAAAAAAACAATGAATGCAATGACGATGCCAAAGTTGCGCCACCGATTGTTCCAGTCGTAGTCGAAACTCGAGCTCGTATATCTATCGCCATCAACCGAGTCTTGGCCTGGCAAAGCACCAACAGCGGAGCAAATTTGATTTTCAGGGTTCACATTGGCGTACTTTTGAAGAGTAGAAGCAAAGCTGCCATTTGGAGGCACATCAGTCGGGACGAATTGAGAGCATTTGAATTGTCGGTTATGAAACTCGTTGACCATTAGGGCCTCGAAAGCGTAACCGAGCGGGTCGATGTAGCTGAGCCATCTGCACCATCCGAGCATGTACTTTTTTGGCAGGACGAATCCAGTGAAGATGACGAGATCGAGGATCAAAATAGCCGCTGGGACGAGAGCTTGGAATAGTGTTCGAGATGCGGAGGCAATAAATCGGAAGATCATAGACATGACCATGACAGTTGAGAAGCTGATGAGCAAGAAGAAGAAGAATGCACCAGGTTCCCTTCGAAGGTTCGTCAAGAAATAAAGGCTAACGTTGAATACGATTGCGTTTACAATCTTGTATGGCATATCGCAGAGCATGGACGCGACAGCTTCAGCTGATGGATGGTACAGAGCATATCGTGCGTGCTTCTCTACGATAGGGCGTTGGGCATACAGTGTCAGAATCTACCATTTTTCTCAGTTAGCAACCGAATCAGATTGTAGTTGAGTTGGTGGGGGGAAGGCAGGGCGGATAGAAGAAACGGCGCATACCTCGAGGGCAGACGCGAATGCGTTCATCAAACAGGCAAAGAAGAGTAGGGCGCCACGTTGAAAGAAGCTGGAAGACGTGTCGTTGAGATTGTAGAAGACACTACCGATGATGAGAGACATGACGAAATTACCAATGAGAGCACCGACAGTGAGACTTGGATCTCCGGTCAATCGCTTCCAACCGCGCCACAGACACAACTTGATCTGCTGAGAGTATGACAAGGTAAAGGGGGACTTCTTGCGTTGCCCCTTGGCCTGCTGAGCGCGCCTGGATTCACGAAAGGCGTCCGCATCGGGCCCATCTACGGGATGGGCTTCTTTGTATTCCTCGATCTCGGCCTGTAAGGCCTTGTACTCGGCGCTATTTTTCCAAGCAGTGGCAAACTCATCTGGTGTTCGCGGCGCTTTACCCTCGAAGCCAGGACGTTCGATTCGCTCCATGGGCGACGTCATGGAGGTGAGGAAATCGGGGGTAGTTTGGCGAGCGGGGCATTCAAAGCCCAAATTGACAAAGTATTGCTTAGCTTTATCGGCGCGGCCAAAGAAGATTTGTCGGCCTTCATACAAGACGGCAGCCTTGTCAAACAAATCATAGGCGCTTTGAGGGGCCTGGTAGATGGATACACAAGCTGTGCTACCAAATAATTCGGTTTGAAGGCGAAGTGTGCGGCAAAATTCGATGGCATTGGCCGAGTCGAGACCTCGCGTCGAGTTATCCCAGCACTGGAGGGGGGCGCCGGAAAGTGCAGCCTCTGAAATGGTGACTCGCTTTCGCTCACCACCAGACACACCACGAACATATTCGTTGCCGACACGGGTGTTTACGGTGTGAGAAATACCGAACATGGCCATGACAACATCGCGCAGGTGATTGGCAAATTCATGTCTGTCCAGGCCTTCGGGAAGCTGGCGTGGCTGGCGAGCTCGCGCAGCGAAGGTGAGGGTATCGCCGACAGATAATTGAGGGAAGTGGACATCGACCTCTGCAGTGTAGATGGCTTCACCACGATGTATTGTGTGCATCTCCTTGGCCGAAACACCTATTTTATACCACGGTCAGCTATGGCTGGTCATTGTTGACAGTGTTGTTGTGAGTAAGTGGTGGTTCGGGGTTTGGGGTCGGCATCTTCCGCTGTCAATGTTCCACGTGGAATCTGAATCCACCCAGCCCACGTCATGTCTCGAACTCCAGAGCGGTGCGACATGATCGCATGATCGCATGATCGCATGATCGCATATCCGCCGATGGCGTGGGTTTCAAGGGCCTGATTCCGTTCACGATTGCAAGCAGCAAAGCCCCGCCCACCTTCTTGGTTCAACCATTTGGTGAAAGACCATGGGCTTTTTGCTCACCTTGATAATTGAAGTAAGAACCATCGCCCGTATGAATGCCGTTCATTTCTCCGGCAATTGTCTTGAGAAAGGTGGAGCAGCCAGATCCAGGCGGGCCAAGCACCACCAGCATCTCACCCTTGCGAACTAATCCATCAAAGTTGCGGAGGATATCGATGCGCTGCTTCCCGCCGCCAACGAGCTGGCGAGCAACGCCTGCTAAAGACAGCCAGACATTGGCAACATCTTTCTGATAATCGGTAGGCGCGCCGAAACCGTGGACGTTGAGGTTCTGGAAGCAGACGCCAGATGATCGAAAAGATTTATTGTCTTGAGAAACCAACTCGGCAACAGCCTTGGCCCACGCACGGCCGCTGAAGTTGGGCGAGCTGGGATTCAGCGGAGAGTCTTCCTCAGCGAAGAAGGGGTTATGGCCTCTAGCACCGGCAGCTGAGGTGCGCGAGTAGGATCGTGCCAGAGTCTGGACAACCGATGAGCGGCGGATCATTTCCGCCTTGACAGCGCTCTCCTCGTTCTCCTCGTTCTCCTCGTCCTTATCGATCGAGTCAGCCGAGGATGCGAAATTTTCGTCATTGCGCCCATCGGTCGTGAAGGTAGATTCCGTCTTGGTCCGGTCATTGTTGGTCGCGGGCTCAATTTCTTCCTCGTGTGTCAAGTGATGGGCACTTGGAGGAACTCCCTGGCTGTTCGCCGTGGAGTCGTAATTTGTGTTCATGCCGTACATGGCGGCGATGCATGCAGGCTGGTGGCTGGTGGCTGGTGGCAGCTCAATCTAGAAGGGCGTTTGATGATGCACACTGTTCCCAGCTGCAGCCAAAGTTCTGTTGCCGACGAGACAGCGGGACCTGCCACTATTAGTCTGATCGGAGCACGGTTTTGAACGCAAGCTTGGACGATTAGTTGGACTTGGAAGATCTCGATCCATGGGATGCCATGGGATGGATGACGGGGTCGCTCGCGCTTTAAATACGATTGTTCACAACTGAGGAAGAAACGACGTACGGGGCGGTGCGGGCTGATAAGCTGTCCGGTGAGTCACTTAGGGCAAGAAGTACTGAAAGGGGTGGTCGGAGGAAAGAGACGGAGCCATTCAACCAGTCAATGATGACTGTGGCGCGAGTACCAAATGGATAGACTTTGTGGGAAAAAAAAAAAAAAAACACAAAACGCAAAACGCCGGAAAGAAACAAGACTCCGGCACGTCGCAATTGTACGGGACGCGGGGGTAGCGGAGATTTGAGCGAGCGGAGATCTATTTGCACACCCCATGGGGGGTCTCGCGGTCTCGCGGTCTCGCGGTCCTTATTCCCACAATGAAATGCGTCGGGTCCACGCCACGGCTCCGTTCTCGCCCCTGCCCGGGGGGAGGGTTATGTAAGTCGTACTCCGCACTCCGCACTCCGTACACCGTCACAACAAAGCGGAACGTGGCCCAAAATAGCTTATTTAATCTTAAGGGTCTGATGCCAGTGCTCACGATTTAGGATTAATTAATTAATAAGTCTCTCCACGAAGATGTAGAAGCTAGCTCTACAAAAAACTCTATAAGCAAAAAATAGGAGGGGATTTTATGGTGGGGTGGGTCAGTTGCAGGCCGTACCTTCCCCCTTCAGCCCTGCCTGCCGTCGTCAAAATCACCACAGCCAAGCGGCTGCGCTCGGGGCCATTAGGGAAAGGCGATGCCGTGCACAGCGGACCAGGCGTTCCTTGGAACGGCCCCGTTCGCCTTATGCACCCCGACGCTACACCGCGAGCGGTCCTGTGGTGGGTTCACCTCGGGGTCCACGATTAAATTTGTTGATCAACTTGACATGCCGGCAAGGCGACGAAGCCACGCATGCCTTTGAGTTATCTAGAGATGAAGCAGCGATCGCGGGTGTGAGTTAGCTTCTGCTTTTTTGCGATGACTCGGCCTCACTCTGTTTGCAGTGGTTGCCTCGCATCCATTACGCTCCTTCTCACTTGTTATTAATTGGGCAGCGCCGTGCCAACGAAGGTCACTAGTGTTGACAGCTGGTTCCGGTCGCACCGGAACACGCCACGCCAAGGTCTAGTCATCCGGATGAGTCATCCCCGAAAGCGAGCCTCAGCTCCAAGCGACCCGGGGGCGGGCGGGCTCGGGTTGCTCCAAGAGCCCGCGGACCTCGGCGTTCAAGCATTGATATGATTCGCCGTCCCACAGATCTGTGCGACGCTCGCGTCATAACGGCCTTGCACAAAGAGAGTGAGCCGCGCCGGTTGTTCATTTCACGTTGACGTTGCTTTCTTTTCTTTCTTTTCTTCTTCTTCTTTTTCTTGACGAGTTTCATTTTCACAGGGGGTTCGTAACAGATCGAGGGAACATTCCGCGTGTTGTTGTTGTTGTTGTTGTTGTTGTTGTTGTCGTTGTCGTTGTTGTTCAATTGTCCTAACTGAGCACTAGTGCCCGTTGTATCCGTGCCCATGTGGGATCTCTCACGCCCCTAGATGGTTTCTGTCTCAGAATAACCTATCTGCCAACCTGTACTAAAGGGGTTACAGGGTGCGGACATGAGATTCTTTGTTTACGAGAAGTTCATCATTCCCGTTGCCCACGCTAGGCGCATTAAACACCGGAAAGCTGTCTGCATCTTTCCTTGACTCGTTTGCTCGTGACGCATCTGAGATACCTCTCGTTGAACCCTGAAGCGCGATCCAGAACCCAATACGTACATTGTGTGACCTTTTGTCTAGATTCTGAATTCTATCCTACCGCGCCACGTTCGAGGCATCTCGCTGTGTTCTTGCCTGGATGAAAGGAGTTTGGCTCAAACACCCGCAGGTCAGCCCTGTTTCGTTGTCCATCCTCCATTGATTTGCCGAAGTTTTCCGAGACATTTCAAGGCTCTCAGAAGTCCATGCTGAACGCCCTCGGCGTAACGGGGTGTGTACAGACCCCGAAGATGCGCACGGAAACTCCGCACATCATCTCGCTAGACGCTTCTTCGCCGAGTATGACTTTCCAGTCCATAGATACTCTGTACGATAGGACGCTGGGTTTGAAGTCCCGGCGAATGTTGGCACGGCGGCCTTGTCGACAAAAGCGTGGTATCGTCAAGAATGGATCTTGAAGTGAAGGGGCAGTTATTGGTTCATTTGACGGGCAGTTCAAGGGCAGGATTGGGAGACTCGAGGAAGTGACGTCTTCTATGTTCAAAGTCTGATATCCTAGGTTACTCTATCGATCTGGCCTGTTAAATTCAACCCGCTCAAAAGCATTTGACGCAATATGTCCTCGATGCCATGGCGAGTTAAAGCCTACCATGTCGAGCAGCGCTGAGGCGCTGTCCGTACGAATAGTGCCAGCAATCTGAAACCCGCCTCACGTTGTTGGTGCAGTCGCGAAGAAACAACCCTGTCAAGATGCTCCGGTTCGCTGAACGAATGCGCACTGGTGAAAAGTCTCATGATGTGAGAGATACAAAAGAATATGTTGGAGGGGATGATCAGGAGCAGACGCGTGCTCCAATTCTATCTAATTTGCTTGCGACAATTTCTTGGGGTTTTTAGTCCATCAGAGCAGACTAGATTATATCACAGGAAATTGATACCGACGCCCATCTGAAGACCCTTGGTACCTACTTCGCCGCGACGCAGGATCAAGGGTAAGCTAAAGTTAAGCTCGAATCGTGCCACGGGGTGGGCGTATACGAGCCCAATTCCAGCCGCCATGCTTGGCGCTCCGTTCAGGAGGTCACCAACTGCGCTCAGCATGCCATTTCCAACGCCGCGGGCGCTCATTTGCTGCAATCCAGCCGCCTTATTCTTGCTGCTGTCTTTGAGAGCCACGAGCCGGCCACCGTTGACAAACGTCTGGAACCGTAACCCAGACTCAGGCCCTTTGTAAGGCAGAGGCAGGAGCATGTTGACACTTCCGGCTGCGAAAAGATCACCACCAACAGCGTCCTGGCCATCGTGAGGCCCCAGCCCGCCGAGCTTGAAGCCGCGGACATCGGTAGGTCCCCCAAGCTGGAAGCGATCATTCAGGCGACTAGGCAGCGAATTAGTTCCGGAACTGAAACCCAGAGGCAGTGGATAAAGCATGCCCATCCTCAAGCCCGCTCCTATTGATGCACCTGAGCGCTCTGCTGGGCCGGGCAGAGGAATGGGAATCGCGCCGCTCATCTCAACCTCGCCCTTGGAGAAGGAAACATCGCCTCCAAGAGGGCCTACACCAGCCAGCTCCCAGCCAGAGCGCAACATGTAGCCCGACTGAGGGAGTTGTGGGTTGTCTCGTCTTTCTCTGTAAAAAGTGTGCTTGATAGCACTCTTGATGGTATCACCGGCATCTCGGCGCACTGTC
The DNA here is from genome assembly GCA_023658475.1 of Epichloe elymi. NCBI lineage: Eukaryota > Fungi > Ascomycota > Sordariomycetes > Hypocreales > Clavicipitaceae > Epichloe > Epichloe elymi. The sequence continues at coordinate 1,474,782 of CP098278.1, read as the reverse complement.
GGGCTGGCAGTTTGTCCCAAACCAGTGATTTGGCGCCATGCGCCGAAATATTCAACAGAGTGGCTATCTTTTTCGGCATTGATCCAAGAGAATCGTAATGAGCCGCCCTTCACAACCTCTTCATGTGAAGCCCAGGGCTTTTCTGCTGCTGACGCCAATCCTTCCAGCGAGATTCGCTTATCAGGGTCGCTCAGCACCGGAGCACTCAAGTTGGCACTGTACGCCGATCTCGTTCTCGTTCCAGCCTTGGCGTTCAAGGTGAGCATTTCAGCGCCGCCAAACATGTTTCTCCATAGCAGCGATCCGTATGCTGAACCTTCGCCGTTGCCGACATCGGTACCGGTCTGGAGCTTAAATCGTGGCAATTCTTTCAGTCCAATGGATACGTTGATATCGGTCGGGCTCGTAGAGGGATCGGCTTGACTCGCTTGGGATAGGTACACCTCGGGAGGCTCTCGTAAGATTTCTGCAGACATTAACAACTCTGAGCGGTGAATTCCAGTATCACGAACTAGACATACGAAACCCTGAGAGCTTCGCGCTCGCAATCTGTAGTTTTCCCATCACTTCTCCGACATTCTGGGGGGCGTTTGGACTGCCACTGAGTAGAGGGGCGAATATGGGGTCAAGGAAACCTCGTCGAATGTTCTTGGCGCCGTTGACAGAGATCTCGTTGACGGTCATGGGCATTAGCATTTGATCTGCCATCTAAGGGCTGTTTGTCAGTGACGCAGCTTCGCGACGTAATCCCTGGTTGATTCTCTACCATCTGAGCAACCCTCCGCTCCTTGGCCTCATGCTCAGCATCTTGAAATGCGGGCGACGCCTTTGCAGAATTGAGTACTTCGTCACTGCTCGACAGGAGCTTGTCAATCGAGCCGGGCTACTAGCTTGTTAGCTCGCCGCAAGTTGGCTTGTGGAACGATGTTCGAGGTCAAGAGTACTGACTTGTTTCCCGGAAGCGCTCACATTCGACGCCATGCTGAGTGACGAGGCGTGACACAATATACTGCAGAAGCAAAAACTTGGAAGCGTCACCTCAACCAAAGGGAAGCTCTAGTAACTTTAATCCCAAAATTGCAGTGCCTGTCTCTTTCGGCAAGCTTGTCTGGTTGCTACGCCACACCTCGAACAGGGTCTCATCTGCCACGGTTACCGAATGTGGCTGATGTGGCTTGTGCACCGCCTCTCATTATTGTTCTCGATCCCGGGCAAGTCCGGTTCAGGCGCCTTTGACGAAGGCTGACGACTTGAGTTCCAAACCGACCCAGTTCTCTGCTACATCTTACTTCTAACTGGAGATCGAAACACACCAAATCCGTTCTCTTTCGTTGTGTTCATCAGCGATTTTGTTTACCCTTTCGACTAGGATTCATAAAATCATTCCTCTCGGCTGCCGATACATTCGCGACGTAATAGCGCTCACGCGATCTTCTCCCCTGTCCATCTGGCTTTTGGGTGACGTATCCAAATCGGCTTTGACGACATCTTCGGCGTCCTCCTCTCAACATCTCCATGGCCAGCAAGGCAGCACAAAAGCGGGTGAGTTTCTGCATGCGCGACTCTGTAAGGTCTCACGATCAAGGGCCTCTCGCTAATCACATGGCACAGTTAACCCGCGAGTACAAGACCATCTCCGAAAATCCGCCACCATATATCACAGCCCACCCCTCCGAATCCAATATCTTAGAGTAGGTGATATGCAGTCCTTCCCTTGCACCGAAAAACTTCCTCAACCTCTTCGTCACTGACAGGTAACAAACAGATGGCACTACATTATCACGGGTCCTGAGGATACACCGTACCATGGCGGCCAGTACTGGGGCACTCTCATCTTCCCCCCAAACTATCCATTTGCGCCACCAGCCATACGAATGCACACGCCGTCAGGACGGTTCCAACCATCGACCCGACTCTGTCTATCGATATCAGACTTCCATCCCAAGTCATTCAACCCTGCTTGGGAGGTTTCGACGATCTTGACCGGTCTCCTCTCTTTCATGACGAGCGACGAAATGACAACCGGTTCTCTGTCGACGACGCAGGCGGAGAAGAAGTATCTGTCATCACGCAGTCGCTGGTGGAACTCTACGGGCGGTGGTTCAAATGCCAAGGCAACTCCGGCTCAGAAAGGCAACGTCAAGGCCGGCGATGGCGGTGCCAAATTCCGCTCCCAGTGGCCCGAGGTTGACGTCGAGAATTGGGAGTGGATGAAGAAGAACAAGGTTGATTCTGCTACGGGCAATCGCCTCGATGGCGATAACGGAGCGTCATGCGGACCGCAGCTGGGCATCGCGGGATCTAGCGGCCACCAGGCACAGGCTGTAGTGGATGCTGTAGTCCAACAACGAGACGCTGGGCGAGGTTGGCTTTATCGAAACAAGCTTCTCGTGGCTGGTGCCGTGATATTTGTCTACGTACTTATCGCGAGACTTGTGAGTGGCGAAGGTCTGGCATAGTGAAAGGGGAAAAGGGAAAGTGGTAACTCGAAGATCAGTCAGTGGTGCACGGTCGACAGGTTGCAGTGGCTTGGTCGTCGCCCAGCTTCCTTCTTCTTCCATTTTTGGATGTCGAGCAAGTAAGCTGCCTCGCCATGTCCATATACAAAGGGACTCGCGTCTTGCATCGGGGCGTTTTACATGTACAGACTCATAGTTCACTCATGCGTTCGTTACTAGACAATTTGCATATAATATTGTAAAACTGGATCAGTCTCGTTTGGTTGGTAGATTCTTCAAGCAGTAATACCATAGGCTAGGTGCTTTCAATAATAAATGCCACGGTGATAGCGCTGCCTTTCACACGTATGCTTTTGTTGCGACGAGCTGTCCATGGACTACCTTGTCCTTACAAATATAATTGCGTCGTTGCTTCCTTGCTTCTCATATCGACAGCAGTGCAGGTCGTCTGCATTTCTTTTCCCCCAGCAGACACCGCGCCAGCCTTGACTGCAGGATATAGCCCATCGACCAAACACTTGTTATTCTTCTGCTGCAGTTCGGGGCACGTATCGAAGTACATTGTCGTTGGTCGAGGCCTCGGCTTAGACTTTGGCCATTTCGCCCAAGCGACATTGCGAATTCTCCCGACTTGGTCTCCAGCAACTACTCCGTACTGATTGTGAGGGGGTTTTCTTGCCTTTTGGAGGTACATGTTTCAGCCAATGACACCGTCGTCCCCGCACAGCCCTACACCCCAGCTTCGGAATTGTGGAGGGAATGTGGCAAAGAGCGATGAGAAGAGAAGAGGATGCTGAATTACTATCTAGGAATTCGGAATCTAGTAGAGGAAAGAGAAGCTTATAAGCTTTAAATCTACTAATCCAATAAATGTCTCTGAATAGAGCCTCTAAACAGAGCCTACAATGAATCTGATAAGCAAACGCGATGCGGGAGGCTGCATCGTCAAACGAAGAGAGGATGACGAGGCTGATGCCTGAGGCTGCGATGTGAGGCTGTGATACGTAATACTCTGCCCCCCCTTGTGCCGTCCGTCCCCTTTCTGATATTCCGGGGCCAATGGTCGTTTTCGTATGATGATATAGCATTGGACCATCGAGCAAAGCCAGCTTTTACTGGACACTATCATGGTTGCCGTTCATCCTCCGGGTTCTAAAACAGTCGCAATCGTCGGTGCGGGACTGACCGGGCTTCTCGCAGCGCATGGTCTGCAGCAGGTGAGATGCAATCGGCCGTTCTGGTCAATATTGCATTTGGACAACTTTGCCATTTGCTAACCAAAACCTAGTAGAATGGCTTCAACGCCGTCGTCTTTGAACGAGAGGTCAGTCTCGATGAAAGACTGCGTGACTGGACCATGTTGGTCCACTGGGCTATGCCCATTTTCGAGAAGCTGGTTCCCAAGGATATTCTGGTGGACCTGCACAAAGCTGTTTGCAACCCATATTTAGACTTTGATGAACAAGTAGAGAGCCTTCCGTGCTACAATGGCGTGACCGGGGATTTGCTCTTTCGAAGCCCAACACCTGGTGCCAGGCGAGTGAGTCGCCGAGCACTTCGCCGGTTGCTGGCACGGCGCCTTGATATAAGATGGAACAAGACTGTGACCGCTGTGTCATCGACTGAGAATGGCGTGCGAGTTTCGTTTGAGGGCGAGGACAAATTTGATGCCGATTTTCTTCTCGGAGCGGACGGTTCCTCGTCCAAAGTACGAGAGCTGCTCCTGGGTTTCGAAACGGCCCGTCCGCGCCCGTCCGGATTTCTCTTTGCAACTGGTATCACGAAGTACGCTGATGCCAGGAAAACCAACGCCATAGTTGAGGCGCATCCTGTAGTATCTCTTATGATGGGAACTGGGTCTGTTGGTGCCGTCGGTGGTACGTCTTTAACCCCCAAGCTTCTTCTCTCTTCTGTCCTGATTAGTAAAGCTCACACATTCCGTTTCGGATATGTAGTCATGTCAATCAGCGATGCAGAAGATGCGTCCACTTGGACTACATTCTGGACCAAGATATGGCGGGCCGAGTCCGTAAACCTTAGTGGCCAGGAGGCCCTCGAATATATCGAGAACAATACGTCCCCGCTGCGCGATGTGTTCCAGTCTGCCATTGACTGGACACCACGGGATAGTAGTGTTCACATTGATGAAATGAAATACTGGATTCCCACGCCGTGGGATAACCTCGGGGGGAGAGTGACTCTGGCTGGAGATGCCGCCCATCCGATGCTTATATGTATGCAAATCATTCGCCTCTTGTCATTGCCATTATTTCAATGATAGCTCGGTATGATGACTGACCGCTCATAGATCGAGGGCAGGGGTTTCAGCATTCCATCACAGATGTCAACAATTATGTAGAAACATTGACTCGGCTGGAATCTTTGGGCGACGACGCGGCCCTGAGAGGGGAAGCTTTGATGAACTATGACGCTGAGATGATAGATAGAGGCTCGAAAGCGGTCCAGCAGTCTTTGGAGGAAGCGGAGAAATCTCTGGACCCAGACAAAATCAAGCACATGCTGATGGCGACAAAGGGGCACGTTAGGAGCGCATGAATGACTTCGATCGAAATCAGGGCTGTTTGTTGGTTGGGGGGTTTTTTTTTTTTTCGTTGAGGCGGGTCGCAGTAGGCGTCAGAGAGAAGGGGAGTGGGCCAAGTCTTTGACATGTAGGCTTCTGGTACAGATTGAGCGGTGCAAGATGCAGGCTGCATGTTATGTATGTCATCATGTCGCACAACCAACACTGGCCCCCCCTGGATGTGGCTCCAGATGTCGTCTGATCTTTTGCTTGGCGGGTTGGTTTGGTCTTTTTGAGGAAGGAGCATGACAGGACAACTTCCGTGTCCCGTACCCACCAGATTAGTTGTCGTGCCACAATTTGCATTTGACGAATGCTCATGCGCCGAATCGAGTCCCGGGTTCAGCTGGCCTGTCCATAAAATCGTGACTAACATATGCGCCACCTCTGGCCATTGCATTCGAGTCAGAATCGAGGAGTACCCTTGACCAGTCTTCAGTTTACGATCCCCATGCGCCATAAAGCCGGCGTAGGGCCCCGCGACTGCGCACAGAGGCCAGAGCTCAGAGCACTTGACGGCAAGGCCAAATTGCTTGATAATCGCCAAGTATTCGACAAGGCAGGATCGGTCAGACGACCAGACCAGACGTCTTGGGGCTCGCCCGGTGGCTGGCAGCGCGCTGTCCGGTGATCTTAGTGATGGCTTCGCTGTCCTCTCGCGACCCGGCCAAGAGTGTCGCAATCGATACCAGCGCCAACTCTAGTGCGAATGACGGATCTGAAGAGCATGACGAGGAAAGTTCGAGGGCGTCTTCCGACTCTGCGGCCGTTCATGCGATAGAGGCGCCGCCTATCGAAGCGGGCATTGAAACAGACGATGATTTCGATCTTGCCGGTGAACTGCTGGGGGATGATACTACAGCAAGCCTATCTTCAAGCATCTTTTCCGCCTACGCTTATGAACGCGGTCGTCGCTATCAAATTTTTGGTGATGGCCGGTACCCTATTCCAAACGATGACCTGGAACAGAACAGAGAAAATATGAAGCATGCCATGCTGATGATGCTTACGGGGAACAAACCATTCTTCTCACCTATAGGGGATCACCCGCAGAAGATACTGGACATTGGGACGGGTACTGGTGAGTAGCGAGTCTGGCTGGACACTTATGCACGTGCAAGCTTACTGAGGGGATTCAAACAGGGATCTGGGCAGTAGAAGGTTGTGTTGGCATCGTTTTATTGACAGCTTCAGGGAATTGTCTCAAAGAGTTGGCTAACACGTTTGCCCGTAGTTGGGGACAGATACCCGAGTGCACATGTCTGTGGTATCGATCTCACGCCGATCCAACCTGAATGGGTGCCCGCGAATGTATCATTTTTAGTTGACGACTGCGAGCTGGATTGGATAGAGAGGGATGTCGATCTCGCCCATTTCCGGTTTATGGTCATTATAATGAAGGATATTTCTACAGTTCTCGGGCATGCCTTTGAGTGCGTACTGTTACGTGAATGATTACTTGCTTGGTTCCGTTTGCATGATGGCGACTAACGTGTCCTTTTCAATCAGGAGCCTTCGTCCCGGAGGGTGGATCGAGCTACAGGAACTACAAGGAGTACCACTCTGTGATGATGGAACCATGACCGACGATGACCCTGTCAAGTACTTGTACGACACGGCAGGCAAAGCTTACAGCAAGTTTGGCATGAGCACTACATTACCGGCGGAGCTCGAACCCTATTTACGCCAGGCTGGATTCGAAAACATCCACTGCCAAATCATGAAGGTGCCTATCGGGCCGTGGGCAAATGAAACAACAATGAGAACTGTCGGCCTGTACCAAAAAATGGCAGTCTTGGACTTTCTGCCGACATTGTCAGGGCGACCATTCAAAGCATTGGGCATGTCAGAAGCAGAAGCCGAGGTGACTGTTGCCATGGCCAGGAAAGGCTTGGACGATGCCAATGTGCACCGTTATTTTAATTATTATTTCTGGTATGCGCAAAAACCAGGATCATGAGAAGGCGAGCATGATTTATGATTTTCCCATCCTGCTGCCACCGGGATAACGAGGGGCAGCTGGAAATACAATTCAGCACAACCCAGATTACAACAAATTATGACTTATGGTTTGGCAATGATGTATCGGAATTGACGAATAACTGTAGAAAAGAGGCCGCGATGTCGAGCATCAAGTGCTATGCAGTGCACGTTGCTTTGTGCACAGTACATCATACCGTTACAAAATTTGGGAAATTTTGCCAGCCTAGAGTGCTTGTATGAGAAGCTTCACTAATAAGAAGTGACTCTTGAATCTAAACCACTAGTGGTGTAGGGTATCGAGATGCTCACACAACTTGACATGACGTCTGTGCACTAATTGGCAGACTAGTGGCGCTGGTCCCATTTTTAAATTTTCAATGTTTTATTATTAATAAAGCAAAAAACGGCGTTGAGCACCGTCTGACCACCAGACACACCAGGCAGGCATGGAGTCATACACATCGCAACGACAAAATATCCAACCGCTTTTCGTCTCCAGCCGACTTCTCTTCCTCCCCATCTCGCCTTGCGCCCACCAGGCCACGATCTTCTTCTTCTCTCCCTTCCACCTTGGCCCCCGGCGACGTCTATTGAGAGGTGCAGTCGACCGTGCATCCTCTCATGACTGACCCTGTGCATTTTGGTCGAGGTGCTGAGAGCTTTCCCCCCCCCTTACTGCGATTGTGCGAGCCGCTCTCTCTCCGTCTCTTCCATCCGCCGATCATCTAAAAAAGTCTGCTCCCGAAAGTCGACTTCCCGCTGCTCGACCCACGAACCCCCGTCCCCCGTCCCCCGTCCGGAGATAGCAATACTCAAATCATCACGCATCCATTAGCTGCATTGCTGTTGATCAACTTTGAACGCAACCATGGCGCCACCGAACGGCTCTGTCAAGGGCCGCAAGGCTCGCACCACTGCGCAACAGCCTAAGCCTGTTGTGCCCGCTTTGCCTCTGACTTATGTGAACCGGAAAGCGGCAGCTTCGGGCAGAGACCCATCCGTGACTACCAGTTCTACGGCTTCTTCTGCGACTGAAGTGCACTCGCCACGGTCTCAGGCTCCATCAAATCAACCCAATGTTACTGGCAATGCGCAAAGCGTATCTGCAGAGAGCGAAGGTATTTCCACTGCCGCCACCTCGCAGGTCGACGTTCAGTCGCCGCCACGATCCGGGGGCTCAACTAGTGAACCCGCGAATACAACTGGGCAAGTCTTAACCGGTGAGTTTGAATCATGATTCGTCTTTACTAAAATTCTGCCTTCACAAATCTAACTCGTGCCCCCCCCTTCTGCAAGATACGGTAAATCATGGACGCAAACCCTCCTCCCATGAGACAAGTAGTGGAATGTCTCCCGTCACATCAGCCAAGGAACAAAACGGAAGCACGCACTTTGAACCAGCACCGGCTGTCGATCCTTCGATCCTACGAAGCAAATCCGAAGCAACATCTGAGACATCGGTCTCTTCAAATGCGCCTGCATCGAAGGGTGAGCCAGACAATGAAGCCTGCTTTGGACTGACAGGACCATGCATCTCCCAATCAACGTGGCTTCGGCTAACCTGAGATCTAGCAACAGTTGAGCATGATGTTGCTGTCAAAACTGCCAAAGGTCGACCACCACCAGCGGTTTCACCCTCACGATACCAGATCCCACCTCCCTTCCAGCCTGCTAACCGTCCGTATGGAAACATGACCAATGGTGATATTGTCCGTGGTTCGCGCCCCCCTGTGCCCAATGGCCCGGCTCGGATTCACCATCCTCATCCGAGCAACGGTAGCATTCATTTCGGCACCTTTCAGGACTCCCAAAACACTTCGCCGGCACCCCCTCATTCCGGTGGTATTGTGCCCCCTGCCTCAATCCCCGCGGCGGATGGCCGTACAGCATACATGCCACCTGCGGGTAATGGGTTTCCTCCCATGATGCCATACGGGGCAGATATCATGCAGCCAGCGAACTTTGATAATTACGGCCGTCCAGCCATGGGCTTTGGTCCCATGGATGCCTTCCCGATGTATGGGAACAATTTTGGGCCCTCCACGCCGCACAGCTTTCACGACTCCCAATCGTCCGGCCAGCCTGAAGACAATGCCATCTATCACCAGTACCCGGCGAATGGACATCGAAATGGAGGAGGTGCAGGGCTCGGCGATCTGGATGGGCCTGCTCACAATCAGCATGGGAGAATGTTTGTGCCTCCAGAATACCCCAGAATGGTTCAGGGCCACGGGCCCTATCCCCATCTAGTTCCGCACGACGATAATGCTGGGGATCGTCTCGTTGAGTACATGCGGCAGCAGTTCGGCGATCCCGAATTGGCGGACCACACTCTGGAACTCAGGTACCTGGACGACAGAGCAGCTCCTGTTCGGATCCCCGGTCATCGCTTGGTTTTCGCTCGCAGCCGCGTCCTCGGTGCTCTTCTCAGAAAACAGACGCTACAGCTGACATCGGACCGAACTTTGCCTACACTTCTCCTTGAAACTGGGGACAAGTGGCTGAGGTCTGATTCGTTTTACATGAGTGTCCAGCGACTTTATGGACTGCCACTTCTGCCGCTACCACCTCGTGGCCGCCCCGAATCGCCCAGCATCGCCGATGCTGGTACCACTCAGGACCAGCTTGAATTTGCTCTATCTTATGCTGCCGCTGGCCATCTGTTGGAATGGGCCCCGATCGTCCGACGTGGCTGCGAAGTGGCGACTCAGCTACTGAATTGGCATTCCATGGAAAAGATGATCGAGTTTGCTCTCGAGGGCTATGTTGACAATGGCTCTGGCGATTCGTTCAAGTTTGGTGATGGTTCCAAAATCCTCCTCAACGCGGTGGTGACTTTCATCGTCCATAATCTTCCCCCAACCTTCAAGCTCGATGTGTCATCAGAGGATCCGAAGCAGTATGCCCGACTGCCCGAATGCCCACCGCCACCACCGCCAAAGACTGCGAAGAAACCAGCCGCTGTCGTCGCACGAGGGTCTTCTGTTCAGTTCGGCAAGGGACGTCGATCCCAGCAGATCACAGGCATCCAGTTTGGCGATCTATCTTTGGGAGAAGAAGTTCCTGGACCCGAGTCGCAGACGCCCAAGGCTGCCCACCAGGCCCAGCCTGTGGCAAACGCCGTTCTTTCTCGGGCCTTGATCAATCTTCCCTTCTCTCAAGTCAAGATGATACTCGAATCGGCGGGCTCAGGCAACGTCGACGGATGGGCTAACGCGGAGTCACGCTACCGCATGATCCGAAGTGCTGTCGAGGAGCGCGAGGCACGTCGCCTACGCGCTCTCGATGCCGTCCTTTGGGGGCGAGTCCCCGAATCTGACAGCATTCGGGCCGCCCTCCGCAGTCCTAACCCACAGAGCATGGGAGCTTGGAGTGCGTTGGGATGGCAGGAAGAGATTCTTCCCTACGGCAATGCTGACGGACCTGCTCTTGGACGAAAGTGGATCCCACGCATGGAAATACAGAACGACGAAGCTGCCGCTTACCCATGATTGCGCGCACATTTGCTTTTATGATTCACGAAACGTTACCAGTATTTGCACATGGCATTTGCACTGGAAATTGAAAAAAGTTGACACATGCGTTCTCGCGAGAGATGTAGTTACATTTCTCTGCCATATACATAAGGTCCGAGGCTCCTGATTACAGGCCGAACTCGGCATGTGTCTCGAGCGGACAAATGTTTCTGTTTTTTGAGCATGCTTTTGGCCCTTTTTTTTTTTTTTTTTTTTTGGGCGATAGCGGATGAGGCAAAAGAAGGCACAGAGAGCGACGAAATATCAAGAAGACACTTGTCATGTGGCTTGGAACATTGCCACGGGTCTCTTTTCGTCTTCCGAATGATGGTTATTAGAGGCACATGTCTGGCTCCATGTGTGTCGTGATGGGAGCTCTTAACGTGTCCGGGGAGGCAGATTTAGGATACGAATGTGAGAAGAATGTTACATCCGAGCACTGTGTGATGCAGGGTGCGGTGCGGTAAACACCACGCTTGGCTTATCTTGTGTCATGGACAGGGTGTCCGTCCGCCTTGAGCGAGTCGATGAATTTCTCAATGACGAGTTTTGGACCATGAAGTCGGCACGACCAAGATCAATCTGGAAGGTCAAAGAAGATGGACAGGGAGGGGAAGGGAGCACGAGAGCAGGGAATGGGGGAATGGGGGAATGGGGGAATGGGGGAACCGGGGAACCGGGGGAGTTGCATTGATGTTGGTTGGTTGGTTGGTTGGTTGGGAGCGTTTGCTCCTACAGGAGCAGGAGCCTCTTGCAGGAAGGCATTCGGAATACAGCTGAAAGAAAATGTCTGAATATTTGGTCTTCCCTCTGAGGCGCGTGTCGGCGCGTGTCGGCGCGTTTCGACGCATGAAGAAGAACAAGGAGGAACAGACAGAAACTTGATGATGAAAATATTGTTGTTGTTGGAGGGTGACGGCAGCGGGGATGGGAGTGGGCCCCAGGTGGTGTTGACAGAAAGATACTCGGTAATACATTGTAGAGGCCGAGGTCCTGGGGCCAGACACGGGAGCATTTATTTACTTGCCTTGTCCTCAGGAGCTGATTGCATCCCTCCCCCCCCGTCCTTTGCCCCCCCCCCCTCTTCACGCACGCACACAACGACACGCAACGACGCACAACGACACACAACGACGCACAACGACACACAACGCATCAACCCACCTCTGCAACGTCGTCCTGCTTCGGTCCGCGTCGCCGCCGCCATGGCTTCTTCACCAGGGCCGCCATCGGCCAACAAACCCGCATCAGTCGACCCGGTGCTGCGCAACACGCTGCGCTACACCATCTCGGCGCGCGAATATGCCACGCTTCACAAGTACATCCTCTCGCGGTCAAAGACGCTGCGGAGGGCCGCCCCCACGCCCGCCTCGGTCGACAAGGCGCTGCAGCCGCAGCAGCCGCAGCAGCCGCAGCAGAAGGGGACCGACGACTACAACGCCAAGGCCGTGCGGCACGCGCTGCGCGTCTTCCTGGCGACAATGGTCGGCATCAAAGGCTGGGAGGCCATTTCCAAGAGACTGGGCGACGGACACGGACACGGACACGGACACGGACACGGACACGGCAAGCAGCCATCTCGCAGGTCCCCCGCCCTGAGACTGTCCGCGTCGCTCTCCTCCATCCTCCTCCTGTACAGGTTCCTCTTCCGCTTCTTCTCGCGGCTCCGAGCCCACCTGCTTGACCCCCAGGTCGAGCCGTTCCGGCGGCGGAACCCGCGCACTGTCGCGGCCTTGACGTCCTCCCATGCCCCGGCCGTCGGCGCGTCCCTCGCCGGTGTCGCGCTGGGCGTGTATCCCTCGCAGCAGCTCCGGGCGTCCGTCGCCATCTACGCCATGTTCCGCGCTCTCGAGTTTGCATGGAACATGTGCGAGGCGGGCGGCCTCGTCTGGGGCCTGAGGAACGGCAAGAAGCGCGAGCGGCCGTGGTGGTTCGGGAGCTGGTTGCTGCAGCCGCTGGCGTTTGGTCAGCTGCTGCATGCCGTGGTTTTGGACAGAGACTGCTTTCCCGCCGTGAGTGTTGGGCGGCATTTCTATTTTTTTTCTATTTCCCCGCTGCTAACACGGGTCCTCTAATCATTAGGCCTACGGCAACTTCATCTTCAAACACTCGGACGGCTACATCCACCCCTCCCCACCGGAGCCATGGTCCTTGGACGGCCACGCCCGAGCCCGATGGCCGTCGACGACCGACATCGTGGAGAGTCTCGCGCAGATGGCCCGCCTCAACTGGCCGCCGTACATCTCGCCGACCATGTTCCCCGACAAGGAGGAGGTCCTCCCGGCCTCGGTCAAGGTCGTCTCGCCCCTGACTTCGCGGGCTCACCCGCTCATCACGTCGCTGTCGTGCGCGACGCTGCACCCGGACGACCCGTCCTGCTCGCGGACCTACCTCACCTTCTGGCTGGGCTCGTTCCCGTCCGTCGCGCGCTTCTTCCTCGTCGTCTACTCGGCCGCCACCATCGTCCCGCGCCCCAGGGCCCTCTACGACTTCCCCGTCACCACCGTGCGCAACATCATCGCGCGCGCCCTCCGCACCTCGACCTTTGCCACGGGCGCCATCTCCACCGCCTGGGCGTCCATCTGCTTCTTCCAGAACCACCTCCCCGGCCGGCTCCTCGCCACCCAGCGCTTCTTCCTGGGCGGCTTCCTCGCCGGCCTCTGGGCCTGGGTCGAGCGCCGCCACGGCCGCGGCATCTTCCTGTCGAGCGCGCGCGTCAGCGTCGACTCCCTGTGGATGGTCGGCGTCAAGAGGCGCTGGTGGAGGGCCGTCAGGGGCGGCGACGTGTGCGTCTTTGTCCTGGCCCTCATGCTCACGGGCGTCGTGTACGAGCGCGACGCGAGCGCCATTCGCGAGGCCGGGTGGCGCAAGGGCTTCAGCTGGGTTCGCGGCGAGGGCTGGAGAGACTGGGCCATCGAGGAAGATGATGAGCATGAGTATGAGGAGAAGAAGAGGAGCGAGGACGAATGAATCAAGGGAATCATGGAACGGGTCGTGCTATTGCGCTATGACTTCCTACAGCTACAATGTGAGCAGAAGCAGAGCAGAGTGGAGTGAATTTTTTTTTTAAAAAAAAAAACATTTTGTTAACATCACCAAGGGATGTGTTGCATTAGTGCGGTTAATAACGGTAGAACGGCGGTGGTGATTGGGTCAGAAGTTTATACTTTATAGTAGTATATATATAGTATATACTAAGCATATGCTATTTTACTAGTTAAAAGGCTTTACCCTACATATAAGATAAACTTTGCTAGGAGAAGGATTCAAAATGTACGGGGTATATATATGCATATACATAGATATTTCCAATTCAACTGTCACTAACAAACTGGGCCAAACAGCTTCTTCTCCACTCCATCATACTACTTACTCTACTTACTCTACTCGTTCTCATGAGACATGTCGCGACACAAACCACCGGCTCACACACTACACTGGGGATTCATAGTCCTCATGGAGCAGGAACCTTGCTTGGATCCCACCACGGGTAGAATCTCTCCCCCTCGGCCAGCTTTATGAGCGTGCAGGCATCACCTTCGCAGCCGGCACTGGGCTGTTTGTTGCCCCACCAGTCAATCTCGACGCCAACCCACTGGACCGAGAAGAGCATGATGATGGCGGAGATGGCGATGCCCGCCGACAGGGCCGCCGACAAGACAAAGTTGTACTTGGACCAGAACTCGAGATAGCGGCTGCGGATGTAGATCCATGAGAGCCAGGCCACAGGGACGGCGGGGAAGGAGTATGAGAAGCCTAGAGGAGTGCCATGTTAGCCTTTCAGGGGGGACAAAGGGGGAACAAGACGTACTGTAGGGGGCCCATTGCAGACCGCCGGCAATGGCAGCAACAAGATGCACCTGACGCAGGACTCGGTTGTTGGGCATGAGCTTCTTGAGACCAAAGAAACCAAGAACGAGGATGATGCCAGAGGGGAATCCGAGGAGCAGCCACTTGTATTGTCCGTGGATACCAAAGACCTTGATAGGTCCAATGGTTCCCCAGAGGACAGAGGCCGTGAAGAAGTTGTTCACAGATGGACATTTGAATCGCATGGGAGGATCGACTGTGCATACGCCCTTGATGTCCATCTATAGGACGAGTTAAAACGTGTTGCATGTGAGATGGGAAATTCTGCACCTGGTTCTCTTGACGGTGGCAAACCGACGTGCGAGGGAGGACAACATGAACAACATACCTGGAACTTGATGACACCGGCGCAAATGACGGTGGAAATGAATGTGGCTAGTACCTGGCCAGCAAATGTAACGCGAGGGGGAATCTGACATGAACATCGTCAGCATGGGACTAGTACCATCTTGTTCAAAGCATTCAACAATCCATCTTACCTTGACGTAATGGGCAATCTTTAAATCATTAGCAAACGAGAGCGCGTGCGCACAAGTGACGTAACTGAGTCCATGGTCAGCCTCCGCTTCAGACTTTTTTTTGTTGTTTTTTAAAAAAAAAAAAAAAAGGTATGCCGGACGCTCGATGAATGGCAAACGTTGTAGCAAGCGCAGAAAAGACGACTTACCCGTAGGACTTGAAGAAGTTCATGGCCAAAGCATTACCCTCGACAATCGCTCCGCCGATGAACTCGGCAAGCACGTTCAAAGTGACTTCAATACCGGTCATAGCGGCGACGATGCCGATAGGAATTACAAACATAAGACAAAGCCAGATGCCATACAAGACGACAGCGGGGGACGTGTACGTTGGCCACAGAGCAATGCCAAGAACACCACAGACGATGGAGGTGATGAGGACGACAAAATAGAACCATTCGGAGACTTGATTGAGCATGGTCAGTTTGAACGCCGTCTCAACTTGATTTTGTAGACTCGTTGAGCGTACCTTCAGGGTATGCAGCCATGAGGCGGTTGTGGATGTCAATGTATTCACCATCCGTAGCACGCTGATTCTCCCGCTCGCTCTCGGACTGCTTCTTATTGCGTTTCCAACGCAGACCTCGGAAGAGATTCTTGAACCCCATCTTCAGCTCATATCGGTGGTACAGCATCACGTGGGTAACGACAGCAGAGTAGACGGCGAAGAAGAGACCGTAGAACAGGGAGTTGGCAGCGCTCATGTAAGGAGCTGAGTAGCTGCTATACTTCTTCAAGTCGAACATGCCGCGCTCATTAAGGGCTTGAGATACGTTATAAAGGTTGCCAAAATGGTCGAAAACACGGTTGCTGTTTATGGGGAGGTAGGCCGTGTTCCAGGTGTTGGTGTACCAGGCGCCGAGGATCATTAGACCCGTGATGAACATGCCACCAGCAAAGTTGAAGGTCGAGAACGAGGGAATCATCTACATTTCAACCCGAGTTAGAGGAGCTTTCAGGTTGCTGCCTCAAAGGGGGGGGGCACGTACCAGAGGGTCGGTCTCGTTGAAATTGAGGACGTTCCAATCGAAGGTTGGGAGAGGATTGAAAAGCTAAGTCACATGTAAGCACTATGACTTGAGAGAAAAGGACACCAGGACAGGGTCTTCTCCTTTCACTCACACCGAGGCCATTTTGCATGCCGGTCAAGATGTTCAAGTGCACATTGTCAGGTGCGATCCAGGTCATCCAGGAGAAGTATGTAAGCACCTGGAAGATGTAGTTAGGGAACCAAAAGTACACAAACATGGCGGCGGAGGACACCATGAAGAAGCGATAGCGGGACATGTTCCAAATCTTGCCAAAGGGACCCTTGACTGGGTGGTTCTCCTCATTATGCAGCGCAGTGTTGAGGGCTATAGTAACCAGTGATCGAGGCCACACACAATATGACGGGTACACCAGGAACTTTCTGGTCAACCCAGCAAGGCCGTACCCGATGAAATTGGTGGCAAAGCCATTGAGGAAGATGTAAGAGAAGCTCCGGGCGTACTGTTGGTTGAAGTACTGGGGCAGAACCTGTGTCCAGATGATGTGCTGAGTGTAGGGCAAGCTTCTCGACGTATTGGCCATGATGGCGATGAGCATGTGTTCCTTCTTGTTGAATCGCCCGGGATTCAAGTTGATGATATGCTTGGTGAAAGGGATGCGCATGTCTACTCTGGGCATCCACTTTTCCCATGCCTTACCGACCGGGTAGGCCAGAAGCTGAGCCATGTTGGTGTCAAAACGAATAGGGGGTTGACGGATAGAGAAGAGCTGGTTGACGAATGCCAAAAAGCAAGAGAAGACAATCCCGATAGTCCAGGCACGGATGGTGGAAACGGGCAGGGTGGGATCGTCATGGTTGTCAGTGACGGCGCGTACCTCAGCATAAGGACTGTTGTTGGTGATCAGAGCTGCCTCAAGCTTCATCTCTTGGACAAGTCGCTCATGTTTTTCGGGGTTCTCCGTAACGTCATCGTTTGCTTTTCTCACAGTTAACAATTGAGTGATAGATGATGATCAAGGAAGGATGAAGAATGGACAGTAACGAACCCATGAACTCCTTGATCTTCTGCAATATTACGTGGGGGAAATTCGGATCTCCTCCGTGAATAGCCAAGACGTTTTTCATGAGCTGTGCCGAGAAAAGTCAGGAATCGAGATATCATGAATTCTGGTAACCCGGGCTTCATTCTTTTGACTCACAGCTCGGACTTGCTCCAGGCTCATGGAGGCGGCCAGCTCTTTGGCCTTGAGAAGGTCATTATCCTCGGTTGCAGTCAAGTGGCTGAGACTTTTTGTGTGAGAGCCAAGCATGAATTCGCCAATCAAAACAGCCAGGCACTCTTTTTACTCACCCTTCACTGGTTTTGGTGCGTTCGGCATCCTCTTCACAAAGCTGTTGTTCGAGGTTAGGATTTGGACTTGAAGGCAAGATGGGCCACGAGGCAAGTACAAAGAAAAAATAGAACAGAAAGCCAGGAGTAGAACGCACAGCACGGTCCACGGTATCAAAGACCTCGGTCTTTTCGAAAAGCTGAGACTGCTGCTCTTTGGTCTCCGTCTTTTCCATGGCTGCAGTCGACGTGACAGCAAATTTATGACATCGTTGTTCTATTGGGGATCAAGTCCATGAGAGGCACAAATATGAGCACTTCACTGGGTGCTTACGGCGGGATGGCTCTCTTCATATCAAATGTTGCGTGACATGTTCAAGGAGGCCATGGCTTGTTTGCTGTGCTAACGAGGCGTTATTGAATTTGGTTTGCTTGCTGCTTGTTGGCTCAAGGTTTGCATTTTGCATTTGCGTGGCTGGCAGGGATGGATGCAACAAGAAACCTTGGAGGGAACCAGCCATGTCGTCTCCACCTCCGAAACTGTACCAATCTGCAAACTGATCATGCGACCTTGATATGGCCAAAGGGTCACCTACCCTATTAATCGCCAAGAAGTTGTTGTTGTTTGGACCCACGCGGCGGGACTCACTGTCAGCCACCACGAGAAGCTTGCCTAGATCCCGTCGTGAGGAATATCATGCCGAGAAAATAAATACTCTGACTGTTGGCAGTGAGGGGTCCAACTCAGAAGGTAGGAACATGGTTTGCCAGCCTGCCAAGGAACTACACGGCACGGCATGCCCTCGTACACGTGTGCTGTGGTGTTGACATGGCACACAGTACATCCCATCTTAAAAGTGATTCAATGGCTATGGGGGGTTGAACGAATCGGAGAAATAAGCGCATGCGGCAGCTGCTATAAAGGCAGATTCCCTGGCTTCCTCCTCCCGCGGTCGTCGGCCATCGACTTTGCAGCTTTCGAGGCGGAGAAACGTGCAAGATGCGTGAGCTGGGACTTGGTAGCCATCGATAGCGACTGCCTGATTCTATCCGTGAGCGAAATATGTCAGAATATGACTGCACTTTGGATCCAGCCGCCGGCTGTGCTTGGCGACTTTTTGTTCGATCAGTAGTAGTGACGCTTCTGCAACAAATCGCCCGTGTATGTATGGTCTTGAGAGGACGTGCTTGCGTTGGTGGCTGAGCCAAGGCCTCGGTCGGCTCAGGCTGACGTTGTGAGGTGACATGGAAGGGAGTCAAGGGCCTTGAGCGTAGGGACTTGAGCGTAAGCACCGGACGTGTCTTTTCTGATACTGACCATCGCTAGCATTGCGTCTCGTAGATAAAGTCGGAGACAGAGAGTCAGTGTAAAATAACAAGAACTTGAAACGCGGAGGAAGGAGCGCCTAAGCGCCCGCAGGTCGGATGAACGGGAGGTGCATCATACAATTAGGAGTATCCACTTTTAGTGCCAAGCGAAGTTATAGAAAGATCTATCATTGGCCTGCTGCTGTGCTTCCAATATAAGGAATTCGAAAATGGGTGGCCCAGCCATGAGAGATAAGGTTGATCTTTAACCCAATTTTCTCCGCGCCGCAATACTATAATGTAGCGCCCATGAGTAAATGGCGCTCGTCTTGCCGAAAGTCCCCAAGTCCCCAAGTCCCCAAGCCCCCAAGCCCCATGGCGTCGTGTCTGTCTGGCAAGCAGGGGTACAGTCAGTCCAGTCCCGCGACGCCACGGAGATGGCGCATTGTTCCGCCATCGCATCATCTTTTGCGCCGTCAAAAGCACATGGGTGTTGACGCTGACCGTCATCGATGACGCAGAGACCATTTTGATAATGCCTCCTCTCCTTTTAACTCCCATAACGTGGGCAGATTGATGGACTGCAACGACTCCTCCGTGGAGCCTACAAAGATGGTCAAGGGACATGAATCGATTCCCAGGTGAAAATCACGACACATCTGGGGTGAGTATACTTGCCTGCCAGCATCGACTGCCAATGATGAATTCAGCGCAAATCGGACTCACATGCAAGCAAGTACTGCCATTTGGAGCGTACCGGTTCACTACCTGAGAGAAAGAGAAATAATAGTCAAACTATAGTCAAGCCGTCGGATAACATAACTCGTGACCAGAGTATATCCATATCCCATCATTTTGCTTGCTCAAATGCCCCAAAAGATGGCAAGGAGAAATCCCACCCATCCACACTCAAGAAGCCACTGCGAAGTAACCTACCGGCCTCCCTTATTCGACAAGATGGCTTTTGACAGTCTTGCCCTCAGGCAGCTTGAAATGTGTCACAACACCGCCCCAACTCTCCTCGCTGTATCCCTCCTGCACCTTCTTACACGTCCTCAGGCCCCATTCTGTCACGCCAACCATCAAGCAGCTCTCAAACATGAAGGCACAGCTACCACTGCCAACCTTGACAGGCTCCAGCTTGGCTGCCCGGGCACCCTCGTGGCTCTCCGCATCAGGGCCATGGCCGCTCATGACATTATGCAGCGAGGCACCACCGGGCACGAAGCCACCAGCTCCGCCACGCTTGGCGTCATAACCGCCACGAATCAGACCCATGAACTCGCTCATCGTGTTGCGGTGGTACCATGGTGGACGGAAAGTGTCTTCGCCAACGAGCCAGCGCGGCGGGAAAATGACAAAATCAGCGACGGCGGTTCCAGGAACCGAGGATGGCGCAGAGAGGACGGTGAAGATGGACGGATCGGGATGATCAAAGGAAATGGTGCCGATGGTGTTGAACCGGCCGAGGTCGTACTTGTAGGGATAGTAATTGCCCTGCCAGGCGACCACGTCAAAGGGCGTATGGGCCTGCGTCGTCTGGAAGAGGGCATTGTTGAACTTGACGGTGATGACGTAGCTGTTGACACCCTCGTGGGCTGTCGCGCCAAAGTCCTGGGTGAAGTTGGCGACGGGGGCCATGAAGTCTCTGGCGTTGGCGAGACCATTTGATCCAATGGGTCCCAGCTCGGGGAGGTTGAAGTGGCCCTCGTACAGCTCGAGAGCATACCCGCGAGCCGGTCCTGATGCAAGGCGGACGTTGTACTTGACTCCGCGCGGGATGACGGCGATTTCCATCTGTCGGACGAGTAGCCAGCCAAACTCGGTGCGGATATCCAAGTCACCTTCCTGGGGAACAATAAGCAAGTCGCCGTCCGCAGAGTAGTATGCTGTTTTCTCGTCCATGTCCCTGCCTGCGGCGTATACGTACATGCCGAGACCCTGCTTCTGCGTCGGGTCACCAGCGCCACCAACGAGCTTCAGCCCCGAGACGAAATCGTGATCCTTGGATTCGTCGTGGCTGAAGGGGTCCCATCGCAGCTGGTTAGGGATGAAATGCATCTTGGAGCTCTCCGTCCTGACCAGCTCAGGGGCGATCCCCTCGGGAGCGGGCTGATAGGGCGGGTGGGCGCATGAAGGCAGGATGCGGTACAACCAGGTCTGTTTGTTGTCGTGCCTGGGGGCGGTAAAGGCCGTACCGGAGAGCTTCTCGGCGTAGAGACCCAAGGGTGGCTGTTGTGGAGAGTTGTGGCCGATGGGCAGCGCGCCCTCAACGGCTTCTGATCTTGTCCGGGGGGTTCCGTCAGTTCTGGGAGATGTGAAAATGGTGCATCGCGAGAATCAGAACAAACAAGTGACCTCATCACCAACTCCTTCTTTTTTCTGCTTCACTGTCACGCATGCATATTCCAAATCCAGTAGAAAGAAGAGTGACTCACTCAAAATGACTATTGAAGCCGCATTGGTAGCGGTATTTCTCCCCCGTGCTGAATTCCGTGACAGGCATGATGAATGATGTGGGCTATTCCGAGGCAATCTCGCACGACAAATGGAGCAGAGAAGAAGGGTTTAGAAAAAAAAAATACCAGCAACACTTTTGATTTTGATTTTGCCGGCCAAGGAAGCTCGCGCGGGCTACCCCGGGCGGCTCATAGCTAATCAACGATGGCAATGACGAAGGTAACCGCACGCCGACGATTTCTGCGGCATCACCATGACCGCCATGACGCCAAGTAGGTACATGTTACATGGTCGGAAGCTCGATCCGCGGCATTTCCGCCGTGGGGAACTGCACGGCAGCGCCATGACATCGGCCCGAGAGTAGCCGCAATTCCTTCCCGGAAGCAAGTGACTTAGGGTGTGATCCACGTAGGCGCAGTCGTTTAAAAGCTGGCGTACTTAAGACCCCCGTAGGTACAAGCTAGCTATGGATATAGATGGAGAGATTACTTTGTACTATCTGTATATACGGATTAATAGCTTACTAATATGAAAGAGTGCGCTAGTGGTCTTTTTCTCTAGGGCTTCCCTCTTTTAGCTATCTAAAAGCCCCTAGAATACTCCTGTGATTTATATATATTATAAGTAAGGGTATAGTAATTACCTATAGGAAAACGCCAGCTTTAACGGAATAGTGGGTCCAAAAATAACGAATTTTAAACGACTGCGCCTACGTGGATCACACCCTAAAGTTAATACTCCGTAAATAACGCAGGCAATTCTCAAACAACAAGTGCCAAGCATCCAAAAAGACGGGAAACGCGTTGGGGTGCACGACCAGAGGCAATGACGACTTGAGGTTGGCATACTGGATGTGTGTATCGACAAGCCTCGCTGTTGACTCTGTCAGTTCCTCATTCAAGATGACGAATTAGTGGTCGCAGGTGTCCCCCCACGAGACAACTTAAGAATGAATTTCTGTTGATTGCAACACACCTGAGACAAGCAGCTACTCTGCCGCTATTTCTGGATCCCACATTGTGAAGTTACATGCGCACGATTCAGATACTAGCACACGGTTTTGCAAAGACTTGAACGATGATTTAAGCTCTGTAATATTGGATGTACATGCCTATCAATACGAAAGAGTATCTGGAACAGATTTGGGCTGTCAAGCATCCCGCTTCTGGTTTTCACGTAGCCTGTTGGCTTTCCACAGCCAATCAGGACCACTTCGGCTAGATTGCGCGGTGGAGTGTACATTAGGGCAAGTTATCGCCCACAACCTCTTACTTATGGACTTGTACTTTATATGCAACATAACCTGTCAAACATTACAATTGTAACATAGCCTCCCCACCAACTAGAGTTCCACCGCATTAACGTGATGGCAAACAACCCGTCGCGGATATATGACAACGACTCGGACCCGCTCTGCGACGACAAACGGATCAAGTACGTGGGGATTGACAGCATGATGAGTGATGATGACGACGACCGACCTGCAAAGAGTGACCGGGCCTGTCCGAACTGTACCTGTTCACCCTCACTTACGTCCGTATACTTATGCCTCTTACCCGTCCGCCTTATACGCAGTACAACGAACTGTGGTGCCATACGAACTGTCGATTGGAAAACGTGGCAGGCATTACATGCTGCATCGATAAAGGTGCATTACATAAGCCGAGCATCGGCATGCTAATCCATTACGATGACGGTCGTCGAGCTTGTGTAGGGCAGTTTCGCTTCAACTGGGCACTTGATCTCTTGGCAGTGACCGTGCAAGGACACTGCGCATTGTGTTGGGCAAAACGAGGGGAAATCGTCGGGACGCTGGCGCGTGGAGAACGGGATTGTTGCACGAAGAAAAGCAGGCACAGCCGACTGGCCACTAATTTGTGCCTTTACCATCCTGGAGAAGTTCGTGCTTGTCCGGATAGTCCGGAATCTCTTCAATTGTTCGGAGCCTGTGGCTACCGTAAATGTGAGTCGGGAGAATGGAACAAGAAGGGATGCGTCCCGCATCCGCTTGTACATACATGACATGACCCAGCCAGCCAAGAATACCTGATCGCAATATCCCATGCGCCGACTCGCAACGAAAACAGCGAAGCCAAACAAAGAAAATGTGGAGACACTATGGGAACAGATATCAAGGTTGTGGTGAGTATATTACTCTTCCTCCTCCTTCTTGCCCTTCTTCTTCTTATTCCCACCAGCGAAACCGCTCGCACTGGGTTGTGACTGGAGGTGGACAACCAATCGTGTCCATGACTCTTCCTTGTCCCACTCGAAGCCAGCCAGGTAGGGCTTGTCGAGCTCGTCATCAGTCTATCGGCCGTCAGCTTCACTGTTCGGCTATCGTTACGAACCAAAGTAAATAGGAATATGTAAGCTACGCACTCGCTTCTTGTATGCCTTATGAATGGCATCCAATGCATCCTTGATGGTAACGCCCTTCATGTTTCGTGCTGTGACTTCCATTCCCAATGGAAAGTGCAAGTCAATCTTCTTGACGGGGGGTTTCGTCAATGGCAGCTTCAGAATAGCGGGGTCCTCTACTGTTGATGAGCTTTTGTTGATTTTCCTAAGGGTGGCGCACGTCAGTACGAACCAAAGAGTAGGCCAAATGAGAGTTTAGCGAGTATTACTGAGTCACATACCAGCCCGTTTTCTGTGTCTCAATGGCAATCTCCAAGTCGATACCATCCTGCTCTATTGTGCACAATCCGCAATCAGCACTACGAACGACATCAACCCCGGGCAGCTCATCCAGTCTAGAAGCCTGAGTGGGAGGTCAAGCTGTACAAGCTGGCTCACCGAGATCATTGATGTTCATGACACCAGCAGCACTGGAACTTTGCCTCCTATGGCCCTTCTCCTTGGGCGGTGATGATGACAAGCCTTGGACGGCGGAGTCGACCTTGGTAAGTGGTTCCGACATGTTTGCGAGTTGGAGTGTGTGTGTGTGTGTTGATTATTGACAGCGAAGGTATGCTAGATTGCTCAACTCGTAATCGGGGTCTGATGTGTCTGTCAGTTCAAGCGCGATGGGGTATTTGCGATATGCAAATCACTGTTCTGAAAAGTAAGCATGATGTGTAAGAGACGAACCTTCCTTGCCTGCGAGCCGAAGTGGTTCAATGGGGTCCTACAGAGAATCAAATGATGATGAAAGAAGAGAAGAGAAGAAGAGGGGGAAGGGAGGGGGGTGGCTTTTTGTTCTCGGCGGCCTGAGGTGGTTTGAGGTGAACCCAGCTGTTTCCAGTTGCCCTTTGCTCTTTCGTCAGGCCGGGCGGGGTAAGTGCTTCAGTGCCGTCAAGTGTTCACTAGAAACAGTGGTTGGCATCGGATTCACGGGCGAATCACTCGAGTGCTCACTGCTTAGGTACGTACGTATACAGTATGGACAGAGCCCTGGCATGCACTGGGGTTGGCCATTGGGCTGGACTCTTGAGCAAAAGGGCCATCTTGGTTCTGGAGACTACATAGATGCCTCGTGAGCCAGACCAGACCTGGGCGTAACCCGATAGCCCACCTTGTGGCTGTCGAGGTACTGCACATGTAGATGAACCAGACAAGACGAAGAGAGAGGATTGAGTGCGACGATTCGAGTGGGCGGGTGGACCACAGTGTCCACCCGCCCGTAGCAGGTCTCAACCGCTGATCTTGGCTTGCTTGCTGAGCACTTTTAGGGGGCCCGTTGGGGCTTAGCGCTGCACCTGCGAGCAGCTATCCTCTGGGGTAAAAATCCGGGGAAGCCTGTCGTTGACCCACCGCTGGGTGGTCTAACCCCTCAATTACCTTGGCTGAGGGTCGAAGGGCTTTCGCTTTGCTATCTATCCATGCCGTCTGCCTGCATCGATGAAGTTTGGCGGGGAGCAAAGGGGTGGTAGGAAACAAGCAGTGGTAATGGTCCCTGAAGACTGGACGCAAGAGAGAGAGAAAGGCGAGAGCTGATGAGGCGTGCCAGGGCGTGCCATGGCGTGCCATGACCCTTTGAGGGGAAACCCAGTGCGACGCAGGATCGACGGACCCCGCTGGCCGGAGAGCTCGGAGATCAAAGCACTTGCAAGCTTAGCCCTCAGCATAGCTCGCACAGTGCCGTGCACAACGGTGACTCGGCTGAAACCTTGCCTTCGTGGTGCCCTCCCTCGTGGGTTGCAGCAACCTGCAGCAGAGCTTCATCATCCGGCGGTCATTGGCTGTCCGTCGACGCCGTCCCTGCGTGGACCATTCAATGGTACTACGTATATGTAGCCAACCACGATTCCCCGCGCCTGTACCTGACCTTGGCCCGGTATCACACTCCTTGTTGGATGACGGCATCTCGAAACTTCAATTCGACATCAGTTCATTTTGGAAAATCATCGTCTGTTCAATGCAAGCCCGCCAATGATGACTACTTGTTCACGTGCTATCATGACACTATTGGATCCAATTAATAAGCTCACCTTCCTTGCCTATCCCTTTGACAAGTGGTAAGGCCTCAGGCAGGAACCGGGACCCACCCATATTATCGATATGAGTCGTTTTTACGGAGTATGGTGCCTTATTCTGATTAGTCCACATCATAATCAAAGGAATGACGAATGCAGCGGTGGACCTCAATGGCACCTGACAGGGAACGAGTTGGCCCCATCAGGTGCTTGTAGCGGGGGGGACCTCGAGTCGGAGAATCGGTCGGTTCCCTGAAGATGCCGCCGTAAGAGCGACATCCACTGTCCGAAGAGGTTCGTATCTGTGAATTCAGCCCTCTCTTCTATATGGGCATAGTTTGCGACGAAAAGAAATGTGATACTCGCTCACTTGGGTTGACGCCGGGTGTTGGGCTCAGAATCAACATGAACAAGTTCCATCTTGTCATGTCATGCATGCCTGGGGCTTTTGAGCTTCTCGGTTCGAGCTACCCGGGACTTGGCCGCACGAATGGCAATGCTGCTGCTGGATCTGAATGGGACTGCCCGATTCAATTTCAACTTTGCTTTTCAACGTCTTGACTCTCGCCAAAGCTTGCAGACGAGTAAAGACGTGCCAACCGTTTTACGTGGCAGAAGCCAAGTAATTCCCCAGAACATGCCGGTGCCTAATACAAGGCTTCGCAAAGTCAGATGGCAATATTCTGGGTCGGGGCTATTTCTACAGCACAATCTTGACAACGGTGCAACAATCCATATTTCCACGCAATAAACCCAGACAGAATTGCTGACTGTGCACGCGCGTACTAAGCATCTGCCACGCAATCTGATCTTGAATGCGAAGGGGGCATGGCGGCTCATTTGGACATGTTTCGCCTTCATCCCGCGGAACATGGCCGAAAACATGACTGTGGGATCGTCGCACGGGAGAGAAAGGTGCGACATCTTTGCTCACAGAGAAAGGGGGCAGGCAGCCACTGATATTTAATGGCCGCGCTTTCCCACTTTGGCAGAGGGAAGGGAGGGAAGGGGACGCGCAATTCATGGCATGCGCTACGTCAGTCCTTGGCGTTGCCTCGACCGAGGCGGCACTGTGGGCCACCTGTTGATCCAATTGACCACACAGAATGCCGCCAGGACAATATGGCTGGACCACGAGTGGACTGGCCGACGAAGAAGAAGACGACGACGACGCTTCCTCACGTTGCTGCCCTCGACCCCCCATGATGCGGCGAAAGCACTTGTTGTTGCGGCTGGTTGAACGAAAGAGACCGCGTGTTATAACATCATGTCTGAGCTCCAACATCTTTTGCATTGCCTTTGCTTCTTTCATATTAAACAGCATCCATTTCGTCAACTCTTTTTATGCCTATTTTCTGGTTTGATCCTGCGCTCTGTTCCTTTCCACTTATTGAGCTGTGTCAAAAAAAGGTGACATCCTGTTTTTTTTGGTTCTCCGAGTCATTCCTCCATTTTTTGACCAGGTTCTTCAGTCCTGTATTCTGCCTCCAGCCTGTTCATTTCACTGCGACTCAACGACTCTCTCCAGAACCTCTCCATCGCCTTTGCGACCGGCCGACCGCAAGTCCAGTTTCGGTCTCTCCTCCAGTCATGAACAGACATGCCACCGCGCTCTGGCTTACCTGACAGTATCAAGAGACCAGAGGTGTTGTATCATTGGCCGTACAAACCTCCTCTGCCGACGCTGCCATTGCGAGCATCGCAGCAAGCAGAATCGACAGAGGTCAAGCTACCGCCCCTCATAGCTGGGTCCTTGAGTGCCGCGTTCTCAAAAGTCCTGGCTGATGGTCTCGAAAATGAGCTCCTCACGTATTACTACCTTGGCGAGCAGAAATTCCCTGTGAACCTTGACCGAGTGCTCGACCGTCTACTGGCCGAATTCACCAGAGAGCTTTGGGGTGAACTCTACCAATATTATCAAGAAACAGGATCTGAACCCTCAAGACAAGTCACTTTGCTATTTGAAGGACCTATTCGGCAATTAATTCTAATATGGAACGGTCCCGAGATGTCGAAGTGCATATTGGACAAGCTCGCGCCTGGCCTATCTCAGAGAAAGCAATCATGGTCGCTGAGCTCCGTAGGCATTGACTTGCCGTTGGCGCTGCAGCTCCTGTGTAGCTATTGGCATCGAGAAATGTCATCGCAATCGCCCGGAGGCTCTCCCAATGAGATTGCCCGCAAGCTGCACACACAAATAACAACTGGAACCTCGGCCAAAAATCTCATTGCTGCCATTCGTAATACTCTAATGTCTCCACATTACGTCCAGGTGCACATCAACGAATCTGCCATGTGGAATCTTCTTTTGAAAAAACCGTTTGCTCCTCCATCCAACGGTCATCATGTTGCTCAGTTCAAATTCGACTGCCAGCTGTTTGGACCATTGGATGGAATAGCAGATCCACAGCTTGTCAACATCGGTTCCTTGCCAGCCATCACGGGCACAGCTGAAGAATGCGTGTACACCACCGTGTCGGAATATGTTGACAAGGCATGGCCCAAATGTGGATCGATAGTGTTGAAATGCCTGGAGGAAGCCCTTCGTAGTGCATCCTTATCCCTCCAACAGGGGGAATCCATGTCCGGTCTTTCGATATGGGACGAAAGCGATCAAGATGGTCCCTACTGCCCTGGCCTACGGCTAGTTCACGTGGAACTGGAAAATGCCGCCATTCGTTTGACAGTTTCCGGTTGGGCCCATACCACGATTGATATATTTCAACAAGTGTGCTGGCTCTGTGCAACACTGAGTGCTTCTCCATTTCCTGGCGCAATTTCCGAATGTGTCACCTCCATATCCGACTGGACATATTCGAATGATTCAGTCTATGTCAACTGTGGCCTGGAACACCGGCCTGTCCCCGAAGGCGAAGGTGCACCATGGCTACAGCAACTACAAGGAGCGGCTATAGCGAGCGGCTTTCCTATCCGAGGTTTCGTTTCGACACAACTGTGATGCCAAGGCCTAGCCAGGCGGCTTGCGGACCCTGGAAATCCGGTATGGCGACGATCCAGCCCCGGTTCAACATGTCTTCTGCTACGAGGACTTGGAGCTGGGCTGTGTCGGAATACACGGCTGGGTAGCGCTTCGACGCCTCCTGAAAGGCAAACGACGGGTCTGTACAGTCTGCCATGTGTCTTGCATTTGGCCCTTTTTTGGCTCCCAGCCAAAGCGAATAATGCACCAGACGGCTTTCGCGGTTGAAGAATGATGTTAGGTATGTCAGATCTTATTTCTGGTTTGGAACGGCAGACCTGTCTTGGTTCTCGTCTGCCGTGCCGTGTCCGAGTCCTGAGCCGAGGCGACAGCGGGGGAATTGTCTCATTCCACAAAATGAACTTTTCATCACTCGATCGCCGAGCGTCAACGGTGCGTGGGCTGATTTCTAAAAAAGAAAGAAAGAAAGAAAGAAAACATGACATGTCGAATTTCGGTGCCATTTCTTCCGAGCCTGGTTCCATGGCATAGAATCGAGCTACGTTCGGCAGCGCGGGCGGCGTGGTCAGGTATCTACGGGGTATATATGTGCGGCTGGGCCCGAAACAGTATCATCGAGATTTATTATGTGTAAACCCCTTTGCATCTTCAGCTGCATAGGACGGGGGCGCCCTAATCAACTGCTTCCATCTTCCGGACACTTCCTCATCCCCACCCATCCTCGAGAGCTTGGTAGTAAAGTTCCTTGGCAGTAAAATTCATAGTTCTCCGAGAAATCACGTAAATGACATGCAAAAAAATAGGCACCCTCCGGTAATCACTGCATCCGGGTCTTTCCCGACCTCTACTCAGGCCACACGACGGTCCAGACTCCAGAGCCAGAGCCGCCATTGACGTATATACTAGAGGATCCCAGATGAGAGGCCACTTGAGATGATGACGAGATTAAAGACCCGGGGTCATGAATTCGAATAGAGTATTAATAGAGTAATAGAGTGGCGCCGGGAAGAAGCGAGATTGACGGCGGTCACAGCATGCTCACCCCGAACTCACCTTCACTTCACAATGCACATCACCTTCAACCCCAACAACGTGGCAAGCGCCGCCGCAACTCACTACATAATACACGCAATGAATCCGAGCTCCATTCGTAAAACACCATAGGCCTCCTGATTTCTCATACAAGCCTACTCCTTTCCCGCCACATCTTCTCTCTCACCTAGCCGACATCATCTCAACATCATCTCCGATTATACACCCACAACTCTTATATCTCTCCCCCAACCGTCGGCACCATCCCCATGGATCCTCAAAATTGGCACGGCGTTCTGAACACACCTCCCAACTCCCGCGGACCCTCCTCCTCCTCCTCCTCCTCCTCCTCCTCCTCCTCAACATCCTCCTCAACATCCAAAACACCACAACCATCAGGCGTCTTCAGAACTTCAATTCCCAAGTCCTCATCAACCGAGTCAAACGTCCCCAAGAGCCCTTCCTCCCTACCAAGAAGAACAAGCACCCCCAAGACGCCCTCGACCACCCCGTTTCAACAGGAATCACCCACCCGGTCCCCATCCTCAAACCACCCTCGCCCCCCCCTCTGGCACCAGGTAAAAAGCACAATGGAGAACTCAAATCTCTTACGCCTCAAGTGCGACACGTACAGAACCAACCTCTCCCTCGCGAAAGTCACAAAGGAGAAGCTCGAGGGAAAGCTCGCCGCCGCCAAGACCACCATTGCCGACCAGAACAAGAACATCAGCACGCTGACGACCCAGCTCTCCCGCGCCCAAAAGGAGCTCGAGAGCGAGAAGAGCCGCGTCGCCGCCCTGGAGAAGCAGGTCCAGGCCTCCGAGGTGCAAAAGACGTGCGACGCGCTGCGCAGCCAGGTCGACAGCAAGACGTACCAGGCCCGCGTGTACAATATTGCCCTGAAGGCGGCGCTCAAGCTCCCGGGGGTTGCGTCGCACGCGACGTACAGCTCGCTGCTGGAGATGACGGAGAGGCAGATGCACAAGACACAGGACGAGAAGCTCGCCGACAAGGCGGAGATGGAGAGGCTTGCTCGTGCGCAGGAGGAGGAGCCTCGCCGTGACTACTGCCTGGCGGAGAGCGCTCTTCCCAGAAACGACACCGTGTGTGGCCTCGCGTCCGAGAGCCATGGGGAGGTGGTGGCTGCCGAGGAGCCGCAGACACCAGGGACAAAACGAGGTGCCGAGTCGGACTCTGACGGTGCGCCCATGACCAAGATAAGGAGGTTGACGCCTCGACAGAGTCCCCGAAGGATAAGTCCACGACAACTTTCAAAGCATGGGAGAGGGGAACATTGTTACAAAGCTGGGTTTCGAAATTGGGACACGCCAGAGTCGCCTTGATAACGTTTAAATGGAAAGCATAATAGGCTGGGTTGATTGAAGACAATTTGCTTGGGCGAACTAAGCCGAGACTCGGCGACGGCACACCGTCATACAGGGAGAGAGAGTTTGGGGTTGGGTTCGGGTTCGGGAGTCATCACATAACATCAACCATCTGGTGCGTGTTGCGCAGAGCGAAGGGGGAAGGGGGAAGGGGGAAGGGGGAAGGGGGAATTATTACCACGAAACGCCGTAGAGTCGCGTTTTTTTTTTTTTTCGTTGATTTGGCCATCGTGACTGTAGCTCAGTCATGAGCACTAGAAGCCACAAAGAAATTAAAGGACAAAACAGGATGAAAACTTGATCGCTCGCCCCAAGCTTTTTCCCATTATGAACCGTCTGCCGTTTGATGTCATGGAAAAGGAAAGATTAAGGAAATTTCACATACAGAACCAACCCTGGCATGCGTTCATTCGCTCCTTTCAACGCCCTCTTCTCTCATCATTATAGCTAGTAACCCCTGGTTCTGAATCCAGATATGCCTGCCCTAGTTTTCGACCCAGTATCGACCGCTACGGTTGATGCTGCTGACCACCTACACCGGCACTTGCAGCGCTCTCACCGACCTTGACCTCGTCATCTGGCACTCCGATTGCCACACTGCCCGACGCGCTCGCGATACTCTGCGCAGTCATGCCGCGCTCTCGATCTGGCCGTTGGGGCACCATGTTATCACGAGGACCAGCGATGCTCACCCCCCCAGAGGGAGCCACACTCACGCTGGCGGTCGTACTTACGCTGTCACTTCTGGGACGGCCAACGTCACTTGCTCGTCTGCTGTGAACCACTCGCTCAAGTTCCCTGATGCGTCGTTTAAGGGTCTCGTTTTCCTTCTTTGCAGTCTCGAGTTCGTTTCTGTAAAAGGCGGTTTCTTCATATCTGGAAGTGGCCGGCATGAGGCCAGGGCTCATCTGCTCGCCATGACTAACGCTCCCGGGAGTAGCAGCGACCGAGTTCATGGAAACCGACGGTGCATGGGGCACCCGTTGGCTGTGGAAATAGCTGGAAGGATCCAGAGCGCTTTGTTGTGGACCCGGCGAGTTAGTACGACTGATACGGGAATGGGAGCTCTGTCGCGAAAGCGGCATCGACTGCGCTGATCGTGGGACAGGGTGTCGCGCCTCATGCCACGAAGCGAGCTGCAACCCGGGATTCTGTGATGCCGAGGAAGAATTTCGGTGGTGTCTTCGTGACGTGGGAATCGTGAATCCGGAGCCGGAGAGGAGGGAGGATTCGGCGATGGGGTCGTGAGCAGAAGCCGAGGCCGATAGGGATGAAGCGTTGGACACAACCGAATTGTTCTGGGCAGCGCGGAGGAGGGATAGTTCGCGAGTCAATCGATTTACCTGTTATTCATCATGTCAGACACGGCCACACGTCCGAGGAGAAAGCTTCGTTGGTTACTACCCACCACCGCTTCCTGTTCTTTCTCCAGCTGCATATGTAGCTCAGATGCCGTTAAGGGACGGGGATGCCGCAAGGGTCCAGGTCCAGGTCCTACCGAAGAATCCCCAGATGACGGCGGTGGTTGGGGCTGCATTGGCCGAGTAGCAGTGAGTTGGGGCGAGGTAGCAGAGGAAGCGACAACAGGCTGGCTCAAACTTGCACTGCGACTATGATGGCCATGGCTCACGGCACTCTGGTTCGACGGAAGGATATTGATTAACGAAGAGGAAGGCGACGACGGTGCTGGGTGTGGCAGAGGAGCCATCTGTTGGGAAGACTGTCGACGAGACATGGCCGCTAGAGAATGTGGTGATGGAGGAACCGAGTTGAGATCAGGCATGGTTTTGGGAGAGAAAGCTAAGATCGAACCAACCCTTTCGGAGAGGAGGGAGAGGCAAAGGAGGAAATGTTTGTTCGTCTCGTAGCTCTTTCTGGCGGCTGCGAAAAAAAAAAAAACGATCAGCTAGACAGCCGGGAGAAGCAAAGAAAAAATTTATATGGGTAGGCAAACAGTGAAAGGAGGTCTGCGACGTTGAACCTGACCCGTTGTTCGTTGTTGGATCGTGGCAGCTTGAGGAAGAAGAAGACCAGCCATTTCGAAAAGGGACCGGACGAGGCATTGGAGGCGGGGCGCTCTGGTCTGGTTGACCTGATTTGCCCGTCTTGTGCCGTCTGTGCCCTTTGATCAGTGAGTGATTGTGGAGTCTGGACTGCGGACTGCGGACGCGGCGGGGGGGATGGTGGGGGGCCTGGCGGCACTACGGCTTGTCGACACGGGCACCGGGGCACTAAACTCGGTTGGCTCCAGGGCAAGCGGCACCGACAGAGAAATGGGAGAAAAGATCAAAGCGTCTTATTACATATGTAGGAGACTGGGCCTGCGCGCCATCTACAAGTGGGTTTGTAGCCGTCATCTTGACGTCGTCTTCTTCACTCTCAGCGCGTGCACGCAATACGGGACCCTGGGATGATGTAAACAGCCCACAGCCCAGTCATCATCACTGATGACGGCATGGGAATGTCGCGCAGCATATAAAGAGCGCCCCCCCCCCCCCGCCCCCAAAACATCGTTCCTCTCTTCACGACATACTCTCCATTTACGTCATGGCTGAATCTCCATCTCCAGAGCGCCAGAGCGGCAAGCAGCTTCATGAAACACCCGGTGACGGCGACGGATTCGGCACGTCCAAGGTGGGCAACAAAAACCAAGAGAACAACAAGTCAGATGCCAAGGTATGGTGACGACAATCGCTCTGTTGATTCTGATCTCTGGTGGATGAAAAGTTTTAACCAAGTCTCTTGACAGGGTCTCGAATCTAATCCGAAAGGCCCATTGGACGATGAGTTGAAAAAGAAGTTTACAAAGGGTGAAGGCAATAGCGTCGGGGCCAATGTACAAAAATAGATCTTGGCGTTTCTCGCCGATTAATTCATAACAGACATGTTCCAGAGCATCTTTACAATTGCAATGTATTCATAAAATAAAAACTTGCCATATTCTTGGAACCAACTCAGTGAGCATACATAACCCAGACGAAAGATAATGTCCTCCTTCCTCGCCTACATTCCCAGGTCCTCAGGTAGCCTTCCCATCAGCTGTCTTGAATGCAGACGATACAGATGTGTTATTCTCAGCCCCAAGAGCACCACCGGCACCAGCATCGGCACCAGCGGTAGCACCAACACCAACGACACCACCAGAACTGGTACCTGAGCCAGAAACAACACCAGCGCCAGAGCTGGGAGTGGAGCCGGGAGCAGCAGTAGTGGATGTCTTTTCAGAAGTCTCCTTGGGGGGTTCCTTGCCAAAGACTCTCTCCAATCCGGCAGCCTTGTAGGCGCTGCCGCCATGCTCCTCCTTTTTCAAATCGGCGAGACGTCGAGCCTCGGCGTGAATGTCTTGCACCTGGCGCGTGCTGTCTGTGTAAAACTTGGCAATCTTCTTGCCGGTGGGGTTGTTACTCGCCTTTTCAAAGTATGAGCCAATGCCAGTCAAGAAGGAATTGGCTCGCTGCATGATGCCGTAGCTCTCGTCAGTCGCCTTGGCGCGGTCGGTAGCGTGATACTTCTTGTCAAGGTTCTGGATGGTGGTGAGAAAGCGGGTTGAGACGTTGTGCTTGGTGTCGAGTTCAATAGCGCGCTCGAGGGCAACATCGCCGACGACGTAGCCATGGGCAAGGTATTCGGCCAAGATGCGGGAGCGGGGCTTCTCTTCCTGGGTGATGTCGTCGGAGTCGCGCTCATCATTCTTAGTGTAGTGGCTGCCGTCGTCATCGGTGCTGCCGTTTGCACTGACGACAGTGATGTGATTGGGTCCCAGCTGGGTGTTGTTCAGCAGGAGGGCCGTCTTCATGGCCGTCTCCTTCTCGAAGGTGACCTCTGCGGACTTAGCTTCTGCACCAGGGGTGGCCTTGAACTCGGCAATCTTGCCGCTGAGAAGGACTTGGTTAGAAGCTCATTCCAATATTGCTGATGCATACGGTTCAAAGACTTACCAGAAACTGAAGAAGTTCTTGACTTCGGCATCGCTCGTCGACGAAGCGATGTTCTTGACGTAAACAGTTGCGTTGGCGGCCATTGTTGTTACCCCGCTATCAGATGAGATTTGTGGTGTGATGTGACAGCTGGCTTTGTTATTAATATCAAGGCAGTGGAATACTTGACGTTTGTTTAACCTGACTTGAAGTTGAAGAGGAAGTGAGAATGGGTTTTGAATATCAGTAGAGCTTTTCAAAACAAGGGTGATGATGTAGGATCGAAGGAGGAACACGGACTCGGCGCGTATTAGACGATGACATCGGGAACTCCTGGTGAGAGACTGGAGCGGGGCAAACCCGCAACGTCATCAGGGCAGGTGGAGGGTGGCAGGGCCTTGTTTGCATGTGCCCTCTTGCCCTCTTGCCCTCTTGCCCTCTTGCCCTCTTGCCCTCTTGCCCTCTTGCCCCCTTGCCCCCTTGCCCCCTTGTCAATGACGACACAATTGCTGCCACCCACGGCTCGTTCCTGCCAGTGTGAGCCGCGAACTGTGTTGACAGCCTGCCAGTGTGCGCGCACATTGAAGCCACTTCTGCATCATGCCAGAGAACTTCTGGGTGTATTAAATAGCAGCATTCGTGTAAACGTCATGTCAGGATAAGAACCTACTTCTATCCTGCCGAGTATTAAATAAATGATAGATTCGTTACTACGTAGGAGGCTTCGAGCTAGATTCCGATAAAGGCCGGACCCGTCATCCTTTTCTTGACCCGCGTGGCTAGGCATTTTTGATATTGTTCTCATCAGAGAAAGAAAATTCTGCAAGATATACTCCATAGAAGCTAGTAGAGAGCTCTTAAGGGGTCACAATTCTAGCCACACAACATGACTTAACACCCCCTCCCCGTTTTGCTCACGGCGAGCAGTACCTTAAACCCCTACCATAATCTCTGTCTGCTGGACAAGCAACATGCCCGCGACTAGTTTTTGTAATCACGGTTACCCATCTAGGCGCGTCAAAATAATCATCCGGATAGTCGTTACACTAGGGCGCAGTTATTAGCATTAAGACTACTAAAAGGGTAGGAATAATATGTATGCGTCATAGTTAGTTATCTTACGCAATAGGTATGAAGGCCCTGATCTTCGCAACCGTGATTGCCATGGGCTCCGTGGTCACACCACTTTAGGGTGCTATATTTTGGATGCCAATTTGTTTTCATTTTCGGTTCTGGTTTTGGATCCCAAGGGGTGCCACTAAAATCCAAAGCCATGGCCACTGGGATTAAGAGAAAAAAGTAGAGGAGCTTTATTTTAGCCATCTAGTACAGATTGGACTGGATTAGATTGGATTCGCAAGTAAGAAGGAGGAGGTTATTGATGCTAGGGGTTTTTTTCTTTTTCTTTTTAGCCTAGTCAAATATGCTAGCGGGAATCTCTGGAAGCCTGCTAGGAAGTGAGTCATGTTCTTTAAAAGTTTAGTATATAATTATCATACGATTATCATTAGTCTATACGAAGTGTGATGGTCTAGGCTTTGCCTAGATCCTAGTAATATAGGTGTTAATTGCACAAATAACAGATGACTTATATAATGCGTATCCTTTTGTTCTTCTATGGCGCAATTAGATCGGGCACATCACCCGCACGGTAGCGCAGGCACCCGCGATTAGCCCTTTAGGCTAGCCCGTGACAATTATATAAGTCACCTAAGGTCATAGGTTCGAACCGGCTGCGTGCAGAAAAGGTCATAATAGGGTTCTTCCTAGGCTTATAGGGGTAGGGTTGGTCCCTGGGGGATGCGCGGTATTACTAGCTAAGCGAGCGGTTGTGATGTTAACAGACGTCAGGTTGGTTGAGAGAGGTCACATAGGGAAGGAGCCTATGTGATAGTCTAGGCTTTGCCTAGATCCTATTAATATAGGTGTTAATTATACAAGTAATAGATGACTTGTACAATGCGTATTCTTTTGTTGCCTCTATGGCGCAATTGGATTGGGCACATCATTCGCATGGTGGCGCAGGCACCCGCGATTAGCCCTTTAGGCTAGACCGTGACACGAAGTACATAATTACCGCTAACAGGGGTATTTGAGCCAATCAGATGTCAGCCAGGAAATAAAGGAGACAGGGACTAGTACATTTTAGTACTAGTAACCTACATAGAAATAGATGTACTCTTTTGTGGCGCTGTATACCCTTCGCATTTTCCTTGTAACTCTCTAACAATAATATTACTCACAGCCGATCACAGCTGTTAGAGAGGAACGAATAACTGGGGCATGTAGATTTGTAAAATAATTCAGGGGGGGGGGCATTGTACACCAAGCAACTCGCCATTGATCGCCATTATTACCCGTCACGGTGGGGCCCAACAAACGCCCCTCCCACGAGGGCACGAACGATTTGGCGGGAAACGAGGTTAACAAAACGCTCTTGTAGGAACAAAAGAAACCATGCATGATACCGCAATCGCTTTTACGGAGTAGATAGAGTTTAAGTCCTTCCGGGTAAACTTAACTAGAGACCATGGGTGGGATTCGCAACATAAAACATGGAGTGCCAAGCAAAGCAAACTGATCGATCTACGGAGTACGGACTAATGATTAACGAGCAGACGCAACGGTCAGCGCGGCATTGGACGGGGCGGTGAAGATGCTTGTTTGTGCGCTTGAGCATGTTGAAGCATTCGGAGGGGGATTGAAACAGCCCGATCGCACATTGCGGCTAAAAGAGCAAATAGAGCAACTTTTGCCAATTGGACATGTCAAAAGGCCACGTGGATATTCCACTGGCAATGTACGGAGTACTCCGTACGTAATGAGTGGAAGTGTGGCAGCACGAATCCTTCTGCCAAAAAAAAAAAAAAAAACTTCGCAAGGGTCTCAGCTATTAAGCCAATACGGAGGAGTACGTAAACGCGCAGGGGACTCAAATGTTACGGAAACCCAGCATCAATCCTGGTCTGGTCTGGTTTGGTCTGTGCGAGTGTGACCAACGTTTCTCGACAACGTCAGCGTGCATTGAAATTTTTTTGTGTTGCTTAATAAAGGATCGCCGCCAGCCCCAACTTGCAAACTGTCAGCTTTCCTTCTTGGCCCAACCTCTTTGTCGCCGCGTCCCCGTTCGTTCTCGCGACGTGAGAGTCTTCGATTTCGCGATACTACCAGATTGTGCCGCTTGGGGGACGGAACGCCCCTGGCCGCGACGGCATTGAATTGATCCTCCAGCACTTCGCCCCGTCGTTTCATGTACGGATCCGTAATAATCCTTTTCCCTCCTTCCGCTGCGGGGGATCAGGGCCCATGTCCTTGATTTTGAGAGGTGAGCAGTTCCGCCTCCCAGAAAACCTGCTTGTCGCAACACTTGTCGCCGACAGCCGATGCTGTTCAATTACGGACTAAATATATGAGAGACGCTGTGCATCGTTTCTAAATGCATCCTTTCAGCGTCTTCTACCTCGTCGATATCAATCCAAGTTCGATTACATAGAGGCAGCAAGCTCGCCCAACCGTCATCGGCCTCGCCGGCTCCCCAGGATTTGTGCAGCCATCGGCGACGACTTTTTCCCCCACATTGGGTCAAAGACATGGCTGTCTTTTCCAAAACTCGCATTCATTATGACGAAGACAGGATCCTGAATCTTATCTGGTTCGGCCTGGTTGGCCTTCAGGTCATCATGGTGCTGAGTGTGTCGGCGCAGGCTACTCGACACTACTTGCAAAGAAGACTGCGGAAGCAGATGCTTCCCTAGCTTCGCATGTCGGCGTTGGCATTCGTGGGGAGACATCTCTGTTTTCAAGCCCAGTGCCGCATTTGAGGCTGCTGGACATTTCCTCTTTTTTTCTGCTTCTCCTCATATTGTTGTCTAGATGAGAGCATCGCATGGCCGGAGCTTCTGGCATTTGGTTTAGGAGTTTTTTTTTCTTCTTTTGGTTTGCATAGCGGAATGGCATCAGCATGTACGACCAGCCGTTTATCTAATTCGAGATACGAATCAGTAAACTTCTTTGTCGATTGCATTCGAGGTGAACGACAATGATGCCCTCGCCTTCATTTGCTTCACCCAGGTGGTCAATCAGAGCTTAGAATAACGGCTCGGTCCCTTTGGATTCGGCAAAGGCTCTTTTCAGTATCGATATATCAACGACTCCAAGTCACGGAATGACTCATCACAAACGGTTCATAGGCCCTTCGAGAGGATATACACTGGCAATTGAAAGAATCTACTTCAAAATCTCCCGTGTCTCACAAATTAACCGTACACGTACACACACGTTCTGATTGTATGGGCTGATCCTGCTCGCGAAAAAGATGAGATACCCTCGACCATTTTGGCGTTCCTGGAATAGGGCAGTTGAGATATTGCGGATCATGCTTCGCCACTGCTGTGGGCGATATACTCTGACTACGTGACGCCGCCTTCCAGTCACGAGGTGGTTGACAGGTTGACATGCGACAAGGTGCGAAATTTGCTTCGGCGACAGACGAGGGTGGGCAGGAACACGAAGCAAAAAGCACCATCAGGCTCGTGGCCGACTATGTCATCGGTGGTGGTGGGATGGTGGCTACAGCTCGGTAGGAAAGATTTTGTTCCAGCGACATTGTCCTAGTGAGACATTTCCTCCGCGAACTTTTAGTCCAGAATGCAAGTGTCTTGCATGATCACATGGGATCAAGAGAATGAGCTGCGGAATTCCACGTGTGGTTCATGGGGCACTGAGTTGTGATGGAAGTTTGGCACAGCAAATGCAAGCAAGCATGCACTGATTCGATAGAATTGAAAATAGGTTGACCATCAAGAGCGGAAGTTACCTGGTTGACAATGCCAGAGACGCAAATGGTCCCCTATGGCGTGTAACCTACGGCGATTCCGCAGCAAACCTGACCTGTCCGAGGCAGACAGAATACACCAAGCGTCGGGAACGGGCCTCCATCAGTGCATATGGAGGACATGGTTGCATAGCAGCGGTCTTGGACGTGGTCGGGCTGGTGAGGACATTCTCGGCGCCCACGCAGCGAGCCGTCACGACAAGTTGGTCGACTTCGGCAAGAGACGGCATCGCAGCACTTTCACGGGCGCGTGGTGCAAGAAAAATCACAGACTTCCAACCACGACAGAAACAAACATGCCGAATGCCGACGCTGTTCCTGACCATCGCTCTCGGTGGCAACCAGTCATGCATGCTCGAGCCATCTTTACAGATGGAATGCACGGCAGTCTGCCAGGCTGCTTGGCAAATGGAGAATGTCGCAGGTCTGCTAGGTCTGCCAGCCGTTGTAACAGTCTGCTGGGAGATTTCCCATTGAGTCTCTCTGGTGCCTTGCTGTCTCAGAATCATGTCTTGCTTCCGCGCGAGATTCCTGGTAGGTGCGTGGCCGACTCGATTCCTCCCTGCTGATCCTCCATTCCGAACCATTTTTCCTGAAGAACTTGGCGGGCATGGCACGACTGAGACGGCCCGGATTGGCAGCATCTCAGAACCGCATTGTCACCGTCTCACGAATACACAACCTACTCCTATATAAATCAATTCGCCTATCCGCGCCCCAACCACGATGGAGCCTCTCGACAGCTTCTTGCAGTGTA
Source organism: Epichloe elymi (assembly GCA_023658475.1). Classification (NCBI taxonomy): domain Eukaryota; kingdom Fungi; phylum Ascomycota; class Sordariomycetes; order Hypocreales; family Clavicipitaceae; genus Epichloe; species Epichloe elymi. The sequence continues at coordinate 1,434,483 of CP098278.1, read as the reverse complement.
AACTCCAAAAAAAAAAAAAAACACTCCATCATTTCCCAACCCGTCCAATATTCTCATCATGAAGCTCAGCCAAGCTGCCGTTCTCGCCTGCATCTCGTGTGCACTGGCCGCACCAACTGCACCGCCCACAAACAACAAAGCCATGACTGGCACGAGTGCAGAGAGCTCTGGGCTTCTCGACGGCCTGTTGGGAGGAGGCGGTAAAAAGAGCAACGGAACCATGAAGTCGACCAGAGCGACCAGAGCGACCATCGAGACCGCCGACGGCCTCGGCGGCTTGCTCGGCGGCGAAAAGGGCAACGGAACCATGAAGTCCATGAAGTCGACCAGAGCGACCACTGAGACCGCTGCCGGCCTCGGCGACTTGCTGGGCGGCTTGCTTGGAGGTGGCAAGAAGAGCAACAGCACGAAGCCTGCCACCGGCAAGAAAGTAATGGCCGGCCCGGGTGCAGCGAGCCCCGACGTTGCCGAAATTCTCAAGGCCATGGGATCTTCGGGCGGCAAAGCCAACAACAATTTGACCAAGCCTACCGCTGCCCAGGGAGCTTCGACCGGTGGTATGTTGAGCAGCCTCGGCATTGATCCCGCCGCGATCCTGAAGCAGTATGGAGAACTGCAAAAGGCAGGTGCTCTCGACGCTCTCAGGGGCGCGAATGGCGGCTCCATCCCAGGTCTCCCACTTGGCGCTCCTGCCGCCGCTGCTCCCGGCGCTGCTCCCGTCGGCGGTGTCTCTGGTCTTGGCGGCCTTGGTCCTGCCTCTGGTGCGGCGCTTGTCCCAGTCGTCGGACAGTAAGGAAAGAACAAAAGAAGGGCAAAAAAAAAAATGGTCTTCAGATCTGTCTCAGTAAAGTCTGGTCTGGGCGGCGCCTGCAGGCCAAGGAGTTGCTCCGGGTGTTCGCCACCACAATGTGAAACCAACATGGAGCGCAACGTCGGTGATGGAGGACTACTGAGCCAATGTTGGGCAAAGTGAGGAATGGTCATTTATTAGGCAAGCATGTTCATTCGTTGGGGAAGGGAAAATGTGTCAGTTTACGAGTTTACGTATCTATTTGAGGCTAGTCCGCGAATTTCATTGGCCTCATCACGTCCAAGTTGTTTTGTTGGTGCACAATTTTTTTGAACCCAAAACAAAAAGGCCCGTGTCTTCCTATTACTGTCTGTCGTGCCTTTATAACCATCTTTACTCATCACGTGAGTATAGCAACGGCCCCGCTACGATGGCTTCCAAAAGTCATTTCGTCTTCCGTAGTATAGTGGTCAGTATGCAAGCTTGTCACGCTTGAGACCCGGGTTCAATTCCCGGCGGGAGAGGCCTGCCACATGTTCCTTTTTGCTATCTACCGCAGTATCATCCCATCACAATTTGTCAAAAGACGTTGTAAGAGAGCCCAGGCCAACGATATCTGTTTGTTCAACGTTTTTTTTCGCGCAACCCACCGACCGGCCGACCGACCACACGTTCTTTTGCTCCCAATCACGAGGATGGCAGTCAAAGACCCCTTGCCAGTGGCAAAGGAGCAAGGGCCACCTAACTCGAGTCGTCAGTCTAGCAGAGAAACCAGGCTTACCAGGGACAGGACAAGCCAACCCACAAGTCACTGCCACGACCGGATCATGTCTAGACACCGCCGCCGCCACAACACACCTTGTCAGACTCAACAGCGTCATGGGGCTCAGCTCAACCGTCCTTCGTAATGTACTGCGTAATCCGTACATGATATATATCTCCGCAGAGTACGGATTACCGTGCCAAGAATAGAACATTGGAACAACCTATATTTCCCAGCTCGTTCGAAACAAGAACCCCCCCCCCTCTCACTTCCACAATGCAGACGGCAAAGGCATCGCCCTTGCACACGCCCAAAGAGAGCCACACTCCAAATGCTAGCGATGCTCCTCCCCCACCCGCCTACGCCATCCCAGCGTTGCAGGTGCTCAGAGACTCTTTCCACCGCCTCGTTCTCGTGGATCCAACTACCCAGACGCCGTTGTACAAGGTCCACAACTCGAGTTGGACGCGCTGCGTCGACGTCTCTCGTCCGTCGCCGCAGAATCACCAACAGCATGTCCCCGTTGGTTCCGCCAACTTCCACTCCTTCACGTCTGAAGTCGATGTAAAGGTACACGAGAGACAGGCTGTCATGGCCCGCCGACGGTTCATGAGCACCGACAGTGTCATTCAGACGCCCATGTTCGAGTGGACGTGGCAGACCGTGTCGTTTTCGAGCGACTTGCGACTCGTGGATCAGACGGGGCAGGTGGTGGCCGATTACGAGTCCGCGAGCTTCAGTTTGTCCAAGATGGGAACTTTGTACTTTAGGGTGTTTGTGGATGAGCTTATAAGGGATTGGGTTGTCGTGACGGCCATGGCCAAGATCGAGCAAGGCAGAAGGAGGAGGAGTAATGCCGGTGGTGGTGCAGCGGCCTGACAGAAACGCTTGGTTGCCAAAAGTTTCGTAGGTCACCCATGGTGCGAAATGGCGGCATGGCACATATATCATCAATCAATGTGTATTGTATGTATGTGTATGCCTTTGGCTGGAGTTCATACATTGAGTGAATGGTTATAATATCGTACAAGATATGTCAGAAATAACAAAGCCCCCGCGGCAAGTTAGCCCTTCAAATAAATGGGTTTTATTTGATCATCAAACTTCTAGAACATTTCTCGAAGATGAGAAAACACCGTCCCGTCAGGAGTGAACATGCCCCTCGCTGAATCCAGCGTCATGTCGGAATGTGGTTGTATTCGGTCGTCTCCGAACGGGAATCCGTTTAGGCCAACGTAGCCCTCGAATATGCGTGACAATTCGCTTTGGATCTTCTTGCCGTTCTGATCCATCGATGTCTCCGACGGTGAGGGGTTTTGGTGGACTTGAGGCATACTCATGGGCGAAAACGATGACTGGCCGACGGGATGGTTGCCATCCATGTGACCCATGGCGAGACCAATCATTCCTAGGGCGGCATTTGAATGCGCATCACCATCGGGATTTAGACCAAACCGGGGCGCCACGTCTTTGAGAGATTTGATCGTGCGCCACAGTCGTTTGGATACCCAGCTCTTTGCTGAGAGGTCCTTGACCAAGTCCAGTGCCATATAAAACTCTTCTCTGCAAACGGCACTGAAGCGAACGGGAGCGTGGACCGATGCCAGAAACACCACAGCTATGGCCGACGCAAGGAACTGATGGTAGAACACTTGGGCGCGTCGGTATAGATTGGTCGTACTATTCAAGTGGTTTAGATATTGAATAGTGTCTCTGGCTAAATCCACAACTCGTTGCGCCTGCACTGGATGCTGCATGATGCTCGTGGCGCTGTGCAAGACCGGAGTGTACAGCCAAATGCGAATCTATCCCCAGTAAGTAAACCTGTCTCCCCAAGGGTTCTGCGAGTACAAATAAATCGACTCACTTGATTCAGTCTCAGGTACGTCCAAATTCTGAGCCGCTGCAGATTGTACGACGGCGTCGACGTAATTTGCTTCTCCTTGTCCCAGTTCTGAACCCTGACTTCATCAGGGACCTTTTCATACCATTCGAGAATCTCTCGATCGAGATTGTCGATTTCCTCTTGCCTCGGCTCGTGAGCCAGAACAGAGCCGAAATGGGATACTTGGCGCCAAACTTTGGCACCTATGCGAGAGTACGTAATCATGGCCACCAGAAAAGGGTATTCGTCCTGGAGGAAGTCGTCAGCAAACAATTACAGCCAGGCAAAATCCTGGTCCTGCGGTGCATCTCACCGGAAATGGCAGGTTAGGGTCAATCTGATCATCCTGAACAGCAAAAGGAAGACCCGTTGCAAATGCCCATCGGCGATCTAGGACGTAGGCCGACCAAAAACTGTTCAAAGCATTTTTCCTCTCCGACTCGTTCCGAATCTTCATCAATCCCCTCTTCTGGTGGATGCCCACCTCCAGACAAAGTCTCATGACTTGGCCAATGACTCTCCAAGACAAGACTTCTTCGTTGGATAGAAATCTGTAACCGGCCAAGAGAGCTAGAAGTGGGAGATTGGTAACATCGCTGACATCTGACATCAGTTTCCTGTTCACCACTGCCTCCATGCTCTCGTAGAGGCGGGTGGCCTTCTCGCTATGGCCATGTGACTCTACTGCCAAAGCGCAACACATGACCATCTTGAGCTGCAATGTCTTTTCATCATTCATGACTTCTGACTGCTGTAAATTGTGGGCAGATTCCAAATAAGGAGCGATATTCTTCGCATGGGCAATGACTGAATGAATGCTGAGGACCGGGTACATTATACCACTTTCGTCCTCATGAAGTCGACACAGACGGACCATTTCGTCCTTTCCAAATTCGAGCAGTGGATCGTATCCATGACTGCTAGGCGGCATTCGCACGGCAACGTCACTCCCCTGCGGATCCTGATCGTCAGATCCATCCATTCCGCGATATCCCATGTTGGCAATGGTGTTGTTGGCTATATCAAGGCTGAATGCCATGCTTGTAGGGCCACGGAAGGGTCCACCTTTGGAGTGAAGAACATCGTGACGGGGCATTGACGCAGAACTCTGGGAAGGCGAAGGTGCAATAACAGACGGAGGTCCACCATTCGACATACGTTCAGTCGAGGGGGCGACGCAGCGAGCTGAACCAGCCTGCATATTCTTGATGGTCTGGTTCAACCACTCGACTTCATCTTTGAGGCGACTCAGTTGGGTCGTGACAGACTTGAACTCGTCAGAGTCTTTAAAGCCATTTGAACAACAGTTGGGAGCGTACAAGCACGCCAGGTTGAGATTCCCGCAGCGCTGACAGGGTGTTTCGCCATTGCATTTAATTTTTCTTCTTTTACACTCATTGCTGTGTGGCCACGGTCAGATACTGGATACCCGTGTTGTAATGAAAATGCGTCGCCTTCAGAATGGGATTCTTCGCTTGGATAGATCAAACTTACCATGCTATTGAGATGTACTAGCGTCAAAGGACAGATGACTAGGTTAGCGAAACAAAACAAAAGGGTGGAATGAAAAACGAGAAAAGAAGAACGGAAGAATTCCATGCAAGGAACAAAAATGCATGCATGTGACCGTTACACACAAACAGCACGTTGCCCCGGCGAAAAAGGGAAGTGGCAAGTTGAGTTGTCGTGAGTGAGCCGTGACACAAATCCGCCAGATAAGTTGACAAGACAGCAGACAAGGGGGAGGTTTCAATCAAAGTAGCACACAAAGTAGGCCACACAAAGTAGGCCACACAAAGTAGGCCACACAAAGTAGGCGCCACAACGCGCGAGAACGAGGACACGGACTAATATCCAACTCACGCGGTTTCTCTTGCTCCTCGTCTGCTTCTGCGCAGCTGCATCATCAACCGACTTCCTCTTATTGGTGTTGGAGGCTGAGCCAGGAGCAGCGGAATTGTCTCCGTATCCTGCGGAACCAGAGGGACTGCCGTGTGGTCCAGGCCGTGGTGTATCATCATACGATACGCTTGCCGTGTCGCTCGGCGCAACAGGAGCTTGCGCCAAGTAGCGCAAATCAGAGGCTTGTGTCTCGATTTGCTCCATGCGGCCACATGGAGTCTTGTTCGTCAAGGATTATTACGACCAGAGCCTGCGAGACAGGAAAGACGGAATGGAATCATGGCGAGAGAGGAGGGGAAGAGAGTCGGGCGGTTGTTCAGCGCATGGGGGTTCCCCCCCTCCCTCTGCCTGCCAGCCACCTGCCTGCCACCTGCCCACCTTGTCCACCTGCCAGCAGTGCTGGCCAGCCTTTCAAGTGTTCCGCAGAACCCGCAAGCCGGGAAGCACTTGTCCTTGCATTGGGGACTCCCGAGCCGAACCGAGCGACTTATGTACGGGTTGACTTGGGAGCCAAATGCGCCCACGTGACCCCCCTGTGAAGGGTACATGGCTCAACGAAAGGCTGGCTGCAGGGATGGCACGTGGTTTGTGCATGCATGAGTCATGACACATAAGACGTGCAAAGGCATTTCACTATTCGTCTTGATGATCCGAGGGACCAATATGCAAAATATGCAAAATATGTGTACGCAGATTTAACTCCTAAACAGCTTCAATCCCTCCTCCTCTGCGTCAATGCCCTCCCTGTCATCATCCTCGCTCTCATTCTCATTCAGCTCCATCTTTCTACCAAACAGAGTTCCAAAGAATCGATCGATGGCCCCCTGCTCCCAACATCTTCTGTCCTCGGGAGCCATGAAGTTCTGCAACTTCTCGTGAACTGTGAAACGCATTTTCCGGCCTTTGCTTGCCTTGCGATCCACCTGCTTGCGCAGCTTGGCTTCCTTACTGGCGGTGACGACGACGGTCGGTACGGCGGTGGCTTGTTCGCCGCTGCCTTCGACGGTCCTCTGATCGACGAGCTCCTTAAGAAGGACCTGGTAGAAGTCGGCATCGTCGTAGATGTAGTCGTCCTCAGTGACCTTCAGGGAGCGTTGAGCAGGGGCACAAGAGCGTGGCACTCTCGTTCGTTTGACGAGCCGGTTGTTGGGGACCATGAGCTGTTCCTGGAGAGCGCTGATGAGAGATTTGCTCTGATGTCCGAGTCGGTCGGGTTGCACCATGTTGACGCTTTGCACCTTTTTAGACCATTTTTCCAATCGTTCTGCCCTGTACCCAGCCGCGGCCTCATCTTCCTCCTGCAACTGCGTCCAAATTTCGGCGTTGGACATTGGCATTTCTATGTCACGTTTTCGCTTGGCTCCAGTATTCACTTGTGTTCCGAAATTCCCTCGCAGGCTGCTGATAGTGTTCAGCAGCTTGATAGCAGCCTCCTCGGCAGCTTCGTAGGGCTCTGATTCAGCATCTGATTCAGATTCGACAGTAGGGAAAGAGTTCGCCGCTACAAGAGCCTTTTGCAAGCGGATACGCAGGTTGAGCAGCCCGTCGTACATCTTGCGTTGCTTTTGAATGGCAATGCCTTTGTCCACATCTGCTCGATTGGAGAGAGCAGACAAATTCGGTCTCGCGTTGTCACCCCGTTTGGCCGGAGCGTCTTTTTCTTCGGATGGATTCTCCGAATCATCTTCGTCCTCTTTGTCCTCTTCGTCCTCGCTCTCATCATCATCTTCGTCCTCATCTAAATCATCCTCTTCCGAACCGCTTCCACCACCATCGATCAATGCGTCAAGCCCATCATCCATGTCTTCGTCCTCTCCAGAGTCGTCCTCATCCTCCATCGTATCTTCATCGTTGGACATGTAATCCGCAGCAGTTGCTCTGCCTGCCTTCCCCTTGGGATTCGCAGGCTTAGAGCTTCCCCGAAAAGAGAACTTTTTGAACCGCTCGGCATCGGACGCACCAAGTGCATCATCGCTATCAATCTCCGAATCGCTTGCCTCAGCCTCGTCCGCCTCGAGATCGGCGTCGTCGGGATCATCGTAGGCGCCTTCGTCGTCATTACCTTCCTCTTCATCTTCATCCAAAGCGGAGCGACTGACCCGAGACCCTCTGTATTCAGGTCCCAAGGAGACATTCTCTTTGTGCCTCAGCTTGCTTTTGCCCACGGAAACATAGTGCTCAGTGCCCAAGTTCTCATCGTCGCTGGCATCGGAGCCCTTGCCACAATCGCTTGCTGGGGCATTGGATTCCGGATCGTAGTCTAGGAGGGAAAGGACAAGAATTAATTCGATGTTCGCACAATCTCTGTCCGCATCAATCTTCCTCAATTACCTTGCGTAATGACCTCATCCGGGTCTTGGAATTGTTTTGCGCGGCCCTTTATTTTAGCCATGGTTTCCGCTTCTGGTTGCACTTTTATCGTAGGTTGCTCGCCCGCCCCACGTACCAGAAGATTTTGACTTCCGTCTTCTCCGATAAAAGCCTGAACTTTCAGGCGGTGGGCGGCGGCAGAACAGATCTCTATAATCGATAAGTGGGTCAACCAGAGAGAGAGCAAGTACGGACGTACAGAGGGTATATGGGTTACTGGTATAGTCAATTAACCTCATCATTGTGATGCATCCGTACTATACTTCAGTTCACCTTTGAAATGCTTCACCTCATCATAGTTTCCATATCACATCTTCCATGAACAGTTTTCTCTCCCGCAATGAATGCCTAATTGCAGATCCACAAGTTTCATCAAGTTACACCCCTCGCACCCCATCGCGACCTCATCGCCAACATGCGACCAACAACGACGCGCCTATTCCAATCTTTCCGACCATTGCAGCATGAAAACCCCCTAGTACGTAATCGGTATCCATGCACGGGAAGAGGGGGGGGGGGGTGTTCAGAAATCTAAACTAGACAGTAGGGCCTCCCGCGCGCCGGCACTCCGCCCACATGGGGCCAACGTCCGCAAAGGCGCAAAATCGCAGGCGTCGACAAGGTCATTGCCGTGTCCTCTGCCAAAGGTGGCGTCGGCAAAAGCACCGTTGCAGGTCAGTAGTGGAATCCTCAGCTTGACAGCATGATGTAGAGTAAACACTGAGTGTCCCAGCCAATCTATCACTCGCTTTTGCAAGACTTGGATTCAGGGCAGGCATACTGGACAGTGACATTTTTGGTCCCTCAATTCCAACCTTGTTTGACTTATCTGGAGAACCGAGATTATCGAAGAGTAAGCTCTCTCGTCTTGTTCAGATTTCCATGACTGTTCACTGAAAGTATCCATCTAGATAATCAACTTGTTCCATTGACAAACTATGGTGTCAAGACCATGTCTATGGGCTATCTCGTCGGAGAGAATGCGCCAGTTGTCTGGCGAGGGCCAATGGTGATGAAGGCGGTTCAACAGCTCCTTCATGAAGTTGATTGGGGCGGTCTAGACATCCTAGTGCTGGACTTGCCGCCCGGTACTGGTGATACTCAGCTGACGATTACGCAGCAAGTCATTTTGGACGGTGGGTTTTTCCTTCTCATAAATGCCCGTATACGAAAGATTCCAGGCTCACATGAAGTTGTCAGGTTCTGTTATTGTCACCACACCACACACCTTGGCAACCAAAGACGCCGTAAAGGGAATCAACATGTTCAGAGCCGTGGATGTGAGCATACTGGGCTTGGTACAAAACATGTCGCTTTTCACGTGTCCACACTGTCATGGCGAAACGAATGTTTTTGGGTCCAACGAGAGGGTTGAGAAACTATGCACAGGACATGGCATGGACTTCCTCGGTGACATTCCACTTCACCCCAGTATTGGCGACGACGGCGAGCGGGGTAAGCCTACAGTGGTATCTGAGCCGTCTAGTAAAAGAGCATCTGCTTTTCTGCAAATAGCTCGAACAATCTTACCCAAAGTTGGGCTCTAGGTAGAAATCAACGGCGCCAGGTGGCAGTCCATGTGTCTGTATAGTAATGTTTCAATAGTAATCCCACACGCGTACACATTAGCACATCTGCAAGTAATTTGATGTGGCAGGGGCAGCAGGTACCATATCCAAAAATGCCTGGTACAAATTCAGGTCATTTATGATTTCGTGATAAATAAAAAACTATTCATCCCAACAACCGTGAGTTGCAGCCTATGTACTCGAGCTGATCGGTAGACGGCTGTGGAAAGGCCATACGTCACCAAAAAAAAAAAAAAAAAAGAGGTTAGTCTGTGCCTTTAGAAACCAGGAGGCATTTTACCGAGTGTTTAAAATATCAAGGATTCCACATGGATCCGATGTCTCCCTTGAACGCCCACACTTGGTTCGGTTTCGCGTAACAATAAAGAACTAGAATAGAAAAGACTTGTTAACGTTAGTCCAGATCCTCATTCACTTGGTAGACATGACGACTTCGAGTAGGGTCTTTCCGCATAGCTTGTCCAGAACCAGTGAAGCCCACTACATGAGTTTGTTATCAGCAACGACTTCCGTCATATGGCGAGCGAAAGCAGCACGTACCTCTTCCATGAATACCCTCAGGGGTGCGGAACATGCTGTCCTTCTTGCCCGTCTTGCTCATCTTGGACTTGGAGCTGAAGGCCTGCCATTTGGCCTTGCCGGCCTCGAGCTCCTTTTTCGCCTTGATCTTCTTGGGTTTGGGCGCCTTCGCAGCTTCGTCCTCTTGCTGGGCATCTTTTTTATGAGCGCCCGGGTACATGGTCGCACCTGCAGACGAGACAACTCCCGGGGCGGCAGCCGGGACAGGCTGAGGCTCGTCAGCTTTTCTTTTGTTCGAGAAGGGCTTGAGGTCTTTCGACCGCAATGTCTCGGTGTTGTCGTAGCTTTTGAATTTGACTGTGAATATTGGGTTTGCGGACGACCCGGTGATGGAGGTGATCCTGGCTTGGTAGAAATTCTTATCACCAGACAACCATTTGGCCATGACGGTATCGTTGACATGATACGTGGGCGCAGGCTCTTCCTTCTCCTCGACAGGCGCGGGGCCTTTTTTGAAAGCGGGATGGTTTTCACGGGACCATTTCTCCGGTTGTGGTGGCGGCGGCGGCGTATGCTCTTTCGAGGCTGGCTTAGGTGCCTGTGCCTGGTTCGGTCGGAGCTCAGCAATGTTCTCATCGAGTAGATCAATTAGATTTTGTAACTCTTCCTGTAGAGCCAGCAGCTCGCCACTTTCTGGGTCATCTCGCAGTTGCTGCAAGATAATATCAAGCTGCAAGCTTGGTTAGGCAAAAATGCTACTAAGAGGAATTTGAGGGCACGGGTTCGAACCTGTTCTTGGTATTGCTGCCTTTCCTCCTCCATGGCGGCTAATCCCGACATTTTGTATGGTGTGATCCTGACACTGGCTGAAATCGATTGGAACTTGGTCCGAGTGCGATGCGATGCGACGCGACGGGTACGGGTACAGTGGTGGCTGAGAAGTAAAGAATGATTGAAGATACATCACTCGCCATGATCTCACCAGGCGGCCCAACTGGCACGTGACCATCAACTTCACCAACTTCATTGCTCCTCACAACGTTTCGCTTTTCCTTTCCTATCTGAAAAATTATCTGACACTTTCATGATATTTCCGGTTCCTTCTTATACGGGGGCCATTTGTCCTCCTAGCTGGGAATAGCCAGCTACAATGAAAAAAAGAAGAAGAAAAGATCATTATTTCTGTTCCAGACGAAACGACGTCACTACCACCTGACAAAAAAAAATTGCACAGAACTGTGCAGTTCCCGCACGGAGCTGGTAGTCCACATCGATTCGCCCAATACAATATCGCAACAATATTGACAGAAATCTGTTATGATGATTTGATCCAGCCTATGGATTAGAGTTCCATCACCTGATATAAATATTGTAGCACATTTAGTGCAATCAACAATACTACTCTGACAAGAGATGAAACCAATGAATAACCGACTAAAGGAGTGAAACAAGCCGCAAAGACCATTACTACCACTTGCCCGGCGGCCGTGCCATTGATGAAGACTCGCACAGCGCACGGGCGCTCGACTTGCGCGCGGTCAAGCTCGAGGCGAGCGCTTCGGCGGGGCCCGGTCTGTTTTGTTGTTAGGCACTGTCTCCGTAGCGTACGTGATGCCGATGAAATAGGCGGTCTCCGCCTCGAGCTGCTCCACCGACGTGTTCCAGTAATGGAGTGGCTCGTAGGTGTAGCCCAGGCCTTTGATGCTGGAGATCTTTTTTGGGGTCCAGTATGAGAGCAAGTGGTCGAAGAAGGGCTCGAGGGGGGAGTCGGGTGTTATCCAGGTGTTGGGAGGTGAGGAGAAGCGCGATTGGCCCAAGTAGTGGTTGGTGAAGGTTGCGTGATCTTCATTCATGAACTGCCAGTAGGCCCAGAGGCGGTCGACGTGGGTATGGTGAAGCATGCTGCGGTTGGAGTTGGTGAGCAACTTGTCTACAATGGAAGCCTTGGGCAGACTTGCGCATAGGAAAGTCACTAACAAAAGGGGGTCGAACGCTTTAAGGTCCTCATTGGAGAATTGGCCAGCACATCCGGCTTCCCGGCTGATGGCAACGTGCATCTGCTCGAGACTCGTTGCTTTCTCATGGGTGTTTGCGAATTCTTCGAAAGTGACAGAGTACATGAATGTGTCGTACTGGATTTTTCGACATCAGCACATGTGTCCCGATGGAACACGAGAGAATAAAACAATCATGTCAGCCCAACTTGCCGTGTCCTGCTTCAACGTCCACTGAGCCAATCGTCGGTTGGCCGATTCGGGATATGCCCATGGTGAGGGACACCGCTCGGTGGTCAAGAGGTTGGGAAATTCGCCGAAACGATAATTCCTTGCCTCCTCGGGATACTTGAACGAATGCAGCGGGTTATCGATGGTGATCTTCTTGAGATTCGAGCCGTCGGGGACGTTGACAACGGCTTCCATCGGAACAGTGCAAGGTGGGACGGTGGAGTTGGCAGACCAGTCCCAGTAAGGAGAGCGCAGCTGCTCGGCAGCTTCCATGTACTGGACATGGTATTCGTCAGGGTACGTTTTCGCGATTTTCTTCGCTTCTTCAACAAGAAATTGCTCAAAGGCCAGGACATAGGCACGGTGCCAGGGGAGGAAGAGATTTTCCTGCACAAGTCAGTCTCTAGAGTCAGTCTCTAGAGTCAGTCTCTAGACGGTGTCTATTATACAAGCCGCGTTTATTGTACCACAGCACCAAGTGGCGATGGTTGGCAGGCAGGCACTTACAACGTTAGGACTGTATCCTCTCCAGGGCGCGGTAGTTTTAGTTTCCAGCTCTCCGTTCCCCTCGGCGGCCCACGGCAAGCCGCCCCCGTTCCACTCGACATACGGCAAGCCGTGAATACCTTTTTTGAACAAGTCAGACGTCATGTCGATTCAGTATCAGTCATCGAATATTCTGGTGGAAACGAACCAGCAAGTTGGAAATACGACCGTGGATCGGAGGCGTCAGTATCTTGCAACGATCTGAGAGCTCTCAGATAGAGGTCCCTATGTCTTTGAGTGAGTCTCACTTGACCAGATTGTGAAGTGACATTGCTCCTTGTCCGAGATGACCAAAACTTACCATTGAGGACCACCCTGGGAATAGAGGTCGTTGATATTCTTTCTCGCAGGAACGGCAGTCCCACTCTTAACAGGGACACCAGTGACAGGGAAGGGATCGACGCTGACTGCCAGTGGCGCAAAGCCAATTGCCAAGAGGCCAATAACTTGGCTCAAAATCATCTCGACGGGGGGGGGCTGTCGAAGGCAAGTCTCCGTGGAGGGGGGGCCAAAATCTCCAACAAACGTGTGTCTGCGAGGTCATCAACATGTGGGAACCAAGACCAACTTATACGCCGCCGGGGTGGATGGTGGCTTGTGCTTCCGCAACACCACAAGCAACTTGAACTGAAGAAGAAAAAGAAGGGGAACGCCTGGTCCGTTGCGGGTATCTCATTCATGTGCCATCGTGCTATCCACCACCAGCCGAGCAATCTGTCGTGACGATCCTTGGCAAACAGTCTCCAATTACTCATCCTTTGCAACTGGCGAGTGCCCACCGAGCCATGATGGCTTTATTTCGTAATAAACAACACCAAGAACCGATTCTCAACTAGACTAATTGAATATTTCGAGCCCTCGTTTAAGGTGGCTATAAGCTAGCGACTCGCACGCACAACACACTTAGACCTAGCAAGCTTCAGTCAATATACGAGTTGCCCCCATACCTCTTGCCTAGCTATCCATTGTTCTCACAATGCATACATGTAATATTTAGTGCTACACTAAGTCATGCAAAGAACTACATATCATTGGCCTACGGCTCCTAGTTCTATACCTCTTGTAGAAACAGACAGGGATTAGACTATACGCTATTTTGCTAGTTCAAAGACTCCACCCTATAACGAGACGCATACCGCGTTTTTTGAATGCGCATACCGCGTAAGGCCTCACAATCGGAGTCACAGCGGTTAGGTGTGGGGGCTGTCCTTTGGAATTAGGACTAACGCGGTAATGCGCATTTAGTGACCCGGAAAACAGCAGTGCCTAGGCCCGCAGCATTACTCGTAAAGAAGTCGTAATACTTAGTCAACCCCGGTCAAAGTCACATGTATGTGTGGGGGGGAAGGCGTAGTATACTCCGTGATAGGCAGGGGCAGGCATAACGCGGCTTTTCCGAGTTCGACCGCGTGAGTCCGTAAGACGTATTGTACATGTCTGTACACAAGGAATTCATGGACAAGTCAGTCACGTGCGGAATACGGAGCAACGAGCATTCGTTTTGTTGACAATGAGCCATGCGGCCTGCATTTCTTAATCAATAGGCTGCCTCTTTGAGTTCCTATAATGCCAATTCCAGCAGTACACTACCGAACCAGATAATGACAGTGAAAGCAACTGTTTCTGTCCTTTGAGCTCCCCGAGTTGCGAGACGAAAACCCGTACGCCCGTGTTGTCAATCCCACAAACAATGCATGCATGCTATATTATAACCAACTCGTCATCATCGTCATCGCCAAGAGAGATTTGTCTCTCTGGATAATCATTGCCCAGGCTCTCCCGGCCCGCTTCCCGTATCCCCCTTTCCGTGACAAACCGCGTCTTTTTACGTACTGGCGGGGGTTCCGCCTTGTGTAGTTTCTCGCCTTCCTTCATTTTCGACAACTTGCTGCTGAGGTTCGAACCCCATCCGTACGCTGCTGCCAGAGACGTCGACGACTTGGTGCTACCCACGGTCGAACTGGCCTGGGAGCTATCGGGTCTTTTTCGTTTGATGGGGCTGAGGTGGATGGTTCGGTCTTTACTTCCAAGACCTAGCGACATGATATCATTTCCAGTGGACTCAGCCTGGGTATCTGTAGACCGTCCTTTGGCTTGAATAGAAGAATGAACGGAGCCTTGGCTGTCATCAGCTTTGCGGCCTGCTCGCTGCATGTACTCCCGTCCTGCGGCGTTGCCAATTTCACCGAGCTTCTTCATCATCTCGCGTTCCTTTTCCTTTGCCTCCAGGCTCCGTTTTACAAACTCTGCCCGTTCCTTCTTGTCTGCAACGGTGCGGTCCTTGCCATCCAGCAAGTCTGCCGCACTGTGCGATCGAGCCGCAAACCACTGCGAGCGTGTGTCCCAGTCGTAGTGGTTGTTCCCCTTTTTCTTTTCTTCCCTGTTGCTGCCGCCACCGCCAAACTTGCCTCGTCCTTCCCAGCCGCCGAAACCAGTCGAGTTGACCTCTTGCCGAGTAGACCGCTGTTTCCGGACGGCCTCGTTGGAGTGAAATTCGCAGAAATGTGTCTTTTTCTTGTTCACCCACGTACCACAGATCTCACCATCCTTCTTCACGGATTGGCAGAAACCCAAGTCTCGAGCCGATCCGATTTCCAGTATCGTGTCCTCATCAGAGCTGATGACAAGACTGAATCGTCCTGTGTCCTGGCGTCCAGGAGGTGGGGGCATAGTATTCGGGTTGAGAATGGCCACGACAGTTCCCTCGGTCAGCTTCCAAAATCGTGTAAATCCCGAGTTGAAAAGAAAGAGGTCCAGCTCAAAGTCAAGGTCAGTCAATGTCATGACCAGGTATTTACCACGATCTTCTTGCTTCTGATTCGCCGTTGGCTTGTGCGCTCGGGGTTCCGACTTGCGCGCAACAATGGCGAATACTACCACGTCTTGCTCGACATCAGGAAGCGCAAAATCCGGTGCCTTGACTTCTCTCAGCAAATCTTTGACGTTGAGAACTTGTTTGCCGGAAACATGCCGCGCGACAACATTGTGCGGCAGGATTCTTTTGGACAAGTGCATGCAAGAGTAGGCCTCGAAAGAAGCCTCCTCACCCCTGTCTGTCAGGCAAGGATCTTCCGTGGCGGAGTTATCCAGAGTTGATGTCGATAATATAGAGCTTTGGGCATGTAGTCGTGATGTAAGATTTGGCGCAGTTTTACTCTGAGGCAGCTTCGAGGTTGGCGGGACTCCTTTTGATAGGATCTCGTCGCGGCTGAATGACCTTGCTTGTAACGGCACATCTGGGATTTCAACTGCTTTCTTCTTGTATTGTTCCATCTCATCTTGTCCAATTCCGAACGTGTTGGTACGGAGACTTTGTATTTTCTCCTTCCGTTCTGCTCGCTCAGTCTCTTGTGTCCGCGCCAACGCTAATCTCTCGTTGAAAGTCGGTGGCCGGGGGGCCTCCGATGGTAATGCGGGTGAGCTTGCCGATTGGGAACGATTCAGATACCCCCCAGAGTGTGTTGAAATGGAAGCATTGTTTCCCTTGTGTCTCGGCGCGCGCTTCAACGAGATATCCTTGGCCTTCCGCCCTTTGTCGATACCCAGGTAGACCCTGCTAGGAGACGTTTGTTGCTGCAGAAATTGGAGTTTCCGCACGGGCGATGCAGGTACGGTAACCTGGTTTTGGGATGCTGGTCGCACATTCTCATCTGCACCTGGAGTTCGCGCTCGAGTCGTTCGGCGACTTGGACTGGACATAACGGGATCCGACTTCGGTTCTGCCTCACTGCTTCTTTGCGCGCTTGCTTGTTGTTCTCTGGCTCTCGCATTCTGGAGCTTCTTCAGCTTCAACCTGGCTTGGATCTCTTGTAGCTGCAACTGCAAAGTCTCTTCGTCCTCCTCGTCATCATCATCATCTCCGGGCAAATGAATGCCTAAACCAGCGCCAGGCGAAGAAGTAATTGCCGCCAAAGCTCGAGAGCTTCTCATGGGCGACGGCGATGGCGATGTCCGGTTCATCATTTCACGGTATCGCTGGCGACCGCCGGGTGTGCTGAGAAGAGCCTCGTGGGGAGACCGGGGTGGCCATTGCGGCTCAGAATCTGCAACACACATACAATGTTAGTTCTTGTGTTCGCAACTGGTCAAGGACAACAGCCGTCGTCGTTACCTGGAGCCATGACGCAGCATCCAACAACTTGTATCTTATGGCAGCTGAATGACGAAGATAACGTCTGGAACAGGTCGGACGTAGAACACCAATGGCAATCGATGGCGCATAACCACGTGCCGGCTATGGCCGTAGAGCAGCCCAAGCCATGCAGCTGGAGCGCTACTCCAGGACTTGATGACCACAGGCTGGGTAAATGAAGTTGGAAGTACAGTACGCGATTGTTGTCGGGACAAGCAAGGCAAGCAAAAAGATATGAGCAACTCTGAGAGGTTGTCGATGAAGCCACCCGGAGCCACTCGGAGCCACTAATATTACACCAACCACAGAGTTTGTGCCCGCAGGCCCGATGCGACCAGACGCGCGCTCCACGCGTCTCGGACCCCTGCAACGTCGTTACCGGACTGCGCGTTGATTGCCAGGTGTCAGATGACCAGCTTGCTCCCTCCATAATAGTCTCAATGCGACACTTAATAACCATCACGAGATTCGTGATACTGGATTCATTCATTTTGTTCCCCCTTTTTGAACTAATTTCTCTGGACTAGGACGTCTCGCAGTGCATTCTCAACCCCATCAAGCATCCGTTCACACACCAGGTAGCAGCAGTAGTAGTCATGCCTCGAACGAGGTCAGCCAAACCCCCGGCGAAACAATCAACAGAAGCACCAGCTTCTGATGCGGCTTCGAAATACACTCTCGAGTCTAGAGAAGGCCCTCCAAAACATGTCTTGATATTGCCCAAAGCCGCAACGTCAGAAGCTCGTATCGTCACCCTACCACATCCTCGCAATGGCCGACCATCGCGGTATCTCGTCTGTCCTCAGTCCGGAATACACGAATTCACAAAAATCTCCGCCCCTAAATCTGCACCAAGCAGTTGGTTGATTGAAACGAAAGTCGGCTCGTGCGAGGGCGTCACAGACAGCAGAGAACCCGGTACCCGTACAGAAACGATATCAAATTCCGACATGTTTGTCGCAACCAATATAGACCCCCTATTCTTGGTGTTGCCGTCGTTGGTCGACGCCAAGATTGAGAAGGGATCGGACGAGAAGAAGCGATTATTCCTGACTAGTGACGATCACTTTGACAAGCTCCCGGAAGAAAGTTCACACCTGTCGGAAATTTTGCGTTGGGGTGCAACAAGAGCCTTGATCGAATCCAGAATGGACGTCATTTGCGACACCGTGGACGCCGGAGATGAGAAGTTGTTCCGGCTTAGTGAGAAGAAGCTTCTCGCCACAATCATCGAGAAAGCAAAAAGGATGGGTGAGGGTGGCTTACCACCTACAATCGAAGAGAAGTTTGTCAGGAAGACTCTAGAGGCGCCTATCTTACTATCAAGAAATGTCACGATGCCCGGTCAACACCAGTCGAAAAATGAGGATGCCCCTGATTCTGGGGTTTCAACGCATCTCACGGATTTAGGCAATTCGCAATCTACAGCCGTCACCGATTCAAATGCCTCGTTCGCCTCGCATCCTTCCACCGCCGCAACATCATTTGTCGATGAAGCGGAAGGCGACGAGATCGCCTCGGCTGCACTTCAAGCATCTCCGGAGGTGATTGCACTACAGAGACTTCGTGTCGCATTTGACTTCATATGCTCTCGCTATGTCCCGTCGGCTGCGGCTGAATTGTTGCGGGCACAGCTGTCGCGTCTAGAAGAGAGCTCAGTCGACTTCACACCATTGAATAAATACACGGCCCAATTGGCAGAGCTACGAGCCGAGGCACTCGCCGCAAGCTCAGTTGCTGATTACTCGAGGAAAAGGCCCCGCGATGAGGAACAAGACGAGGTTCGGCAGGAAAAGAAGCGGAAACTCGAGGAGGAAAAGAAACGCAAGGCCAACGCGAGTCGAGGCGTGAGAGATTTGAAGAAGGTCAATACGAGTGGGATGATGAAGCTAAGCCACTTTTTCAAGGCCAAATAAATATCATTTCATTTTCATTCATATGGGGTATCTAGAATGCCAAAAACCGTGCAAGCGTGAGAAGAAAAGGGTGATGTCGAACGTGGTGGGTAAGTCGCAATGTATTTATCATCGTGCGGCACGCGAACGGCTTCGCGTGCGTGTCGTTCCCATGCCCCTCACAATATCCGACGTCCCGCGACTTCTTGATGAGCTTGTTGTCGGGGGATCGGGAAGGCGACTACTTGAAGTGCCGCTCCTTGTGACAGTTCGGCCTCGGGTCGTCCGCAGTCCTCTCGTGCCTCGCATGCCTCTGGACGATGAAGGCGCCAGTCTTCTAGCTGTTTCCTGCTCCTCGCGCCGTCGGCGTATCTCTTCTCTTCTCTGTTCCTCCTCGGCAGCCTTGCACTCGGCGGCTCGCTGCTTCTCCAATGCCTCAGCTTCTTGCTCTGCCAGGTCCTCCGTAAGACCTTTCCAGCCGGGATGAAGAACAAGTCGTTGATTATGCTCGGTCTGTGAAAGAATTCTTGTCCAAGTATTCAAGAGACTGGATGCGTTGGCGACAGTTCTCGCGACGACCTGAGGAGTAGTCAGATGAGTTGAAAAGTACTTTAGAGAGAGGAGGGAGCACTACATCACCGTACCTGCATGTTCCCTCCTGCGCGGTCGAGAGTGCCGAGAAGACCTTCAAGAGATTCATTTATACCCCTTACGCCTTCCAACTCCCTCCGCAGAAGATCGTCCCTGCTGATAGTGTCTGATTGAGGGATCTGATCAGTTGGGGTTTTAGGGGTCTTGGGAGTCTTCGGTGTCTTGGGACGGGCCACTAATGGAGCGTCACGGGACGGCGAAGCCCAGATATCGGAGTCAGCGGAGTCGGTGTACTCGGTGTCGTCTGCCATGTCGTAGAGGCAAATAAATGAGCTCGTCAAAGGACTTTGTATTTAGTAGCTAAGATCCGATGAAGCTCCGTAAGTCGCAATGGATATTGGCAACGGATGATAGTGAGTGTGACGCAATCCGGGGAAACATGGAACGACGTCAATGATAGAGGGCCATCATCAACAATGAGGGGCTGCGATGGCTGATGGGAGCTCTGCTAACACTAACAAAAAGGTGATCGCATTCATGTCACTTTTGGATTGCATGGGTACGGAGCACAGGCAGCACGCAATACCACCTAGTAAGGTGGGGCGGGGCACGAGCACTGGTATGATTGGGCGAGTAAAGCGCGAAACAAACGCGTTGCCTGTTTTGCGAGGGATGGAACGCGACACATTGCTTGACATGAATTTTATTAGCGGACCCTGGTCGCTGGCTCAATGCACAACAACAGGCGAGTTTTAGGCCACCGGCCCTGTCCTCCGTAGAAAGCAGGGGGCTGGTGGCCGCCGCCGCCCACGCATTCCTGCCCATCGTGCGCGCCCAGCCTCCTCCTGAAGTTTAGTGTAAAGACTTGCATCACCGTCGAATGCCATGAATCTCAAACCCTCCTCTTCCCATACACTATCACATTAATTCCTACCCACGCTTCAAGAACAGCATCGCGCACATTATCATCGAGTCTTTGCATCACCTTACTCGTCCTAATTTGAATACGCTGTTTCATCCGCATCTTTGTTTAGTATTGATCTTCCACTAGTCGTCTATTTCTGCCTCCGCTCCGACTCCAGCCAATTCCTCTCGAATCCCCTACCGATTGGTTTTCTGGAGCACTGGCTTCTTTGCTCTCGACATCGCAGTATTATTACATCGCTGCTCCATTAGATCAAAGCGCTATCCGACCTGGCCCGAGCTCTTGTGCACAACAAACAGACTCGGTCACTAATTCGCGCAACGATGGCTTCCGCCAGTGAACCTGCCGGCTCCAAAACGCCGCCGCCTACCACCAGTCTTCGAACACCGCCTGCACCTCGTCTCGGGTACCACGACAGCTGGGAACCTTACTCACCACGCAAATCTGCAAGAATATCATCACAACGTGCTGCCAACAGAACCCCATCACCTCGTGCTTCAACCCGTCAGCCACTCAATTATTCACGCACCGCCAAAAAAGCTATGGTCCACGGCAACGACTCGATCGCTTCGCCGATGACTTCTCCGCGCAAAAGATCGCAACCTCCTGTTGAATCTCGACGCCAAGTATCAGGCTTCTTGACCACCGAAGGCACTGCAGATGCTGCAGCTGCTCTGGGACTAAACTCTGAAAAACACATGCAAAGAACTGCAAACACTTCGATTTCACAGGCCGCCGGCATGTTGCCCACCCCTTCCAAAACACCCCGAAAGCCACCTAATGAGAAAACCGCAACGACCATCCAGTCGTTTGCCAGGAATCTCTTTTCGTCCGAACAAGAGCCTATGCCATCACCACAAAAGAAGCGATCAAAGAAGTATTCTGGAGTCACTTTGGAGAGCTTCACAGCTGAGGAGGAGGAGGAGCCCATCGCCATCTTCACAGACTCACAAGATCGGGTTCCTGAGAAGGACGATAGCGAGGCGAATCCTTTTTATGGTAGCTCAACCATCGAACCAAGCAGGAAGCAGAGCATGAAGAAACTCGTCCATATCCCCGGCGAAGGCCTGCAATCAGTAGACGAGGCTTCTCGTCGAGATGATGGAATGGTTTATGTCTTGTAAGTCTTGGCACCATCCCCCTCATGTAACTTTCCTCTCACATCTGATACTAACGGCACCGCAGTCGTGGCAAGAAGTTCTTCCGCAAGTTTTCTGAGCAAGATCAGAATGAAGATCAGAGTGATTCTTCTGGTGAAGGTGAGAGGTCTCAAACCTCTCGACCTTTGACTCGTGCATTCGTAAAACCACGACTGCTATTTCCCGCTCAAAAGATGATCGAGGAGGATGACGAGGAGGCCTTGACTGATATTGAGGATATGCATCTTGGTGAGGCGGCACCGCAGACCCCCAGGAAACCCCAGTCAATATCCGCAGAGACGCCTGAGGCACCACGATACGCACCCGTCTCGCCTCCCGATACCAGACGCACAACTCGCTCCACGAACAAGCTGTGCGACACACCCATGAAGATTACTGGCCGCAAGAGTCCATTTGATTCTTGGCCCCGCACGAAAGAGCACAAGAGTCAGTCACCCGTGGCAAAAAGACCTGGAGAGAATCTTGCTTCTGCGACTACGAAGCGAACACGCGCTTGATTGTTCTAGCAGTGTGCGGGGGTTGTTTCATTCCTTATTCGTTTCTGGTAGATATGGCTTGGAGAGTCTTCAGTAATTAACGTTTTGTCCCGTTTTTCGGTATGGGTCTATTCAAGAACCGATGATTGGGGACGGGAGTTATACTAGTCGGATTCGCAGGTCTGGACTTTGGACATGTTTCTCTTGTTCATCCGCGGCCCGCAATTGGAAAGGCTTTTCTATTTCTCTCCCGTTTCTTGTTTCATTTTATGGTTGCTTTGGTAACGGCGTTCAAAGCGGATGAGAGCGAGTATGTGTCCAGAATGCTCATTGCGGACGAAGGTATCATGTTATATATATGACTTTACAGAATCATGTGGCATTGGGTTTTTTCAAATTAAAACAGAACAATCAAATTTGACAATATCAACCAACATGCTGATGGGTTTCTCTTTTTCACATGCGACTAAAATTTAACTAGATTGTTTCTCCCAGACATAACCATGACGGATGACTGGGAGATTGCCCCCCGGCTGATGAATTGCTTGCCGGACGTCTTGTGATGATTTTTATGGCAGAATCTGTCCCCGCCAGGCCACTGTTGCCCCACGTCAAAAACCCACATGTGAGCAATGCCTGGCACCTCCCCCTGCCCACCCACCCTGCACCTTTCGAATCTAGATTTTGCGATTTTCCCAGGTTGTTGATGCACGAGTTCGGTCAGTGCACTGGTTACATATTTTCCGATTCACTAAGCTCTTTTCGTATTCGGTCATTGGGAAGCTTGTGGTCCTTCGCGTTACAAAATTCCGCTTCAGTAACCGCGATCTGGGAAGATGCATATCCTGGTCACCAACGACGACGGACCTCCGTCCTCGCAATCGTCGCCGTACGTTCATTGTTTGGTGAAACATCTCCAAGCTGCTGGACACATAGTCTCTGTCTGTCTGCCTCACACCCAGAGGTCTTGGATTGGCAAAGCTCACATGATTGGGCAAACACTCAAGCCGCTCTATTACACTCCCTCCGCAAACATCCATGGCCAAGACACCGAGGGCTCGACACACCATCTCCCCTCGACATCAGCCCATGCCGATGAATGGGTCCTCATTGACGGCACTCCAGCATCATGTGTGCAGATTGGACTGTACCATTACTTTCAAGACAAAGGTCCCATTGATCTTGTTGTCAGTGGTCCAAACTACGGACGCAACACCACGTCCGTCTTTGCTCTGAGCTCCGGAACCTTGGGTGCGGCATTGGAGGCTGCTGTATGCAGGAGAAAGTCCATTGCCTTGAGCTTTGCCTTCTTCACAAGAAACCATGACCCTGTCATCATCGAAGCGGCCTGCCGACACAGTGTCCGTGTCATCGAAGCCCTGTACAAGCAGTGGCCCACGGATGAAAGCGCCGACTTGTTCAGTGTCAATGTCCCTCTTGTGGAGGGTGTTGAGGAGCACAAGACACTCTGGGCCGATATGCTGCAGAACTATTGGAAAGAAGGAAGCTGCTTCGAGGAGATTGAGGGCAATGCCGGCGATCCGGACGAGGAAGAGGAACGTATCCGGGCAGGCGAGGTGGACAACGGCGCCAGAGCAGAAGCAAGCAGTGACCGCAAGCATAAACATTTCAAGTGGGCTCCGAGATTAACGGACGTGTACAAGAGTGTTGAGCTCTCGGATCCCGGAAATGACGGCCGTATTGTGCGCGAAGGAAATACTTGGTATGGAAGTCCTGCCCGCTCCCGTGATCAGCGATGGGCACTCTTTCTACAACTCTCAACTCGTGGTTGCTAACTATACTTCTTCTAGTATCACACCCCTCAAGGCCAACTTTGCCATTTCACATGCTGACCGTGCCGGTAAAGAATTCGAGTTGTAAGTGATTCGACCCGTTTAGATCTTGATACGTGCCTGCGTACTTTTCTCGCTATGCTTGGACAAGTCTAGCTCGTATGTATATAGTGAAAGATGAGCTACGAAAGAGGCCAACCTTTGATCATGCACCTTACGCTGCTTCTTGCATAGGCTGGGTTTCATAGATGATGCCGGACAGTGTTTTCTTACCATGGTTTCTACATTCTAGTGCCACTCGCTCAGAAAGCGTTGTGCCGCCATCAGCAGAAGCTGCATCAGTTTGCCATCAACCCGTTCAGCAGGCGCAAGAATCCAGTCCCGTCTTCCAAGCCATTGTGGCCTACGAGGATCCATACGTCCAGCCCCTCATAGTCTCTGCTCTGAATGCCGTGTTTCCACACCAGCTTGTGAGGCTCGTTACGGACCTGCCACCTTCGGATTCCACCTTCTCTACCTCTAAGCTGCTCTCATCTCCGGATTCCAAAGTCCTACAGATAGTGCCGTACGAATCCATCGACTTTGAATTCGCAGCGGGGAATCCAAGCACCTGCCTCATCAACAGCTACATGATTCGAAAAGCTCTTATACGAAAACACTACCTATCTACCACCGTCGACCACTGGGTGGCCAAGAACCCGGCGTCCCCCTTGAAAACACACGTCAAGCGAAGCGAATCCTTCGAGGTAGACTATGCAGAGTTCCTGGACGATGCACTTGTCGAGGCCTTTGATCTTCGAGAGAGCATGGATCGCAATGCCCAAGTGGATGAAGATGAGCCGTCCAAGAAAGAGTGGTGGATATTGAAGCCCGGCATGAGTGATCGCGGGCAAGGGGTCCGTCTTTTCAGCACCATGGAGGAACTGCAAGATATATTCGACGGATGGGAAGCCGACCGCCCCGATAGCGACGACGAAGATGAAGTCGACCGAACCACGTCCGACGCACAGGGCCAGGGCGACTACATCACCACCTCGCACCTCCGCCACTTTGTCGCCCAGCCTTACATCCACCCCCCCCTTCTCCTCCCAGACACGGACAATCGCAAGTTCCACATTCGCACCTACGTCCTCTGCACGGGGAGTCTCAAGGTCCACGTCTACCGCCACATGCTAGCCCTATTCGCCGCCAAACCCTACACCGCCCCCTGGGAAGCCCCCGACGACATTGAATCCTTCCTCACAAACACCTGTCTGCAGGACTCGCCCAACGAGACATCAGTCAGATCATTCTGGAGCCTGCCTCTCCCCGATGAACACCTGTCGCGGATCTTCGAGCAAATCTGCAATGTGACAGGGGAGATATTCGAAGCAGCGGCGAGAGCAATGCCCGTTCATTTCCAGACACTACCGAATGCGTTCGAGGTATTCGGATTGGACTTTATGGTCGGCGGCAGCGGCGAAACATGGCTGTTGGAGGTGAATGCCTTTCCGGACTTTAAGCAGACAGGAGGGGACTTGAGTGAGATCGTGGAAGGCTTTTGGAGGGCGGTCATGAAGAGGGGTGTCGCGAGATTCTTTGGCGTTGAAGTGGAGGATAGGGAGGGTGCCATGGTTGCCGTGAGAGAGATTGATCTGGGTAGGCGATGAACAAGGGACTGAACGCTTCATCATCTGAGAGGGACGAAGTATCTGGAGGAAATCAGGAGTTGACGTCTTTAACCGACGTAGATGGGTTCAGAGGGTGGCACTCGCCTCGTGATTGAGCAAGACAACTTCCCACTGCCACGTGATCTGGTCTTGAACTCGGATGTTCTCTTCGTGTGATTCTGTCGTTGGAAATCCGAAGGAAGACATGCTTTGGGGACGGAGCTCGTCGATAGGAGAGACACAACGATGATGCATGTTTTTCCTATTGTGCAGTTCCCACCAACTCCAATAGTCAAAACTGCAGGAACACAGTGCGCAGCAACACAATGATGCGTTAAGATCTACCAGCATACAGTACATTCATGACCACAAAGTTTCGTATACGAACAAGAAGCAACGGGCATCAACGTCAATTGACACGCAAGCAATGGATTCTTGGCAGTGGCTTAGGACAAACTGCGCCGATCCGTAGACTACGGTGGCCTTGGTGTAAGATGATGGTGAGAGACATCAAACGAGGCAGTGCCTTGCAGATGATATGCAAGACTTTGGTATCACGAGACGTTGTAGCCGTACGGGAGAACGTGTCGCATTTCTCGTGCACGGTACGACATGGGTACCGTGACACGTTATTATGCCGAGAGTGGGAAGGCATTGCAGAAACACGAATGGGAGGAAGTCAAGAAGGAGCGCTCGGTTTTCAACATGGCCTTTCCCCGCTCACGAACAAGAATACGTACGGAAAGGCGTCGTTCCCCGCCACGGGACTTGTATGTACAGCGTACAACGGAAATGTACACGTAAATGTACACGTAAATGTCGGGCGCGGCTACACCTTCGCAAGCCAAATTTCACGAAGCGGATTCGTTTGTAGACTTATTCTGCTGCGCAATGAGAGCCGTCGCAAAATTTTGCACAGCCTCGTAGGGTGGTTCCTCTCCTTTCCAGATTTATTTTTCCATCATTTTCGAGGGGGTTGCAGGCTTGCTTACCCGTCGTGGAGGGATGGTCAAATACTTTTTGCCTCAGCGAGGCCAGCCGAGTGTATGCGGCCCGTCCATGCCTACTTGTAGCTGTAGCTTCCTCTGCGTGCCTGATCAGTGAAGCGGAAACGGAGAAGTCGCGCAAACCATAAGTATCACTGGTAATAAGTCGCATCCAGATTCGATTGAGGCTGAGCATTTCGAAATGGCCGGAAAAGGAAAGAGGAAACATGTTGAGGCTTCACCCATGTTTCTTCGATGGCGTGTGATTGTGTGACTGATTGGTGGAGACTTGTCCGCGTAGAAGCTGTCTACTCCGTATTACATGGGACGGGACAAAAGTGCTGTTTGGGCAGGCGCATCTGGCGGCTGGGGCTTTGGCGTTGGGGCCGTCGGTGGCCCTCGCTACGAGCTTAAGGGGATTAAGGTGTGCTGGGCTGCTGGGGTCTCTGGGTTGCAAAAAATGCCCGCCCGAGCAGGGTACCGCAACAACAAGTTAACTTGTCAGTACTTTCATTGTTAGTGGCGACCTCTGGCGTCTCCATGCGCTGGCAAGTCATTTTCATGGCTTCTGACTCGATCGAATGCGCCGAAGAAGCCACCTATTACGGCACCTTCCAAGCGACTAATGTACGTCGCAGCAGGTATGGATGAACTGAAAGACAGTGGCTTGGTAGGGCCCAGTCCACGGAATCACAACAAAGGATCACAACAAAGGGATCGCCGAAATGTGTCAGCTAGCAATGATGGATTTCATGACGTCCCAGGACCTCGGCCACACAACGGCCGCGAGTAAGGACAATAGTTGATTGCCGAACCATTTCGATTTCGCAGCGAGATGCCAAGAGCTTTGTCGGTCGAGAATCAATCTTGTGTGGTGGCATTGGTTACCTCACGATAGCTCAGCCTCTTTACCATTGCGTACCACTGATTGTTTTTTCGGAGGCAAGCTTCACCACAGCTTGGATCGATTTGGTCGGGACTCGGGAGACTAGACTAAGTAGTTCTGTTGTTCACTGGCACCGACTGCACGGAGCTTCAGGTGCTGATCCTCATGCTGCTTCATCATGCGTCAGAACAGTTGATGATGCGCTCAGTCAGGCACTCAGTCAGGCACTCAGTCAGGCACTCAGTTACAGTCAGTCGGGCTTCGAGAATTCTTACCAGGGTACTTCTATCAAAAAAGAAAGGGATTTCTTGGAATGGGCTGGACAGCCACAGCCACAGCGTACTAGGTAGGTGGCTTGATTCGGCTGGCACCTCAATGTTCACCGCGCGTGCTTGTCCTCCCTCCGCTGTCATGTTTGTCGCCCAAATGTTTTTGGGGCTTTGAACTGTGTACATAGATGCGCATGCATGAGTGGGAAGTGGCTTCAGCGTGAAATGCTCGTGATAGGTGGTAGGACAGCGACCCCCTGGCTCTACCGTGCTGCCACTGGCTGTCAGGTCTTTGATGTTATTCATTTGCTGGGTACGGAGAAAGGGCGACTCGAATTATAAGAACGGAGCGAAGTCTTTCGATTAGAAGCGTGCTCTGGAAGGGCCCGGCGGGAAAGTCCTCGTTCATGCTGAGCCATCCATCCATCAATCAGCCGATGGCGGAATGGACAGAATCTCTCTGAGAGTTCGTCAACAAGCCTGTGTACCCTCTCCAGTTGCCAGACAGCCAGAAAAGACCAGGGTGGTGACCCCACCGCGGCCACTTTAGCCCCACCCAACTAGAAGTATCATTTACTTTGCACTGCCTCAATCAACTTTGGTAGCAGGCCTGCAGTTCCGGCATTCTAGCCATTCCACCAGTTTTGACTTTACACCTCACTACACTCCTTCAACTCTTGTTCAGTTCCTTGTTCCTCTTCTGTTTGGCGATACATCATGCCCCGCATCCTGCCTTAAACTCTTCTGACTACATAGTCAATAGTCTTCTTTGCCTTCGAAAGTCCGTGACGTGCGGCCCATATTCTGCAATTCTATCATTTTCCACGCCATTTCACATTCTGCCTTCGACACACGATCCACGATCCACGGTCCACGGTCCACGGTCCACGAGTCCGTTCCCATCACCTTGCGTCGAAAAATTTCGCCACACTAAGTACCCTATGGCATCAAGAAGAATCGCTTCCACATAGCCTCCACATAGCCTCTACATAGCCTCCCTCTCCTGCCGTCGCGACTCGTCTCCGTTTTACCTGCTGCCTCCCTTGAGGCGGCTGTGTGCTTTCGAGAATGCCAGGAGCCAACGAAACGGAGCAACCTCCACCAGGTCATGCTGGGGGGCGAAGACGGGCGTATGTGCTTTTCGATTTTCGATTTCGCTTAATAATGTGTTGGTTGAGTTTTCTTCTGACCGCTGACCGCTGACTTCTATACCGATAGACCTACCATTAACATCGACACGACTCTCATTGCCTCGAACAACAACGCTGGCAACAACGCTGTCGGGATGTCTCATGATTCACAACAAACCCAGCCCACGATCTCGCCCACCACCCCCCACGACGACACTGTGAGCCCATCTACTGTTGTTGACCAGCCTCTCTTTGGCTTCAGTAGCCAACCACGACAAGAACCCAACGCAGATACTTCCTTTGATAGCCGTGAGAGCAGACCAACCAGCCCTCACAATGTTTCGACTCCCATCATGACGCGTTCGAATGATGGAGGCGTGGGTTTCTTGTCTGTGCCCAACAATATGCGAGAAAGGCAGAATTCTGTGGACTCGGATGAAGCCGCCCGGTCAGTCATGTCGCACGGAGAGACCACAGTAGTTGCATCAAGCTACACGCAAACCGACAAACTCAAGGCTGGAGGCAACGAAAAGGTCATGAAAGATCAGAAAGCCCTGACTCCCGATACCGGTACCGAAAAGGACTTCGAAGTCGAAAATAACCCCTTTGCCTTCACTCCCGGTCAGCTGAACAAGATGTTCAACCCCAAGAGCTTACCCGCTTTCTTTGCTTTGGGGGGACTGCGAGGTCTCGAGAAGGGTTTACGATCCAACCGCAAATCGGGGCTGAGCAATGATGAGACCCATTTAGACGGAGAAGTCTCGTTCGAAGAAGCAACCGCCCAAGACGAAAAGTCAATTACAGAGGGTTCCAACGGCGGAGCAGTGGCCAAGATAACATCGCATAAATCACCAGGAAATGATGCCTTTGCCGACCGTTATCGGGTGTTCCGCGACAACCGTCTGCCGGTCAAGAAAGGAAAGAGTCTACTTCAACTCATGTGGATCACCTATAACGACAAAGTGTTGATTTTGTTGTCCATTGCTGCAGTCATCAGTCTGGCTGTTGGTCTCTATCAAACACTAGGCGGAGAGCACAAGAATGGCGAGGCCAAGGTTGAATGGGTTGAAGGTGTAGCCATTGTTGCTGCTATCGCCATCGTCGTCATTGTCGGGTCGTTGAATGACTATTCCAAGGAACGCCAATTTTCAAGACTCAACAAGAAGAAGCAGGATCGGAATGTGAAAGTAATTCGCTCCGGTAAGACGATCGAGATTTCGGTCTTTGACATAATGGTTGGTGATGTTGTTCACCTCGAACCCGGTGACCTGGTTCCGGTTGATGGTGTTCTCATAGACGGCTTCAATGTCAAGTGTGATGAATCTCAGACCACCGGCGAGTCTGACATCATTCGCAAACGGCCATCTGACGAGGTCTACTCTGCTATCCAGAACCACCAAAGCCTGAAAAAGATGGACCCGTTCATCCAGTCTGGCTCGCGAATCATGGAGGGCGTGGGCACATATATGGCCACCTCTACTGGCGTCTTCTCGTCCTACGGAAAAACTCTCATGGCTCTCAATGAAGACCCAGAGATGACCCCGCTGCAAGCTAAGCTCAATGTCATCGCTACATATATTGCCAAGCTGGGCGGTGCCGCTGGTCTTTTACTTTTCCTTGTTCTCTTCATTGAGTTCCTTGTGAAGCTGCCCAAGTTTGATGACACTGTCACGCCTGCGCAAAAGGGACAGAGGTTCTTGGAAATATTCATTGTTGTTGTCACCATCATTGTCGTGGCTGTGCCCGAGGGACTACCTCTTGCTGTCACTTTGGCTCTTGCCTTTGCCACCACCCGTATGCTCAAAGATGCCAACTTGGTCCGTCACCTCAAGGCTTGTGAGGTCATGGGCAATGCCACGACTATTTGTTCTGACAAGACTGGTACTTTGACACAAAACAAGATGCAAGTCGTGGCCGGCACTATTGGTCTAGATCATCGCTTCGGCCACGCCCGCCAGGGCTCTGATTCTGAGACGGAAGACAACGAAGGCTCGTCTGATGACATCCCCGAGGTATCACCTGGCGAGTTGATCACGTCGCTCAGTGAACCTGTCAAGGACCTGCTTCTAAAATCCATTGCTCTCAATTCCACGGCCTTCGAAGGTGAAGTAGATGGCGAGAAGACTTTCATCGGCTCCAAGACTGAATCTGCTCTTCTACTCTTTGCACAGGCACATCTGGCCATGGGTCCTGTCAGCGAGGAACGCGATAACGCCACTACTTTACAGATCATCCCGTTCGACTCTGGTCGCAAATGCATGGGTATCGTCATTCAGCTCCCCAAGGGTGGTGCCAGACTTCTCGTCAAGGGTGCTTCTGAGATCCTGCTCGGCAAATGTACGCAGATGCTGAGCGACCCTTCTGTTGACGATTCTGTTGCGCCTCTGACAAAGCACAAGGCCCAGACAATCAGCAGACTGATTGAAACGTATGCCACCCGCTCGCTGCGTACCATCGGCATTTGCTACAAAGACTTCGACGCGTGGCCGCCGAAGACTGCTCGCCGAGGAGACGGCGGTGGCAACGACATCGAGTTTGAAGACTTGTTTCGGGAGATGACTTTCATCGGCATGGTTGGCATTCAGGATCCTCTTCGTGATGGAGTCTACGACTCTGTCAAGCTTTGCCAAAAGGCTGGTGTTGTCGTTCGCATGGTTACGGGTGACAACAAACTCACTGCTCAGGCCATTGCAAAGGAATGCGGCATCCTCCAGCCTGACAGCATCGTCATGGAAGGGCCCGATTTCCGCAACCTCAGTAAACGTGAACAGGAGAGAATTATTCCCAGACTTCACGTGCTGGCTCGATCTAGCCCTGAGGATAAACGCATTCTGGTTAAGAGGCTCAAGGACAAGGGCGAAACAGTTGCAGTGACTGGAGACGGTACCAACGACGCGCCAGCGCTGAAGATGGCCGATGTCGGATTTTCCATGGGCATCACTGGCACTGAAGTTGCCAAGGAAGCTTCCGCTATTATTCTTATGGATGATAACTTTGCCAGCATTGTCAAGGCCCTCAAGTGGGGGCGTGCTGTGAACGATGCCGTCAAGCGATTCCTGCAGTTTCAGCTCACCGTCAACATCACCGCTGTCGTCTTGACTTTTGTGACGGCCGTTTCCAGCGACAAACAAAGTTCCGTCTTGACTGCCGTCCAGTTGCTCTGGGTGAACCTCATCATGGATACCCTTGCTGCACTAGCTCTCGCCACCGATCCTCCTCAGGACAGCGTTCTAGACAGGAAGCCTGAGCCAAAGGGCTCATCCATCATTTCCATTACGATGTGGAAGATGATCCTGGGCCAAGCCCTTTATCAACTCGCCATCACGTTCCTCCTCTACTACGGAAGTCCCAAAGGAATCCTGCCACTTCCCGGACCCGACGATATTCCCGAGCCCGATCAAATCAACACATTGGTCTTCAACACGTTCGTGTGGATGCAGATTTTCAATCAGTGGAAGTAAGTTTTCACCAGTCCCGGACCAGGTAAAGCCTTGGGCTGTTAATTTCGAGTAACACTGACATGGCCTCGCAGCAACCGTCGTTTGGACAACAAGTTCAACATCTTTGAGGGTATCAGCCAGAATTGGTTCTTCATCGGTATCAGCATCATCATGTGTGGTGGACAGGTTCTCATCATCTTCGTGGGTGGGGCTGCTTTCCAGATTGCCGATCCACCTTCAGACCCGGCCATACACGGCACTTTGTGGGCGATTGCCCTCGTCCTCGGTTTCATCTCCGTCCCTGTCGGTATCATCATCCGCCTGGTCCCCGACTGGATCATTTTGGCAATGGTGCCAAACTTTATAAAGAACCGAAGCCATGGTGTTCCCGGCTTGACAGTGTCGGATGAGGAAATGAATATGTATCCTGAACCACTGGCGGATGTACGAGACGAACTCAATTTCCTCAGGCGAATGAAGGGAGGTCGCTTGAACAACCTGAAGTTTGCCATCCAGCACCCCAAGGAGACAATCATGCAGCGATCCCGAAGCCCTTCACACTCACGATCTAATTCTGTGCACGCGCCGCAAACGCCGACACGAGAGGACAGCTTCGGATCACCATCTGCAACGCCTGATTCGCGTGCCAGACCAAAGTCTAACCGATCTCGATCCAACTCGGCATTGGGCGCACCGACCGTCATGGCGGGTATAGTTGCGGCTGGTATTGCAGCGGGTTGGCAACCCAGAGGGCGGCCATCGGCCGAGGAGAGGTCAGACGGGGGCAATGTGGAGGAAAGGCGAGACGAGGCGGCTGATAAGCAAGGCGAATCGTCACGCAAAACGGAGTAGAGAAAGACATTAGTAAAGCTGAGTGGAATCAGTTGGTTCTTTTCTACCCTTTTCATCCATCGTTTTTTTTTTTGATTTCCTTTTCTGCCTCTTTTTTTTTTAAAAAAAAAAAAATCTCACTCTGATGGGGCGCTTGTAACATAGGAAATTGGCACTGCTCCTTCGGACCTTGGGAAGCAATCCACATTCACTGCTCAAGGGGTTATTTTCATCATTTTCGAAGTCCAAATTTTAGAAAACTGTGTATATTGCCGTTTTCTCATTTCAATTATATCCATAGAAGATCAAATGATATTGCCATGAAAGTAACATGGACTTGCAAGACTTGTGGCTGTGGGATGAATCTGTGGGTTTCACAACGTTCATGGACGCATGTGTCTGGTGAATGTTGGTTGTTGTTATCGGTTGTTTTCGGCCAGTGGGATTGACAGACTCTTGCCAACACGTGGGCGATGGATTAGCTGCAACTGCAAGCTCAGATGGACTTACTGATTGTTCCAATGGACGGACCCTTTAAAGTTTTATGTTGATACATTCATTGACAGATGGGCCGGGGCAACCCGTCTTCGAGGTGAAGTGGTGAAGTGCCTGCATTTGTCACGCCAGCCCACACACAGCCCCTTCCCGAATCCCCCCTTCCCTCTCCTCCATCCCAATGCCATGCCATGCCCAACCCGCCCCTCCCACCACATCATATCCAAAACTGAGACAGCAAGCGAAGAACAAGCCACTTGTGACTTCCGTGTTGGGTCTTTGTCGAAAACAAGCCTGGTGTTCTGTTCAAGGCCGGCATGTTTCGGTTGTACACGGTGTTGCTTTCGTGTGTTGGAGCAAACCAGAACCTGTCTGTCTGTTGTCGACAAGGTGTGCAAAAGTCGACTAACTGACTAGTCAGTCAAGTCGGTCAAGTCGTTTATTAGCTACTCGAGTACTTGTCGCTTTTTTGCCTTTTTTTTTACGTCGCCCGCCACGGCGCCCCAGCTTTGCATTATTGCTTCCGTCTCCTCTCCTCTCTCCTCGCCCTGTCTTCCTCTTCCCCAAACCTTAACCTTGGCTCATTCCTCACTATTCTCCTTCCTTTTCCCATCTCATTCCCCTGGATCGGATACAAGGAACCTCTATTCCACCAATTCTCTTCCTTCTCCTGTTTAGCGCCACGCCCTTCCCCCCTTTTGGCCCTGTCTATCAGAGGAAAACTGTCTAGACTCGTTTTTCAGTGTGCTTGTTTACACGCAGCCCCATCGTCGCCCATCGTCGCCCATCGTCGCCCATCGTCACTTATCGTCACTTATCGTCACTCATCGTCACTTATCGTCACTCATCGTCACTCATCTTCCTCTTCGTCACTCATCGTCACTCATCGTCACTCATCGTCACCCATCTTCCTCTTCGTCAGACAACTCGTAGTTTCCACTTTCTTCTTCTTCTTTGTTGCCCTCTCTTTCTCAACTTGATGGCATTTTCGTGCTTGCAACCTTTTTGGGAGGCCTTGTCGCATCAGTAAAGTTAGCATAAAGCCAACAACCTCCTTTGTCAGTAACACCACGGCGTCGACTCCTCAGATGATCATGAAGCGTCCTACGACAAAGGGTGTTAGTCTTACGCGGCAAAAGGTAAAGTCGGACGCGTTGGAGAAATTACCCGACGATGCTAGCAGCGATGATGTCGAAACTGCTGCCGTCAACGTGTCGTTGGCAGAGCTGGAAGATAGAGTGGCCGATGTACGCGATTCATGGGAGACGGATTCTCTTTTCGAAGATGCTTTTGAGGAGCTGAGCAAGGAGAAGGTGGAGATGGATGAAAGTGAGCCCCCCCCCCCTCCCCCTCCCCCTTCGTTGGATCTAGTTTTGGAAACTTCAACTTGTTTCTGAAATGCGAATGGAAACTGACATGATAGTAGCATCAGAAATTTGTATACCCGAGGAGGCCAGCAGACTTCGTCGGGAGCTCCGGGACCAAGGCCCTGCCATTTTCTGCCAACGCACCGTGGATTGCGGGCGCTACACGGCCAAGAAGCTTCTCACGGCCTTTGCCATCAAGCCGCCGGCTTTCCTCGAGGGCCAGCCCGACGAGGCCTACTTCGACCTGTTGTCGCTCGCCATCTCCCGGGAGCTCTCCAAGCGCATCAAGCTGGCCACGCACAACACGGTAGACGACGCAGTGCGGCTCATCGCCAAGTGCAGCAACATCATTGTCATCACGGGCGCCGGCATCTCCACGTCGCTCGGCATCCCCGACTTCCGTTCCAAAGGCACGGGTCTGTATTCCAAGCTGGAGCACCTGGGCCTCAGCGACCCCCAGGAGGTCTTTGACATCGACGTCTTCAAGCAGGACCCGGCCATCTTCTACTCGGTCGCCAAGGACATCGTCCCCGCCACCGACCGCTACACACCAACCCACAAGTTCATCGCCATGCTGCACCAGCGCGGCAAGCTGCTCACCAACTACTCCCAGAACATTGACAACCTCGAGATCAAGGCCGGCCTGCCCAAGAGCAAGCTGATCCAGTGCCACGGCTCCTTCGGCACCGCCACCTGCCTCCGGTGCAGCTACCAGATCGACGGCGAGACCATCTTCCCCGACATCAAGGCCGGCAACATCCCGCGGTGTCCGCGCTGCATCCAGTCGCTCCGCGTCAACAATGGCTCCATCAAGAGGAAGCGCTCCGCCGGGGCGGACAACACCAAGCGCCGGCGCCAGCAGCAGCAGAAGCAGCAGAAGCAGCAGAAGCAGCAGCGATGGTCTGCCCACGACGACAGCTCCGACGACGACGACGACGACAACTCCGACTTGGACATCCCCCAGGCGGGCGTCATGAAGCCCGACATCACCTTCTTCGGCGAGGCCCTCCCCGACGAGTTCTCAAGGCGTCTCACCGAACACGACCGCGACAGGGTCGACCTCGTCATCGTCATCGGCACCTCCCTCAAAGTCACGCCCGTCTCCGAAATCGTAAGCTGGCTGCCCTCGCACGTGCCCCAAATCTACATCTCCCGCGAGGCCGTCAACCACATCAACTTCGACATCGACCTCCTCGGCGACTGCGACACCGTCGTCACAGAGCTGTGTCGCCGCCTCAACTGGCCGTTTGTTCACGAAATGGTCCCTGCCAACCCGGTCATTCGCGTGAGCACCGAGCCGGGCTACACGAGCAGACACTTGTTCGAGACATGCACCACGTCAGATACTCTAGAAAACAGTCTTGGCTCAACTAAATAGCGCGACCTCGCATTTTTCATGTCATCATGTCCTGTGAAACCCACACACACACACACACACACACTCTCTCTCTCTCTCTCTTTTTTTTTTTTTTAACTTGACGACCCCATCGTTTCATGAATCCTCTCATACCACATGATCATGGCCTAGAATGGATACATCTACATTACTCATATTAATACCTCTTGTTCAACTTCTCATCCCAAGGCACAGCCAGGTCTTCCCTTTTCTACAGGCGTTGCATGGTATACATACACAGACTAGACGTGCTAGTTCCATCCGCGGCAGCATGTATAAATTGATTCTCCCCCTTTTTTTGCTTCACCTCTTCTTTGTATAATGTCCGGACGAGCAATCTCTTTGCATTGCCTTGCCTCTTTCTTTTGGAATTGTCTAGAACCTGGGAGGGACGGGGCGTGAGCGGAAGGGACCGCAGACGCTGTGTCGGGATAAGTTCGCACATGGACTGTGTTATGAATCGCAATTTGTTCTTGTTTTCCACTCATAGTCAATATCGTGTCATTCACCATTTCAGGCTCTCATTTTTCACGTGTTTGAATTGAAGTGTCATTCAGAGGATTCAGAAGAGGTCCAAAATTCTCGACGTGTGATGGATGCATCATGCGTCTTGTCCCTTTGATCAATGCTGGCCAGAGGCTTTACATTCGCTGCAATGTTTTGAAGAATCTCCGCGTCCACTTC
This sequence comes from Epichloe elymi, assembly GCA_023658475.1. Taxonomy (NCBI): domain Eukaryota; kingdom Fungi; phylum Ascomycota; class Sordariomycetes; order Hypocreales; family Clavicipitaceae; genus Epichloe; species Epichloe elymi. Next base: position 1,397,789 of record CP098278.1, on the reverse strand, counting down.
GAGATTGCCCCCTAGATCAGACTCTCGTACTGATCTAGCCCCGATTTTTGCTGCCCCGCGGTTGTCCCCGGGGCTTTCACGCTGCCCAGGGCAGACAAATTTGCCTGGGAGTGCGTGGGCGGCGGCTTGATGCCGAAACCAAAACTAGTGCTGGGTGATGAGGTGCTGCCCGGTGGAGGTGGGATCGAAAAGGACGGGTTCCTCGACGAGGCACCGCCTCCCAGGGGTGGCCGGCCCTGGCCCTGGCCCTGGCCCTGGCCAAGCGTCATGTTGGGCATGGCGCTGTTCATCCCGCCCAGGCTGGAGCCCGCAGCGGTGGGTGTGTGGCTGGAATGGCTTGTGTAGTTTGGCGAGGGCGAGGAAGACGAGGACGCCCACGGGTTAGGCGTTGTCGCTGCAGTGGCGGGCCAGTTGACCGACGAAGAGGGTTGCTGTGCGGGTGGTGGACGGAAAGCGGGTGCCGATGGCGACGCCGTGGGTTGCAGCGGCTGACTGTACTGCGTTGATGATGGCGCAAGGGTGCCGAAGCGAGCTAGGTCCGGCGTGTCGGCTCGGAAACCAGGCTGGTTGCCCATGGTCGGTTTCGACCTTGTCGTAGGACTGGTCGGGACGTGCGTGGACCATGAGAAGGAGGGTGTCTTGGGGGTGCTGGATGTGGATTTGACTGCGGACATGACGGACGGTGTTTCGTCCCAGCCAGAGAAGCCATTGTTGTTAGTGCTTCTTGAGGATGATGCCGAAATACCCCCTTTGCCCTTGACCAACGCTTCAAAGTCATCTTCGTTGCCGCCGGTGCCGTTGCCGCCATCAAAGGCGGTCCCAGTGACGCCACCAAAGGCGAGAAAGTCCTCGTTGGGGCCGGCCTTTCCTGCGTTGGCTGAGCCCGAGAGCTCTTGTAGCTTCTTGGTCTGTTCGTCTTCGACTCTTCGCGAGAGATTCTTGATTAGCTGCATGAACGTTTGGAACTGCCTCAAGTCAAGCAAGGGCCCCAGGCTCATGCTCCACAGGATGGGCAGGATATCCATGGCGACAAAGTCAGCGTCGGCTGTTTCGCCAACCATCCGGAGGACGTTGAGGGCAGCCAACATGACGGCAGGCTCCTTTGTCTTGATGGCTTTAACTAGAGGTACAACCTTCTCCTGCATGGTGTATTTGTCCAATGCGCTCGATGAAGACGTCTTCTTTTTATTCTCGACGAGTCCATTGAGCCCGTCGTCGGTAGCTGCGTCGGTTGAGCCGCCGCAGAGAATCACAAACGCTTGCAGGCCGCGCACCTTGATGGCCAGGCTGCTGGTCCTACTGAATACGGTGGCTACCACGGGGAAGAGCTCATTCTTGATGGTGGTGAAGTCAAGAACGGGGAGCACAGACGGCAACGTTCGTAATGCCACGTCCACTATGGAGTGCGTGGGACACTCAACAGCGGCCAGGATGACGGGCAGAATATCTAATTGAATGGGTCAGAGGGACACGGAACAGCTTGTGTGATCTTTTTGACAAAAGGACGGAAAAACACTGACCATCCTTGAACTCCTTTCCCGTGGAGTTGTCCGCGGCCAGGGAGAGGTTCTCGAGGAACACCATCAACCCAGCATCTCTAGCTGGGTCTTTCTCCTGGCTTTGTTTTGCGTTCACTACAAAAAAGTCTTTCAGCGCTGGGCGGACCTTTTCTCCGAAAGCCCTCCGAGCCGATGGTAGTAGTTCAACAATCTTGAAGATATTTTGAAGAATCAGAGATAACAAGTCTCTATCTTTGAGCTCATCCAACAAGGCCGGTAGGATCTTCTTTTCCATGATAGATTTGGGGAACGAAGGGAGCACTTTGTGTAGCCCTCGCATAAATTGCGACTTCTCGTTGGGTGTTTTGGCTGGGAAGGAATCCAGGAATCGTATAGTCGAAACTAAAATGTTGTCGAAGTATTCGCTTTCTTGAAACTCACGGGCACTCATGCGCTGAGCTGGTCTCCTGGTGATCAGTCTCGGCAATACGTGGTGTAATAGATCCTTGGGGAGAGGTCGGGATGATAGAAACCCGTTCGATGAGGACGGCACAGTAGATGATGAAGAGAAAAGCCTCTTGTACGATGACAAGCTGCCGTGGCATTCGAGAGGTGACTTATGCGGCGAGTTGTACAGTGCGATTGCTAATAAACCGAGGGAGAACATGTCTGCTGCCGCCGTCAAGTTACTGTCCATGACGAAGTCTGGTGATGTGAAGTCGAGATTCAATTGGACGAGCTTGGGCAATCGAGGGTCCATGTTTAGTACTTCTCCCAAGCTTATGCCTTGAATTGAGGTGGGCTTGGTCGAGCCATCAGCTGGAGTACAAAAAGACAACCCGCTCATCTTCCAATCGGACTGGCAATTATGTTAGTACTTCAACTCGAGTCCGGTCCGGTCCATACTTCAAAACACTTGCCTTGGCATTGATAAGCACGGCGTCAGGGGTCAGATTGCCATGAACAAGACCGGCATTTTCGTGCAAGAACTCCAACGCCTTGCTCACTTGTAGCAAGCCCTTTTGAATTTCCAATTCGTCAATCTCGAGCTCCCGCCTTCGCAGCACACCATCCGAATCTTCGGTGACGAATCGGCGCGATCTACCACCAGACCTTTCTTGGTCGTCCTTCTCTTGCAACAAGCTCGACAGCGATGCGGAAACGGCTTCCGTCACGAACTGTAACCCTCCTCCTCGCGTCTCCTCCACGGGCTCAACCAATTCCAAAATCGACGGATGCCGGAGCTTCGCCAGGCTGGAGGCTTCCTTCTTCAAGCGCTCAACCACCTCATCCACACTGCGCCTGAAGCCAGAGGCGCCGGAGCGGCCCAAGGAGTTGCCATGTGATTCCAACGCCTTCCGATCGAAAACGAAGACACTGTAGGCTTTGCCAGTGGACTTCTTCTTGGCATCGTATATCTTCCATGGTCCAGCGGTCGAGGTAGGGTTCGGTGAGACGGAGTAGTTGGCAGTGATGTTTGTGGCAGAGATGGACTTGAGCGCCGAGGAGAACATTGTGCAAGTTTATGGACGGTGCGATTCAGCACCTCGTGATATCATGTCGCCGAGCCGGCAAGCAGGGCAGACGACTCGTCGCAAGAGAGATGGATCAATGCTGGCTGGTTTTCACGAGGCTGCTCATTTCTTGGAGAAAAAAAAGCCAAGGTTGCCTTGGCTCGATTAAGGCGCATCGGGCGGCTCGAGTTGGCGTCCAATGACGCTGGAGCCTCGTTGGCCAGATTGCCGCAGGCTGCTTGCGTTTGGAAACCGGAAAACTGCGACCAAGTCGCTCTCCCTACCCGGTACCTTGATTATTAACAAGTTCCAAAAGTCGACGGCGCTTACCTTCGGCCCTGGTGTCTCCGGTACCGGTATCCGCCCTCCTCTGATGCTCCATAATACCGGCTTCATATTCAAGCTTTCGACTTGGTCCGACACTCAGCATCATCTTCAATTCATCAATCGCCCCTTGCTCGTCGCACGCCTGACCGGTCGAATCCCTCACAGCTGCTCCTCCCTGACCCCCGAACAGTTGCGTTTCGCCAATGTCCAGCATGCGTTCCGCGCGTCTTGCGCGGAGTGCCTTCTGGGCCGCCACCAGGTCCTCGCGGACTTTCCGAGCTGCTCGTCCCCTCCGTTGCTTCAGCATCAAGGCCGAGGCGGCTTCAGATTCCAAACAGAAGGCGCTCGATCCCAGGAAGCTTACCATTACCCAGACGAGCAGTCCCAAGGAGCTGAGCAAACCTGAATCCTTGGTCTTCGGCCAGGAGTTTACTGGTATGTGCGCGTGGTTGTCATCATTGCACCTATGTCATTCAACGAGCTTGGAAATTTATGAAGAAAGAAAAAAAAAAGCTAACAAAGGACCAATCTCACAAGACCACATGCTTGCCATTGAATGGACCCAAGACGATGGCTGGCTCGAGCCAAAAATCACTCCCTACCAGAACCTTTCACTGGACCCTGCCACCTGCGTCTTTCATTATGCCTTTGAATGTTTCGAGGGCATGAAGGCATACAAAGACAAGAACGGCAAGGTCCGACTCTTCCGCCCAGACAAGAACATGGCTCGCTTGAATAGGTCTTCGGCGCGCATCGCACTGCCCACTTTCGAACCAACAAGCTTCATTGAGCTCATCAGCAAGTTCACCAAGCTTGACTCACGGTTCATCCCTGACCAGCGGGGATACTCGCTCTACCTCCGACCAACCATGATTGGTACCCAAAAGACTCTCGGTGTCGGCCCTCCTGGTTCCGCACTCCTCTACGTGATTGCTTCTCCCGTCGGCCCTTATTACCCCACTGGCTTCAAGGCTGTCTCACTAGAAGCTACCGACTACGCTGTGAGGGCCTGGCCCGGCGGCGTTGGTGACAAGAAGCTGGGTGCCAACTATGCCCCGTGCATCGTGCCCCAGCTTCAAGCCGCTAGCCGTGGTTACCAGCAGAATCTCTGGCTCTTTGGTGAGGAAGAATACGTCACCGAGGTTGGTACCATGAACATGTTCGTGGTCATCAAGGACCAGCATACTGGCAAGAAGGAGCTTATTACCGCTCCTCTTGATGGCACTATTCTGGAAGGTGTCACTAGAGACTCTGTCTTGACATTGGCTCGTGAGCGTTTGATCCCAGAGGGATGGAAGGTCACCGAGCGCAAGTATACTATGCGGGAGCTTTACGGAGCTTCCCAGGACGGACGCTTGGTGGAAGCTTTTGGCTCCGGTACTGCTGCCATTGTCAGTCCCATCAGAACGATTGCCTGGAAGGGCAAGCATGTCGATTGTGGCCTGAAGGAGACCGAGGAGTCTGGCGAGACGGCCTTGCGCATCAAGGAATGGATAGAAGCTATTCAGTATGGTGAGGAGGAGCATGAGTGGAGTGTCCGAATCGATTAAGTCGCACGGGCGAGTTTGAATAGAGTACAGGCGCTTGGTGCGAAGGTAGATACAGGCTTGTAAAAATTTCATGCCTAGATGCAGAATGTCGTATTGTCACATTTGCAGTGTTAGGCGCGGCTACCATTCAAGTACCTATACCGTGTACAAATGTTGAATCTTTACATCAGGATGAGTCGGAAATGTATATGCTTCTAATGTGTCGTACGATTGAAGGAGTTTATCTTGGCCCCCAAAAAACCCCCCAGAAAGAAGGCCCAAAAAACATATACATATTGGCACTCGACGCCGTAGTGTAAGCCTCTGCCTCTGCCGCGTCCATCCTCCTCTCTATTCCATAACGTCTCTCATCCACCATGATATGCGCCTCCTAATCCTTCTTCTCCTGGCTGGGATCTGGCAGAATACCCTCGGCTTCTAGCCGCCGGCGGGCTTCCTCGAGAGCCCAAGTAGAAACGCTGTATTTGTCAGCCAACAAGTCCTCAAAGTAGTTCAATCCCCGTCTGCTTCCGCGCAAACCCGACTCGAAAATCGGCGGGGACCTTCTCAGCCCCCTGCCGAGGTCAGTCCCAAACCCATGATTCCCATACAGCATGCCGACCAGGTGGATCCCCATCTCTCGTCCACGCCGCGCAGGAGGGACACGGGCTTCGACGAAATTTCGGATGCGCCAACGGGAGGCCTGACTTACGAAGTGTCAGGCTTGAAGGCCAGAGCAACACCAGCAGCCACCAGACTACCGCAGAAGAGATACATGGGCCACTCCCACCCTTCAGGCTCGGGCTTCTCACCGGGCTTGATGCCCCAGAGCCAGCCGGTGGGAGGCTCGAATTGTGACTCGTTGCCGTGGCCGCCGCCTTGTCGTCGGGTGGATACGGAGAAGGATCTCATGGCGAGGGGTTGGCGGGAGCATCGCACCGCTCTCAGCGGAGCGACGGTATTTCGTATGATGGTCATGATCGAGAAGGGTCCGTATGCGGGGTTTCCGTGGATGCGTCGTGCCTTGATGGTTGGGCTTTCTTTGAAAGACGTTGTTGAGGGTTGGCTTAGATGCGGAGCCCGCTTGTTTCGCTGGAGACGGAGATGCCCCAGTTTCAGTTTGTCTTCAGTCACGTGATTTCTTTGCCAAGGACGGCCCCCCTCTGAGCCGGTGGTGGGTGGGCTTTCGACGTCATTCGCGATTCGGCTTCATGCAGCTCAGTCTGTCCAGTCCGAGTACAGAAAGGATCCAGGGCAAGGGCAACATCGCAAAACTCTTGAGAAATAACGCACGCACCCACGTGCAATTGATCGACCTTGAGGGCATAGCTGCCCCTCGATACGAGGAAGAAAAGGGGCCTCGAATACGAGAGAAGATGATAAATGTATGAGACATCTTCCAGAGAGTGGCATCAGAAGAAGACAGCAGCATCATGAGATTAGACAAAGCAGATGACGAAGTCCCAGCTTCCCTCAATCGGACACCTCTCACCGATCTGTCAAGACTCAAGACCAAATCAAAGTCTTGGACCCGACGTAGCTCCACTATCAGCATCGCCCAGATCAACCAACAATTGCAAGTCCTCTCACACCATGAATTGGGCGCTGATGCGTTCGGCGTATTCGAACTTCGGGATGGCTGATTTGACGCCAACTTTCTGGAGCCCTTCGACAAATACTCGGATGATCTTTTTACCCGAGCCAAATGCACTCTGCCACGAGGGAATGGACACTAGTGTTCGAATCCTATTCAGTTGATACCCAATATATATGCGCCAATTCTAAATACTCTCTTGTATCCATGTGCTTAAATCATACAAGAACAAGGGCACCTGTCCTAAACGTCCATATATGCGCCGTTGGTCATTTCATTCAGAATGTCCCTCGTAACCAATTTCCCTTTCAGTAACGCCTTCTCCCCGATCCTCGCCTTCTTTGGTGATGGACGACGGTTCTCCTTGCCCATGGTATTGAACAATCCCTTTTTGGGCAGCTTCGTGGGTGTTTTTGGTTTGGGTTTTGGTGTCGGGACAGAAGTCATCGGCGTGCTGAGCTCTTCAAAGTGATGACTCTCAATGGCATTCCCCGGTAAGTCATATATCCAATCGCGCTCCTCCATCAAAGATATAAATCGACTGAGCATATTCTCTTTCCCACTATGTTTCAAAGTGTTCATGCTGCCCACAACAAGTAACTTCGTTTTGGCTCGCGTGAAGGCCACGTTTATTCTCCTCCAATCCTTGAGCAAATCCCCAATATTGCATGACTCATTGCTTCGCACAAGACTGAGTACGATGACTTCTTTGTCTCGTCCTTGAAAGCGGTCTGTTGTGTGCATTTCGACTCCAGCAAATCCTTTCAGCTTTTCCTTCAAGAGGAACAACTGAGCTCGATAATGCGTCATCACGCCCACTTCTGACGCTGGGACACCAACTGTGAGCAGACTCTCCACCAGTTGTGATACGATTCGGACTTCTGCTGAATTGACAATTCGCTTTCCTTGGGCTTCTTCTCGAACCATGGGGCTGATAGTATCGGTGTTGATAAATCGAACCCGGGCTTCACTCTCCAGCAGGTCGTATAACCAGCATCGAGATGGACTTGGCCCGGTGCAAAACGATCGTGGGGTTCCTGGGCGAGCCAAAGAGGATGCGTTGTAATGGACTTGGCCGAGCGCGGTCATTTTTGTGATGTGAAGCTTCTTTCTTCGGAGCGATTCAGTGCCACATCGCAGTTTCCCTTCATAGATCAAGGTGTTACTAAGAGTCATGATATCCTCGCACATTCGATATTGGTGCTCAAGATTGACAACAGCTTCGGGGTGGGCATCAGAAAGAAGCTTGAACAAGCTTATATCCAAGCCGCCTTCTCGAGCTTCTTCGTTTCTCACAACCGGGGGCAGCTGGTTATGATCCCCTACAAGGACGAAGGAGCGTGCCAAACGAATTGGCCCAGCACAGATGGGAAGAGTAATCTGTGACGCTTCATCCACGATGCAATAGTCGAATGACCGTTCCAGAAAGACAGAATGGTTGATGCCCAAACAGGTTGTTGCAACGACAGGCGTCCCATGCCAAGCTTCCTTGATCTCTTCGAAGGTCTTCTTCGGTTGTCCCGCGAGGTGGGCAAAGTCTTGAACCTCTGGGTGCACTTTCGCTGGTGCTCCCAAGCGAAGAATTGGAATCTTGTCAGACTTTAATTTGAGCAAGATGTTGTCAACCGCTGTATGAGTGTGCGATGTCAGAAGCACAGTCTTGCCTTGAGAAACCAGCGCCCGGATAATGTGCGCGATTGTTGTTGTCTTGCCAGTACCAGGCATGCCGAGGACCAGAGAATAGTCTTGTGTGCTCATGACTTTCTCAATAGCCCGTCGTTGGTCAATGTTGAGCGTCTCCCCGTCTGTTACTGTGTACTGGGTTGGGGCTGTTTTAAATCTTGGTGGCGCCAGGTCGACAATCAACCGACGTATTTGAGCAGCTGCCGCAACGTCATTTGCCATCATTTGGACGAGGTTGTTTCTGACGGTTGCCATGCCGTTGCTAAACTCGTCTTGATCCAAACGGTAGCGAACAGGTGGCTCCTTGATCTTTCTTTGCGTTTGATCAGGGCTTGCGCCTTTGTGTGCCACGTCCATGATACTGGCAAAGACTTGATTGTCAATTTCATCAAAACCAGGCTGCCTAATTCGTGCATTGTGAAGCCGCCTGTCGACTGCCACGCTGATTCTCTGTTTTCGAACGGCCGTGACGTATCCAATGGCCAAGGCAAAATGTCCTTCTTCGTCAGACACGACTATAGGTTCACCAGTGCTCAATTCCGATTCCAGGAAAGAAAACCCTGGTTGATGATGTCGCTTCACAAAGGTGTAATAGAATCGATTGATGCGGGGGTTGTCTGTATCCTCGGATGCGGATCCCTCTTCAATGATGACATCCGAGAAACATCTGGATCGTTGTTCGCGCTCGACGCTGGTCATGGTCCACAACTCTCGCTTCTGCTTGCGGCTCTCCTTTTCTTCCTTCGTGAGAAGATTCTCCCATCTCACAAAAAATTCCTGGTGAGCTGGAGTCAAATGCTTGACAAGCTCATCAAACTTTTCGTTCATGCCGCTGCTCTCTCCGTCGCCATTATCCGCCAACCGGTGGTAAGTGAAACACGAAGTCTTAGCATAGCACTTGCCACACAAATGTTTACTTTTCAGCATTGGCGGCAGTTGCACACTCCTCTCTCGAACATAGCATGCCAGCTGGTTCCGTTGCAGAATCATATGTCTCAGCTCATGTTGAACAGCAGGAATCCGCATGGTTTTTGATGTTTCCATGTAGTAAAGCACTCCGTAAGCAATGTCAATGTCATATCGGTCGGATAAAAGTAATGTATATAGTGCTGTTTGAGCCATGTGACTGCTGTTTGCATGTTTGCCCGTCTTCACTTCGAATGGGACAGTCAAAGTTCGAGATTGCTTGCCATCGTTCATCGTAACTTCAACGGTGGCATCAATGTTGCCTTTTAACCCGTACATGGGAGACCAGACGTGCTCTTCAACGTCGAGAAGCTTCGTGATGGCCATGTTTGCTTTCTTTCCGTTCCGGTCCTCGACAACAGCGTCAGCTTGTGGTTGTGAGGAAACAAAAGATTTGGCCCAGTAACTCAATTCTGTCATTTTCGATAATAAATGTTCTTTTGCACTGGGCAAGCCGACCTTGATGGTGTACAGATCTTCCACGTGCTTGTCGCATATTCGATCAATCACACTTGCAAGAAAAGTCAAATCCCATTTATTCACCAAGAGTGCTTCTTGGAAGATTTCGTGCAGCATTGTCCCATAGACAAGTGGCGGCGAGGCTTCGCTGGTGGCTTTCACGCGGTCTTGTAACACGGCTCGACGCATACACCCAAAAGAATCAGCCACGACCGTGGATGATATGAGCTGGTCGGGATGTAATATTAAAAGATTATGGGCATCGTCCACAATGCATTGCCCACGAGCCGAAAAAGCTCCAATAACATGAACGTAAGAAGCAGTGTGGGCAGGCGTGTCAAACCAGGCACCTCGAAGATGCACGGTTCTTGTTACTTTGGAACCGTCGGCTTGAATGATAAGGATCTATGAACCGTCAGTATACTTCCAATAACTGGGAAGGGTGAGTCAAACCTTCTCGGGTCGTGTTACTCCATACTTGTCGACGAAATCGCCGTCCAGCACACTTGTTATCAAGTACCGTTGGATCGTTTTTGCTTTCTTTTTGCTCTACCCCTGTTTAGTGAATTGAACACCGAGATGAGCTGGCAATACGTACAGTTTGGGACGATGCGTCGACTTGTCGTACCGATTGCGTTGCGGCCAATTCCACAGCATCAAAGTCAATATCCACATCGAAATCGTCACCAAACTCCGTACCAGGGCTTTCTTCAAGTTTCGTAGCTGGCAAATCCAGGGAGCGTTGCTTTTTGGGAGTTGTTAACCTTGGATTGGGTTTCCGTGATTCTGCAATGTTGTCGAATAAAGAGTCGTCAAAATCGTCAAAGTCTTCGCCCATTTTTTTCATTTCTCTCGGCTTATCATGCTTAACCACTGCGGGAGGTTTCTTCAAGACGCCACTGCCGGCGCTTGGAGTGTTCGTTGGGCCAGTCGCATGTAAACTCGCTTCTAGTTCCATGAATGCATCATCGTCGAACTCGTCGTCACCGTAGTCAGATGATGATGATGTTGCTTGTGGCGTTGCATTGCGGGGCGGTGTTTGCATCCGTTTCGGCGACAACTTTCGTTTCTTCGGAGATGGTGATTGCATCAAATGATTCCGAGAATGGCTGAGGCTTGGCTCATGAATACTGCTCGTGATTGTGTCTAACAAAGCTGTGACGAGGGACGACTTGGAAGCTGCCTCCATTTCCCGTTGCTGACTGCTACTTTGACTTCCAGATTTGGACCTCTCGGTCTTCCTCCGCTTGGGCCAGTTCAACCCGCAGCTGATAGCCCTTCGCAAGTTTGCATCTTGGCCCCGTCGGAGAGACACGTCCTTCGTAGGTTTTGGTGATGATGAGATCATGAGTTGTGCCAAAGCAGGATTAACAGCGCCAGTTGGCGTTGTCGCATTGTCCGGTCCATTCATGGAATATCGATCCCATAGCTCTAGTGTTGGATCCGCGTGTGGGGATTTCAAGGCTTTCGTCAGCTTTTGAATATTGACCGCAGGCGCAGTCCCTTTTTCGGCCGCTGGGGACGACGAGGGCGAGGAACTTCTGGCACGTTTTTTCCCTTTGCGGGGCAACATAGGCGAGAGGGCTGCAGCGTAAAGCAAATCTTGCTTGTTGTTCCACATCAACGTGTCACTCGGCGAGGTATCCTTCTCTTCGTCGGCTAGTACGCCATTTGGCTCGACCAAATCTCTCCAGTTCAGGCGCGTAACTGGAGTGACGAGGTGAGCTCCATCGGGGGCTGCTGTCCTAGCCGCATCTCCCATCTCCATCTCGCTAAGGGTGTTCTTGTCCTGCTCTGTCGCAAATACATCGTGTTCGTTCTCGTCCGGGTTGTACTGGAATTTGTTCAGTTTACTCTTGGTGACTTCGGATACTGGTGGCAGGATGCAATTTCTCTGTCCTTGTAGGTTGGAAGGATGACTGTGAGACCGTTGCCACGGACTGCGGTTCTGTCGTCGAGTCAGTCAAGTAAGAGACGATCACGATGGCGGAAACAAGGTGGTTGTGTAGATGGATAAATAAGACCAATCTTACTGTTGAGAAGCCTACACGCTCAGAGTACGATTTCTGGAGCGGCATGATTGACAAGTCAGCTTTATATCGTTTCCGTCAAATCATCTGAAGCATCGATTCCAAAAAGAATATCGGACAAAGAGGAATTGCCCATGTGGGGATTTGTATGTAAAAGTGTCGACTTCCTAGCCAAGGGAGTGAGTGACAAGTGCTGAGAAGACGCGTTTAGTCGTACAGATCGCGTCTCTGGCCCCGCCACACCACAAGTACGCGATCCCTGTCTTGTCAGTGTGCCGCTCCCCCGACAACAAGCTCCACGTTCTTTCTCCGGGTATTACGCAGTAGTCCGTACTGCTACTGGTAATCAACGTGTAATTTTTCTTATCGATACTTATCGATAAACCTCTGGAAACCGTCTGAGACGCAGTCACTTATCCTCTTGCGTCATTACCCAACGTTTTAGTTCGACGTTGAACCGTGGATTCATCAGTTGATCTGATACCAGCCGTCTGCTTGCACAAGAATTGGTTCGGAGCGCTTTGCCATAAATCTCCCTTCACAATGGACAGACGAAATGAGGGGGAAGCCAATCCCCAACGAATGTCCCGGGCAGAATACTCCCGCAATGTCCGAGCTGCTATAGAGGAACGACGGCATAAAGCCATGATCAACCGCCAGCAATATCAGCCTCAAATCCACGAACAGATACAGAGGATCTTCTCAGAATATGAAGCACCCTTTTATGCCCGCATGCGCGGGTTTGGTCGCACCCAGACCCTGGCCCTGGCCGAATCGACAGTCTTGGGGCTCGCAGCCGGCACGGACAGAAGACTGAGCGATACAGAAACCCAGGCTCTGACGGAGCACTTCTTGTCCAGCATTCACAACATGCTCGCGTGGAAATGGATCATGACTGGTCTAGCAGGCTACATGACCTATCGAGGACGCCAGACCATGCGCTTCCCCTTTTTCAAGCCGGTCGTTATCGGAGGGGGGAGATTCAACCCTGCCACCGGCGGTCCCCAAGTTCGCATCCTGTGGCACACCGCCCGTTTCGCGGCATACTATGCTGCAATCTGGCTCTTGGGGGAACCAGTCTTCCAGGGCGTCAATTTCTTCCGTCAGAGCTACTCCTTGAATCGAGACCCGCGGTTAGCTCCGCTGCTGCGGGATGGGAGAGGGCAGGCTGGCGAGGCTTTGGGTGAAGCCCAAGACTCAAGCAGCCAGCACTACGACGACTCATGGAAGCCGGAAACCCAACAACAAGACTACTCATCCCAATCTGACGAGAATCGTCAATCGGCATCTCAGGCAGTTCAAGCACATACGCAGCAAGCATGGAACTCATATCGCCAGTCGGAACCTTCACAACAACCAGCTTCAAAGGGTTGGGACGTAGCTGATATTGTGGATGATGCTTCACCCGTCGTACCATCGGCACAACCACAGAATGAAGGTTCACGGATCTACGGCGGCTCCGCTTGGGATCGCATCAGGCAGCAGACTCACAGCACACCAAGCCAAGGCCGCTCGCGAGACCAAAAGACGTGGGAACGTGCTCAAGGCAATGCTGGTGGATGGAGCAGCACTGATGAAGCTAGTCCACAATATCGTGGGGTCAAAGACAATTCTTTCTCAACTACGACCGACGGGGAAGAGGCTACGGCAAGGAGGCAGGCACAAAGTGACTTCGATGGGTTGTTGGAGAGAGAGCGGAGAGGGGCAAATCAGGAGCGTGGCTCCTGGGGCAAATAGTAACATATCTATGGAGATGAGAAGAGGGAGGGCCTGATGGAATAGGGTACACAATGAAACACTTTTTCGCACGTTTGTCTCGAATCGTTGTATAGTACATTGGAGAGCATAGTCCATTGTAGTCATGAATATCCATTTGTCTTGTCTCAAGACAACTCCTATCAAGCGAGTCACATAAAGGTCACGTTGAAAGAATTAAATGAATTGATGCAAAAACGTTCATTCAAAAAAAAAAAAACCAGTCAACCATATTCCAAATCTGTTCCAAATATCCATCGATGGTCCAAGCCTCCAATAAATGACCTCCCGCATCCAATTAAATCAAGCAAGCTGTCTAATTCTTAACATCCTCGTGTACTTCTACGGGCTTTACTTCATCATTGTGCTTGTCAACCGTGGCCTCGAGAATACTTTCGCCAGCAGTATTGGCAGCCAGAGTCAACTCCTCCATCTCATGTGGCTTGGACTCTTGTGTCACGTTTTCTTTTGGTTCTGGCCTGCCTTCTAGCTCACCAGGTGTTTCGACTTGGTCCTTTGCTGCGGGCACGGGTGCCGAGCCGGATTCTGAAGTAATCGGCCTTGGCCCAAGGGTTGGGTCTTGCTTCTGTACGACAGAAGCCTCAGTCGCCGCAGAAGGCTGGGATGGTACACACGACTTGATAGCATCGGGACTTATCCTATTCTCATGGTTGCTGAACGCGAAATCTCCATGCTCAGGATCCACAGACCAGACGGTTTGCGGCAGTGAGAATGAAAGAACAGGTGCACCTTTGTCAGTTTCTGATGAAGTTGCAGCAGCAGGACTCCTAGCGGGGGCACGGCGTTGAGGTCCACGAGCACGACCCTTTCGAGCATCGGCCAAAGGAGCCTTCTCCTGCTCTTCGACGACTTCCTCCTCCTTGGATTCGTCTTTCTTCACGCCCTGCGGTCCTAGCTGCAAGCGCTTATTCAAATCGCTCATGAAACCTGCTTGCAGAGCTGCGATCTTGCCACCAACAGGTCTGTTGGGGACAGGAGGCTTGGATTTTGATGATGCGCCGTCTTTGGAATCTTCCGGCGAACTCTTAGTGGGACGAGGAGGAATTGAGGGCTTGAGCTTATCTAAAACTGGCGGTCGCTGCCTCGTGGCGTCGTCACCGCTATTTTGTCTAGCTGCTGGTCGCTCAGGCAAGGCTGGTCGTTCAGGAGATAGCGAGGCCTTCTTTACGGGGCGAGCTGGGAACTCAGGCCTGGCCTGCTCTAGGGGTGACGCAGAGACCTCAGCCTCGGGGAGGTGACTTTCAGGGGCATCTTCCCAAATGTCACGACTCGGGAAGCGTTTGCTGCTGCTGGACGCCGGTCGCGAGGATGTCTGCAAGTGAGGCTGATGACCGACCCATGACGGTTTGAAATCCTGAAGGGGCAAAAAGCTGTTTGTACGACCTTGGGACTCTTTTTCAGCAAGCTCTTCCTGATACAGAGCAAACGCTTGGGCGGGAGTGATGGGACGGTCAGCGTGGTACACCGATAACCGTCGCCTCTCCGGCTCTGGCACATCAGGAGCAGACACTTCTGCGGTAACGTGGACACTGTTCGGGGCATCCTCCCAGATGTCCTTGCTTGGGAAATGATGACGCTCGGGGTGCTCCTCCTCCGGCTCCTGAATGATCACCTTTGCGTCCTTTCCGTCTTCCGGGAAAAGAGGATCATATTCCTCTACATCTTCCAAGGGAGTAGGCTTGTGCTCCTGAGGTGCAGAATGGTGATGCGGAGCCTTGGCTCTACTCGTGGGTCGACTAGGAGAATCCTCTCCGTCATAAGAGCTGCCTTGTCGCTGGAGGTGTGGGCGGATGGCGGGCTTGTGCACTCGAGAGCTTGGGTCCTTGCTCACCTCGTCCGGGGCGAGGATAGGAACAGGATAGTCCCCATTTTCTTCATTTTCTTCATCTTCGCCATAGTTGTAGAACTCGGGGTTTTTGCCATCATCGATGTGGATGCCCTTGTCAGCCTCAATTCGTTCCTGTTGAGAAGATGCACCGGCCACGCCCTCGTTTGGTACGGCGATGGATACCGGGCGTGAAGACGAAATACGTAACGTATATTTCTCAGTGGCTTCAAAAGCAACGTCATCTGTAGGCGTACCACGAAGTTCACTGGAGCCTATTTGCAGGAATTAGCTTTTCGTTTCCATTTCGAAAACCTTTACTGCCTATATTCATACCAGTTGCCGCCTGGCGATTGGCTGTATCCCGAACAAGTTTGTTCAAGTCCGAGCTGCTCATGGCGTAGTCATTCTGCCGGTCGTGATGAGGAGTATGCTCTTCCCGGTGAAGCACTTCTGGATGCTTCTCGTAATAGGCCTTTTCAAATCTATCTTGCGGAGCCACTCCATGTCCATGGAGGCCATAGCTACCCGGGGGGAGACTGCGAGCACTATGCTTACGGGTATGATGCCTCTTGGAGGCTTCATGGCCAGGCGCGGGGGATGGAGCCTGGACATCACCGAGATGCTTGTTCATGGGAACTCGCTGGCCAATTTCTGGAATCCCGTGATCCTCGTCAGTCTGGTTTCCCTGGTCGCTGTAAGCCGAATAAACACTTTCTGGCCGCTTTCGCGTAGAGCTACGGGAAACGGCTCTTTCTTCTCCGTTACTTGGCTGGCCGATGCCAAAAGAAGCAGCTCTGTCGGAATCGGTGCGAGTCACGGCCATTACCTGCTGTTTGGCACTCGAAGCAGGAAGAGATGGCGTGGGCGCATGCAGCTTTAAACTTTCATCGACCAAGCGAGTATGCGCTGGTGCAGAGGGCCGACGTTCATCGTGACTTAACTCGGTGGCCACAGCACCGTACTCCATGCCCTCTTCACCCACGGAGGGCAGATCAACGCTACGAGAACGTTCAATGGGGTCTCTCGAATGCTGTTTCTGAACATAATGCCTGCTCACTCCATTGTCCAGTGGTTCGGCAGGAATACCCTGCATGAGTGGCGACTGTGCAAATCGATCGCGATGGGGAGAAACAGATCGGTCGAGATGTTTGTTGACGGGACGAGGAGGCACCTTGGGCATCAGGCCACTGGAGGCATCTCTGTCCGTGGACCGCGCAGGGCGAGGCGGTACAACCGGCGCTTGTGCCATTGGTACTGTTGACAATCTCGCTCTCGAAGGTTACACGGAAGTATGCACCGAGGTTGAATGCTGCTTATAGAAGAGAGTTTTGGGAGTTTGGCAATCGAGAGGCCAATGCAGTCGTGGTGTTGAAATATAGCAAGAGCAGATCACGAAAGACTATAAGAGAAACATGCCTGTGGGACACGTGTTCCAAGAGCAATTAGCTTTTCAAGAGTCGTGATTTGCGGTCAAGAGTAGCCTGGGTGGAAGGGTTGGCTGGCTGAGAAGTCACAGATAAAGACTAGGGACGCTTGTGCCGCAAGATAAGCAAAGTCGCCAGGGCCAGAGGCACCGCCCATCTAAGTCCCTTGAGCATGGAATTCCATGCCATTGAGACCATCAATCAACAAGACTGAAGTTCTTAATATTTCATGCCCGTGCATGCCCGTGAAGCCAGCTGTGTCGTGAGATACATGACTGCGCGGCTCGCAGAAGCTCGCCAAAACTTACAATTGTGCAATTGGTAGTTCGGGCAGTATTAAGCACCAGTAAAACAGACGTGCTTAGAGTATATCGGTCTGTAGGATGCGTTCCAGAGTGTTTAAAATGCTCAGGAAAGATCAAGGATCAAGCTCGGGGGCATTGACAACCGGTGGCTGCCTCGATTATACCTCTTGCAAGTTGAAGCCCGTCATCGGATGCTGCAGAACGTCAACGACCCCCTGTCCAACTGAGTTCTGGGGCCACAGCGTCACCAGACCCGGTGCTAATCCACGTACTGTGCGAAGAGTCCTGCTGGGCACTATATGCTGCTGGGAAGCACCCATCCTTCCGGCCGCTACAACTTACCGGGTAGTCCGTACATACAACGGAGTACATTACTCACTCACCTATCACACACACCACCACAGCCCCCAGTGCTGAACACTCTCAGACAATCAATCAAGCAGTCCCGTTGTGTTTCAATTGCGTTCCGACACTTGTAGCAGTTGAGTCTTACTGTTGGCGATTGCGAAGAGGGATCTCACCTCGACATTTTTGGCCCTTCATCTTGTAAGGTATGCTCTGCCAAGGGCAGCCAAGGTCTCGGACGCAGCTCACATCATCCATGTCCCGGCCTGTTGTCCGATTGTTGAAAATGCATGTACACCTCCCCACACCGTCTTCCCCACCAGTGGCCCACCAGTGGATACCCCTCCCAGCAATCCAGGTTGCTTGCTGGGCTGGCTGCAAGCGGTCTCTCGTCCAAACACTGCTCGAGGAAGTCGGATGACCAGCAGGATTTTATCTATGTACATGTAGGCGCGGACGTGCATAACTGGCTAATGTGCAAGATAGCATTAGTTTTGCTCGCTATCTCGCTTTTCCCTCCCTTGCAATAAGACCTTGAGCCTAGCAAGAGCATCTGAGCATCTGAGCATCTACCGAGCGAGTGCCATTGGCATTACGTGGCTTTCTGAAGGGGGAAGGGGTGAACATGCTTTATCAGCAAACCTGCAGGAACCCATTCTTCCTTCCCCAACGCTAGGAAGTTCCTGAAAGCATCGACCGCCTGCCTGTGCACTGTGCGGTGGCAGAACTGTCTGTACTCCGTACGTGACGCGCGACGGCTGACCTGCGACGGGCTCACCTGCCCGCCCTTCCCTCTGCCAATGACGTGCTGCTGTGTCTCTGATTGGGCTATCGCGAGCAAGAAATACATCCTTGATTACGCCGCACCGTGCATGAAAGGTCCCTCGTGGCTTGGCCCGGCACCTTCTTGACAGTTTCGTCATGGCAGTTGAGTCGAACGGAGGAAACGGCCCTCAGTTGATCTCGATTCAATCACAAACTAGTGTGATGCATCGATCACATCATTATGTACGCCGCCGTATCTTCGGCGTGAATTTCCTTATTCTGTTGCGTCCTTGAATGTCGGAACCGCCCAATCGCTTGCACTACATAAGTGGAAAGCTTGTGACTTCAACCCTGTGACAATTGGCTGCAATCACCACATGGTTTTGTCTGAACTCCCACAACTCATTGTTGCTAGCTATACCCAACCAAGGGGGAAGGACAGTTTGACATCCGTGTAATGAAGTACGTACGTATCGCATATTCTGTAGTTGCATGAGGGTTTTTTATCCTTCTAAAGGTTTTCCCCTTTAACCAATCTGCAGGAGTACTAGAACTAGCCAGAGAGGGCTAACTAGCGTATCAAAATAAATAAATATATAAGAGGCTAAAGTAATACAAAATCTCTTTACTCCCTTATATATTAATAAGGAAAGGTACTATAAATAGTATAAAATAAACTCTATACTTATATCTATAACTAACTTATACCTAGCCCTATTTAGAGTGCGCTAGCTTTTAAATAACTGCGCCTACGTGGATCACACCCCTAACGTCTGGTTGCTAATTGTTGACTCCGGTGGAGCAATGCCGTGGTTCGGGTGCCCCGATAGGATAAGATCCACATGAGCTTGGGGAGAAAGCTCTCCGCAGTCTGGATTATTTGGGTCATTATAACACATGTCCTGTCTAATTATCCCTGTAATTTCGTATAAAGGTATTCATACTGTTTCAGTAACATCAGTCAGTAGATCAAGGGTGCGGTGCGGTATCGAGCAGGACTATTTTCTATCACTTCATGAGCAGAAGAACCTTTTGGCTGTGCTACATGAATGCGGAACTGTTGGACCGACTTTCATCATCCAAAAAAGCAAACAATCAATCAATCGAAGAGCGGTGCGAGAAAATCCCAGTGATGTACAGTATCTATTGAGCTGCCCCATTTCCCATAGCCAGGCAGCCAATGAAAGGATCAAGGCTGAAGGAAGCTCATATCGTCATGCCAGACGCCAAACAACTTGCTCATGATCAGTTTGTTACCCCCTGGATCGCTAAGCCGAAAGGCATTCAAATTGATAAGTCAAATTTCCCCGTTCTCTTGAACGGTTGCAGGCCACCACCCGTGTCATCGCTACTTGTTTGTTTCTGTTGTTAACACTTGACTGCCTAGCCCAGGGACTTGCACATTGGTCCAGCGTCGGCTGAGGGCGGTGAGTTGATTGTATTGCGCTGAACCCATTTAAACAATCATTTGCGCGACGCCGGCACCGCCTAGGGTCTTGCTACCAATAAAGTCTTGACCCTTGAGACCGGCAAGTACGTAGCACAAAGCAGTGATAAGCAGGAAAACGGCGGCTGCAATCAAGCTTGAACGACCACCGAATAGACTCATGAACTGGGCGATTGACATGATGCCATAAGCTGCGGCTCTCATGTAATTGGTGGATATCTTGCGGACGAAATCATCGAATTTGCCAGATGTTGGACAGATGCGCAGCAGGAGAGGGACTTCGATGAAGAGAATGAGAAAGGAGGACGCGCTGAGATCCCTTGTTAGCGGTAACCTGCCAGAAGTAACACTGCTGCTAGAGCTTAGGCAAAGAACTCACATAGCAATAGCACAAAAAACTATGAGCAGAGGCACGAATGTAAAGATTGTCGAGATGCCTGTTGCCAGGCAAATAATCATGGACAATATTCCAAACCTAATTCATCCCAGGTCAGTTCAATCGACTATGCTGTAATAGGTCGTGTTTGAGCGTTCTCGTGAATCATCCGGTGAAAAATATGTCGACAAGCTCTGTCGCCGGACATTGGGCGGCGCAATGAGGGATTGATCGTTCGAACGAGACGGGGACTTACCACTGTCCATAGATGCCTGTCGAAAAGTCAGTCTTGGCCAGAATCAAGAAAGGGCAAGTTTTTAGGAGCTTTAACTCACTGAAGTTTCTGGTCTGAAACTCTTCCTTGAGCGTCATCTTGAACGCTATCGCACGCTTCCTATGCTAACTAGTTGTTGTTGTTTGTTGCTGCTTGGAAGATGCGCTCAGCGCGGACCAGTGTAATCAGCAAAGAGAGGGGATGGGTTGTTGGGCGTAGGATAGATCGACTCGAATGAACCCAATATGCAGCTGCGTCGCGGAGCTTGTCCAGCGATGTTGAAGCGGCCGGGCTGGGTGATGGTGAGGAGGAATGCGTGGTGGTCGTCAAAGTGATGAACAAGTTGCACGTAGCCTCTGCTCCAGTACGGAGTAAGAGCGGGCCTTTGCAAGAGGCTGGCGCTGGCAAGTCTGCTGATGGGGCTTAGCGAGGAAGCGGCACTCAGTCGGGAAGGTCACTAGCGCCGTAGAACAACGTGCCACTTTCGACTGGTACCTGACTCCACTGTGCCTTGACAGCACTGCTAGCCTCAATTAGCACAAAATTAATCCGTATAGGGATGGAATAGTAGCTCTTGGTTACTGATTTTTAAGGTACCTTTACAACTATAGAACTTACTCCGTAGTGCGTTAGATAACTGCTCCCCGTTCGCCAACTATTACTGGTGAAATATTCCTGATATTGAATGTCCGTTTGTTCGCAGCGCAGCCACGTGATAGCCACGTGATGCTTACTTTTGGGGGTTCATGGGATTGTGAAAGTGCAACACGTATATAAAGTGCTGCGGCTGCCCCCCTTCCCCCCCCAAAAAAAAAATTTAAAAATAAATAAATAAACAGACTCAACAGCCAACGTGGCAAGATACTCAATGTCGGATCTGTTTGAGACGCAGGATGAGGTTACCCAAACCGAATGTGATGCGTATACGCGGAACCTTGCGAATTGCTCCGTGACACCGCTGCCTTGGCAAGGATTTCACAGCTACACTCTACAATCCGCCTCAGGCCCCCACGCTGGCCAAGCAAGATGTTACAATAACCGATTTCGCGAATTAGGCTACTAGCAATAACATTTCTCTATCCAGTTGTTGCTAACGTCTTCATAGGTTCTACGCAGACTCGTGGAGACATGCCCAAGCCCCGGTCGTGGACAAACCCCATCTCTATAACACGAAGCTCGAACAACTCCTCTACGCCCATTATCGACCAGACCCAGGGTTGAATGGCATAAATGGTTAATCAAGTACCTCGAGTTTTGACACACTGAGACCCTTCGAACACAAATATACTCGTCGATTCTGATTCTGGCCATCTCACGGGTGTCGTTGACTGGACGGATGCTACGATTGAACCATTTGGCATTGCACTTTGGGGACTCTAGGTGTTCTTGGCTACAGCGGCCCTGGCGGCTGGGCATACTTGTGGGGTAATTCTTCCTATTCACGGACGCTAATTTGGCAAGCTTTCTTGGCTGAAATCGGAGCATCCGTTTCGGATCAGACTTGCACAACCATAGATGAACTCAGAAGTCTTGGGATACTACTTCGACGATATGGATTTACGTGGGAGAGTGGGGTGGAAAAGCCGGTGGATGATATTTCTAAACTTGACGTGTGTCTCGCAAGAGAATTAATTCAGAGGAACCCGGTGCTCGGGTCACACTAACTGCATGGAAATCGACTGTCAGATGATCGGGCCAAGAGGGGCGCAAAACCCCTGGCAGCAGCCATTTCCGCCGGAGCAAAACGACCAGCTCTTGGTCCAATCCATGGTATTTCAAACCGGATGTTAATGCCATGCGTTGTTGCCCGGCCGGGAACTGTGCGTAATTGTGCTCGAGCTCATCATGAAATTTGTCCCAGCTCTCGAACCTGAAACGGCCTCCATGAAACACATGAACATTGGGAAAATGGGGGTTACTATACAAAGTTCATGTACTTGTAGGCGTGACATGATCTCGCTTTTGCGCTCAAGCCTTGCCTGGCGAGTTTCTAGAGCTTCATTACAGAAACTTCAACAGGCTCGCCTCCCAAAGGTAGGCCAATTGAGCGAGCATCCAAGCCCCAATCTCATCGTCCTAGTGTAGTCACCACGATGGCAGTCAGCTATGGATACCCGGAGGCTGTCTGTAATTGACAGGACCATGCTTATTTGATCAATGAGTGAACGACACAAGGCACCAAAGCGGTATTGAAATGTGATCTTCCCGTTATTGAATAGCGCCAATACTCGCTTTGGACGAATTCCAGACGGGGTGACGCCGTACAAACTTCTGATTGGTTCACAGTTGTGACAGCTCCATGTTACACCACAGCTCCACGCTTATGTATTGATGTCAAGTTTTCCACTTCCATTGCCACCCGAGCACTCGTCAATTTAAGCTTATCTGGTTGCAGTGACTTGTCAGCTGCCACTTTTTGTAATATACTTATTTCTCCAGGGCCCGAAAATATTCCCCTCGAATAAGCTGCATACCCAGATCACCCCGCCTGTTGGTCCAGTCGGAAAATAATCGACCGTGGGGCATCATGGCACTCACAGTCCTGACCGACACCCAGGTCAAGGAAGTCCTGGAGGATTTGACCGTCGATCAGTTGGATGATTTTAGGCGCGTTTTATCTTCTGCGTTGCACGAATTTTCCAATTCCACAGGAGCTGTTGGCGGTGATGTCTACCAACAACCTCATCGCATATCCACTTTTCATTCTGGAACCAAGGCGACATCGCTCTACATGCCCTCATGCGGGCCCGAGGGCATGGGATGTAAAGGTAAAGGAGAGAGGCACGCACAGAAAGCTATGTAGCATTTCCTTTCGTGAACCGGGTCGATGTGTGAGATCCAGGCCAGAAGATGACATGACATACTGACTATTCATGAACAGTGGTCTCGCTCACTTCATCAGCCGCCACGGAGGATCCCAACGTGAAGCCCATCAGTCCTACGGGCGTGTTGAACTTGTTCAATCCCGACGGAAGCCCCATGGGCCTCGTTCATGCCAGTACATTGACAGCTTTCCGCACAGCTCTTGCATCAGCTTGTCTTCTCAATCGCCGAAATCATGTGAGGACTTTGACCGTCTTTGGCAGCGGCAGTCAGGCGTACTGGCATGTGAGACTGGCACTCCTTATGCGCGGAAGCACCATCAAGCACGTCCATATCATCAACAGACGATTCTCTGACAGCGCCGGGAAAATTTTGAAGCAGTTCACCGTAGTGCCTGCTGCGATAAAGGAGAGAGAAGGATGGGCACACACCAAGTTCAGCATCTTGACCCCAACATTCCATGATTTTGAACGACTTCAAAAGGAGCAGATCCGCAGTGCCGATGTAATCTACTGTTGCACGCCGTCTCGGCAAGAATTATTTGACGCCTCTATCCTCACATCGCACGAAGGAAGGAAGAAGGGCCGCTTGATTGTCGCAGTGGGGAGCTATACTCCTGAAATGCGAGAGCTTCCGGAGGGCCTATTGCAACTGGTGACCAAACCGCACGACAAGAATCATCGCCATTTTCACAGACATGCTGATGAGGGGGGCGTCATTGTCGTGGACACGCTCGAGGGCGTGATGAAGGAGGCCGGAGAAGTCATTGCTGCCAAGATCTCGCCTCACCAAATGGTCGAGTACGTCTCCTCCATCCCCTTTAGGCTACGAACCATTGGGGAAAATTTTTTTTTTTTGAGAAGCTAACAATAAATAGGCTCGGAGAGCTAGTCATGCTGCATCGTCTCGCGGTTGAAGAGTCCGAGACAGATACTACAGGCACTCAGACACCCATGTCAACGGATCTCGAATCTCCGATTGACGTCAATGACAAGACGCCCTCCACGTCTGCTGGATTTAGTGAGGCACCGCCCAGATCAGCAAGCCCATCGAGTTCGAGTTCGTCTCACCATGCCCGAAAACCTAGTTTCCCTTTACCTTTCCGGACCCATTCCGGGGGCTCATCCGAAACTGAAAGTAAGAAAGAAGACGGCCTTGCTAGATGGCTGAGAGATGGCACTGTCGTGTACAAGAGCGTGGGTTTGGGCCTCATGGATCTTGTTGTTGGCATGCACCTGGTCAAGGTTGCCTACGCGAAGAAGGTTGGCACAAAAATAGAGGGTTTCTGAATGAACGAATCTGCGGCAAGTGGCCAGAGGACGAAAGCGCGTTGAACTTGTACATCTGCATCGGACAACAGACTGTCTGCACTCTTTTTCCTCTTCTCTGGATTGGTAATGCATAAGAGATTTCTTTACCATACACATGGTGGCCATCACCGTCGAACTAGGGCAAGGCGGATAAAAAGATGCAGATAGCTATCAACTTTGATGGATATAAAACGACCATATATTCATACATGCATGGGCACGTGCCAACGTTTTTCTGCGTACGTTGGTGAGAGGTGGGGCTGGCACCTTTGATCACCAACCTCTTCACCCGGTATCTCATTCCTAGTGATGTTCCATCTAACAGTTCCGTTCGGTTCCAGTTGCACATGCTATTTCGTTTCTACTAGAGACCGACCGTCTTTACTCGGCAACCCAGACGGCGGCCATACCCATACCAGTACCAATACACATGCTGGTGCTGCCAACCTTCTTACCAGTTCGCTTCAGCTCATACAGTAGGGTAGAAACCTGGCGAGCACCGGTGCAGCCCAAGGGGTGACCGAAAGCAATGGCACCACCCTTAGGGTTGATCTTCTCGTGAGGAATGCCAAGCTGATTGGCACACCAGAGGCACTGACTAGCGAAAGCCTCGTTGATCTCATAGATGTCGACATCGTCACGGCCGATGCCAGCGAGGTCGAGGGCCTTGGGAATCGCCTTCCAAGGACCCTGACCCATAAGGAGGGGCTTGACACCGACAACAGCACCGGAGACGTACTTTCCAATGATGGTTTGGCCGAGCTTCTCAGCGGTGGAACGTTTCATGAGGAGGACGGCAGCGGCACCGTCAGAGATCTGACTGGCGTTGCCGGCATGGATGCTGCCGTCAGCGGCGAAAGCAGGCTTGATCTTGCCCAGAGACTCGGCGGTGATGCCCTCTCGGACACCATCATCGCGGGCCACGGTGATCTCCTTGGTCTCGCCGGACTTGGGATCCTCGAACTTGACCCTGAGGGGGACAATCTCGTCGTTGAAGAGACCTTCCTTCTGAGCCTTGACGGCCTTCTGGAATGAGGAAGCGGCGAAAGCATCCTGGTCGGCGCGGGCAATCTTCAAGTCCTTGGCCATGTCCTCGGACAGGACACCCATGGGAACCTTGCAGTTGGCGGACTCCTCGAAGGACTCGAGGTTCTCGGAGAATTCGGTGACGGCAGAGGGGCTGCAATATGCGGGTCAGTCAGTGTTGCATCGCGACAAAGGCAAGCAAGGCAGAAACCTACCCATACTGAAGAGACATGCTCTCAACACCAGCACCGATGCCGACGTCAATCATGCCAGCCTTGATCTGATTGGCAATGTCGATGCAGGACTGCAAGCCAGACGAGCACTGTCGGTTCAAAGTGCGCACGGCAGTTGTCGCGGGGAATCCGGCAAACAAGCTGGCTGCACGCATCTCGGTAGCGCCACCACCAGGGGCGAGGACAGTGCCGACGCAGATGTCCTCAACAAGGGCGGGGTTGATCTTGGATCGGTCAATAATGGCCTTCAGGATACCGGCCATGATATCGGCCGCCTGTGTGTCTTTGAAGCCACCCTTTCCACCCTTTGTGAAGGCGCTTCGGCAGCAAGCAGTGACGACGATCTACCCATGCGATGTCAATTCATCTCTTCCCGGTACACGGATTCCGAAAAAGATGACCCCCCAAAATTGACTTACATCGTCGGGACGCTTCTCCAGGATCTTGTCGCGACCGCCAGCGGTAGGGTTGCCGGTGAGCTGGCCACCCAGCTGAGAGAGTCTGTCGAGAGCTGTCGAGTAGACATGTTAGCCTGCGTGCCACTGACAATCATCTATCCCGCAGAATCTATGGGGTGCAGAGCTACTTACCACCCATTGTGACTTTGTAAGGGGAAAATTGTATGGTATATGGCGGCGTAATGGAAGAAAAAGTATGAGAGCAAGAAGAGGGTATGGGATAAATGACGACAGGACAGGCGACAACGATGGGATTTGTGGGCGGCGGAACTATATAGCCATGATCAGGATTCTCGGTAGACCTCGGCGGCAGCCATCAGTGTGCTGTGTCTCTGATGTCAGCTGGGTCAACGAACGCCGAGGCATGGACCGCCGCATTGGTGGCAGCTTGGCAGCAGTGGGCCAGTTGACCACTGGGTCCAGGAGAAGCCCACAGAGGCCCCGAGCTCTAGCGTCTTTCACATGCAAGCAAGCATGCTGCCTGCTTGCTCGTCATCAGATCAAATTTTGGCTTCAAAACTGCCCCAGTAATGGCTTTTGTTTGCCGTTCTGTCACGAGTGGCCCTAGATTGTCTCAATCGAGCTCGAACCAGGGCCTCGAGCCCATCTTGTTACAAGCGATTTTCTCGGAGGGTTGGCCGTGACCAAGGAATATTCGCCAATCGTCAACCGCACGCATTCATTCATTATTAATTATCCTTTGCCGGCAACCGCTCCTCGAATTTTCTTCCATTTTTGTCCTTGTTCATTTTGCGTTCACAGAAGCCAACGTCCTCTTGCCAACACATCCCTCATCGAATCTGCATTTGCGAGCATAATGCCGATGCCCACACGAACAAATAGGCACCGCCGCCAGTATTACGAGCTGTCATACTTCCTCTCCAACGTGATGGACGACTGCCGCGTTGCGAGCGTTTTGGATAATCATGTCATTTAGCTATGTGTTCATGCTTGATGGAAATAACCAAGAATGTTTGGAAATCGCCAACACAACACAGTTGCGGTGTCTAAATTTGCGAAACAATCTGGCTGACTATACCATACTACACCTGCCTCAACGACGCGTCGTCCCCGCTCCCAATGTCCTGCCACAACGCTGGAAATATCAATCTGACTCTGCTTGTCGAAACGCTTCATCTAAGCTTTGCTCTCCTTGGAGCTACCCGCAGCTGCTTTATCGTCTGGAGAGAAATTCAGACTGACACTGTTGACACAATGTCGCTCATCTGTTGGTGTTGGGAACCCCTCTCCCTTGAAGACATGCCCGAGGTGACCGCCACAGTTGGAGCAGACAATTTCAGTCCTGAGCATGCCCAAGGTTCTGTCCTCGTGTCTTGTTACAGCGCCAGGGATGCTGTCAAAATAGGCGGGCCATCCGCAACCAGATTTGAACTTGTGATTGGCCCTGTAGAGCGGCGTGTGGCACCCAGCGCACGTATAGACTCCCTCTTCAGGATAGTGTTTGTCAAATTTTCCAGAACCCGCTGGCTCAGTCCCCTTTTCTCGTAGAATTCGAAACTGTTCTGCACGCAGACGTTAGGGATTGTTCAGATCTAGCAGAGCATCAAATGAACCACGCCGCACCTTTATTCAAAACAGCTTGCCACTCAGTGTCAGAGCGCTTGTCGGGGTACGTCATTGTGGACGAGGTCGACGAAGAAGATCCGAATAAGGCACCGAGGAACGGGATACCAGACATGGAACGCAGTGGGACTGGTCGAAGAGCTGCGAAAGACGCTGTGGATGGAGCTCCGGGTCGAGTGAAGTTGAAAAAAGTATGGAAAATAGCAGAGAGGGAAGGATTAAATCGCATGGGAGGCATGGAATTTTTCATAGGCCCAAAATTGGATGAGTATATAAGTGAACAATTGTGATGAAGGGTTCAGCACTTAAAAAGACGTTGACGGCGACAGGGATGTGCGGCGTTGACAAATCGCGGGGTGGCCAAAAGCGAGCAGTGTGCAACAAGTTTGGAATCAATCAATCACTTGCATCGTCCACTTGGCATCGAAGTCGATCTAGTCGATCTTCAGCCACGGCCCGCAGGGAGTGGAATCGGTTGGCGCCGCCTGGAATGTTACTCACTTTTGTTCGCAACGGTTGCCTGCAGCTTTTACCGTGTGGTACGAGATTCCTCCACGGTTGTGTCGATGAAAAGAGTGGCAGCCTATTATCAATTTGATGAACAAGATGGCATCTCCTCCGTTTAATCATCCGTCTCTTTTGGAATGTCTCCATCGAAGGCTCATGATCCAACCTTATTACACCAGACAGACAGCATCATTGGTGCCTGAGGAACAAAGGTCAGTGTGAAACTCTGGCTAGGGCCAGCGGCTGGTGCGGGCATTAAGTAGACTTACCCCAAACATTGGGGGTGTGGGCAAATTGCATGTGGCATTATCGCCACGACAGATCAACCCCCCCTTCCTCCTTGACATTTGTCGTTTCGACATCAATCTCCGATTCAACAAACCAGTTCACTTCCTGCCTGTCTCTCTTCCCCCGTAACCACAGTCCACCAATATTTCCAACGCGGAATAACTACTACACCATGTCCCGACGCGCGCCAAACCCCGCTGCCGAGCGGGCGGCGCAAAACCAAGCTACTATTAAGAACCTCCTGAAATTGGAGCCCAACAAAGTCTGCGCTGATTGCAAGAAAAACAAACGTATGTATCTTAGTCCCGAGATCACTTAATCAAGATTCAGATGGTCTGACAAGTGTTTCTTTTGCTATAGATCCCAGGTGGGCTAGCTGG
The DNA here is from genome assembly GCA_023658475.1 of Epichloe elymi. Lineage (NCBI taxonomy): Eukaryota > Fungi > Ascomycota > Sordariomycetes > Hypocreales > Clavicipitaceae > Epichloe > Epichloe elymi. The sequence goes on along the minus strand of CP098278.1, from coordinate 1,369,039 downwards.
AATCTGGGCATCTTTGTTTGTATCCGATGCTCAGGCATCCATCGAGGCATGGGAACCCATATCAGCAAAGTCAAATCGGTCGATCTCGACTCTTGGACGGACGAACAGCTTCAAAGCGTTTTGAGCTGGGGCAACGCACGCGCAAATAAGTACTGGGAGGCCAAACTTGCGGCTGGTCACGCTCCATCGGAAGCGAAGATAGAGAACTTTATCCGTACCAAGTACGAATTGAAGCGGTGGGTGATGGACGGGCCAAAGCCGGATCCCGCCACTTTGGATGTGGACGGAGACGACGATGTGCCTTTGAGCTTGGTGAAGGAGAAGCAGGTTCTTGACAGAAAAGAATCTATCCGGAAGGCATCTGTCGGACAATCTTCAGCCCCACGCAGTATTCCAGCTCCCCAGGGCGATTTGATCGGAGGAGACGATCCATTTCCATCTCGTGCGAATTCTGCCGGCCCTTCAGTTGCCAAGGTCGCCCCCAAAGCCGAGCCTGCTGCTGCCAAGGCGATGAACGCGCGAGATTCGTTGCTCGGTCTTGACTTCTTAGGGGGCCCGGCTGCTCCGCCTCGTCCTGCAAGCACTCCTGGAGTAACGTCGCCTGTAGGTCAATCTCGGCCAGACCTCAAGCAGTCGATACTTTCGCTCTATGCCTCTGCCCCAAAGTCGCAGTCGCAACAACCTCCTCAACAACAGCACGCATTCGGTGGCATGGGGACCCCAGCTGCGAGCCATCAACAAGGTTCCATGGGGGGGTTCAATGATGGCTTTAGCGGCCTAGACATCTCGCATACAACCAGCCCGAAACCTGCAGCCGCCGACCCTTTTGCAAATATTGGAAGCGCACATTCGAGCACGCGAGCTACCCCACAGGCATCCAGCTCCAGTGCTTTCGGCGGTTTGAGTGGCGGTAGCTTCTTTGATACCAAGCCACCCCAGCCAACGACGTCTTTCCACCAACAAAAGCCATCGAAGTCTGGGTTTGGAAGCTTATCGTCCTTTTCCTCACCCCCGCCTACTCAGACATCATCCGCGCCGCCGCCAAAGCCTGCCCAATCGGCATCATCTGCCATGGATGATCTCTTTGACTTGTCGGCACCCGTAACGCAGGCCTCTTCACCACCACCGATTTCCTCGCCTCCCGCTACTACAAACTCCGTTTTCAACCTTTCATCGCCACAAAGCAAGCCCGCAGCCGCAACCCCTGCCACGAACCCTTCAAACACTTTTGCTTCTGCTGGTCTGTCTGGAGCTGATGTCTGGGGTACCAGCGAATGGTCCTCGCCTGTTCCCGCAGCTGCCGCTCCTGCACCGATAGTCAAGAGTCCCGAGCAGCCCAAATCCGCCGCTGCTGCAGACTTTGGATGGGGACAAACCAGCCCTGCGTTTGCTAGCACCCCGATCGTTCCCGGCGCTAGCGAAGGTTTCAATCCCGCACCGAAAGTGACAGCTGACGAGGAGTTCGGTGGTTGGGCTAGTAGTACTGGCGCTCCGAGCACTGGAAATGCGGCTGCCCCCAAGGCTTCGTGTGGATTTGGCGGAAACGAAGATCTCTTCTCCAACGTCTGGCAGTAGAAATTTTCAAGTTGAGGCACAATGAGTCGACGTCATGACGGTGTATTCCAGAAGTATTGGGTGTGAGGGCATTACAAGCATGTTCCCGGCGTTCTGTTGCTCCCATATCAGGATTCCGTATTATGAATGGCAACGAGAGAGTTGGCCGTAAAGTTTCACGAGCTACAAAAAAATCCTAATAAATTTTTTATTACATCATGATTAACGCATTGATTTGACAATGAGCTTTCTCCGAGGCCTATATCGTTACTACAGAATACCAGCGGTTCAAACGCCAAATGCACAACGCTCAGCTTATCTGATCCCCCATGTCCTGCTCAGAGACAATGATCCCAACGTCAACGTGTATCCCATCGTCGAGCTTATAAAATGGACGTGCTTTACCCAGATCTAGGATCGAAAACAAAATGCTGGCCAAGAAATATAAAAACCTCTTGTAAACCCTTCACACGACCCAGCCTAACCCAACCCAACCCAACCATCTCGCCAGTGTTGTTCGCGCACCACGCCTGCCTGATGTCGAACTGCACCGTTTATCCCACCAGCAGCTACGTAAGGAGCTTGCGTTCAATGAACAAGTTTCAGTCCATAGTACAGCACCAGGAAGAGGCCAATGATTATAGCTGATAGTTTCAGAATCGCAACCTTGTTGCCCGTCGCGGCCATGCGCGTTAAGCGGGTGGCTGAGCCTTTCATCTGCGAGCCCATGGACGAGAAGGTTTCTGACTAGAGCGCGGGGGGGAGGGGGGGAGAAGAAAAAAATTAGTTGAATTGCTTCGTGTGCGTGCATACAAGGAGGTTCACGGCCGTACTGTGCTGTCAATGACATCTTGGGCACGTGCGTTGTCGTAGATGTCAATGGTGACGCCTCGGAGGGCGGAGACTTTGGCTGAAAGCTCGTCTAGGCGAGAGTTGTTTTGCCTCTCGCGCTCGTAGGCTTCGGACATGGTATGCGAGGATGGAGGCGCGGCTGTGGCAAGAGATGGCGAGAGACGAGACGAGATGATGCGGGCCAAGGTCTACCGAGGTAGGAAGGATGCTGGTGCTGTGGAAGGAAAACTTGTCGCCGAGGCGGTGGGACTGACTGAGGCTGTCGGGCTTGGTCTCGGATACTATGTGCGTGGAAGTTTGGAGTAGGTAAGTCGGCGGGCGGGCAGGTCGTCTGTGGATGTTCGTCGGCCGGGCTTGGAGTCGTGATCTTGATCTCGAGGGCAAGTTGTGGTCGTGGAGGCCAGGGGGGGAGCTGGTTGCAGATGCGGAATGGGGTCTGGCTGGCACTGCTCCGTTCTGGGGGTGGATTCAATGACGCTCGGCTGGCTGGCAGGGTTTGGGCAGATGGGCTTTGATGCCGTCCGTCTACGGAGTACGGAGTTAGTGTCTCATAACTTGACTTGTTCCCGTCGAGTTCAATGCCTTCCAGCAGTGCCACCACCACCACGGACCACGGAGGAAGAATAATAAAGAGCACCGCCACAAGAACCTGAGAAGACAGGCAGGGAAGGCCTCCACAATTTCCCACCTCCAACTTGCAAGGCTTGGTTGGCTTCAAGCTCATCGTCGTTATTACGGATCCGTACTTCGGGCGCAGGTGCCCTTGTTGGCATGCTCTTGTGACTTGTCATCAGTCGTCGTCCCCCGCCACCCCGCCCGCAGTACGGATTAGCGTGGTCTGATTCCGTGGGTGACAAGTCACATCGTCTCAGTGCCTATTCTGCTCACGTCGCGATTTTCCTTCTGCTTCTGTTTTGCTCAACGTGCATTCGTCTCGAACCCGCAGGCCCGAGATTCCTGGATACAAGGGAAGAGACTCAGGGGAGACTATCAACTATGGGCATCAACAACCCCCTTCCTGCATCTCTGAAGTGTAAGCAACTGCCCAAGCTACGCGACCACCGGCCCCCCAGGGCTGCATGTGCGGAACATCGGACCCAAATGCTGACTACTTCTTGTTGCCCCAACCACAGCCGAATGCAAGAAGTGCGGAAAGATTTTGGCATCATTCGTGAACCCCCGACAAGCTTTCGGCCCCGATAAAGTGATTCCGCCATCCATCTTGTCCAACGCGAAGGGCTTTGCGATCATCACCATCTTGAAGGCCGGCTTCCTGGGTTCAGGTCGTGTTGGCAGCGGTCTCGTGGTCGCCAGACTGCCCGATGGATCATGGAGTGCCCCCAGCGCCATCGCGGCAGCTGGCGGCGGCTTCGGCGGCCAGATTGGGTTCGAGCTTACCGACTTTGTCTTCGTCTTGAACGATGCCAACGCTGTCAAGACATTTGCGCAGATGGGATCCATCACTCTGGGTGGCAATGTGTCTCTTGCCGCTGGTCCTATAGGTCGTAATGCCGAAGCTGCCGGCGCCGCATCTCTCAAGAGTGTGAGCGGCATTTTCAGCTATTCCAAGACCAAGGGTCTCTTCGCTGGAGTCTCGCTAGAGGGCATGGCAATCATCGAGCGCCGAGACGCCAATGAGAAGCTCTATGGGACCAGATATACCGCCATGCAATTACTCACTGGATCCGTTCGCCCACCACCGGCGGCCGACTCGCTCATGGCTGTCCTGAATACTAGGGTGTTTAGCGGCATGCGAGCCGGCTCCACGAGCGACGACGCCATGTACAACGACATGCCCACGTACGACGAACGGCATGACGACGTGGTGTGGGAAGGCCGTCGGGGGGATGCCCTCGGAGAGGGAGTGCAGCGAGATGGTACCGGAAGCGGGGGCTTGGGCGCAAATGAGTTTGGTAGACCAAACCGATCGAGCACTTGGAAAGACGACGTGTATGACCGACAAGACTTCAACGGGCCTTCCCGATCCAACACATTCTCTGGAGGAAGAGGACATGGCGACGACTTTGGGTCTAGCGAGAGGAGGATTGGACCGGGACGACCCACAGCTCCAAAGCCGAAGTTCGGCGAGAAGGAGGCAAGCCTGAAGCACAACGAAGCGATTGCCCTATTCAATTTTGACGCAGATCAGCCCGGAGATTTGGGCTTCAAAAAGGGCGAGGTCATTACCATCTTGAAGAAGACTGATAGCGATAACGACTGGTGGTATGTTGTCTTGTCCCCCCCCCTCTCCACCACCGAACAGCTGTCATGCTCGATCGAGCACGTGTACTGACTGTACCACCTCCCAGGACTGGTATGATCGGATCAAGGCACGGCATATTTCCCAGTAACTACGTCAAGCTGAAATGATGATGAGTATGACGATTGAATTGTTGTCGATGAGAGGTCGGGGGCCATACGCCCCTCACCCAGAAGGAAATTTCTCACGTAAACCTTTGTGCTTTGCTTCTTGCTTTGCTCTTGGTTTTTTTTGGGTAACATGGATGAGGTTTTGTGTTTAGGGGGGGGGGACTTGATAAGCGAGTCTTGGGTCTTAGAGATAGATATACCTAGGTCTGCTCTACAGCTTTTTTACGTATTCTTACAACGGAAGTCCGGAACACCAATACAAAGAACAACATTTGAATCGGGAAATGGATAATTGGGCAACTTATACACGCGCAACGGGGACATGCCAGGCGATGATGACCCCGTCAACCATGTGATGTCTGAGCACTCCTAATCTCTAAATGAGTCTCCTATCCGAGCTAGGTTCCGTTCGTGCAGCTGCTCCTTAGGCTGGTCTCGGTCAGCTTGTTTCCGAGCGTGAGTTCGGTGAACAGAACAAGAAGCACTGATCAACTCTTCCGGAAATGCTCCGACGCCTCGGCCACCGAATTGTCGAACATGCACTTGTTTAGGGCCTCGCACCACTCTTCTCCGTTTCTGCGTACTTGCGGTACTGACAGGGCGGGCATGGGCAACTTCGTCGTCGTATACTTGAGCTAGAGAAGCCGCTAATAAAACGGCTAACCCCCTTCGTGCCCTTATGTGGGGCACATCTAATAAATCAGAAAGATTTATTAGCTTGACAGTTGCCAATAATCGCAGCAGGATCCATCGTAACTCTCGATTCCGGTCCAAGTCAGAAATGTTCCCGCGCTGTTCGCTCAGAAACCACTCCATTATTGTACAAGCTTCGCGTCGCATTGTGAAGCAGATCAACCAGACGATGCTCTTCCATTTCCACAGCATCAAATTGCCACTGCGACTGCCCTGAAGCATCCCCGTGCATCTTGGCGTGCGCGCGAAAGTAGTCGTGTCCAAGCATCTGCGCAAGGTTCCTAAAGCCCCTGTGCGCGAAACCGCTCGGCAATATCTCGACCACGGCAGAGCCTGGCGGCAAGAACATGATGTGAGTAAGCCCAGCTCCATGAACACCCATGAGAAGATCCGTCTCGCGGACCATCTTGAACTGTTCCGCGATGGAAAAATTTGCGAAATCGACTATTTCGAGCCTGATGTGGGGGACGGCCTTCTTGACCGACTCGATGAGCTCCGTCTCGTTGATGAGCTTGCGGAAACCGCCTCGATGGATAAACTTGGCGTTGACCCCTGTATTCCCGCGAGCAGGCGTCGCAATATTGAAATGTTGCAAGACGCGCGATGCGAAGGCCCTCACCAAGGCGGACTCGCGGCAGTCCAGGTCCACCCAGTCTCCCTGCCAAAGCGTATTGCTCCCGCCTGAGAAGGGTATGATGAGATCGGTGGCCGGCTCCGACCGATTCAGTTCGTGAAACCGTCGAACAGGCATCTTGGTGAAGAGTTTCCACATGTCAATGAAGGGGCCGTCCTCATGCTCGTCTGCGAAGACGAGCTGTGTTGACGATGCGGCAGCAGGTGGAAGGTATGGACTTTGGGTCTGCGGATTGACGCTCATCTGCAGCGCGTCAAGAGTCCACGACAGGCTCATCAGCTCCATCATGCTGTGCCAGAGGTTGCTTGCTCCCTCACGTTTTACCAGAATGGTCGTCGTTGCGCGCGGTGTTTCCACACTGTTGGTCGCGTCAAGCACCATGTTGTGCTCGACAATGTTTCCCGGTCCAGTTTCGTACCAGTACCGAGTGAGGCTGTCTGGTACTTTTGGGGTGCCCTTCTCAACTTCCTCTGACGACAAGTCGCGCAGTTGGCATCCGAGCCGGAACCTCGATATGTCGGCATCATAAACAGCACCGACCCCATAGCACATGGCGTCTTGTCGCTTGTTGGTTGTCGACGACCAGAAACAATTGAAGCTCTGGAAGCTCTGGGCGCAATACGAGACCGAGCTGTCTCGAACATTCTCCAAAAACTTGACGCCGAACCGCTCCTGGCACCAGAGACCATCAGAGGGTCTTGGCGTATATTCGGGCGGCAACTCGAGGGTCCGTTGCGGTTGCGGGTTTGCTTTGGAGTCGTGCGGGTTTGGGTACTGCCATGGTAGAAACAAATCGGACTGGCGCAGTATCGCGAGGGTTGTTAGAACCACCACTACGAGGCACAGCACTCGCAAGCGTCGAGGGAGAAGGGGAAGTATTCCGTGCATGTCATGGAGGATTGTGTGTTCAAAAGTTCATTTCGTGACTCGGTTGGACAAGAACAACTGCAGATCAGTAAGTGTAGGGACTCAAACGGGGGCTTTGTGGTCTTGCTATTATTACTAGCAGGGCATTCAACACAACACGTCTCCGGGCTGAGGGCTTCATGGCATGTATTGTGCCCACCAGTGTTCGGGAGGGGTGCTTACTATCCGAAACCTCACTTGAATAAATATTCCTGCCATATGACTAGGGTCCTTTGTCCATGATGGAACCTCTACTCCGTACGTACATACATACGTCCGTACACAATGTACATACACATCTTGCGTGCTTGGTTGTTGGCGCCGTACGGAGCACATATGTAAGCATGGACCAGAATGGTAACGCAAAAGGCGTCCACTCTGCTGACTTGTTGGTCCGTCCTGGTGCCTCAATCCTGGTCGGTCACTCCATCATAGCCAATGAGAGACTCACCAGGACCTACCAGCCAATGAGCGTAGGATAATCCCGGCTACAGCGGGCCAGCCCGGTCAAGCTCGAGCTTATTTTGTGCCACTTTGTTGCCGTGCAAAAAGCGGGTCACTGTGTTGTTGGTCGCACAATAATAATATCAAGTTGTCGGAAGAAGTGAACAATGCAAAGCTGAATGAATGAATGGGCGAAGGCAAATCGTCCAGCGCCATCATTACTTTCTATTCTGATTCCTCCTCTTGTTTAATCTCTGCCCTTTTTGCCAATAAGGCGTGTCGTTTCAATAATGAAAGTTCTCATGCAAATCCAGTTCCGCAACATCAACCCCGAATTGTGCGGTTCAAGTCCAAGCGAGCAGCCTTGTTCTTGTTTCATCCTAGGGAAGGAAATAATGTGCTCCGTACTTAAGCGCTCACTCTGGTTTCCCACTAAATGGGCCCAGCGCTTGTTGATCAAGCGATTTTCCCCCGGACATCCATGGGATTGTGCAGATATTAATACGGGTTGGTACTGCAGACGCTTTCTTTGGGCATTTGGGCCGGAAGCCATCTCTTCTCCTTCCTTGTCTCATTCTTCACGCCGCTTGTTACTCTCATTCCTTCATTCCTTTTTCAGTCCATGACTCTTTTGAGATTCATGCTTTGTTCAACTGGTCTGGGGCGGGGCAAGCATTCAATCACATCTTCCTTGGGACCGTGGATCCCAGGTCTTGTGTCCAACACGCTGCTGACGATGTATTTTCCACAAATACGACTAACGTCGTGGTGCTTCCTGGTACTCTTGCTTTGCCGAGCGACTGACATAATGGCACAGACCTGTGTGCCGACCCCGCTGGCACTTCCTATCAGGAACGTCACTTTGGCATCAGGCAAGACTCAACGTGGTGTTCTCCTCACCGTTGCCGAGCCTGAACAGAGCTTCGCTTTTTTGCCATGCTGGTGAGAGCTGCCTTTGTTCCCCTTTTTTCCTAGACTCTTTCACCGAAGAAGCTGTTTCATAGCATGCTACTTCCCACTTGCCCTGATCTGTAACGCGTTTGCGATGAGATGCTGAAAGCTGGGCACCCCCGCCCGCACTGACGAAGTCACTTGTAGGCGAGTTAATAACACGTTCTTGTATGGTCCTCAGTGTGACTCTCTGGGCCTCGCCGGGGGCGGCGATTCGTGTGTGACCTTCCGAGGGGGCATCTACAAGCCTGTCGATTCCATGACAAAAGGCACGCCGCCTCCGAATCTGAAATCACCTACAGAACCATGGAGCTCCAAGACTTATAAACTCCTCACCGACACGTTCAACGTAGCCAGCAATGTTAGCCTGAAGAACTTCGTCTTTGCTAATCCAGTGGATTACAAGGCATGGGACTTGCAAGGTTATGATCCCTTGAACATGATCGGCATGGACAGAGGCTCAACTCTCATGTCCACGTTGAGGAGCACTGGACACATTGCGTCCTCGGCTTTCGGATTCTGGTGGGGTCTCGACGGGACCGAGGACGGGGACCAACAACAGGGCTCGTTGGTTTTGGGAGGCTATGACAAGGCGAAAACACATGGCGATGGTACCACCATGCTCATGAATTATCGCACCGACTGCCCGACGAATATGATGGTGACGATAGCAGACATCACCATGAATCTATCCAACGGCACAGATATATCAATTTTCACGAATTCGAACGGGGGTACGGCTGTGCTGGCCTGTATTATGCCAGAGCGAGCAAGTGTCATGGACATGCCTCGGACTCCTTACTTTAAAAACCTGTTACGAGTTCTTGGCCAGTCTGAGGCAGGAAGGTCTACCGGCACAGACTATTGGAACGTTGTTTTGGACCAGGCGTCTGTAATGTAAGTCATGATTTCTCTGCGTCCGGTCTTTCATCGTTGCTTTCTGTTTTCGAGACTTTTGTCACAGCAGTCCTCAAAGCTCTCTACAGAGTCGACATCAATGTCCTTTTTTTTTTCGCAAATGACGGTGCTGACCGACTTCAGTTACGCCGGGGGTATGACTTTCAAACTTGAAGGCGGGCTCAGCGTCAAGATTCCGAACCACCAACTCGTGGTTCCGGAGAGGAAAACAGACGAGGAGGGCAGCCGATATGTGAATGCCTCGCGGCCTGTTATTCGAATCAACTCTTTACAAGCCACCACTGCCAATTTATTACCCATCCTGGGGCGTTATTTCCTCACTGGAGCATACCTGATGGGCAACCCCAGTGCAGGACGGTTCACCCTCTGGCAAGCGAACCCAACATCAGACCAGATTTTGGTTGCCGTCAACGATAAAAACGAAGTCTTCGACCCAAGTAAGCCTTGTGCTACCACGCCAACGGCGTCGTTAACGACAAACAGCCCCGCCGCCACCGCTGCAGACGGGTCCCCGGGGGACAATGCCAATCCAAGACTCTCTCCTGGTAGCATAGCAGGCATAGCAATCGGCTCCGCGGTGGTGGTCGTGGCCTGCAGTTGCTTGCTCTGGTTCATCTTTAGAAAGAGGCGCTCAGCGAACCAAAAGAAAGCGAACGGAAGCCATAAAGTAGAGCATGTCACGCAACAACCCCAGTGGGAAGGACAGGCGGGTCGTCCTAGTCAAGGGATTCCTCATTCCATCCCACAAGAGATGCCGTCGATGGAAAAGAAAAGCCATCCGTTTGAGCTGCCGGGCTAGAGGTAGATTCCGAGGGACGGTGGCAAATTCCACAGCCGAGCATTCACCATAACTCGTTTGTATGATGGAAAATGTTCCCGGACGCTGAGTGGGAGACGGGGTCGTGAAGATGTTGTTCAATATAGGATGGATCAGAACAGCGGCCATATATATTATGGGTGCATCCTGTTCTTGGCCTAGCTGGGTCTCATTCACTAAGATTCATTTGCGGGGTTATCGAGGCCAGGTTGCTGGCTCACGAGTGATGATCGCGGAGGCGAGGGGCTTGGAATGTAAGAATTAAATTCTCTGTGCGGCGTCATCATGCTGTCCATCGGCGGGGAAATACCAGCCATCGTCCATCACCTTACTAGTGAATCGCTGCACAATCTGTTGGCGGCGGAGATGAGATCGCTTCTCCAAGAGTCTTCTCCAAACTTCTCTACGGTCAGTTCAGCCGCGCGACGATGGGGATGGGGCAACAAACAACAACTCCACACGATCAAGTCACATGACCCGCGCACTAGACCAGACTGAACATGGGGAACCATCTGGCGCATCTTGGGCTTTTCCCCACACGGGTAAACAAACAAGCCTCGTCTACTCCGTATGTAGTGACGTTGTTTGAAGCAAACCTCCACTCATGATCAACTTACCGGGTCTAGCTCGGCCTCCCAGGTCGACGGCGCCGCCGCGGAAAAGGGCAAATCCCCATCCCTCATGGACAATGCTCGTCCGGGGCTCGCGGGCCAAATCATACGTCACGAATGAGCACTGCTACTTCTACGAGCAGGATATCGAGCGAGTAGCAGCCATGGGCGCCGGGCACTTCTCCTTCAGCATCGCGTGGACACGGCCGCCGACGAGCCCCAGCTCGGCTAACGTCAATGGTGCCTATCAAAACGACGCATTCCCAGATGCCTCTGTGCGCTATGCGAAAGTGGCAATGGCGCATTACGCCGACCGAGTCCCCGTGTGGTACATCTTCAACGAGCCGCTGCTCTACTCGCACAATGCCAAATCCGTAAACAAGGTCATCAAGGCCCACCCACGCCTGAGTCTACCACTGGTGCGAGGAGGAGGAGCTCAGGGGGAAGCGGACGCATCGCCATCAAGCTCAACGACAACTTCGGCGTCCCCCGCGACCCTGGTAGTCCAGCGGATGTTTACGCAGCGGACCACTTCAACTCGATCCAGAGAGGTCCTCCTCAAGTCTATGTGAGAAGATGGCGTGGAAGTCATTGGCGCGTATGCGTGGGCGGTTTCGGACAATTGAGGATTTGGTGACTCTGCTTCGCAGTTTGGTCTGCAAGTGGTGAATCGGACGACGCAGCAGATGTATTACAAGAAGAGCTTCTTCGACTTGGTGGATTTTGTGGAAGCCAGGGGGATACGCGATTGCAGGCGTGGTGGATTTTACAGAAGAGAAGAACTGTGGTCAGACATAGTAAACATAAGTCATTAGCAGTACAAATCCATTAGTCTAGTAAAGTTGAGCAAAGCCATGCAATTTCTCCGCTAGACCTCCAATACAATGACACACATTTCGTCATGTACGGTATCTTGCTCTTTCCAAACTCCCCCCCCAAAATAATACAATTCGTCCTTTGATCCTGAAAAGTTTCTCTAGCGCCACTTTCACATCCTGATGCAATGCCAACAACTCCTTTCTGAATGCCCATGATTAGGAATACAATTGCTCAGCATCGAGCCAATACAAGAATGCCACCGTCCAACTATACCACTCCTTATGCATCTTCCTCGTACACGACAAGTCCCATCAGCCATGGCTAACAGCCCTCTCATCCATCAACATTCGAGACTCCAACGCACAAAGGTTCCACCGATCGCACTAGGACAGCGGAATAACCCATTCCATATCCATGGGCGTCTCCTTGACCAGTTTGATGCTGTCAACATTCAACTTTCGTCGACGATTCTTGTCCCTCCCCAGCCTGTCCAACGCAGCTTGGAGGTCCCTGCGCACACCCTTACCATCCCCAGTCGGCACGATGAAGCGCAGCGCTCCGCGTTTTGTGCTCCGAGGCGGCACGCTTTTGCAGTGTTGATAGCTGTTGATCTTTATGTACTTGTCCTTGACTTGGCTCCAGCGCAAAGTGTGGATGGGGTGGCTGTCATCCTGGTATGTTTCCACCTCGAGGACTCGTGATCCATCGTCGTCGTGCATCGATACCTCTGCTTCGGCGAAGTTGACTGTTTCGATGCCCCCGAGAAACTTTTTGACGCTGACGATGAACTCGTGTGCTGCCATTTCGTCGTCTGTCATGATGGAAGAGGCGGTTGATGTATGGATAAGTTCCGAGTTATTTGGAATGGAGCGGGGTGTCAGAAGAATAAGTGGTGGCGGCAGGCTTGGCTCGTAATGTAGTAATACAGTGTAATATAGATAAATGGACGTATGAAGAATTCGCTTTTGCGACTTCGTGCAGATGATATGTTTTGTCTGATGTTGTGGATGTTTGGATGTTTGGATGCCTGGAGGACTTGCTTTGCGGACTCTGAGTGCAGGCGCGACTGTGATGAAGAGTTTAGGGGGGGGGGACAGAAACGCCGTGGATGTGTCTCTTATATAGAAGTGACAGCTTTTCAGGCTATCTTAGGTCCTCCAACTCAAAACTGTTTTTTAACTTAATTCTGCGGAGCGCAGGCACGGGGACAAACGCTAACGGATGGTGATGGTAAAGACGAACCCGTTCACTATTGGAGACAGGACTTTGCGCAGACACCTCATTGTCTTTTCTTAGGGTAGATGGAATGCGAGTGAGAGTTTGGTTCTGATTTTTTCGCGACAAGATAAATAGCAGCAACTGTGATGTCTCTGAAGCACGCAACTTGAAGCCTGAAGCCTGCCTTGGTCTGGACAATCCGGAATTTCCCTTTTTACTTTTTATTTTCTCATTTATCGGGGTTATTTGACAGTTAGCTTCATAAGTCTACCCACATCTCGTGCTCCGAAGCACTGGCTTTCTGTAGTTTATCCAGCCAAAAGGCTATTCTCATGTTTTTCAGCAAATCTAGATAGAATGCAGCACGCTTTCCGTCTTCACAGTATTTGGCAGCATCCTGTTCATACTGTTCATAGATTGGTGATGACTTTGTCTCCAGTTCATCAAGGTTTGACGATTGCATTAGTAGCAAATTCATCTCCGGTATGCGGTTTATTGGCAAGCCTGTTCCGGGTGATGCATGTAGTGATGTATTTGGAGCAACTAACGCACTGCTCGCGTCTACCTTCAGCCTTTTGGGAGACCGAGGCTTGGCCTCGAGAAATGGAAGACTTCGACGATGGGGCATGAGGCTCCTGAAGTCCACCGTCGGGCTCGAATCAAAGCTGCTACTGACTTTGTTTAGAGGACTTCTGGGGCGATCAGTCTGAGCGGGCCGTCTGTTGGGGCCGCGGCCCCTTGGGGAACGGGCAGGCTCTTCCCCATTTGCATCTGTACCGAGTCGGCGGGCCGCTAGCGAAAACGATCTTGTAAAATAGCCATGGTGGCGTCTGGGTGGCTGCAGGGCCGGCTTTGCTTCAGAGTTTTTCCCGGCCTTGCTATTTATTTGGTCCTTCGAATGCTCATGGATGCTGCTCTCTCGCAGAGGAGAACTGATATGTGGTCGATTCATGACGTCCTCTCTCCCTGCTGCAAACACGTTGTAGGGGTTCAGCAACGACAGATCAGTAGAGCCTTCCGGTCGAGCTGGCTCACTAGAGCCCTCGTCGATGACTGGATTGAGCTTCTTATCAGTCTTGCTGAGACGATTTAGTACCTCGTCAAATATGTTGCCACCAGCCGTGCCAGCATCTTTGCTTGAGCTGGAACATTGAGCATTTGAGATCCTCGCTTGTTTTGTTAGCGCCGCCAGCGGCGTGATGGTCGAAAGACGTGGTAGATCAACGGTTTTGGTCGGTTTAGGAGTCAAGCTACTGATTGGCTGTACCTCCCCCGTCCCTGAAAAAAGTCCTTCTTCAATCATAAATCCAGCTTTCCTCAGAATGCAGACAGAGACTAAAAAGTCGCGACTGTGCCGAAACCACACGCGGAGAATATGATCCAGCGTCGGGAGTTTGACACATAGTTTGTAGGTTTGCTTATCGATGGAGATTATATCATCTGCCCCCTCGGGATGGCTCAGGAGGTCATTCAGTCGTATTGAAAGCTACCTTGTCTATCAGATCCGGTATCATCACGAGGTCAGTGACGTACCATTTGCTTGGAACCCGTACTAATTATCAGCAAGAGGATGCCAAGCTCTGATCCTAGGGACCGTTGCCCCTCGAGGCTCAATGCCAGAGGCTGGTCAAAGGTCGTCGCATCATACGTCTCCACACCATTTCCAACTTGCACCTCCACCAAACGCAGGTGGCAGCCAATTGCTGGCGACGCGAGTCGAGACATTCCAGTTGTGTACGGAGTACACCTGTAGTCTGTGCGGTTCTGTTATTGCGCTATGCTTTTTCGAAGGATTGCTCGTAAAAGTAGAATCTTAATAGATGTTCCTGCATCAATGACATCTCTGCCTTCATTCGAAGAGGTCTTTGATGTTGCAGGGCTGGAGGGGAGGAGCTAAGAGGAACGCTGCCGATTGGTGCTGCCGGCCATCACGTGGCGATAAGATACCACCGCCTTCTCTGCGTTCTGGCGCGAACCTTCACGCGCCGTCACGTTCGTTGCCTTGTGCACTCGACCAGTTGAGACCAAACGAACCACTTCGTCAAGGCGAATCATTGCCTTTGCGATCGTTCTACATACATTGGTCGTTGAGCGCTCACAGACTGGCCTCAAGTCAATGCGCATACTCGACGGTCACTTTTACCTCATTGATCTCGCCTCGGCCACAAGCGCAGCTTGATTTGCGCAAGTTTGCAAGTCGCGGTGTCATGCCCAGCAGTAAGTACTCGGAAACGAGATTGGCATTGAGATTGAGAGGCAATGACTACGACGCCGCAAGAGGTGCCCCTGCACTCCATCGACCGTACTGCCGAATATGAGGAGTTTATGACCAAACTGAAAGAATTCCACGAAAAAAGAGGAACCGTTCTTGACCCAGAGCCCAAGGTTGGCTTGATCTTTCTCGACCTATACAAGACTTTTAACCACATTGTTGCCAGCGGAGGCTACGACAAGGTGTCGGAGGAGAAGCTCGCCTGGCGGCGTATGGCAGCGGAGTTAGGCCTGCATTCCAACAACGAAGCTTCAACGGCTTTCTCTTTGAAAGAAAAGTTTTATAAGAACTTGGCGGCCTACGAGATCAAAACCGTACATAACAAAGAGCCGCCTCCAAAAGAGATTCTCGAAGACGTCACAGCAAAAGGCGCCGGTCTGTTGACACGCACGCTCGAGAACTTCCGACCGAAACGCGACAGCACTGTGAACGCTGGCGACTCGGCGGCTTCTGGTGACGACGGTACTCCGACTCGTGAGCGATCCGCCCCAGAAGCTCCCTCGAGCTCTCGTGCGTCTCGCGGACTTCGAGAAGCGCCGGCTCAGCGCGTGATTTTCCAACCCGACACTGGCTCCAGTCGTTCCACGAGACACGCTGTACAACAAATTGCTGCTCAAACAGCTTCTCCGGCACAGAGCAATACACAAACGTCCTCACATCACGCAATCATGCCGCCAATGCCACCCGGTGGCCATCAAGGCCGTGGGCCATCTATTATGCATCACCCTTCCAATTCGGAAAACACATCAAACCTGGTGCTGTCATACCAGCCTAAGCATCTCAAGCCCTTGCAGCTGCGGGCGGTCGCTACGCCCAGCAACGCCCCCAGTGAATTCCCAAGGCATCGTCTAGCACATCGGCCCGCGCCGATTGCCCCAGCAGGCCGACAACCGATGCAACCAGGCAGTAAGTAACCCACCTGCATAATGCCCCAAACATGTGACAGATTCGCATGTCTGACATTCTCCCCAGCTGGGTTCGATGGGCCGAATATATATACCCGATGCTTGAACGCCTTGCGATCCGGCGTTCCGTCCGAGCAGTCTTTCGCCCTGAATCATTTGGTCAAGATCTCCTTTGAGCGTGGCGACAAGTATCGTTTCGACGCCTTCCCAGGTCTTGCTGAGGGCCTTGTTGACAAGGCGCTTCAGGTTGGTAGCCTCTTCTACCATGTGTCATGGACGGTCTCTTGGGATCAGTATGCGGAGTCTTCCAGCATTGGCCAACTTGACGGCAATAATGGGACTTGGGACATTCTTGATCGCATCAGCAACTTGGTTGAGAAAGACCAGCCAGATGCCCTGCAAACGGGACCTGAGACTGATGAGATGATTCTTATCGCCGAAGCTGTCCTCACCCTCCGCAACATGGTTACCCTTCCGGAAAACGCGGTCAACATGTCCGACTTCTTCCCAATCAAGGATCTCGTCTGCATCATCCTGCACCTTCCACCAAAAGACACTGTGGTCGAGCTGAAGCACATGGCTCTGGATATCGCGGAGCAAATCACGCCATTCATGGTCTTGGAAGCGAATGACCCTCTCTACAGGACGTTAGTCGCGCAGCTTGCATCAGACGACCGAGGAACCATTCTCACTGCTTTGCGGGCACTTGGGCGCATTTCAATGAATCTTGAGGCAACAAATAAGCTGAGCAACGTCCCGACAGAGTTTTTGGGGCGCATCTCCAATTGGCTTCTTCTCAACGACGATGAATTGATGGATGCCTGTTTAGACCTGCTCTACCAATACACAGCCGTAGTCCCAAATGTGGACAACCTCATTCGGTCCACAGTCACGGAGGACCTTGTCGATCACCTTGTTCGGCTATTGGCACACGGGGCGAGAAAGGTCCATCGAGACTTGGTACTAGTGCCAGAAAAGAAACTTCCGGCTCGGGATGAAATTTCTCCCATGCCCGAGGACCTGCTGCAACAGATGCTGAAGCTAGAGGAGCCGGAACGCGTTCACAAATGGGTCAAGTGCTTCTTTGAAGAGGATGACGATTCCTTCGTGACACAACTAGCGGCCTGGCAAGCCTACCAGTCTGCCTTTGTGAGTCCCCTCAAGGCCATTGGACAGCCCATGATCACACCAGCCGATTTCATCCGCAACAGCACGTCAGTATACAAGGACTCGAATGCTCAAGTTCTTCGAGAACCCGGCGAGCCACAGCAAAAATTCATCATCCACGGTATCCGACCCCGACCACGCCCACAGAACTTTGACGGTGCAGAGTATGGTCGTTGCCTGTGGGCCCGTACAACAGGGAAGAAGGACGACGAGTGCGGCCAATTCTACCTGCAGCCGCAGCAGATGTGGAGTCACGTTCTCACCAAACATGTCGGCGAGCAAAGAAACGAGAACGATCAGTTTGACAACACTGAAAAGGATTTCACATGCGCATGGGGTCAGTGCCCCAAGTATAAGCAACCCACGAAGCTGCATCTTCACGAGTTTGCACGCCACATCAACACGCACATCATGTCTACCATGTCTGGGGAGAAGAGGACGGCTAACAAACCGTGGGTGGTTCCCGCCAGGACCATGTCCGTCACGCTCGAAGAGACGGCAACGGTTCGAGACGAGAGAAATCCACAGCTCCCTCCGCAAGCAGCCGGCATACCACTGAGTGCAGTTCTCGTCCTGCGCAACATTGCACGCAACGTTGTCAAGACAGAGGCTGAAAAGGAACTTGTCAAGTCACAAAAGGAGAGCGCCCTGGAAAAGGGTGGTTGGAACGAACGGCTCTTCCGCGCCGCCTTGCCGCGCTTGTTTGAGATTCTTGCTGAAAATCGAGCCCTGGTACGTGTACAATCATCATGAAGCATATTTGTTTATGGGCGGTACGGCATCGCTAACAAGAGGTGGGTGCAGAGTCCATATATTTCCTCTCTCCTGGACCTGATACGACCCAAGATGGAGCCAGAAGATAGCGATGAAGATGAGTATTGAAATGGGTTAGTAGACATCTGGATTCGTCCACCGTAGAATATGCAATGCATGCTCAGTCTGGGCTGTTATGGGAGATGAGGAGTTTAGGGGTCTTGCGCGTTTGGCTTTGTGTTGTCCAACGATGTATGTGTGCAGTATAGCACAGTTTTGTGCCGGTTACGCGATGAAGATACCCCTACGTGGTGGCGTTTCATGGCCGTAGTCATTCTTGGGGCGGAATCACAGGGAATTATTATTGCAGACTCGTCGTGCAGCTTTCCGTCTTCTTCTTCTCTTTGACCCTCGACAAGGATTTAGGCGAATCAGTCTCGGAACACGGTCAACTTTGAGATTGGCTCATTAAACTTTGCATTGACCCCAAGATAAGATTAGACGGGAGGAAAAAAAAAAAAAAGGCAATCTATGCTTGCGAAGCCCGTTCGCTTATTGAAAAGGAATTCGCGGATGGAAAAAAGGTAGAAAAAGTGCCATGGTTGTTGTCTCGCAACCGGTGGCGGAGGCAATTTTGAACAACGACAACGGAGGACAGGTAGCACATTGGTCTGGGAGATGAAAACTCAGCATGGCCACATGACGGGCTGCAAGATTGCCTCATTCACATCCTGGCTCGGGGCTGTTTCGGAGTCGGTGACAGACTGACAGTAATACTCCGTCCGTACATACTCCGTACATTGTAATAAAAAATAGAACAAGTTGCTCGTCTCCACGTTTCCCCTTTCCCTTCCAGGGGACCCACACCCACGGACGCGGGAGAACAGGGGCCGTTGGTGGCTGTTGCTAGGGCACTGCATACAGTGACATTGTACATACTTATACACAATGTACGGACTCCTCAGGGGTCGGGTTATCATTGATGATATTGACAGAAGCGACGGGATGTATTTTGTAGGGAGCCCAGTGTGGGGTCGCGGGCAATGCCAATGTCACGATAGATCTACCACGGCAATGCAGTCACGATCCACTGGGATGATGCCCTCAAGAGGACGTGAGGACCAACCACTCGTGATTTGCCAGTGCTCAGTGCTCAGTGCTCAGTGCTCAGTGCTCGGTGCTCGCTGATCAATCATTATGTTCCTGGGCGACGGGGACCGGGGGATCATCAGGATCATCAGATATCAGATCACCTTTTTTAGTCTTACCGTTCCACCGCACGCGGACCAATGAGCCCACAGTATTCTTGTCTGTGGATGGACGACCCGAACTGCCGGATGCAACCAGAACTCGTCGTGGTGTTGTCTCACTGAAACTCGGCTTGCGAGTTGGTCATCTGGCCGTCCACAAAGTGTAATCCGTACGCCCCTTGCTGCAAAACGCGTTTTACGTTTGACGGAGGACGGAAGGCCCGGGGCCGGGGCCGGGTCATCACAGCCTCATTTCCAACTTTTGTGTGTCTGATACCTTGGCTGTTGTATGTTGGTGAGGGCAGCGTGAGACACGGCACATTCCTTTCCTCGCTGCTTGTTCGAACTTGCGACAATACGATTCCCTCCTGTCCTGATGCGGCAGGCGCCGAGCAGCCATGCCACGAAGAAACAGTCCGTCCTGTGAAACGAGTGCGCGCGCAATTGCTTGCAGCTTGCAGATTTATCCATCCTGATGATTTGTCGCTTCTTTCCTGAAACAGGCCGAGTTTTCCGCTGTCGGGATCCTCTGGTCGGGATCCTCTGTCGGGATCCTCTGTCGGGACCCCTCTTGTGCCTCTCCATCAGGCCATCAGGCCATCAGGCAGAAGCAGCCAAAGGAGAAGTCAGTCAAGTCGACGGCTTCCAGAAGAAGAATGAAAGAAACAAAGAAACAAAGGAGGGTGCGTACCCACGCACCTTCCGTGGCCGGACATGCCGCCGACTGCCACCCGCACCCACCACCCTGACTAGGTAGGGCCTGCAGTCCTGCAGTAGCGCCAAGCCAGGCTGCCAGATTTGATTCTCCACCAGGGCTGCAGCGGTTCCGGCGTGCGTTGCTCCAGGAAGTCCAGAGTGCAGGCAGCAGATTTCTCCCTTCCCCGCAGATCCGGAAGCTCGACCAAAGGGCCCTCCTCGAGGGTCTGGACCCGCATTCGGGTTTTTCTTTTTTTTTTTTTCTTTTTTTTTTTTTCCTCAGACATTGACATTCACACTCCGTATATCAACCCCGTTTGCTTCCTACCTCCCTACATCTTTCCATCTCCCTCACTCTCTTCCTCCCCGCGAAAGACTTGATCGGGGCTGCTACTATTCCTGCCTCTTCCTCACAAACTCCACAAACTCCGTCAATCCACAATGTCCTTCGCTGCACGAAACGCTCTGCGGCTCACCAGAGCTGCCGCTCCACGCGTTGCCCCTCCGCGAGCCAGCGCGCGTCTCTTCTCCGTCACACGCACCAACGCTGTTTCTGACACGGCGCAGAAGAAGAGCGTTGTCCGCGAGAAGGAGGTGCCCGTCACGGTCTACGGTGCCGGCCAAGGCCAAGGAGACAAGCACACTGTCCATGTCCCCGATGATGCCGCCCAGGTTCCCTACGACAGCCCGGCCCCCCCTCCTGCGCACGATCTTGTGCAGCCTCTGGGCAAGAAGGTTTTCGAGGCCATGCCTCACACCATGCGCAGCATGAGCGTGTACGGCAAGGTCATCATCGTTACCGGTGGTGCCCGAGGCTTGGGCAACCACATGGCTCGCGCCTGCGCTGAAGCCGGTGCCAAAGCCATTGTCATCTTCGACGCCAACCAGGACCTCGGTGATGAGGCTGCTGCCGAGCTCCACGACAAGTCGGGGCTCCCCGTCTCCTTCTTCAAGGTAGATGTCCGGGACGGTGCCGCCATCAATGCCGCCGTCGACTCCGTCGTCGAGCTCTACGGTGCGCCCGACGTCCTCGTCAACTCCGCCGGGATCGCTGATTCCAACATCAAGGCAGAGACCTACGACCCTGCTATGTTCCGTCGTCTCATCGACATCAACCTGACCGGCTCATTCCTCATGTCTCAGGCCGTCGGCCGTGCCATGATGGCCGCCGGCAAGCCTGGCAGCATCGTTCTCGTAGCCTCCATGTCCGGCTCCATCGTCAACTACCCTCAGGAGCAGAGCTGTTACAACGCCTCCAAAGCCGGTGTCATTCAATTCGCCAAGTCAGTCGCCGCCGAATGGGCCAAGTACAAGATCCGTGTCAACTGCATCTCCCCCGGTTACATGGACACTGCTCTGAACCGTGTTCCCGCCCTCGAGGCTCAGAAAAAGATCTGGAAGTCCATGACTCCCCAGGACCGTCTGGGCGGCGTTGACGAGCTGAACGGCCTTTGCGTCTTCCTCGCCTCCGACTCTTCCAGCTTCATGACTGGCTCCAACTGCATCATTGACGGCGGTTACTCTTGCTACTAAGCGGACGTCTTACTGACCAACTTTTTTTTTTTTGCATACTCCCCGCGTCGCGCAAAGAAGCTCTAGAGGAGCTCTCTGCGTGAAGGAAGACACGAAAGGAGTGGGCGTGTGCCAACGCGCTAGGTACATTAATAATTATCTGTTCCATGAGTCTGGAACGAGCCACATGTGGACTGCGAGATTCAGCCACGCTTACCAATTTTCTTGACTTGCATTTTTATCAGTTTGGCGTTGCGGATTTTTCTTTTTGTCACCACGTTTTATGCATCATGTAAGGCGAAAAAAATAAAGCCGGGTTCATAGAGGGCATAGAGACCGCATGGTCTTTTCCTTTTTCTCTTTTATATATATATATATAGAGCAACAACTCCTATATAGGGATGGATTCTTCAGCGAAGTAGACGTCTTTTTTTTGTTTTTGAAACAGAAAAAAAGAGTCAAATACAAGACTTGATTCTTCAACTGTTCATGTCCTCGGGGCTTGGAGACATGGCATCCATCACGCTGTGTTTCAAGTTGTCTGAAATTGAAGGTCGACCAGCCAAGTGAAGCGCCAAAGACGTTGCTCAAACTTATCGCACATATCGATCGATGGTCCTGTCGAAGTGCCAGTCACTGGCTACCGAGGACCGTGGTACCGTACCGTACGTGCGGACCATGCACCCAAGCTGAAAGAGAATGTGCGTCTTCAGAGTCTTCAACTGACGCAATGCAGCATCAGATTGTGTTGCATTCGTCGCCAGGACAGGAGACAAGAGACGAACGGGACCGACCACCTGATGACAAGACTCGGCGCACGTCGTTGCAAAAACCAAAACCAGGTCGGCCCATCTTGGTATCGGGACGGGACATTGAATCGTCGCACAGTCATCACCAACACGAGTCTTGAAGAAGGGGGCGGCATTGCGCTTGTTCAATTTCGCGAGCCATGTTTGCAAAACTACCCAAGTCTTGTCTCGGAACACAGGTCCGCAAATCGCTTCGGGAATCCATACTCCCCTTCTTTCTTTCTTCTTCTTCTTCCTCTTCTTCCTCTGGGTCTCACCCATCAGTTTTAGTCCGTGGCACATCTTCACATGCCATTCAAGTTTCGCTCCCCTTCCACCGTCATCACCCCTCGGTTTTCGCAAACCGTCCCGTGGATATGTCCCGTGGATATATTGTCCCGCTATATTTTCAATAATACAAGCGATTCCCATTCATCAGGTTTGGGCCGAGTGCGGAGGGTAAAGGGTGGGGTTTTTTTTTTTTTTCCTTTTTTTGCCCCGGCAATGCAGAATCATAAAAGAGCAACGCTCGCTTGTGACGTAACGAAACACGTATGCATATCCCCCGCCGGTGAGCACAGTCCAATCGACTTGAATTACTGCTTCCGTGCCTTCTCCTGAGCTCTTTGCTCTCTAGCGGCTCGAACAAGGGGTGCTAATTGACCCAAATCCACACATTGCTTCATGAAATCGTGCTATTTCACACAAGGGGTTAGTAAAGAACATCTCGTTGACACGATTTCGCCTTGGGGATGAGCGACGTCAACATGCATCATGAAAACGTACCCTGAGCAGGTCGTGAGCGCTAGCTCTCTTCTCTGGGTCAACCTTCAACGCAAAGCAGAGGAAATCTCTGAAGACGGGCGACAGCTCTTCTTCGTTTTTGATCTCGGGCGTTCCGTTTGTTGCTATCAGCCACAAAGCCCGGAGCGGCGATTCCGTAAGATACGGTGGCTCTCCTTCAATCATTTCAATGGCCATGATCCCAAGAGACCAAATGTCTACCTTGCGACCGTACTCTTTTCTCGTCACGACTTCGGGTGCCATCCAGTAGGGGGTTCCGACCATGGTTGTTCGCTTGTTCTGGGTTTCGTTAATTGTGGCACAGAAGCCAAAGTCGGCTAACGAAATAGAAGTTGTTAGAGGCAAAGTGAATCGACGTCGCAAATAACGTTGCATTGCATCGCGCGCGGGGCCACGTCATCACCGTGAAAAAGCAGGGCTGGGGAGAAAACACGGGCTTCCCACTCACTCAGCTTGATGTTACCCTCGTTGGATAATAAAATGTTGTCCGACTTGATGTCACGATGAATGACCCCTTTAGAGTGGAGATGTTGCAATCCCATCAAGGTCTCTCGGCATACCGACGCAATTTGCCCTTCCGTCATGATGTTGAAGGTGACAACGTCTGTCAAACTACCACCTTCCATGAATTCCATCACTACCCACAGCTCACCTACGCAAAGGTAGCTGGCAATGTAATTAACTATATTCGGGTGACAGCTGTCCTTCATGACCAAGATTTCGTTGATGATCAAATCTTTCTTGGGTTGCTGCTCCAAGTTCATCTGTTTGATCGCTACCAAGCGGTTGGTGGCTCTTTCGTAGCCTGTGTACACACCGCCAGATGCACCCTGGCCAATTTTGTTGAAGCTGCGGAAAAGTTCCCGTGGATCCCCATCGTCACAGATGCGTTTGAGCGACGCAACCACGTCGATGGCGTTACTTTGGCGGGGTCGGTGCCTCGGCCTCGGGACAGGGACACCACCAGGAGCAGCCTGCTGCTGGCGTGGGACATGGGCGTGACCATTTGCTTCTCCTGGTCGAGCGTAAGCTGCGGTTTGATGAGGACTCGGAACAGGTGCTTGAGGTTGAGGAGCTTGTCTCTTGCTAGGAGCGCGCCCGACATGGCCCGACATGGCGGCCTGAGCTTGTGCCAAGGCTTGCTCATGCTGTTGCTGCATCAGCTGCTGCTGATACACTGCCGATTGTGCCGCAGAGGGTTGGCTACTCAGCTGAGGCGTGGGGGGGCTGAATGGCGACGGGCCGTTGGCCCGTGAATTGGATCTTGATCGATGCTCCTCGGGTAGCATGGGGGCGCCATCCTTTAGCTGCATCTGTGAGAAGTCATCAGACTGCTGCGATAACCCGATGCCAGAGTCTTTGGTCGTCGGATAAGCATTGGATGGTGTCGGTCGATTATTCATGCTGACGGGCGGCTTAGGGGCCGGTCTGCTGGGTATCATGTCTCTACCGTGGGCCCTCGATGCAGGAACGGGAGGTGGCGCTCGGGGATTCTCGAAGCTCCCTGTTTATTTTTCAAAGCATGTTGTCAGTGGCCAAGATACACCTGCCAAACAAGGAAGAAGAAGATGCCCAAGAAGCTCTCTTACCCATATAATTTGTGGGATACATATTGGGTGACGTGGGCGTGCTGTATTGACGGCTGTCTGTCGGTCCAGCATTATGGAATTTCTCCAAAACCTGATCTTCGGGCGGCCGTTCAGTTGTTTCCTTGTAAAACTGCAGAATATCAACCATGGTCTGAGGATTTTCCCGACGCTCCTTTTCAGGAATGCCGCTTTCGTTTATTAACCGCTGCCATTCTTTTGGCAATCCCTAAGAGATGCGTCAGCATATCAGCAGTCATGACTTTCCTGCGGTCTGACATGCCGCCGATCGACATACCGTGAATTGGCCAGTCGAACTGTCGTATCCGACGTGCGTGACATGAACGGGGTTTTCCGGCGCCGATATGATTGGCTTCTTTTGTGACCCGACTAGACTGGTGACAAACCCTGAGAATCCAGACTTCTTCCGCAGTATGAGCGGCTTCGATTCCTTGCCCTCATCCGAATATCGCTTTGGCCCGGTCACGCCAGCTTCGGGCGCTCTGCCGACGTGAGTTTTTTCCGAAATGGCGGGCTCCATGTTGCCAAAACTCCGCGACGGTCGCAGCGCGGGGCTCACGAATCTCTTGTCTACAATGGTCTTGTTCAGTGCGG
Source organism: Epichloe elymi (assembly GCA_023658475.1). Lineage (NCBI taxonomy): Eukaryota > Fungi > Ascomycota > Sordariomycetes > Hypocreales > Clavicipitaceae > Epichloe > Epichloe elymi. The sequence goes on along the minus strand of CP098278.1, from coordinate 1,343,904 downwards.
GGGAGACGGGTGACCGTTGGGATGATGTCTGTGGGCTGGCGTATTTGGTAGACTCGATGCGGCTCAAGATGGCGGCCCCGTCAAAAGGCGCGCCAAGAAGGTCGTCGGATTGTTCTCTGCTTTCTCGGCGAGGGTGAGTGTCAGAAAGTCGATCTGGGCGATGCGCGGGCGCGGAATGCGAAGCGGTGGTGCTAGCTGGATGGGAGGTGGCGAGAAAGTCTCCTTGGGAGAGGGCGGGTGAGGCATTCGATGGCCACTGAGAAACAGCAGGATGTCTGGGCGATGAGCTGCTCGAGGTGTAGTTGTTGGCAGACGATCGCACGGGCGGAGCGCTGGGTGCTCGTCGAAGACTCTGGGAGCTGCGTTTGCTGCCAAGCGACTGGGAGTCGTCGAGGCCTGATGAGGAGCGAGTGTATGAATGGGAGGGGTGTTTCTTGACAAGCTTGCGACGTTGAGTACTGCCGTTGAAGGACGATCCCGGACCGTCCATGATCCTGTCCAGTGTCCACCTTGCCTAAAAGAAAAAGGAAGGAAAAAAGGTCTCAGGTCTTATTAGAGGACAGCTGGGCGGCTGGGCGGGCAGAGAGGGTCGGTGGGTCGGCGGGTCGGCGGGTCGGCGGGTCGGCGGGTCGGAGGGCAGGTCTTTGTTGTCTTCGTGGAGGAGGATGACTGAAGGAGCGGGGGTTGTGCGCAGGTTGATTTGATGATGTTGGCTCACGAGCTGCTTCTTCTCCTCCAGGGCCAGCACGACCAACGACGACCAACGACGACCAACGACGACCGATGTGTCAACCTGTCGACCGAGTCTCTTCCACGTCCTCCGTACCTACTACTACTACTATTACGCCAAGGTTCGAAACAGGCCGTTCGCTGGGCCGTGTGGATGCTCCAGGTTCGTGTTCGTGGGATGGATGGATTGGACGATGGATGGGCACATGGGATGGGATGGGGCCCCTGTGAGCTTCGCCCGGGGGTGTCTGTCTGTCTGCACGATCCAAGTCTCACTGTCAGCAGGCACGGCCAAGATACGGGAGTACATGCGCAACATGTAGGCTGTAATAAAGCAGGGAGGGTGGTTCGGGAGTCCCTTGCCAGTGCCCAGGCACCCCGTTGTTTGATGCGTGCACCAAGCCAGAGGCAGTTGTTGATCTGTGTCTGATGCACTCTCACTCTCACTGTACGGTGGTGGCCTCTGTACGGTGGCCTCGCTGCTTCTGCAGCAGACCAAATCCCAGAACAGAGCCTGTCCTTTTTGGTTTGGTGCTGGACTCTTTCTCAACGTACCTAATCAATGAACAGGCGATCTCAATCGTGCAAGTCGATCGGTTGATAAATACATGGAATAATAACGGTGCCAACGGTGCCAACGGGACCACAAGTGAGCGGGGCTGCTTCAGCTTCCGTACAATGTACTCCGTAGTTCCTGTCCGGGCCAATTCGTGGAGCTGGTCGAGGGATGATGTGCGACGGCAGTATCTTCGATGGGCGAATTTCGTGAGTGCCTCTCTGCTCTGCAAAAAAAATGGCAACGCGCCACGCTTCACGAGGATGGGGTGTAGGAGGGAAATTAATATCCGAGAAGAGGCAGGCAACAACCCATTCACGATGAGCAATCGAGCTTGCTTGTGATTGGGAATCTAGACTTGCGCTTGAAATTAATGAGGGTCGCGAGCCGGCTTGGAATGCCTGCATTGAGCCTGAAGGTGCGACTCGTCGACGACGCCGGCCCCCGCCGCTGTCCTTGTCAACTTTATGCTGTACCACGGAAAATGATGCGGAAATGGACCAGACAGACATGGACCGTGTTTTGGGTGTTTTGGGTCGCGCAGAATGACATGGGGCTCCGTTGTTGCCAACAACTTGTCCGTCGCATTCATGTGCACGTTGTTGCATCACGAATTCTCAAAAAGCCTGAGCTCAATTCGCATCGCATCACTCACGCCGACACAGCTCTCGGCGTGTCTTGTTCACAGGCCGACGACTTTCAAAACATGACTTGATCCGAGGCCATTGTCTGGTGTTGGGCGCAGCTACAAAAGCAGACCCTTCATCCACCTCTGAAGTCCATTCTCTAGTCAAACTTCCCCACGTCCAAGGTCCAAGGCCGACACGACCGTCATTTTAATCAACGGATCTTCCAGATCCACTGCCCAAACGCAAGCTTCCTTCCCATAACCCATCACCCCCCTTTTGGTTGGAGCTTGAGGGTGGCACAGTGCTGAACGGCATTGATGAATTAAGTGAACATGGCCTTGGCCCAGCCTATCCGGATTTCCAGCACCGCGCCACTCTACCAACCAATCTAACCACTACTGAGAATTTCCTATCAATTGGCAAACGAGGGGATGATCATCATCTTGATATACCCTTCTCGATTCGCAGCACAGGACGAAGACGTCACAGTCGCCCAAACTCTTTTCCCGTCAACATATGCATGGCCGAGGCCCAGTGGCCGCGTAATCAAAGTAAGGAGACCTGGCGTCCATCATGATACCCACCGCCGTAATGAGTTAGAATTGCAATGTCCCAGCAGTCGCGACAACGGACATGTACTCCGTAGGCCTACGGCTTATTACGCCCACTCCTAACTTGACCTGGCTAAGGTTGTGTGTACCTCGACAGATCTGTAAGGTTAATAAGGTCCAGAAATGTTCACAATACTACTTGACAATAGGACCCTGAAGTATACATACATACACAAATCCATTAACTCTCCCCTACCCGTCGACATTGGTGACTACTCCGTAATACTGCTGGTTGATTATTGTGACGTTACAGTACAGAGAGAGCAGCTTACAGTTTATCCGCACTGTGGTTTGTACTCCGCATCATCCGTACATGTAAGCTCCATCAAAATTAGCAGCGCCGAGCGGGTTACTTGAACTTCTATCAATTCGAGGGCTGGGTTCGCAGGCGGATACAAATGCAAGTGAGCATCGAATCCAAATCGTCTCGTGTTTCTCGAGTTGGTAGTCCCGGCACTTGAACACAAGCCAATAATGCGTTTTCCCGTGTCAAAACGTGCTGCGCCAATGGCTTTCAGGATTGCTGGGCCCCGTGTTTCATATCTCTTTGGAAACGATAAGGCCTCGCTGCGATCACTACATGGGCTTGTGTGCAATTAACATCAACTAATCGAAGGTACATTTATACACATATATAATCTATAGAGCTATAAGTACCTACTATGTAGTAGGATACTTAGATTTAAGTCCATTACCCTAGGCTTTAAATGTCACTATGTAATAACAGTCAAGGGTGTTGGCGCGCCAATTTTGAGCTCTGCTCTCCACATTGCCTCCTTTCGAGAACGGAATAAAGAGGAAAGGAATAAGAAAACTTCAACCAGTTTTTTTTTTTTAAAAAAAAAAAAAAGTGGTGCAAAGAGTTGTCGCAGTGCAGGAGATTGCTCTTCGTGTGCATCTTACCTAGGAAACCATCTACTAGGTAGGTGCGTCATTCGCGAGCCAAACGGTATGACTCCTGGCATCTCAACTTGCTAATTTTACGATGCACGCTTGACTTTTGCTTGTTTTTCATGTCATTCACCTTTTGGGGTCTCTTGAAATTGTCCGCATCGTCGAGATCGATTGGTCATGGAACCCCAAGGCATGCGGCGTGAAAATTGATTAAATAAAGGCAATGGCTGTGCATTCACCATGCACTCCTTATCACCTCTCTTGCTTGATTTGAATACACAAGTGACTACCGGGTAGTTCAAGGTCACATGCCGAACCTCGTGACTGGGTAGACCAGGCGACGCAGTGCAATGCTCTGGTGGGGAAACCCATGCGTGGTGGCTCCGCTTTTTTTTCTTGTCTTTGACCCTTTGGTGGAGAGAGCTGGGAGACTTGTTACCACCTCACCCTCATCAACTTCCTTCGCCTCGACACTTCTCTTTCTTGCCATCTCTTCCGGCATCACCCCCCCTTCCCTGGTCTCTGCCTCTTCTGGTTTATCCCTCTGGTCACCGGTAATCGTTTCAAAATATTTGTAGGTTGGCTGAGTAACATCCTAGACCCAGAACCCTCCAACAAAGAAGAAATAAAAAAAGAGTATCAAACTGCATTTTTTTGACGAGCTCCCCTGCCTCGTCTTTGTTAGCCTCGAGGAAAGTGCTAGCCGGTGAAAGAAATTGTACGTTCTAAAATTAACTAATTTCCATGTCGAGACCGCCATGTCGACTCTCTCAGCCTTTATAATAGACGGGGACGAAGCTCATGCTGACAGCCTCTTGATATAGCAAAGACTCGGGTGACGTGTCGTATCCGACCCAAAACAAGCCATCCCTCATTCATCAATCTTTTTTTAAATCATTGCCCGAACGTTTGAAAATGGCCTCCGAAGAATCTATCGCCCAGAAGCTTCTCCAGAAGCACGCCGAGGACCCCCACCATGCCACCGTTGAGGAGGTCCCGGACGAAGATCTTCTTTCTAAGCCAGCCAACGACGCCTCTGGATCCTGGGCTGCCCCCATGAGTACAAAGTCCGCTGGTAAACAACAGGAGTCTCAGAATCCCAAGGCTGCTCTCGACACACAATCCCACGAACTCTTCCCAGAACTTGGAGCACCCAAAGGCAAGAGCGCTAATGTTGCCCCTATCTGGGGAGCTAAGAACAGTGCCAATGGCGTTGGCACGTCTCCCAATGGACTTTCACGCTCCCCGACTCCGGCTTCTGGTACTGCCACTCCGTCTAAGGCATCTACTCCTTCTATGTTCATCCCTGGTCGCAATGTCGAGACTGTGACACTGGAGCCTCAATTCATCCTTCCCCGCGGCCAATTGAGGCGACCAATCCCGGACATCTTGAAGGACATCAACCGCAAGTCACGAGCAAATATCACGATGGCTACGGCATCCAATGGCCGCCTTCGGTTTGATGCCACTGGTCCTCAGGAGATTGCTCAACAGGCTCTCAAGGACCTGGTTCAGCAGATTGGCACCAGAGTAGGTCTGAAATCACAGCGTGTGTCGTCCTGTTCTATTGTTTCCAGTTCGCTGACATGGTGTAGACATCTATCAAGGTCCCCATTCCCTACTCAGCTCGAGCTCATGTCATCGGAAAAGGTGGCTCTATGATCAGAGCTTTGCAGGAGAAGACGGGAGCAAAGATCCAGCTGCCCAAGGTCGAGGAAAATGCTCTTTTAGCTGATGACGATGAAGCTACCATCGACGTCGTTGTCGAAGGAAATGCTCTTTCTGCGGCCTCTGCTCGCAATGAGCTCCTCAAGATCGCTGGCGAGCGATCTGCGAACGTGCAGACCAAGGTCCGCGGTGTCCCTGCAGTCTTTTATCCCTTTATTGCCGGACCCGGAAACTCGCTTGCTCAGACCTTGGAGGACGACCATGGAATTCAGATTCGAGTTCCTGCTCACCAGGCCGTCTCTCAAGTTGCAGCCCCTATTCCCCCCCAGCCAGGCCAGCGACCGATTTTCACCCCTGCTCGTGCTGAAGACGACCACATTCAACTAGCTGGTGATCGCGCCGCCATTCAGCGGGTTCGCGCCGAGATTGAGCGACAAGTTGCAGAACTTCACAAGCAGTTGGAGCTGGAACAGCTATCTATCCAGCGAGGTCGCCATCAGTTCATCATTGGAAGCCGTGGTGTGCCGTCTGATGACTTCTTTGCGGAGACCGGATGCGCCATTATCCTACCTTCTGAGGAAGAAGAAGATACGGTCACTATCATTGGCCCCGCTGATCGTGTTCAGGCTGGTCTTGAGAGGGCTATGGATCTGGCAATGGGTATGCAAATGTCCAACATTGACATTGGCCGATTCCACCGCAACGCCTCCGGAGGTGCGTCTGCCCATGCTGGCCACGTCACTCGTTATCTCCGTCAACGGAAGGAGATTGACCGCCTTGAGAAGCTCTACAACACTCATATCAACACCCCTTTCTCTCAGCATGGGGCTTTGCCTTGGGAGCTGTATTCTCGAGAGGGCAAGAACGCTATTCGTGCCCAGTCCGAGATCACGGGTATCATCAATGGCCACCCTCCTTCCCGCCTGCAGCCCATTCACGTTGACCCGTTCTTCCACCAGCATCTGCGCACTGATATCAATCCCAAGGTGAAGAAGGATTATGGTGTCCACGTTGTTGTGCCTGAAGCCTCTGAGACCGATGTTCCAGTTCTCTTGGTGTTTGAGGGTGCTGACCCTGTTGATGGGCCTTACCAGCTGCCTCGAACGAAACCCTCGGATGCAGATGCACTTGTATTTAAAAAGGCTCTTGAGGAAGCCGAGAAACACATTTTAGGCTTCATCAACAAACAAGAAGTTTTGTCCAGCGCTTCTCTTGATGTACCCGCAAAGTTCCACGAGAGACTTCGACGTTTCATCAAAAAGGAGCAGGAAAGTCGCTCATTGGATCAGATCCCTGTCAGGGTGACCAAGGTTGGCACCACCGTGACGCTGCGTGGTCCCAGATCCGCTGTCGAAGCTCTTGCCGCAAAGGCGAAGGCCTTTGTTGAGCAGGAGAAGGAGGACGAGAAGGAGCGTGGTTTCACGTTGACGTTTGATTTCCCTCAAAAATTTGCCAATCATCTTATTGGCAAAGGAGGCAGTAACATTAAGGAGCTTCGAGATCGATTCGACGTTGAGATACAGGTCCAGGAGGGACAAGTTGAGCTCAAGGGACCCAAGGCTAAGGCCGAGGAGGCTCGTCGCTACATTCAAAACCTCGGTCGCACATTGGCTGATGAGACGACTCACATCATGAAGATCGACCCCAAGTATCACCGTGAGCTCATTGGTGCTCAAGGAAGTCAAATTAACCGCCTCCAGACTCGGTACAAGGTCCTCATCTTCTTCCCACGCTCAGCCAGAGCGGCGTCTGACGAACTAACCAATGCGGATGTCGCCAGCGACGCCGGCAAGCCTCGTCGTCAGCAGGCTCCAGATGAGGTCATTGTTCGTGGCCCGAAAAGGGGTGCTGACGAAGCACGAGACGAGCTTTTCTCTCTACACAAGTATCTTGAAGAGCACTCTGTGACTGCCACTGTACCAGTCCAGCAGAAACAGGTTGGATCCCTCATCGGCCAAGGCGGCGCTGCTCTTGATGAGCTGCGCCAGATCACTGGCGCTCGTATTGATGTCCCTGCCGACCGGGATGCCGAAATTGTCCAGATATCTATCAAGGGAACTGCTGCTCAAGTTGCCAAGGCATGCAAGGTTCTAGAGGAGAAACGAAGCGTTTTCGATGACACAGTTGTTGAGACTATTGAGGTGGATAAGAAGCACCACAAGGCTTTGATTGGCACTGGTGGTATGTATTGCATTCATTTGGACAACTTAATCTTCCAATTTGAATTGTTTTTTATTGACTTTATTTCTTTTTCAGGTGCTAACCTCAAGGAAATCGTCGTTGGCGCTGGTGGTTCTGACGACCGGCGAGAGCTTGCTCGTACCATTCAGTTCCCCAAGCAAGAAGCCGATGGAAACACCATCAAGGTTGAGGGGCGCACTGAGGTCGTTGAGAAGATTATCAAGCGTATTCGAGAAATAGTAGCCGAGCGCGATAGCCAGGTCACCGAGGTGATTGAGGTGCCCATCGAGAATCACCGATCTCTCATCGGCCGCGGTGGCGACACGAAGCGTCAGATGGAGACCAAGTTCTCAGTTTCGATTGACGTACCCAGACAGGGTGACGGCAAGACTGGTGTCAAGGTGACGGGACGCCCTGAGAATGTGTCGCAGGTCAAGGAGCACATCGCCAGTCTTGTCAAGCAGCAGCAAGGAGAGAGCATTCAGATCCCCCGCAATGCTCATCATGCTGTTTCCAACAATGGTCAGCTGTTCCGCCAGCTTCGAAACAATCATCAGGTTACCGTAGACCATGCCGGGCAAGCTATCCCCAGTAGACCCGACAGCTCGGCCAGAGCGAACACTGGCTCGCTGCCACTCATTACCGACGACGCTGAGTCGATGGCGGATGCACACTCCTGGAAGGTAGTGCAAACTGTGTCGACTGAGGAGGGAGATATTCCCTGGGTTTTACGTGGCACCCCCGAGAATGTCCAGAAAGCCAAGGATATCATCCAGAAGGCCCTGGAACAGGCCAACAAAACTGACTCCACGGGTTATCTGATTCTCCCTGACCCCAAGACGTACCGTCACGTCATTGGCCCGAACGGTTCAAAAGTGAACTCAATCCGACAACAGAGCAACTGCAGGATTCAAGTACCTCGAGACCAGGCAAGAGACGAAGCTATTGAGATTGTTGGAACCAAAGAAGGTGTAGAGAAAGCCAAGGACCTGATTCTTGCCGCTGTTCGCGATGGGCAGAAGGCCCGCGAGTGAATTCATCCTCTCCGCAAGACTGATGACAATCTGGATGCCGACATGTAAAGAAAAGCAGGGGAAAGATGTAAAAGGAGGGATATCTTGTGAAACTCCACGAAGCAAGATTGAGGAAGAATGAACGACGAAAGAGAGAAAAAAAAACGTCAAATTTAAATAAGCGAACGATGTCATAATTCATGAGTCTAGTAGCCATGAAATGCGTGATGTTGATGTTGATTATGCGCATGCATTCAGCGCCATCAAACAGGTCACAGGAAGGAAGCTGGAAAAGCAAGCACGACCCCCCCACCTGTAATCCGTACGGAGCATGCAAGCCCACATCCGGCCCCCACAGCCGCCAGGCATTGGTTGTCTCGTCTCGTGCCAATCAACTGCAATTCCCAGACTTGTTATGGCTGTTTCGACCGGACAATCAGGATCTGAAAGCTTGCACGTGAGGCGCCACGCGTAATACATCTGGCCATCAACTGGTGGCAGGTGCAACGCTTTTGAGCCAACAACAACAAAGTCGATTTCGATTTCGGGTTCGGGTTCGGAAGCCATACTATACTGCTTGACACCTTGGGTGGCATTCTTTCTGCGAACAGCTACTTCGGTTGTTGCAATTGGAAACAGGATGCTGACGTTGAACCCGTTTTCTCTCACCCTTTTCCAAGTTTAAGAATTCCCAATATCAGGTCTCGGCTGTCACAGGCTCGTGCCCCCCCGTGCATGCTGGCGGGAAGTGAGGCGGAAAAACAAAAAAAGTGAAAAGGGGCGTCATGGTGACTAAAAGGTCTTCCCCAAGCCCGGCACCAAGCCCAGCACCAAGCCCAGCACCGTGGGAGTCTGTCGCTGCACACGAGCAGCTCTTCGTCCTTGTCACTGGGGCTAACAGGTAACCACGCTCTTCCAAATTCGATTCATCGCTAGCTCATCAGCTGACTTGGAGGGCATTGCTGGCAGTGGAATCGGTCTCAGCACGGTTCAACACCTCATCGACGACTTCCTGAGCTCCCGCTCCCTTAACTCACATCTCATCGCTATCCCTACGACCCGATCTAGCCGCAAGTCTCTCGAAACGATCCGAGAATTGCGCGAATATGCCACCAAAGCAGCACAGAGCTCCGCAGCCCTGGCGTCCCGCGCTGGGCCAGACCACAAGTGGCAGGATGCTGTGGCCAGGATTCACATCTTGAGCTTGATAGTAGATCTGTGCGACCTACGTGCGATCAAAAAGCTCGCATATACGCTTCGTTATGGTACTGTCAGCAACCCCGAGGGCCTGGACGGCGAGTACTTACGCAACGTCCGGATTCCTCGGCTTGACAGCATTGTTTGCAACGCCGCGTATGGCGGCTGGTCGGGAATGAGCTACCCCCAGGCCATTTGGTCCTTACTCTTCAAGGGCGCCATCCAAACGGGCACTTGGCCGGAATTCAAACTCGCTCTGCCGACGCGTATTTTGAATGAGTGCCCGAGTTACAACTACGTGAGTTCTTTTTGCTACACCATAATTCACCTTACTACTGTCCTTGCTACTGTCAACGACGGAACTTGTGCTGACTATTGACATGGATATGAAATCGAACAGCCTGCGAAGCCGCTACTAGGAGAAGTCTTCTCCGCCTGTGTCTTCGGTCACTACATGCTAGGGCATCACCTCCTGCCTCTGCTTAGCAGGCCATCCACCAACGAAGCACCAGGTCGCATTATCTGGTCCAGCAGCGTCGAAGCAGTCAGAAAAGTCTTTGATGTCAACGATGTCCAGTGCTTCGCACGACCCGATGCATACGAGTCGGCAAAGCGCCTTACCGACCTCCTCTCCCTTACGTATTCCCTTCCTGCGGCTCGTCCCTACTCGTCTCGGTTCCTCACCATTGACGACGACGACGAAGCTGCTGCCAAACAGGTCGTCAAACCAAAGCTGTACCTGACTCATCCTGGTGTCGTAGCTAGCACGCTTTTCCCATTGCCCTGGTTCCTCTTTTGGGCCTATAAACTCGCCCTCATTATATGTCGCTGGCTCGGCTCCCCCTGGCACAATGTCGACGGGTACCGCGGCGCCAAGGCCGCTGTATGGGTAGTTCTCCAAGACCAAGAGGCTCTCGATGACGTGGGTGGCGATCGCATAAAATGGGGGAGCAGCACAGATGCAAGTCTGCAAGTTGATGTGAAGAAGACGGAAGTTGAGGATTGGGGCTGGGACGGAAACCCCGAGACGGCCGACACGATTGCCGCTGACACGGCCGTAGGCGTGCTGAGGAAATCTGTTGGACGCAAGATTGGGACCTGCGATGCCACTGCTGAGAGTATCGCTGACTTTGAAGAGGTAGGTGCTCAGTGTTGGCAGCAGCTGGAGCAGTTGAGAGCGCAGTGGGACGACATCATAGAGGAGGATTGATGGCAATTTGTTGAAATTACAGTTGCTATGGAGGGGAGTGGGCTATAGAATAATATTAGTAGAATATAATAATAACTTTGTTAATGGACCTTTACTAGGATCAACGACTACAGGATCTTGCACGATGCGATTGATCTCAAAGCAACACGCGCATTGTCTTACAATCGAGGATCAATTTTTTTTCAAGACTGACAACACTCTTCACGCGTGAAATAGAGACAGGGCTTCAACATGGAGAAAAATGATACTTGATTCGGCCGTCAAGGGATTGAAATTATGCTACATTGCCCTTTATGTCCCCCCCCTTGGATCCCCCTTCTAAATACGCGGAAACTCCAAGAGAGACCCCCCCTCCCCCAATAATTCGTACGCCAGAAGGCACACCTCTTGTATCAGAGCGGACACGCTTTAGAATGATCTTGTCCCCGCGGCCGAACAAGCCGAGGAACAGCGGGAGAGGGCAGACGAGCAACGCAACGACGGCCTGGAAGACGAGAGCCTTTTTCATGTTCTGGGGTGGGTTGCCATCATCGCCTGCTGTCAGGGCGTCACTAATGATGACGAAGATGGCGCCGAGAAGCTGCCCGCCCGCCCAGGCAGTGGTGGACGTGACCTCGGGGCTGAGAGGGTGACCAAGTTCAGTGAGGAACTCGAGCGCAATGGGGACCAAGGCGAAAGACGCGGCTCCGAGTACGGCGAGCACGGCGTAGGGGCCGGCGACGTGGCGAGTCTCGGGCATCCAGACAAACGCGAGGTAGCAGATGCCGATGACAGGCATGAAGAGCTTGAGGGCGAGGAGAAACTTCTTGGTTCGGTCTATAATGGGCGATGTGACGGCGGAGAAGAGTAGGCCGACAACGATAAGAATGGCACCTCCGATACCTGCTTCGTCGTCGCTGAATTCGTAGGGTATCATGATCTGATTCAGCAGGGAAGAGATGGAGTTGAAGAAGCCGACGTAGACGAAGAAGGGGATAAGGACGAGCCATAACTCGAGCGAGTGAGTGAGAACCTTGAGAGATTTCTTCAAGCTCAGCTTGGGGGTCTCGGCCGCTGGACCGACGGGAGTTGGGGGCGCGGCTGGCACTACAAAAGCGGGAAGAGAGCAGACGGTAGACTGCCATGCCAGAGCGACGACGGGATTAGCGAAACTCTCATAGTTGTAGTTGTGAGCCGGTTTCGATCCCGGACTGTGGAGCGGTTTTTTTTACTCGACGTGCCGACTTACAATGATGGAGACGTAGAGAACCATGTTCGAAATGTCGGCCGACTGCTTGGCCCAGAGCGGATTGATCAACTGGCCCAGCGCGCCACCCAGAGGATTCGCCAGGCTTGTCAGGGCGGTGGCGGCAACGCGGCCGCGGTTCGTGAACCACATGTCGGAGTAGCGAGTAGGTGCCGCCAGGACAAAAGGCTGGGCGAACCCGATGATGATCTCGCCGGCCATAATGGCGCCGTAGCGGCCGCCGGTCGAGCTGGCGGAGCCTGCATATCGAACCCAGTTGCCGATTATGACGAGGACCGCGGCAATCGTAAAGGCCAGCTTCGGGCCGCGGTGCAAGATGGCAATGGTGATTGGGAAAACGGCCACGAAGGCCAAGAAGAAAGCTATGCTGACCCAGTTGATGGCCGACTTGGAGACGCCGTAATAGGTGGCCGAGAGGTCAGCCACGGGTGCGAACGTGAGCCACTGAACAAGTCATGGGAGGAAATGTCAGCAGATTCCAAAAGGCTGGTTGGGTTGTTCTTACATCCCATGAGACGACAATGTTCATGAGGGTGAGGGTGAGAAGACCAATCCATCGTCGCCGATAAGTGCGGTACTCTGTCGGTTGCTCATTATTGCTCATGCTGCTCTCCTGTTCGGCGTCGACAGCTGCATTCCCACCAAAACCTCGCTCGTGCAGAGTGAAGTACTGCGACCGCAGCTTCCTGTCCTTGTCCTTGTCGCCGTGGCCGCTCATGATGCGGGGAAGTGAAAATGAGCGGGAGACAAGGAATCAATCAGTGATGAAGAGACGAGGCTGAGATGATGATGGAAGCAGAAGGTAATCTGCGAGCATGAGGGCGAGCATGAGGGCGGGCATGAGGGCGAGCATTTAGGGCGAGCATGAGCAAGTTGCTTGTGCTTGCATGAATTGGCTGGTCCACAACCAACTGGGCGATTCATTGCAAGTTGCAGGGTCGTGTGGAGTCTTCTTGCAGAATTGTATCCTTGCAACTTGCTCATCAGACCGCGCTTCTGTCACAGCACGTGGCACGTGACCCATAGTATAGCTATATTAGCCCGCGCCACGGGCGCAGTATAGATAAATTAATCAACCTTACCTATAATCCCTTTATAGTTAGTAGTAATTATATATTATAATAATTAGAACTAGAACTAGAAATATGTCAAGGCTTCTGGGCCGAATATGATAAACAGGGTGATGGTATGATCAAGGTAGCAGCTATAGAGCTAGAAGGTAGGTGTATATACTTAAAGGTTTTAATCTCTAGCCTCCTATATTCTATGTGTATAACCTTTACCTAAATACCCCCTTTATATATATATAACTAGCTTATAGCGACCTTATAGCTAGGGTACTATAAGCTATAACTAGGCCCTACTATATATAATACTATTACCTTTATAGCCTCTATTACTCTATTACCTCTATAACCCTAATATAGTTCCCCCTCTTCTTTATAATTACCCTTAATTATAACTAGCTACCTAGTTAGTATAAACTTACTATCTTAATTTCCTATATAAATCTAAATAACTTTTTATATTATAATATAATATATAGGGAGATATAATAGCCTTATTAATATAGGTTATAGATTATTCCCTACCTTACTTATAAGCTCTTAATTACTATATAATTATAGCTATAGAGTTACTTTATAAATACTTATATTATCTTTATTATAGTTTCTATAGAAGTAAATACCCTATATTAAATTTTCTAATTAGGTTAAATAAATAAGGTATTAGATACTATATATCTAAGTAAGTTTAACTATAAGTTCTAGTAAAGTTACTATAAACTTACTAGGTATATATAACTAGCTATAATTTTTACTATTAGTAGCTATAATACTAACTCTTTAACCTATAGCTTACTTTTACTACCTATATAGATTACTTAAGGGGCTATAGTTAATATAAAAAAGCCTAGATTTCCCTCCTTTTATCTCTTCCTTTCTTCTTTATCCTTCTTAATTACTCTATATAAATTATAAGTTAGCCTTACTAGCCCTATAGTAGCGCTCCTACTACTATTACTTAGTAATTACTAACCTTACCTAGGATTATATTATTCCTAGCTCTTACTTCTAAGCTCCTTTATTATTAGTCTCTTACTACCCTACTTCCTTACTTACTTATTACTAACTTATAGCTAGTTTACTATATCTACTATCTACCTAGTAACTCCTAGTTCCTTAGCTCCTACCCTAGAAAAATCTCTTTATAAATAGGTATTCTAAGCTTCTAAGATTACTATATAAGTTTTACCTCTTACTTATAGTATTATAGTAACTAACTTACTAAATAGTAATATTAAGATCCTATATCTATACTATAGTTAGTAAGCTACTATCTAGTAAATTATACCTAAAGATAATAGTAGTAAGCTATAATATATTATTAATAGGAAACCTATTCCTAATAAGTATTATTATTCTTCTAGTATAACTAAGCTACTTACTTACTACTTTCTTATTACTAACTTTAGCTAGGAAATTCCTCTAAGTATACTTATTATATAAAAAATAATAAATTATATATTAGTATAAGTACCTTTCTAATAGAAACTACTTCTAGATAACTAATATACTACTAGTATTCTACCTAAATTATAAAATTATATTATAAGTTATTTAAGATAATAAGAAATATCCTAGAAGGTATTTAATATTATAAGTATCTAGTAAGAATATTAACTCTAATAACTTACTTATAGCTAACTTATTACTAGGGTCTTATATAGGCTAAATATAAGTTATATAATACCCTCCTAGCTATAAAAAATACTAATTAATATAGATATATTTGCTAGGCTTAATTAACCACTAAGGCTATGTGTAAGGCTAATGCTAATAAGCGCGCTATAATATTATAGCTATTTAACGCTATAAACCTTAAGGTATAGATTAATATTATAAATAGCCTATACTTTATTACCTAGTATACTCTAATAATAATATCTTATTATTTTAGGTATAGCTTTTAATTTACTAACTTACTACTAGTTTACTAAGTTTACTTCTAATATCCCTACCTATATTAGCCTCTCTAAGCTCCCTAAAGAGCTTTATATATTTATTTATAGGGATAAGAAGGAGTTTTCTAATAATAAGGCTCCTATAGCTACTATAGATAAAAATATAGCTACTAATATAATAATAAAATAGTAAATACTAGATAGCTATAAGGTAGTTTTTTACTTTAAGAAGAATATAACTTATATTATAGGATATTTATATACTAAATTACTAAAGTAATTATATCTCTATAAACTAGCTACTTAATTACTACTTATAATTATTTATAATATCCTTTATAATAAAATCCCTTTTTAATACCTATAAATTTTCTAAACTATTATAGCCTTTCTACTTTACTAGGTATTTATATTATTTTCTATTATAATAATATAAAATAATTCTCTTAACTTTAAACTCTTCTTTATTATCTTTAATATTATCTTATAGTAAGGATATATCTATATAGCTAGTAGGGTCCCCTTTAAAGGGTTTAAGGCTTATAATATTAAATATATTATAAAGTCTTAAGCTAGCTAGTAATTATAATTAATAGGCTAAGCTATAATTACTAACTACCTTCTTAATCTTATAGGGCCCTAGGTACTTTATAGTAAGCTTTTAGCTTAGGTATCTTAGGTTAATATTTTTATTAATAGTAATATATAATCTCTAACCTTAAACTCTATTAGCATTCTCTTATAATTATAGTACTTCTTTTACTATACTTATATATTACTTAGTAGCTACTTAATCTCTAAGTATCTCTATTTTAGTTCTAAGACTCTATTTTCTACCTAGTTATTTACTAAATTAGGCATTAGGCTAGCCTAGTATAGTCCCCTTAGGTTATACCTATATAGTGCCTCTACTAGTATTAGGCTATAACTACTATACTTACTTATATTATAGGTAAACTATACTATTAGTAGATATTCTACCTAGTTATCCTATTTAGTGTATATATAGGCTCTTAGATAGTGCTTAAGAACCTAGTTTAATTACTTTATTTATCTATCTATTTAGGGGTAGAATATAGTACTTAGTCACTGCTTTATTATAATTAGGTAGTAGAATATCCTCTAGAAACTACTAGTAAATATTAACCCTTAGTCTATAATAATACCTTCTAGGGCACTATAGTCCTTAAAAATATTTTCTAGGAATACTATAGCTAGCCTATTACTAGATAGGCATATAGACACTAGTATATAAATACTATACTTTAAAAATTAGTCTATAATAACTAGTATTATATTATATATCTAATACTTCTAATCCTTTACTAGTAGTAAGCCTATAATAAAGTCTATTAATAATTCTTAGAAAGGGTAATTAGGCACTAGTAGTGTAGCTAACTTACTATAAGGTTTATATAACCTTAGCTTTAAAACTTAATAATTAATATAAGTCTATATATATAACTTAATATCCTTCTTTATTAATAGCTAGTAATATTAGCCTATAATTTAATAGAGGGTTCTGCTAACCCCCTAATAACCTACTATAGGATTATTATAGGTTAATAGTAAGACTTCTTTTTATATACCTTATAGAATAAAAACTTAATTATTATATATTAGTAACTTAGAGGGCACCCTAGTCTATATCTATAACCCTTTAGCCTCTAGCTTAGAGGGACTAATTAACTATAGTCCTAATATACTAGAGTTACTACTTATTAGTAATAACTTCCACTATGCTATAAAGGTATCCCCTTATTACGCTTCTAATAATAAGACTAGAATTAGGGCTTCTAATTCCTATACCTTACTCCTAATAGCGGAGTTTAATATTATAGAGGTTCTCTAAACCACTAAGATTCTTACTATAATACTACTATAAGCCTATAGCTCTTTAGTAGTGCCTATAAACTATCTAATTAGCCTAGTAGAGATTAACTTTATAGAGGTTCTCCTACTTACTATTAGACTTCTTACTATACTATTAATAAGTAGTAATCTTAGATATAGGGTATTAATAGAGTTATTACTACTCTTACACTACTTATTAATTATAAACCTAATATACTATAGCTTTACTAAACTAGTAGTAGTACTATACTTATTATAGTGCCCCTATAGCCTAATAGTAGTAAACTTAGTAAGGAAGGTTAGTAACTAAGATATAAATACCTTAGCTTTCCTTTCCTTACTAATATAATCTAATCTTTATAATAGAGTATTAGTAGGATTTAGCTTACCTACCTAGTATTTAATAATAAAGTTAAATAGGTATAGCTTATCTAATATAGTAACCTACTAGCTTATTAGCTTAGGCTTTAAAATAAGGTATTTATAGTTTAAGTAATCTATTATTACTTTTACTAGGTAAGCTAAGTAAATAAGGTAATGCCTCTAAGTTTAAAAGGCCTCCTAAATTACTAGTAACTCTATATCTAGTGTTATATAGCGTAATTTAGTGTCCTTTAACTTCCTTAATATAAACACTATAGGGTACTAGTAACCTAGCACTAATATTATAAGGATAGCTCTAATTATATATCTAGAGGTATTAGTCTTAACTTATAATAGTAGCGCTAGATTAAAATACACTAAAATTAGTGCCTCCTAGAATTACTTTTATAGTTCTTTAAATACTACTAGCTTATAGGGCTCTAGCTTAAACTTTACTAGTTATTTCCCTTATAGATAGTTAGTTAATAGGATAATAATTTTACTATAATTCTTAATAAAGTGCCTATAGAAACTAGTAAATCCTAGGAAAGATTAGATATTAAATATATAGATAGGTATTAGCTATATTATAATTACTTTAACTCTACTAGGGTCTATTAAGATTCCTTCTAGGGAGATTATATAACTAAGGAATTTAACTTCCTTAATAGAGAATTAGCACTTATCTAGGTTAATAAAAAGATTAGCGCTTTAAAGCCTCTTAAGAACCTGCTTAATATAATTCTTATACTCTAAGATATTACTACTATATATTAGGATATTATTAAGGTAGATAATATAGATAATATCTATAAGACCTTCTAAAGCTATATTAATATATTCTTAGAAGGTAGTAGGTATATTAATAAGCCTAAATAGTATTATAAGATACTTAAAGTAACTATATCTACACTAAAAGGCTATCTTCTACTTATCTCCCTTATGGATATATAGCTAATAGTATATATCTTTAAGGTCTAACTTTATAAAGATCTTTATACCTCTTAGCTAATCTAAGATTTCTAGAATTAGGGGCAAAGGGGCCTTATCCTTAACTATAATCTTATTTAGGCCCTTATAATCTATATATAGTTATAATTTTCCCCCTTTCTTTAGCATAAATAGGATTAGGGCACCTACTAAACTAATAGATCTTTAGATCTAACCTTATTCCTATACACTTACTAGGTACTTATAGAGTACCTATAGCTCTTTCTTAGCTAGGTTATATATAGGTCCCTAGGGTAGTGTTTTTCCTTCTTCTAATTTAATTATATATATCTGCCTACCTAATCTAGGGAGGGTACTAGCCTTATAGCTTAAGAATATATCCTTAAACTCTATATAGACTTCTAGGAGGGCTACCTTATAAATAGCATTAGATAGATCTATTATTATATAGACACTACTTAGTTTCTACTCTTTTAGTATATCCCTAATAAAGGCTATGCGCTTAATTAGACCTATTAACTAGGGGGAAAGCATTACTATAACTAATAAGCATTTCTCTATATACTATCTATCCTATAACCCTATTACTAATAAGATATATTCCTTTATTATAAGGTATCTCTAAAGTCTTTTCCCTTATAATATTATAATAGGTTTATATTATCTTACCTAGTTAATACCTAGTACTAGCTTTTTACTACTATTAGTAATATAGTAGCTAACTTAGTATATCTTTATATATCCTATACTATCCCTTACTAATATTACCTTTTTTAAAATTCCTTAATATAGTATAATATTACTAGACACACTCTTAAGTGTGCTATTACTTAGTTATATATTTACCTAGTCTAAGTCTATTAATATATCTAGATAAATTAAAGAATATATAGCGCTAGGGTTAAATAGTATTAGTACTACTACCTAGTAGTAATCTTACTATAACCTAACTTCTATGCGAATTTATAGGTCTAATTACCTATTCTTATTAAATTATATTATATTAAGAGCGTTTTCCTAGGGTTATACTAAGCTAATTAGGGCCTTATTTAGGTTTAACTAGCCCTTAGCTTAGTTACCGCTACCTTAGTGCTAGTTAGTAGTATAGCTACCTCTATAGTAAATACTATAGTCTAGCTTAGGGCACTTAGTTAAGAGGTAGCCTAGTTTTTTACACTTAAAATAGGTAATAGGTAAGCCCCTTATTTCTATATAGTATCCTTCCTATAACCTACCTTCTAGTAAAGCTAAGTAATTCCTCCTTTTCTATTAGTTACCTCCTTAGTTACCTTTATAGTAAGGCCCTTTTTCCTTTTTTATTACTACTTTTACCTTCTTTCCTTAGCCTATAAGATAGTTCTAACTTATAGGGTATTCTTAGCTAAATACCTACTTCTTTATAGTGCTATTTAGGTATTATATAAACTAGGTAATTCTTATAGGCTTAGGTATAGGCTTAGGTAATTCTACTTCTACCTTACCTTAAACCTTAATAAATACTTAGAATAACTAATCCTTACCTTACTAGAGGGTTAGTAGTATTTCTATAGCTTCTAGGTAGTAACTATCTTTATCTATTCCTCTAGTTTTTAATTATTATATAAACTCTATCTAAGTATAGCTTTAGTAGTCTATATAACTATCTATAGTAATAAAATATATTTACTATTACTTTACCTTATTTACTAGGTAGCTACTAGTATATATAACCTTTATTATATTATTTATAAATATATTCTAATCTATAGTAAAAACTATATTTAAATCTACTAGGAATATCTATAGATTCTTATAGGTATCCCTCTTATATATAGGAGTCTTAAGCTATATCTTTACTATACTATATCTATATAGCCCTAGTATAGTTAGTACTAACTAGGGAATAGGAATAAGGGCTTAAGTAAAAGGGGTTTATAGGGTAGAAGTAAAGCCTTAGTTAGTATTATCTAATTAGGGAGGGGTATTTACTTCCTATAAATTTTTCTATAGCTACTTAAGTTTATATCTTTTTTAGGTAATTTATAGCTATACCTCTACTTATATAAGGCTATAATTTAATATAGCTTCTTTATTATTAATAGCTAGCTCTAATATATAGGAATTCTCTAGGGTAGTTAGATAAGAAGACTTATACTCTAGAAGTAGGTATTAATCTATAAATATATCTTTATATAGTGTGTTTACTCTAGAGTTATTAGTACCTATTAAATAGGTGTTTATTCTATATAGTACTAATATCCTTAACCTACTAATAGCCTATTACCCTAATAGGAAAGAGAGATTAACTTATTAAGGCTTCTAGGCTAAATATAATAAATAGGGTAATAGTATAATTAAGGTAGTAGCTATAGAGCTAGAAGGTAGGTATATATACTTAAAGGTTTTAATCTCTAGCCTCCTATATTCTATATATATAACCTTTGCCTAAATACCCCCTCTATGTGTATATGACTAGCTTACGGCGACCTCGTAGCTAGGGCGCTGCGAGCTATGACTAGGCCCTACTATATATAATGCCATCGCCTTTATAGCCTCTGTCGCTCTATTGCCTCTGTGACCCTGACAAAATATTTATAATTCCCTTTTTTTCTTTTTAAATATCTAAGTAGACACTAGATAGGAAGATAATTATAGAGATATAGTAATTATTTTAATATATTAAGGCTATAAAACTAGATATTATAAATAACTAGAGGTAACTAGTATAATATCTAGCTATGAATTTTTACCTAATTAATAAGACACTAATATTTAACTACCTAGTTAAATAGGTAGAGTAAAAATTAAGATTCTATTAATTTTTAGGTAGATAGTTATAGAGGGCTAAATAATTTGCCCCTCTATAGGTTAATATAATAATTAAAATTACATAATAGTTATAACCTTAATAGTTATAACCTATAAGTAAGTAAATAAGTTATTAGAAATATAATTTATAGGGCCCTAGATATAGACTAATATAGTTTAAATAGGTATAAGGCAAGACTATTATAGACTTAATTAATATAGTACTAATAGACTATCTAGTTACACTAGCTATAGAATAGTTAGGGGAGCTTAACCTTAGATTAGGTAATTATAAGCTTATTTCTAAGCTAGGTATTAGGCTATTATACGCTTATAGGTATAATTTTAAGCTAGGTATTAAGCTAGATAAGACCCTATGTATTAAGTTACCTATAATAAGTAAGGTATTAATATTATCCCCTAAATATAGAAGGAATAGCCCTATAATATATAAGTTACTACTAGTTACCCTACTTAATAATTCCCTATTTTATAATTCCCTTCTTAATAATTCCTAATCCTACTTAATATTAGGTAGCTAGTGTTCTATAGACTCTAGGTTATTAGTAAGGTTATATAATTAGGCGTTATTATAGTATTATAATATAATACCACTAGCTAATAAGGAATAGTAACTACCTTAGCTACTATTAGTAAATTAATATACTTTATTAGGTTAATAATAACTCTTATAATTAGAAATAATATAGATAATATACTATTTATTTAAGGAAAATACTAGAACTAATTAAGCCTTATTATAGTATATCTAATAGGGTTAGGGATAGTTATTACTAAGTAGGTAGCCTAAAATAATACTAGTTATATAGCTACTATTATAGGCGGTAGATATTAGGTTCTTTAACCTAGGTATAGATAATAAGAAAGGTTAAGGGATTATAGTAGATACTAAATCTACTATAACTATTTATAAGTATATACTTATATTTATATAATAATTAGAGGAGTTAGTAGCTAGCTAATTAGATAGTAAAGGATATATAGATATTATGCCTTAGAGGTTAGGCCCTTAATTAGTATAGTTATCTACTAATATTATTAGAATATAAATTACTTTAGGAAGTATTATTAAAGACTATTTATATATGCCTTATAGAGAGGTTCTAAGAACTATAGTCTATAGTATTAAATAGGATTAAGAATATATAGTACTTATTATAGAAATACTATAATAGAGAGAATATTATAATCTTTATATATAATCTACTTTAGAATATAGGGGTATATTACTAGGATAATATAATATAATTATAAATAGTCTATTAAGCCTTTAACTTAGAAATTTAGATAATTATTACCCTACTATTAGTAAATATAATAATTAATTAATTCCTTATATAAATTAGAGAGAGGGAGTTAATAATTATAAGTAGGGTATAAAATAGATATTAATAGATTACTAATTAATAGTTCTAAGATATATAATAGGGATTAAATATATATAGTAGATATAATACTTAAGGCTAATATAGGGGATACTAACTATATAATAGTATAGCTAGGCTATAAGTTAGGGGTTATTAAAATAACTTCTAGAATAGTAATATAAATAACTATTAGGGTATTTAACTATACTATAACCCTACTTAATAATAGTAATATAGGTAATAGAGGCCTTACTATAATAATTAAGAATAATAGTTTAGTAATTAGCTATTTTATAATAACTAATAGAGGCTATATAGGAATCCTAATCCCTAATATAATAGACTAGTTATAGATAGAGCTACCCTATTTAGTAATACTATAAAACCACTAAATAAACTAGTAATATTACTATAATATCTATAGGTAGTATATTAGGTAGATAAATTAGATTAGATAGGTAGTAAAGAATAGAGTAGCCTATAGTAGGAGGAATAGGCTAATAATATAGAGTAGAAGAATAATTATTAATAACTTAATTAGGAGAATCTAGATATATATATACTATACCTAGATATAGAATAGTAGGAACTATATCCTTAGGATAACTAGGAAGGAGTCCTATAGATTAATAACTAAATAGAATAGGTTTAGTTTATAGGAATTAATAATATAGTTTATACCTATTAAATATACTTTACTTAGTTTATATCTAATAATATGCTTTTTAGCTATTTAAGTATTATATATAGTTTACTATATAATAGTATAATTAGAGGTAAGGTAGCTTATAATAAAATTTTAGACTCTTACCCTTTATTCTATATACTTAGTAATTATAATTATTTAAATATTATAATAGATAAGATATAAATATAAATAGAATTAGTAGTAGAGAAACTATAACTAGTAGACCTAATAAAGCTTAAGATAAAGATAGGTAACTAAATATTAATCTTCTAATTAATAGTTAGTATATAATATAATATAGGCATAGGCTATGCATTTTAGTTATAAATATATCTATAATTCTAGATCTACCTAGATTTAGATAATCTAGATAAATAGGTAGATATCTATTATAATACTAGATACTTAATTATATTAGTAGATACTATATAGGTAGCTAAATAGTATCTAGATATTAAAATATAAACTAGAGTAGTGCCTATTAAGGTAAAGGGAATTAGTATAGATACTTATTTTACTAATAAATATATACTACTATTAATAAACTTTCTAGGCACTACACTAGATAGGTAGCTAGTAATTACCTTATTTATTAGAGAGGTATTAATTATTAAAATATTAAAAGTAAATATATTCTTAGGTATAGACTATATTATACCCTAGTAAATTAATATTATAGTAAGTAAAGGGAAAGTAATTATTAGTATATATAGGAATATTACTATTCTAATAGTAGTGTAGTATAATTAACTAAAAATTAATATACTAGTTAAGGTAGCCTATATAGTAGTTATTTAACTAGGAACTATAATATTAGTTCTAGTAGATTATTAGCTTAGTAAGGATAATAGGGTATTATTTAAACTAAGGTAACTATAGAAACTAGGAGTATATATAGTAATTATAAATAGCTTTATAAGATATATTATAGTATATAATATAAGTAATAGACTAGTAATAATTAGTAGAAAATAAGAGCTAGGAAGATTTAAGTCTATTAACCTAGTAGCTAGAGTATATATAGTTAACCCTAAGGAATAGGCCTTAGTAGTAGACCTTATAATAATAATAGAGGCACACACTAAAAAGCGCTTATTAATAATAGAATAGATTATAATAGAATTATATACTATAATTTATATAACTATATAAGTAAACTATTTTAACCCCTAGGATAAAGCTAAATAATAGTAAATATAGAAGCTCCTAGAAGATTATATAGAGTTATTTTATAATAAGGGATTTACCTTAGTTCCTAAGTAGGAATAGATATAATTATAAATAAAACCAGGGTAGTAGGATTTAGTGCTAAAGAAGTGTAGAATCTATCTAGTAGGCCCTAATAATTAAATAATTATAGAGAAGATAATAAGGGAATTATTAGTAGTAAGGAAAGTTATCTATATAATATTATAGGTGCTATTTATATTTCTAGTCTTTATAGTGTGGATAGGAATAGGAGATAATTAAAAAGGATATATAGTGGTTAATATATAAGGATTAAATATAATAATAATATTAGATATATATCTAATAAGGCGGCAGGAAGAGGTTATTATAGGAATCGCGAATGTAATATATATTATAGTTATTAATGCTATGTTATTCTATTACTAATAGATAGTTTACCTAGACTTATAATAGGCACTATTAGTTATTATATATAATAGATAATTCATATTTAATATCCTAATTATAGGATATAAGGGATTAAATACCTATATTTAGAGGCATATAGATAATATATTATAAGATACAGGAGCAATAGCGTACTATAATAATATAGTTATTATATTAATTAGCTTTAAATAGCATATTATAGACCTTTAATAGACTTTTTAGTGTTTAGTGGATAATAATATTTTAATTAGTCTAAAGAAAATATTTATAGTATACCTAATAGCTAAGGTATTAGAAAAGCTAGTTAATTCCTTAGGAATAGTAATACTAGCTAAAAAATTAGTAATAATAAGGTATCTTAAATTTCTAAAGATATTAAGAGTATTAGAATACTTATTAGGGTTTATAGGAGCTTTAAGATAGTATATCCTAGGATATACTTTAATTATTAAACTATTATAGGATTATAAAATAAACTTACTATAGGTATATTAAGTAGTTAAGATAAATAAGGATAATAAGACTTTAAAGAAAAAGATATCTAAACTAGTAAGGTATAATTAGGTAAAGAGTATTAATATACTATTACTATCTAGGTAGGAAATTAAGGTATTTAATATATTAAAGGTAGTATTAATAAAATATACTACTTTAATACTATTTTCCCTAAACTAATAGTTATTTATAGATTTTAATATATTTAGAGTAGGTATTAGTATTATAATATATTATATAAAGGATAAAGTAATCCTAAAACTAAAGATAGAGGGAATAATTATAAAATACCCTTTATAGATAGTAATTTAGCTAATTATATTTCTTTTAAGAACTCTTTTAGATATAAAGAAGAGGTATTAGTTAATAGAGCTTAAGGTCTATAGTTATATATAGATACTTTATAAGTTAAGGTAGTAGATTAAGGTAACTTAATTATTACTAGTAATATATTTTATAGATTATTACTTAATTATTAATATAGGTTAGTAATTAGATATTATAAATATAATAAGTAGATATATAGTAAATAAGAAGTTAATATAAGCTATAGAATATATTAGCTAGTTTAATATTAAGGTAATTTATAAGCTAGGAAAGGACTACTTAGTACTAGATACCTTAAGTAGGTTAAAAATAATAGAGAAGATATATAATAATAATACTCCTAGATAATTAGATAATATACTAGATAATAAACTAGAGTATTAGAAGTTACTTTATAATTTATATATAATATAGCACGCAGAATATAATCTAGTTATAGCACTAATACTATAATTTACTATGCCTAAAGCAGAGAGGCTAATAGTATTATTAGTTAGAATATTACCTAATTTTAAGAAATTAATATAATTAGGATATAATTAGGACCTAATATAGTAATATATTAAGATAGTCTTAGATAGTAATACCTAATTACCTATAGAGAACTAGGTAAAGCTACTATTTAGCTAGGAGAATAGATTATTATAGAAGATAACTCTAGGATTCTAGCTATAGTTATATATACTAAAGTCTATAGTAAAGGAATTATATAACACTATATATAATAATAATTATATAGAATATCTAAAATTAAGTAAGATAGTCTAATAATTCTATATACCTTATAGGTTATATAGACTATAAAATTACCTAAAAATATATCTATTATATTAGATTTATTAACTAAGAAGATACCTATAGTATAGGAATTTATAACTATTATTAGCACTACTAGCACTATATTATATAATCTTAATTAATTTTCTACTATCTCTTCCTATATTAATAGAGAGTAATAACTTAATACTAGTAATTATTAATAAGTTTAGTAAATAAACTATACTAGAACCTTATTAAAATAATATTATAGTAGTAATATATATAAGAAAATTATATAATTACTTACTAATATCTAATTAGGGAATACCTAAGGTAATTATAAGTAATTATAATTAAAGATTTCTAGTAGTATTATAGAAGATATTCTAGGAGCTAGTTAGAATAAAACTATTATACTTAATAATATATTATCTATAGATAGATAGGTAGATAGAATAAACTATTTAAATAATTAAGTTAGTAGTCTAAATATATTTTATATAACTTAATAATAATTAGTTATAGTAATAAATATTACTATAATTATAATTTAAATTTAATAATATTATAATTAAGGTAATAAGATAATCTCTAAATTAGATTATTATAGGGTTCTCCCTTAATAATATAGTTTTATTACTATACCTAATAAAGCTAGAAATACTAGATAAGCTATTAAAATAACTATAAGTATATAATATAATTACCTTAGTAGTAATCTAGACTAAGATATATTATAATTAGAAATATATAAATAAGTTTTTTAAGTATAAAAACTAAGTATTAATTAGATTAGATAATTAGGTATATATAATCCTAAGGTAAATAAGTCTAAAGTATAAACTAAAGTTTACTAGACTATTTTAAGTCTTATAGTATATTAGGAGGTTAGCTTATAAGCTAGATATACTAGATAATTAGTGAATTTACCTAGTTATCTTAGTACACTATCTAGAATAATTCTATAAGGATATATTTAATAGGTAATTTAGAGTAATAATACTAATCTACCTAGTAGATTATAAAGTTAAGGTAATTTTTACTTAGAATAAGGAGTAGGGAGTTATTAAATATTTAGTTAAATTTAAGAATCTAATAGTAGTATATAACTAATAGTTATTACTAATAGTAGTTACTAAATTAATAAATAGTTTATAAACACTTAAAAGCTAGACTATACTAGCTATTATAGATAGCTAAGTAAGGAATATTACTTATATTCCCTAGATTTTAGTAAAGAATTTACTCTTTTATACTCTATATACTATATACTAAACTTTAATATTAATTTTACTCTTTTATACTCTACACACTCTTAATATTATTATAGTATATTATAGTATATATTTAAGCTAGGTATAATTACCTAAGCACTAAGATAAAGGTATATAACTATTTAAGATATAATTATTATAAATATAATAGTAAATAAAGAGGCTATAGACTAGATATATAAGATATAAGGTATATTTACTAATACTAATATATATTTAGTAGTATATAACTTTAGTAGTAAATACTAGATATTTATAATACTAAAAGTAAAGATATAATTATAGGATAATACCTTCCTTAATAAATTTTTAGGATTTATAAAATTAATATTATAACTATTAAACTATAGATTAATAAAGAAGTTAGGTAATACTTATATAGTATAAGGTAGAGCACTTACTATAATAGCCCTAGCTAGATTAATCTAAGGAAAAGTAGCCTATAAGGGTAATTAAGTATATATAGTTAACTCTACTAAGTATACTAAAATATTAAATTAACTACCTATAGAGATATATACTAGGATATAGTAAAAGGAAATATAAAAGTAAGTAATACTAATAAAGAATAGGAAAAAAAAGAAAATAAAGATATACTAACTAATCCCTACTCTATTAGTATAAGTAATAATAGTAAATATAAATATAGTAGTATTTATACTAATAAATAAATTATTAGGATTAAGCTAATTACTAAATAAGCTACTAAAACTAAGCTAATTACTAGTTAGTAATAAGCTACTATCCCTAAGTTAATTACTAACTCTAAATAATAAACTATTAAAACTAAGTTAATTACTAGTTAAGTAGTAATAAAAGATATTTATTATAGTAAATAAAAGCCTTAAACTATAGGTAAAGAGGCTATAACTAAGTATAGATATAACTAAATAGATTAGAGATACTAAATAAATAATTAATATAATAAGATAAGGTAAAATAGTATTATAGAAGTTAGTAAAGGCTATTAAGAATAATATAGTAATAGTAGTATAACTATAGTATAATATAATTATATATATAAATAGAAATATAATTAATACTTAAATAAGATACCTTATATTCTAATTATAGAGATTAGAGATAATTAATAGAAATATAATACTACTAATATAGTATATAATAAGAATAGGCTACCTAGCTATAGACTTATAGGAAGTATTAGAGATTAAGAGGAATATATAATAAGAAGAGTATTTCTATATAGAATAAAAAGAGTAGCTTAGAATATTTACTTAATATAATTACTTAAGGAAGAAAAATAATACTAATTACTAGATAAAGAAGTATAATAAGGGCATTATTAATATATTAGCGGTACCTATTATAGCACGTGGCACGTGACCTATAGTATAGCTATATTAGCCCACGCCACGGGCGCAGTACAGATGAATTGATCAACCTTACCTACAATCCCTTCACAGCTTCGCTTCGTTCCTGTGGAGTCGAGGCACAACGCCATGGCACAACGCCATCCACGCGTCTGTGCTTCACCATCTGCCGCCATCTTTTGACGAACAAGAACGTGGCACCGTGGAAAACTGAGCCGCCACGATCCAATCCAGACGTCCAGACGTCCAAGCTGGCACATCTTGCGCTTGGGACGACAATTTGCTCGTACGTACAATCCGACTTTGGGACTGTGGCCATGTGAACCCGGGACCGGGTTGATCCATCCTCCATGCTCATTGGTCAAAATCAGCTACGAGTCGTATGGTGGGTCAACAGCTGGGTCACGGGACCCGCACCTTTTTCAATACATACAACAAGTCTCCCTGTTTGATTTTATGTACACGAGTACGTAACCAGGGGCAGCAGGCTAATCACGTGTCAAATCGAGGATTTAGCGTAGCACTAAATGGGGCAAGAAGTACCTTGTATTACGTGTATCTTACTAGGACTATTTAGTACCTCTTACCAGCGTAAATACCCTTATTATCCCTCTGTTCTTTTATCTACCTAACCGAAGTCATGACACTGCGCCACCAAATGGGTTTAACCCCAATCCATCTGCGCCATAAGGCAACAAAAGAATACGCATTGTACAAGTCCCTAAGACTTGTGCAATTGAAACCTATGTTGCTAATTCTGGCCTTTGCAAAGCCTAGACTATCACAATTCTAGCACGTAACATCCTCGCTTGCTTACTACGTATTAATAGTATTAATCGCATCTTCTGCGGTCGTATAAAATAGCTATATCTTGGGGAATAGTATAATAAAGGGTACTTATAAGTTGCCTTATTGCGTTACGTTACGTTATTGCGTTGCATTGCGTTGCGTTGCGATGCGATGCGAGGCCTTGTGATAATGAAAAGGATACAGTAAGCCGCCTGCATTCGCCACTAACAAGAGCTACTTTTCAGCGGGGAACTAGGTAAAAAGGAACTTCTTCCCTTTTACAACTAACGCGATATGTGTATTCCAAAAACGCGATTTATGCGATTAGTGACCCGGAGGATCGGTACTCAACTACGGATTACTACTCGATTGCCTATTTTGGCAAACCAGCCCGCTCGCAGCCCGTGACATCGCCGCCTGGGAGTACAATCAAGAGAAGCTACGGAGTATTACGGAGTAGTTAGTCCTTACTTATTGATCAATTCCCCTGCTTCCCGCATTGCGTCATGGCGACCAATGACCGAGCTCGAGGTACGCGGCACGCGGCATGCAGCTCGCTATCCGCCCTGCGGGCTTGATTATTACTTCTCTGACCTTTGTCAGGGTAATTCAAATGTACTGTTGCTGAAAGAAAGGTGGCGAAAAGAGAGCAGCCAATGCCTTCTGCAACAACCCACGCTGAAATGCTATCTGGCATGTGCGTGTATGTATAAACCATGTGACCAGGGTGTCTGCAACAAGTCCAAAACAACGCAATGCATAAGTCCGGCAGTTATGTGACACCGAGAGAGGAGTGCAGTGGCGTTACAGAGATGGGGTCGTACAGAACGTCGACTTTAGGCGTAAACTATGGCCGTCATTACCGAGTACAGCAATGCTTTTATTGATTTTTGTAATATGATAATTTTTTTGGGCTCATTGGTTGTGGCCAATGCATCTAATTTATGTAAGGGAAGCATGACAATTGCTGGCGATACATGCCAGTAGAACAATTAACACACAAATGATATAGCTTGATATAGCTTGATATAGCAATGCTTTTAAATAACAAATAGTTCATGCTAGCTAGGAGCTTACTCTATAGCTATACTCTGTCTGTTTTTGCCTTTTTGTTACCTACCAAAGCAACGCACTGTAAAGATACATTTAGTTCAGAGGCAAGAGATTAAGCCCTTGACAACAGCACCATCGACCGTGGCGCCCAACGAAACTTACCGAGGTGGCCAGACGGCTCCTTCATTCAACTCCACGATAGAGACGTCCACAGACACCGCATCCATGACGTGCCAAACAATCTTGGCCTCTGATGTTGTGGATCCAGTCAAGGCCGCAAATCATAGTGCCCAGTACGCCACCGCCGCAAGCAACAGTGAGACTTGTGAGAGTTCCTCTGAGGTTGTATCCGATGACTGCCCGAGTGAATCCAGCCGTGGCAGCCTCGCCACCCCGTGGGCACCACCAATGGACGCGGAGCCTTTTGATGAGGTTGATGAGTACACGGCCTATCCCAGTCTCCCGGCGTCTGTCATTTGTCCAGCGGCGGACACCGAGACTCGGTACGAACTCTCATGGCAGCCGTCTGACCATCATCCACAAGAGGAAGGCGATGACTGCGCTGTGGTGACATTGGTATATGCTGCTTGGGCACTCATGACGAGCCGAATGACGAGCTCGGAGCGAGTTGTCTTTGACACAATCGACGGCAGGCCGGATCGGCCGGCGGTGAGGCCATTGCGTGTCCTATGCGCCTCTAGCCAGACTGTTGGCGAGTATTTGCAGGCCGTGAGAGCACATACCAGCTCCGAGGAAAGCTATATGGCTTCGCCGGACTGCAAAAGCAAAAGACATCCAACATCGCATCCAACATCGAGCACTCTCGTTGCTACGAGGGCCAGCGGCGACGCCAGAAGCAGCAATGGCACCATCGGAAACGGCCTTCCCAGCCTTGCGGGGTACCCTTTGGTGCTCGACTTGCAGCTGCGAGCATCTCGGCTACAAGCGACAGCCATGTCCGACTCTAGGTGCACCGAACCGTGGATTGTGTTCAAGCTACTCAAACGCCTAGAGTTCTGCATCAAGGGGCTCCATGAAGCGGACTCGAGAACGCGTCTAGCTGACATCGACCTCATGTCACCGGACGACATGGAGCAAATATGGAAATGGAACGGCACTCTCCCTGCGGCGGTGGAGCGCTGCATGCACGACGTATTTGAAGATCAAGTCTATTCGCAGCCACTGGCCCTGGCAGTCGATGCATGGGACGGCCGATTGACCTATAAGGAACTGGATGAACTCTCCGAGAAACTGGCTGGCTACCTCATAGACGCGGACGTCGGGCCCGAGGCCATCGTTCCGCTATGCTTCGAAAAATCCATGTGGATGCCGATCGCCATGTTGGGTGTTCTCAAGGCCGGCGGAGCGTTTACCCTTCTGGAGCCCTCGTTTCCTGAGCAGCGCCTGAGGACCATCGTGGAAAAGGTCAACGCAAGCGTGATCATCTCCTCCCCCTCGAATATGTCGCTGAGTTCTAGACTGTTGAAGAGGGTCGTAGAGCTCGACTCTTGCTCCGTAAAATCATTTTCTGCGCATCCAAGTCGTCCACGGAACTCACAGCCTTCATCAACGGCAATGTTTGCCGTCTTCACTTCCGGGAGCACCGGAGTGCCGAAGGGGGCGATACTCACGCACACCAACTACTCTTCCGCCCTCGCTTATCAACTTCAGCGACTTGGTTTCACCAAGGATTCTAGAGTATTTGACTTTGCCTCCTACGCCTTTGACGTCTCCGTTCATAACGTGTTTGCGACTCTCACAGCAGGAGCGTGTTTGTGCATTCCCTCCGATGAAGACCGCCACAACGACATCTCCAAGGTCATGGCCGACATGCGCGTCACGATTGCCCATTTAACACCCTCAGTCACGCGGCTGATAGACCCAGATTCACAACCTGTTCTAAAGACGATGGTGTTTACCGGCGAGCCTCTGTCTGTGGACGATGCTACCCGATGGTGGGAAAAGGTCGACGTCGTCAACGAATATGGGCCTGCAGAGTGCACCATCAACACTGTCAACAGCCGACCTATCAGTCCTGAAGCTGCTACGAACAT
Source organism: Epichloe elymi (assembly GCA_023658475.1). NCBI lineage: Eukaryota > Fungi > Ascomycota > Sordariomycetes > Hypocreales > Clavicipitaceae > Epichloe > Epichloe elymi. The sequence continues at coordinate 1,311,272 of CP098278.1, read as the reverse complement.
AGGGCTGCCGGTTGGAGTGGCCGCTTGGATTACCGACCCGGAAAACCACCAAGTACTCGTTCCGATCGGCTGTGTTGGGGAACTGCTTGTGGAAGGTCCGCTAGTCGGGCGTGGATACATTGGCGACCCCATCAAGACCGCCGCTTCGTTCATCCAAGATCCAAAGTGGCTGTTGCGTGGTGTTTCCGGCCACCCGGGTCGGAAAGGTCGGCTGTACAAGACCGGAGACCTCGTTCGATACTGTGCAGATGGAAGTCTCAGCTACTTGGGCCGGAAGGACGCCCAGGTTAAGATCCGCGGCCAGAGAGTGCATCTCGGCGACGTCGAGCATTGGACCCAAGTCTGCATGCCTGAAGCGCAGCGAGTTTTTGCTGATGTTATAGAACCTCGAGCCATCATCAGCCCAGTTCCAACTTTGGCTGTGTTCGTACAGTCCCCGGAGATGGGCGAAAACACGGCAACAAATGAAGGCTCCGTCCAGATACGGGCGGTACGAGCTGATGTACAGGCCAAGCTGTCTCAGTATCTGCCCTCGTACATGGTTCCCACGGTGTCTTTCTGGATGGAAACGCTGCCTATGACGCCGACCGGCAAGATGGACCGAAGGATGCTGCGAAAAATAGGCTCCTCGTTCTCCGCCGAGCAGCTCGCCGAAGCCAGGGCGGACCGCCGGGATGGCCCACAAAGGCAACCGACTTGCGAGATGGAAGAGCGCATGAGAAACATCTGGGCCCGCGTATTGGGCATGTTGCCGCAGGACATTCATCTGGAAAGCAACTTCTTCCACCTCGGCGGCGATTCTATTGCATCGATGAGGGCTGTTGCGTATGCCCGCAGGCTTGGAATCCAGGTTATGGTTGCGGATGTGTTCCAGCATCCGTCTCTCCACGACTTGGCCAAGAATTGCTCCCAAACTCTTGCAAGGTCTCCAGAAGACATCCCCGCGTTCAGCCTCTTGGGCCCCCATTTCAATCACGCCTTGTTCGTCCAGGACATGTCTACCCGGTACGCCCTGGACCCGATGACGATCCAAGACGCATATCCCTGCACGCGGCTCCAGGAGGGCCTCATGTTCTTGACTTCCAAGCGACCTGGAGACTACATTGAGCAGAATGTCCTCGAGCTGGCTCGGGACTTGTCACTGGAGGGCTTGCGCAATGCATGGGAGCAGGCAGTCAAGGCCATGCCGATTCTGCGAACCCGGATTGCACAGCATAACCATGTTGGCCTGGTACAGCTGGTCCTGGACGATACAGCTGACTGGGATGAAGCAAAAGGGCTAGAAAAATATCTCGCCGCCGACAGAAAGCGCTCGATGGGGCTGGGAGAGCCGCTGTCGCGCTTTGCGTTGGTCAGAGACGAGGAGGGTACGTGCAAGTGGTTGGTGTGGACAATCCATCACGCCATTTATGATGGCTGGTCCATTCGCCTCGTCACTGATGCTGTCGCCGAGGCATATGGGGGACAGGGCATTCCCCAAGGACCGCAGTTCCAGGCTTTCATAAAGTACGTCCAGGACCAAGATGAGAGAGCGGCAACGAACTACTGGCAACGGAACCTGCAGGGCTTCGACTCAGCTCCTTTCCCACCAAATGTGCCCTCGGTCGAGCAGCCTGTCGCAGACGCGGCTGTTGCGCACAGCTTTGCCACTCCAAGCGGTGCCCACGGATGCATCACAACATCCATGCTCATCAGGGCGGCGTGGGCCTTGGTCGTCGGACGAATGGCCAACTCGAATGATGTCGTCTTCGGCTCTACCCTCCACGGTCGCAATGCGGCCGTGACCGGCCTAGATGAAATGGTGGCCCCGACAATTGCGACAGTCCCAGTGCGCGTGAGGTTCTGCAGCACCCAGTACGTGTCCAGCTATCTCCAGGCCATCACACAGGAAGCCGCCGAGATGATGCCATACGAGCAGACGGGTCTACAGAGGATCGCCGCCTTGTCTTCTGATGCAGAGAAGGCCTGCAAGTTCCACACCCATGTCGTCATTCAACCCGAGGATTGCATCCCGGGCAGAAGCCTTCTAGGCCAGTGGCGGAGCGACAACCAGGACCAGTGGTTCAGCACGTATGCGTTGACGGTTGAAGTATGGCTGCGGTCGGATGGCATCTTTGCCTCAGCCATGTTTGACTCGAGGACGATTCAGTCGTGGGTGGTGAAAGGCATGCTGCAGCGGCTAGAGTCGACTATGCACCAGCTCCACCATGCCACACCTTCACAGACCTTGGGCGAAATCAACATGTCGTCGGCAGAGGACTTGGAACAGATTTGGCAGTGGAACGAGAGAGTTCCCGAACCAGTGAATCGATGTATCCACGACCTACTCGCCGACCAAGTCCAAGCCCGGCCAGACAGTCCTGCCATTTGCGCATGGGATGGGGAGCTGACGTACCGCAAGCTGGAGGAACTTTCGACCAAGTTGTCACACTCACTACTGCGGCTTGGTGCTGGCTTCCATAAAGGTCTGGTGCCTCTTTGTTTTGACAAGTCCATGTGGACAGCGGTGGCCATCCTCGGCGTCCTCAAGGCCGGTGCCGGCTTTATCCTCCTTGATCCACATCTTCCAGAGCAGAGGATGCGAGACATTGTCGATCAAGTCGGAAGCAAAGTCATCGTGACTTGTCCCACCAGAGAGATCCTGTGCTCGCGGCTGGCAGAAGCGACGGTCGCCATTAGCTGGGACTACTTTTCTGGCCAGCTTGATTGGACGCAGCAAGAGCTTCCATCTGTCAGTCCGTCATCAATCGCATACGTCGTCTTCACCTCTGGAAGTACAGGAACACCAAAAGGCGTCGTGGTAACGCACGCAAACGCCATCTCTGCTCAGCACCATCAACTCGAGCCCATGGGACACACACCGGAATCAAGGCTGTTCGATTTTGCCTCGTACAGTTTCGACGTCTCCATCAGCAACATCGTTTCTATGCTGGCTTGCGGCGGTTGTCTTTGCGTCCCCAGCGAGAGTGACCGCACAGATGACATGGAGAAGAGTATCGTGTCTCTACGTGTGAATGCGCTTGACCTGACGCCGTCTACCTTGCAACTTCTTTCTCCAGAGAGACTCCCCGCGGTGCGTCAGCTGACACTGGGCGGCGAGCCTCTACGCGAGGCGGACGTTGAGAAGTGGTGTGACAAAACACGCATATGTAACGCATATGGGCCGAGCGAGTGCACACCGACCGCCACCATCAACGTCAATCCGATGGAACCTCAAATGGCGACCCACATTGGGAAAGGTGCAGGCGTTGTGACGTGGATCGTTGATGCTGACGACCATGACGAGCTGCTGCCACTGGGGTGTACCGGCGAGCTGCTTCTAGAGGGACCTCTTGTCGGACGAGGCTATCTCAACGACTCGGTCAAGACAGCAGCAGTGTTTATTGAAGACCCTAAGTGGTTGTTGAGGGGATCCATCTCTCACCCCGGCCGGCAAGGCAGACTGTACAAGACCGGCGACTTGGTCAAGTACAACCGTGACGGCTCTCTTGCGTTTGTCGGCCGCAAAGACACTCAAGTCAAGGTGAGAGGGCAGCGTGTCGAGCCAGGAGAAATCGAAGCGGTTCTGCGGAGCCACGAGAGCGTGGACGGCGCTGTGGTTGTCTTACACCGTCTGACTGACCAGGAGCTGTGGCTTGCTGCGTTTGTCACTACGCGCGAGGACAATGGCAAAATACCACGGAGCCAATCACCTGCTCACGACAAGACACAATTAAAGCAAAAAACGATTCAGGCCTGGGAAGAAGAATTCAACGGCGAAACTTATCTGGCCATCGGCGCCACCGAGGCTGAAAACATCGGACGGGACTTCATCGGGTGGTCGTCCATGTACGATGGAAGTGAGATAAACAAAGTCGAGATGAACGAATGGCTGGACGACACCATTGCTACCATATTGAACGGCGGGCCCGCTGGCCATGTTCTCGAAATCGGGTCCGGGTCGGGCATGATGCTCTTCAATTTGGCCAACCACGACCTACAGAGCTACATAGGCGTGGATCCGGCCATGCGAGCTGTCGACTTTACATTCAAAGCCGCCAAGTCCATCCCGGATCTTGCAGACAAGGTCAACGTGTTCAAGGGCACAGCCGAGGATATCATGAACCTCGACATGCCCATACACTCCGAACTTGCCGTCATGAACTCCGTCGTCCAGTACTTCCCAAGCCAAGACTATCTCTTCAACATCATCCAGCATCTGGCCAGCTTGGGAAGCATCAAGACCATCTTTCTAGGTGACATCCGCTCTCATGCGCTTCACAAGGAATTCATGGCAAGGCGTGCTCTGCACATTGCCGGCAAAGACGCATCTCGGGAAGAGTTCGGTGGGATCATGGAGAACCTCCTCAGAGGCGAGCCAGAGCTGCTTGTAGATCCCGGGTTTTTCACCAGCTTGCCACACCGCATACATGGCGTGACACATGTCGAGATCTTACCCAAGAGGATGAAGGCCACCAACGAGCTCAGCAGCTACCGCTACGCAGCAGTGTTGCATGTCAATTCCCATGGCGAGCAGGCGAAAGATGGCCTCGCTCAGGATATTGGTGCGGACGAGTGGATTGACTACGTGTCCAACGGTCTCGACCGTCAGGCCGTATCGGGCCTCTTGGGCACCGCATCCAGAGTGGCCATAAGCAACATCCCCTATAGCAAGACAATCTACGAAAGAGAAATTGTCAATGCTGTCGAGGCGTCCAAGAACATTCCCGAGTCGGAGTGCGAGAGTGCATGGCTCGCAGCCGCTCTTCAGGCATCGCAGGAACACTCATCGCTATGTGCTTTTGATCTCGCCGAGCTTGCGCAGCTGGCGGGCTACAGAGTCGAATGCAGCTGGGCTCGACAGTACTCACAACGCGGTGGGTTGGACGCTGTATTCTACCGCGGCGGGAGTGGCACAGATAGTGAGAGGAGGAGGACCTTGTTCCGATTTCCCACTGATCATGAAGGCCGGCCCTGCCATGTGCTCAGCACAAAACCGCTGGAACAGCAGCGCGAGGGTAAAATGCGCGGGGAACTTGAGCAATTGCTACGGTCCAAGCTGCCTTCTTACATGGTGCCGCAATCGATCAAGATCTTGGACAAGATGCCGGTCAACCACACTGGCAAAATCGATCGCTCCATGTTGTCTGAGAGCCTGCAGCAAAAGGCACCGCCGACGGCAAGGAAGCGACTGCCATCAACGGCGCCGGAGAGGGCGATGCAGCAAATCTGGTCAAAGGTCCTGAATATCGAGTCGAGTCAGATTGGTTTGGACGATGGATTCATCAAGCTGGGTGGTAACTCGCTCAGCGCGATGAAGGTAGTCAGCATGGCCCGGGAGGAAGGCATCAGGCTGGAGGTGGCCGACATGTTCCGTCACTCCACAACCAGCATTGCCCACTTGCTTCAGACAGCAGCTGCGGGTGTTTCTGAATCAGGAGCTGCTTTGCCAGGTGTCATTACGGATCGTCTTCTGTCGGACCTTGCCCGATACGATAGCCCCATCGCCATGGCGCAGTCTGAGGCTGCTAATAAGCTGTTGAGTGCGACGTCGCACGGGGGTATTCGTGACACTCGGCTCACCGTTGTGCTAACGGGAGCCAACGGCTTCATTGGCACCCAAATTCTCCGCCAGCTTCTCGATCATGGCCGCTTCAGTCGTGTGATTGCTATTGTCAGGGGTACTTCTGCAAGCCAGGCCAGACAGCGAGCTATCGACGCTGCGAAAAACGCTCAGTGGTGGTCCGAGTTTTATAGCAGCGAGCTCGAGGTATGGCGTGGAGACCTGGCGCTGCCGAGGCTGGGTCTCGAGAAAGAAAACTGGAATACCCTTGCAGATGGTACTGTGGATGTTTTCATACATAACGGGGCGTCGGTGCATTTCATGAAGAGCTACTCTGCTCTCCAGGCGGCCAACGTCGAGTCAACCGCCCAGGTCCTTCGCGTGGCTGCTGAAAACCCCTCCATGAGGGTTGTTTACGTTTCTAGTGCGCGATGCTGCGACCCTGAGCTCGAGCGTGAGGAGGACGTGGCAAAGGCGCTCGCCGACAGCCCCAACGGCTACACCGCGACCAAGTTTATCGCCGAGGCCCTGGTGAAGCGTGCTGCGGCGCGAGGTCTAGGCAGACGAGATCAGTTCGCAGTTGTCAGCCCTGGTCTCGTCGTGGGCACACCGACCGAGGGTGTCGCGAATGCCGACGACTGGCTGTGGAGGATGGCCGCCGCCTGTATCCGGGTAGGCGTCATCAATGGCGAGGAGTCCGACAATTGGATCCCCATAGCCGATGCCGCTGCCACGGCGACGACTGTCATAGAAACTTCATTGGGGCGCTCATCAGGCATTGTGACCCAAGTCAAAGGCGGACTCACCATGGGCGAGTTTTGGGAGACTCTGCGCGCGACAGGGTACACCCTGAGAAGCAAAGACTCGAGCACGTGGATGGCGGCGATTCGCCAGGATGTAGAGAAAAACAGAGACACACATCCGCTCGGAGCGCTGTCAGAAATGCTCCAAGATCTGGCTGATACCGCCAAGTCTCAATGGGCAGACAGTTGGCGGACTGGTGGCCTTTCGTCTCCTGCCAGGCTTAAGTTGGCACTGGTGAAGAGCGCGGGATTCCTGAGCAAGGTTGGCGTCTTGCCCTTGCCAGATGGCAACGACGAATCCGCGCAGGCAAGAGAAAAACTGCGTGCTTTCACAAGATCTGGAGGCTAGGTGGGACATCCAAGTGAAGTAGAGAAGTAGGGCCCATGATAGTGTGAACAGTGATGGTGAGAGTCGAAAGGGTGCGAAGCGTAGTGGTGTGACTCCGTGCGAGAAACAGTGGGTGTGACGCTGTGCAACCCAGTGGACGCACGCTGTCTTGGTTTCGGCATATTCACCCCATCTGCCTAGACATGACGAGCAGCCAGTCAATGTGCGCGTCCAAGGTGCGTGTGTCCATCGCTGTGTATCCATTTTACAGGTGTTTGAGCATGAACTTTGCGTCCATGACATGACTTGGGCAAAAGAAACGGGAAAAGGCGCGTAGGGAAGAGTGAAAATCTATTCTTGGCGCTGCAGAATTTATGATACAGACAAAATTTTACCATCCTGCAAGGCAAGTCGGACCCTATTCACAAGTCCGCCCACCAACCCAGTCGTGGCAGATGATACATGGACGCGTTTTCCACGAAAACACCACTCCGTCAAATAAGGCCCCCCCTCCAAACAACATTCCCTTTTGCTTCTTCATCCCTTTGCCAAGTCTTTGCTCTTTGCTCTTCTACGTTTCGGTTCCTCGTCAGTCACCGTGGTAAGAAAAAGCAAGTTCGCCGATACGGGCGGGTAAGCTTCGACGAATCCAAGTAGTAGCCGTTGAACGCATGACGCAGAGAATTTATCGCAGCTTGGACCAAAGCTTAGGCGCGGCGCAGGAGGTAGCGCAGTGGGCGAGGTGGAAGACTGCACGACACAAGTTAGTTGCATTTGAACATAGAGATAATAGGAGTGCGAAGGGGGTCCAATTCGTTCACATCAAGCAGAAACACCGATTGAATGAGGCAAGCAATAGGTCGAGCCTGCTTGGTGGGGTCTTTGGGAAAAGCTGGGTCAAAAAAACGTACACTCCTCGACGCAGTCCTCCTTGGCCTCACCCTCACTCTCCTGCTGCTGGACGCGCTCAACGCACTCATCAAAGTGGTGTTTGGCGGGAGCGCATTGAGCAGAGTTTTTGCACTCTGTATGGTTCAACAAATCAGTCAGGAAAAGCGTCAGTGGATATATGCAAACAATTGGCGTGGTGGGCAAAGACGTAAATCCCCTCTCGCGAATGGCCGAGGACCCATGACGTCCTTGACCATATGCTCTCGGATTGATTACCAATGGCAGGCAATTTTTACGAACCTTCCTCGAGAGTTTCTTTAGGGTCGACAATCTCTTCCTCGTCTTCTTCTTCCTCCTCGTCCTCTTCTTCCTCATCGTCTTCCTCGTCGGCGTCTTCAGTGGCTTCCTCATCCTTGGACTCGGTTGACTCCTCAGTAGCCTCTCCGTCCTTGGACTCGGTATCGGCGGCCTGCTCCTCCTGCCAAGGTTATTTCATTAGAAATTGTGTTCCGAAATTGTGTTCCGAAATTGTGTTCCGAAATTGTGTTCCGAAATTGTGTGTAGGCATCAATATGGTGCCGCACCGGTTAGCGGTGTCGACGGCCTAGGAGAATCGTGCATCAAGGGGAAGGATAAAGATGGAATCCCTTACCTTGGACTCTTCAGCCGGGGCCTCAGCCTCAACGACACTCCATGGCGTCACGGCCTCGACAATCTCGGAAAAGGTGTCCCAGATACCCATCGTGACGGTTCGGTGGATCACAACGGAAAGGGTTGTAGGTGATGTGTGGTTTGCGGTGGTCTGACCAAGATCATGCGAGGTCGGTCGGGTCAAAGTCGAAAACTGATCCGGAATTGGCGTACATTGATTGGTGGATTGAACCCGCTGGGAACTCAACAGATCACGTGCAGCATCACATGCGCGCTAGATTTGAGGCCTTTGCTGAGGTAGCATCATTGATTCGCGACGTACGGAATACATATGAGCACTACCGCACCGCGCCCGAGGGCTACCCAACACAGATGTCTATTCAGCCATTGCATTGACAGTCCCGATGATGACTACGCCGCCTTGCTCTTGGCTGTTCCAGCTTCCCAATTGGCATGTCTTGGGAATAGAAAGTAGAGCAAATGACTAGAAAGTGAAAGAAAAAACATGACAGAAGTAGGAAAATGAAAAGAATATGACGAATTAAAAGGACCGTAAACAACAATGCCGACCCAAGCCCACTGCGGTGGACAGTTTCTGGCTACCAGCGCCGTAGAAGCCACGGACTGGCCAATATGCATGCCGTGAATCTCATGGTCTCTATAACACATTCGTGGTTGTATAAACTGTTCGAAGCCAACTTCTTTTCACGTTAAATTTGAACAGGAACAAAATGCACCCGTCCGAGTTCTCATAGCTCAGAAAAAAATGACCATCTGAGAAATCAAGAACCTGTCTCACCGCGAACATGGTCTTCAAGTCGCATGCTCAATTGTTGCGCCTGTGCTTCGTCATAATTAGGCGGTGGTTCGTCGGGTGCGCGACGAATGGGAGAAATGTTTGATCCATTATTCCCTGGAACATCCAAAGAACTTGCTGCCTCAATTGGCTGATTTCCGGAGGCTTCGTATGCGGGTAAAGGCTCGTCAGGAATATCCGCTTCAGAACCTATCTCCCTTCGCATTTCCTGGTACTGGAACAGCCTCTCTCGTAGTCTAATATACGTTTCATGAAACTCCATCATTCCTCCATCAGAAAATGTTAATTTGACTTCTATCCTGGGCAAGTCAGGCGGGATCCCCCCTCCAGAAACGGGGATACAGTCTGACTTCCAGACCCAACCCCACCACATGGATGATGAGGTGCTTGAATCTTGAAATTTGAGAATTGGGGCGCTGAAAGATTCGAATCTTGGTTCTTGTGTGGGTTTGGCGGGCAGATACACAATCTAAATCAAGTCGCGGCAAACTTAGCGGACGTGGCGTTGTAGCTTATACACACTTGAACGACTCACTCTTTTGTTTGTGAGAAATAGCGTCCCTTTGTCGCTTTTACACTGGAAAGGAGGGCATCGAGCCTTCAGCTCCTGGGGCACAGATAACTCGCATGATATTCTCGAATCGAGCTTGAGGAGAATTCGCTCGTTTCCCAACTTGACAAACCCTCCCTGGTTAAGCATGACCCAGCTAGTAGTAGAATCATGGTTAGTCGGCCGTCTGGGACGTGGTGGACTGGTGATCAGATAGTCATGCGGATTTTCCATGGTGAGAATACCGCAGTGCATCTACCAATGGAACCAGGTGGTGGAGATGATGGAGATGGCTGGATGCATTCATGCATATATATATAAAGATATGTATATATGCCTGGGATGAAAAAATGAATGGCAAGTGCGCCGATGATGGGGAGAATAGAGTGAGTGGTAGATAGTTCAACACATGATGTTGGCTGAGTCGGCTGAGGCAAGGGCCAAGAAGTAGACATCAAGAGACACATGCAAAACGTGAAAGGACAGGCAAGAATAGTGTGAGGGCCAATGATGAGGGTGACGGTGAGGCGGGGGGTGTAGCGGGAGTGAATCGAGACAAGGAACTGAGAGAAGGACTCGAGAGAAAGAGACCAGTCGTTTGACGCTGAATGCTGAGAGGCTTACTTTATCGACATTGTCACCGACAGGGTTCGGACGACCCTAGCAACATGCGCAGTTCGTCTCCAGATTCGTGGACTGCACCTGGAGTAGTGCCCAGACGGGCATCGCCTTGTAGGCAAATGGACCACGGTTCTGTGTTGTTTTGCTCTTTCCTGGTGGAGTGTGGCGCAGCCCGGCGTGGGCTTGGGCGTGGGCGTTGTTTGCGCTGGGAGCTTGATGAGGCAGGATGAGTTATGAGATAATAGGCGGCTAGGCAAGGTGAAGAAAAGATGGTGATGAAGCAAAAGTATAACAGCCAGACAAATCAGGTCAAGTCAGTGGCAAATACGCAAAGAGGGGGACCTTTTCAAAAAAAGAAGTGGGGCATTCTGGGTGCGTCACGCTTGTGAGTGGTGTGAGGCTTTGAGGCCAAAAGTTGGCAAGCTCGAGCTGTCAGGTACCCGGCCTGAAGCGGACGAGTTCTTGCTGGCTTGCCTGGGATCGAATTGATCACTTCTTCACTTGATTTATCCAGCAGAAGCTCATGGCTCCTCCACGCCAGCTTAAGTTGGTACATGAGGTTATGCGCCGACAAAGAGTCAAACGTGACCCGAGACATGATACAACTGGCCTGCGCCATATTACCAGCGCTTCCTTTTTTTCACATGTCTTCTTCTCAACCAACCACCCGTCACCGCCTGCGCTCCCTATCTATCCCTCCAGATGCTGCACTCCGTGACTCCGTGGAATGATTGAACAAATGCACGTCAAGCCAGAAAAGGCATGGTAGACGGCGAGAAGCTGGAATCCCGTTGACTTGTTGCCTTGTAATAGCTGTTTGGTCCAACACACGGACGAGGACATCTAAATGCGCATACCGCGTTAGTCCTAATCCGGAAGAACGGTCCGGGGGCTCATGTCTATAAATCTTCGCTATTAATTAAGATGCCTATTTATATAATATTTAAAGGTGTTGGAACCACTACGAATTCCCTCAGCGAATTCGCTGTGGCCGGGGACGGCAAATGCGACTGGCCGCACATCCCCTGTCGCCCCACTTAGGCTAGCCACGCGATTGGCCCTTGGACTAATCGCCCCACATCAATGTCTGGACCTCGTCTGACCCACAACACCACGAGAGTCAGCACATCGATAGAAGACAGGCTATATCTATAGCTTCAATCCCCCCTATAGATAGATAGAAGAACAACATCGAATACGTGAATTAAGAACTCTTACGCGTGCACCGCACCGCTGCGCCAGACACCAGACCATAGGGCTAGGTCCACGTGACACTGGCGAGCCGCTAGGTATAAACCAGCGACTCGCACACACACCACACTTAGACCTAGCAAGCTTCAGTCAATATACAAGTGCACCCCATACCTCTTGCCTAGCTATCATTGTTCTCACAATTCTGAAGCTTCATCCACCAGCTACCCAAGAGCGATAAGGAACCGAAAAGCCAAGGAAAAACAGGATACTTACCGTCTCACAAGTGTCGCCACGGGAGCAACACTACGTGCAGCGCTTCGAGTGCTTAGTCTTCGAAGGACTAATGTAAGGATTTATATTAAATCAATAATTAATTTAAGGGAGCGCAGGCACGGGCGGCGGATGTTTTTTAAATTTAATGCATCCAGTATAGACGCAGTGTATGCACGAACAGTTGCGTAACGTAACAGACTCCTCTTCTATAGTATGTAGGGATATACAAGATAACAAGTTAGGAAATGGATAACGTTGTGAGAAATTACGAGTGATGATGCAGGAATGAAAGAGGAGCGACAGAGTGGAGAGCCGAAGGTGAGCTTATACCTAAGCGCTGTTCTATGTGTGCGGCCTTCGCTAAATACCCCCTCTAGCGTGCACGTGACTAGCTCGCGGCGACCTCGTAGCTAGGTCGCTGCGACCCGCGACCGGGCCCTACTATACATGATGCCATTGCCTTCATTGCCTCTATCGCTCCATTGTCTCCACGACCCTGACATGGTTCCCCCCCTTCCTACGATCGCCCTCGAACATGACTAGGAAGCTCAGCGGCCAGGAGAACCTCTGCTATGTTAAACTCCACCGGCTAAGTTAAAAGAGTCGCGCGTAGCGCTGCTAAGGAGCTGCGAGCTCACGGGAGTATTACGCGTAACTCTTTTAACTTGGCCGGTAGAGTTTAACATAGCAGAGGTTCTCCTGGCCGCTGAGCTTCTCGCCCTGCCATCGATGGGCGGCGATCGTAGACGCGGGGTATTGAGAGAGTCACCGCCGCTCTCCCGCTGCTCGTCAATTGCAAACCTAACACGCCGCGGTTGTGCTAGACCCGTGATGTTACAAATCTCATTATAGCGTCCCCGCGGCCTGACAGCAGCGAACTTAGCAAGGAAGGTCGGCAACTGAGAGGCTGACGCCTCGGCTTTCCTTTCCTTACTGATGTAATCCGACCTCCTTGACAGAGCATCGGCAGGATTCAGCCTTGTCAAGGCTTATGGGCCGGTATGATGAAACAGAGTGATGGTATAATTGAAAAGTAGCTGCTATTAAGCTAAAAGGTAGGGGTGCGTGCTTAAAGGTTTTAATCTCTAGCCTCCCACATTCTGTGTGCGGCCTTCGCTAAATACCCCCTCTAGCGTGCACGTGACTAGCTTGCGGCGACCGATCAGTGTTGGAACCGCAAGGTAATGCACTAGTGCAAAGGGGGTCGCTTGTGACGATAGTTATGATAGAATTGACTGAAGTTGTTAGAAGAGTGTTGCACCCACAAGGGTATAATTGATCCCGGCCGCACGATAGTCTCGCTACTCAACTAGCTGAGACAAGAGTCCACCCCTAGCTAGTTATTTTCTAAGACCTCTGTAACTTCATAGTATGTTTTAGCACTATATAAGTACCCCACTAATAGTAGAGGTACTTAGGTATTTAGACCGTAGTCCGCACCCTCTTATAGGGTTAGATAACTTAATAGATATAATCACATTAAACCCTAGCTTCGCGGTCTAATATAGTAGTAATTACGTGGTGTTTATAATAATTATACCTTACCTTCTTCTAAATTAGTACTCTTCTCTTTAAATTAACTAATTATTTAATCTTTAAATAATTAGTACAAACACGGCAAAAGAGAGGCCTAATTTATCAACATCGTAATCAGGCGACCCCAGCACGCTAGGATCAACATAACACTACTATCTATTAGTTTAATAACACCACAGGCATCCTCATAATATGTGAGGCGCTGTGTGCGTGGCCCTAGCGAAAGGGACCGACCGCATAGGCCTTATAATCAATTGTAAGGTGCAATGTTAGCGACGGCTAGCATTGGCGGATCTTTTGGTCTATTGGGGAATTCAGCACACCTTCTGGGTTCTTACATAATATCTAAGGAGTCTTCTAAGAGCAATAAGCCGGCTATTAAGCTATAGGAGCCCTACTACTAGGACCTATAGTATAAGATAGTTAAGGTAAGAGCTGTTAAAGATAGAATCTAGGTCTTTATTAATCCTAATTTAATTATATAGCTAGATTACCCTCCTAAGCCTCTAATCCTTATAGGAAACAGGACTCTAGTAAAGAGAAGGGTAGTAGAGGCTATATAAAGTTAGTTATCTATATTAGATACTATAGGAGTTTAAACGCGCTTATATAGTGGCAGAGCTATAATTAGTAGCGCGCGGTAACCCTAAGAAAGCTCTTCTAAAGGTTATAATATACCTAAAGAGAGTTATTTTTAGTACTCTTAATAACCTAATAATACTAAAGATAGCGCTTAGTTTATAGTCCTTAGTGGTTATTATTAGGTATTTAATAGCTAATTCTAGAGCCTTATAAAGGCCCTATAAGAGTATTATACTTAGTTTATAATAATACTTAGTCCTAAATATAAGTAAATAACCTTAAGGTATATATCTCTTTATAATAAGCTTAAGGAGCTTATAAGAAATATAATACCTTTAAGTAAGACTATTAAGTATTACACTAAAGTTAATTTTAATAAGACTATTAAGTAAAACCTTATAAGGGTTAATATTAATAAGTAGCTTATAGATACTTTAATTAGCTATAAGAGATACTTTTAAGTAAACTACCCTATTACTAAAGGTAACTTACCTATAGAAATAATTAATAATACTATTAGGGCATAATTCCCTACTATCTTAGCTTAAATTAGCTTATTAATTTATTTAGTAGAGAGTAAGGGAAAGGTCCTAGATTTCTATAGTATTATAAGTAGAATTAGGTACCTAATTAAAGCCTAAGGAAGATCTTAGGTAAAGGCTAATAATACCTTTAGAGCTAAGCTAACTCTTAATAGTAAAGTAAAGAATAAAGTAAAGAAGTTAGTAAAGAAAGACTATATTTACTATAAGAAGTATAAAGTAAAGAAGTTAAGAGACTTATAGAAGGTCTATAGGGTACTCTACCTAATAAAGGACTAGAAAGTTAATAAAGATCTATTAAAGAAAGTAAAGAAAGTAATAAATTATTAACCTAATAATATAAAGAAGGTATATAATATATAGTTAAAGGATAATAATATAAAAGAACCTAAAGAAGATAATACTATATTTTTAGCTATAGAAGAGTCTTTAGAGGCTTTCCTTACCTAGGGCAAATCATAGGTTATACTTAATAGCAGCACTTTAATCTATATCTTTAATAATAAACGCTAGTTTATAGACCTTAATTATAGTTAATAACCTAGAATTTAAGCTAGTTATAGTATTACTAAGGCTTATAGCATTAGCATAGCTTAGATTATCTTAATAAATAGTTAGACCCTTACCTTATTAAAGGCCTAGTACTAACTAATATTCTTTATAAACCTTATATCTCTTTAGCTACTTATATAGAAGGGAATAAGGTAGGATAACCTTACTAGAAAGGTAATAGACCTAGTAAGAGGTAATTAGGAGATATTTTAAACTTAGATTATTAGTATATAGCTATATATAGAGGGCTTAAGCCTATTAGAGGTCTTTGCTATTAAGGGAGATTTATAAGACCTAAAGGCTATAATAGCAACGCCTATAGACCTATAGCACTCTAGATTAGTATATCTAGGTAAGGATATAATAAATTAAGTGCTTAAAAAGCTTTAAATCCCTTTAAAGGAAAGGAGTATAGGTAAATATAAGGTCTACTAAATAGCTAAGGCATAGAGGTAGATATTATAAGTCTTATAAGCTAGATTATTACCTTTAGGACTGCTTTAGGTAGTTTCTTTTAATCTCTTTACTTAATTATTAGGGTATAATAAAGATTAATATATTGCTCTTTTTACCTATAGAGCTATAGGATTACACTATATCTTTATAATTCTATTAAAAATAGATATTATGCTCTGCTTTAATTAGTTAGAAGCTATGTACGCGAGAGTATATAGTATCTATATCGCGGTTATAATAACTAATAGTGAGACTACCTTCTAGACTAAAAAGCAAGAAGAAGAGGTTATAAATAGAGGCATTATTATTAGAAAATCCAGCCTAGCTTACCCACATTAAAATAGGCACGCTAAATAGTCTAGGGGGGTAATAATAAGGGTTATAATAACTCTTATAATATAATTAGGCTTCCTAGAAGACCTCTAGCCTATAGCTACTAAAGCAGCTATTTATATCTTAAACTATATGCCTTAAAAGCTACTTAACTAGTAATTACCTTAATAAGCGTTAAATAGGTAGTTAAGAGAGAATAAACTTTAATAGAGTTACTTACTAGAGAACCTAGAAGCCTCTATAACTTACCTATAAGCCTTTAGTTATAAAGCATTTATAATAACGTAAAGTAGGCTCTATAAGGCAGGTCTAAAGCTTACATAGAGAGCTTATATTAGATACCTAGCTAGATACGTCTCCTCTACGTAATACCTAATTTAGGTACTAATAATAAAGAGGAACTACTAGTTCTTATTAAGTTATATTACCTTTAATAAGTTAATCTTCTATGCTTAAGAAAGAGGCCTATTACTATATATAAAAGAGGTTAAAAAACGCTTCCTAGAAGAGCTAGTTAATAATAATAAGGATAAAAGCTTTAATATAGGGCTTCTATAGATAGCATACCCTCTATTACTATAATAACCACTTAATTAACTTTAATAGGATAAAACTCTTAATAGTTATAATTAATTAGACTATAAGGAAAAAGAGAAAGAGAGTTAAGAAATAAATCTGCTAACTCCTCTGAATTTACCTGAATAATTTCTAGGTTTAATAGATTATATGCTATTAAGTATTAATAATCTGCTTAACCTACCTAATAGTAGTAATAGTTATAAGATATTAACAAATCCATAAGATTATAATAATCTTAAAGTATTTACTATAGCCTTTAATCTAGGACCTAAAAGCAAAGAAAAGCCTTATATATTAAGGCTTCCCCCTCCTCTAGCTTATTATAATAACTTAGCTAGTTATCTAAAGGAAAAAGAATTCTATAAAGTATAAGATAAAGAATATAATAAGATTATTAATAGAAAGGTAGCTATAAAGGTATCTAGAGATAAAGTTCCTTTATATATAAAGCCTCTAGGCCTTACTTAGGTCTTTGCTTATAAATTAGATAAGTAAGGCTACCTCCTATAATATAAAGCTTATCTTTTATTGAAAATGGAAGGGAATCTATACTAGAGGGATAGGAAGACCTCCCTAGTAGATTCAACGCGGCGGCTTCTAGATTCACTATAATACGACGATTCTTCAAGATATAGAGCGTTGATAGTTAAATATAGTAGATTTCTAGCTAGACGAACGATCTGACGAGCAATGAGAGGATTTTCTGAGTCCCCTTATAGACCTACTGACCATATCGACGGAAGGGGGTCACTAGCTAGGCCTTAGGAGCTATTTTTTATTTTCCGCAAAATTTATTTATATATAAAAAGTAAAAAATCGACTCATGACCATATAATCTAGCCACTCACATGCACTAACTAAGTAATCTAATAAGCAACCCTATAAATAAAATACATTATTAAATCCAGAAAAAATCAAGGATTTGAATAGTATAAGTCAGCCTTTTATATGACTACTAGTTCCCTAGTTATAGTCGATTTTAGCTTCCCTATAGGGTAGCCTAGTCAGCTTAGTCATATAAGCCTGTAGGTTGGTTGTGTGCAGGAACGCAGGTCACAGCTAAAGCTGCTGGCCACGGCCAACAACGCTGCAGGCAACGCCTCGCAACTAACGTTACAACAACGCAACTAGGCAACTAGTGGGCCTATAAAATAGTGCTATAAATAGCATAATTTTAACACTCCCTCTAGAAAAGTATAAGGTAACTAATTCGATACCTAAACTTAGCTCTTTAATAGATATCTAAGTTAACCATAAATTTAATAATAAATCTAATAACTTTTCAACTAAAATCAATAACTTTTCAACGGAATTCTAGTGTTTTTGTTAATTTAAAGGTTTTTCGACTTTTTAGTTGTTTTTAAAGCTAGGCCTTTGTATTCATAAGGCCTAATAGTTGAATAAATTGTTAAAATTTATCATTAGGCAGGGGCTTAGTTAAGCCATCCGCAGGCATCTCTTTAGTATTAATATAGATAACCTTAGCTATACCCTTCTGTACCTTTTCTCTAGTATAGTTAAATTTTAGCAGGGTATGCTTTATTCTGCTGTGAAGAGCAGGGTTATTAGCGGTTATTATAGCGCCTTAGTTATCGCTAAAAATCGGAACAGGAGGTGCTATAGGCAGCTTAATTTCCTTAAAAAGGCTATAGAGCCACTCTAGCTCCCTAATAGCTTCACATAGAGCGTCTAATTTAGCCTCTAATGTTAATAAAGCTATCGTAGTTGCTTTCTTTAATTTCCAGCTAATAGGTCCTTTAGCTAGCTTATAGAGATAAGCATAGGTTAATTTAGAGGACTTATCTCCCGCGAAGTCGCTATCATAGAAGCTAATAAGGGTTGTAGAAGCTTTAGCGTTCTTAGACCTTCTATAGGTTATAGAATAACTTATAGAGCCTAGAAGGTATCTAAGCAGATGTTTAGCAGTATTTAAGTGCTCTATATAAGGCTTAGCTAACGCTATTAAAAGCCACTAAACCGGAAAAGCAATATCAGGCCTTGTAAGGAGTATTAAGTATATAATAGTCCCTATAATACTCTAATAAAGCTTATGATCAGAGGGGGAAAGAGATTTAGTTAGGTAGGCTGCCTATTTAATAATTCCGGGTTATAGGGGAATTTTAGTAGGCCTAGCATCTTTTATGTTAAATCTCTCTAGGGCCTTAGAAATATACTAGGATTAGTGAATAGTTAGGGTCCCTTTCTTTTGATTTCTAGTGATTTAAACGCCTAGGAAAAATTCAGCTAGCCCACGATCTTCTATAGGGTAAGCTTTATGTAATAGCTTCTTTAGCTTGTTAATATAAGCTAGATCCGGTCCTATTAGAAGACAGTTATCCACATAGGTCGCTATATATATAGATGTAGTTAGATTGAAGAAGACAGCTAGGTCAGATATAAGGGGGTGGAAGCCTAATTTTCAAAGAAGTTCCTTTAGGGCCTGCTGCCACTCTCTAGAGCTCTGTTTTAATCTATATAAAGCTTTTTAAAGGAAAATAACCTGCTTTTAAGAGGGATTATAGCCGTATTTCTTAAGTAATTTAGCTATTTTAGGCGAAGCAGCTTCGGCAAATTCAACAAATCCATCAGGGATCTGCATATAAATAGCTTCTTTTAATAAGCTATTTAAGAATGCCCCTATAAAATCAACCTGTTTAACTTCCCAGTTATTACAAGCCGCTAGGGCTAGTAATATCCGCTAACTAGGGGGGATGCTAGTTATAGCATAGGTTTTAATATAATCTTAACCTTCTATCTATATAAAGCCTTTTGCAATGAGTTAGGCCTTGTGTTTTATAGGATTATTTTCTTTATCCTTTTTAAGCTTATAAATAAGCCTATTCTTTAGAACTTTTCGGCCCTTAGGAATCTAGTCTATCCCTATAAATTTAAAAGTTCCGGCAGCTAATAGCTACTTAAATTCGCTAAAGGTTGCATTAACCTATTTTTGGCTATCCTTGCTTTTTAATACCTGCTTCCAGGTCTTAGGCGTATCTAAATTGTTATTATTATTAGCTAATGATTTAGCCTTTTATTACGCCTTAAAGCATATCTCCTTAACAAAAGAAGATAGGTTAAAATCATTAATATCCATAGAATTAGGGTCGATTAAAGAATCCGAATCTGAAGATGGTTTTTCGATAGCACCCTTATTAGGGGCGCTAGAGCTTAGGCTCTCTAGGGGTAGCGCTAGAGGCGTTACAGCGGTTATCCCGGGCGTTGTTATAGGCACGGCGGGCGCTGCAGGCGCTATGGGCGCTGGGGGCGCTAGAGGCTTTGGATAGCTATCCTGAACCTCTAGATCTCATGAGATATTGGCTTCTCCCTCTGAAGGATAGCTCCCTAAAGGCTTAGGGGACCCTATAGAGCTTATATCCTCTATAATCTTAACAAAGCTAGTCTTAACAACTAACCTTTTAGAGGGTATATAAACAAGATAAACGCTAGAACCTAGAGTAGCAAGCAGCCGGCCAGGGATAGTCCTAGGGGCTAGCTTCTAAAGCTTTAATCTCTGCTCCAGAGGTATTAGAACCTCACAATAAGACCCTATAGCCCTAATTTTCGAGAAGTTAGGCTTATAGATAGTCTTAGGCTCTAAGTTAGCTAGAAATAGCTACTTAGGGGTTAGGGGCTTAGTTATATTAGCGGTGATATTAACTAAGTCCACTATAGCTGGAAGGATATAAGACCATAGATATAAAGGTAGCTTAGACCACTGAAGTGTAGCTCTAAGCTAGTCTAGGATAACCCTAATAGCCCTCTTAACTAGCCTATTCTGTTCGTAAATATAAGGGCAAGAGGTGCTAAAGCAAATTCCTTTAGAAGATAACTAAGACTGAAGTTCGTTGTTGATTTCAGTGCCTCTGTTGAAGTGAAGGTGCCTAGGATACGCGTTATATCGGTTTTTGTAAGGGCTTGGGCTTTGCCCAAGCATTCTCCAGAGTGCACATATGTCGCGTATGCGTAGGGATGGATAGTCCTAAGTATCTGCTAAAGTGCACACGTGTTGTATATATACAGGGGCAAATCCTAAGGGTCCTAAGTCCAGAATACATATATACTATATATATAAAGGCATAGGGAAGAGAATAAGTGTAAGGTAGTTAGGGGGTTATAAGAGCCCTAGTAAGGATAGGTTTCCTACCTTCCTCTTCTCTTTCCCTAAGTTTCTTAATACTATACTAACGCCCTATTATAGTTACCTAGGGGCTAGTCTATAATAATTAAGAAACTTCCTTTAGTCTTATAATAGCTACTAAAAGATAATAATATAGATTTTAATATACTAATAGACACACTAATAGGTACACAAAACACACTTTAACCTTAGGATTATCCTAACCAGGGGACTATTACCCTAGGATCCAACACCACGGCGCCCCTAGTAGCTTAGCAAGTATAATTTAAAACACTTTACTATATACTAAATAAGCAAACAGTAGAAATAGCATAACTCTAGGAGCAAGTTAATATAAATCATATAGGACCCTTAACAGATTATACAGGACCCTTAGCCTAACTAACTTAACTAAACCCCAGGGTCCAGCGCTAAGCCCTAACACCCACTATATTCACTACCCTATAGGTAGCTATAGTAGCTAAATTAAAGCGAAAACTAATCCCTATAGGTAACCTATATAATAGTGATAAAGCTGTGTTTACTATATAAAGGCTCCTAATAGAGTATAAGCTACTAGTAGATAAGGACTTTATTAGCACTAATAAGGATAGGTAGATATTTGTTTACTAGAACCTCTCCTCTAAGGTATAGTCTTAAGTAGCTAACTTCTTTAAGTTAGGTAAAAATATTAACTTTAATCCCTTTAAGTTCCTAGAGTATCTTAAGACTATATTCGCTAACCTATATAGATAGGAGATAGCCCTTATAGAGCTTAACTAAATAGAATAAGGACCTAGGGAGGCGTTCTCTACATTCTTTATTTGCTTTATAGACAAGCTCTTATTAGCTAGGGGGGATCTTTAGGTAGATAATATAAAGCTAGTAAAGCTTCGACATACGCTTAATAAGCGCCTTTAAGAAATTAGCGTAGGGTAGGGCGTAAGCTATTGTAATTAGCATATAGCGGTTATATAATATCGCAAGATAGTGGTTAATATTAAGGCCCTTACCTTAGAGGATAAGTATTAGACCTAATGTAGGGTCCTACACCCTAAACCCTTAAACCTAACTAACTATAAGGGTAATACTCTAATAACAGGAGTTTGCGCAGCAGGGACCTAGCTAGGGAAATAGGCTAAGAAGAAGGGTAAGGAAGTAAAGGCCGCCCTAAACATAGAATAGGCAAAATAGGTATTAGAGGTAGTACTAGCTAGACGCTACTAAGAAAGATACTACCTCTAATATAGGTCTAAGGACCACTTTATTTAAGAATACACCCTTCTCCTGCCTTAGCGCCAGTAGGTTAGCGTTAACACATCTAGGGTAGATAAGGAAAGCGCGGATAAGGAGGTAAACGTCCCTCCTACGGAAAATAAGTAGCCCCTAAGCAGAGTCTCGTATAGGGGCTAATAGGCTAGTTAACTTCTATATCACAGGATAATTTTAACCACTATATAGAAACAGAATAGGATATAGCAAAATATATAAACTAACCACTATTCCTTATTTCTATACTTTTTAATATATATTATTTTATTAATATCTAAATTAATTATAGTTATAATTACTATAGTGCTATAAGCGAATCAGTGGTAAGACAGCTTAGCCTAGAGCTTATATAGTTACTAAAACAGAGGCGTGTTTATACTATAGTAGAAATAGAACAGAAAGGAAAGCAGGTTAAGGAAGACACCTCTTCTATAACCTATATAGTGCACACTAGAATTAATATAGACAGCTAGGAGTCATTTGTGTACCTATATATTATCCCTGGCCTAACCCGGGATATAATATTTAGAATGCCTTAGTTAGAGCAGCGTGGAGTGGTAATTTATATAGCATAATAATAACTAGTTATTAGAGCTACGGAGGGCCTTTATATTTCTAAGTCCTCTACTTAGGCAACGGAGGTCCTAATACAGAGAATTATTAGATCCCTATACGCCGCTAAGGCTCGTAGGGCACACTAGAATAAGGACACCACTATAAGGTTTATTACTATAAGCTTAAAGAAGATAATAATAGTACTATAGATTACAGCGCCTAAGATAGAGCTAGCTACTCCTAACATATTAGCGCTACCTAAGGAGTTAGCGGACTTTATAGACCTCTTTAATAAGTCTAAGGCTAATAGCTTACCCCCTCACAGAGGGTCTCTTAACTACCATATACACATACACAAGAACCTAGATAGGTCTAAACCAGCACTCCTATAGGGACCCTTATATAATATACCACAGGATCAGCTTTTAGAGGTTCGGCGCTAGATCACAGATCTAATAGATAAGGGATAGATCTATACTAGCTCCTTAGCAGCTATAGCCCCTGTCCTTCTTATTAAAAAGGCAAATAGCAGCTAGTATTTCTACGTAGACTACCGCGCTCTTAATAAGATAATAGCACAAGACTATTACCCTCTCCCACTAATTAAAGAGACACTATATTCCCTATCCTAAGCATATTAGTTCACAAAGGTAGATATCCACGCAGCGTTTTATAAACTACAGATAGCTAAGGGCTAAGAGCACCTTATAGCGTTCTATACAAGGTTTAGTTTATTTAAATAGCTAGTCTACCCCTTTAGCTTAGCTAGCACACCTATGACCTTCCAGCGTTACATTAACAAATCCTTAGGGAATGCGCTAGGAGACTTTATTATAGCCTACCTTAATAATATCCTAGTTTATTTAGGGGAGTTAAGGAAGGATCACATAAAGAAGGTCTAGTTAGTCCTTAGTTGCTTAAGGGCCGCAGGTCTATACCTTAACCTTAATAAGTCTATATTTGCTATAAAAGAGGTTCAGTACCTAGGATATATTATCACGGCAGGCCACTTAATCCGCCTAGATCCCGCAAAGGTCATAGCTATAAGGGAATAGGCAGCACCCACAAAACTACATAGGGTTTGTAGCTTCCTAGGATTTACAAATTTTTACCGCGATTTTATTAGTAACTTCTTAGAGATAGCGGCTCCGCTAATATAACTCACTAAGAGGAATATCCCTTTCTAATAGGGACCTAAGGAAGAGAGGGCCTTTAAGAGGTTAAAAGATGCCTTTATTATATATCTAGTACTAGCATAATAGGACCCAGACTAGCTAATAATAGTAGAAGCTAATTATTTAGGTAAAGCTATTAGTAGGTGCCTCTTATAATAAGGTCCTAATAGCGTTCTATACCTAGTTACTTACTTTTCTACTAGCCTTACATCCTTATAGAAGAATTATATAATCTATAATAAGGAGTTACTTACTATTATCTCTTGCCTTAAGGTATAGTTAGCAGAACTTTAAGGCATGCCCTATCTGTTTACTATCTATATAGATTATAAGAACCTAGAGTACTTTACTACTCCTTAGTTAATATTAGAGAGATAGGCTTAGTAAGCGGACACACTCGCGCTATTTAACTTTCACTTATAATATAGACCTAGTATATAAGCCTAATACCTAGACGCCCTTTCCTAGAGGGAGTAGGACTAGACTAGATTGCCTCTAAGGATAGGGCATATCCTACAACCTATTATAATTATATAACTCTTACTATTGCCTAAGGAGCAGAGGGATAACGCTAACCTAGCCCTGCACTACACGTAAGTGTTACCACTACTAGTAGGGGAGGTCCTTTTTACTACTAAGTACCTTTAGTCCCTATAGGATTAGGCTATTATATTAGACCTAATATATAGTATCTAATTAAGGACTATCTAGGAAGGGGGTTAAAGGTTTCCCCTAGAGGCGCTAATAAGGGAATAGGTTATAGATTATTCTATAAGTGCATATAAAGCGCTTTAGTTTAGGGGCTATATATAGATTCTAGCTTAGGAGCCGCTTATAATAACCCTTATATAATAATACCATAATTCACTAGTAGTAGGGCACCTAGGTCATAACACTATGTTTTAATTATTATAATAACAATTCTATTAGGATAGGATGTTATAGGATATTACTTAGTTTATTTATAACTATTATTGTTTTAGTAGTTATAAGAGTTAGCAATAGCGCTAGGGTTTACTAAAGCCTTTGCCTATCCCTAATTAGTTCTAGTCTTAGATCTCTATTAACTTTATAATAAACTTACCAGCGGTGTCCCTAGAGAGGCTATAGTATCTTATAGTTATTATAGATAGACTCTTAAAGTTTATGTAGTTAGAAGCCATAACCTCTATTAGGGCTAAGGAGTATATAGAATAGTTTAAAACAGTCTAGTGGAGGTTTCAGGGTTTTCCCTAGTCTATTATTATAGATTAAGGGTTAGACTAATTAGGAAAATTTTAGATAATATTATGCTCCCTTATAGGGATAGACTAGTTACTCTCCACATCTCACTACCTATAGACTAATAGCGGCATAGAGTAGGCGAACTAAGAAGTTTAGGTAATACTACACGTAATAGTTTCCTTTTTATAGTTTAATTAGCTAGAGCACTTAGCTGCTTATTAGCTTGTAATTAATAACAGGCCCTCTTTTATAATAGGAGTTAGTCTAAATAAGTTACTTTATAGCTATAATTTAGAACCTATTTAGATATAACTAGACTAGTTAGCATCCACAACAATACCTAAGGGATAAGCTATATAGTTCCTTAAGCACCTATAAGAGGGTACTTAACTAGCGTAGGCCATAATAGCCTACACTTAATAAAGACAGCAGGACATTATATTAGCTTCCTAATAGCTAGCGGAATAGTTCTAGGTAGGGGATAAAGTATAGCTTTTACTAAAGAATATTAAGACAAACCACCCCTTATAGAAACTTAATTAGGTTACAGCAAAATACATAGTCTTAGAAGTGCTAACACTACTAATAGTATAGTTAGACGTCCCTAGGGGTATCTATCTAGTCTTCCACGTAGACCTTATTAAATAAGCCACAGAGGACCCTCTTCCTAGCCAGAGACTTTAGGACTCTTACCTAGGGCTAGAATAGGTCCTAATAGAGGATAATAATAAACTTATTAAGGAGTACTAGATAGAACAGATTCTAGTAGCACAGAATACCCTAGGTTAGGGGAGGAGATATAATATACTAGTAAAATAGGTAGGATATATTTAGCTAACATAGAAGCTATTAGAAAGTATAGCATAGATATAAGCCCTTAATAAGTTTAAGGCAAGGTAGGGAGATATATAATATAATAATAGACTAAATTAATTATAAACTACTTATACTTCCACAGAAACTTTTAATAACACACAAGGCATACCTAGTCCACATCCTATTAACTCGCAACAACTACCAGAGTAAACTTAATACTCTCCACCTATTATAATAGATATATTACTTAAGCCCCTAACTAAATTATTATTATAGTTAAGGGGGATAGTAGCTAGCGTTACTATAGGTATAATAGGGGCATAGGCAGTGTTATAACAGGGGGGATAGATATTTCTATAGTTCTAGATAGTATAGGTAGAATAACAATTAGTAAGTGTAAAGGTTAACCTATCTCTAGGTTAGCCTCTAGTAAGGGATAAGTAAAGAATAGGGTCTAGCGCTAGGGGGCGCCCACTAGTTAGGGTACGCTAGACATAATAGTTAATAGGCCCTAGGTTAGGGCTAAGTTAGGAGCATTTATAGTAACGATAAGAAGGCAAGTTATCTTTATACTTAATATATTATTAACTGCTATAGTAATAAGGAGAAAGAGCTTTAAGGAGGAGAGCGGATTAATCATAGTATTCCTAATATATAGTATTTAGACTGCCTATAATCTACTAGTTCTACTAGAGTAGGATACCTATAACTTACTATATAGACCCTGCTATGCCATAGCTGCTTATAGGGCTGCTATAGCTAAAAGGAATAATCTTAAGTTTATTTAGGGCTATAGCGGGGGAGGCAGAAGAAGGGGGTACCCTAAGGGTAGAACAAACAGGAGCTAGGTTAAACTAGGCCTAGTCTAGAAGGGCTTTCTATTAACTTATAAGGGCGCGGAAGCCCTAGGATAGCACTAGTATTTATCTCTTAGTTTCTACTATCTTTAGGATACTAGGCTAGATAATATAGTTACCTACCTTAATTATAGCCTTAAGATCCTTTAAGCAACATTAAAGTTAAGGGTCTATAGATAAATACCTTATTATCTAAATATAGGTTATATAGTTTTACTAACATAGGAGATAGGAGGTGCTACTAGGGGGAGGACTATAGTTTAGGATGCCTATAATAAGGGATTTCTTAATACATAGCCTATAGGGCTACCACACCACTTATAGAGCAGCATACTCCTTATTATCTAAGTTTCCTTCTATAAGGAACTCACTAATAGACTAATTCATAGGCATAGAGGGAATAGCCAGGACATAAGGAGGACAGCGACCGGAGTCACCACAATAGTTACTACCACAGTTAGCTATATTTAATAAGGGTGTAATATAGGGACAATAGGTAAACAAAGTGTTATTTAAAGGGGTATAATAGGAAGGTATAATAGGGTTTATAATATCTTAGAGAATTTTCTATATAGGGGAAAGTAAAAGTTATAATAAAATAAATAGTAAACAGAAAGTAGGGGCAGGGCTAGGGTTAACATAATAATAATATAGGACTAAAAACAAAACAACAGGATAGAAGGTTCAAGACAGGGCTAGGGTTAATACAATAATAACACAGGGCTTAGTAACCACATCACGCGCCTAGTCCAGTCCTAGGATTAAAACAACAGGCTTACACAACGCGTTAAAGAGGAGGAGTAAGGGCATATATAAGGGCTTAGGCTTTGCCTAAGCATTCTCTAGAGTACATATATATCACGTATACATAGGGATAGATAGTCCTAAGCATCTACTAAAGTGCACACATGTCGCACATATACAGGGGCAAATCCTAAGGGTCCCAAGTCTAGAATATATACATACTACACATATAAAGGCATAGGGAAGAGGATAAGTGTAAGGTAGTTAGGGGGTTATAAGAGCCCTAGTAAGGATAGGTTTCCTACCTTCCTCTTCTCTTTCCCTAAGTTTCTTAATACTATACCGACGCCCTATCGCAGTCGCCTAGGGGCCAGTCCATAACAGTTTTTCAGGGCCTTAAAGAAGCCCTTAATAGCATTATAAAGGGTCTAACCTTCTTTATTAGCTAATAAAAAGCACCACTTATACCGGGATTTTTAATCAATAAGGATAAGGACTAGGGCCTTCTTATTGTGTAGTATAGGTTTAATTTTAACCGTATCTCCCTCTAGGATATCTAAAACCCTAGGGGGGTCCTAAATAGGTCTTTTAGTAGGTCTTCTAATAGCCTTCGATTGCATACAGGCTATGCAGTTAAAATCCTTATCTTTAATAGCGGAAAAATCAGGGATCCCTTTAGCTAATTTCGAAGATTTCTTAAGTAAAGGGAGGCCAATGTGGCCTAATCGAATGTGCCAAAGAAGGGCTAAATCTAGTAATTTCTTATAACTAGAATCTAGCTTTTTAGAGCTATTATCCCCTAGCTCCCTCTGTTGCCAGGCCTCTTAAGAATCACAGGCCTCTGGGGGCAATAGACAGCCACTATCGTCACCCAAGTCATTAGGGTATAGACCTTCTAAACCCCCTATAGAAGATGCCTAACTAGGAGGAGCCTTAGTGGGACATAGGGCTAAATCTTCGTCTTCTTTATTAGAATTTAGTTCTTCGATTCGTTGATATTCCTTGGGATTAAATGCTGGCTGCGGAATTTGAACCTCTATAGGGTAGGTTTTGAAAATGGAAGGGAATCTGTACTAGAGGGATAGGAAGACCTCCCTAGTAGATTCAACGCGGCGGCTTCTAGATTCACTATAATACGACGATTCTTCACAAGATATAGAGCTTTGATAGTTGAATATAGTAGATTTCAGCTAGACGAACGATCTGACGAGCAATGAGAGGATTTTCTGAGTTCCCCTCATAGACCTACCGACCGTATTAACGGAAGGGGGTCGCTAGCCGGGTCTTAGGAGCTATTTTTTATTTTCCGCAAAATTTATTTGTATAGGAAAAGTAAAAAATCGACTCACGGCCATACAATCTAGCCACCCACGTGCACTAACTAAGCAATCTAATAAGCAACCCTATAAATAAAATACATTATTAAATCCAGGAAAAATCAAGGATTCGAACAGTATAAGTCAGCCTTTTATACGACCACTAGTTCCCTAGTTACAGTCGATTTTAGCTTCCCTATAGGGTAGCCTAGTTGGCTTAGTCATACAAGCCTGTGGGTTGGTTGTGCGCGGAGCGCAGGTCACAGCCAAAGCTGGCCATAGCCAACAACGCTGCAGGCAACGCCTTGTAACCAACGTTGCAACAACGCAACTAGGCAACTAGTGGGCCTATAAAATAGTGCTATAAATAGCATAATTTTAACACTCCCTCTAGAAAAGTATGAGTTAACTAATTCGATACCTAAACTTAGCTCTTTAATAGATATCTAAGTTAACAATAAATTCAATAATAAATCCAATAATAATCCAATAACTTTTCAACTAATATCAATAACTTTTCAACGGAATTCCAGTGTTTTTGTTGATTTTCGATTTTTCGACTTTTTTAGTTGTTTTTAAAGCTAGGCCTTTGTATTTGTAAGGCCTAATAGTTGAATAAATTGTTAAAATTTATCGTTAGGCAGGGGCTTAGTTAAGCCATCTGCAGGCATCTCTTTAGTATTAATGTAGATAACCTTAGCTATACCCTTCTGTACCTTTTCTCTAGTATAGTTAAATTTTAGTAGGGTATGCTTTGTTCTACTGTGAAGAGCAGGGTTATTAGCGGTTATAATAGCGCCTTGGTTATCACTAAAAATCAGAACAGGAGGTGCTATAGGTAGCTTTATCTCTTTAAAGAGACTATAAAGCCACTCTAGCTCCCTAATAGCTTCACATAGAGCATCTAATTCGGCCTCTAATGTCGATAAAGCTATTATAGTTGCTTTCTTTGATTTCTAGCTAATAGGTCCTTTAGCTAGCTTATAGAGATAAGTATAGGTTGATTTAGAGGACTTATCTCCCGCGAAGTCGCTATCACAGAAGCTAATAAGGGTTGCAGAAGCTTTAGTGTTCTTAGACCTTCTATAGGTTATAGAATAACTTATAGAGCCTAGAAGGTATCTAAGCAGATGTTTAGCAGCATTTAAGTGCTCTATATAAGGCTTAGCTAACGCTATTGAAAGCCACTGAACCGGAAAGGCAATATTAGGTCTTATAAGGAGCATCAAATACATAATAGTCCCTATAATACTTTAATAAAGCTTGTGATTGAAGGGGGAAAGAGGTTTAGTTAGGTAGGCTGCCTGCTTTATAATTCTGGGTTGTAGGGGAATTTTAGCAGGCCTAGCATCTTTTATGTTGAATCTCTCTAGGGCCTTAGAAATATACTAGGACTGGTGGATAGTTAGGGTCCCTTTCTTTTGATTTCTAGTGATTTGAACGCCTAGGAAGAATTCAGCTAGCCCACGATCTTCTATAGGATAAGCTTTATATAATAGCTTCTTTAGCTTGTTGATATAAGCTAGATCCGGTCCTATTAGAAGACAGTCATCCACATAAGTCGCTATATATGTAGATGTAGTTAGGTTGAAGAAGACAGCTAGGTCAGATATAAGGGGGTGGAAGCCTAATTTTCGAAGAAGTTCCTTTAGGGCCTGCTGCCACTCTCTAGAGCTCTGTTTTAATCCATATAAAGCTTTCTATAGGAAAATAACCTGCTTTTAAGAGGGATTATAGCTATATTTTTTAAGTAATTTAGCTATTTCAGGCGTAGTAGCTTTAGCAAATTCAACGAATCCATTAGGGATCTACATATAAATAGCTTCTTTTAATAAGCTGTTTAAGAAGGCCCCTATAAAATCAACCTGTTTAACTTCCCAGTCATTACAAGCCGCTAGGGCTAGTAATATCTGCTAACTAGGGGGAATGCTAGTAGCAGCGTAGGTCTTGATATAATCTTGACCTTCTATCTGCATAAAGCCTTTTGCAACGAGTCGGGCCTTGTGTTTTATAGGATTATTTTCTTTATCCTTTTTAAGCTTATAAACAAGCCTATTCTTTAGGACTTTTTGGCCCTTAGGAATCTAGTCTATCCCTATAAATTTAAAAGTTCTGGCAGCTAATAGCTGCTTAAATTCGCTAAAGGTTGCATTAACCTATTTTTAGCTATCCTTGCTTTTTAAAGCTTGCTTCTATGTCTTAGGTGTATCCGAATCGTTATTGTTATTAGCTGATGATTTAGCCTTTTGTTGTGCCTTAAAGCATATCTCCTTAACGAAGGAAGATAGGTTGAAATCATCGATATCCATAGAATCAGGGTCGATTAGAGAATCCGAATCTGAAAACGGTTTTTCGATAGCACCCTTATTAGGGGCGCTAGAGCTTAGGCTCT
Organism: Epichloe elymi; assembly: GCA_023658475.1. Taxonomy (NCBI): domain Eukaryota; kingdom Fungi; phylum Ascomycota; class Sordariomycetes; order Hypocreales; family Clavicipitaceae; genus Epichloe; species Epichloe elymi. The sequence continues at coordinate 1,280,554 of CP098278.1, read as the reverse complement.
CTAGGGGTAGCGCTGGAGGCGTTACAGCGGTCGTCCCGGGCGTTGTAGGCGCGGCGGGCGCTGTAGGCGCTGTAGGCGCTGGGGGCGCTAGAGGCTTTGGATAGCTATCCTAAACCTCTAGATTATCTTGTGAGATATCGGCTTCTCCCTCTGAAGGATAGCTCCCTAAAGGCTTAGGGGACCCTATAGAGCTTATATCCTCTATAATCTTAACAAAGCTAGTCTTAACAACTAACCTTTTAGAGGGTATATAAACAAGATAAACGCTGGAACCTAGAGTAGCAAGCAGCTGGCCAGGGATAGTCCTAGGGGCTAGCTTCTGAAGCTTTAATCTCTGCTCCGGAGGTATTAGAACCTTATAATAAGACCCTATAGCCCTAATTTTCGAGAAGTCAGGCTTATAGATAGTCTTAGGCTCTAAGTTAGCTAGAAATAGCTACTTAGGGGTTAGGGGCTTAGTTATATTAGCGGTGATATTAACTAAGTCCACTATGGCTGGAAGGATATAAGACCATAGATATAAAGGCAGCTTAGACCACTGAAGTGTAGCCCTAAGCCGGTCTAGGATAACCCTAATAGCCCTCTTAACTAGCCTATTCTGTTCGTAAATATAGGGGCAAGAGGTGCTAAAGCAAATTCCTTTAGAAGATAACCAGGACTAAAGTTCGTTATTAATTTCAGTGCCTCCGTCGAAGTGGAGGTGCCTAGGATACGCGTTATATCAGTTTTTCAGGGCCTTAAAGAAGCCCTTAATAGCAGTATAAAGGGTCTAACCTTCTTTATTAGCTAATAAAAAGCACCATTTATACCGGGATTTTCGATCAATAAGTATAAGGACTAGGGCCTTCTTATTGTGTGGTATAGGTTCGATTTTAACCGTATCTCCCTCTAGGATATCTAAAACCCTAGGGGGGTCCTGAATAGGTCTTTTGGTAGGTCTTCTAACAGCCTTCGATTGCATACAGGCTATGCAGTTAAAATCCTTGTCTTTAATGGCGGAAAAATCAGGGATCCCTTTAGCTAATTTCGAAGATTTCTTAAGTAAAGGGAGGCCGATATGGCCTAATCAAATGTGCTAAAGAAGGGCTAAATCTAGTAACTTCTTATAACTAGAATCTAGCTTAGAAGATCTATCAGGGCTATTATCCCCTAGCTCCCTCTGTTGCCAGGCCTCTTAAGAATCACAGGCCTCTGGGGGCAATAGACGGCCACTATCGTCACCCAAGTCATTAGGGTATGGACCTTCTAAACCCCCTATAGAAGATACCTGACTAGGAGGAGCTTCGGTGGGATATAGGGCTGAATCTTCGTCTTCGGAGTCTAATTCTTCGATTCGTTGATATTCCTCGGGATTAAATGCTGGCTGTGGAATTTGAACCTCTATAGGGTAGGAAAACCCTAATAATTCAGTCTTATAGGCTCTTTGTTGTTGGTTGTAATATTAAGAGCCCATAAAGGAGAGGTAGGTTGAATGCTTGCAGATCTTAGGAGTAGCTTGCCCCTTAATCTGCAAAAAGAAGCCGTGTTTAGCAGGTTCTAGTAACCCACAGGGGCTTTTATCGGCTAGGAAAAGCTAATCTTTAGCTAGATAACCTCCCTTAAGATAGTGGGATAAACCGCTGACTAGGTTGGTATCTATACCGGGGAAATATAGGGCATCTAACAGAGCTAGAGGCCTATATTCTGGTGGATTTTTCTTAACCAGAACGTTAAAAACAGCGGTGCCTCTTCCTTTAGGATAAATAGGTCCTCCTGCTGTAATTATAGGGCCGGTTTGACCTTTCTTAAGAGGCTTAAAGTCCCTAAAGAAAGCCCTATTATTACAAATATGACAAGAAGAACCTGTATCGTATAGAAGGGAGTTTTTAACCACATCATTAGAGTAGCTAAAAGTAGGCTTGCTAGTAGTGTTACTAGTAGTAGTGGTACTAGAGGTATCCAAATCAGATTCAGAATCACTACTATCCTCGCTACTAGACTCGCTAGAATCTAGTTCTTTAACGTATCCCGTGGCTAGGCTATAGCCTAATGCAAAAGCAGCTTCTTTTCCTTTATCTTTATCTCCGTTGCTACTCTTCTTCTTCTGCTTTTTCTTCCTAGAGGCTTTAGAAGGGTTTAAATCCTTCTTATCCTGCTCTTTAGTGGCGTTAGTAGAGTCCTTCTTAGTATTAGGATTAGATTTCTTCTTCTCTTCCTTAGAATTTCCCTTATTATTAGAAGCCTTATAGCTAAGAGCTTTAGCTACAGGGGAGGTTTTATCCCTCTGTTCTTCTAATAAATCAGCCATTAGGAACTGTAAATTTAAGGTATTTACAGGCAGCCCTTGTGCCCTAGCAGCTCTAATAGTAAATCTTTGTCTCTTAGCCTAACTAGGAAAGGTCTGCTTTAATGCGTTAATATAATGGTTTACTTGATCTATAGGAGCGATCTCTACACTATAAAGCTGTAGTCTAGCTAGTAAGTTATTAAAATCAGCATTAAAAGCCTCTAAAGATCCCTTATAATTTGAAAAATTTAGGGAGTGGTAGCTAGCGTATAGCGTACCTCGCTGGATTTCAGCACTCTGCAAATACTGCCTAATAAGGACTTTATAGGCTTCTTCGGGGGATTTTTGCCAACATATAGCTACCTGCGGTCCTGGTTGATAGCTATCTCTTAATATCATTAAAAGAATAGCTTGATTACAGTTAGCTAGATGGTCTGCTAAGCTAGGATTATCTATAAATTTAGGTAATCCTAGGGCTCTAAATTGGATGCTCAAGGCTTGCTTCCACTGATCATAGTTTTCAGGGCCTTTTAACTTAGCTCCCTTAGGAATAGAGTGAACCTTTTTATTTAGTTCCTTAATAGCCCCTGTATTAAAGGCAGCTTGTAAGTTACTAGAAGGTAAACTCGCAGAAGTAGTTGCAGTAGCTGGCAGGTCTTCTACTGGAGCTTTGGTATTTTCTTCCCTTAGCTTAGTAGAAGAATCCTGAAGACCTTGTATAGCAGTCATGGTTTGCGTTAATTTATCTAATAGATCTTTAATGCTAGCCTTGTTTTTTAGACAATTTGACTTAGTATGCTTGATAAAATCAGTTAAGGTCTTGCCTTATTGTTTAATTTGACTTTGCATCTGTTGTTAAAAAGCACTGGCTTGAACAGCCGGACCTTCTATTTCTATCCTATTAGGGTCCCTAGGAGGGCTAGAAGAAGGGCCTGTAGTAGGACCCTTACCCTTATAATTCGGTGGTGCTATCTCTTAAAATTCCCTAGGATCTCAAAAGATATCCTATGTAAGATCTCCAAATTTCTTCCTGTTGTAAATATGGCACGCTAGAAGCTAGGTTGTGGTGCAACCGGGCTGCGCACGCAAATTGTGTGGCGGGGCTGTTTGAAAGGGTGCCCCTCAAGGTCTAAAAGTGGGTCTGCGGTATGCACGGGCAGAAACAGACCGGAGAAGATTCTCTGCGAAAATTTTCTTAACACTAAAAAAGGCGGATAGGAATCGTAGGATATAGATATTACAGTAGCTATAACGCAATGTAACGTAATATATAGTGCGTGCAACGTATTGTAATAGGTTAAAAAGCCTAGTATAGATATACTAGATGTTCGATGATTTAAAAGAAATGCAGCGTATCTACAGAGTAGATAATATTAAATATAACGGTCGCGGCAGTGAATAGAATTACTAAAAGAGGTTGTGGTTGTAACTAGATAGTTACGGGTGCGGCTGTAAATGAATTTCAACACTAAGGGTCTGGCGTTGCAATGCGTGATACTAGCGGATGAAAAACTTCGAAAGCTAGCGGTTTCCTTTGTAATCTTAAGAGCCCATAGGTCTAGTAGAGAGTAACTAGTACCCAAAATTAAGCACTAATCGCAGTAGAATAACGCAGTAATATAGTAATCTTATAGGCCTTCTGGGCTTATAACCTTTTAAAAATAGAAGGGAATCTGTACTAGAGGGATAGGAAGACCTCCCTAGTAGATTCAACGCGGCGGCTTCTAGATTCACTATAATACGACGATTCTTCACAAGATATAGAGCTTTAATAGTTGAATATAGTAGATTTCAGCTAGACGAACGATCTGACGAGCAATAAGAGGATTTTCTAAGTTCCCCTCATAGACCTACCGACCGTATTGACAGAAGGGGGTCGCTAGCTAGGTCTTAGGAGCTATTTTTTATTTTCCGCAAAATTCATTTGTATAGGAAAAGTAAAAAATCGACTCACAGCCATACAATCTAGCCACCCACGTGCACCAACTAAGCAATCTAATAAGCAACCCTATAAATAAAATACATTATTAAATCCAGGAAAAATCAAGGATTCGAACAGTATAAGTCAGCCTTTTATACGACCACTAGTTCCCTAGTTACAGTCGATTTTAGCTTCCCTATAGGGTAGCCTAGTCGGCTTAGTCATACAAGCCTGTGGGTTAGTTGTGCGCGGAGCGCAGGTCACAGCCAAAGCTAGCCACAGCCAACAACGCTGCAGGCAACGCCTTGTAACCAACGTTGCAACAACGCAACTAGGCAACTAGTGGGCCTATAAAATAGTGCTATAAATAGCATAATTTTAACAGTAGGAAAACCCTAATTCGGTCTTATAGGCTCTTTGCTAGCTTTGTTGTTAGTTGCAAAATTGAGAGCCCATAAAGGAGAGGTGGGTTGAATGCTTGCAGATCTTAGGAGTAGCTTACCCCTTAATCTGCAAAAAGAAGCTATGTTTAGCAGGTTCTAGTAACCCATAGGGGCTTTTATTAGCTAGGAAAAGCTAATCTTTAGCTAGATAACCTCCCTTAAGATAGTGGGATAAACCGCTAACTAGGTTAGTATCTATACCAGGGAAATATAGGGCATCTAGCAGAGCTAAAGGCCTATATTCTAGTGGATTTTTCTTAACCAGAACGTTAAAAACAGCGGTGCCTCTTCCTTTAGGATAAATAGGTCCTCCTGCTATAATTATAGGGCCAGTTTAACCTTTCTTAAGAGGCTTAAAGTCCCTAAAGAAAGCCCTATTATTACAAATATAATAAGAAGAACCTATATTATATAGAAGGGAGTTTTTAACCACATTATTAGAGTAGCTAAAAGTAGGCTTGCTAGTAGTGTTACTAGTAGTAGTGGTACTAGAAGTATCTAAATCAGATTCGGAATCACTACTATCCTCGCTGCTAGACTCGCTAGAATCTAGTTCTTCAACGTATCCCGTGGCTAGGCTATAGCCTAACGCAAAAGCAGCTTCTTTTCCTTTATTATCCCTGTTGCTACTCTTCTTCTTCTGCTTTTTCTTCCTAGAGGCTTTAGAGGGGTTTAAATCCTTCTTATCCTGCTCTTTAGTGGCGTTAGTAGAGTCCTTCTTAGTATTAGGATTAGAAGGTGACTTCTTTTCCTTATCCTTAGAATTTCCCTTATTATTAGAAGCCTTATAGCTAAGAGCTTTAGCTATAGGGGAGGTTTTATCCCTCCGCTCTTCTAATAAATCAGCCATTAGGAACTGTAAATTTAAGGTATTTACAGGCAGCCCTTATGCCCTAGCAGCTCTGATAGTAAATCTTTGTCTCTTAGCCTAACTAGGAAAGGTCTGCTTTAATGCGTTAATATAATGGTTTACTTAATTAATAGGAGCGATCTCTACACTATAAAGTTGTAGTCTAGCTAGTAGGTTATTAAAATCAGCATTAAAAGCCTCTAAAGATCCCTTATAATTTGAAAAATTTAGGGAGTGGTAGCTAGCGTATAGCGTACCTCGCTGGATTTCAGCACTCTGCGAATACTGCCTAATAAGGACTTTATAGGCTTCTTCGGGGAATTTTTGCTAATATATAGCTGCCTGTGGTCCTGGTTAATAGCTATCTCTTAATATCATCAAAAGAATAGCTTAATCACAGTTAGCTAGATAGCCTGCTAAGCTAGGATTATCTATAAATTTAGGTAATCCTAGGGCTCTAAATTGAATGCTTAGGGCTTACTTCCACTGATTATAGTTTTCAGGACCTTTTAGCTTAGCTCCCTTAGGAATAGAGTGAACCTTCTTATTTAGTTCCTTAATAGCCCCTATATTAAAGGTAGCTTATAAGTTACTAGAAGGTAAACTCGCAGAATTAGTTGTAGCAGGCAGGTCTTCTACCGGAGCTTTGGTATTTTCTTCCCTTAGCTTAGTAGAAGAATCCTAAAGACCTTGCATAATAGTCATGGTTTGCGTTAATTTATCTAATAGATCCTTAATACTAGCCTCGTTTTTTAGACGATTTGACTCAGTATGCTTAATAAAATTAGTTAAGGTCTTGCCTTGTTGTTCAATTTGGCTTTGCATCTGTTGTTAAAAAGCACTAGCTTGAACAGCCGGACCTTCTATATCCATCCTATCAGGGCTAGAAGGGTCTGCAGCAGGACCCTTACCCTTATAATTTAGTGGTGCTATCTCTTAAAATTCCCTAGGATCTTAAAAGATATTCTATGTAAGATCTCTAAATTTCTTCCTGTTGCAAATATCGCGTGCTAGAAGCTAGGTTGTGGTGCAACCGGGCTGCGCACGCAAATTATGCGGTGGGGCTGTTTGAAAGGGTGCCCCTCGAGGTCTAAAAGTGGGTCTGCGGTATGCGCGGGCAGAAACGGACCGGAGAAGATTCTCTGTGAAAATTTTCTTAACACTAAAAATAGCGGATAGGAATTGTAGGTTATAGATATTACAGAACGTGCAACGCAACGCAATGTAATATATAGTGCGTGCAACGTAATGCAATAGGTCAAAAAGCCTAGTATTAATATACTAGATGTTCAATGATTTAAGGAATGCAGCGTATCTACAGAGTAGATAATATTAATATATAACGGTCGCGGCAGTGAATTAGATTACTAAAAAAGAGGTTATGGTTGTAACTAGATAGTTACAGTTGCAATGTGGTGGTTGCAGGTGCGGCTGTAGTTGAATTTAACACCAAGGGTCTGATGTTGCGATGCGTAGAGCTAGTAGATGAAAGTTTCAACTAGCGGTTTCCTTTGTAATCTAAGAGCCCACAGGTCTAGTAGAGAGTAACTAGTACCTAAAATCAAGCACTAATCGCAGTAGAATAACGCAGTAATATAGTAATCTTATAGGCCTTCCAGGCTTATAACCTATTAAAAATAGAAGGGAATCTATACTAGAGGGATAGGAAGACCTCCCTAGTAGATTTAACGCGGCAGCTTCTAGATTCACTATAATACGACGATTCTTCAAGATATAGAGCGTTGATAGTTAAATATAGTAGATTTCTAGCTAGACGAACGATCTGACGAGCAATAAGAGGATTTTCTGAGTCCCCTCATAGACCTACTAACCATATCGACGGAAGGGGGTTGCTAGCCGGGCCTTAGGAGCTATTTTTTATTTTCCACAAAATTCATTTGTATGTAAAAAGTAAAAAATCGACTCACGACTATATAATCTAGCCACCCACGTGCACTAACTAAGTAATCTAATAAGCAACCCTATAAATAAAATACATCATTAAATCCAGAAAAAATCAAGGATTCGAATAGTATAAGTTAGCCTTTTATACGACTACTAGTTCCCTAGTTATAGTCGATTTTAGCTTCCCTATAGGGTAGCCTAGTCGGCTTAGTCATACAAGCCTGTGGGTTGGTTGTGTGCAGGAACGCAGGTCACAGCCAAAGCTGCTGGCCACGGCCAACAACGCTGCAGGCAACGCCTCGCAACCAACGTTGCAACAACGCAACTAGGCAACTAGTGGGCCTATAAAATAGTGCTATAAATAGCATAATTTTAACATCTTTATATTCTTAGGAATTATTAACTAAAGAGTTATCTATTAACTTAAGCAGTAACTCTAGCTACTAATATATTTAGGCTATTTATAGCTATTATATACTACTTTAACCTAGAAGCATACTAGTATAACTTTATTATAGCTTTCCTAAATTTAGACCTTAATAAAGAGGTCTACTATAAGATACCTCTAGGCTATAAAGATAAATAAGCCTATCTAAAGCTTCTTAGAGTAGTCTATAGGCTATAGAGAGCGCCTCTTCTATAGATAAAAGAGCTAATTAGCTAGCTAATTAGTAAAGGCTTTATATAGATCTTTAAAGATATTTATATATTTATTAAGGATAGGTTAATTATCTTCTTCTATATAGATAACCTTATTACCCTATTTACTAAAGGGAAATTATATCTATATAATAAATTTAGAGTAAGGCTCTTTATAAAGTATAATATTAAGAACCTTAGAGAGCTTTAATAGTTCCTAGGTATTAAAATTATTAGAGATTATACTAATAGGAAGGTATAGCTTAATTAGAAGTCCTATTAGGATAAAGCTACTACTAAATTTAATATAAAGATCCCTTAATAAAAGCTAATAGCCCTAATAATTACTATACCTCTAGAACCTTTTAAGGAAAAGGTTAGTGCTTAAGATCTTAAGTAATACTAATCTTTAATTAGAACCTTACTATATCTAATAATAGTTTTAAGACCTAATATTACTTTTATAGCTTTATAACTTTTATAATACCTATAAAACCTAAGGCTATAGTATATAGAAGTAGCTAAAAAAGCCCTTAAGTATAGGTATATATAGGTAAACCTAGTAATTAAATATAGTAATAATAACCCTAAATTAGAGGTATATAGTAATACTTCCTTTACTAATAATTCTATAATATAGAAAAGCTTATAAAGCTATATTATAAAGCTCTTTAGAGAACCTATACTCTTTAAGGTAGGAAGGTAAGCTATTATAATAATATTATTAACTAAAGTAAAGCTTCTAGTGCTTTCTTACTATAGTAAAGAGCTTATAGCCTTTAGATAATTATATTAAGAGATTAGGCTATACCTAGGTAATAACACACTTAAAATTAAATATAATAATATATAGACTATTTACCTCCTTAAAGAAGAATTTATTAAGCTTATAATAAAGCTTTAGTATATAGATATTTATTACTATTAGCTTTATTAAGAGGTTATAAAAGGAACCTTTAATATTACCTAGATTACTACTAAAGAGATAATTACTAATAGCTTTATAAAGCCTCTTATAGGAAATACTTTTATAAGCTTCTATAAGGTATTAGGGCTTATATAACTACCCTTTAGTATACTTAGTAAAGAACCTAAAGAGTAAGTATTATATAATAACCTTAATTTAGATAGGATTATAACTAATTAACTATATTTCTATACTATAGAATTAATTTAAATATTATAATATTAATTTAACTAATTTTATTAATTTAGAATTATTATAAAGAACCTTAAATAAGGTTCCCTAAGGGGGTATATTATACCTATAAGGGTATAATTAATCCTAGCTATATAATAGTCTTACTACTTAACTAGCTAAGATAAGAGTCTACCCCTAGCTAGTTATTTTCTAAGACCTCTATAACTTTATAGTATATTTTAGTACTATATAAGTACCCTACTAATAGTAGAGGTACTTAGGTATTTAGACTATAGTCTACACCCTCTTATAGGGTCGGACAACTTAATAGATGCGATCACATTGAACCCTAGCTTCGCGGTCCAACAAAGAGAGAGAAGAGAAGAGGGAGAAGGAGAGGAATCTAGCTAGGAGCGAAGGTGGGAAAGAGGGGAAAAAGTGGACCTGCACCGCACTGCGGCAGCAGTGGAGGGGGGGGGGCAGCGCGCGATGCGTCCAATCGTATCGCGTGCATCCATCCGGTGGCCCCACCTTTGGCCACGGTTGATCCGAATAACGGAGGAAGCAACACTGGCAGTCTCTCTTTTTCTCCCGTGGCCAAAGAGCCCAAAAACGCAATAAAAATCGAATCAAAGGAAAGTGTACACAGGTGGATCCCTTGATGGGAATCCGTAGCTCTGATTGGCCCGATTGGCCTCCGACCCGGTTACTACAATCTATTCCGGTCAATCTCTACGATCGTAGCTAGGTTGCTGCGACCCGCGACCGGGCCCTACTGTACATGATGCCATTGCCTTCATTGCCTCTATCGCTCCATTGTCTCCACGACCCTGACAATCTAATCGCAATTCAACCGGATCTGCCGCGACGAATTCCGCCACCAAACGCCATCCATCAGATCACGAGACGGGCCGCGAACCGCCGATTAGGAAACAGACGGAGATAGGGAAAGGAAAAAAAAAAAATCAAAGAATCAAAGAAAGAAATGAGTACAGTTCGCATGCGAATCACTCCCTGGATACGCAAGCCTCGTCGTCGACTCCAATCCATTTGTCCCCGCCAACAAACCGCGTCACAAGCCATGTCGACGGCGACGACGCTGCCACAAGCCACCATGGCCAAACTCCAGCAATACACAGCATGCGATATCTCAGACGCCCTCCTCAAGCTCAAGGTCCCCGGAGCAGGCTACCTCGCAGACCTCGCCCCCTACAGCAGCAAGCCCTCCAGCTCCAGCTCCAGCTCCGACGCAACCTCGCCGACCACGACCATCGCGCCCGTGTCCACGATCCTGTTCGCCGCCAAAGGCGAGACCCCGGCCGCCCCGGCTCCCAACGTGCCAAAGGACACTCACTGGGCCGATGTCTCGGAACCCGGTACCTTTGTGGTCATGAAGCAAGCCCCCGGCCAGACCAACGCCATCTGCGGCGGCATCATGGCGCTGCGCATGAAGATGCGACGAGTCGAGGGCATCATTGTCGCCGGCCGGGTCAGAGACGTGCAGGAACTGAGGAGTACCAAGCTGCCGGTGGGTGAAACCCCCTTTCTTTTTGCCCTCCAACTAAACCAGAATGGACAGATTCTCGCTCTCGGCCAGTCAACCGTTGGATCGGGAGGGGGCAGCATCCCCTGGGCCCTCCAAGTGCCCCTCGACATCAACGGAGTCAACGTCTCTCCCGGCGACATCGCCTTCCAGGACCCCGCCAACGGCGTCGTCGTCATCCCCCGGGACAAGGTCGACCAGGTTTTGGAAATGCTGCCCAGGTTGACCTCGGCAGATGACAAGGTCAAGGAGGATGTGCTCAAGGGCATGTCGGTACATGATGCCTTTCAACTCCACCGGTAATCCGTAGATGGGCTGGATAATAACAACTCGCGCAAATCGCTCACGCACATGCAAGGGCCACGCGCTGCTAGACCTAGACCGACTTTTTTCCCTTCTTCGTCTGACGCACTAGCCGAAATGAAAAATGACAGTGAATGATACTGATTGACTTGACTGGATCGGAATGAATGCGAGCAAGACAGACAGACAGACAGACAGACAGACAGACCAGACCAGACCAGACCAGACCAGATAATCAGTGTTTTTACAATAGGCTAGACTAGAGTCACTTAGACTACTGCATGTCGGTCTGATAGGTCGCTTTTCAGCACCAAAATGCAGAAATGGCACATGCAATCATTCTGTGCTGCCATTGAGATGGAGATGCATCATCCGTCAATGACTCAAGTCGAGAGACATGTATAAAAGCCCATGTCTCATTATGTCATCAATTCATTCATATAACCAATGCAATCATACCCATGCAGCCCCTACTGGCATTCCTATACATATTATCGACAATGGAGAAGAATGATAATATTTCCCAAAATGCAACCTTATTGACCTGACCCAATGAATGGAATAGGAAAAGGGGGGGGGGGACCTCATGATGAAAAAATGGGACGTGATGTGTGATGTGACGTGCGCAAGCACAAGGGAGTGAGTGACTGGTCCCCCAAATTCACGTCTGCTCCTTTCCGATACGAAAATGAATATTGCACGGTGGGACTACGGTGTTCTCTCCGTACACCGAGCCATGTGCTGTGATTTCCTGCCTTCCTTAGTTGATGATGTGTCTACTCATCGTCATGATGCCAAGACGACCAACGCCATCATCACAGCCATGCATCTTTGGCGCCAGGCTGCTGATCAAGGCCAAAGTCGAGCTTGGGCATGTCCAACTTGGGTGCAGGCTCAACCTTGGGCTTCTGACCAGCTCCTGGTTTCTGGGGAGACCTTGGCTGGGGGGCAGGGCCGAACCGAACGTCTCTGACGTCCCAGCCGTCTTCAGCAGCTGCGGCAACCCAGGTTCGCAATGCAACGTGTACGCTGCCGTAAAACTTCTCCTTGCAGATGCGGAGGCTGCCGCCCAGACATCGCTCCCAGCCCGAGATGCGAAACTCTGCTCGTAGTTTGTTGCGCTCCAAGGACGTGGCTGCGCACGCAATGATGGCGTTCATCAGGTCGAGGTGGGAAGCAAGATAGTTTGTTGCGTCCCACTCGACACCGCCGACATATGGCGCAGCAGGAACCGGCGGACGCTCTCGAGGGAAATGGCGGAGCATGTATCCAAAAGGTCCATCCGTGTCATCGCTGGGACCTCGACTGTCCTGACCAGTGAGGCCGGGCTGGGCCGTCTTATCGCTGGGCAGTGAGACAACGTTCAGGTTGTGCAGGAAGATCCAAAAGACTTCCTTGGTCACTGAGACAACTTCCTTGCACCACACGCGGTACGGTCGCTCCTGTCTCATCTCCAAAACAAACGGAAGAGGTCGCTCGTCTTCTTTACTGGGCTTGTCGCGAAGATGGCCCAAGACATTCTTGGCTCGTATCATTTGTTCCACGGGGGCGGCGGACTCGATGTAGGTAAGGAGAACCGATGTGATGATGTTGCGAGTCGTGAACTCGCTCGGGCCCTTCTTTTCTGGGTCAAAAAGCAGGTGCAGGAGCTTGGGAAACAAGTCTGCTTGAACACACTCAAGATATTCCATCGCCTTGGCCGTTGTTGTGAGACCTTTGAGGCAGAGCAGGTTTTCGTGTAGCAAGGCATCTTCATGCTCCTCTCTAGACACAAGAGTTAGTTTCAAACTTGATGGAAGCATCTTGTCTGGTTCGCATCGGGCATACCTCCACTCGACCTCCATGATTCGGTTGAGCAAACCAACAATTTCGTGCATGCCGCCCTGTTGAATAAAGTCCTCGATCCAGGCGACAGTCTCATTTCGAAGCAAGAGTCGCAGCTTGTGTAGCTTACCCACCTCGACAAGTTCCGGCTGCTGGACTTTTCTCAGATACGCAACATAATCGGATGGGCCTTGCTGAGTTTTCATCTTGGACAAAAACCCTGCCCCTGCCGACTGGCCAGAGGAGGAGCGATGGGATTCGGAAGCAATGCTGTCCGTCGACCTGCTTCGAAAATGCCGACCCAGAGTGCCTTCTCCCTTGGGCTTCTTCGTCGGCGAGCTGGAATCCTTCTTACCCCGTGAAAAAGTGAAGCTTCTTCCACGACTGCGCTTCGGTCGCTCATCCTCGGCGTTGGGGCTGTTTCCGCTGCTGCTCGTAACCCCATCATTGCTAGCCATGCTGCTTGCTGTGCCAGTAGCACTGGACCGTTCCACCTTTGCGGCTTGCATTTCAGCATGATCCTGTCGAATGAACTCCAGCTTGATTGTGTCATTCAGATTGCGCATCTTGTATCGCTGATTCTCGGGGATGTTTCGGCGATCCAAGAGAGCCTCAAGTTGTTGATTGATGTCCTCGGGCTCTATCTGCAGCTCCGGAATCTCATTCGTGGGGCTCGATACGGTCGTTTTCGAACGGGCATGACCAAAACCGCTGAAGAACTTGTTGCGGCGTGTTTGGTCGGGTAACACGGACACTGGACTGGCAGCACAGCCTTGCGTCTTGGAAGGTGATGAGGATTGAGCACGATCAAGCTGTGGTCTGGGAGCTTGCATTGACTTTGGCCGGTCTTTGGCCGTTTTGGTTGACATGGGCTCCGAACCATGTCCCTGCTGCGACGCAGCTGTTCTTTCCGAGGTGAATTGAGCAAAGATGGGTGGTGGTGGCCTCTCAGAGCTGGGCGTGCCACTGGGAGTCACGTTCTCTTTGTCTTTGGCCCGATTCTCATCATCGGTCGCCGTTTTATACAGATTCCTGAGCGATTTGGGGCGAGATAGTAACCCAGCCAGGTTCGTGCCGGACTTTGTTTTCTTCGGCTTCTTGGGCGACACATCTCGAGATTCAGTCGTTCGTGAAGACCCCTTGTCGCCGCCACCGGACCGAAAGGGAAGCTTCCCCAATACAGACTTCGTCGGTGAACGTGCACTATTTCGAGCCGTGTCATCCCGGCCTTCATCGCCAGGCCTGCTGGGAGACCGAGGAGCGGATCCCTGGTGATTCTGCGGCAGCTCGCCGAGAGCACCCGGATTGCTCCTGACGAGTTGTCCTACCATGTTGTCTTGCTGCCAGGTCTGCTGGCTGTCGACTGACGCTGTTGCAGATGGGCTGCCAGAGCTGGCAGGAAGGTTGTTGACGGTGAAGAAACGGGATGAGCGGAGAAGAGCTGGGGAGGGCTTGCTTTGCTATATGCTTCAATACTCCGGCCTTTTCCCCCCGTTGCCACCACGTTGTCACCACAAGCCACTCGAGGCAGCGTCTGTGGAAATGGGCTGCTGCGATGACGACGACCTGGGCTCCCCCTTGGGTAGTGGAACAAGTAGAGCAGATTACCAAACACGAAGCAAAAAAAAGATGAGGCGAGAAGAAGAAGAGACTGCGAAAGGAGGCACCATGCGGCGTGCACACCAAGTGGTATTATAGCAGGATTGATGAACAGAACGGCGGCGGCATCGTTAATAAGACAAGGGTTTCAAACGGCTCCCGTTACCTAGCTCGACGGGTATTGCCATTGTTTACTAGAGGGCGTTGTTGCTGTGGCGACGGCCCGTGTGGCTTATCTTATCGCGGCCAATTATGGATCTCAACGGACCACTCCGGAAGTAGTCTTGGTCATGCGCCGTGATATCATTTATGTATTAATTAGACTTCACCCACGCTACGGCACGCCGTCGTTTTTTGCTCAGCCGTCGCGGGACCACCACCACCATGCAAGGGAACCAACGTTCTCTCACGTCTTAGGTCATTGTCAAGCCATTCGTCAACTGCTCATGTATATCCTCCGCAAACCCAAGCTACCCGGTACACGGCTTCCCGATCAATCAGAACATCGTCGCACTTACACATCTCGAGAAGGCACAGAAACAATCCAAGTACCGTGCTCTTTTCACATCTTGGAAAATAAAGAAAACCCCTATTCGAACATGCCACCTCATCCAAACGCTAAACTGAATCATACCATGTAGAAACTTTCCCATGTCATTTATCCATATTATTTATCCAATGCAATTTCCTCACCATGCTCCTTCTTCCTTCCCCCTTAAATATTCATTCACCCCTGGATTTTCTTCAATATCTGGTTCTCATACGAAATCCGTCTCTTTTATTGAAAGACCTTGCCCTTGTACCCCTTTGGCGACAAGACAACATTGTACTCGAGCTCCAAAGTAGCCTTGTTATCCTTGTAAGGCTTAAAGTCGACGACGAGGTCATCCTTGACAGCAAAGACAGTATCCGTCTCCAACCACGGATCGTCCTTGGGGTACAGCTGGGTTGTGCAGCCCTTGTACTCAGGATGAGTGACCTGTGATTTTTTTTCCCGCGTTAGTACCTTTTGCGTTGGACTTCTCCCCCCCGACCCCCAGGTACTTTGCTGCATTGGACGACAAGATAATTTCACGTACCATGATGTGAATATGAGCTGGTCTCATGGGATGACGATCCATGAGCGTGAGAAGCTGGTGAGCGGGGCCAGCGGTGGGCAGCGAGTAAGCCGTAGGATGGTAACAGTAGAGCCAGTACTTGCCGTTCTCGTCGGCCCTGAACTTGCCTCGCAGGTTGTTGGGTGTCTGGTTCTCTGGGTCCTGGAAGTCGTATTTGCCGTTGGCGCTGGCCTGCCAGATGTCGAAGACGGCTCCTGGGATAGGCTTGCCGGTGCGGAGGTCGGTGATGGTGCCGTGCATTTTGCACACGCGGCCGTTAGGGTTGGGGTTCTGGATGATGGTGCTGCCGTTGTCACGGAAAGGCGCGTCGGGGGACCAGAATGGGCCGAGAATAGACGAGGAAGTTGGGTCGATGTCGCCGTCTTCGGCGATGATCTTGTTGGCGATCTCATCAACTAGTCTATTCCGTCAAGGGAAGAAAAAAAAAAAAAAAGGTCAGTACGTGAATGTTCCAATACGAGGGAGGATGTAGCAGGGCTTGGAGTAAGTTCAAAAGAAGGCAACGTACGATTCAAGACCAAGAATGTCGGAAACACGATGAGCCTCGTTTCGCGTCTTGGTAGAAGCCTGACCGACAGAGTTGATAAAGTGCACTCCAGCCATCCACTCGTCGTTCATGAGCTCGACTTCGCGAGCAAAGTCGTGAATGTGAGTGATCAGGCTGGAGAGGACCTGTCGGGTTCTTGGCTCCATGTTGGGGCCCATGGTCTTGATGACGCGGCTGGTGAAGGTGGGATCGAAGCGGCTAGAGCCGTTGCCGCCTGTGTGTTCGTTTGTGGCCATTGTGAATCACAAGGCTGTGTGATGCGATGTGATGTGATGGAGGAGAACAAAAGCGTAAACAAGCGATTTCGTCGATTGCCCAGGAGCCGTCAGGGAATTTTTTTTTTTTTGAAAGGAGTTGTAGACTTCTTGACAAACGAGCTTGCTTGTTTTTAAAAAGGGTGCGATTTCTGTTCTTCCGGTAATCACTGTGAGATGATGAAGAATCAAGATAGTGATTATTAGATGGCCGAGTTTAGAAACCAAGCGAGGTCTCACTTTCGGGAGCGGCGAGTCAGACTTGTTATATACTCGCCTTTCGCGTCTCCCACGAATCCCGAGTTTCACGCCAGATGACTACTAGCTGGCGCCATGTGTCCAGGAACGATGACCATGACAGCTCAAGCCGTCGGCTCGTTCCCCTCTCTCCCACCATCCCACCATCCCACCATCCCACCAATCCCACCAATCCCACCATCCCCAAACGTCAGCCAGCCAAATGGCATTCCGGAAGGGGTCGTGCACCACCAATGTTGCAGTAGCCGGGGGGACCTGCCGACGGCTAATGCGAAGCCGATTGGCCTTGAGGTCTTTGCCCTGCGGGGCAGCCGGTGCATCTACATACACGTGCGGAGCACATGTACATACGTAATTGTGCGGTGCGGATCATGGAGATCATGAGGGGGTCACTTTTTTGGCCATGGCGTCGGGACCTCGGGAGTGAGGCCGGGACTCTCTGTCTGTCGACTTTTGTAAACTTGTAGCCAGTCTATCGTGACGGCACAGCTTGGTTTCCTTCCATCGACGTCCCCTCTCTAGTATCTACTGCAAGACAGACACAAGATCCCTCCCTCACAGCCAACAACAAGATGCCCATCCACCATCTCATGGTCGGCACCTGGACGCCGCCCGGGGCCATCTTCACGTTTGCCTTTGACGACGAGAAGCTCACGCTCGAGCTTGTCAGACGGACGGAAATCCCACAAGATGAACCCATTTCCTGGATGACATTTGACGTAAGCCCCCCCTGCTGGTTCGGTTCAGCCCGATCCCTCACCGCACACGACCAACACGCACTTGTTCTTCTAACTTTGTTCCTTTCTTTTTTTCTTTTTCTTTTTTTTTTTAAAAAAAGCACGCCAAGAAGAACATCTACGGCGCCGCGATGAAGAAATGGTCCAGCTTCGCCGTCGAATCACCCACCTCCATCCTTCACCAGACGTCCCAGCCAATGCTTCACGAGCGTAAGTCTTTTTGACAAAAGCCGTCGTCGCCAACCAACCCAACCATGTAGCCACAAACATCTGAACAAGCCTCAATTTTACAGCCCAAGCATCCTCCCCCGCCACCAACACCCGCGCCATCTTCCTCCTCGCCGCCAAACAACCCCCCTACGGCGTCTACTGCAACCCCTTCTACGACCACGCCGGCCACGGCACCGTCTTCGCCCCTTCCCCCTCCGGATCCCTCCAGGAACCTCTCCAGCACTACGCCTACCAGCCCGACAGTGGCATCCACGGCATGGTCTTCGACCCTTCAGAAACGTACCTCTACTCTGCCGACCTGAAAGCCAACAAGATCTGGCTTCATCGCCGCCTCAAAGACCAGCCCTTTCCCCAGAATGCCTCTGTCGAGCTCGTCGGCAGCGTCGACTGTCCCGATGGGAGAGACCATCCCAGGTGGGTGGCCATGCATCCCTCCGGGAACTACCTGTATGCCTTGATGGAGAAGGGAAATCGCATTTGCGAGTACGCCATCGATCCTGCCACGCACATGCCCCTTTACACGGACAAGCAGTACCCCTTGATTCCGCCTGGCATACGCGATAGGTGGACCATGTACCGGGCTGATGTGTGCGCGCTGTCCCACTCGGGAAACTACTTGTTTGCTTCATCGAGGGCCAATTCCTTTCATCTGACGGGTTACATTGCCGCGTTTAAATTGGACGGGAACGGCGCTATTGAGCGACAGATATGTCTGAACCCCACGCCTACGAGTGGCGGACACAGCAACGCCGTGGCACCGAGCGATTGGTGCGATGACTGGGTGGCTCTTACCGATGATCAGGAAGGCTGGCTGGAGATCTATCGCTGGCAAGATGAGTTTTTGGCCCGAGTAGCGAGAGTTCGAGTGCAGGAGCCAGGATTCGGAATGAATGCTATTTGGTATGATTGATCGATCGCATCATGGTCACGTTGCATGTATTTTGGGTGCCGAAGCTGGAACACACAACATGATTGTGAACTGCTGAGATTTCCTGATTCGGCCTCAAGCCGGAATCAATTGATGCCGAATACTGTCTTGGTATCACCGTTTCCACTGAATGAACAGCCTTGCCATAGGGGCGAGGCGAAAAAGCAAATCAAGCATACAACAAAACACCTCCATCAGACTACCTGTTGGCCCCTACAAAAAAGCCCGTCAACACTTATTGCCGATCATGATCCTTGAACTTGACACTATCCTTTTTCGACTTGCCGGACCCGTACCCATTCTCAGCAGCCTGACCACCATTCAGACTTGGCGTTCTCAAGAGCGGCGTTGACTCATCTCCTTCAGCAGTATCGCTCGCCTTAAGCGTTGAATCATCCGTCGTTTTGTTGCCAGGACCATCACCTGCGACAAAGGTGGTCACGCTCAGGCCTTGTTTGATTTTGAAGACATTGGTGCGAGTGTTGCGAGGATTGGCAGCGCGATTCGATGGAGCGAGGTGTCGAAGCTGTTGCTTCATCTCGTCTAGTGACGCCTTGAAAGGAACCGGCCTGTCATCAGGTTTGCCGTCTGGCCCAGCAGACCCACGACGGCGCATAAAGACTGCCATCTTGGCATGTCTTTCTGGCGCGCTATCGCTCAGCGCACTTAACGAACCAACAACCGGGCTACCAGCTTCTAATTGCTCCGCAATATCAACCAGCGCAGCGCCTTCGCCTGGTTTCCTACCCACAGAAGCGGCGCCAGCTTCGGCATGAATGCGTCGGGCACGCGGCGCCGGAGTCAGACGACGAATGGCTTTGTGAACATCGACGTAGACATCCGATTCATCAACAATTTCTCTATGCGAAAATTAAATGTTGTTTTCGTACGAAGAGTTGAGGGGGCACGACTTACTCTCCGATCAGCTCCTCAATGACATCTTCCAAGGTAACAACGCCGAGAGCACCATGATCTGAACCTGGGTGATTTGACACCAGAACCATGTGGGACTTGCCCTCTTGGAAGAAGTTGATAATGTCTAAACAGCTAGTCTCTGGTCGTGTTTCCACTATTGCACCCAAAGGAATTTCTCTGACAGGTATTTTGTCTTCGGGGTCATAAGTGATGAGCGTCTTGACCAATAGCATACCGACAAAGTCGGAAGGGTTGCCTGCGCGGTAGATGGGAATTCGAGAGTAGCCCGAAGACAAGATGTTATCCATTGTCTTTTCGTCCAATACATGATCCTCCGCCAACGTGTATACATCGTCCATGGGCGTCATGACCTCTGACACAGGTTTGTCCTTCAAATCCAAGACGGCTGTAATTATGGTTACCTCGTCTTGATTCAGTCGCTCAGAAAGCTCTCCCAAAGATTTGTGAAGGGTCACGAGCGTTTTGAGACCGCTCTTTTTATACACCGTCCCATGGTCTTCGCCGAGAATCCAGTCGAGAAGCTTGGCAGTCGGCCATGCCACGGGGCTCGTGAGATACATTAGCATGAGCACGGGCTTTGACATATAACCACCGATCGGTAAACCGTAGCGAACACAGATAGACTGGGGAACAATCTCGCCGAAGATGACTGCGTAGAGCGCTCAAATGTCAACCAATCGTTTCGAGGCTACTATCAATGATTCTTCTGGACATACCAATGAGAACCGTGCTGCCAACAACAGCCGCAACGCCGCCGCCCAGTGTCCTATCAAGAACGACAGGCAAAGACTCATTCACAATCACGTTGGCTAGTAAGAGGGTGACTAGCACCCAATGTTTGCCCTTGTTGAGCAACTTCAACACCCTCTTCGCATTCTTGTACTGTGGTTCGCATGGATCGCCGGATACAACCTGCAAGTAGATACTGTCCTGTCCCATGAGACTACATCAGAAAGCATGTTAGCAAGGCCAGCTCAGAAATCGAGTTACTGATGTCATCAATAGTCATGGGCCGATAAAATAGATGGAACAAGAACACAAAAAGACAAAAGACACCAACGTACGCGATGGTCAGACCAGCAAAAGCACCACCAAGTAGAACGAGTGCCATTGAGGCCACATAGAGCACCCAAACGGGAGTGCCCTCGAAATCGTCATCCTCGTGCTTGCGTTGAGTCAAAGGCGCTGCGGCGACAGATGAGAGACCGACCCCTAAAATTCTACCCATTCCTAGTACACAAGTTCGCACGCTAGCGAAGCCACCAGAGCCGTTGTTTTGTCGCATGTTGATTGATGTGGTATCTCGGAAGGGACGATGGAAACCGTGTTAGGTGTTATCGGATGTGTACTCTGCGAGGCGTCGTACTTCAGGCAGCACGAGCGAAGTTTCGTGACAGGCGAAGGCAGACAGTCAGCCAGGATGAATTTCAGATGATCAATTCGATGATAATGTTGGGGCGAGTCGGTTGGTGTGATGAAACGCCTTGCCTTGGCTCAACCTAGAACGGCTGCGTTCATGCTCCTCGTCAGTTGCTGATGTTAAAATTACGTCTGCGGCCAAAAGCGTCCGTCCACTGACTTGCACGGCACGACTCGGCACAGCACGGCACAGCACAACACAGCACAGCACAGCACAGTACAGCACAGTGTGTAGCTCACAGCAGCACGCGACAGTTGAATTGAAGCTCGTTCTGCCTACCAGATAGCCTCGGCCGCACGGCCACGTTGTTGAGGTGTGAAATTCGTTGCTCGATGAAGAGTGGTTGGAATTTAGATTAAAAGGTTAGAATTGAGCCATACAGGACGGGTGTCTCAATGACGACAGGTGGGACGAACAACTTGTCGTGGTTGATTGGCTGTGCACTCAAACGTCTTTGCAAAGTGGAGATCGACTTCAGGCCATCCATCGCTCTTTCCCTTTCAAGGTGGTTTCTCGTGATCTTTGAACCTGTCATCCCCAAAGTCCCCTTCAGCAGCCAATGCAACGAACAAGTCATCGACTTCTTTTTCTTGCTTCTACTCCGGTGGTCGCCCTGCCTGCCTGCCCGCCTGCCCGCGTGCCTGCCTGCCCCCCACCCTCGAGAGCATCCATCCAGGTTCCGTTCCTGCAGATATGGGGCGACCGAGCAGAAAGCAAGCGGGTTTAATTAGATGAAGAAGGAGTAATGAACAGCTCGTTTCGACTCCTCTATTGTATTGGATTGAATCGTACCGCTACCCGTCACGTTCCTCACCCAAGACAGGTCCATAGTTTTGGGGTTTTCTTTCACAGCTGCACTAGACTGACGTCTAAAACACCCTCTGCTTTTCTCAGTCCGTCCATGACCTGAGCATTCACTTCCCCAAATGTAGACCATCTTGTCAGATCCAGCATAGCCTTCAATGATTTGCTCCGTCTTTCTACCGTGGGCCCCATCCGCGATTGACTGCAAAGTCACCAGGTTTGAGTACGTCAGATCTTTCGACTGGTGGGCGTGGGTTTCGTTGATGACAATGCCCATCTCCTTGGCAATGAGAGTTGCATTGACAATGTTGACATGAGAATCGCTAAAGGAGGCCACAAGACCTTTGACCAGAGCAGCGAAGAGTGGTTTGGTGTTGGGCATGTCAGCCAAGTCGTCGTGGTAGATGAGCTCGAATTTGCCATCACCAATCTTCTCAACCAGCTGTACAGCGGGCTGGAGCTTGCGATACTCCTCGGGAAGGATAATGGGAGCATTGACCGCGCTGGTAGGTAGGCCACCACGGAGAATTTCGAGCATCTGTGTACAAACATCCATAGATGCGTTTTCTTGAGCCTCTACCGTTGAGGTACCCAGGTGAGGCGTTGACACAGTCTTTGGGTGCTTTGCGAGCTCTTCAGCGACCGAGTCCGGGGTGAGAGGCTCAGCCGTGAAGAAATCCAGGCCAGCACCAGCTATCCATCATTCTTTCAAAGCCTTGAGCAGTGCAGATTCATTATGCACACCACCTCGAGCAACACTGAGAAATCTTGCCGTCTACTTCATAGTCTTCAGCTCCTCTTCACCAATCAAGTCCATGGACGTTGCCAAAAGTGGCGTGTGAATGGTGAGAAAGTCAACTTGAGGCAGTAAGTCCTTGAGACTCGGTATAAGCTCGACACCAGCTGGACGGGCCATGTCTGCGCTCGCATATGGATCGACTGCCTTTACTCGCATGCCCAAGCCTTTGGCCATCCTGGCAACGTGCAAGCCGACTTTTCCAAGCCCTACGATACCCAGCGTCTTCCGGCCAACCTCAACACCAACCAATTTACTGCGCTTCCATTTTCCGTCGGCGCGACCAATATTTCGGGCCGTCGCCAGCAGCAAAGCGACAGTGTGCTCCGTGGCAGCCAAGATGTTTCCCCCAGGCGAGTTCATCACGATGATGCCCTGAGAGGTAGCTGCAGGCACGTTGATGTTGCCGACGCCGACACCAGCACGTGCCACGACCTTCAACTTGCTCCCCGTTTGCAGGATCTCCGGGGTGACTTCTGTTCCTGATCGAACGATGAGGCCTTGATAGCCAGGAATGATGGAAATGAGTTCATCAGCAGAGAGCCCAAGCTTGACATCGACGTCGTAATGAGGCGTGTGAGGCGTGAGCAGGGCCAGGTGTCTGGTCTGGTACTGTACCCAACCAACATGCAGGCAAGCTCAAATACATAGTTGGCGGGGGATCAACGTCGAAGGAGGGGAAGGGAGAATAGTCACTTTTCCCGCGTTGCGTCGGGAGTTGGGACATGGATGGCAAGGTATCAATTCCTTGCCTGTCATCCTGTCTCTCTGCCCCATCAGTCCTGCTTCACAATGGGGTCCAGGGGAAGCAAGAATGAGGTAGAGATTGCTATTCAGCGCAATTGCTTTCTCATTGTTAGGTGTGATCCCGATGGCACACCAACATTGAACACTTGTCCACGAGTGAAGCTGCTCTCGAGATTGTGCTCGGTGAACTACCCATGGGAATGGACTTTGTACCCAATCCGCAGACTGGCCAGACAGACAGGATGATTACATGCCGACTCAAAAAGAAGCAAGCCGGGTGCCCAACGGTAGTTGTACCAGCAGACATCTTTGGCGCCGCCCGTTCCGGCATGTACTTGCCCTTTTCAGCTTTGACTCGTCGAGTACCTACCTGGGGTATGGATCAGGTAGTCATCACGACATGCCGATCTGGAACTACTCTCCGCAGCACAGTCAAGAGGCACAATATAGTGAAGTCATCACAGAACGTTAGACCGGTATATTTAGATCCTGCATTTCCATCGCGGCCGATCTCGTGATTTGCTCAAATACAGTCTCGTGTCACATGATCCGTGTTGAATACTATGTTCCTAGACGGCTTGAGCATCTAGCTAGGAGACTTATCACTGTACTTGTCATTTGGCAATACTTCAATCGAGTAGCCGTCGGGATCAAGCATGAAAGCGATATTCTTCATACGTCCGTCCGTAAGTCTCTTTCGCCAGTTACACTTGAGATCCTCAAAACGTTGGCATGCAGCCTCAACGTTGTCAACACTCACGCCTGTTCGCCGGTTAGTGCCTACAGCCTAGGCTGCAGTCCAAGATGCATTACTTCGTCTGGGATGATAGACTTACAGATGTGGCCAAAGCCTTGGGGTTCATCGTTGCCGTTGTGATACTTGAAGTTGGCATCCTTCTCCGTACCATAGTTCCAGGTGAGCTCCAGCAGGCCCTCGCGATGTGCTGTCTTTCCGTCCTCAGTCATACCCTGTTCCCCGGGATAACCCAGGAAATACAGGTTAAACCCAGAAGATTGGTTTTGAGAGGTTCGAAATAGCGTCATGCCCATGACTTCCTGGTAAAATTCGAGGGACTTTTTGGCATCCTTGACTCGGATCATGGTGTGGTTCTGAATCCAAGGTTAGCTGTTTGGGCCATGATGAAATTTATAGAAGCTGAAACATGGTGGGCAGAGGGACCTGCATGAGGAGAGGGGAGGCTTACCATTCTGTAGGTGGTGACATCCGTTTCCTTCACATTTGCAGTTTCCTCAACGGGGTTTTGTCCAATGATTTCCACCCAGTAGCCATCGGGGTCCAGAGCAAAGGCAATGTTGTTCATGCGACCGTCAGTAAGCTTCTTCTGAAACTTGTATCCAGCGTCCTCAAGACGCTGACAAGCAGCTTGGATGTTGTCCACGCTGATACATGTATGGCCAAAGCCGCGATGTGGCTCTTTGTTACCAGTGCTGACGGTAAAAGAAGGGTCATTCTCCGTGCCGTAGTTATGTGTCAGCTCAATAACACCTTCCCGGTTGACTTGGGAATTTCCGTGGGAGATTGCTTTGGGGCCATTGTACCCCAGGAAGTATAGATCAAACTCGTTGTCGGGAAACTCTAGTTTTTTTACCACTGACATGCCCAGGAACTCATAAAACTTCACTTTGAGGCGTTCTGGTTAGCCGCCAATTCGTCGTTCTGCTGCTGGTTGGAGCCTGTTATGCTAAATGAACATGCTGATACGAAACTTACCAGACGCCTTGGGGTCCTTTACTCGAATCCTGGAAAGCGTTGAGTCAATACAAGAACAGGATGGATGGGATGATGTGCCTCGTGTCAGTCTCACATCGTGTGATTGAGCTTGTAGGTGCTGGTATCCGTCTTGGCCGCCATTTTTGTCAGCTGTCGGCCTAGAAGAGCTTAGCTAGCGTTCATCAAAACACGAGCATGTGGGATCATGTACGTGAAAAGGAAAGCTTGAGGGGCGATCGAGCAGGCTGTAGATAAGTCGTGAGGGATTGTATACGTTGTCCTGCCCTGACTATGCTCATCAAGGCGTCGTTTGTGCTTGGTGACGGGCTTGCAGGTGTCTGCGTTTCTTGGGGAGCTTCCCAGGTGCAAGAGATGTGATATTGCTAAGGAAGAGGAAAGCATGACATGGTTGCGTCCACCCCGCAGTGGTTGACCCGCCGTTGAAGATCGTGGAGCGGAGCGACTTGACGTCAAATACTTGTTAAGTTGTGGGGCTCACGTAAGTAAATAAAAATAGAAAAAAACCTGGCGCCGCAAATTAAGGTGGGTTTTACGTCTCCAGAGCATTGGCTAATCAAGATGATGGGACCACTGCATTCTGGGATGGCTTCTAAAGAGAGAGAACACTCAGGTTATCCTTCTCTGGCAATGCAGCGTGAAGCAAACGAAACAAAGGATGGAAGAGGATGGGAGGATGGCTATCCCACTAGGCCCAATACAGTATTTACATACGGCCAGGGCCCACCAGACAGCCCCACCCGAGCAAGCAGCCAGTCTGGCTCAACCATTCTATCCGCACTTTGTTCAAACAACTTTGGAAACTGAACAAACAACCCATCACCTTCTGTTGCAGCCATCCCTCCTCTCCGCGCCGGAACAAATCCATACTCCTTGTTCGTTTTGAATGAGCCTGACTCACCGCCGAGCGATGGCTACTCATCTGCTGTAGTACTGTGCCTACCTCGAGCACCAGCTGCCGATCCGGGGGTCTTGGGTCCTGGAACTTGGTGACGGGCACCATCTAGGTTGGCCATCTTTTGGCGCCGGATTCGCCATCGCCAAAAAAGAGCAGCACCAGGAAGCAACTGGGAAAGCATTTCGGGATACATCATCATGGACGAGGCTGCCGTTGTGGACGACAGAGATCCGGGATCCATCATCTGCGACATGTCGCCCCGTGCCAGTCATAGGACTCGGTCCTTATCTGATGCAGGCGGAACGCCGTCAAACCTCTCCCCATCGCCACAAATTACCGAGGCTTCGCGAAGAACATCCAAAGACGATATCGATGTGAGGGACGCGCAACCGCCAGCCACTCCACGCCGCTCCGAAGTCAAGGCGTTGTCGCTACAGATGCCTCCGCGTCAATTTACTCCTCCACCTGCCGCCTCCGATCCAAATGTTAAACCGCCGCCTCTTTCGCCAAAACCCGATCATTCGCACATCTATGCCTCCCCGACCAACATCTTGCCCCGTCGTTCGCGAGGTCTAGACTTTTCTCGTGCGGCTACCAGCCTACATCACTCGACGCTGGCCGAGTCATCTCCGGACTCATCACCAACCATCGGGAATCGAGCCATGAGTATTCCTGGTCGTAGGGCCGACTTTGCCGGTCCCGAACAAACGTCTTCATCATTGTGGTCGATAATGGGCAATCACGAAAAGATGAATGTCAGCAGCTCTCTGGGGAGTAACACGCAACAAGCCATTGGGTCTGATTCGTCAAGCTCGTCTGATGATGCCGATCTCATGGACGAAGACGTGGAGGAGCCGTATATCACGACTCCGCAAGTGTCCAGAACCAACTCGAATCTTGGGCCGACTGGGTCGTTTGGTTCACCTGCTATGAGCAGCCTGATCAATTTCCAACAACGACAGCGACATCGAAAACAGCCCAGAAAGAAGATGCGCGGTCCTTTGGGACTGGGATTTAATGTGTCTGCTGCCTCCATTTCCAAGTCACCGCCCAGCAATTCGGCAAAGGCCCGAAGGGAAAGCATTAGCTGGCAAGCCAATCAGCTACACATCTCTGCGACGGACGGCGACGAGAGTGGGAAGTCGCAAAGTGATGTTGATGCTAACGGAGGCGATGGGCAACGAGGAGTCATTCGACGACCGGTCACGCGCCGTGGCAATCTTCTCGTAAGTTTACTCACGTCACAGATGTTCCGACATGTATCCTAATCCCATATTAGCCCAAGACGAAGACGTTCGCGCGAATTCGCGCTGCGCTTTTTGAAGAAGTAGCCCCTGCTGAAGCAGAGACGCGACGAGAAGCAGAAGTTGTCAAGCAAGTGCGCGAGAGCGACGTGACTCTCGAGCCCCGGGCAGCACCCCCTTCAGCCGAATCTGGGACAGTCGCAAGCGCCTTGTCCTCTCCGAATCTGACGACGACCGTTACCATTGACGATATTCAAGAGGATGACATGGCCATGATGGCCGATTTGTCTTCGGGGCTATCCAGCAGCTTTAAGCAACATGCTATCAAGAATTCCAAGGGCAAGACGTTTTGGGACACATTCTCCGAGTCAAGTAGCATGGGCGGTGCGCAAACAACACCGCCACCCTCCGCGCTTCTTCCCCGAGGATCCTCTTCTGGCGTAAGTGAGGATGCGACTATGGACTCTCCTTTTCCGGGGGGGCCATCTGGCAATTCAGTAAGCCTTCCATGATTTTTGAATGAAAGATTACGAATGACAAAAAGAGCTCACACATCATGGTACAGGCTTCTCATAGTAGCACTGCACAAGGACCGAGTGCCGCCGAAATCACACGGCGTATCAACAACAAGAGACGCAGGGAGGACGACTTTGACCCGCTTAGCTTCAAGCGACGAGCCGTGAGTCCTGGTATGAGCGCCCACAACTCACCAATTTTGCAGAGCCCGATGCAGCGCGACTCTGCTCCCTGGGGTTCACGCCCCGGCAGTACTGGCGGCGACAGGGCGGGCAGCAGCGCACAAAGCGAGGCTGGGAGTGTGAGTGGCGGAACACCTGTCAACTTTTCTGCTGGAACGACCGGAAGGCAGAGCGGCAAAGTAAGAGTAGGATTTCAAGGCATGATTGATACTAATGACGGAATCATGCGAATGAGTATCGAGTAGCGATCGATAGCAACCGGGCAGTGAGTGGTGTGGTGTATACTAATTTCTCTTCTGAGGACCAGCATTCCCGAGTACTTGCTCGTACATACACGGCGTCACTATTCTTTTCTTTTCTTTTCTTTTCTTTCAATCTTGTCCCATCTGTTACGGCGCTTGGGTTGACTTTTCGGGGCTCAATAATTGAGTTTATTGCTTTGACACGGGTCTGACTGGCGTGTAGGCAATGTCGGCGGACTGCCTATTGTATCCCTTTGTGGGGTAAAATCATTATCAATGGAGCTCGTCTCGAAATCATCTTGATTTATGTACGTGTCACTATCAAACACGTACTCTGCCATGTGCAGTCACTCGTTCATTCCGTACATCTACTGAAACGATGAGCAACTTCGTGACCCTGCCCTTGATGAACACAGAACCTATTTTGATACTGGTCACGTGGAGAAGCGATTGTCAAGAAGCTTGCGCTTAAAGACAAATAAAAACTGCAGCGAACGGGCAACTTTGCGGGCCACAGGGCAAGTAGAGCAAAAAGAGCAAGGTTGTTATGATGATGGTATCTAAAGTGACGCACGCTAAGTACATGAAACTCGAAACAATCGAGGTGCCTCGCCACAGCCATTACTGCCGCAAGAGAGTGGAAGAGGGCAGAAATGAGAAGACGAGACAGGAATTTAGGAAGGGTGAAAACGCCATTCCCCAAGCCATAATTTCCTGACGCCCTTGAATGCCCTTGCTTTTGAAAAAAAGGAGCAAGGTCGATTTGCAGCAATGTGTTTTTTTTTTCTCATTTGCTTGTATCCCAACACTCTGTATCTAGTCGCTTGAGCCGACGCCCTCCTCTGGGACTGTCAACGTTCCGAGCTTGTCGTCGAGCCACCGAGCCAAGTCACCAGCGTGCTTTCTCATGGCGACGACCGAGGCGGCACCTACGCTGTCCAGGCTCGTCGTCGTCTGAGCATCCGCGCTGACTAGACTGTCGACTTCGCTGGGGCTGCCGGTGGTGGTGAGGTCGCCGTTTTCGGGGTGGAGATGCGCATCGGGCTGGAGATCGTGCGCTGAGGGACCGACACAGACGAAGAGGAGGCCGCATTTGAGACGGCGGATGATGACTGTTCCGCCGCTGAGTTGGACGGTGATGGTGACTGGTCGGACTGACTGGGCAGCTCTCTTTCGTGCAGCGGCATTGTTTGAGGCTGCTGTGTCGTTATCGTCGTCGCGGTCATGGTAGTCGTCGTCGTCGGACCCTAGGACAGGGGAGCGGGAGATTGGGTCTGGAGTTCGTGAGCCGGGCAGCGCGAAGGGAACATCGACGGAGGAGGACGTGTGGATGGCGAGAAGGGAGGCTGCTACGGTGGCATGAGTCCGTAGGACCGAGACGGGGTGAGGACTCGCGTGGGCGAGCAGCTTGCCGTGGTACGTGGTGAGGAGGAGAGTCGGCAGCTGAGGAGTCTGATTGGCGTGGAGGAAAGCGTTGAGTCTCTTTGTCAGGAGAAGAGGCGGTGATGGATTCGAGAGGACCATCTTTGCTTCAATTGCTCGGGTTGAAAAGACGGGCGATGGCGTATGGCTGGACGGGAGGTAGGAACCGGTGAGGCTGTTTGGCATAGACTAGAATGGGGCTGGTGACATGAATGACTTGACGAGACACGTCGACGACCGGAGAGGTACGGCGGAGAACCAGCTATCGCTTCGCGTGCAAAGGTCGTGGGTTGCTTTCTTTCCATCGACAACGGAGGTGTATTTTATTAGCTTCGCTCGAGTCAAGACCCGTCGACGGATGCAAGCTTCTGACCCACGCTAGCCAAATCGGTAATAACGGGCGGGGGGACCCCTTCAACATGCATTGTGTTGTCCAACCTTGTTGTTGACCAATGACATCACCGGTTTGTGGTTTGTGGTGGGATGGAAGTGTTGCTCCATCTACTTCGTAGTGATATGTAGATTTCCCAACAGCTTGCAAAAGTATCGGGCGGCACTGGTACTCTGGTCTGAAATTAATCGCAACTCATTTCGGCTTCCCTAAGATTGGTGTGCAGAATATGGTTTCAAGAAATAAACTCAATTGGTAAACATGAACAACACTGGATAGAGTGCCGCGAAGGCAGTGGATGGCCTTCCATAATGCGACCTTCTGAATTTTGTTAGATCCATTCAATGCATGCTGCTGGGAGGACGCATGCAAAACGGCAAAAAAAGAAAAAAAAAACCCCTACCGATTCTCCTCGTTTGGGGGTTTGCGTGATGCTTTGCCACGCACAGCGCAGCGCAGATGCCAACAAGCGGCACTTTGTGTGATTTAGACTAGATGGTACATTTCGCAGA
Organism: Epichloe elymi; assembly: GCA_023658475.1. Classification (NCBI taxonomy): domain Eukaryota; kingdom Fungi; phylum Ascomycota; class Sordariomycetes; order Hypocreales; family Clavicipitaceae; genus Epichloe; species Epichloe elymi. Next base: position 1,250,187 of record CP098278.1, on the reverse strand, counting down.
GCTCATGTCATTACTGGACTACGGAGTATTGCCAACATAAACGATGATGTGTACGGATCCATGTGAAAAGTATGGCAAATGAATGACGAACGAGGCTTGACTGGACTTACACTAGTTGTCTGAACTTTTGAGAAACAAAAATCAACAATGAATCTGTCGCACAGTATTGCCGGGGATGTTCCTGAGGTACAGTCACTGTACTTGTTTCACCGTGATCGATACCCCCGTCACTGGCACCAAGAAGTGGAGCTATAATCGCCCCCCCCACCCCCCCCAATGACCAATGGGCAGGAAACCGGATCGGTTGGCTTTAATCCGTAGTGTGAAGAAATTGATGATAAGCGACTCCTCGTCGGATAATCCGTAGTCGGCGGCAACGTGCATTCTGTTTGGCTTGGAAACACCACGATGACATCTTGAAAGCTTGTCAAGCGCCAATTAGTAGAGTTCATGAGACGCTACGAGAGGAGCAATGGACTCTAAAAATTCCCTGTGCTCCCGTAGGATTCGAGTTGGTCTGAGGTGCGTCGCGCTTCCCGCCAGGTCCCATGGTAATATGAGCCAATAGGAGGACGGGACCCCTGACAGTCACGTCAAACTGCCCCTTGCGACTTCCCAGATGGCCAATGGGGTTGGGACTGGGCTGCAGATGACTACTGCCAGACCATTCGCGTTTGGAGTCTGCGAGTATACTTACTTTTTAATGTCTCGTGTCTCGTCTGATGCCAGGGATGCCTCATCTGCCCATTCCTGTTTGTGGCGTGAACATGACCGAACTGTGTTCCGCCCGCCACCCGCCCTTGAAACCCACCCGTTCCCGACGTTCCTATCGTTCCCCTCGTTCCCGTCGTCGCCCCATTGTCTTCCTGTCTCCAGCCGCCCAAGCTGTGCATTCCTGCATAAACAATAGCCGCTCTTTTCATTCTGTTTTTTTGTCTTTTTCCTTTTTGGCTTTCGCCCGCATTTCCCCTGCCACGTCTCGGCGCGCGTCTCACAGTGCCATCCAAGTAAAGCAGTTTTCCGTCGCTACTTCCACTTTTCTCGTTGCCAAGACCAACTTGATCCCGCGTTTCCTCGAACTTCAAGATGCCTAGGCCTTGAGACTGCAATACCAACTTCGCAAGGAACAATCGCACCATTGCACACCGTTTTCTTGGTTACGCCCTCCTCCGTGCTTCAGCCGCTGAACGCTCCTCTAATCCTGCCAGCCTCAGTTGCCTGGTGAATGGCATCATTTGCTTTTATGCCTCACCAAGCTGGATGCCACGACAATCGAACCGATAAACCGGCGAAGCCTCACGACGTTGTCTAGTCTGGGAAGGACACGGGAAACCCGTGTAGATAGCCCATTCCACCGAGTCGCCCTTTTCGCTTGCCGTTTTTATAAAAGAGCGCCATCTTCCCAACACTTTCTCCTATTCAACTCATCCCCACACAGAGTGGAGGAAACCACTGCAAGGCGAGGAGCAAAAAGTGCTGTCGGCAGGTCCGCATCACTGCATAGCTCTCTCGCAGCCACAAAACCAACAAACACTCACTCAATTGCAACTTTTTCAGAATACGTACCATTTGAAGTGGCTGGACCATTGTACACGTTCCACGTACAGACATAATGGGTTGCTCAAGCAACCGGAAGAAGCAGACACGCGAGTTCGCCGACCAAAAATGGGACTACATCAACCTTCAAGACTTCAAGGCCAGGGGGTGTGGCCCCGGATTCGCATATGGATACTTGTGGTTCATGCTGATCATTTCCATCGCGGTATATGCCGTGGACAGTTTCACCGCCGTGAACCTCCTCGCTTTCAACAGGTGGTCGTCCAAGATTAAACCGACCATTCCCTTTGATGTCTCGAAATGCATCTTCTCGGTATGCATTCTGCTATCCTTTGTGAACCTTGCATTTGAAGGGTTCAGAGCCATCCGTGTCATGAAGCGAGGCAATGTCGCCGAATGCTTTCTTGACAGTCTGGCTGTTCGATGGGAATCGATTAGGTTTGGGCAAGGTCAAGGATGGAAAAGATTTTTGGTGTTTGCAGAACTTACCAAGAGTAAAAAGGGCTCTGAATATGTAGCTCTTTTCACTTACTTCAGCTTCAAATGTGTGTGTGCCCCTATCACTCATGTCCAACCTTTCACTTTACTAACAACTGCCTATACAGCATGGGTCCGAGTCATCTTTTGCTCTGGACCTCGCCAAGTAGTCAACGCCCTCACACTAAGATCTGTTTACCAGGCCAAGCTTGCGCCTACCGCCACCAGTGTCGACGGCGCAATCCTAGGCTTTTTCGACAAGGTCAAGGTGCTTGCCTCGGAGGACTACCAGCAGGCGGTTGTTCTTTCCGGCATGTGCTTCACCTTTGTCGTATGGGCCTTTTCAGCCCTCTTCCTGTTGATGGCTGTGCTATTTTACGTCTTCTTCCTCTTTCACTGGATTCCACGGGCTGATGGGGGCCTTGCCGGATACTGCGAGAGAAAGGTTAATAAGAAGCTGCTTCGCATTGTGACGACAAAGGTCAACAAGGCTCTGGCCAAAGGCCAAGCCAATAGACTTAAGGCGGAGTTGGAGTTTGCGAAGAGAAATGGTGAGAAGGTGCCACATCTCGACCGCGCAGCTACGCTACCCACGGTCCCCATTGTTCAAAGGAAAATGGAGGATAGCCTTCCTCAAATGCCCTCGATGGGACATGCCGAGGAGACCAGTAGCACCCTTCCTATGTACACATCTCGTCCTAGCCCGCCTGGCAATTTCGAATTGGGCTTAATGGGAGGGAGACATCGAATGCAACGGACAGGCACGGCAGGCTCGACGTCCAGCCACTCTTCCCGAGCTCCATTAACATCGTCTGCGGCAAACATGGGATATGCTCAAAATTCACAGTCACCAGCAACTAGTCTTGCGGATGTAGACTTCAATAATGGCATCGCACGGCCAATCCGATCTGCAACATCCAACTCACAGCGCAGTTTCTCCAATGTTCGACCCGGGTTCGGCCCCATGAATAAGTCCCCAACGGGAAACCCTCTCCGAACAATCACGGCCAGTCCTGCTAATGATAACATGACGCGATACCCTGGCCACGCAAGGCCACTCACGAATCGGTCAGTAGACTCCAATGCTACAGCGCCGCCCGCCATGGGGCGCACGACTACAGGCCCCATGACGTATCAACCATACAATCCTTATAATGCTGACAGACGAGCAAGCCCGGCTACATCTGTTGCAACACACAGAACCGCTGGCGGTTTTCCTCCGTCTTCTCGTAGCATGACAGGCCCAATAGGCTCGGTACCACCACGAAGAGGAGCGCCGCCTGTGCAGCATCCACCGAGTCGAACAATGACAGCACCAATTCCAACAGAAGGCGCTTACGACTGGTGTGAAACAGCCCAGGGTATGCGTGGAGGACCGGCACCAATGTATCGTGGCGGGCCATATGGCTATGACGTTGAGTCGCAGCCACACAATCGCCGATATTACTAGCAAAAGAAGAAGAAAAACCCATCGAGGTATCTTATTTTTACCCCCCCAAAGCCTGCAGGGTCGGGAGCATACTTGGGACTTTTAACGTTCATCTTGAAAAGTTTTTTATTTCATGGAAGCATGCGTTGGGGTTTTAGCCAAGGAGAAGGCCACACACCAAATCTGCCACAATTAGTCATACCATTCTACGACTTAGATACCCATCACATTTACGAGGGTCACCGCTGATTAACAGGTGAAATATATTGGACGATGAATTCAGCGTGTCCTGGGTTCTATCTAGCGTGATACATCATGAAGCCAAATGGGAATGGAAGTGGGAATGAATCCAAAGAGTGGTTATTGTGGCGGCGTGCGGCATATCCCTTTGGTCCCTTTGGTCCGTACTGGCGAATGAAGCCACAATTGCATGCAGCTCAGTCAGCGATGTCACCATTAATTTGTAAATAGGTGTGTAATGGACAATGCCACACGACACACCGTTACATGAGGGACCATGGGGAGAGGACTGATTTCAGTTTCTACAAGCACGATGCTGTTTTCGAGGCGCTCTGGAAAGACGCCGATACAAATGGCACGGCATCGACCTAACAAGGGCCAGGGCAAGCCCATGTCGGCCCTGGCGACTGATCTCGAGACGAGAGACCGCGTGAATCTGGCAGGCGTGTATATCGCAGGTGCTGTGTCAGACGTCACCTAGCGCAGGCGCGCGGTGTGCTCGAAGCGGGAGTTGACTTGGCGCTGCTTTGGAGCCTGAGGAGAGAGTTTGTACTTTGTACGGATTACATACATACAACGGTTGCATGACGAAGACAGGGCGCTTAGCCGGAACAGGACGTATGTAGATTGTCCCGCTTTTCTCTGATGGTTCCGCATTTGGCCCGAGCACGTCAGCCTGGCACGTGCAAGATTCTCCATGTCGTGCAGCACCCCCACGTCCAGCTTGCAGGCAGGCCGCTCTCCTGCACCCGCATCATCCCATTGCCCGCAGCTTGCCTGCTCTACGCTCAACATTCACATTGCCATATTTCCTGACTCGTCGCCTCGTCGACGGTTCAAGCCCGTCATGGCCTCCGACTTCCCCTACGTTAAGCAAATGACGCCCGAGGGTCGACGGGCATTCCCCTCCCACCGGCTTCGGCGGACATGCGACCCCGGCCGAACGCCGTTGGTCCTAGTTGCCTGTGGCTCATGTGAGTATCTTTTGCACATGCATCATAATGCATTCGACTGTGATGCATACACGTTTGCTTTCTTCTTCTTTCCATATGTGCCATGCATGCATGACACTGATACTTGCCCTGCAGTTTCTCCCATTACATTTTTACATTTGCGCATGTTTCCCATGGCGCGGGACCATGCCCGCAATGAAGGTGAGCACCCGACTTTGTCCGTGTCCTCGAAAAGCTCGCCAAAGCGCACAGCATACCTAACCACGATAAACCACCGTCAGGATTCGAAGTCATCGGTGGCTACCTCTCACCAGTGTCTGATGCCTACAAGAAGAAGGGCCTCGCGCCGGCCAACCACCGGATTCAAATGTGTCAGCTTGCTGCCGAAAACGCATCCAAATGGCTGATGGTAGATCCATGGGAGGCCGAAAACCCGACGTATATCCCTACTGCCCGGGTGCTGGATCACTTTGACTATGAGATCAATCACGTCATGGGCGGCGTTGAATGCACCGATGGTACTCGCAAGCCCGCAAAAATTGTGCTTCTAGCAGGCGCCGACCTGATACAAACAATCAGCACCCCCGACATCTGGGATGCCGAGGATGTGGATCATATTCTCGGCAATTTCGGCATCTTTGTTCTCGAACGGACAGGGACTGAGCTTGACTCGGCCCTGGCAGCATTGAAGCGGTGGGAGAAGAACATCCATGTCATCAGACAGGTATGTTCCTGTTACTTCTGGCATTTCCTCGGAAGTCCCCGTCATGCATGGCTGACAGTCGAAGTCAGGTTGTCACGAATGATATCTCAAGCACCAAAGTCCGGCTACTGCTGAAGCGCGATATGAGTATCGACTACCTGTACGCCTTGTCAAATCTCCACCAGTAGGGGGGGGGGTGGCCAATTGTACTGACCATGCACAGGATTCCCGACGACGTCATCAACTACATCTACGAGCACAACCTATATCGCGAGCTGGATCTCGCAAAACCCAGCAAGGGAAAGGAACAGGCGACTGCGGAATCTGGCCCTATCTGACGGTTATGTGATTGGATAGTAGATGTTCAAAGTCTCCTTATTTTGGGTTTTTTTCTTTTGTATTTTTGAGGCGTTCGTGGGGGTATTCTGCAACGATGCGAGACATGATACGCGCAACATTGACGAGAGCATTTATCCTCCATCCTCGGGTTTTCTTTTTTGCTCACACTCTATGATTGGAGAGCTGGGCGATGCAGCAGCGAAACGAAGGTGATTTTATCTGTTGAGAGGATTGAAGAACAAGGAGGAGAAGGAAATGTAAACCGAGATGACACATTACAAGATATCTAGAGGTAGAAATGCAGTCGTCTGCAGGCGCTGGTCACCAGTTATGTGATCAGTGATGTCTGGTAGCATGTTTTTGTCAGTAGCCGGGCCTGGCATCGGGGCCCGATGCAAAGAAGGTGTTTTTACCCAAAGAGGTAGGTCGGTCGGCAGTAGACCCATGGGTTCATGGAATTCGCGTTGCCATAATTACCTCGTCGTCGGCTGCTTCTGCCAGACATCGGGGGTCAACTCTCGAGTCTAGACCACAAAGTCGGCTTGGACCCGACTGCCTATGGGCTGCTGGATTTCTGGGAAAGTCTAGTCGGAGAGCTGGTGACTTGTCAGGGATGTCACCTTGGTGAGCCGGCCGAACAAGCATGGTGATGTCGATGTCTGGGTCGGGAGGAACTATATACCGTGACCGGGCATCAATGGCCAAGGGGGCGTTAGTTATGGCTCGACGGTGGTGAGTTTGGTGGCCTCCCTCCCGCCTTTCTGCTTTTCTCATGACGCAAACTCGATAAGGCGTTGTTCACAGACTGACACTTTGCCACGGGCACGGGGTCGTAGATACCGACGACGACGGCGTCACGCGAGCAACGACGCCAACGAGGTCGTTGCCATGCTATGCTGTGGTGGCTTGTAAGGAGAGCTGGACGTGAGATATGGGAGACATCATGACAATGCAACATGGCAGGGCTGCGTAGTTTACGGATCGATTGTCATCATGCGCGGACAATGTCTGCGCACTGCCAAACCCCCTTGCGTTGATAATCATACAGCGGATATCCCTACCTACATTGCCTTGTCCAAAAAAAAAATTATTGCCAACAGTAATTCGAAAAGCTCTATGTTTCATCGTCGTTCTCCTCCTCCTCCTCCTCCTCCTCATCGCTGTTGTCGTCGCCGTCCAGCGCCGGGTCAGGCATGATGATGCCGTTCAAAAACGACACCTACATCGATTAGTCAGTCGTAAAGCAGCGAATGTAACACACTAGCAACTTACAAATCCGGAAAGCCCTCGAATCATCTCTGCCAGCTTCTCCTGCACATCATCCTTTGTGACGAGGTCCGCGTCAATCTTGGTGCCGACCGTGTAGTTTCGGAGCTTCAGCAGCTCGATATCCCGGTGGGTAACCTCGTACCCCTGTGTGATGATGCATCAGATCAGCTGGTGGACATTCGTGGCCGTGAGCGACTCACTACATGGTGATGGAATGTGGAAAACGTGGGGAGTCGAAACGAACCATGGGCCGCTTCTTGAGCGCATTCTCCTGGTTTCTCTCGGCAAAGGACTCGACGGCAGCCTCCGGCCCCGCGCCGGCCTTGATCTTTGGAAAGAAAACCTTCTTGAACAAAGGCTCGTTGAGCGCTCGGCGCCACCGGTCGGGATGTCGATCGATGCTGCGCCGCAACTTGGCCACGGAGCTCGCTTCCGGATGCCATAGGCCGCCGCCGATGAACGACGACCCGGGCTCGCAGTGGACGTAGTAGCATGCGTAGGGGCCTTTTCTACCGGTTCTTGACCACGCGGCCGAGAAATGAGGCTATATGGAGAAGGAGCAGGAAAAAAAAAAAATGAGTCGCGGTATTACGAAAGTGTGCCGAGTATGGATTCTTCACCACCCCCACCTCCTCCTTACCTTGTACGGCGTCTTGATCTTACTGAAGCGGACGTCTCTGTATATGCGGAAGATGACATCCTTGACGGGCAACTCCGGGACCGTCTCATCTACATCAATGACAGTCTGCGTGGCTGCTTCAACAAACGACTGCCAGTCCTTCAGAGCTCGTCTGTACTCCTCGTCGTGAGCTGCGCAGAGTTAGCAATGAGATGCGCCGGGAGACGCCGGGAGACGCCGGGAGACGGGCTTGATTGTCGTGACGGTGTAAGCTCACATTTCAGCCAAGATCTCTTATTGTTCGCCTTTAAATCTTTGAGAAACAGTAGCGTGTTTTTGTGCACTTTGTAATCTGCATAGTCGACGCCGCCTGTGTCTCTCATTTTCTCAAGGGGTATGATCTCAACTTTGCGCGGGGCGCCGTCGTCGTCGTCGTCGTCGTCATCGTCATCGTTGTCATCCTGGTCGTCTCCTTGACGATCCTCCTCATGTTGGTCTTCGCTCTCTTCCTTGTTTTTCGATTGTCTCCTGGACGCGACCTTGCGCTGCTTTCTCGCGGGAGCCGCGCTGTCGTCTGAATCCTGGGCGTCCTCAAAGTAAGAGCCCTTCTTCTGTTCACTGGTGGATAGGCGGCCCGATCGCCTTCGATCAGTGCTTGGCTCTGGGGCCGATCTTTTGCGCGCGGGCATGACGATTCGTTTGGGGGAGGCGCTTCGAGGTCCGCGCCGGATTTATATTCGTGAAATCGTGCTTGTCCAGATGGATTCAGTGGCGTTGGCGGCGGCCATGTAAAGTCCGTTGCGTCATTGCAACATGTTCAGATACAATTGGATTGGTTGGCCATACCCGGAACCAGCCCCCCCCCACTCTTTGGCTCAAGCTCAAGCTCACCTCAACACACTTCAGCTTCCTCCACGACCAGCACGTCTGGCCGCGGTGCCGAGACAAACAAGACAGGCACATCATTCCGTGACATCAGCACAGCCAAGCATGGCGTGGAAGCCAAGAATCACGCCTTTGAGCTCCGTGACTACGACGCCGCAGGTGCCGCTCGCCACTCTGCCTCCATCATGTGCATGGCATCGGTAGCCCACGGGTTGGCTGAGCAATTTCTGCCGTCTGCGCTGCATGATATTTTTGAACACGACATCAGAGACTATGATTACGTCCTTTGTCCGAAACGCCAACATCACCATCAACACCCGAGAGGAGTCGCTATATCTGCGTGTAATGTTGCTTGTTACGACCAACAACTGACAAACTGAATTCCAGGTGATCAAGACGTGTATCCAGATGCGCCAAGCAGTGAACTAGGGGAAATGAAGACAATCAATCGTTTCAGCCCAATGGATGCGACATGAAACCAGCAATCTCTTGCGCATCTTTCAGGAACTTGTCGGTGATGGCGTTGACCCTGTTTTCTCGATCGACTTGTGCGTGTTGCTCATTAACATTCTGTTTCCATTAAAACTCGTTCGTCTTGCCGACAACACGAATCGCAGGCGGATCTGACGGGTATGAAGAATCGCCATTTCTTATTGATGCTGCAGCTCATACATTGCTTGCTTCTGGCGTGCATCATCGTTGCTTGCTATCGTTTTGCTATTTGTCAGGGGACTCATAGGCAGCAACCGTCGGAATGACTGCCACACGACGATTGGCCCATGGAGAATAACACAGCACGTTGGAGTTTGTAGTAGGACGAAGCGTACAGATAAACGATATAAGGAAACGCTGCTGCCTTCGATAGACGTTACGCGGGAGAGGTGGAAGGGGACGGGGGTGATGACCGCAGCTGGCCCCGCGAGTAAGTCACTTTAGTGCAAGTCCCTTCTTGTAACACTGAGCCGAATTAATAAAGGGACAAGCAGCTTACTCTTCCTGTCAGCATGGGATTGAAACAAACTCTTTCCCTCATTACTCCAAGATAGGATGGAAGCTTAAAAATATGCTTAATGGTTAGGTTATACTAGCGCACCCAAAATTATAAACGTTTAGACATTCCCAATACTTGAGGTAGCGGGGTTACTTTCCGAATTGTTGTTGCAAGTACTTGTGAAAAGGGTTGGTATGGTAGCTCGTGCCCGAAATCTCGGCATACATAAAATCGTGTCAGACGGCATTACGAAACAACACACCTCAAGTCCAACTCCACCTTGAACTGTTTGCTGCAGGGCTCTGAGGGCATTTTGTTGATTTCTTCGAGGTATTCATACGGAGAATTCCGTGCGCCAAGCCGAATTGCCCCCACGCTCGCAAAAGCCCCACCGTGGTCTTTCATATCGGATGATGGCTTCGATAAGACGAGGAAAGGGTAGAAACCAGGAACAGAGTCGAGGCAAGGAAGTGGGCGGGGCGATTGCGACGACGTTTTGCTGCGGCCCCCAAGATTCAGCCAAAATGTGTTTGCTGTCTTGGGATGGTTGCCACAAACGCCACAAGGAACATCCTGGCTGGCTGGCTGATTTCTTTGCCAACTTCGTACTCCGTATGGACACGGATTAGAAGCGAGTGCATAGCTGCCTGCCTGCAGCGCAGTGCTCCTCGAGCCGACATGCTGGTGTTCGTGAAAATGCTGATAGCCTCGCCCCCAGTCACTTACCTGCAAGGACCTGCAAGGAACCGGACATCAGACCAGACCAATTTTGAATGTGGCAGGGAAAGAAATCTCAGGGACCTTTTCACGTGGCCCAACAGTGGGCCGATTGTGGCCTCTTTCAAGCAATGACAAGCAATGAAGTTGTGGGTCCGCAAACGCCAACATGTGCAGAGGCTTCCTCGTCTTGCCCGCTCATCCGCTCATCCGCTCATCCGTCAGTGGAGGAATGTTGGCCCCAACAAGGGCGTGATCCACGAGACCTGACAAAGTTGGCAGGGACGATCGACGGTTCAAGTCATGTGGATCACTATCGGGCTTCTGGAATTACACAATTCTTTTTTTCGCTGTAAAATTGCTAAAGTTGCTTATTATTTATAGCATCTAAAGCCTGCATACGGATTACTACGGGCGTTTTCGTGCCCCTGACTAGTGTGGTGTATCATGAACAAGGAAAACCAGGGACTTATTTAAAGTGGACCAGCCTCCAAAATTTCCTGTAAAGTAGCTAATGAAAATGTTCAGCGCGTTTTTATGTTAGGGCTTTCGCTTGTCCAGTGCAGCTCGTTGCTCAAATTAACCCCAACAATGCCCCCAATGCACCCCATGCGCCCCATGCAACACTGCTCATGTACTTTTCCATGTTCCATGCTCCCAGGTACATACATACCTATTGGCGGCTCGTAGCGACGCAGACATGACATGTCTGACGCAGGCATGACATTCGGCAAGCCGGTCTGGCGTATTTTTGGTATGTGAAATCAAGCGGAATCAGCCTGAACCGAATCAAACTGCATCAGGCTGCATTGTGCTAGGGTACGAGGCGGATGGCGGTTCTTTCGCTGTGTCTGTTCAAAAAAGTGGTGATCTCTGCTGCTTTGAGCCTATATTCCCAGTTTTAATAGGTCGTCTCCTCCAACCAAAACATGGCCCTGCCTCATGTGCCTTTCCAATTTGTGACAGGCGCAGGCGCAGGGCAGGCTGGCAGCTGGCAGGCACTGACGAACCACAAAGGGAAGGTCTGGTACGAGAACTACGTATGCACTCCGTAACAGAAAAGAAACAGGGTGTGCCGCTGTGAGTGGCCAGAAAATCCCGGAGGACCCCCGCTTACGAGTCGATGGAGAGCGACAATGCAAGGTGATCGATCTCAATCTCGTGGCCTTTCTGGGCACGGCTCGAGTTTACTGGACTGAGCTGGACACCAGCGTTCTGGAACAGCTTGCATCTGTCGTTTTTAATATTCCCTCGTACCCGTCCCTGTACCACCCCTCTCTCTGTGTGCATCTTGTTGTTGTTCTGTTCTTCCAAGATCCTCACCGTACGATCGACTTTTGAGCCTTTTCATCGTCGTGACATGGTGCTGATGTCTGGATCGCCTCTTTGATCTTGCCTGGCTTCCCTCTTTGGTTCCGCTCCTTTGAAATCGAAATACGAATAGCGCATATTCCTCGCCGACGAAATAACGGTTGACCTCGATTTACTTCCCGTTTTTTGCTCCGTCTCCGACAGATCGCCCGTAACGAGCCCATTCGTTCAATATTGATATTCTACGACTCAACCAATCACCTCTTACATATCATGGCATTGGCCACCAAGATGAGCCGCGATGCTGTCCTGATGCCAGAGATGGTGGATGAGCTGATTGCCAATGGCGACACCGTCGTAATTTTTCAAGATGATGTGCTTCGCCTCAATTCATGGCTCGACAGACATCCAGGTGGACGTCTAGCCATTGAGCACATGGTTGGTCGAGATGCCACGGATGAAATCACAGCGTAAATATTCCCCTCCAAACTTTTTCCTTTTTTTTTTTTTTGGTCGGGTTGAAGCCCCCAAGAAAAACGCCCCCTTCCAGAGAAAGAACACAACATGTTTTGGTCCTTCGCAATCATTTCGATTTCTCTGCATCCTGGCGGGAAGAGGTTCAAGATTGCATCGCAGTGGAGGACCCGTTGCACCGTGGTGTCGTGGGTGGGAAAAGCAAAACACTATTCTCAAAAAGTCAAGATCTAGGTTTTGAGCTTAACTGTCAGGTCGAAGGCGCCCGCCGCAAACCCACCAAAAACAAGTGAGGCGCGCGAGTACTTGCATAACATGGTGCTGACACACCCATTTCTAGGTACCACTCTGAGAAGACTCTCCGCACCATGAAGGCATACCGGATCGGCCGGAAACCAATAGGTCCCTGGACTAACCGAACACCACCAATCAGGGGAGGCATCTTCCATGCCAGAGCCCAATCGGATATTTCACCGGACGATTCTGATCTCGAAATGGTGAAAGAAAAGGAATCTGTCGATGAGGGTTACGGCAGTGCTGCATCGCATAGATCTGGCACTGGCACGCCCGAACCTGAGTTTGCAAGCGGCCGCGATTTATCTCTGAGCCCTGAACGGGCCGCCCCTCGTGCCAGGACTGGTTACTCAGCAGACAACGCTTCCTCTGTCTACGAGGGCAAGGTCGACGTTGCTGACTTTGCTATCAAATCAGCCCAGCTTTCCCTCAGCCCAGATGAATGGACTGAATGGGCCATTCAACAAGGCAAGAATGTTGATGTGAGGGACTACCCGTCTGTCGACATAGCCGTGCAACAAGATATCGCAAGCAAATACCGGCAGCTACATAAGCGCGTTCAGGATGCAGGCTTTTACGATTGCCCATACACCGAGTATGGAAAAGAGATGGCTCGGTATACAGCTCTGTTCGCTGGATTTGTCGTGGCCGTGCGTGCCGAATGGTACATGACTTCTGCCATCTTCCTGGGCTTATTCTGGGTTCGTATATACTTTGACAAACAACCCCCCAACCACCACCATCGTTCAGTATTCTTCTCTTTCTTTTCGTCTCCTCGCCTCCCTGCGTAAGGCTACTAACGACAGCAAATGATAGCACCAAATCATGTTCACGGCCCATGATGCCGGCCATCGAGCCATCACATCCAATTTCACCGTTGACACCTTGATCGGCCTATTCGTCGCCGACTTTTGCTGCGGTCTATCCATGGGCTGGTGGAAGAGTAGCCATAATGTTCACCATCTCGTCACAAACCAACCTGTAAGCTGACCCATACCTTCTAACACTCACGAGAGCACGACCTGACGAGTGAGTCTGCACAGGAACACGACCCCGACGTCCAGAATGTCCCTTTCTTCGCTACCTGCCCTTCCTTCTTCAAGTCCCTCCGTTCCACCTACTACCAGTTCACCTTTGTGTGGGACAAGGCTGCCGAAGTTATCGTCCCGTACCAAAAGTACACTTATTATCCCATCATGGGCATCGCTCGTTTCAACCTCTACTTTCTCTCGTGGAGACACGTCCTCTCGAAGACGTCGTCTTCCCTCGGAAGCAGCAAAGCCTGGTGGATTCGTCCTACCGAGATAGTCTTCATGGCCTGCTACTGGTTCCTGTTTGGTTATGTCCTCCTCTGGCGCACACTGCCTACATGGTCCATTCGCGTCGCCTTTGTCCTGGTTTCCCACATCATCACCATGCCGCTGCATGTTCAGATCACACTCTCGCACTGGGGCATGTCCACGGCCGATCTGGGCGAGGACGAGTCTTTCCCCCAACGCCAACTCCGCACTACCATGGACGTCGACTGCCCTGCCTGGCTGGACTTCATCCACGGTGGTCTTCAATTCCAAGCCGTTCATCATCTGTTCCCTCGCGTTCCGAGACATAATCTCCGAAAAGCGCAGGCCATGGTGAAGGAGTTCTGCGCCGATACGGGCATCCCCTATGCCATCTTGAAATTCATTGATGGGAACAAGAAGGTGCTTAATCGAATGGATCAAGTCAGCGATCAAGTCAGAATCTTGGTCAACTGCCAACAGTATATGGCTGCTACGGGAGAAAGTGGTCTGCATTAAGCGTTGCCGTTCCTTGCATCATGTTCCCTTTCGTTTTGCCCATGTCGTATGCATTCACGTTACGTTGCTTAATATTTGTCAGCAGTACCTGTATGAAACCTTTGTCCATGCACACTATCGCTTAGAGACTTGGAACTAAAAAAAAAGAAAGAAAAAGATTATTCAAAAATTGCGGTGTATAAAGTAAAATGCTGCTCTCTCGTGGTTAGGACGTGTCCCCTCCCTAACTTGCCCATTGGGGCAGCCTCAGCAACGTAGTTCGACTTCTCTCTGTTCGCAGCCGTGACGTGTTGCTGTCAGATTAGCTGCAGTGGGAGCAAAGTGCCAATCTGATTAATACAGGGCAGGACATTCTGTAGAGCTGATGCGAGTGTGAGGTTTGATCTAGCTAAGCTACCTGGGTAGTCTTCTGTCCGCGAATCCTAACCACTACCGCGGGACTCCTCGGCAACTACATGAAAGCGAATGGTTGAGGAAAGTGAAGCATCACTATGCGCCTTTCACAAGGCGTGTGTGTTCCTGTGAGAATTAAAAAAAAATGAAAAAAAAATTGCAACTTTTGTGCATGATACAAAACGCCAAATCTTATGCAAATGTGCAGACAGTTTCCCTGCTGTTTGTGCCTGTGCATTTGTTTCCAATGCCCTCGCACTCACTCTGTGGAGGGCTTCGCTTCGGTTTCAATTCCTTCTCGGAGTGTACTTTCGCCAACTGAACCTCCAACATCCATCCACTGGGCGGGGCCTCTCTCTTACAAGCCCAAGCTACGACATCGCTCCTTCGCTGCCAGAAGCTTTTTCAAAGAAGCAATATCCATTTTCCTCGCGGCAATCCACCGGTTCTTCGTTTGCTCATCGACAATCTCGTCCTCGGGACCTATGGCTTCCGCTATGATGGAGCACAGTCCCGCGATCTGCTCCAGCCTAGTCCATTCATTCCTTGCCACGGCGTCGAGCTCCTCCTCTAGATATACGATCCCTACAATCTTCAAGAGACGTTGTTCATAGTCCATGTTGTGTATGATTGTTGAATTGCAAAACTTCTTTAGCCCCGCGAGGTAAGTCGCTCGCTTTTCGGGGCTGACCGCCTCCAACTCGCCGGGGATGTGACGAACAATGTTTTCCAGTCGAGTGGCCGGCCCGGACAAGCCAGTAGGGCCCGTGGCATGTTGTTTCAGGATCCGCTGATGGCCCATCGTCAGCCATTCCGTGATGACGGCCTTATCTGCCCAGCGATCCTCTCTCGTCCCAGAAATGGATCGCAGCACTGCACCGAGATCCCTTGCCAGCTTTTGGCCACTCGTAAGAGAGCCCTCGTCCTCGGGATCCTCCATGTCCATCTGTGATGTCGCGCTGCTTGCGTGGACCATGTCGCCCCCGCTATCGCTCGGGGAAAAGTCAGTGTCGTCGTAGCCGCGATGTCGTCGCTTTGGAGTCTGAGGCTGCGCAGGCGAGGGGCAGCGGGGAGGGAACACGCGTGACTTCTGAAGAGAGATGGCGATGTCCTTGGCACCTGGCTTCTCACCGATAGCATTGTCCTGCGCGGCCGGTGACGTGTGAGTCATACCTGGGGCCCGATTCGGGGCAACTGTGTGGACAGTTGCCTTGCTGTTGCTCCGCGGAGAGTTGCAGCTTGATTGCGAGACATCTGCGGCGGTCTTTTCCCCGGCGAGGTGGACAGCCTTCTCGACATCAGGCCCTTTGTTTGCAGGTGTGCTGCTGCACCCCGAGTTCTTCCCGGAGAGCTGGACCTTGCTGCCTGACTTGAGTGTGGTGGACCCCTTTTCTTCATCGGAACAGATGGTTTCGCCCACGGTTCCTCCCCCCTCTGGCAGCCCTGGTTGTCCTGGAGTGGAATCATGATGCACGACGCCGTTGGACACAACACTCTGTAATAGCTCTCGGGATTTTGCTCGTGCCGCAGCAAACGGGGAGCCATCATGACAAGCTGCCTTCTGCGTAGTCGCCTTTCGTCGTGACTTCTTCACGGGTGGTGACTGATCCGGAGAGGAAAGCACAATATCCCTTGCCCGTCTCTTCCTTTTTCTTTCAGACTTGCTTCCCCCTGATGAGTTGAGCTTCGTCATCTGTTCGTGTTGCGCCGAGAGTAGGATCCCGATAAACTCCCTGTCAGTTTCGGCCATTCGCAAACGTTGCTGAGTCTCACGATTCAGTGTCAGACTCTGGGGCGGAAGAGCTACATGGGTGCTGACGGGTTTGCCATCTGGCAGACGAACAGGGCAGCTGGCACGCGCCTGGGCCCCGGTCATTGTCCTCCGGAGAGCCAGAAACTTGAGTATGGTTGCCGTGATTTTGTGGAAATCCTTTCGAGTGTTGAACCTTTTCTCCTTGGCCTCGTTGAACACACGTCGGAGCGAGTCTCGAAACTCTGCTCCCACACGGAACTCGCTCCCCCCAGCTCGCGCTGCCATGACGAAGTTGATGAAGAGTCGGTTCGAATGACCCAAGTGAAATCGAAAAGATGAAGCGCGCTGCTTTGCTCCGCGCTGGACTCGAGTTCGTAATTGGCGAGTATGATTATGAGCGACTTGCGAGATCGAGGTGCACCGAATCCGGAGACAGTAGACCGACGAGAGGAAACAATGTGCCTGTAGCATCATTCATAGGAATAAGCTACCTACCTACCTTAGTGGGAGTATAGGCAATCGGCATATGTGCAGCCGTCATATGTTGCAATCATGAGCGGGACAAGTTGGCAGATTTGGCACAGATGGTGCTTGCTACACACGGTATTGAAGACTTTCACCGGTGATCCCGTTAAAGATGGACATGTTTCTAGGAGCTCAGTTTTATATGTCTACTTTACATTCCGTGGCACTTTCAGATCCGAGGTCCGTGAAGCCCATGCTCCATGCAAAACACCCGAGCCAGAGCTTTTCTTCAACCCTTTCAAAATAAAACCATTTTCAGTGTTTCAATAAAATCTATGCGTTTACAGTTCGTCGTGGAAATCACCCTCCTCTTTCTCAGCACCAGGGGCGTCACCGCCGTACATCTTGGAGGTGATGGGGTAGGCGACATTGGAAAGCTTCTCCTTCTGTTCCTCGAAGTCCTCCGGGGAAGCCTCAGCACCGTTCTCGTCGAGCCACTCGGTGGCCTCCTTGACAGCTTCCAGGATCTGAGAGCACATGGTTAGTGAACTGTCGTCGTAAATCTGGGAAATCATGAATTGGAAATGGCTTACCGTCTCCTTCTCCTCATCGTTGATCTTGCCACCGAGACCCTCAGCGTCGTTAACCTGGTTCTTGAGGCTGAAAGCATAGTTCTCGAGACCGTTACGGGCCTCAATACGCTCACGGGTAGCCTTGTCTTCCTCGGCATACTTCTCAGCCTCGGCAACCATGCGGTCGATTTCCTCCTGAGTCAGACGGCCCTTGTCGTTGGTGATAGTGATGGACTCCTGCTTGCCGGTGCCCTTATCGTGGGCAGAGACCTTGAGAATACCGTTGGCATCAAGCTCAAATGACACCTCAATCTGGGGAACGCCACGGGGAGCGGGAGGAATGCCAGTGAGCTCGAACTTTCCGAGGTTGTTGTTGTCCTTGGTCAAAGAACGCTCGCCCTCATAGACCTGAATCAGGACCACGGGCTGGTTATCAGCGGCTGTGGAGAAAATCTGGCTCTTGCGAGTCGGAATAGGGGTGTTACGAGGAATCAGCTTGGTCATGACTCCACCAGTGGTCTCAATACCAAGCGTGAGCGGGTTGACGTCCATGAGGACAATCTCCTCCGTACCCTCCTCGCCGGAAAGAACACCAGCCTGAACAGCGGCACCGAAAGCGACAGCCTCATCGGGGTTGATACCCTTGGAGGCCTTTTTGCCATTGAAGTATTCCTCAATGAGAGCCTGAACCTTGGGAATACGGGTTGAACCACCAACAAGGACAATGTCGTCAATCTCGGTCTTCTTGACGTTGGCATCCTTCATAACCTGCTCAACAGGCTTGATGGTCTTCTTGAAGAGGTCAATGTTGAGCTCCTCGAACTTGGCGCGGGTCAGTGTTTCGGAGAAGTCCTTGCCCTCGAAGAAAGCCTCGATTTCAATACGAGTGCTCATCTGAGAAGACAGAGTACGCTTGGCCTTCTCAGCCTCACGCTTGAGCTTGCCCATAGCCTTGAGGTCCTTGGTGATGTCAACGTTGTTCTTCTTGTTGTAGGTCTTGGCGAAGTGGCTGATGACACGCTGGTCGAAATCTTCACCGCCAAGATGGGTGTCACCAGCAGTAGCCAAAACCTCGAAAACACCCTGATCAATGGACAGAAGTGAGACATCGAAGGTACCACCACCAAGATCGTAGACAATGATTTGTCGCTCGCCCTCGGTCTTGTCTAGACCGTAAGCGATAGCGGCGGCAGTAGGCTCGTTGACAATTCGGAGGACGTTGAGACCGGCAATAACACCGGCATCCTTGGTAGCCTGGCGCTGGTTGTCCTATAGAATGGGTTAGCAAGTGCGGAGATGCAAGATGCAGATCGAAAATGGTACTCACGTTGAAGTAGGCGGGAACAGTGACGACGGCGTGGGTGACCTTTTTGCCCAGGTAGGACTCGGCGACCTCCTTCATCTTGCCCAAAACCATAGCGGAAACCTCCTCAGGAGTGAAGGTCTTCTCAGAGCCGCTCACTTCAACCTTGACCACGGGCTTGCCATCCTTGGAGGCAACCTTGTAAGGAAAGTTCTTAATATCGTTCTGAACATCCTTCTCATTGAACTTGCGACCGATCAGACGCCTGGTGGAGGGTGTTAGGACTCATCGATCATCAAACATTCTGATTTGCGGACGTCGTGTTTTGTACACATTTACTTACTTGATATCATAAATGGTTCGGGTAGGGTTGGCGGCGGCCTGGTTCTTGGCGGAGTCACCAACCAGACGTTCGTCATCAGTGAAGGCGACGTAGGAAGGAGTAATTCGGTTACCCTGATCGTTGACAAGAATTTCGACCTTGCCCTTCTGCATCACACCGACACAGCTGTAGGTGGTACCCAAATCCTATAAGCGCAAACACAAGCGACTGTCAGCAAAGAGAGCTCTCCCCGATGTATGAAAGTGAACGCGTAGCCTTCGCGAATGTGTGCCAGTTACGAACGCACTCCGGCGTCACGGTTTCCAGGGGTTGTCTCAAGTACTCACAATACCAATGACAGTGCCATAGTTGTCAGTTTCGTCGGCCTGAACAGACTTGACGAAAGCCAAAGGAGAAAAGAGAAGGGTGATCCAACAAAGGAGCCCAAGGCCCAAGGCAAATGTGCTCCTTGACCGAGCCATTGCGAATAGGCTGTGCGTGGTGAGTCTGCGGTGCCCCTAACGTAGCTCTCGCGAGTAAATGAGACTGATTGTGTGACAAGAGAAGAAAATGAAAGAGTTATCCACTCTACGCAGCGAGGTTCTTTTCGTCCTCAATCTAGCGTCTTCACCGAAGGGTTCGAATGGGTATCAATTGAGGTTGTAGTTGGAGGAGAGAAGAAATCAGGGTCGAGAAAGTAGATGCGCGACGGCTTAAGAATAAGCGGTGCATCGAAAGAATGAATGTCGTGTCCAAAAGAGTGCACAAAAGGCCAGATTTCACACAAGGTTTCTGGCGGGCCTCACAACTCAGAGCCAGCCCCACGTGACAGGGGTCTGTGGACGGGGTCCGGTCCAGGCCTCGCACTGTATGTTCTCAAACGCGTAAAGGGGCGACGGCAAGGAGCTCAAAGCCGGGTTTCACGCTGATGTCTCTAGCGTCTTTCGCTATCTTTTGCTCACAAGTGCTGCCCCCAAACCCCCTACATACATGAGCCTCTGCGGTAGCTTTACCGGAGACAGTGTCAAAACGATGACCACACATATCCGGCACATTTTAGCCTGCCATTGGCGCCGCAGTGTCCAAACGCTGACGCTCATGCTTCGGGCAAGTCGCATCTCTAGCGCCACCAATAATGTTTGGACGAAGTTTCCTGTACATACAGGGCGACATACTGTGTCAATACGTGCCTACATACGGAGTAGAGACGGAGACTAATTAAGCGAAGGCGGTCAACACATGGAGTGCCAGAGTGCTCATCGAGACTACTTTCCAGCTGGAATGTCGCTTTGGCGTCCGAGTGCCTAGGTTCCGAGATGTCTGGTTGCATCCACACGTCACAGTGACTCAAATTAGCCGCCACCGCACGCCTTCTTGATTGTTTGTTAGTTCGTAAGAAAGCAACAGGACACCGTTACACGATTACTACATACTTCCACAATCTCGTGAATGATCCACTTGGAGACTTCGAGAATATTCCGACTGCATGGAGTAATGATGGAACCCTCAATAGCGTCAGCAACTCAGCATGCCAAATCTCTTTTGATTCTCACATCTGGCTTCTGCTCTACATGACTCATTTTGTTTCTATACTCGCGTGATTAGAATATGCCGACCCAGATCACTTTAACCTTATCAATGCATAGATGTCATCTCAAGGAGTCTACGCAAGATACGCTCATTCTAGTAGACCAGCGGCAATCGTTTCACCTCCGCTTCGAAGAACAACTCTCTGACCCTTTTCCAACGGAACTTTCGAAGCCAACTTAACCATGACTCTGGCTACGCCGCCTGGTTGAACCACTTTGGGCTTCTTTTTGATAATTTCGCCAGTAGCTTTGTCAAGCGTAGCAGGTATGGACTGAATCTGCCCAGCAGCATGCAGGCGTCCTCGATGAAGGTCGACAGGCATGGGCATCAAGTGCTCAAACGCCATAGCTCTCATTGTAAATGTGTCGCCAACACTGATGGGATCCACGGCACCGCACAAGATGTCGCCTACGCGAATATGAATGGGGTCCATGTCCGTCAAAGCAATGTTAACGCTCTGTCCGGCAACGGCCCATTCTTGAGAATCCGCATCAGTCATGATTGATTTGATGTATGCCTGCTCTCCACTAGGTTGCACTACCATGGCATCACCGATCTGAACAGTTCCAGCATCGATTCGGCCGGCGAGAGTGGTAGTTCCTTGTTGCTGACTTCGAAACACTTCTGAAATTGACATCCGGAACGGCTTTGTAAGTGTTCGAGATGGTGATGTTTCAGAGTCTTCCAGAGTCTCGATCAAAGTTGGGCCAGTGTACCAAGTAGCAGCCTTGTCTTCAGTCTTGCTTGCGATGTTATCTCCGTTGAGACCTGAGATTGGAACGAAGCTGACGAGCTTGCTTTGAAAGCCCAGGCCGGTGAGGAAGCCCATAACCTGCTGAGAAATTTCGTTGAATCTGTCTTGAGACCACCCAACCATGTCAAGCTTGTTGACGGCCACGATCAAGCGTTGCACACCAAGACTGCGCAGTAACAATACATGCTCTCTTGTTTGACCTTTGAGGCCCTTCTCGTAGGCGCCAGTATTCGCATCAATGACGAGAATGGCAAAATCCGCCTGGCTCGCACCAGCAATCATATTGGGCACGAAATCTCGATGACCTGGCGCGTCTAGAATCGTGAATTTGGTGTTTGTCGTCTCAAAATGGTTCGTAGCAATGTCGATTGTGACACCACGTTCTCTCTCCTCAGTTCTCTGGTCCATCACCCAAGCCAGAGCAAAAGACTGTTTTCCAGACTTTTCAGCCTGTCTACGATACTTGTCGACAGTTCGTTCTTGGACGTATTTCAGCTCAAGTAAAAGTCGTCCCATAAGCGTGCTCTTCCCTGCGTCGACATGTCCTGCTGCTGGTCAGAGTGAAGTCTCGCGTTGAGTTACCATAGCTGCATTGACTTACCGACTACGACAAAGCTGATGCTCTTTTTGCTATTACTGCTCTCGTATTCTTTCACCACGTCCAAGCCTTTGCTCTTTGGGGGAGGAATATCGCTAACTTTGAGATTTGAGACACTATTTACCACATTGACATCCTCGAAAGTGGTATCGCCTTTCGGGACTTTTTTGCTCGTTGAAGCTGCTGTTTTAGGAGCAGGCAAAGCCCTCTTCCCAGCTGAAGAATATCATTAGAATTAGCTCATCATTTTGTCCTCGCAAAATTCGAACCTTTTGCTTGCGCTGCCAGGACAACATCATCCGGACTAGGTTCGGAAAATGCATTGGTGAAAAATGAAGATGAGGCGTATGGCATTGCATAAAAATCAGGCCTGTTTGCTTGACGATTATCCGGAGCAGAACCAAACAGAGTTTTGGCGAATGAAGATGGTGCGCAATTGGGAACCAGTGGTGCATCGAATTCCTCCACTCCATCATCGGCTGGGGTAGGTGATGATCTTGCAGATATATCTTTCTGAGTTACACGATTTTCATTGTAATTTTCGTCAGATTGCAGACCGTGATAGCTTTTTTGTGGAGTCAAATTGTTGAGAGTCGAGCGAGCTGGTGTAGACTCTTCAATGCCGCGAAGCTTCTTCGATGGATATGGAGATGCTTTGGCGTTTTCCTTCTGACTGCCATCCGTGATAGACAACCGTTTAAGTCCATTTTCGGCTTGTGACGTCTTTGTTTGCTCCTTCTTTTCGTCATTCTTCTTTTTCCTGGCTGCAGCCAAGGCTTGAAGCTTTGACAATTTAGGTGTCCCTTCTGCCCCGCCGAGGAGACCACCCCGAGGACGATTCGGCGAGATGAGTCTGGCCTGGCGATTTGGGGGGATTCCCAACCATGGCATATCGCTGAAATCAGGCTTAAATGGAGTTGAACTCTGACTGAAACCGAACGCTTGTTCTGGTGGTGGTGGCAGGGTTTCAAGTTGCTGAGAGCCCATCGATGGCATTCCAGTATCCGCTCCGGTCGATCTCACAAACAGGCCGAGCGTGGACGAAAAAGAGAATCCGTTCAACTTACCCTCGGGGACCTTTTTGGGTGTAGCTTTGGGCGGCGGTGTAACAAGTGTCTTGCTCAAATAAGCCACTGATTTTTCCACATCGTAAAAATAGTGCCAAAGTGCTTCTTGGATCTGTTTGACGGTAACTTTGCCTGCATTCGCGCCGAGCGACTTCTTGACATCTGCAGTGCCTTTCTCCATGATGGCCTGATCCTCCGCGCTCAATTCCTCTTCCGCCCCCTCTTCATAGTCGTCCCCGTCATATAAGTCATCTTCATCATAAAGATCGGCCGGTGCCATTGCTGAATATTGTAGAAGAGGATGTGACTGGCTCGAAAGGATTGTCGAGGGCTTCTCGACCCGTTACACCGTGAGCACTAAAGTCCTTTGGTCTATGAGTGTGACTTTAGCGGTCGGCAGGATGTCGACTTTTAATATTCAAGACCAAATGAATATGAAGACAATTAAAAAGGGAATGGAATGGTGAATGTTTAGAAGCGACTGTGCCCTACACTGCTAGAGAACACTGCTAAAGAAAAAAACATCAAATAAAGCAATAAGTCGTGGGGACGAAAATGCTCGTTAAGCGCAGATGGATGAATGATGACGCGGGGCAAAATTAACCTCCGTCGTCGTGGAGGGGCAAAACCTTGAGCTTGGGCTCGCTCGCAATGCCCCGCTACCTTGTCTAGAGCTCCATATTAATAACAGCCCGTCTGCGTGACCGCCACAGAAGCCTGCAGAAGCCCAACGCCCACCAGACCACAAAACAAAACGCCAACGCGCGGCGGGGATTTCTTTTTCCCGTGTCCCGCACTGCGACGGGTTCAAGGCAGCACCGATATTCAAAAAATTCGGCCACGACGACAAGCTCCGAGCTACAGCCCATAATCAAGCTTCGGGGTATCTCAGTTCCGCCGGCAAGCTTTCAAACTATACACAAAGCACGATCACAGCTTAAGCCTCTGGGCAAGTGCCGCCAAGATGTCACTGAGTAAGTGCAGCTGAATTTCTCGAGTTCACAGGGGGGGAAACTGGTCAATATCGGCAAGCTGACAATTAGTGCCCAGATTTGGACGTTTCCAATGGTAATTACGATCTCTCAAGAATCCCGAAAATGCGACCTGACAACTAACTTATTATTCTGTTTGAACAGCGGCGGTTATGAAGGATGAGCAAGGTCGACCCTTCATCATCGTCAGGGAGTATGCCGCGCCCAGTATAAAATCTATACATTCTGGTCCGTACGGAAGAGTTGCTAACAAATACATAGTCAAGGCAAAAAGAAACGTCAATTCGGAAATGAAGCCGTCAAGTCCCATATCCTCGCCGCGAGAACCGTTGCCAACATTGTCAAATCCTCTCTCGGTCCCCGCGGCCTCGATAAGATCCTAATCTCTCCTGATGGAGACATTACCGTCACCAATGACGGCGCCACTATTCTGCAGCAAATGGAAGTTAGCAGCCACATCGCCAAGCTTTTGGTCGAACTTTCAAAGTCCCAAGATGACGAGATTGGCGATGGTACCACCGGCGTCGTCGTCCTGGCTGGTGCTTTGCTGGAGCAAGCGGCCGATCTCATCGACAAGGGCATCCACCCCATCCGAATTGCCGATGGCTACGATCAAGCTTGTGACATTGCCGTCGCCGAATTGGACAAAATCTCTGACACGATCGAATTCTCCAAAACAGAAACTGCCAACTTAGTGAAGGTTGCACGAACAAGCTTGGGAAGCAAAATTGTCTCTAAAGCCCACGATCAATTCGCCAACATTGCCGTCGATGCTGTTCTATCCGTTGCCGATCTGGAGCGAAAAGACGTTGATTTCGAGTTGATCAAGGTTGATGGCAAGGTCGGAGGTTCTCTCGAGGACACTCTGCTCGTGAAAGGCGTCATCGTTGACAAAGACTTCTCCCACCCTCAGATGCCCTCGGAGGTGCGCGATGCCAAGATTGCGATTTTGACCTGCGCCTTCGAGCCTCCCAAGCCCAAGACTAAGCACAAGCTTGAAATCGGCAGTGTAGAGGAATTCAAAAAGCTTCAAAGTTACGAAAGGGAGAAATTTATTGAGATGATTCAGCAGGTCAAGGATACCGGTGCCAACCTAGCTATCTGTCAATGGGGCTTCGACGATGAAGCCAACCACTTGCTCTTACAAAACGGGCTTCCAGCTGTCAGATGGGTCGGCGGCCCCGAAATTGAGCTCATCGCCATTGCCACGAATGGCAGAATAGTTCCCCGGTTTGAAGACCTTACGATTGAGAAACTTGGCTCAGCCGGTGTCGTCCGTGAGATGATCTTCGGTACTACGAGAGAGAAGATGTTGGTCATTGAGGAGTGTGCCAACACTCGCGCTGTAACTGTGTTCTGCCGCGGCAGTAACAAGATGGTAGGTTTTACATGATTGGATGCAAAGCAAAGGGCAAACATTTTGGACTAAGACGACTCTGCAGATCATTGACGAAGCCAAGCGATCACTACACGATGCTCTGTGTGTTGTGAGAAATTTGGTCCGAGATAACCGTGTCGTTTACGGAGGCGGTGCCGCTGAAATTGCCTGCTCATTAGCCGTGGAAGATGCTGCTGTCAAAACCCCTGGTCTGGAGCAGTATGCCATGCGCGCTTTCTCAGAGGCTTTGGATACCGTTCCCATGACGCTGGCCGAGAACAGCGGCCTGAACCCCATTTCTACTCTGGCTGAAGTGAAAAGCCAACAGGTCAAGGCTGGCCCGAGCGGTCGTGGCAAGCTAGGTGTCGACTGCATGGGGCGTGGCAACAACGATATGAAGGACGCCTTCGTCATTGACCCGTTGATCGGAAAGAAACAGCAGCTTCAGCTGGCTACACAGTTATGTCGCATGGTTCTGAAGGTGAATAACGTTATTGTTTCGGGCGCGGATGACAATGACTTTTAGAGAGGGGTTATGGTAGACAATCAAAAAGGAAGAAAGGAATATACCAAATCGATGAATTCAAGGTACAAAAGTGATGGCAAATACATATCTGTTCAGACCCGACACCGAGCCATCCATTTCAACCACTGAACAGAGCTATGTGCAAGGTCGCGAATTGTGAATGTATTCGCAACAAAGCTTTCTCCAAGAACTGCAGGCAAGACGATACTACGTGTCGTCGATTAATTCCGCTATGGAGATGAGGTTGATAGTATTTCAAGGAGATGTCTAAGTCGAGAAGGCATCTTCAGTTGCTGCATCTGATAAAATGCAGCTTTCACGTATTAGAAGAAAACACTGATGCATTTTTCCGCTCAAGCTTGCCTAATTCAGCTTCATGTTTGTTCGGTTTCCACAGGGAAAATTCTATTTTCACTCCACAACAGCATCGCACAATCTGCGGGTTTTGTTCTCACAGCAAGTCTCGTAGAAAGCCATGTGTGCCATCCATGTGTACCATCCACACGCACGCTTCTAGTTTGCGATGAATGCGACGAGGCGGTGGAGGAAGATGGTTGCAAGGCGCAAAGATAGGCTTGTACTGATGCTTGCCGATGCCGGTGTTTGGTGTAAGCCGTAAAGCATGACGGGACTTGGTGATGGCGACGACAAGGCGTCGAGCGGAGAGGGTATCGCAATCTCAGAAACACCGAGAAAATGGCATTTCGTTCCGCATCAGTAGGGCCACGAAGACGGCGTTTAGATGGCAGAGTCCCATCCATATCCATCCCATCATGAGACAAGCGCGGCGTGAAGCAGCCCGCCTGCTGTCGGACAAGGTCATGTGCTGGGCCCAAGACGCGTGGACACCTTCCCCAATGTTCAAGACGTCGTGAAGCAAAGGGTCTAGAAGTTTGACGGCCCGAGACCAGCAGAGTTCAGTATTTGGGTTACATCCGCGTCTGGATAACGTCGCGCGGATATGCATGCAGGGACTAGGCCAAGCTGGGACTTATTACCTTTAACTTCTGATGAGTCTTTTTGAACTTGTGATTTAAACACCGAGAATATCGCCAATGCATTTATTTTATTTTTGAATTCAAGGTTGTATCAGAAATAGCCCCCACCCTGCGCATACAGAGCAAGTATCTCCATCTGTTCACCATGTGGTAATGTCAGCGTTGGACCCAGATTACGAGAGCGTCATGTTTGTCATCGTGAGGCAACCCTTAGCCGGGCGGGCGGGCAGCCTTGCGCAAATGCAAATGCAAATGCAAATGCAAATGCAACCGCAACCGCAACCGCAGCTGCAGCTGCAGCCGCAACTGAGGCGGTGCTTCGGGCGCAGATGAAGATTTCTGGTCGACCACAGCGCAATATTAGCATTTGTGCAACACACCGGCGCCCTGCCGCTTACTTCGTTTGCCATACTCCGTAAAATCAACTCCTCAGCGCATGCACGTCTTCCGGCGGCCAGGGACAACATGGCCCAGCCTCGCTGCACCGAGACCGGTGGGAGATTCAGGATTCACGTCCAGTCTGGCGGAGAGCCCGTCTGGTGTTTTTGCTCCGTCAGCAGGCGGGACTGCTTGCAGCGTGGCGGAGAGTGGCGGACGCGAGCGACTCTCACCGCCTGTTCCGGAGGGTGCCACTCGGGCGCGCATCGAGTAGGCCTGAATCGTATAATGCTTGAGGTTTTATCTTAATATCTGTGGACTTTTTCACATTGGTGTGAACGTGACCAGAAGCTTCTTGGAAGCTCTTGCTTTTGAGGCATGTGCACTGTATGTGGCCTCAACCATGAAAGAAAACGGGGGAGGGATGTGTGGATGGAGCGCTGGGAGTAAATCACACAAGAATGCTGACCTCCATCTACCCTGATACATCCATCTGATACTGCTTCGGATTTCCAGAAACACACATGCTCAACAACAAGTGTGATGGCTGGTGATGAATCAGTTCGGCGTCCCGGGCCGCAGCCGTTTCCGCAACGGTCAGTCCAGATGCCCGCTCGTCACGACCAACTTTAATATTTTAATATATTTTTTTTTAAAAAGTGGGTTACTCGCCAGAACTCTCTCACCCTCACCGCCCTCTGGGCTGCTCCTTCCCCTGGCCCTGGGTCGGTCATCTGGGTCATCTGCCTGAGAAATGCTGAGTTGTCCACTCCCATGCACCCCGATGCATCCCAACAGCTGTCTCCGATTGTCCCAACCCTCCCAATCGCACCCTCGTGGCACGTTGACCTCGACAGCGCGGCCCAAAGAGCACATTTCAAAACAAATCTAACCTCGAATGCGGCCTGCCTAGATTAGATCCAAGAGATCTGGGTGGCCCATACGCCCCTCCTTTACACAGATACTCGAGCCACTGGTTCTTGCGGTGAAGATGCCAATGCATTCACGGGCCCTGCCTACGTGATGATTTAGTTGATGAGTTGGCCATGAAGTCGGGCTCACCTGGCACAGAACAGCTCACCTCATGGTGGTCACGGAGACTCTCCACTCCAACGAGCGATTCAATTACCGGCAGGACACGACACGACACGACACGACACATCCCGTTTCCCGTATTCTATGTTCCATATTCCATAGTCGAGTTACCGCCAACTTTCCACGAGATGAAAAAACCTCCCCATCTGTATAACGCTTGACGATACTTATTTGTGGCTGCATTGACGTGGCCGACCCTTGGCTTTGCTGCATGCCCGATGCACACACGCGGCGCATCAAGCCATCGTGTTGACAATTTTAGCACCTACGAAACCCAGTTCCTGCAGGACTTCTTCTCCCACGATACTTGACACGCCCCTCTCCTCTTGTCACTCCTAGCTCCGAATTACTGTCCTTTCACTGCACCGAAAGTCGTGGGCCGGCGCTAGTGCCATTGCTGGTAAAATGGTTGCATGTGCCATGTCTCGTGGAGACGGAGGGGGCAAGAGACAACACATCATCCTCGGTTCTCCCCACTGTTCTCGACATCATGGAATAGCCTGGTCTTGGCCTTGATTAGGTATTGACCACACTACTAGGGCATGTCAAAGCATTCAATCTCCATAGAAGTGTGGCTCTGGCCATCAGATCGATATCGGCCCCGCCGTCCGTAGAATAACCTGGCTTACGTAGGACATGTGGGCATCATGAATTGATGACATCGAAGGGGCAAGCAGATTGCATGTACTGAGGTCAAGGGAAGAAAGGACATGAGGTGTCATATTTGCAAGAAAATGAACTGTGATGATGAGATCGTTGCCCCTGACCTATGGTGAGTCGTACAGAACATGTGTCCAACACAATGATATCCTCGAGATGCATTCGTCGCATTGCGAAAAACTGAATGACTACGACTCTGACTCACAGGACGAGTCATTCTGAGTATTGGATCATTAGGGGCAGAATTGCTGACACGGCTCGATCTGGAAAGCAGCAAGACGCAGCCCCGCCTGCACCCCACTTTCAACGAAGCTCAATCGTCTTTCTCACCTTCTTCGACTGTCTCTTTCCCCCTCATCAAATTGATTCTTCTTGTCCGTTTGTCTGTACATATCCTCCTTCGTGGACGGTGTTGATTCTTTCCTTTGTTCGGGAGAAAAATTATAGAAAGCGAAGCCCCCTCACGTCATCCACCATTCCATCCATCAATCACCGGCATAGGATCGTGTTCATTCAACCATGATTGCCTTGGAGACGCAGAGAGATGGTTCTTCACCACCAACCCGTAGACAGGCTGTCGTGGAGCCCTCTACATCTCGTGTTGTGTCAAAGCCGATTCCCTCGTCGCAGGCCGAGGACCCCCGTGGATACCAACTCGAGCAACTCCGACGACGATTCTCTCCCAAAGAGTCAACCGTCGGGGACGGAGTCACCTCCTTGGTGTTCAAGCTCAAGCCTTCCGATCCCGATTTTCCATTCGAATTGACGCATCTTGAGTGCGATGTTCGCGTTCCGGCACAGTATCCAGCCGAGAGGCCGGGGCTGCACGTGCGGAATAGCAACATCCCTCGAGGCTTCGGAATTAACATCGAGAGAGGATGGGATCGGCTGGCCAGGGAAAGGAAAGGCGCCACAATTCTCTCTATTGTCAACGCTTTAGACAAAAACCTGGAGAAACTCTTGTCTGAAGAAAGGACGGAGACCGTGAAGCTGGTTGCGTTCAAAGATATGAGACACATTGACGCCACTGGCTCCGTGAAGCAGTCGACGATGCCCGCCCCCAGTAAAGAGGTTGTGAAGCCAAAGTCTGCATCAAGACTATACGTTCCTGAGCCGTCATATTCCAGAGAAGAGATTGCTGATGCCAAGGCAAGAAGAGCCCAAGAAGTGCGTCAGCTGGAAGCGCGCATGGGTCGATTGCCCCGATTTCGACGGTCTGCAGACGGTATCGTCTTCACTTTACCCATTGAGCCGAAAAGAAGGAATGAGCTGCCGACTGGACTGCATTCAGTGAATAGTCTTCATTTGATTGTACCCCTCTTGTACCCGCTGCAAGACCTGAGGATCCAACTCAACGAGGCAGATGCTGTTGATGCGGAGCCAGTGGAGGAGCTGTTCACCAAACGAGCAGCTGGGCAAAAGTCCATGTCTCTCATGAGCCACATGAACTATCTGGTTCAGAGTCTACATGTCCTGGCTAAGCAGGCCAAAGAGTCGGTTGGGAAAGTCGAGGCCCAGAAACCAGCAGAGGTTTCGAATGAAGCCCAGTCCGAGATACCGGATGCTGGGCCCTTTGAGCTATCAAGTGATGAGAGAAGCCACATCAAGGTTATCCCACGGCCACCAGAATGGGACTATCCTCAAGAGGGTAGCGATGAGGAGGCGGAAGATTCCAGTGCGTCGTACTCTGGCACAGATGATGATGATGATGACAATGGCGGTGTGGCGCTACGCGATGGAGATGGCGAGGCTTTGGCACTTTCGCACCCAACCGAGACTGTAGAGAAGGGCACCATGATGTCGTTCCCTCGTATTGAGCTCCACGGCATTGAAGTGCTACAGGTTTCAATTTTGAGCATCAGCGTCAAGTGCGAGCGATGCAAAACTACGAATGACATGACGGGCTTAAAGCCTGGGACAGAGAAGACGGCAAGCTGTAAAAAATGCGCCATGCAGCTCACAGCCAGGTTCGGGCAGACCTTGGTTCACGAGCACTCTTCTCGAGCCGGATTCGTTGATGTATCCGGCTGCAAAGTGGCAGACATGCTCCCGAGCACCTTTGTGCCAACCTGTGCGCGGTGCTCAAGTGCCGGCCAAGGGCTCGTATCGGTCCGGGGTGAAACCATGACCAATGTCTGCCGCGAATGCCACGGCAAATTCACCTTGAAGATTCCCGAGGTCAAGTTCCTCTTCATCTCGCCCGGGTCGCTGCCTCCACCAGCAGCCGGCGCACGCGGGAAGACGGAGAAGCTGGGCCTCCGTGCCGGAGAAGCTCTCCCCGACAGAGGTACCTGCCCTCACTACCGCAAGTCGTACCGCTGGTTCCGGTTCTCATGTTGCAGCCGCGTTCATCCATGCGACAAATGTCATGACGACAAGGAAGACCACATGAATGAATGGGCGAACCGCATGGTCTGTGGCTGGTGCAGTCGGGAGCAGAACTTCATGGTCGAGGCCTGCGGGTTCTGCGGACGCAGCGTCATCGGCAAAAAGGGCAGGGGATTCTGGGAGGGGGGGAAGGGAACCCGGGACCAGAGGACCATGAGTCGCAAGGACCCGCGAAAGTACAAGAGGCTAAGGGATGTAAAAAAGGCATGAAGTATGTATGTAGGAACACCCCGACGCCTTGTTGGTCAGAGGCCAATACATAATGTGGGTGTTGGTTTGATCTGCACGCCCTACACAGGCGTACTCCGTAATACTGTAGGCCGTCAATGTGACACCCGTGTTGTCTGCCGGCGTCCAACATTCGACGCTCATCCGTGGCGGCCCGTGCAGGTGATTACAGTTCTCGGCTGCGGAGGGTGTCTTGTCGTCCGGCGGCTGGGAGTGAATCAATCACTTCATGCAGATAATGTCTCAGTGTCTGGGGAAGGCCATTTGTTTCCCCGGTTCAACTGACAATGTACTGCGGAGTAGACGATGGCGATGGTGACAACGCCGGGAGCCCTTCCCGGTCCCGCTGAGTGGCACCCGGTTGGTTCAGGGGCCGTCCAGTTGGTGCTTGGGGCTCCCAAGGAAGGGGCTGAGGGGCTGAGGGGCTGCTTCCAATTTGGCCATTGGCTACTGAGGAAACGAAATGAGCAGAACGCGGCTCTTTTAATCAATTTTAAAGAAGAAAAAATTTTGTACGGAGTAAACAGAAGAAGCATCACTAAGCGTCGTCTCAGTCAGATGCCCAGTGCCCAGTG
Source organism: Epichloe elymi (assembly GCA_023658475.1). Lineage (NCBI taxonomy): Eukaryota > Fungi > Ascomycota > Sordariomycetes > Hypocreales > Clavicipitaceae > Epichloe > Epichloe elymi. The sequence continues at coordinate 1,218,098 of CP098278.1, read as the reverse complement.
CCTACAGTATGTATGTATGTCCGTTCTCTCTCGAATTTGCTAAATACATACAGCAAACTTACTTCTGTGGAGTTGAGTGCATGACGGATATGCACATGCATCATAATCGCAGTACCGTATCCGTGGAAGCGGTAACGTTTAAACAAGAAGGTGGTTCTGCTCCTCCCGTTCTTTCCTAAAGCTCCTTATTTTTTTTAAAAAAAAAAACCTAGAAAAAAAAATCAATGATTTTTATTCTTGGAATGCCGGTTCAGCCAACTCACACCCCCCCCCAGGAACCTTGCCCTTGTCCACTTTCATTCACGATCAAAGAGCATGGGGGAAGCTTCCAGACCTTCTTCGCCGTGCAAGGGTCGGCCTGACCTGTCAGATCAAAACCCAATCAAAACCACCAGCTTTCTTGCCCAACCACAAGTCATCCTGGTCAATGGGCTCAGGGGCAAGTTGTGTGATTGGCGCAAACTTCTCCGTGGGTGTTTATGGAACCTGCTTCATACATGTACGTTGTAGTCACTGACAGGTTTCTTTCCGCGTGAATGTGCGGATACGGAGTAACGGGCAAGCCGTGTTGGACAATGGGCACGCTGCCGTACAGTATCATTGAACTGAGATGCATAATCAAAGTTCCGTCACAAATGGACGTATTCTTTTTTCCCACTCCTTGCAACACGGCAGGAGTCGGTGCAGGGCAACTGTCACTTCCATCACTATGGTTGTCTGAGGTCTCACAAATGAAGGGCATCTTCCGTACATGCTTTCCCCCCCCGATCGGGCTGGCATTGTGACCTGATGCCGAACTGGATGCACAAAGGGACTTTTTTTTTTTTTTTTTTTGGGGCAGCTGTCTCGTGGGCCCTGAAGCATTTAGGCGGCGCGAGGGTTGTCGCCTTGATCGAATTCAGCCGTTGAGGCCGGCCCGATGGGCGACGACGCGCACCTGAAACGTTGACGGAACATGGAGCACCCAATTCCCCGAACCAGACTGGACCGCCCCCCCGCGCTCGTCGCACGTCACATGATTGGGATGGAAAGAAAATTCGAGGGGGGCGAAGGGCTGCGGCGGAGCGGCGGAGCGGAGGAATAGCACCCCTATGTCAAATCCCCGCCTCCCAATGTCCCCAATGTCCCCAAGGGTCAGTCTATGCAAATGAATTTTATTTTTGGCCACGCTGAACAACTGCTCGTCTCCGTGGTCCAATGGCTGAATTCCCCCTTTCCCGAGTTTTCCGCACGTGCCATTTCAGGCAGCAGGATGGACGAACGGGGAGAAGAGAACAAGAAAAGGACGCATGCCCTATTCGGCGGCCCTCGGCTCATCCAAGCGACTGCGCAGCTCACAGACCTAGAGGATAGCATCCTTTGACTTGTTACTGAGTGGGATCCTTATTCTATTTGTTTCTCTTTTTTTGATTTTTTTTTTCCCGGCCGGCCCCTGAATTTTTTGATTGGGTCGGATGAGAGCCCGGAGTGGGACTCGCCTTCGCCCTCTTTGAACATGCTGGAATATTCCCCACGTGCTATTGGAAGCTGGAAGGCTTCTAGAAGAATGAGAGCCGGTCCAATCAAAACTCTTGCCGGTGTGTCTGACCAAGGTAGAGAATACATGTATGTACATGTAGATTGCTAATTAACCCGTTGTTCTTTCGTTGCCCCCCCGTGTCATCTGGGGGTCATTTCGAGTACCTACGAATTACACCCTGCTGGGTGTCCTATGGATGTATTGGCACCGGGCAGATGGACAACGGAAGACAACGCCAGAGACTTGCAATGGAGATTTGCCCACGCAGCAACACAACATCAAGGAAGCCCACCTTGTCACCACTCCCACCTGCCCACCCCGCCCACCCCCGCCTTGTTGTTGAATTGCACATGTTGTATGTATGTGGTAATGGGGTACCCAGAGTGGCAGTTTGCTTCCCCAGGTTTTGCATGACGTAGTCTTCGTCACACCTCTGCACAAAGGATCTCGATGAAGATGGAAAGCCCTGTGAGCGATGCCCTTGGTAGAAAGATCAGATCTCACAAGGTCAGGCAGGGCAGGAAACACAAGAAGTCGGCGAGATTGGTCTTCTTCCAGTTCTCGTTGGTAGCCGTCATTTTGGTATTGCCGACCAACCAGCCAAGAATGAATTTCAACAACAATCAATAACTGAATAGCACAGAGGCAGACTCGGGATAATACATTGCGAAAAGCCACACAGAGGATGCACGCGTCACCAGGGAGGGCAAAGGGGGGGTTCGTTCTCGCTGATGGCTCCCACGTCAGGCCCCGGACTAGGGCGCTCGATCTGGAAACTTGTCACGAGATGCGCGTTGTTCAAAGAATGCTTTCACATGCAGGTCAGACCTTCTCGCGGAGAATGCCCTTTTTTTTTTTTCATTGGTGGACAGGTAGGTAGATTCCATCTTCTCCTCTGCCCCAGATCTTTTTCACGTTGCGCGGATGTAGACGGGCACGGATGGGGAAAGAAGGGGGAAATGCCCCGTGAATCAACCACGGTATCTAGATGCCGTTTCTGAATTGTTCTCTATTCCTGGAAAGTCATCAATTTCTTTGGCGTGTTGCGTGTTTTGTGGGAAAAACATGGCCGTTCGCAGAAGATAGCAAAACTCCCCCGCATTCGACGTTGGGGAAGCCCCGCCGCATGCGGCAATCACTGAAATCCGAATTTGAACCTCTTTTTTTTTTTCCCCTTTCCCTTTCCCCTCTCTTACTCGCCGACGGGTACCCTTGTAAATGATCATCGGCCATAAAAATACATTCGGCACTTTCACCAACGCAAGCCGGCAAGTTCGCCCAGTGACTTCTGGTGGCCTTGGGAGCGGGCCTGAGACAACCTGACACACAACTCTGCCCTCTTTCCCAACCGGCAGTTTCCCCACGGAGCAACCAACCACAAGTCAAACCCACCCACCGTACCGCGGCCCCAGAGACGAAGGGAAGAAAAAAAAAACCACCAAGCACGTGCCAAAAAGAAGCCGATGAAAATTTCAAATCACGTCCAATCCCACCCCCCCCCCTTTCTCCACAACCGGGATTTCATCAACAGGCCATGAAGAAGATTTTTTCCCCCTCTTAGCTCGCCCTCGCCCTCACTTTTATTTTCATCCCCAGAAAAAATCGCGAGACAAGAAAATAAAAAATTAAAAAAATCTCCAAATGCGTCGTGCGGACGGCGGGCGTTGGTGAAAACTTCCCCTAGCTAAGGCACGGAACGAGTCGGTCCGACGTGAAAACCCGCTTTGAAAAACCTCGAGGCAGGCCCGCAATCGTATGTATGCATCAACTTTGTCAGTCCCACCATATGTATTGTATCTTTTTTGCAAAGGAAAAAAGCGCCCCCCGCCCTGGAAATAGACAAGGATGGCTGGCCCACGAGCACTTGGGAAGAAAGAAAACTTCGGCATCTTGTCTAGCGGAGGCTGCGTTTGGCTGGTACGTACCCATCCGCATTGTGCCACTTGCAAGTTGGTAATGCGGTGCGGTGCGGTGCGGTGCGGTGCGGTACTTCTATCTGTGCTTGACTTACATGTAATACGGAGTACTCGGTGCGCTTCACATGCTTCTTGGCAGGCGGTCAGGTCAATTTTGCGTCTACAACTTCGGCCTTCGGTACCGAGTACAAGAAAGTTGACACATGCTCAGGTCATTCATCATTGTTGCAACACACATCGACAAGCTTTCCCTCCACGCTACGTGGCCAAGCAACTTCATTCACTCTTGGGAGTTTCATTCATATTCATCCAATTCACACACACAAGACCTCGAGCTGCTTCATTTTGTCTTATCCTTTACGTAGCAAGCTCACATCATGGACTCCTGTGCCCGCTGTTCCACCTTCTGCCTCTCGGCTTCTTCCTTCGTTCTTCGATATCCGCCTTCCACACTTTTCATCTTCGCCCGCTTTTTTGCTCTGCGTAACTTTTCGCCCCGCCCTGCTGGCCTGCATCGGCGGGAACCACCAACCAACCAACCCCCCTGCTCACCAAGGCACTCACGAGACAAGCCCTGTTCAAGGTCGCCCTTGTAGAATGTCCATGTAATAATTCCATACCCCGTTCCGTTTGATAGAGTACATGCGCCCTGATGAGCCAATCAACTAGATAAAACATGAATGCGCGCGCTCCACTGCGGAGCCAGCATGTCCAGACCCATGCATGGTATCATTTGGTATGAAGAAAAGAAAAATGGAAAGAGATGCAACGCCTCGCAAAGTGCAAATCGGTTTTTGTAATGGAATGAATTAAGACATTAGGGTCCAGCGCGCCGTTTTCAAGCGACGCTGTTGGAGCACACACCACGTGTCTCCCAGCGTCCCCAAAACAAGACACTTGCTGGCACGCGTTGGTATGCGTGTGGCGCTATGATTGCTCGCTCAATAAATCGGGGTTGGAAACCCAGACTGTTGTCGTTAAAATCGGAAGACGTTGTTGTCGTTGTATGAGTAGATAGTGTGCGTGTATAGTGTAGTTGGGGAAATTTCATCCTACTTTCCGAGCCACATGAATGACAACAAGGGCTGGGAGGAGAAGCTGGCGACTGGTTTACCACCCCTTGGAGTGGTATCCGTTCAAAGCCTCCTTGGAGAAGTATTGGTTCCAGCTGCGGGCTTCGACGTCCTCGCTGGGCTTCAGACATACTCTGTCGGGATACTGCCTCAGGTTGGCCACATCGTGAGAAGTGTGACGGCGCTTGAGCGATGCCTTGGCCGTCATAGTCTTCTGTTGTCGCTCCCACAAAAGATGTCGTCGGAGTGATTCAGTGAGCTCCGTGGCCAGCATGTTCCGCCGAGTAGTTCGAGGGGAGAGCGCCGGCTGGAAGGGGATGTGGGTTGCAGTCGCCGTGATGGCCTGGGCACTCGATCGGGGGATTTCGCTAATGGGCTTGAGTCCCGAAGGCCGCATACCCTTCATCATGAGAGGCGACTCGTCAGAATCGTTGGGGGAACCGCCCAGGCAATGGCCATTGGGAGCAGCACGCGTTCGCTGAATGGCGGGAGTAGACCGCTGAATGGCGGGAGTAGACTGTGAGGCATGGCTGCCCAGGGTCTTGGCCCGTTCATTCTGTGCGAGCATCAGAGTGATCAGGGAAGGCCGGGAGCTAAGGTTGGCTTTCGATTCCACCCGCTGAAAGAATTTGTCGTCGACGCTGGACTTGCCGCTGTCCTCGATAGAATCTTCCCATTCGGAAGAATCATCGTCATCATCGATGGCGCTCTCGTCAAGATACTCGGCTTCAGTATCAGAGTCTACGGCAGACTCGTTCTGCTGCTGCGAAGCCTGGGAAGTCAGGTTGCTGATGTGAGCAGTTGGGGGCATGGCTGAGTGAACGGAGCTCTTGAGGGATTCCTCCCCCGAAGAATCACCAATCTGGAAAAGTGGCTGCTTGGCGAGCACGGCACTTGCCTTGAGGTTCTCGATGCTCTGGCTCTGTTCGCTAGAAGAGCAAGATCCTCCGAGAGCGAAACGGGCTGGCTGCTTCTTGGGTTGGACGTGCTTGGCAGCTGGTGACGAGCTGGGCTCTGGAAGGGGGTGTTGTGATGAAGCGGCAGCAGCAGGCTCTGGGAAAATCGGGGCTCGGACTTGACTAGTCTCTGTGGTTGTTGGAAGAGGGGACGGATGTGAAACTCCGGAGGGCCCTTCGGATGGCTGGGACTCGGTGGTGGTGGTAGAGCCTGATCGCAGCAGGGCAGGACCTGTAGCTGAGACGGCAAGCCCCTTCTTGGTGGCTGCCATGAGTGGCGACGTTTGTGATGGTGCAGAGAGAGGTGCCTTGTCTTTCACGATGGACACAATCATCTTCTCAAAGTCGTCGGAGCTAATGTGACGATCGCGTCGGCTGGTGGATGAATCTAATCGGTGGATTCTGGGTCGAATCTCAAAAGGGGCGGATACCGAAGTCAATTCAACGGCCTCGTCGTCGGCTAGTGAGTCGACACTGCCCGACAGCTGAGGAACTTCTTGTATCCTTGACTCGGTGCGCACGTTCTGGGGGATGGTGATGGAGGAGGCAATGATGGTGTGTGCGGATGTGGCGCGCTTGTTTGAAGATTCGACAAGCTGCTCTCTTTGCCAGATACGCCAGCTCAGATTTTCTAGCCGTCGGCCTTGTTCTACCGAGTCGGCGCAGCGGGAAAAGACTGCTCACAAACAGTTTGTCAGCATGACTATGCGAGGTGCATGTTGATGGGCGGCGAAACACAAAAAATTACTGACCGGTCCACATGCTATACAAGTTAGCGGGATTGGCGGTATCAACCTTGTGGATGACGTTGGCGTCGACTGTCAATACGTGCGTGTCTAAACGATAAGGCATCGCTGCCGGATGAGACTCTGATGCCTCTAGCAGCGTTGGTTGTGGCGTTTGGGAGAGTTGAACAAGATGGCGTGGCGAAGGAAAACGTGCCTTGCGTCGCAGCGCTTGCGGGGGCGGTGAGGGTGCAGGACGGGAGTCTTTCAATGCTCGCAAAGTTTCAAGCGGTAGGTTCTCATGAGGCCGGTGATATAATCAGTGCGCCAATTCGTGTCGTTGGGACACCAGGAGAAGGAATCGTTCGTTGACAAGTCTTGAGTATGTGCGAATAATCTATGTGCGAAAAGGCGTGTGCGCGTTTGCAGGTCCGGTGACGGGATAAGAGTGGTGAGACCAGACAATTGGATCGCTGCTCGCAATGGGTGAAGAAGGTTTGCGATGAGTGACTGAGACGGAGTTGTCCTCGGGAGAAATAGGTCGTCTGGTCGTGGGGATTGATGGAGACAAGAGGAAGCTTGTGGGAGGAGCGTCCGGGGAAGAGGATATAGATATGAAGGTGGGAAATAGGCAAGTGACTTGGAAGGTGGGATGGGTGGGAAGGAGAGCGCCCAAGGGAGTGAGTTGTGGTGTGGTTGTAGCACTGGACCCAACAAGCAAGCAACAAGCAAGGGGTCGGAGCCATGTGGTACGTACCGGGGAGAGGAGCAGGGCGTGGGACCGCGCCCGGCATGGGGTGCGACGAGTCAGCAAAGGTTGCCGAAGCAAGTCTATGTAATACCGGAGGCGCCGCCTTGCTGGGAACGATCAGGGCGGTCGCTCTCTTGTGATCAGTAACAAGAATCCAAGACCCAGCATGGGGATGGGGGGGTGCAGTCGGGGTGTGGGGGTGAGAGGGGCGTGCTCTCTCGCTATCCTCGGGTGAGCGTGATCATTGTACATTCCATGCTCAAATGGGCAATCGCTTGCCACGTCGGGTATTCTTGACTTCTTGACGATGAGAACAGCACTGGTTTAGGTCTAGCTGGATAATTTCCAGCTAATCTCTTTGCGTCCGCTCTTCCGCTCTTCCGCTCTCCGTCTTCTTACTGGGGTTGGGGGCCCTGCTCGCGCGCCCCCTTTCCCCAGACCAGCCAGCAGATGATAATACGTGTCTTGTCTTTCTCTTCACACCAAGTTGTTCCCCGTGATCTTGAAACAGCTGGCAGTCACGCGCGGATGCAAACGGACCAAGACTCAAAGTGTCAAGTACCCCGTATGTTTTACAGGACAAGGCAAGCACAAGCACAAGCAATTTAGCTGGTCGCTACGGTGACGGCGGTCTTCTCGCAAGGCAGAGAGAGAGATGGATGTTACTCCCACCCGCATCCGGGTCCCGTCTAGCTCGCTACCCAACATCAGGCTCACCGAGGCATTCATTGTACACTTGATTAGTTGTCATTAGTCAGTCGTCTCGACTTTCGCGAACAAACTCGGCCTCCTCATCCTGATCGAGGCTACACCGGCAGGCCGCCTGCTTGCTCCGGGGACAGATAGATGTCTTCGCTCAGGCCGCCTGCTCCAGTGAGTGAGTGGCCTTGTCCTGGAGGCTGGCGCACATGAAGTCTCGAGGGCTCGAGTACGGGGTAATCAATCAAATCAATGCTTTGCGGGAAGCTGTGCGAGTGTCACGTTGTGGGTTTTGTTGTCCGCCGGCGGGCACGAATCTCTCCCTCCGCCCCGTCAACTAGACGTTATTATTACGGGTTACAAGTTGCTGACCAACAAGGAAGTCGATGCCGAGGGGGTTCAGTGATGCCGCTCACGCCGTTCTCGTTCTCACTGCATCTCGCTCGAACCGACTGGCATGTTGCAACTATATCAGGTGAGTGCCTCCGTGCCCAGTCAATTTGGTCCCTCGTGTGCATCGTCGCCCAGGGCGCTTTCAGAACAAATGAAATCGACCTCATGGCCTGCAACGTGCCTGTGAACGTGCCTGTGAACGTGCCTGTGAACGCTAGAAAATGATTTCAATTGGGGGCCAATCCTGCCCTGGGAGTCCGACGCTCCCCGCCGTGGCCTCATCAGTGGCTCCAACACACCGTCCGCCTGACCTCGTGACGCAAATCCATCGCTTCCACCCAATCATGCCTGGCAAATCGGCCTATGGAAAAAAAAAAAAAAACTTGCTCTCAGGCAATGGCAGTGCGAAAACAGCCTATTGCTGACGCTGATCTACTGCTCCTTTGTGCTGCGTACGGCAGGTGATTTCACGCCGTGGAGAAGCGCTCAGGGAGTTGCGAATCGACTTCAATTCCGTGGATGAAGGGGCTGCTGCATCAGGTCAAATCGTCAGGGTCCTTCCAATCGCTCATCATGGGCCTGAATTGATACGTCAGCGTGGCCATCCCAGCCCGAGCTGTCGGTGCCAGCTCATCAAAAAGGATCATGATGCATGCCCCAGACCCGACCACCCCGACACCCTGTGGCACTTTGACGGTCACCTGGGCTCTTTGCTGGTTTCGGGTGGTCCAACTGGCGGACGCAGCCCCGTCCCGAGGTTCAAAGTCCCCGTACACGTCCGGCCGTTCCCTGTGAAAGTTGCAGCTACACCATGTTCCGCCGCCTGACAATCATCTCTTCCAAATGGTCATTGTTTCCTTTCTTTTGGCGGTCGGAGCGGCCGCACCAACAAGTCGTAAGCCTTGTTTGCTTTCCTTTTTGAATTACCCCGTGCTCTTCCTTGGTCGCAACTTGGTTCCAGAAATACTCCAGATTGTGTCCCTATTGTGTTGGATTCATACCTGCTTGCTTCATCCTTGTTTCCTCGTTACCTAACCATCTTTCTTTTCCTTCGAAAGACCCCCCTTGCCCCCCCTTGTAGCAAAAAAAAAAAAAAAAAGAACAGAGCTTCTCCCCCTCAAAAGAATTAAGAAAAGGAGATGAATATTCTCATGCGAGGACCGAGATGCATTAAGCCAACGGTATCGAGAACCTACCTTGTTCACACCCGCTCTCATGATAAGCAAATCTCAGCAATGAATGGTCTTGTTACCGGCAGAGATGTGTTTGTTGTTTGTTGCGTGAATCGCCTTCAGCCACTCTCACTTGCTGATCTGTTTTCTCTGATTAATCAAGATCCCGGACAGTAGACACTTGTTGGTATTCGTATTGCGTATTGCACAGTAATGTGTGTGACAGGAGGGGCTGGACAACACAAACCCAGGTGCGTCGACCCATGGAGACTTACGCAAATCCCCTCGAGACTCGGAACACGCAAACAAGCAGCAGCCACAGACGCCGCACACGCCGCACACGCCATGACGCCATGACGCCATGACGTCGTCTCAGATATTGAGTAATGAAAAGTGATGCTGAGATCTTGCCATTTCGCTATCCCGACACAAATCATGGTGACTTCAACTACGGAGTAACGCGCGACAAAGAGTTTTTGCGTGGACGAGGACGAGGATGTGAGTTATCACTAAAGGAGCTGCGCTTCCTCCCTCTTGGTTTCACCCCAGCTGGACTGGCGGGTGGCGCCGGTCATGCCTCGTCGCTGTTGGCGGACGGAGGATGAGCCCTTGTTCCCCGGGGGGGTTTTGTTTTTAGCTTTAGCTTTTGGCCCAACTCCCTGGAATGCAATGTTCCGACTGGTGGACGGGCTGGATTGCGTCGAAAGCAATTGTAGTTCCCCCATGCAGTTCATCATCCCCCAGTTTCGCGGCGCAATGATACGTAGCCATCCAAGCCATCTTATTGTTCTATGCTCGTGCAACATTCGTCCAATCGCGGAACCGAAAACAGCTTCCGGAGGTCATCTGGTCAAACCACAGGGCGGTGCTACCACGAATAAGAGTCGCCCACCAGACAGATGCGCTGCACGCCTACTATCGCAGCCAACGGCTTGTCGTCTTCTCCGACGAATGCCCTGATTCACCAGCATTCTAGACGGTCCCATTCGCCACGAGGATGTGCCGTCAGGATTCGTCTCTCAGAGACGTTGATGACCTGTAACAGCCTGATCAAAAGCAACGAATAGGCCTTGATCTGGAAGCTTGGACGTCGACATGCTGCTACTCAGTGTGATCCGAGGAATGCCTACCGACAGTTTTGTGTGTGCAATACAGTAAGTAACCTGAAGTGCGTGTTTGGCAAGAGCGCAAGTTGCATCATCTCACAATCCACGATTTGTGACTGAGACTCCTGCGACATCGTCTAGTGGTTTGTTCCCAAGAGGTTTGTTTGAAAATGAATTTAAAAAAAAAAAATTGTTCTTCTTTTCGCCAACATTGCTCCCAGCTTCAAGGACATTGTGTACTTGAGCAAGGGCTGCCGGCCGAAGACTGTCAAAAGCAACCCGCCATGGCAAGCAAGGGATGGCATTCATGGAAAATAGTGGCTGCTAGGGCTGCTAGGGCTGCCTGGGGATCGGATTTTCGTTGCAGCGATCAACCCAATTCACTGGAACGATCGAATAGCAAAGACGGGGGCGGCCATTTGTGATAGGTCATCCCTGGATGAATCTCAGGGCAGAATTGTGTGACCCGTGGCTGCACACTCTCAAACCTGCAAACGGCCCATGTCTCTTGCCAATCATCAATGGGTCGGCAACACGGGGGCGGGTTGAAATCAGGCACAGAGTGCAAAGTTGTTCTCACCTTTGTTTTCTCGAGAAAACGCATCCTTGCTTCATCGGGTCCGGGTGAACGAAGGTCTTCCCACTAGTACCTGCCCGACCCCCACTAATTTAAGATTCCCATTCTAGCGCTCAGCGTCGCAAGTAACACTTCCCGTTGCAAAGCGCAGAGTCATCATTGTACGTGTATAAATTATTACTGGAGTCCACCATAAGCGTGAAGTGGCTTGGCGATGTTCCGGCATGGGATATTCAATGAAAGCCCTCGTTTCAAGCTGAGGTCGCGACGCTTTCTTTTGACCAAGCCACTTGGTCGCCCAAAGTTGGCGATGGAGCTATTACCCGCCGTTAGTGTGGGCGCAACGGACCGCCTTCGACGCGCTGGATACGAAGCCCCGTTGCGAGTGGCTACTGGCTGGGGTGTGAGAATCGAGGAGAGGACGGCTCTTCTGGTTTTTTCCCTTTTGCATACTCCTTACTCCTTCCTTCAGCCAGGAAAGCAGCGCATGTCTCAGATCCGTCTCCCCAAGTCTCCCCAAGTCTCCCACCCAGCTGGAGCGATGAAATAACCCGAAAGGGGTCGGGGGGAGAGGACCAACAGGGGCCACTTTCAACGATGCCTTGCCTTCCGAGAAACACCAAAGCAAACGGCAATGGCTTGTGTATGCTGTAGACGCGAAAAAAAACGCGAAGAATGCCAGGGACTGCGGCAGAGGTGGCGGGCTGCTGCGTTTGAAGCTTGCTGTTGGGGTGCACCTATCATTTCTCATTATATTCACTGGTATCTAACGGCCCGTTCCAACGTCAAGTCATTCCCGTGCTGGCTTGTATTGCCGGGCGGCACTTTGGTCTACAGCTTCGCACGGGTTGACTGTTGAATGCTCGAATCATTGGGGCAATCCAATGCCGGAGCTGCTGTATATACTATAGGCTCAGTATCAAGGAAGACGTAATCTGATGGACTTGTGCCTAGAAGGAGCAGAAGGCGAGTGGCAGCTGCAATCTGGAGATGGAATGTGCTGGTCCCTGGATCGCCGATAAGGGGCTCTCTGTTCTCAAGGTACGCGGGATCAATGTCTCGGTTCCCCAGGCACCCTCACTCGTCAAACGAGGCTTGAACTGGATCATGAATGATGTCAGATGATCTATCAGCGAGTACATGCTCGAATAAGCGCGGTGCCGAGTGCACTGGCTGGTATTCTGAAGCAGGCAGGCTGAGCTGGCACCTCGTCGCCCAGAGCGTGGGAAGTTGCAAGTTGGCGAGCGGAGCAGCGCAGCCAGGAAAAAAAATACATCATAGATAGCTGAATGCCTGAGGATATCCTATTTGCCTCGGTCGAGAATCTGAGCAGAGCCTCCGGAGGACTTGAACACTGTGCTGTCAGCTGCGGGCTCTTTTTCTCTGTTGCTGATGCACCTGATGCGCTGTCGTTGTTCACTCCTGGGAAGGAGCAGACTGGGTTGTGCGGGTTGTGCGGGCAATTGCCAGCTGGCCGAGCTGTCAATGCCTGACACGAGTAAACTAATGCATATTACATTACCAAGGCTCTAATCCGTAGATGGTGAATCAGCTTTCAGCTTTGGCCCCCAGCTCTCGTCATCAGGTGATCGCGGGTGTAAGAGGGGGCTGATCATGCAGGCAGGGACACACTTACTCCAGGCGGAGTACGGCGTACATGAAGACCATGAAGACCATGAAGACCTTTTGGCACTTGAGGTCTTTAGCGACAGGTGCGTGTAATAATAGCTGCTCTATGATTTTCGGCCCACATTCTCGACGAATCTTACATGAAAGATGTACATTACATATGCAGTCGTTGCCAGGAATAGGAATAGGAGCATGCTGCCACGCGTTCACGTTCGCCCCCATGACCCCCGACCCGATTCATTATGGAGGTTCTCGGCAAGACTGCACGCTGCCTGGGCATCTTCTTGCCGGCGGAAACGAAGCGACGGACGAATGCCCGATGAGTTCCATATACCCCCATCACCCTGGCGGTGAGAGAATCTGCATCAAATCTTGCATCACAAAATACTTGTTTGCCCTCAGGCGGGATGCCTTGTTTCGGGGAGGCTTCATTCTGTGCCATCTCGTTTGTGCAAGGTCCAGTGAGAGGCTCACTTAGAGCTCACGCGTGACCTTGCAAAGCCACATGTCTTCTTCACCAGGGTGTGTCTGAGTCCTGACTTATCAATCTTGTTCGGTAAACAGAACGGGTCAAGTTTCATTATGTGAACAGATGTTCACATTTTCTTTCGGAATATGAGAACGGACGAAGCCAAAGACGATGACTCGACATATCGGATGGTTTTCTTCCCATGTTGATGTCATGATTATGTCGACAAATGCCCATGGGCCGGCCTCACGGTGATTCAATGACCGGAACGTCTGGGATGTTGGCGTTGGCTCCGAATATCAGACGCATCGCATCCTAGCCCTGACTGATACCGAACCGCAAATGCTTCGACACGCTGACGGAAAGAGCCAGACGAACATGCCCATTTGTTCTAGGGATGATTTAAAATTTGCCAATTTTCATTAACAGTCAAGCCAAGGCGATCGTTCACCAAGACACCTGTTTGAAGGCATTTTCGTCATGTCCTGTGACCGTTTTACCGCCCACCTTGATCGGTATGTTGTGCTCCCACTCAATGTCCAGCTATGACGCGGGCGACAATGCGAGGCTCGCACATGATAGTCTGCTTGCTGGTTTCCATCTTGACGAATATCGGGAGCATGGGAGCTGAACCTCCCTTATCGGCCCACGAATACTCGTCCTTGTAAATTGAATGTGCTCTGTGAGAGCCCAGCCGTAAGCAATTACTGGTTCATCACGCCAGCAGCATGGAATATTCTTTTGCTACGGGAACACACCAGATCTGCGAAGGGATTGGTGAGAAATTCAAGAGCGGAAGTCGATAAGTCGTATTCCGTAGCTACACAAGTCATCACTCGGGCAAGTGCTTGGTCACCCAGACGTCGTCTCCCATGTTTCCGGGGAATGTCATCAGGGTGGGCAATCGCCAAGTTGACCATGTTCTAACCTTCTTACAACAAGCTCAGCTTGAAAGCCACTACATGAAGACGATCAGGCTCAAATGTACATTGGATCCGGTGGACGGCGCCCCCCCCCCTACCACTAAAATAACCACCTAAAATTAGATGCCTTGCCAAATATATATATATACTCCATTTGAGCTCAAAATCCACATCCAATGAGTCAAGAACGACAGGGGAAATCACTTTGTCGTGAGAGCCGAGGGAGGCATCCATTCAGAATATCACGATTTGGCACAACAGGCACGAATCGGTCGCGTCATAACCCCCAAAAAAAAAACACTCGGGTGCCGTTAGCCAGGCTTTCCACTCCCGTCGTCTCTGTTGTACAAACGAGCAGCCCGGGCGGCGGCCGGGTCGATCTAGTATCTCAGGCAGGCTGCGTCTTGGTAGTCCCTCAGTCTTTGGTGTCACCACATGACCCGGTCCGAATTCCATTCTGCTTCGTTTCCCTTGGTTAGAAAGCGTCATGCGGCTGGAAAGTTTTCTTGGCCACAACTCCTCGGGGAACGGCGATGGACAGCATGAGCATGGAATTCTTCCCAGGTTCTTGGTGCTCCAATGAAGATGAGGCATTGTTAGGAAACGGTGCGTGTACCTTTCGGGGGGGGGTAATAACGTATCAAACTTAGGTATGCGGTATAGCAGAGCCCGTTTACGAATTACGTGAATGGAGGGTTGAGGAAATCTGCCCTATAATCACACTTTCCAGACTTGTCAGTGTATACTACATAGGCTACATCACCAACCACATTGTGTTTTTTTTTTTTTTTCCAGCTACATATTTCCATTGCGAAGTACCAAAGCACACACCCAAGCAGGACGTCAGATATTCTCGTGACGCACCCCCATTCGCCCCCTTCAGGTAGCACCGACTTGCAAGCCAGGAATTCCTGGCTCATTGCAGACGCCACACCGGCCCAATTCGGCTAGGGAATGCTCAGAACGCTTCCCCTCGAGAAAGCCGCAACACGCGTACGCAGGTGAATGCTTGGTCGGCGCAAACACCACCCTTCGATTGACCATCTCGCATGCTGCCAGCATGCCAGCAGACTTGGAAGGGGGTGGTTGATTCGAGAGAGAAAAGGGGGAGTGTTTCGTCCGAATTTCCTTGCCTTCTGGTGCATCCCGGGCGAAAGCTTGTGTGTTTGGGGCGTAACGTGGGACAGGCGGTGAATGCGTTCTCGATGAGCAATGTTGCGTGAAGGAAAAAAAGGGGGTGTTCTGTGGTGGTTGACTTTTGTGTGAGATTGGCATTGGATGGCTTCTCGTGAGATGGATTTCACCTCTCTATTTGACGGTGTATGCGAAAACCAAGCAAGTGGTTTTCTTTTCTGAGAAGGTTGATGCTACTTAGCAAACGTACATTGATATATGACTGGGCAAGGACAAGTGCTTGCAAGTCCTTCTCAAATTGTTCCTAAGAGAGTGACTACTTCGTCAAAATGAACCTGGTCAAAGTTACGATTTCTGACCATCATGTCTACAACGATTATTTCCTTTCCTATTCCTTGGGGAAAGAAAAAGACCATGACCACGCCTCGCCACGCCTCGACAGCGGTGTAAACGAAGCAGCATCTTCGCAAAACACGCATCAACCGCCCACCTGTTCCCAAAGGCGTCCCGTCAAATCACTCAATGATGGGACTAGGACCACCCTAAACAGCTGTCAAAATCAAAGCAAGTAATTTATCTGTTTTGCGTATCTTGCCATATTTTCGTAGGTGATCATCTAGATCTCAAGAGTCTCGTCTGATGAACGGTGTATCTGTTGATGAGCAAGCTACCCTGGGCTCAGGCTAGAAGAAAAGAAGACACAGTCTCGAGGACAAGCCATCTCTCAAATCTTGCTCCGTTCCTCTCATTCAGATTACACAGATTGTTATCCTTGATTTCCATTTCCTTATTAGATCCCAATGCCTAGGTACTTGCTTCTACCTGAGTGGAAAACTGGAAGTCATTCCCAAAAACATGCTCAAAAATGCGTGAAGGATACGTCTCCTGTGTTCTGAAACGATGGGATACAACCTTGTGCATGATTGACGAGAGTTTGATACTGTTGTCACGACCTGTTAGATAGATCCTGGCTCGATGGAAGGCTAGCTGAACGCTGCGAGCCAAACTCGATCATCTAGAGTTGGTAAGAGAACTGTCTGCTTTCACAGTGGAACCACCATCTCTTGAACGCAGGCATATTCTGCAAGTAAAACATAGCTGCATGACGGCGTGATAGTCGTCACTCTCATAGTTTGCTTGATGAGGCGTGAGTTATATTTTGCAATGGCAAAAGTTCTTGTCCACAGGCCGTTCAAGAAAGGGAGAACTGGACTAGTGCGCGTCACTCGCGATCTAGTTTCAAACATGATAAAATCCAGTGTGAAAAATATCAACAGATTCGAACCGATCTCGAAGGCTCCCCAGGCTCAATTTGCAGCATCTGTCCTATTACAGAAGAGTATTGGTCAATGCGGTAATTATGAACTCGTGCGTCCTGCAAGCGGGTTTAGATTGACTGTCCACGTCGCAACAATTTGAATACCCAGAGCTCGCCTTTTTTTGCTATGCAGGGTATGCATCATCGCCAGTATGACAAAAACTACACATGTTTGTGATGACTAGGATTGGTGCTAGCAACAATCTCACCCAAATATTTGGACCGTTCACGTCCGAGATGAGCTTAATCCCTCTCTGGGAGATAAAACATCAGTTCGTGTTAATAGCATTAAGTTGCAGGTTGTTTTCTTTTAAATGAACGAGATTATAGCCGCAGTCCTAACAAGGGTGCGCATCCTGCATCCTGTTCTTGGCCTGACGATTCTCAATATTTCCTATAATCAAGGAAAAACTTGTCCATCAACCGATCTTAACCTAATAGCCTACTATCAACCCCGTCAATCTGCTGCGCCTGATGCACCACGACCAAGCTTACATCTAGCAGCTGCAACTAGCTTTGGTCCAGCATCGGTAGGTTTGATAGAACGGGGGGGCTGTTGTGCGTGGGTAGTAGCTGGCAGAAGAGTTTTCTGTGATAAGCCGCGTCTGCGCAATAACAAAGAAAATTCTATCGGCCGGGATTTCTTTGACAGACCTCTCCACAGCGGCAGGCTGATATTCCATTTTTTTTATCTTTCTACTCGGAACGGGGCGATTCGCAATCTCGACTGGGGGCTCCGCAAAATATGTGAAAGTGCGAGGCACAACTGATGAGCCTGATAGTGAGGAGGGATCTGACAGCAGATTAAGCCTTCGGCCTTGCAGGAATCCCTCCTAACTATCAGGCTCAGTTGTGCCTCGCACTAATTAAATGCAGGAATTCTCATCCTCTGGAGTTCCTCTGGAGGATTGAGAAGCAGACAAAATTGGTGTGCAGCAAACAGCCTGAGCGACTTGTGTTCAGTTGCATCTTTGTAGACAGCACATGCCCCTAAGCTTGATTCTCGGTTCTCGGGTCTCGCATTGATCGGCCCGCCGTCAACTATGGAGATGCTTGGGTATCGTGCAGGTATGGAATCAGGCGAGATGCAGATGGTCAAGTCCTGCAATTCGAGTTTGGGTGGGTTTCAATCGAGCCGCAACGAGCAATGGGACGTGCTGTAGGTACAAAACTCATCATTGATCCTGGCTTATCTATGGATTGTACAGAACTTGATATCAACTTATCGTATCATCTTGTGGTCATTCTCATATTGCCCCACTGCTAGTGGAACAAAGAGGTGGAGGAACAAGTCGAAGTTAATGGATGGCATCATCGCCAACCGCTCGCAACATTGGAACCCATGCCCCTGTTGGTGATGTTTTGCTGCATCCTGCGTGGGTCATTATGTGCGTGAACCTCGGGGCCAAGCGACAAAACCTGTGGCGACGGGCCGCCTAGAAGCCTCTACTAGCCTAGGCTAGTCTTGATGCGAAGTATTGACTTTCCGAGTCCCTTGTCCCTCGCAAATATAGCGTGACGTGGCTGGTGGGCGAGTTTGTTGAGGCGGGGAAGGATTAGAGCGGAGTACGGAGTAGTGTGTAATTTAAAAGTGGCAGCCGGTGATGCTTTGACCAGGTCATGGGAAGGAAGGGTTCGTCAAGATCTTGGGGGCATGTGTGTGAGTCTTGTTGCCGCGGCTACTTCGAATACTTGTTGTGATGAAGCCGCTGGGTTTACCGAGCAGCTTGTTTCGACGTCGACGACTTGCCTCGGATGGGTCTGGTGGGCGTGAAAGCTCATGAAGACGGCAAGTGGCAAGTGGCAAGTGCGACCCAGAGACCCCGCGACCACAGTGTTCACACTGAAGCCCCGGAGAGCCACTCGGGACAGCTGGCCAAGGACAAAGGCATGTACTCCGTATGTATGTATGGCTGGAGGAGGAGGAGGAGGAGGAGGAGGCGCAGACTCACAGTCAACCAACCTGCAATTTGTCGCGACAACTCTGCTGGCAACAGACCGGTTTAGAGCGACCTGCGGCGCGGCTGTCTTTACAAGTCTTCAGGTCAGCTCGGCTTGGAGGTCACCAGAAGGGAGACGGTCCGGAAGACTTGGCCGCGGCTGCCAACAGGTCCCCAGCCAGCCGCACCCACCAGTGCCAGCTGCAAGGGGGAGTTAGCGAGGTGAGCGAGACTTGACTGACTGGTACACCTGTCTGTCACTGTAATATTACTGGCCCGTCTCCGAGGGGCCGCCCATCCACCCGCCGACGGAGCTTGGCCTGCAGCGCGGCGTCATTACAGATTTTGGACTTGGACTGGCAGCCTGTGGCCGGACAACCAAGCCAACCATTGGCAACCAACCTCCTGCTCCGTCCTTTTGCCTCTCTTGACTCCTCCTCTGGCCCTCTCCCCTCACCACCTCCAAGTTCCTTTTTCAAGCGCCACAGCCCTCGCCGACGTGACGGGTCGTCCCCTAGATCTGCTTCTTCTCGTCTGTCGCTGTGCCCTCCAGCTCCAGCTCCAGCTCCAGCTCCAGCTCCAACCTCCGTCCGCATCCTCCTTAACCTTGCAACTCTTCTTGAGCCCGTCGCTCCCCGTCACCACACCATCATGACGGACTACACCACGGGCATAATGCCCTTATCCCCGGTGCACAAGCCGCCGTATACTATCGAAGCTCCCGGCTATGAAAAGGTCCCTGGAGAAACAATTCCTCGTCGCCATCCCCGTGCCAAGAACGGACTTCTCACACGTCCCGCCGACGACATCAACAACATCTTTGATATCGTCAAGCACAGCGCCCGTGTCTACCCGAACCATCAGGCTCTGGCCTCACGCAAGCTTGTCAAGCTTCACAAGGAGACCAGGAAGGTCAAGAAGACCATTGATGGCCAAATTCAGGAAGTCGACAAGGAATGGCAGTTCTTCGAGCTCTCCAGATACTCTTACATCACCTACAAGGAGTACGAGACTCTTGTTCTTCAGCTCGGCTCGGGTCTTCGCAAACTAGGACTTACTCCAGAAAACAAGCTTCACTTGTTTGCAACCACTAGGTAAACTCTTTTCCTGGCCTCAGAGCATTCTCCATCCACCATGCCCCTCGCTGACATCTTCGCGAACTAGTTTGCCATGGATCTCAATGTCACACGGTTGCGCCTCGCAGTCTATCGCCATCGTTACCGCCTATGATACCCTCGGTGAGAGCGGCGTCGAGCACTCCCTTGTTCAGAGCGATGCCACCGCCATGTTTGTGGACCCTCATCTGCTGAAGACGGCCATCAACCCTATCAAGAAGTCTGGTGTCAAGACCGTCATCATCAATGAGGACTGTATCTTCGGTACCGGCGGCGAGGTTGAGGAGTTCAAGAACAACAACCCTGACCTCAAGGTCCTCACCTACGAAGAACTGCGCAAGCTCGGTGAGGAAAACATGGTAGATGCCGTCCCTCCCAAGCCTGAGGATCTGTATTGCATCATGTACACATCTGGCTCTACAGGTCTGCCAAAGGGCGCCTGCCTTACTCACGAGGGTGTTGTTTCTGCTGGTATGTTGCTGTCAATGGAGGCCCTCCCCATACGTCCCCAACACATTTGTCGAGGCTAATACAAATTTGTAGTTACTGGCCTTCTTACCTGCGTTGACGAGTGCGTGAGCGACAAGGAGTTCGTCTTGGCCTACCTGCCACTGGCTCATATTTTCGAGATGGTCCTAGAAAACCTGGTGCTGTTCATCGGTGGAACCTTGGGTTATGGTAACCCCCGCACTCTATCCGACGTTTCCGTCAAGAATTGCGCTGGTGACATGCGCGAATTCCGACCGACTGCTCTGGTTGGTGTCCCACAGGTTTGGGAAACGGTCAAGAAGGGAGTCATGGCCAAGCTGGATAGCTCCAGCCCTCTTCTCAAGAGCCTGTTCTGGGGCGCTTACAACTACAAGTCGTTCATGTCGCGAAACAAGCTGCCCCTTGCCAGTGTTTTTGACGGCATTGTTTTCTCCAAGGTTCGCGAATTGACCGGTGGCCGTCTCCGATTCACCATGAACGGTGCTAGTGGCATCTCGGACAGTACCAAGCAGTTCCTGTCCCTTGTTCTTGCTCCTATGCTGGTCGGTTACGGACTCACAGAGACCTGTGCCAACGGCGCCCTCGGCTGCCCTCTCGAATTCTCCCCCAACGCTATTGGCCCCATCCCCGCTGCCATCGATGTCAAGCTCGTTTCCTGCTCCGAGCTCGGTTACAATACCGACAATGTCAAGGTTCCCCAGGGAGAGATCTGGATGAAGGGACTACCCATCCTGAAGGAGTACTACAACAACCCCGAGGAGACTGCCAAGGCCGTTACCCCGGATGGTTGGTTCAAGACGGGCGATATTGGTG
The DNA here is from genome assembly GCA_023658475.1 of Epichloe elymi. NCBI lineage: Eukaryota > Fungi > Ascomycota > Sordariomycetes > Hypocreales > Clavicipitaceae > Epichloe > Epichloe elymi. The sequence goes on along the minus strand of CP098278.1, from coordinate 1,197,381 downwards.
AATTTGATTCCCAAGGTCACCTGAGAGTCATTGACCGTCTCAAGAACCTGGTCAAGATGCAAGGTGGTGAATACATTGCTCTGGAGAAGGTCGAGTCGATTTACCGAGGAGCCCAGACTGTCAGCAACGTCATGGTTCACGCCGACTCCGAACTCTCGCGACCTGTTGCTGTCATCATGCCCAACGAGAAGGTTCTTGTCGAGAAGGCCAAGGAGCTGGGTGTTGCTGAGCACGAGATGCACACCGATTCCAAGGTTCGCGACGCTGTCCTGAAGGATTTACAGGCTACTGGCAAGCGTGCTGGTTTGAGCTCGATGGAAATCATCACGGGAGTCGTCATTACTGACGAGGAGTGGACACCCCCTAGCGTAAGTAAAGTCGCCATCTTTTTTGCGTCTTTTTGGCTCTTCTTCATCTTAATTGCACCGAAAGCTAATGAAATTTACAGGGTCTCGTTACCGCCACCCAAAAGCTGAACCGAAAAGTCATCCGCGACCGATACAAGAGGGAGATTGATGCCTGCTTGAAGAGCACCTCCTAAACCTATACTATTCGGCAACTGTTGACGGGCGGGAACGGTTCCTACCCCGGATGTTTCGGTGGTTAAAAGTGATGTCTTACCCGACGGAAAAATTGACTTGAGAAGATCAGGATGCGCGTGATTACTCGACCCATCATGAATCCGGTGCAACTGTGTAATTTTTCCATATATACCATGATATGATGCCTTGTTCTGCCTGCTATTTTTGTATTGCGTTTCATGCAACCCGTCCTATCTGTAATATTAGCTTGTGGCGGTTGGTCCGAAACTCTGTAGTAATTGTACCGGTCAGATAGATGCTTTTCATGACACATGCTTGTTCTCTCTGAAATCCGAGCGTTTGTGGTTTGTGTGAAGAACCGTACTTGAGCGACTGTGAGGTCGCGCACCGTACACATCTACAAAGGTAGGTAGAACGGTAGGTATATCCAGCCACAGTTTCATTCGTTAATGATTCCAAATCCATGGGCCCGATTCGCGCACGATAGTTTGACGCATCACTCACTAGATTTTGGCACGACTTCGCTACATCGTAGTTCGTCAATGATTGTGCGCAAAAAAAAAAAACCCCATATCCGCTATATGCTCGCCATGAAGTCCCCTATATACCTACCACATTCCGAAATCGTAAAGAAAGGCTCTAAATCATGGGGAATCCATGTGTTACGCGAAAAGTTATTGCAACATTCCTTTCATTCAACAATATGGGCATCCATAGGGTTGATTTTATGACTCCTTCTTGATACAACACTGTTGGTGAACATGTTGCGAAGTCCCCCGCCTCTCCTCCTTGACAATGGCCCGATGGGGTATGCGTCATCGTAAAGATGAATCAGATACTGCATGGGGCTCCTCCTCATGCACCCTTTCTTCGGAAAAAGACCAGGTACGGGACCTTATCCTCGCCTGATCTGAACACGTCATTTTGCACATCGTCACTCTTCCGACTGCCTATGCGGACTCTCTTGACCACGCTGTCGTTGCAAAGGAGCCAAGCGTCTTGCCCGTGGGTCGTCGAGTCACGGACATAGGCGTAGTAATGGCCCGTGTTGATTGATCGCCCTGCGTGGACAATGACGGCATAGCATTCGTATTTAAAAGGGCCGGAGAAGGCCTTGTCCGTCGTACATGACCGTTGAGACGAGCATGCCGAGTCGATAAAGTATGGCGAGAAGTCGAAGTCGTTGAAATCCCAGGTCACCGCTGCGTTGTTCTTGGTGAACCCTCTGCCCTGGTAATGAAATCGGCGGAAGCTGATGCATAAAAGCTCCGGCATGCGGGCCAGCGACATTCTTTGTATCGCCCGGCCTTTGCTTCGGCAGTGGTCGCACTCGAAATCAGCGAGCTCATTGTCGGCAGTAGTTCTCTGAAGAGCCTCTGCTAGCGTCATGTCGTCTTTTCCATGTACAGCAACCGACAACCATTCAAAGGGTGAGAACGTGTATGTCAGGTTTTCGCATTGCTTGCACTGCACTGTTGATACCTCCAGTCCCCGCCAATATCTGTCAACAATCGAATCATTCAGTTTGCAATGATTTCGCCAGTACTCTACTGCTGCTCGAGCGGGCGATTGCCCTTTGGTGTCTGGTTTGTCGGCTATGCCCTCCAAATTGCGGAGAAGATTTGTCTCTTCATGAAGTTGATCCATGATGAAGGACATGAACTCTTGGGCATCTTGCTGATCCGGGCCACCAAATTGAGTCTGCGGGTCACCAGTCTTACAAAGGTGTCGAGAATACTCCTATTTACATAAGGGGTTAGCCTTGATCGAAGCGCGTTGGGCTGATCAAGATTTGCAGCAAGGATTATGCAACGTACCATGAGCATCTGGGCTTTCATTGTCTCGAACTTGCCCGAACTCATCCAGTGGAATAAATTAGATATCATCTGGATCATGAGCTGTGGCTGATCCCTCTTCTCGTTTCCTTTTCGCGGCAACATGTTCTTGTATCTCTTCTCCCACGCTCGATCGGCAAGCTCTCGTCCGAACCCTGGAGAGGCGAGGAGCGACTGTAGGGTACTGTTGGCGTAACACCAGTTGCGAGGGTTGTTGAGGCCGGTGTAGTATAGTTGCTCGGGGACTTTCTTGGTTTGACTAGCAAAGTCTTCCTCCACATGGTCGCTCTGAGACAGGCCACTATGACTGGGTCGTTGAACCGCAGCTTGAGGTCGAGCTGGTGGTGGTGGTAATTGCGTCGGTGAGCTGAATCGATTTGCCAAGTCATGTCTGTATCGCTGCTCTGTGGACATCGTCGATGCCATGGACTGTCGTTCAGTTGATGTGGGAGGATGCCTGAGGAATTCATCACCAGTACGAGGAAACGCAGGGCGGCTGGCATCCTTGTCCAGTGTGTTCTGCCATGCCTTTATATCCTCTTCGGACTGCAACGGTGTGACGATGTACTTGGATCCTTTTCTCCTGATGAGACCATGACGAGCCCTTGTTTGGTTAGCCTTGGAATGCGCCGACGGAGTCGACTGTAGTGAATGGGAACCCATCAAGTCTACCCAGCCGTCTAAGCCACCTCTGAGAAGCTTGGGGGAGTTTTTCAGTTCACGATCATAGTTGAGAAGTACTAGGGCACGGTGCAGTGATATGACGACCTCTTCATCTGAGTTCTTCTGCGTGTGAGGAATATACTCGGAGTTCTGATCATAGAAAACGACCAAGTCGTACAAGTCTCGCTTCTCGAATACAGCATACTCGGAATTTGGAGATAGTACCAAGCTATCTGAAATGTCAGATGCTGAAACATTGTGCCTCATTAATATGCTGGGTTCAATGCATATGATCGAAGAAGCCATGATATGACCTTCATCAAAGTCATCCCGAGAACGAATATCGATAAGTAAAACGGACGCTTTTGTTTTCTTTAATGCGTAGAGCTGCTCGGGGGTGATTGCATCACCTTCAGGTATTTCAAAGGGCTTGTCGGCAATGCTCGATGAGCTGGATGTGTTTGGTGGGACTGGGGGGAAATATTCATTGCTTTGCCGCGGTTGGGTTAAGCTTGTCGTACTAGCCAGTGAAGTGGACGATCCTGTTCGGCTGAAAAGACCTCGAGGCGTGCTTTTTGGCAAACGAGCAGCTTCTCCAGATACACTGCCGCGTGCTGGACTGTATATAGCGTCGGGTAATTTCGGTAGCGCAGCGGCGCTGTCTGTGTCGACGCTGATCTTTTGAGGAGATGGCGGCATCTCTCTGGGCCCAGAGAGTTTCTGTGGAAGAATCGAATATGTTTTGATACGAGGATCTTGACCAGGAGAAGCTTGAGGTCCCCTCAGATTGGCAAATCTCGCCGCCAGATCCAGCGTCACATTACTAGTTGAGTTGGCTCGAGCATGTCCAGGTGGAATGGCATTCCCATGAAGAGAGGGAGGTTTCGGATGCACCACTGGCTTTGCCTTGGCAGGAGACTCGTTTGCAGCATTCGGCGCAAGCCCACGGGGTGCGGGTCGTTGTAGTGTTCTCCTCCCGCCGGTATCATGACTTGTTGTTGATGAAACAGCCGAAAGCCCGTTCGTAGCTGGTGAGGGAGCTGATCGCCCAATAGTGGGCTGAACTCCGCTGATCTTGTTGTCAGCGATAATGTCTTGTTTGATCTTCTCGTATATAACGCTCTGTTGATCTATTCTTTTCAGCAACAAGCTATGCAGGCGAGCAACATCACCGCCATGCGTGGATCGAAGAGCAGGGTAGTCTTGGTGTTCCGAGATGGTTTGTACGGCGATAATATATGCCCGAATATAATCTTTAAGAGCTAGAGCAGGCCTCTTGAAGTCTCTGCTCATCTCAGATTGCCGTAGAGAGCTCTCCGCCTGTGCCAAAAGCCGCCTAATGGACTGGTTTGGGTCTATGTCTTTCGGAATGGCGACTATGTCGTCTATATGAGGAAAAGGCGTTGCGCCAGGCCTCGCAGCTCCTCCATTTCTGCCGTCATAGTCCCCTGGAGGGAGGCTGTATCTGGCGTTTGTGGCCATGAACGCGCTGCTCGGTCCAGGTGACTGACATTCATTCACAAAGCGCAGGCCGAGACTGATGGTGACCTCATCAATGTGGTGTGATGTGAGAGCTAAAGCCCATCTCCAAGCTTTACCGGTAGATGTCGAAATGAACTTGGTGAAGTATGTTGGAGGCTGCTCCGATCCGCTTGGCCTTTACGGGGCAAAGACAACCGTTTTGTGTGCCTGTTTATGCGGAGCTTCCTGCAAAAGTCGGATAGTTTGGTAAGTGGCGGGCAGCAGGACTCGGGACTGGAGTGACACAACAGTAGAAGGCCTCAAGCTCCAGAAAGTAGAGGCTCCTGGCTTTGAGTCGGCCGTGTGAGGCGCAACTCGCGGGTGAGACTGATGGTGGTGTACATGTAGTAGAGACAAGGTGACGAAGGAAGTCTGGCAGGGGACGACGAGGCCACTTTTTTAGTCTGCAGAACGTCGCAGACGCGCAACGCAGTGAGCCCTGGCGCGCCCCACTAGGACACTCAAAAGCCCACTGACGCAACCTCCATCTGCCAACGTAACCCGAAGCTGAGGCGGCACCTTCTTATGTAGCAAACCACCCTACTCCGTTTTGTCTGCTTGTTGGTCGTCACCGCAAGGCTGCCACTTCGCCCACCACCGTGCATCGGTATCTCAGCTACGAAAGCGACGGATTCGTCCGTCTTCTAGATTGCATCTACAGCCCTCCTTTTGGCCGCGATCAGCAGCTTGTCAAGCTCCCCCCCCCCTTCCCCCCCTCCCCGCACTGCGTCACCATTCCTGATCGTGCTCTTCCATTCTCGCCACTCTCTTCCCGACCCAAGCAATCCAACGATACGATCGCCAAAATGATGAGCTGGTGGTCATCCTCGGCCAACACGGCCCTGGACGAGCAAATCGGGAAGGCGACAAGCAGCAGCTTGTAAGCACTGTTTGTTGTCCAGCTATGCACTCTGTCAATCTTGCTAATCCGGTCGTCATTGCAGGGAGGATATCGCTTTGAATCTCGAAATCTCCGACATCATCAGATCCAAAACCGTAGCACCCAAAGAAGCTATGCGATCACTGAAAAAACGAATCGGGAACAAAAATCCCAACACACAATTAAGCGCGCTTAATGTAAGACGGCGCTTCATATTTCGTTGCCAAGCCGTGCTTGAGATGGCTGACCGTTCACCGCTCCATACAGCTTACAGATACATGCGTCAAGAATGGTGGTTCGCATTTCCTAGCAGAAATTGCGTCGCGCGAGTTCATGGACAACCTAGTATCGCTGCTGCAAGCTGTTGGACCTTTTGCTGTGAACACCGATGTTAGATCTAAAATGCTAGAGCTAATCCAGTTATGGGCTGCCGCGACTGATGGCAGGCACGATCTTTCGTATATTGGCGAAGTGTACAGGACGCTTCAACGAGAAGGATTCCAATTCCCTCCACGGGTCACGGTGGCAAGCAGCATGATTGATAGCAGCGCGGTAAGCAGGAATCCGAGGGCCTCAATCTTGTTGCCATGATGACACAAAGACACAAATGATGGCTTAGCTAACTGTTGCGTGCGTCGTAGCCACCCGAATGGGCCGATTCCGATGTCTGTATGCGCTGCCGAACGGCGTTCACCTTTACGAACCGGAAACATCACTGCCGGAACTGTGGTAATTGCTTTGATCAGCAGTGTTCTACCAAGACGATTCCGCTGCCCCATTTGGGTATCCAGGCGCCGGTTCGAGTCGATGACGGGTGCTACGCCAAATTAACAGGCAAGGGTTACAAAGAACTAGGCCCTCCAGACAAATCACCAACCTATCCACACAAGACTCGAAGCACGTCTGCCATGCAACCACGGAATGCCCGTGTGGACGACGGCTTCGACGAGGATTTGAAAAAGGCGCTGGCTATGAGCTTGGAGGAGGTCAAAAGCAACTCTAGGGGCTACAACGAACCGGCACCGAGCGTTCCTAAGACGCAAAAGGGCCCATCAAAGCAAGAGGAAGAGGAGGACGTAGACTTGAAGGCCGCGATTGCCGCATCAATAGCTGACATGGAGGAGCAGAAGAAGAGGCACACTGCCGCACTCAAGGAGCAAACATCACATCCATCTGCGGGCCAAGCGTCGAGATCTCATGTGCTTCCAAAGAATGATTACGAGTTAACACCGGTTGAGGCGGAGAACATCAATCTTTTTGCTACCCTGGTTGATCGGCTTCAGACACAACCACCCGGCACCATTCTGCGGGAGCCTCAGATCCAGGAACTGTACGACAGCATCGGCACTCTGCGGCCGAAACTGGCGCGGACGTACGGCGAGACTATGAGCAAACATGGTAGGTCGCCGCGGCTTTCTTCGACGACTACATCCTTGACAGCTAATATTATGTAGATACATTATTGGATCTTCACGCAAAGCTCTCCACAGTGGTACGCTACTATGACCGCATGCTGGAAGAGCGACTTTCAAAAGCCTACAGTCAGCAAAGTATAGGCGGATATCATCTCCCACCCCCTCGTCAACCATCAGGACCGTATCGATCTATGCCTTCACATCCTCCGACGAGCCCTGGTGTGGCAGAGAGTTTCTACACGGGAGTAGCGTACCAGCAACCGCCGCCACAGGCAACTCCACAACCTCAATTCCATCCATACAGCCAACCACCAGAGTCACATCCTGGCCAGTATGCACCACCTCAAGGCACGGAAAGTTGGCAAACAAGGGCCAAGCCTGGTCCTTCTGCTCCGCTAGATCCATATCAGCAGCACCAGCAGATCCCGCAGGAACCGTTGCAGAGGATGCAAACACCGCAACAGCCGGCAGCATCTCCCTCAGCTGAGCGCCGGGGGTCTTACTACTTCACCACACAGCAGCAACATGCATCAGTCCAGCCTCCTGGCCCATCGGCGCCGACAATGGCCCCTGACTCTTCACCGTCACCATACCCCAACCTCCAGCAATCACTGCAATACCACCAAGCTACTGCTGTTGCGACGCCCAACCAAGCGACGCCCGTGCAACCCCAGGCGCAACCGGCTCAACCGACGCGTAGGCCGTCTCAGCATTCACCTCAGTCTCAATCTGCCGCGGCCCCTCAACAACGACCGACAGCGCCGGGACACCAGCAAGCACCACCGCAACAGCCGTACTGGCAGCAACAGCCCGCGCAGCAAGTCCCATCAGCGGCTCCTCAGTCATGGGCGTACACTCGCTATACGCAGGACTCATTTCCATCCGTCCCACAGCATGATCCCGTTCAGAAACCGGTGCAGGAGGAGGCTCTCATTGAATTGTGAGCGAATATGAATGAGGCCTGTACACTTACTCGGAGAACTTGACTATGTCGTATAGAGTTGGGAGTGGCTGCTGAAGTGTAACATCACTTGACGATACCAGATTAGTCAGTTGAGGATTGAACCGTTGGTAGGATCTAGTCTTGAAAATTCATAGAGTCCCTGCGCGTTGCCGTAATATACCACGTGGTTGGTGATTGATAGGACGCTGGAGAAGGTGTTCCACCACATGACCCTTAATGTCGGGGTTTCCTTTTTTATAAATTCCTACTAGGGCACTGAGCGCCGAGCTCGGTGCATCACAGCCAAGTCCATTCCATGTCCGTTGGTTGAAATCGCCACGAACCATTGAGAGGGATCCGCCTTCGGCGATGAGAGAGAGATAGCTAGACGGCTCACTCGGAGCGGAGTAGTCCGTACCGAGTAGTCATAAATAGCGCCGGATTGCAAGCCGGACGGACCTGTTGGACTTGTTGTCACCCGGGCAAGACCCACCTGAGTGAGTCATCTGTTGCCCGATGGCGGATAATCGTCTATGACGAATAACATGCGCATGTGACCGTATTAGTGAAGCTGAAGATGCACGTAGCTAAACGCGATAGCGCACACGAATAAGTATACAACTCTTACTAAGACAGCTCCCTCTATAAAAGAGGAGCTTTTATCCTGCTATTTATATAATAGAATATAGCACTAATCTAACCTTTTCTCTTTAATCATCATCTTGCTAGGGGACATCTTTTCCTAAAGTCACGTGCTCCACGTCCAATATCACCGTTGTCCGTCGTGTCCGGGGGCAAAGAGGATGGAGATAGGATCTTTGACTCTCGTGATGAAGTGCAAAGTACAGATTACGGAGTAGACGGGCGACAAAAGAGCAAAGTATACACACATATCACCTCAAGCTCTACGGCATTGCTCACCGACGTGCTTTGTCCAAAACGTCAAACCCAACCGAAACAGCCCCCAAGCCAAGGCCCCCAACCGCCTCTCACGGAGAACATTTCCCCAACACGCTCGTTTCCTTCAGACACAAACACAAGGACACACACAAGATGGCGCCGACAATCCACCTCGTCCGCCACGCCCAAGGCCTTCACAATGTATCGGTCGAAAACGAGTCGATCCGGGATCCAGATCTGACCCCCCTCGGCGAGCAGCAGTGCGCCGGCCTCCGCGCCTCGTTCCCCTGCCACGCCAGACTCACCAAGCTCGTCGCCTCGCCTCTCCGACGGACAATCTACACCTGCGACTTGTCCTTTGGCGGGCCCCAACGCTTGTACCCCATCGTCCTGCTCGACACCCTGCAGGAGGTATCGAGTGCCCCCTGCGACACGGGCTCCAGCAAGGACAAGCTCGCCGCCGAGTTTGGCGGCAAAATCGACGCCAGCCGCGTGAGAGACGACTGGACAGGAAAGGGGAAAGGCAGCATCTTCGAACCCACGCTGGAGGCGTTGACGGCGCGGGCAAAGGAAGCGAGGAGGGCGTTGAAGGAGATTGCCGAGGGCGCAGATGGTGACGTCGCCGTGGTTTCGCACGGGGGATTCTTGCATTTCTTGACCGATGACTGGGAGGGCGTCCCACTTGAAAGAGGTAAGTGACTCACTCACTCTTCCTGCTGCTTCTTTCTTTTTTCTTTTTTTTTTTTTTCTTGTCTGTCTTTGGGAAGTATGGAAAGAAGGCAAGAAAGCAATAGCCAAACTGATGCAAAGTGGGAAACGTCAGGCACGGCGTGGAATAACTGCGATTGTAGATCATACACGTTTGCCGAATCACAGGATGACAAGGACGACGTGAGACTTGTCGAGACGGAGGAGAGCTGGCGCCGGAGAGAGCATGTTGCGAAGCAGCCTCTCGGTGTGACGGAGCAGAGGGAATTGAGGGCCGTGGTTCTGCAGACGGCTGCGCCGATTTTAAAGATCAAGGCTTGATCTTGGCGGAGAATGAGCTCGGACATTTTGTATCGGGGAGATGGAAGGGGGCATGGCATGGCAAGTCGACGAGTTTTAGCTACTCGACAAAATCAAGGTCATCGAGCAACAAAACGCCGCACAAAGGTGAGGAGGGGTCGCCTCGGAAACACCGCCGTAGCACCCATCTTCACTACTACAAACAAAGGCTCTATACAAGTAAATCACGTCTCGGCAGGTACATCCTTGCCACTCCTCTGCATCGCCACTCACTCCCGGCAATTCCCACAACGCCAGTGTGTCTTGTCGAACCAGTGTCCCCGTCCGGGCAAGGGCCGCCGCCCCAATGCCTCCATCGCTTTTCTGTAACGCGCGTAAACTGAAGCAGGTTCACTGCATCGCCACAGTAGCGAACGATGGACCTCTAGATGCGCATCCTCCCTTAGTCCTAAAACAGAAGGACGACCCACCTACCTAATTTTAGTGTGGCTCGCGTTTGTCGATTTTCACGGTATCTCAGGGAATAATATAATAAAGGACATTTACAGTAGACTTGTTATCGTTACGTTGCGTTGCGTTAAGTTGCGTTGCGTTAAGTTGCGTTGCGTTGTGAGGCCTTATAATAATGAAAAAGAAGGAATTACAAGTATTACACGTTATAGTAAGCTACCGTGAGCTACCTGCATTTGCCACTAAAGAGAGCTAGCTAGTATACAGAGTATTCAGCGTATTCAGCGGGGAATTAGATGGAAAGGTACGGACGTACTTCTTCCGTTTTAGGACTAAAGGAGGGTCCTCGTCCTCGACCCTTGATCCCAGCCAGACATGGGAGAACCCCACCGGCGGGGCAGCAGTCTCGTGAAAAGAACACGGCGATTCCCCATCCTTGTTGTTGAAGGTTTTCAGTTGTTTGGACCTCGGTCATGCATGCGCCCGTGGCAGCTTTTTTGCAGCGAAATGAACGACATACAAGCAAATCAATCGCTCGAGCTAAAGCCCTCCCCTCCTGATGTCTCTGCGCGATTCGCTCCCCCAGATTCCCATCCCCCGCGTTGCCCTTGTCGGAGCGCAATGAGTCAAGCTCACTTTGCTTCTTCGTCTAAATGTGCTCTTGTGCTGCGTGGAAGCGTCAACGCCGTTCCTACTTGTCGGTTTCGCCGTCCTTCATCAGCGTTCAACCCCGTATATAGCCAACATGGGTGGTGATGCTCCTCTTCGTCCTCGTCCTCCTCCTTCGAGGCCAGCCGCCTCGGACGAATTCGTCGGCAGTATCGACCAGGGAACGACGTCGACGCGCTTCGTCATTTTCAATTCGAACGGAGAGCCGGCGGCCATCCACCAGATGGGATTCGAAAACATCCATCCCCAATCAGGGTATGTACTCGCTCGCAGTGGTTTCTTGTGGTGAGATGAGACTTCTGTTTCCTCTGACAAGCAGTTGCGTTTTCCCCAGGTGGCATGAACACGACCCCAACGAGCTCCTCTCCTCCGTAGAAACATGCATACGGAGGGCCGCTGAGAAATTCACCGCCCTCGGCCATGGCCTCTCTCAAATCCGCGCCGTTGGCGTCACGAACCAGCGCGAGACCACCGTCCTATGGGACAAGCACACGGGCGAGCCGCTCTGCAACGCCGTCGTCTGGTCCGACACGCGAACAAGGCCGTTGGTGCAGGAGCTAAAAGCCAAAGACGGCGCCGACAAGCTCCTCAACCTATGTGGTCTTCCGCTCTCCACCTACCCTTCCAGCGTGAAGCTCGTCTGGCTTCTGCGCAACAACGACACCGTCAAGACAGCCTACCAGGAAGGCCGGCTGGCCTTTGGCACAATCGACACGTGGCTGATCTTCAAGCTCAACGGGGGCGTGAGCAAGAAAGGTGGAGAGCCCGTGTACGTCACGGACCCTACCAACGCCAGCAGAACCATGTTCATGAACCTCTCGACACTGCGATACGACGACACCCTCCTCTCCTTTTTCGACATTGACCCTCAGAAGATGTCTCTTCCCGAAATCGTGCCCTCGTCGCACCCCACCAAGTTCGGAACCCTCGCCACCGGTCCCCTCAAGGGTGTCCCCATCGCCGGATGTCTAGGCGACCAGTCCTCCGCCCTAGTAGGCCAGCTCGGGTTCGGACCAGGCCAGGCGAAGAACACGTACGGAACAGGCTGCTTCCTCCTCTACAACGTCGGCGCCAGACCCGTCATTTCAAAAAGCGGTCTCCTCGCCACCGTGGCATACGACTTTGGGGACGGGAACCCCGTCTACGCCCTGGAAGGGAGCATCGCCGTGGCAGGATCGGGCGTCTCTTTTCTCCTCAACAATCTAGGCTTGATCGAGAACTCCAAGGATATTGATGAAGTGGCCCTTTCGGTCCCCGACAATGGAGGCGTGTACTTTGTCACTGCATTCAGTGGTTTATTCGCGCCCTATTGGTACGACGATGTCAAAGGCACAGTGTGTATGCGTTCATAACCCCCTCCCCTTTCCCCGTTTCTCTTGAAGCCATCTCTCAACTATCTTTTTGCTAACCACTGCGATCAAAGTCGGTCTCACGGCACATTCTCAAAAGGGCCACATCGCCCGCGCAACCCTCGAAGCAGTATGCCACCAAACGGCTGCGGTACTCGACGCCATGGCCCAAGACTCCGGCAGCGCGCTGACGTCTCTCGCCGTAGACGGGGGCTTGTCCGATTCAGATCTGTGCATGCAGACGCAGGCTGATCTGAGCGGGATCCGCGTCGATCGCCCGGCCATGCGGGAAACGACCTCGCTCGGCGCAGCTATCGCGGCGGGTCTGGCCACGGGCGTGTGGTCGAGTATTGACGATCTGGAGGATATCAACTCATCGGGCAGGACCGTGTTCGAGCCCAAGATTGGGCAGGACGAGAGGGCCGATTCGAGAAGGATGTGGGAGAGGGCGGTGCACATGTGCAGGGGGTGGACACGAGATGAGTGAAAAAGTCTGATTGGATTTCATTTGCACACGGCGCATGTACGGATCACGGACAGGATTCGAAATTATCTCAGACTTGAAAATAGAGCACTGCCTGTTTTTTTTCTACCCAACCTTTGTTTTTGTTCCGATGCGCCGAGGCTTGAAAGTTCTGCACGTCAGTCTGGAAAGGGGGGGCGCCGGAATGGCGGCAACTACGGATGTACAGACAGACCACTTGTCGTGTCAACTATTGCGAAAAAAAAAAATTGACCAATTTCTGTTGTTGCAGTAGTGCGCGCGTGCGTGTCTTACCTGGGCCGATCTCCGATCTGGAACTGCCCTCGATGCAACAAACGTCAAATCTAAATGGGCAGTCAGGCCAATGCAAGAAAAAGAGAACAAGGCTCCATTGAACCCATTTCCCTTGTCATTGATTGGCTGGCTGACCCAAGCTTCCGCGGCATGGTGGCATACAACATCAAGAATTAGAACCAACTTCGCTTCAACCCATTGATTGATTGGTTGGTTCATGATGCAAAGATGAAGGAGAGAAGAAGAAGAAGAAAACCGTCGTCATATCATTCATCATCATAAAGCCTTCTTCTTGACTCGATCGCGTCATGGATTCATTATCGCCACGAGCCATCTCGCCCGCTACCCGACTTGCGTCAGGTCTCTCGGCTCCCTCCCAATTTAAAAAAGATTAACATGGCTTTTGTCAACAAGAAGCAAAAGGCAGCCTAGTCTTGGTCCATCGCTTGCCAGCCGCCCAGAAACAATGAGAGTCGTGAATTGTCTTCGTTTCAAAAATCCAAATGCCTCCTCCGTACCTCATCTTGTGCCCCCCCCCATCACTGTTGCCAAGGAAGTCTCGTCACGCAAATCGACCTCCGGTTTTCAAGTTCGTGCGCAGGCTATGCAGTCGAGAATGAAAGAATTTCAACAAAAATAGACAAGAGCCACCGTCTCATCACGTGAGAATTTTGAAAAAAAGAATTTGGTGGTTTTTTCTTTTCCTCAATTGCCGAGGACGCAAACAAGTTCCAAACGGTAAGAGTAGGCGCCTATTATAGACGGTTGAGAAGGGCTGCTGGTTCTTCAGGACAACCCGGCAGTGGACAACCCGGCAGTGCATGTGTTTTGCCAAAAAGAGGTCTGCCTGTGGCCTGAATCGAACACACAAGGATGACTGTGCACACATGACTCCAAGATAACTACCAGGTGGGAAATATGTTGGTTCTGTTATATCCCAACCATGAGAATGAAATTCCCCAGAAAGAAATTGTAACGAAAGGTCTCACATGTTCAACCACCGAGAGCCATTGGTAAGCTGAAGACAATGGCTGTGCAGGAACACTGACGAGAATGTACGTCTCCAAAAACATTCTGAATATGGTCTCGCACAAATATGATAAAAAGGAAAATAGCAAATGCTCAAGGCATCAGAAAGCAGAAGACGTAGGGAAAAGACGGCCGTTCAAGGAGCATGATGGGCGTTTCTAAATTGTTGTCGTTACATGTCGTCATGAGATCATTGCAAAAGTGAGTTTGGAAACTGGATTAGGAAAATTCTCCAGTATCCGTCGCTTCTCACAGAAAGTAATTGTCGGCTGATGGTTCGGTTTCAGCCTCCTCTTGGTCGTTGAATTCATAAAAACGGACGGTTGCCGAGTAAGATTTGTGCCACTCGTCTCGGTGATTGCTGCGAAGCTTTTCAACCGCTTTATATCAAAATAGAAAATTTTGTTGTTGTTGTCTTCTCGCCGATGTAATTTTTTGGGGGGGCTGATGGAAAGAAGCATATGATGGGAATGCGCAGGTTGGGTGGGAAGTGGGGGGCTCCGATCGTTCCATGTCTCTCTTGACTAGTGCCGAGGCAGAACACGCGTTACTCGAACGATGCCGTGGAGGAACTGCTGGAATGAGTTCCTGATCGACGACCATGACGTTCGCTGCTGTCCCTAGAAGAGGTTTGGCGGCTCTTGCGGCGGCGACCAGAGTCGGAAGTAGCAGGCAAGCCTTGCACAATTCCGTTGCGGGCAAGCATGCCTCCGTTCACAGAGAAATTTCTGCAGACCATGAAGGCACGCATGGCGGCGTTTTCCTGGGCCAAAATATCAGACTCGTACGAGAGATCTGTTTGATACTCCCGGCCATTGACCAGCACCAGACAGGTAAAGCCGTTGTGGTCTCGATAACACTCGTAAGAAGGATCCGTCCATCCTCGGCGGCGACAGAGGCCTGGCACAAAGGCACGCAGCGGTCAGTAAAGCTTCCAAAAAAAATTTTACTCTCAATTTTTGGCGATTGCGATTGGAAGAGGAGAGGGAGGGGGGTGTCCAAGTGTCATAATGCCAAGGAAGACGTGTGATGGGGTACAGTAAGACGTTATGAAAGTAGCATGTTCTTTGCATGACGTGCTGCATTGAAACCCAACACAGGCCGTTTCTTATCCACGAGGTTGATATAGGTAATCCCACAGGCATTGTGCCAATGAGACACTGCAGCACGATGCAATAGCCGCCAATTTGTACTGCATTGATATCATCGCCTTTTTGTTGGGGTATAAGTTCCAAGCTGCCACCAATCGAGTTCTCTTTATAAGAACACTGCCAGCCCGGCCTTTGGAAAGCTCAAAGTGAAGTGAAGCAAAGAGCTCGGTCCTTTGATGATGGACTCGACATCTTGTCGTTGACAAAGCCCATGGCTATGGCAAGGGGAAAAGCCTCCCACTCACTCGACTTTCACCAAGCGGGACTGCCATGGAGGCAATTTGGAATTGCAGAATCAAATGGAAGCCGAATAAGCAAAACTTACTTTCCAGGTATTGCATGTAAAAACCGCCCATCTTGGTGGTTGTGTTTCAGAATGAAAACGTACGAGGTGGTTGTGTAAGGTCGAGAAGCCCAGGTGTCCCGGGGAGGTTGAATGGAAAGTTTATGGCCCGTGGCAAGCCGTGCGAATGGCGAGTGAGGGTGCTGGCGGATACAATGTAGCGAATTGAGTGTATCATGCAGCGGATTGAGGTTGACAGAATGCAAGATCAAGGCTGGTGAAGGGGCAATGGCGCCAATGGGGGATGGGCGAAGCGAGAGTTGAGGCGTGAAGAAGGACCGGAGTGAGAGGGAGGCGATGTGGGAAAAGACGAGTAATAAAAGTATTAAGTGAAGTGCAGTTGCAGTTGCGGTGCGCGGTGCAGAGCAAGGGTTGCAGATGGAATTGCGTCTGGTCTTGGCCCACGGCCTGCTTGGTTGCTTGCCTGCTTGCCTGCTTGCCTGCTTTGCCTGCTTGCCTGCTTGCCTGCTTGCTCGCTTGCCTGCTCGCTTGCTTGCTTGCTTGCTTGCTTGCTCGCTCACAACCCGTCAGTCCGTCTCTCTTGGAAGTCGCAGATGCGAGATGAGATGGGAGAGGAGAGCCTTTGACAGAGTTGGATAATCAACAAGGGACCGAGCCACAAGGGGGGTGTGCAATGGGTGGACGCGGCAAGGGCCACGGCAAGGGCCACGGCAAGGGCCAACAAACGAGCCACCAACGGCGAGACATGTGTGTTGTTTGATTCTTGAACGAAGAGCAAAGCTTGTTAGCGCGGCGTAGGGCGTAGCCGGGGGTGTCTCCAGACATTGCGACGCGCGAATGGAGGCAATGCGAGCAAACGGGATCGCGGCTCTCTCTGCTCGAAGGGGACTGGGACTGGGAAAATAAAAAGCGTGTGACCCATATTGATGTGCTGGCGTGCTTCGTTGCCAGTTGATGGGAAAACCACTCGGCACTAGGCCGCTCCACTGCGGCGGCGCTTGCGGTGGGCTTCGCGCGATGCTGCCTTCTACACTCTACGTACCATGTCTCGTCTGGTCGACGACATATACGGATTAGAGGACAGGAGAAGGCCAGACAATCTACCGTGCAGTGCAATGATGCAATCCATCCATCAGTGGTGCCGTGGTGCAGAGTGGCGGAAATGACAAACAAACTCGGCCGGGAACCAACTCTGACTTCAACCAGACCAGACTCTTTGTCGAAAGATATTACTGATGCACAATTAGCCACATCAGTCTGTTGTCTCCAGCTTCTTCTCGAAATCAGCAAGGGTCCCGGGCTTGACAGAACAGGGACCCCGAAAGCAGGGGCGGTTGCAGCGTAGATCGTCGTCTTGCGCTTGCAAGCAAGCGAGTGGCGCCAGAGGGAAAATGTACTCCGTACTCCGTACTGCCCATGGCTTTTGCGCGTTGTGAATCCAACAATAAGCCTTGTCTTGTCTACGCATTGGTTCTGTCGCTGTTCTTGTTGTTCTTGTTCTTGTTGTTGTTGTTGTTGTTGTTGTTGTTGTTGTTGTTGTTGTTGTTGTTGTTGTTGTTTTTCTTGGATTATCTCTCCAACAGGAGGACAGGCAGCCATCATGAGATCTAAATCGCACATGCTCCCGCAGAAACAGAATTCACAGGGGCCTCTCGTCATGGTGTCGTGCACAACTCAAGCGTGGATGAATGCTACTCCGTACTCCGTATGTATGGTATTATGGAGAGACGGAGTATTCCTCTGTAGAGGACACGCCTCTGTAGGAAAAGGTTCATGTTAAGAAGGCTGGGGCTTGGTCCTTCACAACAGGGACCCTCAGTTTAAACAACGGCCAGTTCTAGTTGGCTACCGTGGCCCAGACCTCTTAGATCTCTCTTCTTTCGGCAAGCCACTAATGCAGAGAGTAATGGGAATAATTAAGTCGAGATGATTTTGGTGAACTGTGCCTCCCTGGTGGGTCGACGATGTATGCTGTTCTTCGGAGCAATTGAACTGGGACTCGACTCCGTACCGAGGATTGACCAGGCCAGATGCCAGCCCCCGTTGACTGTTTGGCTGCGGCCGCCGAGGGGTGAGGTTCGTCGTCCCGCTGCCGGGGCGTGCTGCCGGGGCGTTCGATTGATGGATCATGATGGCCTGACTGGCAATGGATGGATTATGCCATTGATGCATGTTGTCGGTGCTCTTGTGTATGTACTCCGCAGGGAGGCTTGCAATACATTACCACGAGGCCCTGGGCCGCCCTCACACAGAGTTCCCAAGTGGCTGGTAAACCAGCGATTCGCCCGGTCGGGCCCGCTTCATATCTAGATGCGCTAGCGAGATGACCATTTTATTATGGAGTTTTGTGTGGGCATTGCAAATTGAGCCTTTACTCGAGCCATTGTCCAGTCAGAGGCGCCGTTGCCATGCTTGCACCAATCAGAATCGAGGAACACACAACCATCGGTGAGTCGAAAAAAAAAATTGCTTAGTCCGTACACTAATAGGCATCGAGCGAGCATGCATGAACCGCAGTAGCCCTGCCGGCATACGTCCAGAAGACTGGTGGTTGGGGTTTGGCATTTTGGCATTGTGGATCAGGGCAAAACAGACGGAGACGGAAGACGGAGAGGGCAGCTCCAGCTATTCGGCGTTACGCCCGCATCATTCACGGCCGTTCTCTTTTTATCCTTGTTTTGTCTGAGAGAGGAGGGGCTGGTGACAATGGCCGGCTGGTACTCCGTAGATGCGTTATTATTCAACGGCCATTGCGAGCTGGGGGTTCCAATAATAATAATAATGGAGTCTAGTCCTGGCTGAGCAAGATGATATTGTGAACTTGTTTGCGCCGTGGACGGTGAAGATACCCCGGCTGATTGGACCACGCCCAGATGGAAGAGGGGTCGCGAATTCGCAGTATCAACCCTTTTTTGTTATGCAATGATGAGTTGGCATTGCCGCTGCTTTATTAGTGGTGTAATAAATGGCGAAAACGGCAGGCCACTTGAAGCGCCTCTTCCCAGGTCGCGGCACACGTACTCCGTACCTGGCCGCCTTTTCTGGCCTCGGAAGCTGCGAGTTGCGTTTTCGCAGCGCGGGGTAAAAAGGTGAAGAGGACGTCGGCGGCGTTGACTTTATGGTAGTTTTGCCAAACTTTGTCCAGTCACTTATTTGTTGCTCGGCATGCGTGGATCTGACCGTGCGACTGGGCCAGGCTGGCTGGGTAACCTGCGAGGACGTTGATAGCAATCACGTTTCAGAACTTCTCACCTACAAATCCTTCCCTGTACTCCGTAATATGCATCTGCGATTGTATCGTTGCAAATCTTCTGCGTTGCTCCCAGTGTTTGAGGGTCTAACAATGCGATTGCTTGATTGTCCTGTCTCCTGTTTGACTGTCGAGGAACCGACCCGAAAGAGGGTATGTAATACTTGTGCTCCAGTCATGGATGGTTCGATGACGCGATATCTGTCTCGTCTCACAGTCAGTAGGACGCTTGAGAGAACAAGGTCTCGACGCATGCCGTTCCTACATGTCACCAATAATGGATGCTGCCATGAAAGTTGAGAACACATAACACATCCGCCTTAGACCCTCTTTCGACGATCGACCCAGGTCAGCCACGCAACATGACCAGACACTTGCCGAGGACGCGGCTGCGCCGAATCGGAACTGGGGCGCTGCTTCTGATCGCCCCTCCAAGCCCCGGTGCCGTAAGACTGGTAACCAGCCAGATGTTGCCGCTGTTCCTTGTCTTCGTGAAACGTACCCGGGCTGAAGGATTCGTGGTAAAACATCAGGTCCTTCAGTGTCCCGTGTGAGCAGTCACCAAAAGACCAGTTGTCCTATTCAAGCCATGGACATCATCGTAGCCACGTTGTTGGCTTTCGACTGCCTGGCACAGAGTTTTGTTGCGCCGACCAGCCAACGTCGATTCGCTAATCGGTCTTCGATAATTGTGGCTGTGCTACCAATCCCACAGTATCCTATGCCACCATACTAGCTGGTTTTAATTCCCTTCAGATAAGAGAAATCACTCCGTTTCCACCACTCCAGGCTGTACGGAGTATTGCGTCGTCGACATTGGGTTGTGAGTTGGCATCCAAAGAGAGGGGCCGTGAACTGCTCTCGTTGGTTTGCTGGGCGCGTGTGCGGGCAGTGACGATGACTACATCTGGACTTGGCTCGCCCCATCTCGCCCAGATCATGGTGGGAAAAGACGAGCTTTGGAAAGTGATACCTGACAATGGCTATCCGGAGGCAAACATGCCCCCGCATGCGCGAGGTGCGAGTACGCCGTACTCCGCAGACACGTCAACAAGGACAATTGCCCCGGTAATATTATGGAGCGCAAACCGCCCATGGTGGCGACTGCACCAAAGGTGGCCAGTACATGCAGGTTGCAGGAAACTTCTGATGTGCAAAATCGATGTCGAGATGCGGAGGATTAAGCACGGAGCACGGAGCACAAAGCACAGAGTCTGGTGCAAAGTCTAAGAAGAAGAAAGAAGGGGCGAAGCATGTTGTACCCGCATTCACCCATTTGTCGAGATGCCCAAGTTTTGGAAAGCACTGCTGGCTCACCAGTGCAGTATTCGTTCTTGCCCTTTTCGTTCCTCGAGCCCGCGACTCGCGAGTCGTATCCTCCAAGTATGATTGATGTCTTTTTATTGGTTCGTGCCATGCTCGGAACATTCTCCGGCTTGAATTTTGCATCAGTCAGCAAGCGTTATCATCATTGTACGTAGAATGTTGTTGCTTTCTTCTTCTTTTCTTTTTCTTCTGGAATTGGATAAAAACATCCAAGATTAGCCATATTGGCATGAAGAGTCAGTAAGAAAAAGAAACGAGTACATGATGGGTCCTGGTGGCTTTGAATGCCAGCCAGCCTACCCGACGCCGGCGATACAATTCCGAAAGGACTTCCATGTGACGCGCTCCGTCAAGTCAGATATCACCGCACCTGTGGTTCATTATTCGTGGGTAGTGGAACGACAAGTGATATATTATGCTTACGGATGCAGCGCAAACGGTTCGGGCTCTGGTAAGTTGAGTCCACATGGTGGTTCGCCCACACGTCTCTCACGACATAAATGCTGTACAACTTTGTGTATCACATCTGTACGAGCCTCGCTGCATTAACCTTACATAAAACCACATGATTTTTGACGCTCTTCAGCACTCACAACACAGCAAGCTCTGGTATGAACGGTCCACGTGAAATTTTCAAAAAGCGGGTGGAAGCACGATCGCGAGGGCTCGATAGCAACAGAATCGACAAATGACGCACAATCGACAACTCCACGCCCCCGAAAAAGCTCGCTGCGTCGCTGTGAGGCCGTTTGGTGCACATACAGGCATTCGAGGCCAAGCATGCGGCCAAAGATGTAACCAGATGGGAAGGGTCAGCCCCAGTTCATGACACACCACCCGCGTTGGATGGAGCATGATTCTCGTAATATATGTTTTCTGCAGGTATCCTCTACTAATCCACAGATCGTGCGCACATCAATACCACCATGGCGCCGTTGTACCCCTCCTGCTTTTGACAGGCTTGGACACGCAGTCGGGCCCTGCTCGAAGCCCTCTCCGAGAACAGCTGACACATTCTCACTTTAGTCGAGCTGAAATTCAACTTTGATAAAGAAGTGTTGTCCGTTGGTCACATATGGTTCAATTCCGCCCAAGACGCGACTCTTAACAGAGAAGCATCAAGCTGATCCGAAAGTCGCTTCACACGACAAAACTGGAGAAGACCTAGCACGCGAACTTGGTTGGGGAAAACATTGGCCCCGGTTTATGCCAGAATCTTCTGCCAATGGATTTTGAGATTGGCTGGCAGGAAACCGTCTTGGCGACAGCGGTGACGGGCCGAGTTGAAATTCCATTCCGATCTCGCTGCTTCAAGAACTGGTTCTTCACCTGCAACAACTCCAGAAATCTTTGAGACAATAAGCTAGCCAAACAGTGTCACAAGGTGGTATATCCACCACCATGCGCGCATAGACAAGACCAAAAGTGGTTCCAGTGAGTGCACTCTTCTTGCATGATGCGCACTTGAGAGAACTGCGAACGTCTGAGACGGAACATCCCTTTCGATTCGACCGA
The DNA here is from genome assembly GCA_023658475.1 of Epichloe elymi. Taxonomy (NCBI): domain Eukaryota; kingdom Fungi; phylum Ascomycota; class Sordariomycetes; order Hypocreales; family Clavicipitaceae; genus Epichloe; species Epichloe elymi. Next base: position 1,175,853 of record CP098278.1, on the reverse strand, counting down.
CCGTCTTTGTAGAGAAGTTTCGGGAGGAGTCCTCTAGATGGCACGCGGGCAGCCTAGAATCCTGTTTTCACGGCAAAATATTGTTGACAGTCATCAACTTTTTGCTGTGGGATGACATAAACCGGATGGGTTGTCCCAACTCTATCCACTTCTTCGAAAATCTGCTCCTTTGCCGACATGAAGGGAGAAACAAACCAACGGTCTCCATCCAGCAGAGCAGCATCAGCGCGGGCAGACACTAACGCCCACTTGTGCTGCGCAGAACTTAATCCCGACAGTACATAACAAGTGTGGTATGCATCTGAATATCTGAAATCATCGCCAGTTAGCAAGAAATAGAGCTGCAAGGCTTGCTTGAACCTAGGTTCATTGTATTATGGCTTACTTGCTAGGCTTGTCTCGGAGGCCCCCGCGCTTGGACATGTCCTGACAGCAGCAGAAAATGTATCGTATCAGTGCGTTACGGTTGAAAAGACTGTCGTCCACCTGCTCAAGCGGTTTGTCTGCAGGGCGGGCAGGTTGCCCCTCAGGGCCGCGAAAGCTGGCCTCGATAAGTGGCCAGCATCCCCCGACCCAGTGGCTGTAGCAACCGTCGACCAGTTTGTTTGTCCGGCCAGAAAAGCCACCTTCTGGTGCATATTGCCGAGAAGAGAGCCAAGAAAGGAGACGCGGGACATCGAGATATCTGTGAAGGCGTGGGGGTTAGCAAATTCCTGACAAAACTGAACTCACCCCCCTTTTTTTCCCCTCTTCCATGACGGATCAATCACAACCCATGTTTTAATCAAGTCCAACGAGAAACTTACTTGGGAATAGTTCTATGTGGGGAATCGAGAATGGCCAGACAGCTCAGAGCACAAAAGGCATATGCACCATGGGCCTCAAAGCCTGGTGCTGCAGATACGCCACCCTCGTACGTTTGGCCTAGACACGGGGGGATTTCGTCAAATAACGTCTTTGAACTTGCAAAACATGACATGGACAAATCAATTAAGGGATGGGAATTGTGTGACGGAGTATCAAACATACATCTTCCGACCCATTCTGGAAGGCCGCCAAAGAGATCAGTATGTCCGGCACTGCACGCAGGCGAGTCGTGTGCTAGGTTGCGAGGGATATTGAGCAGTGAGATGATGACACTTGCGCAGTACGCTCCTCTTGAACAGCTCCCTGTCAGCACATGGTGCCACGACACCTGTCACGAACAAGGAGGGGGGACCAAGTGAACTCACCTCACATCCTCCTCACCACCAGCGGCCATTTGGAAGCCCCCATCTGGTTGCTTAAGCGAGCAGAGCCATTTCCACATACTCCTCCTATCTATGACCTCGTATGCATCTTCCCCGCCGACCAGAGCCAGCGACAAAACAGCTGCATAAGTGGTGGCAAGATGAGAGGTCTGGCCGAAGCCTCCTGCAAAACCCCCGTCCTTGTTCTGCATGGGACGGACAGTTTCAACGAGTCTCGAGCGATATTCAGCGACATCCTCACCGAGAATGGACAATCCATTGAGACACCAGTAGAAAATCCATGGCCTGCTTGGGTCTGCAGATTTGAAAATGGATGGCAACATGCCCAGCTGCTTCTGCAGGAATTTCACATGGCGATCACGCAGCAGCGGGGGGGTCCCGTGAGTGTTGCAGCGATCGTGGCCGTATCCTGTCAAGAACGGTGCGCACTCCTCCACGGTCTCATCCTGGAGTTGCGAGCTGTCCGTGGCCAAAGCATCTCGAATCGGAGGTTGTGACGCGAGGAGACTGGGTATCACTGGAACCGATGATGTATCCGGCTCAGCGTTGGGCCCGATCGAAGACCCTCTACTTGCCGTGGTCGCCATTTTCCTGCTGTTGTGATGCTTGAATACTACTTTGTGTCGAGCGCGGGCGTGTCGGGGAGAAGCTTTCATAACGGCACCTCCTGTGCTGTGCTGCGGAGAACCGAAGAGGAAGGGGGGGGGAGAGAAGGAAAAAGTCCCCGGCGTCCAGCAAGCCCACTTGGACTAAATAACTTTCCGTAACATGTGTTTGTGTATCCTGTTAGCCTTCATTCAGCTCTTCATTTATGGCGCAGCCGCTTTGTATCACGTCAATGTCAGAGGGTTAGAGCTCGCGGATGAACAATGTCAAAATAAGCGCTGACCCCAAGCATTGTTGTTGTCGTATTGTCGTCGGGAATTGGTCGGGTATCAATTTTACCAAGGAAGGGGACCGCCTCAAAGACTCAAAAAGAGTGTCGGTCAAAAAGTATGACGACCCGAAAAAAATCAGTGAACAACTATTGTAATGTGAAATTCGGGTTTGCCCCATACGCTCATGCAACTGTTTATCACGGTACATATATATTATTCGTGTCTAGTTGCGCTTTACAATCCTCCGCCCCGTCTTCAACCAAGTGTTAGGCAGGTGTGTGCATTGAAAATTATTGGCCGCAAGGGTTTGGTGGTGCCTTGTCACATGAGCGAGACGGCGGGATGCCTCACTCACTCACTCATCGTGCATGCTCATAAACGCAGCTGAAATAAATATGAGCGCGTTTCATCATGAGCTTTCATTTCGGCTTTCACGAACAGTGTGCTCTGAGCATTCGCAAACTGCCGACCAATCGCGGTCGATGGATTCCAACCCCGCTGCATGATTGGCATATCGAGTGAAGTGGTCGCGATTCCGTAGATTTCACCTTCACCACGTTCCTTCCTTCGCACTTCAAGAACTTTTCGACCGAGTAGAGTCTTGCCAACGCACCATGTGGATGCTCTCAAAAGAACAGGCTAGCGAAAGTGCAAAGGCAGACCAAAATGTCGTTCATCACTAGTCCTTGTCCTGACTCCTTGACCTTGACCCAACCAAGCAGATAGATGCTGGGCACATTGACGGCGACGACGAACTTCATCACTGTAGGGTACGAGTGGACCAGGTACCCTAGAGAAGCCGTGCAATGTCTGCAACGACGCAAATCAGCAGGAAGAAAGGAAGCTTGCTCAAAGAGAAATAGACAAGACTATGATCCATTTTCAGAGTTCCGACAGTGGAATAAGAAGCGAGGGGAACTGTTTGCAAAGTCTTGCACCGATCAATTACAGCACCGCGAGCCATTGGCATGGGTCGAGATGAAGACAAACCTCACTCCACGGTTGGCTCCTGATCCGAGGTTTTTTTCGTAGGAATTGTAAATCATTCAAATGATGATAAAGGCGATGATGAGAACAGGCATTGTTCCTCACTCAATTCAGACACAACATGTTGACAAGTCACACTGGGCAATCCAAAAGCGCAAACACACAGTTGAGTGTATCATTAACCCCTTCTCTCCTTGCGATGCCGCGCCGTCCATTTTTTGCTGCAAGACCGCGCGGCACGGAGCGTTGTTATATTATGCGCGGCAATTGCGTCTTTTCTTCTTCTTTGGCCACGTTTCCCACGCGATATTATGTAGCTTCTTGACAGGGGGGTGTCTCGGACTATTGGTCACGTTCACTCTTTGCCTCAAAAGTTTGTTTATTTGACTCGCTGTTCTCCCTCCAACAGACAGGGTGGCTGGCAGGCTGGTTGAGCTTTGTTACGGACTTGATCGGCCGGGCCAGTCGATGGATGTTTGATTCCAACCTCGGCCTTTTTGTTTTCGCGTAAAGTAGGCAGTAGATTGTTTGGACCGCATGCAAGGCGTTGACAAGAAATCAAATATGTTGTAGGGAATACTTTTGGATTACCCTTCCACACGTGGCGGTTAAAATGGTGATGCGAGCGAAACGGACAACAGGCCGCGATTGTGCGAAGGAGAGCCAAAGGAGGTATATTTTCCGAGTAGATCGTGCCGAGGCCTGGCGTGCCAGCGAATATGGCATGCCGAGGAAAAATTACATGAGAGACGCTGGCCAGTTTGTGCACACCAAGATGGGCCACCCTTTTTTGGGTGCCGAGGGGCCTCGGGAGATGTTGGAGGCTGGGCACGGCGTATCAAATCTGCTAACACAGGCAATACATCCGTCTATTACGGAGTATGTAGGCGCGGAAACCGCCAGAGAAGAAGTACTTTCAATTCCTCCGCCTGTGTGGCTTGCGAAAATGACCCAGCTGAATGCAGGGGCTATCAATGGTGGCCGGATCTGGTGGCGGATCTGGTGACGGATCTTGTGCCAAGGCTCATCATGTCAACCCATCTTATCAGAAAGTTGGCTGGTATACCGCGGTCCGTCCTCATCTTCGTTCTCCCGTCCACATATCATGTAGGATATTCCTGCAAAAGTAACGGGCGAAGACGTGCATCAGCAGCCGCCGAAAAGGGGCGCTAGCGAATGACAAAGACCCGAGGCATTTTCAAAAAGCCCACGAGGCTCCATTGTGTTCCATCAAGCGCCCGACGCCTTCGTCGCACAAGTCGTGTGGAAACAAGCATCTCGTTTTGATAGGCCTTGAGAAGTGAGTGTCGTGCTCCGTACATACATGTACTGCCAACATCCCCGCTGAGCGGGTATGTAAGTTGGGCGCCCAGTGCACAGTGCGCATTGCGTGTTGGTGGAGGAAGATCTCAACTGACACCGCAGATCAGTCCAGGTCTGGGTTCACCTCGTTTTCTTGTAGCAAATTTTACGGACTACCAGGGAAGCGAAGCGTATCGCGTGCCTAATCGAGTCAAAAGGTGGCGGTTGAGCCTGGTTGAAGTGGTGGTTTACGGATTACTCGTGGGGTACGGAGTACTCCGCAAAAAAGTGAAGTGCGGAAAGCGTGGTGGCTTCTGGTGGCGCCATAATAGAGCCATGATCTTGCTGAATCGGGTCACTTTTTATTGTTCATACTTTTGCAACAGCATTTCTGCTTTTCCTCCTTCTTCGGCCGTCTTTGTTCTCCCCTCTGATGGCTACCAACACAAGCCATTGTGCATCGACATCATCCCAGGCTCGTTCGTTGTTGGAGGCAAAAGGAGACAGGGATCGTTGGGAAAGCGAACTGTTCGTGCCAGTTTTGGATGGTATGGCCTGCAACATTTCCCTTGTAAGTTGTAGTATTGTCTGTCTTGGCAAAGCAGGCCATGACGACCAGGGAGGATATGCACATAGAGCCATGCGCTGCGTTGTTCCAGTTTGTCCGTGACCTTGCTGCCACGCTAGAACTGCTCGACTCCTGGTTCGCCCGAAGCACTTCGCCACAAGCGACAGCTGGCGTTGACGATGAACTTGTGTGTGTGGGTTGAGGTGAGCGCGCTGGATGCTGTGTGGACGGAATCTTGATTCTGATTGCAATGGGTTGCGTTCAGCTGCAGTCTGGTGCCTGCCCGCCAGCCTATGTACCAGCCTATGTACCAGCTTGAGCCCATCAACAAGGTGACGTGACGCACACCTATTTTCCATGATTGACATTGCCATGTGCTCCGTAGATACCACCACCTCAAATCCTCGGAACTCCACCAATTGGCCATCCACCAGGCGCCGCGCCGCGACATGATATTTTCCCAGACATTCACAGTCGTTCTTGACCAAGTGGACCTTGTCTTTGGGCTGTCTTGGCTCGAATGAGAGCAACACTAATCCGTACGGAGTACGGTAAAGTATTACGGATTACCTAGGTAGGTAGGTATGCGAAATACGGATTAAATCATGTCCATGCATGAAGACCCCGCCCGGCCACGGACTGATAGGTCTGATGGAGCGGCTGGGAACTCGAACACCCGGCCTATTGTTGTACATACTGGACTTGACTTGGCACACCGGGTGACTGGTTGACTGGGTTGACTGGGTTGACTAGTACAAGCACGCCTGGATCGTCCGCCAGACGGATCCACCTGCGTGCAGCTGCACAGGCGCCATCAGCGGCTACGATTGGCTGCAGCATGCGCTCCGGGGCTGGACGACCTCACCGCCTCTTCAACCCCCTCCCCGCCGGGCCTTCCACCTTCCGCTCGACAATCCCGAATACCCCACGAGTCCACGACACGACCACCCATTTGTCTGTCGTATCTGTCGAACGCCCACGTAGCTTCGACAGAGCCACCTCCAACGCCTGTCTTAGGGAAGAATTTCTCTCCTACCGCCCTCGTCCCTTGCTTTCCTGTCCCATCTATCTTTCTTACCCCGTACACATCCTACATCAGGGACTTCACGAAAGAGCGGTGTCACCCGCTCGTCTTTACAATACCGTCAACTTCGCAATCAATCTTTGCTTTTACTCTTCCGCCAGCATGACCCTCGACTTCAATGCCAACTGCGGGGGTGATGCCTTGCTCCATCTGTCATTCGACCAGCAACACCGAGATCAAGCCGCGTATGCCTATTCAATTTCGTCGGTCGCTCACTCCAGCCCGTTACCTGCTTCCGGCATCATGACCAACGCTCGACCCTGGACCTTGCCGCTCGACATGGCCTCCAATGTTCCACAGGCCGCGGCCTCAATTAGCTCTCTCGAAGACCATCAAGGCAGCTCACCTCTCTCCCATGCCTCAAGTCCGCATAGCCAGCACTCATCGTTGCAACAATCTCCATTTCCTCCTACCCCCAACCCCCTGACCGACTGGACCTTGCAGCAGCAACAACAGCAGCAGCAACAGCAGCAGCAGCAACAACAACAACAACAAGCTGCGGCAGCGCACCAACATATGGCAGCTCCAGACATGGCTCATTTTATCCAGGATTCAGCCCTCGCAAGCTTCAATACATTTCCTCAAAGTTTTCAAACCAACCCTCTTGATTACCTCCCTCCTACCAGTCAAGCGGCCCTTCAGGCCAACCTCTTGGACTCGCCATTTCACACCATGGCCTCTATGGAGGAGACGGCTCATGCCATGCATTGGGGAAGCAGCGGCATGGACAATTGGCACGATTTTCAGAGCACGCTGCAAATGGATGGCTTAACTCGATTGGATAGTGTTGGAAGCAATTCTCCAAATGGAACGTATCTGGAAGTCCTATCCCTTCCCTCCTCATCCGGAGAAGGCTGGTCTATGGTTGACTGGGGCCATCATGGTTTAGATAACTTTCAACAAGCACAAGGTGCTGCCATCTTCAATCCCAGTCAGACCCTACATCTTCGTACCAACTCTGATTCCTCGGAAGGGGCAAACTCTATGGAGTTTGGCTTCGAGGAAATCCATTTCCCTTACTCTCCATACTCGCCCGGGTCAGACGGTCATACGGATCACAGCAATAATCACAATCACCACCGCAATTGCTTCACCGGTGATGGCCACAGCCACAATCATGAAACCGTCAGCCCCACAACGTCCGCCCCAATGCCCATCAAGGCAGAGCCTTCATCAGTTCGTCACAGTCCTGGTAGCGGCGCTGGATCCGTGTCTCCCACTGCTACTGCAAACCCTCGCAGGAATTCAGGACCTCGCAAGAGTCCTATTGCCAAGAGTACCACAAAGACAGTTATCCGCCGGACCTCCAACGGCAAGAAGGACGGTACTGTTGAGAAGAAGGTCGGTCGCAGAAAGGGTCCTCTCCTACCTGAGCAACGAAAACAGGCAAGCGAAATCAGAAAATTAAGAGCCTGTCTGCGCTGCAAATTTTTGAAGAAGACATGTGATAAGGGAGAGCCTTGTGCCGGATGTCAGCCTTCGCATGCTCGTCTCTGGCAGGTTCCTTGCACTCGCATTGACATCAAGGATATCGGTTACTTTATGAAGGATTGGAAGGCTGATTATGAGAAACACGCCGACCTCGGCATGTCCGTGTACAATGTCAAAGGCTTCTCATCAAAAGAGACATTGATGTGGATAACCCACGGCTACGGATTCGCACTTCCCGTTATGGTTCGTGAAGTTTTCGTCGCGGATGAAGGGTGCTTTTCTGTTGAATGGGTTGAGTCCGGAACTCCTAACCAGGACCCCATTGACTTTGAGACAAAGACAGAGAAGCTCGATGTTGGTGCCGAAGGTATCCGTCTCGACGCCCTCCAGGAGTATCTCGACAAGCACGTGGATGGACCATTCGAAGATTTCATCGATGATCACTTCGAAGGCACTCCCTTCATCACTGAGATCCTCAAAACTGCCCATCGCTACTACATCAAGGACAGAATGCCAGTTATCAAGAAGGCACTTAAACTTGTGCTTGCCTACAACCTGACGATGCACATCACCATGGTTGAGAACCAAGGTTCTGAAGTGAATCTCGATGGTCAAATTGATGACGAGGATTCCAAGTACTATGGGCGCACTGTTGCACCTGTCATGATCAACTTCCAGATCAAATGCGCGCTGGCCGATATGTGGCGTGAACTTCAAAAGGACATTCTGGAGGAGTTATCGTCCTTGTATTCGGGCGTTTACAGCGGCGAGAAGATGAAGAATTGGCCGACCATCTTCATGCTGGCTTCGATCCTTCTCGCCGTGTGGGAAGAGATGCAGTTTGATTGCCATTACCGTGTTCCCGATTCCGCGGCCGTGAACAAGTTCTGCAACGACATGGAGACAACTCCTGTTGGAGTTATCGTGGGTCTTTTCCATGCCATCTCGCAGAAGCTTCCTGCCTTCACCGATTGGGACACCAGACAGCATGGGCACCTCCTTCACAGCAACGTTTCTGTCTGTGAGGCTTTGACCGAAGTCCGCCAACATGTCATCAAGCATGGTTAGTATACTCCTCCACAACACCTTGCCCGACATTTCCCCCTTTTCCCTGTGTGTCCTATATACCCTCTTCCCTCCTACAAAGATTACAATACGTCTGTACTCCGTATTAGCTTAACTATAGTAACTAGGCCTAAAACGCATGGCTAACAATGTCTTTGCAGAATCGTATTTGCGTACTCGCAAGGAGACCAAGTTTGATCGTTACGACTTCGACTCCCTGTCAAACAAGTTCCTGTCGAAGCTTGTTATTCGCGCAAACTAAGTCTGATGACAATGTTGTCCATGTCTCGATCTACTTTCTATTATTGCTTCTCATTACGAGGCTCATTTTCCTTTGTTTGATTACCCCTTCGACCTACCCACAAACTTCGGGGCACGCCGCTCATGATGAATTCTGTGGCGGCGTATTCGACCCAAGTTTCAACTCGAGCGATAGAATCGTTGAAAACCCTGCGATTCGAGGACACTTTGGCGTGGCCTCTTTCAATTTTTTCTCAATCCTCTTCTCTTCACGGCTGGTCACCGTATCGCGAAACGAAGTTACCTGAGACGCGGTGCAATGTGTCATGACCTTGTAACGAATTGCTCACACGATTATACGACTGTTTATTATTCAATCTCGAACATTCATAAAGCGGACCTCGATTTTTCTCTTTATTTTATTTTATTTTATTTACCTTTCTTTTCTTTTTGCGACTCGGATGATAGTGTCTTATGGAGGCGCGAACGGTGACTGACATGTATTCAATTCCTCTCATGTCATTATCTATGGATGATTGCAAAGCGATCGCGAAAAACGGTGAGCGATATCACAGGGACACCAATACGATACTCGGGTTGAAGACATAGATGAATAACGCATGGGATGGGAGTCTCGAACTGGGACACAAGAGCATCATGTTGAGCGACTTTGGGATGCTTGAATGACGGCACTAGTAAGCCTCGTCAGTTCACATGCATTACACGAAGCTAGTGCACCAGGATATACTCCTGAGCAAAGCGTCATTGAAAACATCCAAGAGATTCAATCATAAAAGAAACCCATCTCACCTGCAATGCAACTAGTGCATGTCGCCGCAATCCCCCAGCAAAGCAAACCAACCATCCACTGGTGAGGCCTCACTGTCAATGTGGACGCCCATTCATTCGCCTGAGAAAAAGGCGTCCTTCTGGGGGGGGGGGACTGCAGCTGGCCATCACGAGACAACGTACGAATGTACGCACAGAAACCAGTCAAAAGGTAAAGAGCACCGTACTTTTCATGCTTTGTGACAAGTTTCAAGTTATTGCCTGACCCAGCGCGGATCGATGACAGTGAATGACTGACTGTTTGCGTCCATGTCTTGATTGGTACGGACGTACGGATTACTAGTGAGCACATGACTCCTTCGCCTCGGACCCACCATGCCAGCCTCAGGTAGCACCCGACAGGATGAGGCAGTGCGGAGGGGTCTCTTACGATGACCGCATTCAGTTCCGTATGTGGAACACTTCATCAAGGTCGGACCCACTGAGAATGCGTTGGACAATGAACACATTTCATGTTGTTGGTACTCCGTACGCGGCTGTCTCACCAAACATATGCGTGCGGAGGAAGTATCGGTGACCCATCAACAAGCACGACTCGAAGCGTGTCTGTGGGTTCTGGAGCCTTCCTCCTGAGGAGCATTAAACCGTTGTTATTGGCTTCGCGCAGCCCGGCGCATTGCATTGGCTGATGAATCATATGTACTCCGTACAAAACAGTCCGCAGTATTACCGTGCTGTGAACTGGCCGCGTCAGGACCACCCATGAAGGCGTAATTATGTAGTCCGTACTTGCCGCTTGTTCGTCACTGCGCCCCGCTCCCACCTGCCCGCCTCTCTCGCCTTTGCCTCCTCGCCTCCCCCGTTTGCCATCCCAAACACCACCCACCACCTGAGTCAGCCACTACTTAAACACACCATTCTTGGCCATTTCCCGCCACATCGTCTTTTCTCCCTTTACACTCTCTCCATCCTTCATTAGACCTACCCGTGGCTGCCGACCTAGATTTCATCACAAGCAAATACAACACAGCGACAGCAATCAGATCGAAGTAACCATGCAAATCTTCGTCAAGACCCTCACCGGCAAGACCATTACTCTCGAGGTCGAGTCGTCTGATACCATTGACAATGTCAAGTCGAAGATTCAGGACAAGGAAGGAATCCCCCCTGACCAGCAGCGTCTAATCTTCGCTGGAAAGCAGCTCGAGGACGGCCGCACTCTTTCTGATTACAACATTCAGAAGGAGTCAACACTTCACCTCGTTCTCCGCCTTCGAGGTGGTATGCAAATCTGTAAGTAATTTTTTGGACTTTATTCTCGGATCGATCGTCGAAGAAAGCCGGGCACACTAACTCTATGCAACAGTTGTCAAGACTTTGACCGGAAAGACCATCACCCTTGAGGTCGAGTCCTCCGACACCATCGACAATGTCAAGTCGAAGATTCAGGATAAGGAGGGTATCCCTCCTGATCAGCAGCGATTGATTTTCGCTGGTAAGCAGCTGGAAGATGGCCGTACCCTCTCCGACTACAATATCCAGAAGGAATCCACCCTTCACCTCGTCCTCCGCCTTCGTGGTGGTATGCAGATCTTTGTCAAGACTTTGACTGGCAAGACTATTACATTGGAAGTTGAATCCTCGGATACGATCGATAATGTAAAGTCTAAGATTCAAGATAAGGAAGGCATTCCCCCTGACCAGCAGCGACTCATCTTTGCTGGTAAGCAGCTCGAGGATGGCCGAACTTTGTCCGACTACAATATTCAGAAGGAGTCTACTCTGCATTTGGTCCTGCGTCTGCGGGGTGGTATGCAAATTTTTGTCAAGACCTTGACTGGAAAGACTATTACCTTGGAAGTCGAATCTTCTGATACCATTGACAATGTCAAATCCAAGATTCAGGACAAGGAGGGCATCCCTCCCGACCAGCAACGACTTATTTTTGCCGGAAAGCAGCTGGAAGACGGCCGCACGCTGAGCGACTACAACATACAGAAGGAAAGCACTCTGCATCTCGTGCTTCGTTTGCGTGGTGGTCAGTAAGTTGCGACAATTTTCATGGATTGCCGCTGATTAGCAGCGGAATTTGGCGTTTTTGGGGTTTAATGTTCACGACATCGGGCACACGTGCTCTTGACGGTTCCTCAGGCAACATGCACTGTTTACTCAGTAGTATGGAATATAGACTCATTGTGCAGTCATACTTATGGACCATGTCGTAGATTTACCATCATGAATGTGGAATGTGGTCATTTCGAATCAAACCTTACGACGTGTATTAATGGCCATGACCCACGTGTCGAGCCCACGCATTTTACGCTGCGCGGCAAGCCCGAGTGGGGTGCATCACGCCGCACCCGGACAGACCTGTCTCGTGTCAAATTCTCGTCCTTCAAGCTCTTCGCAAAGCTCCCGTAGCTACCTCCTTTGTACGGGTTCACGATGAGGGTCGGCCATGAAGTATTCATTGACACTGACCATACATTGGCTCTTCCAACAGTTGCTGCCTCCATGATAGAGGAGGTCCAAGACTTACATCACTATCATTAGCCTCGTCAATAAACACTCGGTTCGTGAACCGACAACTTCCATCGCGCGGGCAACACCCATTGCGAGAAGCCACTCAAAAGGCCATGCCTTACCTTTATCACATCAAATTCGAATTATATCCCGAATCGAATCCGACTGTGCCGGAGTCACAGAAGACCGATCAAAGGAACGTCTGGCTGCCTACCCCGGGAATGAGCATTTTTGAGGACCTGCCTTCGCATCTTCGCTCCCATCCTCCAGTACACCGCTCTGTACCCTTACCCGATCGTTCTGGCGCGTGTTGCTCGAAAAATCTCCTACCACCTCCTACAGAAATTATCGCTGATAGCAAAACTGAAGGCGTGATCGACTGCGGGGCTTCGCGAGCTCTAACAACCGAGTCAAACAAACGAGCCGGAGCTATATCGGAAAGGCAGTGGCTCGACAGGGCAAACGGCTGCCCGCCTCCCTCAACCAGAACTGCTCTACACCCTCAAACTGCCATCAGAGATTGGCGATTTGGCCGCGTGAGCATTGAGACTATCGATCCGACCGCAACAATTCAAAAGGCGAAAATGTCGGGCGAGTCCAGCCGTGCAGGGCCTTCAGCGGCGCCGAGCCTAGGTCCTTCTTTTGGTGGTGCAGGCACCGCTACAAAGGCCGAATTCGTACCTATAGAGAGCAAAAACACGGAAGTTGGATGGGGCATTGTTCACTTCTATCGCGAAGGCGAAGAGACTGCCGACATGGGTGTTGATAACCACGGCGAAGAGCTAGAAATGGCATCACGGGTGGATGAGTGCAAGACATTGTGTATACCTGCTGTGCCGGCGTACATGTCGCCAAGTGACTTCCTTGGATTTGTTGGACATGCATGGGGAGGGGAGCTCAGCCATTGTAGAATGGTAATGACATCGAGAATGAATCGCTACCTGGCCTTGTTGAACTTTCGGGAAAGCAAGGCCGCCAAGAAGTGGAAGCGAGAGTTTGATGGCAAAGTGTTCAACTCTATGGAGGTATGGTGGGCTGGTCTGTTGTTTCCCTCCATGGTTTTCCGCCTCTATTATGCTAACTAAAGCTGTCTGCAGCCACAATTGTGCCATGTTGTGTTCGTGAAGTCGATCACATTTGAGACTCCCGCGCAACTGCATCGGGCTGATCATTCGACCGCACTTCTACCATCGTCGTCGTCAGCTGTATCGAATAGTCTTCGGCCGTTCCCGCCGCCAACGCCGAACTTGATAGAGCTACCGACCTGTCCGGTATGTCTGGAACGAATGGACGAAACGAATGGACTGATGACCGTGCCCTGCTCCCATGTGTTTCATTGCAACTGTCTGCAGAATTGGAAAGGTGCCGGCTGCCCGGTGTGTCGATTCACTAATACCTCAGGATCGGAGGGCTCCACAGGCGATCCCAACAACCCATATTCGCAGCCATTTGGGTCATCCATCTCAAATCTATGCAGCGTGTGTGATTGCACGGACGACGTGTGGATTTGCCTGATATGTGGCTACGTAGGTTGTGGAAGGTACAAAGGCGGACATGCCAAGGACCACTGGAAAGAAACAGCACACAGCTTCGTGTTGGAGCTGGAAACACAGCACGTATGGGACTACGCCGGAGACATGTGGGTGCACCGCCTGATCCGCGACAAAGGGGACGGTAAAGTGGTCGAATTGCCGGGAAGAAGCACTCAGAGCAATCACAACGCCAGCGAAGATGTTGTTCCCAGGGCCAAACTCGACAACATCGGCCTCGAGTATACCCACCTCATCACCAGTCAGCTCGAATCGCAAAGAGCATACTATGAGGAACTGATCAGCAAAGCCGTCGATAAAGCAGCGCGCGCCTCTGAAGCGGCCGAAAGCACCGCCGCGGCATCGTCCACTGCGTTGGAGAAACTGAGCGACCTCGAAGAAAAGCTCAGGGCTCTGACAAAGGAAACCATACCTCATTTAGAAAGGGACCTGGAACGAGAGCGAGATAAGGCATCCAGGAGTGAAGCGCTGGCTCGTAATATGAGCAAGGCGCTCCAAGAGGAAAAGCGCGTAAACGAGGGGTTGATGAAGAGGATCGAGCACTTGGGTGTAGAGAACGAGGCGGCGGAGAAGGGCATGGCGGAAATGAAGACGGAGAATGAGGAATTAAAGGAGATGAATAGGGACTTGAGCATGTTCATCTCGGGCCAGGAGAAGCTGAAGGAGTTGGAGAATGAGGGGCAGATTGAGGAGGGTGAGTTGGAAGGGGGCAGTGCGAGTGTTCCCGAGAAGAAGGGGGGGAGGAGGAGGAGGAAAAGATAGATGATGGGGCAACATTCAGCGTTGTTGAAATGATGGCGCGAGTTTTGAAGTCATCGACTCTTTTGTCATTGCGTGAAACTAGCGAGTCTGATATGAGCATGGCATATTCCCTCTGTGTACGGAGGAGTTATCGGGATCCGCTGTCGTGAATGCTTTCGGCTAGCTACCGTTGTGAAAAGTTTCAGGGGCACCTTGTTATGGTAGCATGCACAGTATGTAGGTAGTCATGTGACGATGGACATCTATGCGTCTTGTGAGATGCGACCAATATTCAACCACATGCAATGCGCGCACCACATTGTCGTCATGCCATCATGTCTTGGCGTTTCTTTGTAGAGGGCGGGCTTCTGCGCGTTCCCGCAGCATTGGTAGAGACGAAGAATGGAGTCTGCGGCTCGGCGACAAGGCTCGGGCCCGCTGGTGACTGCATCATGCATGGCAGAGTCGGGTCGGCTAACTTGACGAGGATTCAAGACGGGATGCTATCAAGGAACAAGTCATTGTTCTTGGTAGTTGTGCTAAGTTGGCCAGCAGATGTCCCAGCCCTGTCGAATTGGAGAGTACAGTCTAACCCCTGAATGATTTTACACTCGCTACAAGCCCCACGCGGGGCAGTCACTATCAGCTATGGGTAGCTATAGTTAGTGAAGCTGTTAGGGATACTATAGGGGTATTCACGCTAGTAGGAGGTACTAAGTGGTCCTAGTAAAATCCATGTAATTCTAGGTGCCTTTTGCCCCACTTAGTGCAATAAAAAAATCTATCATTGGCCTGCTGCCCCTAGTCATGTACCTCGTGTAAAATCATACAGGGGTTAGACTGTACACATTGTACACGCTGGAAGGCGCTGGAGGCTGCGAGTTGATCCAACTGAACAGTGAACAGTGAACAGCATTCAATGGTGTCAATGCCTTGCCTGGCTTATCGTGGCTCGCCTTCTGCCTTTTGGCCCGCCCTGGCGCCCCTCAGCGTCGAGTCCCGTCCATGTCGCCATGGCCTCTTTATACAAACAAGCCTCACCTCTGCCCTCACCTCTGCCTAACCTTGCGTCTCGTGAAGCTCCTGCACACCGCGCCGCCTCTTCCGCTCCCCTTCGCACGAGCACCCGACAGAGTTTCCCTCACCCCCCTCACCCTGCTTCGCGTTGTGCTTCTCGTGCTGTGCTGCAGCAATTGACGAAGGCGCCTGTTTTGCGAGGGCAGACGAAGGCCACCCACATGTCTACGTGAAGCTATTCCTTGCACCACGACCGGTAACCCTCGATAGCTTCAAGCTCCAAGCTCCAAGCTCCAAGCCCCAAGCCATGGCGTCCACCGCGCGCAATGACGGCCAAAGGGCCCAGGCGGAGGCAAAGGAAGACCTAGCAGCAAAGGAGCTATATCCCATGGTCAACTGGAAATATGATCTGTTCCTGCATGTCATGGGGAACCTGGTCGACTTGTTCTTTCGTGAGGTCGTGCCCAGAGGATCATGGAAGGTCCCGCGATCTGGACCTGTGCTGTTTGTCGCGGCACCACACGCAAACCAGGTAAGCATGGACTTTACCCAAGCTTGGCTCTTACATGTACTAACATATCTCGTCTCTCAAGTTTGTCGATGGCCTCATCCTCCAGCGAACGCTAAGGCAAGAAGCTGGCCGTCGTGTGTCACTTCTCATCGCCCAAAAATCCATCCACGGCTTCATCGGTTGGGCCTCACGCCAAGTCAGCTCCGTACCGGTTGGCCGAGCCCAAGACGCCACGAAAGCTGCCCCGGGCACCATCTTTCTCCCCGATCCCGTAAACAATCCAACATTGGTCCGAGGTGTCGGTACCAACTTTGGCACCGAATCTGGCCAGACTAATGGCATGATCTTCTTGCCGCCGGGCAAGGACACTGCGTCGGTGAGCAACGATATTGCCGAGATCATCGGTCCTGAGGAGATCCGCCTCAAGCGACCTTTCAAGGGGAAGCTGGCCATGCTGCAGTTGACCGGTCGCGACGACATAGATGAGAACGGCAAATTTTCCAACACCCACGTCAAGGGCCCGGCTCCCGGATACGAGGGCACCAAGTTCAAGGTGGCGCCGCATATCGATCAGACCAAGGTTTACAAGGCAGTGTTTTCCAGACTCCTCAACGGCGGCTGCGTGGGCATATTCCCAGAGGGTGGCAGTCACGACCGCACGGAGCTTCTCCCTATCAAGGCTGGTGTCGCCATCATGGCCCTGGGCGCTCTCGAACAGGCCCCGGAGTGCGGTCTCAAGATCGTGCCAGTGGGTATGAACTACTTCCACGCTCACAAGTTTCGAAGCCGCGCCGTCGTCGAATTCGGCACCCCATTCGAGATCCCCCCGCAGCTGGTCGAGGCGTACAGCAACAACCGCCGAAGAGAGGCCATCGGAAAGGTCATTGACACAGTCTACGACGCTCTAAGCGCAGTCACAGTGTCGACGCCCAACTACGATACTCTCATGGTGATCCAAGCAGCCCGGCGCTTGTACAATCCGACGGGCAAGAAGTTGCCGCTGCCAGTCGTTGTCGAGCTCAACAGACGGCTTGCGCAGGGCTACGAGCGATACAAGAACGACGAGCGCATCACCTCTCTTGAGGCGTCTGTCAAGAACTACAACTCTCAACTACGATACCTCAACCTCAAGGACCATCAAGTTCAATATGCCAGGATGTCCATTTTCAAAGTCCTCTTCCTCTTCGTCTACCGCTCGATCAAGCTGTCGATCCTGTTCCTATGCACGGTCCCGGGATTACTATTATTCGCACCCGTCTTCGTGGCAACCAAAATCATCAGCATCCAAAAGGCAAAAACGGCACTAGCTGGTTCCACGGTCAAAGTTCGTGGTCGCGATGTCATGGCCACGTGGAAGATTCTGGTAGCCATGGTGCTGGCCCCCACCGTCTACCACATGTACTCCATCATCGTTGTGTTCAAGATCTGGCAAGACAGGCTCTGGGGCCATGTGCCTCTGTGGGTGCCCCTCTGGCTGGCATACATTGCTATCTGGCCAGCCATGATTGGTATCACGATTGCTGCGCTGAGATTCGGCGAGGTGGGCATGGACATCTTCAAGTCGCTGCGGCCACTTGTACTGTGCCTCATTCCCAGCTCCGACTTCAATATCCACACTCTGCGACTTCGACGCGCTGAACTGAGTGCTCAAGTGACGGACCTCATCAACACGCTTGGCCCGGAGATGTTCCCGGACTTTGACAAGACTCGTCTCGTGCCGGATACGCCCAAGCTGGAGGACGGCGGCGCCTTCACGGAGAGATGGCACAAGCGCAAGGACAGCGATCAATCCAGCACGGGTCCAGACATGGACACCCCGTCGATGCTGTCACGACGCAACACGACGCAGTCCAGCCGCGCTCTTCCCCGAAACGACTCCTTCAGCAACATCGGACAAGTAGGCATCTTCTCCACGCGACCGCCGTCTCGATCAAGAAGTCGTTCGCGTCCCAGCAGCGCGGGTGGTGGCTTCGGTTCCGGGGGGTTTCCCGTCAGCGGCTTCACAACTCTTGACTCGGCCGAGGGATTCAATGAGGCGAGCAAAAAGATTCGACAGGCGATGAAGGACAGAAGGAGGCGGTCTGACAAGCTGAATGAGGCGGGCGCGGAGGACGAGGACGAGGACAGCGAGGAAGAGGGCTACGACGAGGCAAGAAAAAAGAATATTTGAACGAGCAAAGATGATGGAGGCCGAACCGAAGGGTTTCTTTTCGCCTTCTGAGGTTTGGGTATCCATCTACATTGATGGCGTATTGCTCACGCGACGATGGTTTTGCACGTTTTGCGAAATCCGGCGTTTGCTTCCATGTACTACTGACTGGGCTGAATGATGACACTGTATCTACAATTCCGGGTCATGCCGTGTCATGGTGAACCTCGAGCACGAGGGCTCGCCTGGTCCTTTGTAAATAATGACGAATGGCAAGGCTTCTCCGGCCTCGGTGTACAACGAGATGATGATGATGATCAGCATTAGCATTTTGGCTGGGCAGGGGGGGTATTGCATCCGCTCCACCTTGGATCAGACAAAGGGCCGCCCCAGCGAATGATACACCGGGCCTCGGAGTTAAGCGGTCTGAGTGTCAGTGTTGTCGTGTGGTCCGTACATTACTTGACATTCTCTTTCGGATCTGATAACGAATGCGCGTGCTTGGCAGGCTTATAAAAATCCCCTGCCTCCCCCGCCTCCCCCAGTTGTCGGAGTCCACCTTTTCCGTTCTTGTTTTTTTTTTTTTGCCCTTGTTCAATCAACCTCGGCCATATGCCCGCGAAGCAGAAAATGGCCGCCTCACTCAGATCCCTCATGTCGTCTGTGCTTGGCGGCGGCGGCGGCGGCAAACGCACGGCGGCGGCGGCTCGCGATGAACTATTCGCCAAGACGGACCCGGCCGCGGACGGCGACGACTGCCTGCGCGACTGCGAGAGCTGCTCGGTTCGGTACCCGAGGGGGTTCAAGATTGATGAGGAGGACGTCTTGTACGGGAAGGTCAAGGGGTGGAGCACGCATGTGGTGGTCGGGACGGGCAAGACGGACTGGGCGAGGGATGTGGCGGATGAGAAGGGGAGCGTGATGGAGGCGATTGGGAAGGCGGACGGACCTACGAATGGGGTGAGTTGTGAGATTCCATGAGACTTCATTGTCATGCCCCATGCATGCACTGACGACGAGGCAACAAAACTAAAAAAAAAAAAAGAGGCTCATGGTCTCGGCATCCAACATGGCCACGCCACGCGGCACACGCGACTACTCGGAGCCCACGACCGTCCTCCTCCTCCCGGCCTTAATCGTGGTGCAAAACGTCGACCCGCGCAACGTCGGCACCTTCATCCGCGAGCTCGTCGACAAATGTCCCACCAGCGAGTCGCCCCTGGTGCCCTCCTCCTCCTCCTCCTCCTCCCTCCTCCCGGCGTCCCTGGCGAGCGCAGCAGACCCGGGCGCCCCCGTCCTGGGGACCAAGGCGTGCCCTCACAGCGCCGTCGTCCTCATGTGCAGCCAGAGGACGCGTGACGCGCGCTGCGGCCAGAGTGCTCCCCTGCTGCGCAAGGAACTGGAACGCCATCTGCGACCGCTGGGCCTCTACCGGGACATGCACGACGAGCGGCCCGGCGGAGTGGCCATCTACTTCATCAGTCACGTCGGCGGACACAAGTACTCTGCCAACGTCATGGTCTACCGCCGGCCCAATGCCTTTGGCCAGGACGACGACGTGTCCGGGAACGCTTGCGCCTCCCCGGATGGCCGCGCGGACTCGGACTCGGACCCGGACCCGGACTTGCCGGATCCGGATGTCGGTGCCGCGCAGTGCATCTGGCTGGCGAGGGTGAGGCCGGAAGACTGCGAGAACCTCGTGCGGTACACTGTTCTCAAGGGCAAGGTGGTCAAGCCCGAGAGGCAACTACGCGGGGGTTTCGACAGAGTGAAGGGGCTGACGAGCTGGTGAAAGGTGAAAGGTGAAAGGTGCGGACGCGGGCGCGGGAGGCGGGTGGGTTTTGTTTTTATGAAACACGGTCGATACTATCTTCTCATATGTCCAAACTTGATGCTCCCCAGGTTTTTGTCAATGGACAAAACTTGCACCATGCATGAATGCATGCATGCATGCATTCACTCACGCATCTTCATTCATCGGCTTCAGTTCATGGTGAGCGGTGAAACATGGGGACGCGACAACGCCCAAGATGAACCCCCCCAATTCGCGGGGTGGTGGCATCACGTTTTGCATCGAGGGCAAAAACATCGAATGACACGACAATTCATCTCCATCCATACAGCCATGCAGAGAGCAAGGCTGAGTCATTATCAGAAGCTGGTGAGACACATCTTGTGTCGCTGGGCAGAGACCAGACGGGACAGAGTAGAGACGACGTGCGTACCATGGAGTTCCGGGTCCCGCAATCAAGATGGAAAATATGGAAATAGAAAATAAAAAATTTCTCGTCGTGTGTTGATGTGCAGCACACTAAATCACCCGATTGTGCCATGCAACAACGACCGAACCTGAAGCATCTTTGTTTGGCCTCATCTCGTGTGGATCCAGAATCGCTTGGTCGTCATGCAAATGCAGAGACGTCGAGTTTCAAACGTCGACGTTTTGGCGCGTCGGGGAGAGCCAACAGGAACAATGGGCGACAACGTGGAGAAGAAGGAAGAATCTTGCACACCCGTCTGGAAAATCTTCCAGCGCCCTTTCCGACAACAAGTACAGATCATCTATTCCATGACTAGATTCTTGTATAATGTGAAAAAAAAGAGTAGGATATTATACGCCATCCCTACTATAGTAAAGGGACCATGTCACCAGAGGAAAAAAAATATCATCAGCGCAAGCTCTGCATCAGGCTGACCCTGAGATACGACGGGGCCATTGTCTGCGTTTCCCGTTGTTTTCGACTTGTTGGGAAAACAACGGGAAAACAAGCGACCCTGGTTGATGATCAATCAATCACGGCCATCATCACCTTCACCTTCACGACGAGCGGCTCGCGCGCACCAGTCAGTCAGCTGTCTGACGTGCTCGAAAAACTATTTATGCGCCGGCAATGGCTTCCAAACCGGCCCGGACATCTTGAATGCCATTGTTCGGCTCGTTTCGACGTCCACGGCCAACGGCGACGGGCTCGAAACTGAGCTGCTGGGCTGGCCGTCAGTCGTGAGGCGTCCGCGGCATGTCATGTCATGGGGAAAAAGATAACCTGAATCGAAGTTTGGGGATCCGGCAAATCGACCAAAGAAAAAAAAAAAAAGAAGAAGAGACAAAGAGAGAAAGCGTGAGCGACTTCCGCACAAGTTGGACCGGACTTGAGACGGGACTAAGCAGGCAACTTGACTTTTGTCTACTCCGGGCACGAATCACGAATCATTT
This sequence comes from Epichloe elymi, assembly GCA_023658475.1. Taxonomy (NCBI): domain Eukaryota; kingdom Fungi; phylum Ascomycota; class Sordariomycetes; order Hypocreales; family Clavicipitaceae; genus Epichloe; species Epichloe elymi. The sequence continues at coordinate 1,154,554 of CP098278.1, read as the reverse complement.
GCCGTCATGCACCGTCACCGTCTCCACTGTTAACAACCTACGGAAAACCCCATCCAGGTCATGAATGACGTGGTTTAGTCTTGTTTCTATCCCTTCTGGAAGGGAAAGAAGCGAAACTACCATGGTCGGCGCCACGAGTCGCTGGGCCAAGCAAACAGAAACGAAAAAAAAAAAAACTCTATAAGACCATGTGTGGCCGCCGTCAATGAAAAAAAAAAAACATCTCTCAAGCACTTCATTCCTCGTCCATCAATCAAGACATCAAGAGTCGGCTGGGTCTGTGACTGAGTCGTCTACTTCTGTTCTCCTTTTACTTTGTGTACTTGTGGCCAGGAGAGCTGTGCTCCCTCCCTCACCAAGCTCAATACCTTATTTTTTCAATTTTTCCTTTGTCATCGTCGTGCTGGCCACAGACTCATTTACCGGAGAAGAGAGACTTATTAATCACATACCTCATCCCCATCTCCCGCATCATGAAGGTCTCCGAGCTCTTCACCTATGCCGTGGTCATCTCGACGCAGCTCGCCACCGCTCTGCCTGCTACTTCTGTCGATGAGGGACAGGATGACCAGCGTAAGTTTTTGCCTCTTCTGACCCATACCGATGACAAGACGGGAAGACGAGAATGCTCTACTGACAAACCAACTAGCTACCTCTGGCGTCGCTGAATTCGCCGGAGCCCTTGAAGCCAGCGGTTCCAACAATGGCAATAGCTCCAGCACTCCGGCCAACGGAGTCGGCAACGTGAACGACGGCGCCCAGAATGCACCACCCTCTACTGCGGGCGTCCAACCCGGCAACAAGGATGCCGGCAGTCATGTCCAGACCAGCAACGACGGCGAGGACAATGGCGCCAGCGACGACGCCCTCAGCAGAAGAGGAAAAGGAGGAAAAGCACAGGCAGCCAAGAAACGTGGCAAACGCCGAGGCAGGAAGCGCGGCAAGAGAAGGGTCAGGAAGGGCACCAGGACAAGGGCCAGGAAGGGCGGAAAGAGAGGCAAGAAGCGCACCAGGACAAGGGCCAGGAAGGGCGGAAAGAGAGGGAGGGCCAGGGCCAACGCCAAGAACAACAACAACAAGAACAACAGAAAGACGCAGAGCAACCGCAACCACCGTCGCACCGATCTGGACCGGGTAGACGAGCAGGTCGGCGCCGTGCCCGATCGTTTCATCAAGCGCCAGGAACAGCTCGACTCCTTCCAGCCCTTCAGCGGCGTTGAAGACTTCCTCCAGGAGCGTGGCGCGGACTTTGTTTTCGTGAAGCGGGATGACACTGCCGATGATGCTGCCATCTTTGCTCGCCAGGAGGGCGAAGACTCCGGAGTCTTTGCCGCGGCCGCGGACGACGAAGAAGCTGCCGTCTTCAGCCGCGACGAGGGAAGCGTCGAGGCCGAGGCCGAGGCTGCCGAGGCTACCGGCGATGTATCATCCGCCTTTGCGGATGGAAACGAGCAGCAGGAAGAGCCCGCTGCGGCCGAGGCCAGTGCCGCCACCAACGACGTCGCTGCTGCTCAGGAGGTCAGCGCACTCGCCGAAGAGGACGGCGACGGTCTGGACGACTAATTCTTGCCATGGCTGAGTGTGCTTTGCTTGTTTTGTCGTCGTTTGCCCCCTTGAGCTTGTCTAGATATCCACTACAGAGTTGGACATTTGCTGAACTAGTGCTTTGAAAAACCTTGTGTTACATTACATATACTTATTCATGAGCGACATGGCAAGACATGGTAAACATGTGCACGTAAATTGCCCAGTGTTTGCTTCCCTAGTCTCTAGTCTCGAACAAGGAAACATAGTCCAAACGAAGAAAGATGATATTTTCTCCCACGAGCTCGCAGTTCTATATACCCTTGCACAAGCCCTTCATCCCATTCCCAACATCGCCTGTCATGAAGCCCATCCATCCCATCGTCTGTCATGAAATGCCCATACATGCATGCCCGCAATGCGAAAAGCCAAAAAAACACCAAGCCAGTTCGTCCCCATGCAACGTTTCCCCAGAAAAAAAAAAAAAAAAGGCTCACGCCGCTTTTCCAAAATGCTATGCATGAACAGCCTCGCCAGATGGACCCCGATCCTAATAATATACATGTTCGTGTCTCCCGCGCAGTCAGAATTCGCTACGGGGGCCAAAAAAAAAAAAAGTTCCCTCTCCGCCGCCAGCCTAGTCGACTATCGACTGCGTGCCGCCGCTGCTGCTGCTCTCGCTGGACGTGACGCTCAGATCTCTCCTGACGAAATGGACGACTTTGTAGATGCCGAATGAGACGGCGAAGAGGACGACGAAGAGGACGATGATGATGATGGCGATGACGTGGTTTCGTTGCACCATTGTGGCGGGATTGGCAGCGGACAGTTTCGTGTTATTGAACGGATGATTCTATGTTTGAAAAAATGACCGTGTATTGTATTGGGGGGTTGACCGCAACGACGTCTTGGTGTGCAGTTGAAGCTATTCGCAGGTCGGGCCGGACGCGAGGGGGTTATCCCCGGTGGCACTGAAGCGCGGGAGATGTTGGAGCCAGGTTCTGGAAGCCAAGCCAAATTGGATATTCCTCTGCGAGAAAAGAAGAGACGAAGGACGGATAATTCGGACTGACTGGAATGGAGAGAGCAGAGCAGAGAAGAATGCGAGGCGCTGGAGTTGCTGATATAGTTGGTTGCCCCCGCCACCGGCTTTACGCACGACCAAAGTCGATGAATGGGAGAAAAAAAAAAAAAAATTGGCATGGCTGGAGGAGGGAGGTCCCTGGCAGCCTGGCTCGGGTGGGAAATACAGGGGGATGCAGGGGCTCGGCCGCTTCTGTGGGGCCTGGTGAGACCTGATCGGCCCCCCGACCCAACCCCCTCTGCCCCGAGTGCCCGATGCATTGTCGCGACACCCTTTTCTCACAGTAAAGCACAATGCATCACTTTGAAATTCTTTGAACAAGAAGCCATTTTTTTCAAAAGCTCATGTAAACTCTCCAGTCTCCGCCCCAGTGTGAACGGCCCTCCGGCGCCAGGCATTCTCGTGCAATCCCTAAGCCATCAGATAGGGGCAAAACACGACCCTTTCCATGAGCCCCCGATCGACGAACACACCGTCTCGGTAACTTGAAGAAGAAGAAGAAAGAAAGAAAAAAATCGATTAAGATGGAACAAATTTACTACTTAACCGCCCTCGTCTTTCCTCGAATTCCTCAGACCGATTTGGCGTCGTCTCTGATGATTTTCACATGTCTCTCATAAAATTGCAGCATCTGGTTTTCATCACAGCCGTCAGCCAACAATACTTGCGACTCCCATTTTACTGTTACCTGACCCAATAAAAGGCCGGATGCGTGTGTGTGTGTGTGTGTGAGAGAGAGAGAGAGAGAGAGAGAGAGAGAGAGAGAGAGCCTACCTTTTGTGGACATTTCTTGTAAATGCATGCAGTGTCATGCTTGGTCTTCATGCCGTTTTTCCAAATAAGAAAGACGACCAGCCGGCCGCTGCTTTCCTCCTCACAAGCGTCAATGGTGGCAATCTCTTCCTCCCAAGACCCAGCCGGAGGTGCCCACTGCTTTGGTGCCGATGCGGGAGGCGTCGAGTCCGCTGGATGCGTGCCGTTCCTTCGTGAACGTTTTGTTGCATTGCCGCCCGCATTGGATGCGCCTCTCCCTCTCTTCTTACCTCTTGCCGCCTTTTCAGTCTGTTCAAAGATCTTTTCTCTTCCGCCAATGGATTCGAAATACTCATCCAGGATTATGTGCGCCGTTTCCCTGATTTTTGACACCCACAGTCAGTGTGATTCTTTCATCGCTCACCTCCTCAGACAGACTGTACATCATGCACTCACTCCAGATTTTCCTCTGGTTCCCAGGTGAGATCCTTCTTGGATTCATATCCTTCCCATTTGACCTGGAATTTCAGTGTTCCCTGCATGATCCTGTCAGCTCGATGATGCTCACGCCGACCTATCGCTCCTGGTGGCACACTCACATCCTCATCAATCATGTGGTTCTTGATCGACTCGACGATGAACCTGGATCAATGTCAGTCATTGGGCTCCTGCAATGAGCCAGCGCGGCCGTTACATACTCGTCCTCTTCCATGTCTTCGTCTTCACTGCCATTGCTTCCGGCAACGTCTGGCGTGGCGGCGGCGGCGGCGGCGGCGGCTACAGGTTCGTCTTGAATCACAGCATCGTCGGCGGCGGCTACAGGTTCGTCTTGAATCGCAGCATCGTCGGCAGCAGAGCGTGAACTGCGGGAGGAGCGAGCTGCAGACGGCTGCATCTCCCGGTCGGAGTTCTCTTCATCGCTCAGAGCTAGGGGACTGTCAGATGGCGCGCTGCCGGCGTTGTTGCCGTGGTTTTCGCAACGTGAAGACTGGCGCTACTGGACTGGAGCTGAAGTTGCGGTCGCATTGAATGTCCGACGTACCTGGAGGCATTTCGGCGGAGTCTGATGGAGCTTGGAAGAGAGAGCCAAGCGAATGCAGAGGGTTGAAGTTGCGAAGGCGTTGCCAAGAAACGTGTTTCATGGAGCTGTTTGTTCGTGAAGGTTCGGTCAGCGCGCGCGCGACCAGTGGGAGGTGCGTCAACAACAAGGCGTCAAAACATGGCCGCGCTGGCGCAGCCACATGTGGCTGGAGCTGCAGAGGGCAAAGCGGCTGAGTTCCTAAAATGTGGCGTTCAATCTCGATCGGCAGTACTGCCGTCTCTCTGCGGTTATCGCCATCTAGTTGTATACATCGCACGAGGCGGCTTCTACCTACAGCTCTTTCATGGACTCTGTGGAGCGGTCATTCGACTTCAGCTTGTTGCAGGTTGCCCTCGTGCGAAACGATGCTGCCTACGCTGGCACGGCGCCCACGATCCAGACAGTTGAGGCGGGACTTATCAAGGACCGTACTTGTTTTGTTTCTGCACGAACAACAGCTTTGTTGAGGGCTGGGGCGGTTATCTGGGCGGATGGAACGGGGAATTTGACGGGTGGGTGCGGGTTGATGAGGATATCTACTCTGGTATGCCGTTCGCGCCGCCGTCGACCATCGGCGACGATGGAGTCAACGACGACGACCTTGACCACCTGTGTGGGCTTTCAACACACTTGGCCATGCGCAACGTACAATGTATCCAAGCGTGTAGCGTATTATTACATGCCTCACCTCGGTGGGATGCGCCAAGTCAACCCGTTGGCTTTGTAATTGGTGCGTATGGCCCGCTGCCCAGCCGCATGAGGTTATCATGATACGAAAATCTTTTATCTTTGCTCGCAGATCTCGCCGCCGCTTCGGCGACGATGACCGACGGGGATACGGCGAGGTAGCTCCAGCCACATGCAGTGCGGGTAGGATGGAGGTTTCGGTCACGCATACGGACTGCTCCGCATGCATCGTTCTGTCTGCGAAAGCCACAGCGCTTATTACGGATTTGTTGCACCCACAAGGGCATAATTAATCCCGGTCGCACGATAGTCTCGCTACTTAACTAGCTAAGATAGGAGTCCACCCCTAGCTAGTTATTTTCTAAGACCTCTATAACTTTATAGTATATTTTAGCACTATATAAGTACCCTACTAATAGTAGAGGTACTTAGGTATTTAGACTATAGTCTACACCCTCTTATAGGGTTAGATAACTTAATAAAGGTAATTATATTAAACCCTAGCTTTATAGTCTAATATAGTAGTAATTATATAGTATTTATAATAATTATACCTTTTTCTAAATTAGTACTCTTCTCTTTAAATTAACTAATTATTTAATCTTTAAATAATTAGTATAAATATAGTAAAAGAAAGGCCTAATTTATTAATATTATAATTAGGTAACCCTAGTATACTAGGATTAATACTACTATCTATTAGTTTAATAATAATAATACTATAGGTATCCTTATAATATCTAAGGAGTCTTCTAAGAGTAATAAGCTAGTTATTAAGCTACTAGAGCCTTATTACTAGGACCTATAGTATAAGATAGTTAAGGTAAGAGCTATTAAAGATAGAATCTAGGTCTTTATTAATCCTAATTTAATTATATAGCTAGATTACCCTCCTAAGCCTCTAATCCTTATAGGAAATAAACTTTAGTAAAGAGAAGGGTAGTAGAGGCTATATAGAATTAATTATCTATATTAGATACTATAGGAGTTTAAATATACTTATAGAGTAGTAGAGCTATAATTAGTAGTGTATAGTAACCCTAGGAAAGCTCTTCTAAAGGTTATAATATAGCTAGAGAGAGTTATTTTTAGTACCCTTAATAACCTAATAATACTAAAGATAGCGCTTAGTTTATAGTCCTTAGTGGTTATTATTAGGTATTTAATAGCTAATTCTAGAGCCTTATAAAGGCCCTATAAGAGTATTATACTTAGTTTATAATAATACTTAGTTCTAAGTATAAGTAAATAACCTTAAGGTATATATCTTTTTATAATAAGATTAAAGAGCTTATAAGGAATATAATACCTTTAAATAGGACTATTAAGTATTATACTAAAGTTAATTTTAATAAGACTATTAAATAAAACCTTATAAAGGTTAATATTAATAAGTAGCTTATAGATACTTTAATTAGCTATAAGAGATACTTTTAAGTAAACTACCCTATTACTAAAGGTAACTTACCTATAGAGATAATTAATAATACTATTAGGGTATAATTCCCTACTATCTTAGCTTAAATTAGCTTATTAATTTATATAGTAGAGAGTAAGGGAAAGGTCCTAGATTTCTATAGTATTATAAGTAGGATTAGGTACCTAATTAAAGCCTAAGAGAGATCTTAGATAAAGGCTAATAATACCTTTAGAGCTAAGCTAACTCTTAATAGAGAAGTAAAGGATAAAGTAAAGAAGTTAGTAAAGAAAGACTATATATACTATAAGAAGTATAAAGTAAAGAAGTTAAGAGACTTATAGAAGGTCTATAGGGCACTTTACCTAATAAAGGACTAGAAAGTTAATAAAAAGCTATTAAAGAAAGTAAAAGAAGTAATAAATTATTAGCCTAATAATATAAAGAAGGTATATAATATATAGTTAAAGGATAATAGTATAAAGGAACCTAAGGATAATAGTATAAAGGAGCCTAAAGAAGTTAATATAGTGTTTTTAGCTATAGAAGAGTTAGAGTCTTTAGAGGCTTTCCTTACCTAGGGTAAATTATAAGTTATACTTAATAATAGCACTTTAATCCATATCTTTAATAATAAACGCTAGTTTATAGACCTTAATTATAGTTAATAACCTGGAATTTAAGCTAGTTATAGTGTTACTAAGGCTTATAGCATTAGCATAGCTTAGATTATCTTAATAGATAGCTAGACCCTTACCTTATTAAAGGCCTAGTACTAACTATTATTCTTTATAAACCTTATATCTCTTTAGCTACTTATAAAGAAGGGAATAAGGTAGGATAACCTTACTAGAAGGGTTATAGACCTAGTAAGAGGTAATTAGGAGATATTTTAAACTTAGATTATTAGTATATAGCTATATATAGAGGGCTTAAGCCTATTAGATATTTTTGCTATTAAGGGAGATTTAAGAGACCTAAAGGCCGTGATAATAACGCCTACGAACCTATAGTATACTAGATTAGCGTATCTAGGTAAGGATATAATAGATTAAGTGCTTAAAAAGCTTTAAATCCCTTTAAAGGGAAGGAGCGTAGGGAAATATAAGGTCTATTAGATAGCTAAGGCGTAGAGGCAGATATCACAAGCGTCACAGGCAGGGTTATTACCTTTAGGGCCACTTTAGGTGGTTTCTTTTAACCTCTTTACTTAATTATTAGGGTATAATAAGGACTAATATATTACTCTTTTTACCTATAGAGCTATAGGATTACACTATATCTTTATAATCCTATTAAAAATAGATATCACGCTTTACTTTAATTAGTTAGAAGCTATATATATAAGGGTATATAGCATCTACATCGCGGTTATAATAACTAATAGTAAGACTGCCTTCTAGACTAAAAAGCAGGAAGAAGAGGTTATAAATAGAGGTATTATTATTAGAAAATCTAGCCTAGCTTACCTACATTAAAATAGACACGCTAAATAGTCTAGGGGGGTAATAATAAGGGTTATAATAACTCTTATAACTTAATTAGGCTTCCTAGAAGATCTCTAGCCTATAGCTACTAAAGTAGCTATTTATATCCTAAACTACACGCCTTAAAAGCTGCTTAACTAGCAATTACCTTAATAAGCGTTAAATAGGGAGTTAAGAGAAAATAAGCTTTAATAGAGTTACTTACCGGAGAATCTAGAAGCCTCTATAACTTATCTACAAGCCTTTAGTTATAAAGTATTTATAATAACATAAAGTAGGCTTTATAAGGTAGGTCTAAAGCTTGCCTAGAGAGCTTATATTAGATACCTAGCTAGATACGTTTCCTCCATATAATACCTAATTTAGGTACTAATAATAAAGAGGAGCTACTAGTTCTTATTAAGTTATATTACCTTTAATAAGTCTATCTTCTATACTTAAGAAAAAGGCCTATTACTATATATAAAAGAGGTTAAAAAACGCTTCCTAGAAGAGCTAGTTAATAATAATAAGGATAAAAGCTCTAATATAGGGCTTCTATAGATAGCGTACCTACTATTACCGTAATAACCACTTAATTAGCCTTAATAGGATAAAACTCTTAATAGTTATAATTAATTAGACTATAAGGAAAAAGAAAAAGAGAATTAAGAAACAAATCTACTAACTCCTCTGAATTTACCTAAACAATTTCTAGGTTTAATAGATTATATACTATTAAGTATTAATAATTTACTTAATACCCCTAATAGTAGTAATAATTATAAAATATTAATAAATACATAAGATTATAATAATCTTAAGGCATTTACTATAGCCTTTAATCTAGGACCTAAAAGTAAAGAAAAGCCTTATATATTAAGGCTTCCCCCTTCTCTAGCTTATTATAATAATTTAGCTAGTTATCTAAAGAAAAAGGAATTCTAAAAAGTATAAGATAAAGAGTATAATAAGATTATTAATAGAAAGGTAGCTATAAAGGTACCTAGAGAAGATATTCCTTTATATATAAAGCCTTTAGGCCTTACTTAGGTCTTTGCTTATAAATTAGATAAGTAAGGCTACCTCCTATAATATAAAGCTTATCTCTATATTCTTAGAAATTATTAACTAAAGAGTTATCTATTAACTTAAGCAGTAACTCTAGCTACTAATACCTTTAGGCTATTTATAGCTATTATATACTACTTTAACCTAGAGGCATATTAGTATAACTTTATTATAGCTTTCCTAAATTTAGACCTTAATAAAGAGGTCTACTATAAGATACCTCTAGGCTATAAAGATAAATAAGCCTATCTAAAGCTTCTTAGAGTAGTCTATAGGCTATAGAGAGCGCCTCTTCTATAGATAAAAGAGCTAATTAGCTAGCTAATTAGTAAAGGCTTTATATAAATCTTTAAAGATATCTATATATTTATTAAGGATAGGTTAATTATCTTCTTCTATATAGATAACCTTATTACCCTATTTACTAAGGGGAAATTATATCTATATAATAAATTTAGAGTAAGACTCTTTATAAAGTATAATATTAAGAACCTTAGAGAGCTTTAATAGTTTCTAGGTATTAAAATCATTAGAGATTATACTAATAGGAAGGTATAGCTTAATTAGAAGTCCTATTAGGATAAAGCTACTACTAAATTTAATATAAAGATCCCTTAATAAAGGCCTATAGCCCTAATAACCGCTATACCTCTAGAACCTTTTAAGGGAGAGGTTAGTGCTTAAGATCTTAAGTAATACTAATCTTTAATTAGAACCTTACTATACCTAATAATAGTTTTAAGACCTAATATTACTTTTATAGCTTTATAACTCTTATAATACCTATAAAACCTAGGGCTATAGTATATAGAAGTAGTAAAAAGAGCCCTTAAGTATAGGTATATATAGGTAAACCTAGTAATTTGTGAGGCCCCTCACAACATAACCCACGCGCATGCGTGCACCGCAGCGCTAGAGCACCGCGGCGCCTAACACTAGAAGGAAGGGCTAGGTCTATATAATATTAGCAAGCTACTAGCTATAAACTAGTAACTTATATATATATTACACTTAGACCTAGTAAGCTTTAGTTAATATATAAGTATACCCTATATCCTTTTACCTAGCTACCTTTATTCTTATAATTCTAAAGCTTTTACTACTAGCTACCTAAGAGTAATATAAGGCTAAGAACTACCTAATTAACCTAAGTAATATTAGATAATAACTAAAGTTAATTAAATAAGGGTAGTATTATTACTAAAGATATACTATATTCTATAGGAACTAGGACTAAACCTAGACCCTCTAATATTAGGGCTAATACTATAGTAATAAATAAGTAAATTACTTAGCTTAAAAAACTTAAAGAACTATAGGAATAAGAGTAAAAGCTTATTAATCTTCTATAGCTAGGTAGAGGGAAAGAGAAGATAAAAAGGTAGTAAAGATCTAGTTTCTTCTCTAGTAATAGCTACTAAGAGGTTAAAGTTAGGAATATTACTAATCTCTAATACCCTATAAACCTATAGAAGTATAAAATATAGATAAATAATCTAAACTATACCTTTAATAAGGTAAAGTAAAAGTATTAGTATAATTACTAAAAAATCCTCTTTATACTTAACTATATATATAGTAATTATAGGGTAAGATAAGACTAATACCTTAATAAATAGATAGCTAATAACTAAAGCAATCTTAAAGATAACTAGAATATATTTAAGACCTAGACTCTTACACTACTCTAAGATACTACTAACTATAATACCTAAATAGCTATATAGCTAGAGAATATAAAGTAATATAAGGGCTAGAGTCCTATTAAATTTAGTATCTACCTAGATTTACTAGAGAAATACCTAGAAAAAGCTACTAAAAAGTTATAAGCTCTTATATTCTTTATAAAACTACTCCCTAACCTATAAGACTAGATTAACCTATATACCTTTATTATAGGAAAGGCATAAGAGGAGGTTATATAACTTACTTAGTAACTCTAGGAGGCTATGCTAAAGAGCAAGTAAAAGTCTAAGTATTTAGAAAATAAGGGCCTAAATAAGGCTCCCTAATATTATAGATATAACTTTCTATAAGGTAGAAGGTCTAATAAAGATTAGAAGGATAAGGACTAAAAGAAGTCTCCTACTACCTACCTAAATAACTATAAACCTAGGTATAAAAGGTAGTATTTTAACTATAATAGCATAGAGTACCTTATAAATAGATATAATAAGCTAAAGAAGGAGTAATAAGACCTAGAAAACTCCCTAAGGTAGAAGTAGATACCCTTACCTCTACCTTAAATACTAAGGTACTAATAGGGTATTAATTTTACACACTAGTTACTATTTATAGGCATATAGATATTAAAATAGTAGCGGATCTTAATAGTTATACTAAGATTAATATTATTAGCGCTAAATTTATATAAGCCTATAAACTTAACTAAGCTAAGGCTATAGTACCTATTATTAAGGTAGTAGGGGCCCTTATAGTTCCCTAATATAGTGTCTATAAGGTCCCTATTATAATTAAAGACTTAAGAGAAGAAGAAAAGAACCTTAAGCTACTATATATAGCTATTAATAAGAACCTAAGAACTAAGGGAAGCCCTATATTAATTAGGATATATATACTTACTAAGGAATATATCTACCTTTACTTATACTTATAAGAGTAGTGGTTTAAGAAAAGAAGAAAGGCCTTTTTACTTATAACTCCCTATAAATTTATAAAGGTTATATATAATAAGACTATTATATATACTATTAATAGGGTTATAGAAGATAAGTTTATTACCCTTAGAGATAAAGAAGAGGTAAAGGTATATAAAACTATTAAAGATATCCCCTAGGAACTATATAAGTTTAAAGATATATTTACACTAGATAAGGTAGGAAGCTTACCTTTAAGAAAGACCACTAATTATATAATTAATCTAATACTAGGGGCCACACCCCTATATAGACTGATTTACCCCCTTTCCTAAGGTAAATTAAAGGAACTTTATAAATATATTAATAAGAACCTATAGAAAGGCTAGATAAGACTATTAAAGAGCCCTATAGGCATGCCTATCCTATTTATACTAAAGAAAGATAGTATACTCTAATTATATATAGATTACTAGGGTCTTAATAGGGTAATATAGAAGAATCGCTATGCTCTCCCCCTAATTTTAGAGATCCTAGACTAGTGCTAAGGAGCTTGCTTCTTCTTAAAAATTAATATTAAGGATACTTATTATAGAATCTAGATTAAAGGGGGTAATAAATAGAAGACCGCGTTCTACACGCATTATAGGCACTATAAATATCTTATAATACCTTTTAGGTTAATAAATGCCCTAGCTATATTCTAGAACTATATCTATAAAGCGCTTTATAGGCTAGTTAATACTATTTATATAGTATATCTAGATAATATCCTTATCTTTTTAAAAATATAAGAGAAGCACACTATATATATTAAAGAAGTCCTAGGGCATATAAGAAAGGTAGAATTATATATAAAACCCTCTAAATACAAATTCTACTAGGAGTTAGTAGAGTTCCTAGGGTTTATCCTCTTTATTAATAGGATCTTAATAGATACCTACTAAGTTACTACTATCTAGGATTAGAAGGAACCTATAAGCTTTAAGAATATATAATCCTTCCTAGGGTTCTATAACTTTTACTAATAGTTTATCTATAGATACTCTAGGATTATAGCACCACTATATATATTAATAAAGGGTAGTTAGAATAGTATCTAGACTAGGAGGTTTATATTTAGGGTAAGAGAATAGGTAGCGTTTTACTAGCTAAAAGATACCTTTTAGCGGGCTCCTCTGCTTTATTATTATAACCTAAGTTAACTAGTATATATTAAGATAGATACCTTAATCTTTATAATAGTAGGAATCTTATTATAATAAGATAATAAGGGTTACTAGTACCCTATAGCCTTTTAGTTAAGGAAGTTTACTAATACTAAATAAAACTATAGCATACCTAACTAAGAGCTACTTACTATAGTTAAGTTATTTAAACACTAGTAATATTATATTAAAGGCATAGAGACCCTAGTAGAAGTCCTATTAGACTACTATAACCTATAGACCTTTATAAAGTAATAGAAGCTAAATAGAAGATAGGCTAGATAGTGTATATTCTTATACCTACTAAACTTTATAATTAAGTATAGACTAGGGAAAAGTAACCTTATAGATACGCTATTAAGAAGGTCTAATTATAAGAGTAAACCCCTAATAAATAGGGTACTTCTACTAGAACTTAAGAAAAAGTTAGTAGCTACTAAAGAAGTAGTAAAAGAAGAGATACTAATATATTAAAGAAGATATAGTAAGATACCTTTAGGGAAGGAAAATACCCTAGTCTTTATAGAGAGGCATAGTAAGATACCTTTAGAGAAGGAAAATACCCTAGCTCCTATAGTAAAGGCTAGAGTAGCTATATTAAGAGGCTAGTTAGCTACTATAGATCTAGTAAAAGGTTAGCTAAATAAAGGTAATTTCTAGGAGAAGGTAGTGTGTGTCTAGGACGCTAGTATAGTATAAGAGATCTAGGGGGCTATTATATTACTAGATCCCTACTAATCTAGCCTAAATAAACTATTAGCATAGCTACTATAGAAGGCCTAAAGCTAAGATCTTGTCAGGGTCACAGAGGCAATAGAGCGACAGAGGCTATGAAGGCGATGGCATCATGTATAGTAGGGCCTAGTCGTGGCTCACAGCGCCCTAGCTATAAGGTCGCTGCGAGCTAGTTACGTGCACGCAGAGGGGGTATTTAGGCGAAGGTTATATATATAGAATATGGGAGGCTAGAGATTAAAACCTTTAAGCACACACACCTACCTTCTAGTTATATAGCTACTACCTTAATTATACTATTACCCTATTTATTATATTTAGCCTAGAAGCCTTAATAAGTTAATCTCTCTTTCCTATTAGGGCAATAGGCTATTAGTAGGTTAAGGATGTTAGCACTATATAGAATAAACACCTATTTAATAGGTACTAATAACTCCGGAGCAAATACACTGCGTAAAGATGTATTTATAGATTAATACCCGCTCCTAGAGCATAAGTCTTCTTATCTAACTACCCTAGAGAATTCCTATGTGTTAGAGCTAGCTATTAATAATAAAGAAGCTATATTAAACTATAGCCTTATATAAGCAGAGGTATAGCTATGAATTACCTAAAAAAGATATAAACTTAAGTAGCTATAGAAAAATTTATAGGAAGTGGATACCCCTCCCTAATTAGATAACACTAACTAAGGCTCTACTTCTACCCTATAAACCCCTCCTACTTAAGCCCCTATTCCTATTCCCTAGTTAGCACTAACTATATTAGGGCTATATAGATATAGTATAGTAAAGATATAGCTTAAGACTCCTATATATAAGGGGGATACCTATAAGAATCTATAGATATTCCTAGTAGATTTAAATGTGGTTTTTACTATAGATTAGAATACGTTTATAAATAACATAATAAAGGTTATATACACTAGTAGCTGCCTAGTAGATAAGGCAAAGTAATAGTGGATGTGTTTTGCTACTATAGATAGTTATATAGACTACTAGAGCTATACTTAGATAGAGTTTATGTAATAGTTAAAAACTAGAGGAATAGATAAAGATAGTCACTGCCTAGAAGCTATAGGAACACTACTAACCCTCTAGTAAGGCAAGGACTAGTTATTCTAAGCATTTATTAAGGTTTAGGGCAAGGCAAAAGCAGAATTACCTAAGCCTATGCCTAAGCCTATAAGAATTACCTAGTTTATATAGTGCCTAAATAGCACTATAAAGAAGCAGGTGTTTAGCTAAGAATACCCTATAAGTTAGAACTATCTTATAGGCTAAGGAAAGAAGGCAGAAGCAGTAATAAAAGAGGAAAAAAGGCCCCACTATAAAGGTAACTAAGGAGGTAACTAATAGAAGAGGAGGAATTGCTTAGCTTTACTAGAAGGTAGGTTATAGGAAGGACGCTATGTAGAAACAGGGGGCTTGCCTATTACCTATTTTAAGTGTAAGAAACTAGGCTACCTCTTAACTAAGTGCCCTAAGCTAGACTATAGTATCTACTATAGAGGTAGCTACACCACTAACCAGCACTAAGGCAGCGGCGACTAAGCTAAGGGCTAGTTAAACCTAAATAAGGCCCTAATTAGCTTAGTATAACCCTAGGAAAACGCTCTTAATGTGATATAACTTAATAAGAATAGGTAATTAGACCTATAAATTTGCATAGAAGTTAAGTTATAGTAAGATCACCACTAGGTAGTAGTACTAATACTATTTAACCCTAGCGCTATATATTCTTTAATTTATCTAGATATATTAACGGACCTAGACTAGGTAAATGTGTAACTAAGCAATAGCACGCTTAAGAGTGTGTCTAGTGATATTATACTATATTAAGGAATTTTAAAAAAGGTAATATTAGTAAGGGATAGTATAGGATATATAAAGATATACTAAGTTAGCTACTATATTACTAATAGTAGCGAAAAGCTAGTGCTAGGTATTAACTAGGTAAGATAATATAAACCTATTATAATATTATAGAGGAAAAGACTTTAGAGATACCCTATAATAAAGAAATATATCTTATTAGTAATAGGGTTATGGGATAGATAGCGTGTAGAGAAATACTTATTAGTCGCGGTAATGCTTCCCCCCTGGTTAATAGGTCTAATTAAGCGTGTAGCCTCTATTAGGGACACGCTAAAAGAGCAGAAACTAAGTAGTGTCTATATAATAATAGATCTGCCTAATGCTTTTTATAAGGTAGCCCTCCTAGAAGTCTATATAGAGTTTAAGGATATATTCTTAAGCTATAAGGCTAGCACCCTCCCTAGATTAGGTAGGCAGATATATATAATTAAATTAGAAGAAGGAAAAACACCGCCCTAGGGACCTATATATAACCTAGCTAAGAAAGAGCTATAGGTGCTCTGCGAGTACCTGGTAAGTGCGTAGGAATAAGGTTAGATCTAAAGATCCGTGAGTCTAGTAGGTGCCCCAATCCTATTTATGCTAAAAAAAGGGGGAAAATTATGACTATGCGTGGATTATAGGGGCCTAAATAAGATTATAGTTAAGGATAAGGCCCCTTTGCCCCTAATTCCGGAAATCTTAGATTAGCTAAGAGGTGTAAAGATCTTTATAAAGTTAGACCTTAAAGATATATACTATTAGCTATATATCCGCGAGGGAGATAAGTAGAAGACGGCCTTTTAGTGTAGATATGGTTACTTTAAGTATCTTATAATGCTATTTAGGCTTGTTAATACACCTACTACCTTCTAAGAATATATTAATATAGCTTTAGAAGGTCTTATAGATATTATCTATATTATCTACCTTAATAATATCCTAATATATAGTAGTGACATCTTAGAGCATAAGAATCACGTTAAGTAGGTTCTTAAGAGGCTTTAAAGCGCTAATCTTTTTATTAACCTAGATAAGTGCTAATTCTCTGTTAAGGAAGTTAAATTCCTTAGTTACATAATCTCCCTAGAAGGAATCTTAATAGACCCTAGTAGAGTTAAAGCAATTACAACGTGGCTAATACCTATCTATATATTTAATATCTAATCTTTCCTAGGATTTACTAGCTTCTATAGGCGCTTTATTAAGTATTATAGTAAAATTATTATCCTATTAACTAACTATCTATAAGGGAAATAACTAGTAAAGTTTAAGCTAGAGCCCTATAAGCTAGCGGCGTTTAGAGAACTATAAAAGCGATTCCAGGAGGCACTAATTTTAGTGTATTTTAATCTAGCGCTACTATTATAAGTTAAGACTAATGCCTCTAGACACGCAATTAGAGCTATCCTTATAATATTAGTGCTAGGTTACTAGCACCCTATAGCGTTTATGTTAAGGAAGTTAAAGGACGCTAAATTACGCTACGCAACGCTGGACATAGAGCTGCTAGTGATTTAGGAGGCCTTTTAAACTTAGAGGCATTACCTTGCTTACTTAGCTTACCTAGTGAAAGTAATAATATATTACTTAAACTATAAATACCTTATTTTAAAGCCTAAGCTAATAAGCTAGTAGGTCACTATATTAGATAAGCTATGCCTATTTAACTTTATTATTAAACACTAGGTAGGTAAGCTAAATCCTGCTAATACTCTATTATAAAGATTAGATTATATTAGTAAGGAAAGGAAAGCTAAGGTATTTATATCTTAGTTACTAACCTTCCTTACTAAGTTCGCTGCTATTAGGCTATAGGGGCGCTATAATAAGCATAGTACTACCACTAGTCTAGCAAAGCTATAGTATATTAGGTTTATAATTAATAAGTAGCGTAAGAGCAGTAGTAACTCTATTAATACCCTATGTCTAAGATCACTGCCTATTAATAGCATAGTAAGAAGTCTAATAGTAGGTAGGAGAACCTCTATAAAATTAATCTCTACTAGGCTAATTAGATAGTTTATAGGCGCTACTAAAGAGCTATAGGCTTATAGTAGTGTTATAGTAAGAATCTTAGTGGTTTAGAGAACCTCTATGATATTAAACTCCGCTATTAGGAGTAAGGCATAGGAATTAGAAGCCCTAATTCTAGTCTTATTATTAGAAGCGTAATAAGGGGATGCCTTTATAGCATAGTAGAAGTTATTACTAATAAGTAGCGACTCTAGTGCGTTAGGACTATAGTTAATTAGTCCCTCTAAGCTAGAGGCTAAAGGGTTATAGATATAAACTAGGGTGCCCTCTAAGTTACTAATATATAATAATTAAGTTTTTGTTCTATAAGGTATACAAAAAGAAGTCTTGCTATTAACCTATAATAATCCTATAGCGGGTTATTAAGGGGTTAGCAGAACCCTCTATTAAATTATAGGCTAATATTACTAGCTATTAATAAAGAAGGACGTTAAGTCACACGTACGGACTTGCGTTAATTATTAAGTTTTAAAGCCAAGGTTACATAAACCTTATAGCAAGTTAGCTACGCTACTAGTGCCTAATTGCCCTTTCTAAGAATTATTAATAGACTTTATTATAGGCTTGCCGCTAGTAAAGGATTAGAAGTATTAGATATATAACGCAATACTGGTTATTATAGACTGATTTTTAAAGTATAGTATTTATATACTAGTGTCCACACGCCTATCTAGCGATAGGCTAGCTATAGTGTTCCTAGAAAACGTTTTTAAGGACTATAGCGCCCTAGAAGGTATTATTATAGACTAAGGGTTAATATTTACTAGTGGTTTCTAGAGGATATTCTGCTACCTAATTATAATAAAGCAGCGACTAAGCACTGCGTTCTACCCCTAAATAGACGGATAGATAGAGCAATTAAACTAGGTTCTTAAGCACTATCTAAGAGCCTATATATACGCTAAATAGGATAACTAGGTAGAATATCTACTAATAGTATAGTTTACCTATAATATAAGTAAGCATAGTAGTTACAGCCTAATGCCAGCGGAGGCGCTATATAGGTATAACCTAAGGGGACTACACTAGGCTATCCTAATGCCTAATTTAGTAAATAACTAGGTAGAAAATAGAGTCTTAGAACTAAGATAGAGACACTTAGAGATTAAGTAGCTACTAAGTAATATATAAGTATAGTAAAAGAAGTACTATAATTATAAGAGAATACTAATAGAGTTTAAGGTTAGAGATTATATATTACTATTAATAAAAAACATTAACCTAAGACGCCTAAGCTAAAAGCTTGCTATAAAGTACCTAGGGCCCTATAAGATTAAAAAGGTAGTTAGTAATTATAGCTTAGCCTATTAATTATAATTACTAGCTAGCTTAAGACTTTATAATATGTTTAATATTATAAGCCTTAAACCCTTTAAAGGGGACCCCACTAGCTATGTAGATATATTCTCGCTGTGAGATAATATTAAAGACAATAAAGAAGAGTTTAAAGTTAAGAGAATTATTTTGCATTACTATAATAGAAAATAATGTAAATACCTAGTAAAGTGGAAAGGCTATGATAGTTTAGAAAATTTATAGGTGTTAAAAAGGGATTTTATTATAAAGGATATTATAAATAATTATAAGCGGTAATTAAGTAGCTAGTTTATAGAGATATAATTACTTTAGCAATTTAGTATATAAATGTCCTATAATATAAGTTATATTTTTCTTAAAGCAAAAAACTACCTTATAGCTATCTAGTATCTACTATTCTATTATTACATTAGTAGCCGTATTTTCGTCTATAGTAGCCATAGGAGCCTTGTTATTAGAAGACTCCTCCTTATCCCTATAAACAAATATATAAAGCTCTTTAGGGAGCTTAGAGGGGCTAACATAGGCAGGGATATTAGAAGTAAACTTAGTAAACTAGTAGTAAGTTAGCAAATTAAAAGCTATACCTAAAATAATAAGATATTACTATTAGAGTATACTAGGTAATAAAGCGCAGGCTATTTATAATATTAATCTATACCTTAAGGTTTGCAGCGTTAAATAGCTATGATATTATAGCGCGCTTATTAGCATTAGCCTTACGCGCAGCCTTAGCGGTTAATTAAGCCTGGCGAACACGTCTATGTTAATTGGCATTTTTTATAGCTAGGAGGGCGTTATATAACTTATGTTTAGCCTATATAAGACCCTAGTAATAAGTTAGCTATAACTAAGTTATTAGAGTTAATATTCTTACTAGATACTTATAATATTAAATGCCTTCTAGGATATTTCTTATTATCTTAAATAACTTATAATATAATTTTATAATTTAGGCAGGACACTAGTAGTGTATTAGTTATCTAGAAGTAGTTTCTATTAGAAAGGTACTTATGCTAATATATAATTTATTATTTTTTATATAATAAGCACACTTAGAGGAATTTCCTAGCTAAAGTTAGCAATAAGAAAGTAGTAAGTAAGTAGCTTAGTTATACTAGGAGAATAATAATACTTATTAGGAATAGGTTTCCTATTAATAATATATTATAGCTTGCCACTATTATCTTTAGGCGCGATCTACTAGATAGCGGCTTACTAACTATAGCGTAGACATAGGATCTTAATACTACTATTTAGTAAGTTAGCTACTATAACACTATAAGTAAGAAGCAAAACTTATATAGTAGTCTTAGAAGCTTAGGATGCCTATTTATAAGGAGATTTTTCTAGGGTAGGAGCTAAAGGACTAGGAGTTACTAAATAGACAGTAGATATAGTAAACTAGCTATAAGTTAGTAGTAAGTAAGTAAGGAAGCAGGGTAGTAAGAGACTAATAATAAAGGAGCTTAGAAGTAAGAGCTAGGAATAATATAATCCTAGGTAAGGTTAGTAACTACTAAGTAATAGCAGCGGGAGCGCTACTATAGGGCTAGTAGGGCTAACTTATAATTTATATAGAGTGATTAAGAAGGATAAAGAAGAAAGGAAGAGATAAAGGGGGGGAAATCTAGGCTTTTTTATATTAACTATAGCCCCTTAAGTGATCTACACAGGCAGCGAAAGTAAGCTATAGGTTAAAGAGTTAGTATTATAGCTACTAATAGTAAAAATCACAGTTAGTTACGCATACCTAGCGAGTTCGTAGTAACTTCGCTAGAACTTATAGTTAAACTCACTTAGACACATAGTATCTAATACCCTATTTATTTAACCTAATTAGAAAATTTAATATAGGGTGTCTACTTCTATAGAAACCACAATAAAGATAACATAAGTATTTATAAAGCGACTCTATAGCTATAATTATATAGCAATTAAGAGCTTATAAGTAAGGTAGGGAATAATCCGTGACCTATGTTAATAGGGCTATTATATCTCCCTATGCGTTGCGTTATAATGCGAAAAGTTATTTAGATTCATATAGGAAATTAAGATAGCAAGTTTACACTAACTAGGCAGCTAGTTATAATTAAGGGCAATTATAAAGGAGAGGGGGAACTATATTAGGGTTATAGAGGCAATAGAGCAATAGAGGCTATAAAGGCAATAGTATTATGTATAGTAGGGCCTAGTTATAGCTTGTAGTGCCCTAGCTACGAGGTCGCCGCGAGCTAGTCACGTGCACGCAGAGGGGGTATTTAGGCGAAGGTCGCATATATAGAATGTGGGAGGCTAGAGATTAAAACCTTTAAGCACACACACCTACCTTCTAGTCATATAGCTGCTACCTTAATTATACCATTACCCTGTTTATTATATTCGGCCCAGAAGCCTTGATAGATCTAGACTTATAAAGGTAGAGTAAAGAGATTAATTCCCTAGAGAGAGGGAAAGCTAGTCTATAGTTATATAGTATAAGGGGTCTCCTAATATATAAAGACTAGGTAGTTATTCCCTAAGAGCCTACCTTATAATAGGAGCTTCTATAGCTATACTATAATAATCCGCTAATAGGTTACTTTAGGACTAAGTAAATACTTAAGCTATTAAAGTATTACTTTTAGTAGCTAGCTATAAATAAGTCTATATTAGACTATATTATAAGCTATAGAATATATTAGTAAATAGTTATAAGAAGGTATTACCTATATAGGAGCCTTAAATTACTACTAATACTAGAGTAACTATAGGTAGAAATCTTAATAGACTTTATTATAGGATTACCTATTATATAAGTAGGTAAATAAGAAACTAATATAATCCTAGTGATTATAAACTAATATACTAAGTACTCTATCTTCCTACCTATAATAACTATAATTAATATAGCTAAGTTAGTAAAACTTTTCTATAAGGAAATTAAGCTATAATTTAGGCTACTAAAGGGCATTATATCTAATAAAGGATCTATTTTTATAAGCTAATTCTAGTTAGACCTATATTACCTATTATATATAAAACACAGGCTTTTTATAGTATTTTACCCCTAAACTAATAGGTAGACTAAGAGAACTAACTAGGTACTAGAGCACTACCTATAATACTTTACTTCTAAAAACTAGTAAATATAGCCTAAGCTACTCCTAGTTATATAATTTACCTATAATAATATAGTAAATAAAACTATAGGCTATTTACTAAACTATATACTTATAGGGTACTTACTAGAGTTTTAGCTAGCCTTTAGGGATAAGATTATAGAAAAGAAGGTACTAGAGGCTTATACTTATATTATAAAGTTATATAAAGCTAGGGAGTAGCTAAAGTAAAACTAGGTAAAAGCTACTAAATCCTAGGTAAAGTACTATAATAAATATTACTAACTACTTACTCTTAAAAAAGGTAACCTAGTATTACTATTAATAAAGAATATATAGCTTAAGGAAGTAAAATAAAAGCTAATCCCTAGGTTTATTAGACTATTTTAGGTACTTAATACTATTAATAAGTAAGTATATTAGCTTATACTACTAAAAAAATATAGTAGGTTATATAATATATTCTATATTAGCCTACTAAAGCCTTAGACTTATTATAAGAATATAGATAAAGAAAAAATACTAATACCTAATCTTAAGAATAAAAATAATAAATATAAAGTTAAGGAGATTAAGGAATATAGAAAGACCTATAAAGGTAATAAATACCTAGTAAAGTAGAAGGGTTAGCTAAGTAAATATAACTAGTAGGTTCCTATTAAAGATATAAAAGGAGCTTAGTATATAATTTAGGTATTCTACTAGAATAAGTTAAGGGAAAAGGATAGTAATATATAAGTAAGTTATAGGTAAAAGAGTATAAAGTTCCTATAAGAAAGGCATAGCCTTACTAGCTACTATAATATACCTAATAAAAGAAAATAACTAAACTATATATAAAAATAAAAGAAAAAAAATATAAAGGAATAAAATAAAGGAAACTATTTATAGCTTTAGGAGAGTTAATAAAAATCCCTCTATAGTTACCCCCTTATAGCTAAAGACTTAGCCCCTATAGACTATATACTTAGTATTATTCTTATCTACTATAATTACCTCCCTTATTCTATAATAAAAATAATATAATACTATTCCCTAGGTAATAAATCCTAGATTACTTAGCCTTAGCTATAAAACTATTACTATATTCTATATAGTAAGAAGTTATAGATAGTTAGCTTACTAAAATATTAGTAAATAGATAGTAAAATAGGGCTAAGATATAACCTACTATCCCTAGGACTAGAGCTAGGTTTATAGTAACTATAAGGGTTTAATAGGAGACTATATATTACTAGTATATAATTAAAGTATCCTACCTAGATATATTAGTAAAGAACTAGTAAAAAGGGAAGAAATATATAGACCTAGTAGACCTTAGTAGCCCCTATTAACCTAAATATAATATAATATATTATATTAGTATAGTTAAAGCCCTATATAAGCTAAAGATAATAGGTAGTAAAACACTACTAAGTTACCTCTAAGAATATAAGGTCTTTAGGATTATTCTTATTCTTATTACTAAGTATTTCTATTAGGATATCTACCTAATCTAGTATTTTTAATAAGTTAAGGAAGTTACTATATATAGTAGCTATAGACTATATAATTATTAGTAAATAGAAACTAAAGAGTAAAGGAAAAGTAAGCTATTTATAGCCTTATAACTATCCCTATATATATAATACTAAATATAGCGCTTTAACTACTTTATCTTTAACTAACCTATATATAGGTTAGTAATAAATTAATAATTAATCTAGGGGAGTTTAGGGGTAGATAGGGGGCTCTTTTTATATTTAGTATATTTAGTATATAAGTAGTGTATATATAAGTAATTATAAAGAAGAATTATAGGAGCACTTATAGTAATATATTAGTAATTAATAATAGGTAGATAATAGTATTATAAAAAGTAATAATTTAGCTAATAATATAGAAATAAAAATAGAATAATATAGTAGAGAGTTAGAGGTAAATTTATACTAAAGCGCTAACTATTATTTATTATTATTTTAATATAACTACTAGTTAGTAAATAGTTATAAAATATAGGGTAAAAGCTATTTAGGAGCCTAGTAATAAGGGGGGGGATAATTATAAGGCCCCTTATAATATAACCTACGCGTATATATGCACCGCAGCGCTAGAGCACCATGGCGCCTAACACTAGAAGGAAGGGCTAGGTCTACGTAATATTAGCAAGCCGCTAGCTATAAACCAGTGACTTGTATACATATTATACTTAGACCTAGCAAGCTTTAGTTAATATATAAGTGCACCCTATATCCTTTTGCCTAGCTACCTTTATCCTTACACCCTCTAAGTTACTAATATATAATAATTAAGTTTTTATTCTATAAGGTATATAAAAAGAAGTCTTACTATTAACCTATAATAATCCTATAGTAGGTTATTAGGGGGTTAGCAGAACCCTCTATTAAATTATAGGCTAATATTACTAGCTATTAATAAAGAAGGATATTAAGTTATACATATAGATTTGCGTTAATTACTAAGTTTTAAAGCTAAGGTTATATAAACCTTATAGTAAGTTAGCTACACTACTAGTGCCTAATCGCCCTTTCTAAGAATTATTAATAGATTTTATTATAGGCTTACCGCTAGTAAAGGATTAGAAGCATTAGATATATAATATAATACTAGTTATTATAGACTAATTTTTAAAGTATAGTATTTATATACTAGTGTCTATATACCTATTTAGTAATAGGCTAGCTATAGTGTTTCTAGAAAATATTTTTAAGGACTATAGCGCCCTAGAAGGTATTATTATAGACTAAGGGTTAATATTTACTAGTAGATTCTAGAGGATATTCTACTACCTAATTATAATAAAGTAGTAACTAAGTACTATATTCTACCCCTAAATAGATAGATAGATAGAGTAATTAAACTAGGTTCTTAAGCACTATCTAAGAGCCTATATATACACTAAATAGGATAACTAGGTAGAATATTTACTAATAGTATAGTTTACCTATAATATAAGTAAGTATAGTAATTATAGCCTAATACTAGTAGAGGCACTATATAGGTATAACCTAAGGGGACTACACTAGGCTATCCTAATGCCTAATTTAGTAAATAACTAGGTAGAAAATAAAGTCTTAGAACTAAAATAGAGATACTTAGAGATTAAGTAGCTACTAAGTAATATATAAGTATAGTAAAAGAAGTACTATAATTATAAGAGAATACTAATAGAGTTTAAGGTTAGAGATTATATATTACTATTAATAAAAAATATTAACCTAAGATACCTAAGCTAAAAGCTTACTATAAAGTACCTAGGGCCCTATAAGATTAAAAAGGTAGTTAGTAATTATAGCTTAGCTTATTAATTATAATTACTAGCTAGCTTAAGACTTTATAATATATTTAATATTATAAGCCTAGAACCCTTTAAAGGAGACCCTACTAGCTATATAGATATATCCTTATTATAAGATAATATTAAAGATAATAAAGAGGAGTTTAAAGTTAAGAGAATTATTTTATATTACTATAATAGAAAATAATATAAATACCTAGTAAAGTAGAAAAGCTATAATAGTTTAGAAAATTTATAGGTATTAAAAAGGGATTTTATTATAAAGGATATTATAAATAATTATAAGTAGTAATTAAGTAGCTAGTTTATAGAGATATAATTACTTTAGTAATTTAGTATATAAATATCCTATAATATAAGTTATATTCTTCTTAAAGTAAAAAACTACCTTATAGCTATCTAGTATCTACTATTCTATTATTATATTAGTAGCTATATTTTTATCTATAGTAGCTATAGAAGCCTTATTATTAGAAGACTCCTTCTTATCCTTATAAATAAATATATAGAGCTCTTTAGGGAGCTTAGAGAGGCTAATATAGGTAAGGATATTAGAAGTAAACTTAGTAAACTAGTAGTAAGTTAGTAAATTAAAAGCTATACCTAAAATAATAAGATATTACTATTAGAGTATACTAGGTAATAAAGCGTAGGCTATTTATAATATTAATCTATACCTTAAGGTTTATAGCGTTAAATAGCTATAATATTATAGCGCGCTTATTAGTATTAGCCTTACGCGTAGCCTTAGTGGTTAATTAAGCCTAGTAAATATATCTATATTAATTAGTATTTTTTATAGCTAGGAGGGTATTATATAACTTATATTTAGCCTATATAAGACCCTAGTAATAAGTTAGCTATAACTAAGTTATTAGAGTTAATATTCTTACTAAATACTTATAGTATTAAATACCTTCTAGGATATTTCTTATTATCTTAAATAACTTATAATATAATTTTATAATTTAGGTAGGATACTAGTAGTATATTAGTTATTTAAAAGTAGTTTCTATTAGAAAGGTACTTATACTAATATATAATTTATTATTTTTTATATAATAAGTATACTTAGAGGAATTTCCTAGCTAAAGTTAGTAATAAGAAAGTAGTAAGTAAGTAGCTTAGTTATACTAGGAGAATAATAATACTTATTAGGAATAGGTTTCTTATTAATAATATATTATAGCTTACTACTATTATCTTTAGGTATAATTTACTAAATAGTAGCTTACTAACTATAGTATAGATATAGGATCTTAATACTACTATTTAGTAAGTTAGCTACTATAATACTATAAGTAAGAGGTAAAACTTATATAGTAATCTTAGAAGCTTAGGATACCTATTTATAAGGAGATTTTTCTAGGGTAGGAGCTAAAGAACTAGGAGTTACTAGATAGATAGTAGATATAGTAAACTAGCTATAAGTTAGTAATAAGTAAGTAAGGAAGTAGGGTAATAAGAGACTAATAATAAAGAAGCTTAGAAGTAAGAGCTAGGAATAATATAATCCTAGGTAAGGTTAGTAATTACTAAGTAATAGTAATAGGAGCGCTACTATAAGGCTAGTAGGGCTAACTTATAATTTATATAGATTAATTAAGAAAGATAAGAAAGAAAGGAAGAGATAAAGGGGGGGAAATCTAGGCTCTTTTATATTAACTATAGCCCCTTAAGTAATCTATATAGGTAGTAAAAGTAAGCTATAGGTTAAAGAGTTAGTATTATAGCTACTAATAGTAAAAATTATAGCTAGTTATATATACCTAGCGAGTTTATAGTAACTTTACTAGAACTTATAGTTAAACTTACTTAGATATATAGTGTCTAATACCCTATTTATTTAGCCTAATTAGAAAATTTAATATAGGGTATCCACTTCTATAGAAACTATAGTAAAGATAATATAAGTATTTATAAAGTAACTCTATAGTTATAATTATATAGTAATTAAGAGCTTATAAGTAAGGTAAGGAATAATCTATAACCTATATTAATAGGGCTATTATATCTCCCTATATATTATATTATAATATAAAAAGTTATTTAGATTTATATAGAAAATTAAGATAGTAAGTTTACACTAACTAGGTAGCTAATTATAATTAAGGGTAATTATAAAGGAGAGGGGGAACTATATTAGGGTTATAAAGGTAATAAAGTAATAGAGGCTATAAAGGTAATAGTATTATATATAGTAAGGCCTAGTTATAGCTTATAGCGCCCTAGCTATAAGGTCACCGCGAGCTAGTTATATACACATAAAGGGGGTATTTAGGCGAAGGTTGTATATATAGAATGTGGGAGGCTAGAGATTAAAACCTTCAAGCATATACACCTACCTTCTAGCTCTATAGCTGCTACCTTGATCATACTATCACCCTGTTCATCATATTCGGCCCAGAAGCCTTAACAATTATATAACTAGGATTAATTATACCCTTATAGGTATAACACACCCCCCTAGGGGACCTTATTTAAGGTTCCCTATAATAATTCTAAATTAATAAAATTAGTTAAATTAATATTATAATATTTAAATTAATTCTATAGTATAGAAATATAGTTAATTAGTTATAATTCTATCTAAATTAAGGTTATTATATAATACTTATTCTTTAGGTTCTTTACTAAGTATACTAGAGGGTAGTTATATAAGCCCTAATACCTTATAAAAGCTTATAAAAGCATTCCCTATAAGAGGCTTTATAAGGCTATTAGTAATTATCTCTTTAGTAGTAATCTAGGTAATATTAAAGGTTCCTTTTATAACCTCTTAATAAAGCTAGTAGTAATAAATATCTATATACTAAAGCTTTATTATAAGCTTAATAAACTCTTTCTTAAGGAGGCAAATTATCTATATATTATTATATTTAATCTTAAGTATATTATTACCTAGGCATAGCCTAACCTCTTAATATAATTATCTAAAGGCTATAAGCTCTTTACTATAGTAAGAAAGCGCTAGGAGCTCTGCTTTAGTTAATAATATTATTATAGTAGCTTACCTTCCTACCTTAAAAAGTATAGGTTCTTTAAAGAGCTTTATAATATAGCTTTATAAGCTTTTTTATATTATAGGATTATTAGTAAAAGAAGCGTTACTATATACCTCTAATTTAGGGTTATTATTACTATATTTAATTATGTAAGGATAAAGGTAGCTAGGCAAAAGGATATAGGGTGCACTTGTATATTGACTAAAGCTTGCTAGGTCTAAGTATAATATATATATAAGTCACTAGTTTATAGCTAGTAGCTTGCTAATATCACGTAGACCTAGCCCTTCCTTCTAGTATTAGGCGCCACAGTGCTCTAGCGCTATAGTGCATGTATGCGCGTGGGTTATGTTATAAGGGGCCTTATAATTATTCCCCCCCTTATTACCAGGCTCCTAAATAGCTTTTACCCTATATTTTATAACTATTTACTAACTAGTAGTTATATTAAAATAATAATAAATAATAGTTAGCGCTTTAGTATAAATTTACCTCTAACTCTCTACTATATTATTCTATTTTTATTTCTATATTATTAGCTAAATTATTACTTTTTATAACACTATTATCTACCTATTATTAATTACTAATATATTACTATAAGTACTCCTATAATTCTTCTTTATAATTACTTATATATATACTACTTATATACTAGATATACTAAATATAAAAAGAGCCCCCTATCTACCCCTAAACTCCCCTAGATTAATTATTAATTTATTACTAACCTATATATAGGTTAGTTAAAGATAAAGTAGTTAAAGCACTATATTTAGTATTATATATATAGGGATAGTTATAAGGCTATAAGTAGCTTACTTTTCCTTTACTCTTTAGTTTCTATTTACTAATAATTATATAGTCTATAGCTACTATATATAGTAACTTCCTTAACTTATTAAAGGTATTAGATTAGGTAGATATCCTAATAGAGATACTTAGTAATAAGGATAAGGATAATCCTAAAGACCTTATATTCTTAGAGGTAACTTAGTAGTATTTTACTACCTATTATCTTTAGCTTATATAAGGCTTTAACTATACTAATATAATATATTATATTATATTTAGGTTAATAGGGGCTACTAAGGTCTACTAGGTCTATATATTTCTTCCCTTTTTACTAGTTCTTTACTAATATATCTAGGTAGGATGCTTTAATTATATACTAGTAGTATATAGTCTCCTATTAAACCCTTATAGTTACTATAAACCTAGCTCTAGTCCTAGGGATAGTAGGTTATATCTTAGCCCTATTTTACTATCTATTTACTAATATTTTAGTAAGCTAACTATCTATAACTCCTTACTATATAGAATATAGTAATAGTTTTATAGCTAAGGCTAAGTAATCTAGGATTTATTACCTAGGGAATAGTATTATATTATTTTTATTATAGAATAAGGGAGGCGGTTATAGTAGATAAGAATAACGCTAAGTATATAGTCTATAGGGGCTAAGTCTTTAGCTATAAGGGGGTAACTATAAAGGGATTTCTATTAACTCTCCTAAAGCTATAAATAGTTTTCTTTATTTTATTTCTTTATATTTTTTTTCTTTTATTTTTATATATAGTTTAGTTATTTTTTTTTATTAGGTATATTATAGTAGCTAGTAAGGCTATACCTTTCTTATAAGAACTTTATACTCTTTTACCTATAACTTACTTATATATTACTATCCTTTTCCCTTAACTTATTCTAGTAGAATACCTAAATTATATACTAAGCTCCTTCTATATCTTTAATAGGAACCTACTAGTTATATTTACTTAGCTAACCCTTCTACTTTACTAGGTATTTATTACTTTTATAGGTTTTTTTATATTCCTTAACCTCCTTAACTTTATATTTATTATCTTTATTCTTAAGGTTAGGTATTAGTATTTTTTCTTTATCTATATTCTTATAATAAGTCTAAGGCTCTAGTAAGCTAATATAGAATATATTATATAACCTACTATATTTTTCTAGTAGTATAAGCTAATATACTTACTTACTAATAGTATTAAGTACCTAAAATAGTCTAATAAACCTAGGGGTTAGCTTCTATTTTACTTTCTTAAGCTATATATTCTTTACTAATAATAATACTAGGTTACCTTTTTTAAGAGTAAGTAATTAGTAATATTTATTATAGTACTTTACCTAGGATTTAGTAGCTTTTACCTAGTTTTACTTTAGCTACTCCCTAGCTTTATATAACTTTATAATATAAGTATAAGCCTCTAATACCTCCCTTTTTATAACCTTATCCCTAAGGGCTAGCTAAAACTCTAGTAAGTACCCTATAAGTATATAGTTTAGTAAATAGCCTATAGTTCTATTTATTATATTATTATAGGTAAATTATATAACTAGGAGTAGCTTAGGCTATATCTACTGGTTTTTAGAAGTAAAGTATTATAGGTAGTGCTCTAGTACCTAGTTAGTTCTCTTAGTCTACCTATTAGTTTAGGGGTAAAATACTATAAAAAGCCTATATTTTATATATAATAGGTAATATAGGTCTAACTAGAATTAGCTTATAAAAATAGATCCTTTATTAGATATAATGCCCTTTAGTAGCCTAAATTATAGCTTAATTTCCTTATAGAAAAGTTCCGCTAACTTAGCTATATTAATTATAGTTATTATAGGTAAGAAAATAGAGTACTTAGTATATTAGTCTATAATTACTAGGATTATATTAGTTTCTTATTTACCTACTTATATAATAGGTAATCCTATAATAAAGTCTATTAAGATTTCTACCTATAGTTACTCTAGTATTAGTAGTAATTTAAGGCTTCTATATAGGTAATGCTTTCTTATAACTATTTACTAATATATCCTATAGCTTATAATATAGTTTAATATAGACTTATTTATAGCTAGCTACTAAAAGTAATGCTTTAATAGCTTAAGCATTTACTTAGTCCTAAAGTAACCCACTAGCGGATTATTATAGTATAGCTATAGAAGCTCCTATTATAAAGTAGGCTCTTAGGGAATAACTACCTAGTCTTTATATATTAGGAAACCCCTTATACTATATAATTATAGACTAGCTTTCCCTCTCTCTAGGGAATTAATCTCTTTACTCTACCTTTATAGGTCTAGATCTTAGCTTTAGGCCTTCTATAGTAGCTACACTAATAGTTTATTTAGGCTAGATTAGTAGGGATTTAGTAATATAATAGCCCCCTAGATCTCTTATACTATACTAGTATCCTAGATATACACTACCTTCTCCTAGAAATTACCTTTATTTAGCTAACCTTTTACTAGATCTATAGTGGCTAACTAGCCTCTTAATATAGCTACTCTAGCCTTTACTATAGGGGCTAGGGTATTTTCCTCCCCTAAAGGTATCTTACTATACCTCTCTATAAAAACTAGGGTATTTTCCTCCCCTAAAGGCATCTTACTATATTTTCTTTAATATATTAGTATCTCTTTTTCTATTACTTCTTTAGTAGCTACTAACTTTTTCTTAAGTTCTAGTAGAAGTGCCCTATTTATTAGGGGTTTACTCTTATAATTAGACCTTCTTAATAGCATATCTATAGGGTTACTTTTCCCTAGTCTATACTTAATTATAAAGTTTAGTAGGTATAGGAATATATACTATCTAGCCTATCTTCTATTTAGCTTCTATTACTTTATAAAGGTCTATAGGTTATAGTAGTTTAATAGGACTTCCACTAGGGTCTCTATGCCTTTAATATAATATTACTAGTGTTTAAATAACTTAACTATAGTAAGTAGCTCTTAGTTAGGTATACTATAGTTTTATTTAGTATTAGTAAACTTCCTTAACTAAAAGGCTATAGGGTACTAGTAGCCCTTATTATCTTATTATAATAAGATTCCTACTATTATAAAGATTAAGGTGTCTATCTTAATATATACTAGTTAACTTAGGTTATAATAATAGAGTAGAGGAGCCCGCTAAAAGGTATCTTTTAGCTAGTAAAACACTACCTATTCTCTTACCCTAAATATAAACCTCCTAGTCTAGATACTATTCTAACTACCCTTTATTAATATATATAGCAGTGCTATAATCCTAGAGTATCTATAGATAAACTATTAGTAAAAGTTATAGAACCCTAGGAAGGATTATATATCCTTAAAGCTTATAGGTTCCTTCTAATCCTAGATAGTAGTAACTTAGTAGGTATCTATTAAGATCCTATTAATAAAGAGAATAAACCCTAGGAACTCCACTAACTCCTAGTAGAATTTGTATTTAGAGGGTTTTATATATAATTCCACCTCTCTTATATACCCTAGGACTTCTTTAATATATATAGTATACTTCTCTTATATTTTTTAAAAAAATAAGGATATTATCTAGATATACTATACAAATAGTATTAACTAGCCTATAAAGCGCTTTATAGATATAGTTCTAGAATATAGCTAGGGTATTTATTAACCTAAAAGGCATTATAAGATATTTATAGTGCCTATAATATATATAGAATACAGTCTTCTATTTATTACCCCCTTTAATCTAGATTCTATAATAAGCATCCTTAATATTAATTTTTAAGAAGAAGCAAGCTCCTTAGCACTAGTCTAGGATCTCTAAAATCAGGGGGAGAGTATAGTAATTCTTCTATATTACCCTATTAAGACCCTAGTAATCCACATATAATTAGAGCATACTATCTTTCTTTAGTATAAATAGGATAGGCATGCCTATAGGGCTCTTTAATAGTCTTATCTAGCCCTTCTATAGGTTCTTATTAATATATTTGTAAAGTTCCTTTAATTTACCTTAGGAAAGGGGGTAAATTAGTCTATACAAGGGTATAGCCCCTAGTATTAGATTAATTACGTAATTAGTAGTCTTTCTTAAAGGCAAGCTTCCTGCCTTATCTAGTATAAACATATCTTTAAACTTATATAGTTCCTAGGGGATATCTTTAATAGTTCTATATACCTTTACCTTTTCTTTATCTCTAAGGGTAATAAACTTATCTTCTATAACCCTATTAATAGTGTATATAATAGTCTTATTATATATAATCTTTATAAATTTATAGGGAGTTATAAGTAAAAAGGCCTTTCTTCTTTTCTTAAACCACTACTCTTATAAGTATAAGTAAAGGTAGATATATTCCTTAGTAAGTATATATATCCTAATTAATATAAGGCTTCCCTTAGTTCTTAGGTCCCTATTAATAGCTATATATAGTAGCTTAAGGTCCTTTTCTTCTTCTCTTAAGTCTTTAATTATAATAGGGACCTTATAGACACTATATTAGGGAACTATAAGGGCCCTTACTACCTTAATAATAGGTGCTATAGCCTTAGCTTAGTTAAGTTTATAGGCTTATATAAATTTAGCGCTAATAATATTAATCTTAGTATAACTATTAAGATCCGCTGCTATTTTAATATCTATATGCCTATAAATAGTAACTAGTGTGTAAAATTAATACCCTATTAGTACCTTAGTATTTAAGGTAGAGATAAGGGTATCTACTTCTACCTTAGGGAGTTTTCTAGGTCTTATTACTCCTTCTTTAGCTTATTATATCTATTTATAAGGTACTCTATACTATTATAGTTAAAACACTACCTTTTATACCTAGGTTTATAGTTATTTAGGTAGGTAGTAAGAGACTTCTCTTAGTCCTTATCCTTCTAATCTTTATTAGACCTTCTACCTTATAGAAAGTTATATCTATAATATTAGGGAGCCTTATTTAGGCCCTTATTTTCTAAATACTTAGACTTTTACTTACTCTTTAGCATAGCCTCCTAGAGTTACTAAGTAAGTTATATAACCTCCTCTTATGCCTTTCCTATAATAGAGGTATATAGGTTAATCTAGTCTTATAGGTTAGAGAGTAGTTTTATAAAGAATATAAAAGCTTATAACTTTTTAGTAGCTTTTTCTAGGTATTTCTCTAGTAAATCTAGGTAGATACTAAATTTAATAAGACTCTAGCCCTTATATTACTTTACGTTCTCTAGCTATATAGCTATTTAGGTATTATAGTTAGTAGTATCTTAGAGTAGTGTAAGAGTCTAGGTCTTAAATATATCCTAGTTATCTTTAAGATTACTTTAGTTATTAGCTATTTATTTATTAAGGTATTAGTCCTATCTTACCCTATAATTACTATATATATAGTTAAGTATAAAAAGGATTTTTTAGTAATTACACTAATACTTTTACTTTACCCTATTAAAGGTATAGTTTAGATTATTTATTTATATTTTATACTTCTATAGGTTTATAGGGTATTAAAGGTTAGTAATATTCCTAACTTTAACCTCTTAGTAGCTATTACTAGAGGAGGAACTAGATCTTTACTACCTTTTTATCTTCTCTTTCCCTCTACCTAGCTATAGAAGATTAATAAGCTCTTACTCTTATTCCTATAGTTCTTTAAGTTTCTTAAGCTAAGTAATTTACTTATTTATTACTATAGTATTAGCCCTAATATTAGAGGGTCTAGGTTTAGTCCTAGTTCCTATAGAATATAGTATATCTTTAGTAGTAATACTACCCTTATTTAATTAACTTTAGTTATTATCTAATATTACTTAGGTTAATTAGGTAGTTCTTAGCCTTATATTACTCTTAGGTAGCTAGTAGTAGAAGCTTTAGAATTATAAGAATAAAGGTAGCTAGGTAAAAGGATATAGGGTATACTTATATATTAACTAAAGCTTACTAGGTCTAAGTGTAATATATATATAAGTTACTAGTTTATAGCTAGTAGCTTACTAATATTATATAGACCTAGCCCTTCCTTCTAGTGTTAGGCGCCGCGGTGCTCTGGCGCTGCGGTGCACGCATGCGCGTGGGTTATGTTGTGAGGGGCCTCACAGAGGGCACCCTAGTCTATATTTATAACCCTTTAGCCTCTAGCTTAGAGGGACTAATTAACTATAGTCCTAACGCACTAGAGTCACTACTTATTAGTAATAACTTCCACTACGCTATAAAGGTATCCCCTTATTACACTTCTAATAATAAGACTAGAATTAGGGCTTCTAATTCCTATGCCTTACTCCTAATAGTAGAGTTTAATATTATAGAGGTTCTCTAAACCACTAAGATTCTTACTATAATACTACTATAAGCCTATAGCTCTTTAGTAGTACCTATAAACTATCTAATTAGCCTAGTAGAGATTAACTTTATAAAGGTTCTCTTACCTACTATTAGACTTCTTACTATACTATTAATAGGTAGTAATCTTAGATATAGGGTATTAATAGAGTTACTACTGCTCTTACACTACTTATTAATTATAAACCTAATATACTATAGCTTTACTAGACTAGTAGTAGTACTATACTTATTATAGTGCCCTTATAGCCTAATAGTAGTAAACTTAGTAAGGAAGGTTAGTAACTAAGATATAAATACCTTAGCTTTCCTTTCCTTACTAATATAATCTAATCTCTATAATAAAGTATTAGTAAGATTTAGCTTACCTACCTAGTGTTTAATAATAAAGTTAAATAGGCATAGCTTATCTAATATAGTAACCTACTAGCTTATTAGCTTAGGCTTTAAAATAAGGTATTTATAGTTTAAGTAATCTATTATTACTTTTACTAGGTAAGCTAAGTAAGTAAGGTAATGCCTCTAAGTTTAAAAGGCCTCCTAAATCACTAGTAACTCTATATCTAGTATTATATAGTATAATTTAGTATCCTTTAACTTCCTTAATATAAATACTATAGGGTGCTAGTAACCTAGTACTAATATTATAAGGATAGCTCTAATTATATATCTAGAGGCGTTAGTCTTAACTTATAATAGTAGCGCTAGATTAAAATATACTAAAATTAGTGCCTCCTAGAATTACTTTTATAGTTCTCTAAACACTACTAGCTTATAGGGCTCTAGCTTAAACTTTACTAGTTATTTCCCTTATAGATAGTTAGTTAATAGGATAATAATTTTACTATAATTCTTAATAAAGTGCCTATAGAAGCTAGTAAATCCTAGGAAAGATTAGATATTAAATATATAGATAGGTATTAGCTATATTATAATCACTTTAACTCTACTAGGGTTTATTAAGATTCCTTCTAGGGAGATTATATAACTAAGGAATTTAACTTCCTTAATAGAGAATTAGCACTTATCTAGGTTAATAAAAAGATTAGCGCTTTAAAGCCTCTTAAGAACCTACTTAATATAATTCTTATACTCTAAGATATCACTACTATATATTAGGATATTATTAAGGTAGATAATATAGATAATATCTATAAGACCTTCTAAAGCTATATTAATATATTCTTAGAAGGTAGTAGGTATATTAATAAGCCTAAATAGCATTATAAGATACTTAAAGTAACTATATCTATACTAAAAGGCTATCTTCTACTTATCTCCCTTATAGATATATAGCTAATAGTATATATCTTTAAGGTCTAACTTTATAAAGATCTTTATACCTCTTAGCTAATCTAAGATTTCTAGAATTAGGGGTAAAGGGGCCTTATCCTTAACTATAATCTTATTTAGGCCCCTATAATCTATATATAGTTATAATTTTCCCCCTTTCTTTAGTATAAATAGGATTAGGGTACCTACTAGACTAATAAATCTTTAGATCTAACCTTATTCCTACGCACTTACTAGGTACTTACAGAGTACCTATAGCTCTTTCTTAGCTAGGTTATATATAGGTCCCTAGGGTAGTATTTTTCCTTCTTCTAATTTAATTATATATATCTACCTACCTAATCTAGGGAGGGTGCTAGCCTTATAGCTTAAGAATATATCCTTAAACTCTATATAGACTTCTAGGAGGGCTACCTTATAAATAGTATTAGATAGATTTATTATTATATAGATACTACTTAGTTTCTACTCTTTTAGTATATCCCTAATAAAGGCTATATACTTAATTAGACCTATTAACCAGGGGGGAAGTATTACTATAACTAATAAGTATTTCTCTATACACTATCTATCCTATAACCCTATTACTAATAAGATATATTCCTTTATTATAGGGTATCTCTAAAGTCTTTTCCCTTATAATATTATAATAGGTTTATATTATCTTACCTAGTTAATACCTAGCACTAGCTTTTTACTATTATTAGTAATATAGTAGCTAACTTAGTATATCTTTATATATCCTATACTATCCCTTACTAATATTACCTTTTTTAAAATTCCTTAATATAGTATAATATTACTAGATATACTCTTAAGTATACTATTACTTAGTTATATATTTACCTAGTCTAGGTTTATTAATATATCTAGATAAATTAAAGAATATATAGTATTAGGGTTAAATAGTATTAGTACTACTACCTAGTGGTAATCTTACTATAACTTAACTTTTATATAAATTTATAGGTCTAATTACCTATTCTTATTAAGTTATATTATATTAAGAGCGTTTTCTTAGGGCTATACTAAGCTAATTAGGGCCTTATTTAGGTTTAACTAGCTCTTAGCTTAGTTACTACTACCTTAGTACTAGTTAGTAGTATAGCTACCTCTATAGTAGATACTATAGTCTAGCTTAGGGTACTTAGTTAAGAGATAGCCTAGTTTTTTATACTTAAAATAGGTAATAAGTAAGCCCCCTATTTCTATATAGTATCCTTCCTATAACCTACCTTCTAGTAAAGCTAAGTAATTCCTCCTTTTCTATTAATTACCTCCTTAGTTACCTTTATAGTAAGGCCCTTTTTCCTCTTTTATTACTACTTTTACCTTCTTTCCTTAGCCTATAAGATAGTTCTAACTTATAGGGTATTCTTAGCTAAATACCTACTTCTTTATAGTGCTATTTAGGTATTATATAAACTAGGTAATTCTTATAGGCTTAGGTATAGGCTTAGGTAATTTTACTTTTACCTTACCCTAAACCTTAATAAATACTTAAAATAACTAATCCTTACCTTACTAGAGGGTTAGTAGTATTTCTATAGCTTCTAGGTAGTAACTATCTTTATCTATTTCTCTAGTTTTTAACTATTAAATAAACTCTATCTAAATATAGCTTTAGTAGTCTATATAACTATCTATAGTAGTAAAATATATTTACTATTACTTTACCTTATTTACTAGGTAGCTACTAATATATATAACCTTTATTATATTATTTATAAATATATTCTAATTTATAGTAAAAACTATATTTAAATCTACTAGGAATATCTATAGATTCTTATAGGTATCCCCCTTATATATAGGAGTCTTAAGCTATATCTTTACTATACTATATTTATATAGCCTTAGTATAGTTAGTACTAACTAGGGAATAGGAATAGGGGCTTAAGTAGGAGAGGTTTATAAGGTAAAAGTAAAGCCTTAGTTAGTATTATCTAATTAGGGAGGGGTATTTACTTCCTATAAATTTTTCTATAGCTACTTAAGTTTATATTTTTTTAGGTAATTTATAGCTATACCTCTACTTATATAAGGCTATAGTTTAATATAGCTTCTTTATTATTAATAGCTAGCTTTAATATATAGGAATTCTCTAGGGTAGTTAGATAAGAAA
This sequence comes from Epichloe elymi, assembly GCA_023658475.1. Taxonomy (NCBI): domain Eukaryota; kingdom Fungi; phylum Ascomycota; class Sordariomycetes; order Hypocreales; family Clavicipitaceae; genus Epichloe; species Epichloe elymi. The sequence goes on along the minus strand of CP098278.1, from coordinate 1,115,815 downwards.
ACTTATACTCTAGGAGTAGGTATTAATCTATAAATATATGTTTATATAGTATATTTACTTTAGAGTTATTAGTACCTATTAAATAGGTATTTATTCTATATAATACTAATATTCTTAACCTACTAATAGCCTATTACCCTAATAGGAAAGAGAGATTAACTTATTAAGGCTTTTAGGCTAAATATAATAAATAAGGTAATAGTATAATTAAGGTAGTAACTATAGAGCTAGAAAGTAGGTATATATACTTAAAGGTTTTAATCTCTAGCCTCCTATATTCTATATATATAACCTTTACCTAAATACCCCCTCTATATACATATAACTAGCTCGCGGCAACCTTATAGCTAGGGCGCTGCGAGCTATAACTAGGCCCTACTATACATAATGCCATCGCCTTCATAGCCTCTGTCGCTCTATTGCCTCTATGACCCTGACAATAATAGTCTCGCTACTTAACTAGCTAAGATAGGAGTCTACCCCTAGCTAGTTATTTTCTAAGACCTCTATAACTTTATAGTATATTTTAGTACTGTATAAGTACCCCACTAATAGTAGAGGTACTTAGGTATTTAGACCATAGTCCGTACCCTCTTATAGGGTCGGACAACTCAATAGAGGCGATCACATTGAACCCTAGCTTCGCGGTCCAACAGGATTACTCACTTGGACCCTTTGTTGGCAAGCCACCAGTCTTTTCCCCACAGCCTCTTGCCCCATGGAAGCCAATGAGCCAGCATGTCCGAGACAGCGTGAGCGACGTCCCAAACAAACACCAATGATATGTCAGGCCCAAGAGCAAGCTCATCAGTGGGCCAAGGGGCGGAAGCTGGCACCCCAAAGCAACTTTTTGCTGGTAGGACTTAGCACTTGCGATCTTCAGCAGGCTCAAGGACCGACCGCTTGGTAGTATCTTACATCGTGTCCTTGCCGAGACCAGTGCGAACATAAATCGAACGAAAATCGCCCCTCTCCTGTATTGCTTCATTTCTTCAGTTTACTCTTTTCTTGGCTCTTCCTTTCTTTCCCCTTTCCTTTTCCCCCTGACCGACTGGGTTTACCCGAGGTTTCACCTGCCTGCGCCCACTCAAACGTCCCGTCGCCGTTATCATGATAAGAGTCAGTATGATGCCTCTGCACTCGAGACGGTTGCCTCCTCCGTTTGCAACAGACCATTCGAAGCCAATGCTTGAATAGTTTCATTTGTCCACTCTTGACAGCGACGCAAGGGTTCTTTCGGATACAACCTCTTTGCCCCGTCGAATTGCTTCAATGGTGGCGGAACACTTCGGCAGACGCCCTCAATGTATTGAAAGTTATCGGCTGTAACCCAGCCAAGTAAGGTCTTGTCGACGAAGGTTACCGAATCTTCAGGGCGTTCAGCTGCCTTTGTCTCGAACCTCATCCCGTTCTGTATATCTCCTGTCACGTGGAATACTACTCCGCCGCCACTGGCATCTGTTTCGACAAAAATGGCATGGTGATTGCGAGGAGCACCAAGAGAAGCCACTTTGTAAACGTAGTACGACATTGCTGTGGCCTTGTTTCGTGTCTAAGTAGATGTCAAGTAAAATTATGTCTAGTAGAATATGCGAAGACAAGAGAACACGGTAGCTTGGTTGATTTTGATTTTATTATAGGCGAGAAATTTAGCGGGAAACTGCTCGAATTAGCGATGGAAGTCAATTAGCCGCCGTCGTGGCAACGGGGACACTAGCCCAAGATTGGGGCCTGGTGGGGCATCCCGCACCTAGCAAAAAAATCAGAGCAAATTCACGTCCATGTTGTCAGTATGAAGTGAGCGATACGCCGACCGAAGATCTCCTCGTCTCGAAACAGACTGATGAATCGAATTCAAGCCCCAGGCATTGGCTAGCTAAACGCTTGGGTCCCTGTCCGCGTTTCAGAGAGAAATTTACACACGGCTTGCCCAATTTCTAGGCTCGCTGTTCTTCTAGCTCCATAATTCTCTCCTCAGCATATCAAACCATGCATATTCGATTGGATGGATATTCGACCAAGACGCGGCCGATGAACTCATGCCAATCATCCTGCCAAGCGCCGCACGCAATTACTGCCATGGCATACTCGCAGTATTCCGGATACCAACCTGCTGTCTCTCTATCAAAGCGCTGTTCAAAAGAGACTCTGAATCAAAAGGCCCGCTGACCGAAATACTATCATCAGGCGTTGTCCAGAACAGGGAATCTTCAAATGGCCGTCTGCCAACACATCCGAAATAACCTGGGGAGGGGATACCCAGCAATTTCCGACTTTTTCGCCAAGTCACAGCCGTCCCATATGGCGTCAAGCCTGTCTCCGGTGATTCATTCCATGACAAAACGCACGATTCGTCGGCCGGTATATCCTTGAAGGACTTCGCTCGAAGCTTCAATTTCTTCCGCCGTTGGCAAAGGGGCTGGGAGTCGAGATTTGAAGAGCAAAGAACGGCCGGGACAATGTTTCCTAGGTTGCATCCAAGGACATGGCTGCAGTCGATTTGCCAAGATTTGTCACGGCGGTACTCGCTGGCATCGTTGCATGACGTTGCGTTGCGTTCAGTCCGTTGGTCGTTTTTAATTGAAGGGGTTAGTGCCACTTAGTGGCCGGGCTGCTCTTGCAATCAAGCTGTCAGTTGTTCAGTCCAGACCCGGAAAGTATCCGGTCCCCTTTTTGTTCCGAACGCCGAATACTTGGCAAGATTTCTCACAGACTCACAGTGCCTCCACTCCAGCCTGGAAAACCAATAGCGGCGGTTGTTGTTGACACAGGCGGAGCGTTGACGCCAAGGTCTCCGCTACGGCCCTTCATCATTGGCTTAGATTTCCGTTCGCTTTTGCCGCTCGACAAATCGACCCTCAGTTTCGTTAAGCGCCTACTGTGACCCATATCCCATTTCTCAGCAAAAGGGAACTGAGGCGGCCCCATACAATCAATTACTCTTGTATGAAACCACTCCAAGCCCCTTTGTAGAAGAGATGGCCACGTACTTCGCTGACCACCATATCACAGCACAGTGGGATGGCGGGTTGATGCTTTTGGTCAGGACAGGGTTCTGGAGCTCCTCACCCGACAGAATGGCCTTCTCTCTGTCAAGGACGAATACCGTCATGTCGCAAAATTATATGCGGCAAAACAAAAATGGCATATTGCGCCTAGGGCTATAGGGCCTTTTTAGGCGTGTGCGGACCTCTAAACACGCATATGTTAAAAATTAAACACGCATATGCCGTTAGTCTTAATCGGGAAGGACGGTCCACGTACCTATTTTCAGTATAGCTTATGTCTATTAATCTTTATAGCCATAGCGATGCTATATCACAGGCCTAAGGCATCACAGGTATTATCATAAGCATTAACAGCTTCAGGCCGCGGCGGAATCACACGCGATAGCAACACCGCGATAGCTCTAATTATTAATAATGCTACGAAGATGAATGGACGCAAGCCACACTAAAAATAGGTGCGTGGACTTGTCCTTCCTGATTAGGACTAACGGCATATGCGTGTTCAATTTTTGACATATGCGTGTTTAGGCGTCCGATTTCCACAGCCAATCAGGACCACTTCGGCTGGATTGCGCGTGGAGTGTAGGGCAAGTATCGCCCACAACCTGTACTTATGTAACTTGTACTTTACATGCAATTGACGCCGAGTTTGGCGGTTGAAACCGTGACACTTGGCCTTATTCCACTTATCTTATCTCGTTTTATTTTTTAATGACAATATGTTGATTTGCTTACTAAGCATAATCAGTCGGGTCTTCAGGGGGGCATTGGTCAGCTGGTGCGTATGGAGTACTCCGTACAAAGAAGTCAATTGCCACCAGAGGGGGAAACAAAAATACGCATTGGGAAAACCAAGCTAGACTCTTCACAATGACCAGGTGTGGGTTGGTGCTGAGACTGCGGGACTGCGGGACTACGGGACCGGGGGGAACTGACACGGTGACGCCGGTCAGTGGGCGGGTAATTTGGACAAGCCTAATCCGTTGGATCACTCACTGTCAAAGTGAGCTCGCGTTGGCGCCCAAGGAGCTTGTTGAGGAGGGACTGGCGTGTTCGGGGACACACAGGGCTCCGAGGTCCAGAGGCCAAGAGCCAAGAGCCAAAAGTGCACAATCCAAGTCCCCTTTTGTATCCCCATCCGGCTCCACCCCCGAGGTTAATCGGGGGGTGCTTAAGGAGTACTTTGGGGAACAAAAAAAAAAAATTATGACGGAGCACTTCTCCCATGTCTAGTACTACTTCACCTCTCTCCTTTATTTCATATTTCTCCACGAGAGAAGCGGGCCTTACCAACGGAATTTCCTCTCCGTGGCCTTGCCTTGAAGCTCTCAGGCTCGCGAGAATCAATATTTTTTTTCTTTTTTCGTTTCGTTTCGTTTTCGTTTCGTTTCCTCACGATCTTTGACTGGACCTCCTGCCGTTGATGCTACCTCCTCCCCCACACTCTCGTTAATAAAACCCCCGTCTCGACACAACTCTGGAGTATATACGCACCTTATGGTCGTGATTGGATACTGCTCCATGGAAGGAGCCGGGCTCATCGGTTTGGCTACGTTGTTGAATTGTTGATATTCTATGCTGTACGACGCATTGGTAGTACATTTATCTATTTTCAAAGGGATCGAACCTACGCTCGTTGAACCTCAACTCAAAACCCCTTGTCTACAAATTCCCGCTCACTGATCTTGTCGATAAAGGCGAGAATGGCCGACATGGCGTCTCAAAACTCCGAATCAACGCCTGCCAAGCCCTGTGCCCCCAAGGACAAGAATTGTCCGTTTTGTGGGCAAGCGTTTACATCATCTTCGCTCGGACGTCATCTCGACCTGTACATCAAGGAGAAGAACCCGAAACCCTCAGATGGTATACATGATGTGGAAGCGATTAAGAAGCTTAGAGGTGGCATCACAAGAAGGCACCCCCGTAACTCAATTGGTTCCCGGAAGGACTCAACACCTATGCGAACACGGCGTCGTTCGTCTAAACGAGAAGTGTCGCCGCAAGATAACGGGTCTACAGTCGGGGAACCCGTACTACGAGGTGGCAGTTGTGCAGTCGATTCGACGTCGGGCAAGTTTCCCTTCTTGCCTCGGTGGGAGGCCACTGGTGTCATCAATGACATCCCAGCAAAGGGCCCCTGGGAAATAGATGCAAGCTACGAGGCAGCCAAAAGACCTAGCATGCAGCGAAACGCCAGCGCCCAGGCCGTGCAGAAGGCTCAGTTTGATATGAAGCAGAGACTGGCGGATGCCATGGACACAGCTCGGGCCGCGGAGCTTGCCTTACGCGAGCTCCTCGGCTCATGGAGGGCGGCCAAGTAAGTTGCTCTATACCGGAGGCGAATCACTTTGTCTCGGCCAAGACTGGCTTGGACTGTTGAATTCTAATGAGGCAACAGGCAACACGTTGACAGCCACTCCACGCCCTTCGACTTTGATCCTTTAGCTCTCGACTTCCCAGCACTTACATTGCAATGCTTGCAGCCACCGCCGACTCTCTTTTCATCAACGCAACATGCCACGCCGACCTCTTGGTCTGTACAGTCACCCGGACGGCGAGAATTCGCTGCATTGCAAGCATTTTTTAAAGAGGAGTTTAGAGCCTGGAAAGTGATCCGTGCATCCGCTACAACGGCTGACGCGGAGGAGCTCGCGTATCCGCCATCAAGAAACAATCAGAGGGACGGCCATGAGACTATCAATAAAGCAGAGAAGGCAGCTGAAAATCTGGAGAGCTCGGTTGAAGAGCATCTGCAATCTGCATACGCTGTCTGGGATTCTCTGCCAATGCAGAGACAGCAAGAGCTTTGGATACTTGAACTTGCCCGGGGATCTGGTAGGAAGCAAAAGGCAATGGAAAACATGAAGGAGCAGCAGCATCGTCTGAAGCAAGAGAACGCAAACCTGAAAATGCAAATTGACCAGCTTAACCGACTGCAGCAACCCCGCGAGTTCAAGCTGCTGTCACCAACCACCATCCCAATTGACCGGGACGTGATCAGTTATGCGTATGAGCAAGGAGTAAAAGGTGGCAAAGGTGTAGGCTTTGACATGAAAGATCGGCACGTTGATATCGCGACGCTAGTTACAAAATCCATTGAAAGGTGGAAAAACGTCGTTACGTCGACTCGTGCAGCGTCTGGTGGCATGAGTGCACAACAACCATTGGATCGGCCAATGCAATCGTCGACCAGCCACGACAGCCCTCCAGGATCCCAGTCGCAAGACGTGCCTCAGGGTGCGCAGCAGCAGCAGCAGCAGCAGCAGCAGCAGCACCAACCAACAACGGTCGACCAAGAGAGCAATTCGACTGAAAAGCGGCCGTCTATTGCTAACAGTACCACTGGGCCCGTGAGCGAACACAGTGTCCCGTCCACCAGCACTGCAGGGTCACCATCTATAGAAGAGGAGATAAGTGACCAGGATGCTGATGCCGAAATGGAAGACGATGATGGTTTTGCCATGATGAACGCGTCTCCCGTCAAGCAGCCCCACGCGCCGCTGCACCAATCCCAATCAGCATCATTAGACGTTCCGCGAACCCGAGTGCTTATTCAGCAACAAGGCTCAACGCCTGGCATGAGGTTCATGATGCAAAGTGGTGCGGAAAGCCCCATTGGTCGGTCCCCCATGGGGATGACAAGGTCCATGCCGAACATGAACATTGCCATGCAGGGGAGCCACATGCAAGGCGGGGATATGACCATGATGCAGCAAGTTGGTGGTAATACGTTGTACATGGACAATGGGATGTGAAGAAGAAAAAAAAATATGACGGAGAGCACGTACTGGTCCATGTTTTTCTCATGGCACAGGAGATGAGAAGCTGACTTCAACTTGGGGCTGCTGGCCGGAATGGGGAAATGACGCAAACATGAAGAAGAAGATGTAATTTATGATTGTTTTTTCGAGCTAATGCAACGAAAGAGGAATTTCTCTTTCTCCCTGGCAGTAAGTGAAGAGCTGCTCATGAAATGTTTTCATTCAGCCCAAAAAGCCTTCTATTCTTCCTCACTTGCACGGGGGTGGGGTTCACGGGGGTTTGAGATTAGTCTACTAGCTCGCCTTTGTCTCTGGACGAGTGGACATGTATGTATTACGTGAACCAAGATCTTTTTTATGCACAATATGTTTTAAAATTGTCAGAACATGATTGTTTATTTGTATTGGAGACAAAGAAATATATCCCCCTTCGACTGCTATAATCTATAATGCCGGAGCGACTGCCATCGTATTGTACACATTTCGAATATTATAAGTCCATCGCTACAGTAGTGGTACATGGGATGTTGAAATCCAAATTCGTGGTTTTATCTATTTAAACAAGCCTCAACGTTTGAGATGCTTCAGTCGTTGTTCAATCAGTCGCATTGTAGGCTTCGGAACCCTCAGGCGATGAGCAAGGACGAGTGCACCCGTTAGGACACCAAGACTACCTGCCTGATGAGCTGCAGCCAGTGGAATGGGTACCATGTAGATCAGCGTTGAGATGCCGAGGGCAACCTGTATGCAGACGAGGTGCACTAGGCCCAAGGCGCCCTTCTTTGCACTCGGTGGAAGCGCAGCGGCTACGCGACCTGTGCGCGAGTACGCGAATAGGGTCACTATGGCGCAGAACGTGGACACGGCCAGGATACGATGATCCATCTGGACAGTGCTGGGGTTCTCGAGCATGTTTCTCCACCACAAATCAGAGCTATCTTCTTTACGGCAGTAGAATCTGTCAAAGAGCTCAGACTTGGGCGGGGTCAGGCCGAGGCCCATCTTGGGGAACTCGTTGTAGATGAGGCCGGCGTCGAGACCCGCGACAAGGGCCCCTGACATGATGGTAACGAAGGTGAGCGCTGCGACAGCAAATACGGAGCGGCGAAAGACGTTGAGGACCGGGTTCTTGAGGCCCTGGAGAGCACTCATGGCGGTTTTGGGATCAGCAAGGAAACGATGGGTGCGAAGAATGGAGAGGCCGGAGAGGAGCATCCAGGAGTAGCAGACGAAAGCAGTGGAGAGATGGGTTGTGAGACGGTACTGGGAGACGCGAGGATGGGATCCGGGCGCGAATAGATCGTCTTTGAGTCCGGACTTGACCATCCACCAGCCAATGAAACCCTGGAAGCCGATGAGGGCAGATATACCAAGGAGATTGAATGCCATTTTGGTAGTGACTTTGCGACGAGCGATTAAGTAGAGCGTGGGAAGGACGAACGAAATGCCGATGAAGCGGCCCCATAAGCGGTGTGCCCATTCCATAAAGTAGATCTTTTTGAACTCGTCGAGGGTCATGTGTGGATTGAGGAGCCTGAACTCGGGAGATGTACGGTACTTTTCGAATTCGGATTCCCAGTCGGCTTGGGACATTGGGGGCAATGAGCCGGTGACGGGGCGCCATTCTGTGATGCTAAGTCTGAATGATTGATAGATAGACAGTCAGTGGCTTGATGCGTTTGCGATATTGAAGGAGGGATATTGATTGGACTCCAAGTTGCACTCACCCTGACTCCGTCAATCTCGTCAAACCGCCAAAGACAACGATTCCAAAAACACTGACGGCGCTACCGATGAGCCAATACGCAACACTCTTGGGATTTGTCTTGGGGAAGGCCGTCTTGGCCAGTCCTCGGGCCTGGGCCGATGTAGACCGTGATGCGACGTGGTCTGCCAGGCCTCCCAGTGGTGTTATAGGCTTCGCATCAGCAAAGCCTCGAGATCGTACGACATTGAGGATTCTGGAAGCGAGGCGCTGCTGTGGCGCCGTCGTCTGGCGGAGGCATTGATTGCAGGCGAAGAACAACCGAGGATATGCTTGGATAGCTACCCTCCGGATGCCGGGGGCGAAGGGAGTCATATTGTCGCAACGCCGGGAGACAATTGAGCATCGACGTGTTTAAGTTTACCGTCGGCCAGCCGGAGACAAGTCTAAATTACTTCTGGTGGGGTGGCGAAACAAGGGTAACCTGATGGGGTCCCCGGTCCCCCGGTCCCCGCCATGAAGTCCTAGCTTCACCGCCCAAACTTTTAAGATCGGCAGAAAAATGTAAAAGATGCACAGTGGTGCCACCACGTTCAAGGCGTTTGATGTCCATGCCCAGTACAATCAAAATCGTCGGCGACAAAATCAGCAAAAATGCCGGGGCGACAAGCGCATGGCAGGTCGTTGACGGCCGCGCCAAAGACCAAGGCCAGTGCTAAGAAAGGCTCCAAAGCCAGGTCGCAGAAGAACGCCTTGAATGCCTTTGGAATTGCACAGGACATGTACCCGACCAAATTCAAGAAGACCCCGCGAGCCAGAGAACTCGACGCCGAGGTAGAGAAGAAACATGGTAGAGACGAAGATGGCAATGACGACGAGGACGAGGACGAAGAGCAGCCCCAAAAGAAGAAAGCGAGGGGACCATCGAGGGACGCCAACGATGCTGAAGATGGGAGCGACAGCGAAGGCAATGAGTGGCGCCTCGGCGGGATGAGAGAAGATGACGAGGACTCTGAAATCGAAAGTGATGACGCCTTTGGTGATAGTGACAACGAAAAGTTTGAGGAATACTCTTTTCGAGGTAGCAAATCAAAGCCGGTAGGTGGCTTAACGACAGAGCAAAGGAAACCCTGCTAACTCATCATGTAGAAGGAAGATGACTCTGAAGACGACTCAAATGACGACGAAGGCGAGACTCTTGGCGCAGATGCCATCGATCTGGCAACAGCTCTCGATAAGTGGGAAGAAGAATCGGACGAAGAGCCGCAGGCGGACTACGAGTCCAGATCTGAGGACTCTGAGGAAAATGAGGAAAATGAGGACGACTCGGAAGACGATGACGATGACGACGATGATGATGACGATGACGATGACGATGACGATGACGAGGATGAGGATGAGGATGAGGATGAGGATGATGAGGATTCCGAAGTCGACCCAGAAAAGTTCAGTGCCTTGCAAGGACTTATTTCAGAATACGGTGGCCAACAAAAAGTCAAAGAGAAGTCCGCATCAAGCGCCGGACAGAAACTTTCTCTCGGCGACTTGGGTCTCACGGGTCTTAACGATCCCTTGCTAAAGAAGTCTGTCAAGTTGATGAACAAAGAAGCCAAGGAGAAGCGCCCCAGCGCCGCTCAAAAACTTGCCGTTCCGCTATCCAGACGAGAACAAGGCCGCTTAGACCGAAGCGTAGCCTTCGACAAGACCAATGAAACCCTGGACCGATGGACAGAAACTGTCAAGCAGAACCGACGAGCCGAGCATCTCGTGTTCCCACTTCCGCAAAACTCAGACATGGCAGGGATAAACACGGCTGAGATCCAACCGTTGACGTCGACCAACCCCAGCAATGAGCTCGAATCCACCATTATGTCCATCATGGAGCAGAGCGGGCTCTCACTGCAAAAGGAAGCCAAATCCAAGCCCAAGGAGTATGACGAAGAAGGAAACGAGCTGTCCCGCCGGGAAGCACTCGCTAAGAAGCGCATGGAGCGAGAGCTCAGCTCCCGTGAGGCCAAGCGCGCCAAACGCATCAAGAAGATCAAGAGCAAGGCCTACCACAGGGTCCACAGAAAACAGCGAGAGCGAGACGAAATGGCCACCAAGGAGGCCATGGAAGAAGCGGGCGAGATCGACTCCGAAGATGAACGGGAAGCGCAGGATCGTCGACGAGCCCTAGAACGCGTCGGCCAGCGCCACAAGGAGAGCAAATGGGCCAAGATCGGGTCCAGGAACAAACGAGCCGTATGGGATGAAGAATTTCGCACCGGCTTGACCGAAATGGCGCGCAAAGACGAAGAATTGCGTCGAAGGAAAGAGGGCAAGACAGGCGTAGCAGATGACTCTGACTCCGACGCAACCAGCAGTTCTGGCAGTGACCCTGGCGACGACAATGACGCAGATCTTCGTCGCCAGCTCCGCCAGCTCGAAGACGAGCATGCCGGCACCCAGTCCGGCTTAATGAGCATGAAGTTTATGCAGAAAGCCGAGGCGGCCAAGAAGCAAGCCAACGACGACATGATTCGTCAAATCCGTCGCGATCTCGACGGCGAAGACAGTCACGAATCAGATGACCAGCAAGACCCCGATCAAGTTGGACGCAGAAGCTACGGCGTCGCGGACTCCAAAGACAAGCCTATCCTGGACACACCCAGGCGTTCTGCACCCCGGAGACAATCTTCGCCTTATCAAGATGTCGATATTATCACCAACAAGTCCAGATCCTCTGCCTCTGCCTCTGCCTCTGCCGCTGCCACAGCTACTTCTTCCTCTTCCATACCCCCCTCCACAGCAGGAGCCTGGTCTCGCGGCGAAACGCGCCGAAAGAAGGCAGCCCCCATCCGCGGCGAAGATCTCGACCTCAACGCCAATATCCTCGTAGCAGCACCCCCCAAGTCATCATCCTCCTCTTCCCAGAAGCAATCCAACGCAAAGGCAAATGACCAAGTCCAAGTCCAAGACCAGGACCAGGACCAGGACCAGGACGAATCCCCCGACTCCGACTCAGAGCAGCATCTCCCCCTCGCAATCCGCGACCGGGCCCTCATCGCACGCGCCTTTGCCGGCGACGACGTCGTCGCGGAATTCGCCCGCGAAAAGGACGCCGTTGCCGAGGCAGACGACGACAAGGTCATTGACAACACGCTCCCTGGGTGGGGATCCTGGGTCGGCGACGGCGTGAGTAATCGTGAGAAGAAGAGGCATCAGGGCCGCTTCTTGACAAAGGTGGAGGGTGTGAAGAGGAAGGATAGGAAGGATGCAAAGTTGGACAAGGTGATTATCAACGAGAAGCGCATCAAAAAGGTGAGTTTCGAGTCTTTCCTCGTATACTTGTTTTCCGTGTGTACGTGCTCCATGCATCAATGCAAGAGATGCTGGAACAACAACGAACACGGGGTGGGGTGGGGATGCCATGAAATACAAAGTAGCACGGACGGAAGCGATATCAACTAACGAATGCGCCAGAACGATCGATACCTGGCCTCCCAACTACCTCATCAGTATGAATCCAGGCAGCAGTACGAGCGATCACTACGACTTCCGGTTGGACCCGAGTGGATGACGAAGGAGACGTTCCAGGACAGCACCAAGCCACGGGTCTTGATGAAGCAGGGAGTCATTGCACCCATTTCAAAACCCACTGCGTAGGCTTGGTTGGCCGTGTTCACGCACGGACTATTTCACCACTTCCTTTTGGTCACGTCTTGGAGAATTAGGCATTTGGTTGACATGATGGTCCCAAAATTTCACAGTACATAGACTGACATGGCGAACAAAATGGAAATTTTACCCTGGTTAGCTTCAACGCCGCATCCCCTTTGCCCGACTGATCAGCCGACCCCATCCCATGGAGGAAGGAAAAACCGGACAGGGAAAAATACGCCGTCTCAGCAGAGGTGGAAAACTGGCGAAGAGCCGTGTGTTGGGCATGGGCCTTTCCCTGGCCGCACCTTCTTTTTCTGTTGTTTCAAAAGAAACATCAATCGCTTCTTAGTAGTACAATGTGAATATACCCAAGATATATCATCTCCGTCCGCTGCAGGTCTCGTTGAACCACCCAGCATCAATCCAGACCCGTGTGGCTTCAACCCAACAACTATGTGGACTTGTCGAAGGCACCGCTAGGAGTGGCGTAGAACGCGACTGCGATGATCATGTACAAGCCCAGCAACATGGCACCTTCGAGGTAGTTGGACTTGCCATCTTGGACCGTGTATGTAACGACTAGAACGGAGACGGCAAACGCAACGGTTTCAACTGTGAAGGCATACGTTAGCCATGTCGCCTGGCCCAGGCATGAGTGTCAAGAGGGATACAAGACTTACAGGTTTCAAAGCGCAGCGACATGGGCTGTCCAATGATCCAGCCGACTATGACAAGGAAGGGGGTGACACCGAGAGCAATCTGAATGCTCGAGCCAATAGCAACACCCATGGCAAGATCCATCTTGTCTCTCAGAGCAACAACGACGGCAGTGACGTGCTCAGCAGCATTCCCGACGATGGGGATCAGAATCAGACCGATGAATGCTTTGCTGATATTGGCGCTCTCCACAATATCGTCGATGCTTCCTACCAAGTAGTCGGCGCAAACAGCAACTAAAACCGTGACCACAACCAGAACGATGGCGGCAGCGATCGGGCCCATGGTTGGCACCTCGCCTTCGCCGTCCTCTTCGGCACCGCCCTGGACTTCTGCGTCGAAGAGATTGCTGTGAGTTCGAAGTTGAAACACAAGGTACAGGACATAGAGGAGCAAAAGGATAATGGCTGTGCCTCGGGACAGAATAAGGATGCTCTGGTTCTTGTCGCCAGAGTTGTTCTGGTCGAGGACGGCATAAAGCTAATCAAGCCATGCGTTAGTAAACGAGAGATGCTTGACCAACGCGGGCTTAAGAAGCAGCCAGCACTCACAGCGGCGGGAATGACGAGCGACGCCGAGGACAAGGTCATCAGAGAGCAAGTCGTCTGGGCGACAGCTCCAGAGAAAGTCTGCTCTGTACCGGCGCCATTGCGTCCCCGGTGAACCAATCCACCAAAGAAGAAACACATTCCCATAACTAATAGCAAGTTGGACAGAATAGAACCGAGCATTGACGATTGTACCACCTCAATCTGGCCATCCTTGAGAGCCACTATACTGACCTATATAGCGACAAATAGTTAGCGCGCAGATCTTTGGTACGCTCGATAGCTGGTAATAAGTGTGCCGGGCCACTCACAATCAATTCGACAGCATTCCCGAAAGTGGCGTTTAGCAGACCACCCATTGTGTCGCCCAGCTTGATTGAAATCTCCTCGGTAGCAAACGACAAAACGGCAGCCAGCGGAATGATGGCGAAAAAATTGATGGTGAAAACGGCGGTAGAGTTCCATCCCATGGCACCTGCCACAATGCCTACCGGCACCATGACCAGCAAGAAGTTGACATAGTCTTGGCAAAAGGCTGTGTTAGTTCTTTGGCACGTCAAGATGATGACAAGCGGCGATGGGAGGAAAACCCCATGGCGCATGTTTTTCAATTGTCCGAGGTTGAAAGGTTTACTTACTGCTCAGAAGCGTCACCTTGGTAACATGCCAGGTATAAGCAGCGCTGCGCACGACGATGGAGTCGCTGTCATTGCCAGGAGTGTGCTTGTGGTCGAAGAAGAAAGAGTAGACACTGTTATTTGAATGTTGCGTAATGTAGTTTCCAGCATGAGCCGACGAAGCGGACTCGCCGTTGATCAATGGCGTTTGCTCGTCGGCATTGCCTCTCGAATTGTTGTTTGCCATTTGGCGACGAAGATGTCGGTACGATTCGCTGACTGTCGCGTGCCCGGCCTCGAGTTAGCTTTGGGAATGATGCAAGAGTATCTCGTCGATGACGGCCAAGAAGCTCCGAGAAACTTTTGGTGAATGAAAGTGTGTGGGAAGGGGAGCGAAATGCGAAATGCGAAATGCGAAAAAAAGGTATCAGGGAAGAGGAAAAAAAGGAAGAGAAAAAAAGGGTTGAGCGGATAGCGGGAGGGCCATAGTAAATCTCTTGATAATTCAAGGCGGGGAGTGACGACGCTGTTTCTGTGGCGTCTATCCGCAGTCCCAGACAAATGTGGATTCAAGAAGAGCTTGTTTAAGAATGGGCGCAGCGACAAGCCATCAATGCTTTCGGTGAAAGAAAAGCTAAAGCTTACCGAGACCTCCGAAAACCATAGCTCAAAGTTATCGAGTAAGTCCCAGTGTCCCAAGTCTTATCTATGCTTGTTCACTGATCAGCAGACAAGCAAGTTCGACCTCTTGCGGTCTTGCCGTCTTGGTTCTTGTTCCTGGTGAAATGGCGAGATGAAGAGGACAAGGCGACAACGTTGGTGTAGCTTTGTTAATAATGGACGGTGTCAGGTGTCAGGTGTCAGTGTCAAACCGTTGAAAGAGAGACGAGACGAGACGAGGCGCGCGCACACACACACACACACACACACATACGGGAAAGCGAGTCAAGCAAAAGGTTTGAAAGAGCAAAGAGCCCAAAACCCTGCTGGCGTGCTGGCGTGCTGGCGTTCTGGCAGTCCAAGGCCGGCGCCAGCTCTTGACTGGTCAGCGCCGCAGGTGGCGCGCAGCGGCGCCAAAGCCAATGACGACAAGGTGTGGAGCGCTCTGTGCGTGTTTCAGTTTCAACCCGAGGAGCCGCCACACTGAACGCGTAATTAGTGAACGCCGAACGATGGGGTTCATCGTCTTGTCTTGTCTGTCCTGTTGGGGCGGGAGCCTGGGAGGCCTCCCCCTCGCACATTGATGGAATCGTCCATGCCACAAATAACGTCATCACGACAACAACCATCACGACAGCTCAACATCATCTTCTGCCGTTCTGCCACAAAGGCTTGCGCAAAAGCACTACCGTGATCCCGAGCCGCTCCGACCTTCATTTCTCTTCATGCGCTCGCTGTAATCCGTACCTGCCGAGCATGTTACCCAGACATGCACGTTGTGGGGATCGGCATGCATCAGCATCATCAGACACCAAGATATTACGCCAAAATAAAGTAGAAAATAAACATGGGCAGGGGTCGGCCGCTGTTCCACTCGGCACTAACTACCCACTGCCACCCTGAGACAGACATGATTGACTGTACATATATATATCGCGGGTTTGGCATTCACGGCCACGCTCGACAGCAGCATCTGCCGCGATGCTGGGATACTGCATCTTGATATGCACAAACTTGCGCAGTGAGTACCCGTCGTATTGAATAATGCATGCTAAGCTAGTAGAACGTGGAGAGAACCAGTAGGGAGAAGCAAAATGAACACCCCTGGTCCCTGGTCTACTCCATGACATCAATGCCCCCCCCCCCTCCCCCCGCGGGGAATCCGGTTGTTGTTCTCAATCGAAGCCGCCACGAATAGACTACAACCCCCCCAATGCTGTTCGATTGTCAGCATCGCCGCATACCACATTACTTTTCACAAACGTAAACATACCGGCCGAGTATGCCATATACCAAGTCAAAGACGCACCACCGTCCAGCCATTGTGGATCAAAGTCTTTAGAGGTGAAGAAATCCCAGGCTTTCTGAGGCTCAATGGTGGCATAATTCGCATAGATGATACCTTTCCAAGCGTTGCGAATGTCGTCTATGCGTCCGTTGCTGAAATACGCCTCCCACTCCTCTCTAACAAACTTTTCGTCTCGCACATATAGCGATGGGGGCAGTATGGGAATCATATGTATACCCTGAATGGCTTCTATACTCGGGTCGAAGTAGGTTGTATGGTCAATCTTGTTCTCAAAGAGGATGCCCGCTACTTTGTTCCCAATAAACTGCTTCGGTTGAACAGTGTTGTCCTTTTTATACAAATAGTAACTTTGCAAGCTGCGTGCAATAATAGACAGCTGAAGGTTTCCTCTGCAAAACATGTTTAGTCAAGATGCTGAGTGCTCGACAGCCGCCTTCTCTTTCACACAACTTACCTCATTTCAACATCTGTATTTTTGCTCACCTTCCCCCACATTTTCAGCGCATAAGCGCACATCATGTCCTCAGAACTAGACTCTTGGTTCTAGCAAAGCCAGTTAGCTCCTCAACTGTGAATTGCACTCGACAACATGATACGATGTACCTTGCCGTCCGTGGCGGCATAGAGACCATGAGCCCAGCTGTGGCCATGGTACCAATCGAAGCTGCGCCACATGGGGAAGAACTTGTCATCCTTGCTAGAATTGGCTACATCTCGTACGAGTAAGTTGACATAGTCTTTGTTTGCCGTTGCCCATGCTTGGTCGATATGCCCAATCGTTGCCGCGGCCAGTATGTGGTAGCCATAATGGAAATGGTGGTCATTGTAGTATGTGTTTCCGAAATCGACGCCAGCGTCTCCTGTTTCGTAGCTGGCTGAAGACACCAGCCCCCCCCACGCCGCTAATCAGACGGCAGCTTTAGCGAGTGCATCATGAGCGAGGTTTGAGGGATGACCTACTCTCGTGATTCAACGGGAACTTTTGTGTGTTGGCTGCAAAAGTGCCGAAAGCAGCCTTCAACGGACCGAGGCCCTTCTTTGCCAATGCTTTGTCGCCGAGAAGCTCGTCAATGACATACAGAATGGTGGCAAATTTAGCCAACGCCTACTCCCAGTACAGATCAGTATGAGATCTCATGATGCACCATCAAGTCGCGCACCTTTCCACTGAAGTACATGGAGTCCAAGTTTGTTTGCGCAACAATATTTTGGGATAGCTCTTTCGCCGCTGCTGCCCGTATAGTACTTTTAGCCTTGTCAGAAAGATGCTTCAACGGGCCTTTATCTGGCCGCCAAGGCGCAAAATCCATGTCTGTAGGCATGTGTCGTTCAATCATTGTCCACTCGGTGCCCTTCACCAGAGTGGCCGTGCCTTTTGTAGGTGATTGAAGCTGGACGTTTCGAACTCGCTTCATCGTCTCCGCATTAAACGACGATAAGTGGTGCGGGAGAGCGTACATATACAGGTGGCCGAGCTGGTGTCCATTTTTCTCGAATGCAAAGGAATACGTGCCTTCTTTTCCGAACACAGATCCTGATAAGGTGAGTGTGACGGGATAGATCCCTGCTCCGTCATCAAGAAGATCCTCTGATCCTTTGGTGCTAGGGTCTTTGCAAACTTGGATGGTTCCATGGAAGGCATGTTTGGACTCGGCCAAACCATTATTTATGACCTTGAGATCAAGCTCCTCGCCCTTGGTCCGATACGCATACACACGCCAGATGGTCCCATCCTCCAAGTGGAAGTTGTATTTCGCGACATTTTCTTTGGGGTTGTGCGTAACCCGACTTACAGCCTTGAAAAAGACCCCCGACTGCAACAAAGGGATAGATCCATCGTATTGTGCCGTGATATAGGCCATTCCTTGCACCAGAGGAAACGAGACTGCTGGGGGAGCTGTGCTATCCTTGCTCAGGTGCACTCTGGCTGAGAATGCTGTCACGCTGTCTGTTGATACGGCTGTTTCGCATCCAAGTTCCTTGGCCGACAGAACCATGGACTGAATCCCTACAGGGTTCAGATAGTACGAGGAGACTCCATCAATCTTCTCCTTCCCAAAGACCCTTTGTCGTTCTTCGATATGGGTACAAGCCATCCCCCAACTTCCACTCGCGCCTTTGCCGCCAGCCCAAGAGACAGAGTACGGGAATGTGAAAGCAGGTCCTCTCTGGTCCCCCAAGAAGAAATTGGAGTAAAACTTATTGGTCTGCAACGGTCCCGGTGAATGAATCCCTTTGCGCGGCACCGGATGATCGTGTCGTTGGGGGATGCCTGATGGTGGTGCCTTGGTGTCAATGGGCTTTGCGAAAATGTTCTGACCCGCCATTGTTGTCTTGTTTTGCTCGATATTATCTAGGAATAGGGCTGCTCCGTTCACCAACAACACGTTGATCGATCCCGGTGTGTATTTGGGTTCTTCGGGTGCTTGGGCGTCTCTGCTATCTGAAAATACCCGAGTTTGGCCTGTGGTCGTAGCGTAAGGCGCGCTTGACTGTTTGTGGTCTGCGGAGGTATTATATGATAGCTCACGATGTGGAAACTCTACTGGAGCTTGTCGAGATTCGCCTTTCGAGTTATGTATGGTACGTAGGTACGCTAAACTGATTGTCAGCCAGTTTGACAACATAAGCAATAGACGTATTTCCATTATGGGCCTTCGTAGTCCAGGCAACACCAGCTACCTCTGGTCATGTCGGTGTGAATGCGTCCGAGACATGGGTCGTCAAAGGAAGGCGAAATGCCCGTCCTCAATTTATACATAGTTCGGGTAGACATATCCTCGGATCCTCAGGGCGTTGAGGGTGATTCACGAATTTTGCTCTGCTCATGCAAGTGAATGGACTAGCCGAGACGTGATTAATCGTGCAACGGAAACGCGGGAATTGAGGTACCTTTTGAACAGTTGTAGATTGTAGGTTGTAGGTTTACTTCATGGACGATCAGAGAAATGGGTACAAAGTATCGTCGAAGTTTCTTAGGAGTAGTCAAACGTTTGAAAAATTGTTGAAGCGGTGATGCTCATGAGGTTCACACGAGGATGTTCAAGTCAAGCGTCCAAGTTTTCCAAGAACAGACAGAGGCACCTATGATATGACTCTGAAGAAGTGGTATGAAAGCCCTTCGGCACAACAGGAAAGACCATACCGCTCTTCCTGCAACACCTACTGCTCTGTAAGTAAGTGGGTTGCGGAATGCCAGTTTCGAGGAAGGAACGCCGTTGTTCTCCATATCCGAAGCTCCAATATGAACGGTGATTTTTGTGACTCGCAAATACCAATTTAAATTAGAACCTTAAGCAGAAAGATAGGGCCACGAAAAGACCATAACGATAGCTCCATGACAAAACTACAAGCCAACTAAAGACCCAATGCGCTATACTTACCCTTCGCCGAACCGTCCCGAATCAATTCCTTCAATCGCGCAG
This sequence comes from Epichloe elymi, assembly GCA_023658475.1. Classification (NCBI taxonomy): domain Eukaryota; kingdom Fungi; phylum Ascomycota; class Sordariomycetes; order Hypocreales; family Clavicipitaceae; genus Epichloe; species Epichloe elymi. Next base: position 1,096,420 of record CP098278.1, on the reverse strand, counting down.
CAACCTCAGCAGGCTTTGGTTTCTTCTCCTTCTTGTTAGGTTGGGCAGATTCGGAAGTCTGAGCAATCAAGGGCTTTGTTGAATTCTTTATGCCCGAAGCAGTCTTTGTGCTCGCTTTCGGATGCCTCTTTTTTCGTTCCAAGCTTGATCCTGAAGTTTCAGCTTCTTTGCGACACCGCCGAATAACTCCTGGTTTCAAGATCCACGGCTTATGCAGGATGTCGCGCTGGAACTTGGATTTCTTCTGCCACAGAACAATCTCGTGTGCAGTACTCTTGACAACTGCGAACTTTTCAATTTTGATTTGCATCTGTCCTTTGAAACTGGATAAGCTGCCTTTCACATCGAGAACATGGCCAATGTCGATGTCGTTGTAAGGGCTTGATGAGAGAGGGTCACAAAACACGCTGGCTTTCCCAGCTTCAACCGCTACGCTCGCCCCTGTTGAAATTTGCTGCAGTACTGGAACAGGTCTGCCAGGGGCGGATGATGGAAGCAGGGCCCATGCCTCTATGCATCTTCCGCTGCTGTCATCCAAAGTAAAGACGCGTCGTCCAGAAAATTCATCGATTGCGACAACAGATCCCACGATGCGTACCCATTTTATCGGCAAGTTGTTGTAGAAGAAGAAGTTTTCGCCTTGAGTTAGAGTCAGAGTCGGTCATCTTTCAAAGACCTGAGAATGCGAGGGTGCTTACCCTCAAAGCCTGCATGTTGCTGCAGGGCGTGAATCCTGAGCGCTGGCAAGAAACACCAGGTGTTGACAGTAGGTGACAGGTGAAAGCAATATCGTGGATAGATTTCGGTCTTGCACGCGTCAGTCATGGCATGATTGTGACTGCAAACGCGCGCCTCCGAGAGTCATAGCGTGCGCCCTCACGCCTTGAAGAAAGAATATCCAGCCGATGTTGTTCATGCCATTCAGATGGTCGAGAGGTTCACGTAATGAGACACCAAGATACACACGCTACTCCGTACTTTGTGCAACGGCAGGCACTTTGTACTTGTCAGAAAGGTAGGGGTCATAGGATGTGCATAAAAGTGTTCAATTCGATCAATTAGAGGTGCAGACGGCACTCGACTTATGTACCTGAAAGGTACATAGTGCGCTACGGATCTATCTAGCTGAATGTAGTATATCTAATATATTGTCTCTACTAATATCTTAAGGAGGGTCTAACTATTATTAATGTAGTTAATGCTAAGACGTTCTAGCGCTATTAGAGCCTTTACCCTAATATACCCCCCTAGCTAATAGATAAAAATAAAGCTATAGATTATATGTAATATATCGGATTTTAATTAATTTATAGTGTTATTAGATAACTTAGGATTATTTATAGTCTAATTTTCCTATAGAAGTCCTAATGCTTCTATCCTATAAGAGGCTTTATAAATCTATTAGTAGGTATCTTAGAGGTCTTTATCTAATTAACCTTAATGTTACTAAGGGCATATTACTCTTAAATCTATATTTAATTTATATCTAGATACTTTAGACTTATCTAAAGCCTACCCTCTTTATATTCTATAATATAAATTATCTATTAATTATTACACTAGATAATTAAGAGAGGTAGAACGTAAATATTAATATTATATAGTAGATAGCCTAGTAATATATGCTCTTTTATACTATAATTTAATGTAAAAAGCTCTGCTTTAGTGCTTAAGGTTATTATATAATATTACCTACCTAACTTCTAATTAATTATAGCACTATATATAATAAATATATAACCTTATATGGATTTCCTTATATTAGGATTATTACTAAGTAAGGTATCTATGCTAGAGAATAGTGTATTATAGCTATCCTCCCTAGAGTATTAAATACAGAGTTTCTTTATGTTCTATATATATCTAATAATGCCTTTTATAAGCTTAATATACTTAGATAATAGGTTAGTTAAGAAGGTAGTAAGCTTTGTGGCTATAAAAGCTATATTAGGTCTTCTAATAATATAGAGATATACTAGTAATCTAATAATCACTTAGAAGAGATATATTTAATCTTCTAATGCTTAACTATTATTTAGGTAGATTATAGTTATTCTAAGAGGAGCTATAAAGCTCTTTAAATTATTATCTATAATATTAGGAATAAACTTCTATATAATCTTATAAATATATAATTCTTATAATAGCTATATCTCCTTTATAGCTTAATTCTAAATTACTTTAATCCCTAAGAACCACTTTAAGTTACCTTAATCCTTAATATCTAGGTTATATATTAATTAATTATATAAATCTTTAAACATATCCTTAAGTTTATTAGGGAATATAACTATTATATTATTAATATAAAAGAATAGAATTATTCTACCCTTTATAAAGATATAAGGGTCTTCTTTTCCTTAAATAAATCTAATTTAAAGTAAAAATTATATTAGATATAGGAACCATTACTTTAGAGCTTCCCTAAGCCTATATAAGGCTCTAATTATCTTCTAGAGATAACCTCCTGCCTTTAAACCTTCTAGTAGTCTATAGAAAATAGGTTCTTTAAGCTAAGCATATAGGAAGGTATTCTAAATATTATATTATTATATATTAAGGTCCTTTATATAGTAGATAGTAAGTAGTATATATAGGGATTGTAAAGTAAGCGTAGTAGTGTAGTTATTAAGATTGTTTTTTAGCTACTAATTTCCTTATATAACTATATAAGCCTTAAATTTAGTAATAATCCCCTTTTTATCTGTTTTATATTTAAACACCTATCTAAGGTTAATAATTTTATTATAAATATTATAATTAAATAATTCCTCTAGGATATCTTCCTAGTAATTTAATAATAAAAGCTTATTAACTTCCTTTTATATTACTTCCTTCTAGTAGTTATAATATATTAAAGCTATTACTTATTAATAGTAAGCAGGTTCTAGAGGTATATCCTTAATTCTTAGGCTATACTAGGCACCCTATAATGCCATAGTAAACGCAGAGTAGGGCTAATAGGCTTTCCTTAATTCCTTATATTATTACTGTTAAAATTATGCTATTTATAGCACTATTTTATAGGCCCACTAGTTGCCTAGTTGCGTTGTTGCAACGTTGGTTGCGAGGCGTTGCCTGCAGCGTTGTTGGCCGTGGCTAGCAGCTTTGGCTGTGACCTGCGTTCCTGCACACAACCAACCCACAGGCTTGTATGACTAAGCTGACTAGGCTACCCTATAGGGAAGCTAAAATCAACTATAACTAGGGAACTAGTAGTTATATAAAAGGCTGACTTATACTGTTCGAATCCTTGATTTTTTCTGGATTTAATGATGTATTTTATTTATAGGGTTGCTTATTAGATTGCTTAGTTAGTGCACGTGGGTGGCTAGATTGTATAGTCGTGAGTCGATTTTTTACTTTTTATATATAAATGAATTTTGCGGAAAATAAAAAATAGCTCCTAAGGCCTAGCTAGCGACCCCCTTCCGTCAATATAGTTAGTAGGTCTATAAGGGGACTTAGAAAATCCTCTTATTGCTCGTTAGATCATTCGTCTAGCTAGAAATCTACTATATTCAACTATCAACGCCCTATATCTTAAAGAAGCATTGTATTATAGTGAATCTAGAAGCCGCCGCGTTGAATCTACTAGGGAGGTCTTCCTATCCCTCTAGTACAGATTCCCTTCCATTTTCAATAGGTTATAAGCCCGGAAGGCCTATAAGATTACTACATTACTACGTTATTCTACTGTGATTAGTGCTTGATTTTAGGTACTAGTTACTCTCTACTAGACCTGTGGGCTCTTAGATTACAAAGGAAACCGCTAGAATTTGAAGCTTTCATCTACTAGCTCTACGCATCGCAACATCAGACCCTTGGTGTTGAATTCAACTACAGCCGCACCTGCAACCACCACATTGCAATCGTAACTATCTAGTTATAACTATAACCTCTTTTAGTGATTCTATTCACTGCCGCGACCGTTATATTTAATATTATCTACTCTGTAGATACGCTGCATTTCTTTTAAATCATCGAACATCTAGTATATCTATACTAGGCTTTTTGACCTATTATAATACGTTGCACGCACTATACATTACGATACGTTGCGTTGTGGCTGCTGTAATATCTATATCCTACGATTCCTATCCGCCTTTTTTAGTGTTAAGAAAATTTTCGCAGAGAATCTTCTCCGGTCCGTTTCTGCCCGCGCATACCGCAGACCCACTTTTAGACCTCGAGGGGCACCCTTTTAAACAGCCCCGCCACATAATTTGCGTACGCAGCCAGGTTGCACCACAACCAGCTTCTAGCGCGCGTTATTTGCAACAGGAATAAATTTGGAGATCTTGCATAGGAATTTTTAAGAGATAGCACCACCGAATTATAAGGGTAAGGGACCTACTGCAGGCCCTTCTAGCCCTCCTAAGGACCCTAATAGGATGGATATAGAAGGTCCGGCTGTTCAAGCCAGTGCTTTATAACTACAACAACAGATACAGAGCTAAATTAAACAATAAGGCAAGACCTTAACTGTAAGAACCCAGAAGGTGTGCTGAATTCCCCAATAGACCAAAAGATCCGCCAATGCTAGCCGTTGCTAACATTGCACCTTACAATTGATTATGAGGCCTGCCTATGTGATCACACAGCACACAGCGGCGCCTCACAACTATCCCTTCCCTTCTAGAGGCTCGCCCCGAGCCGCTTTGGGTCTCTGCCGGTACGCAACCTTCAAGGGATTAGGCCCGGTCCTCCGTGGCCTCTGAGATAATCTAACCAATTGCGAACCCCCAAGGCCCACTAGGGCGGGCGCAATGGCCCTGGCCCCTAGCTGCCCTGTGAGCCTGACGTAAGCTGCCTAGCCCCACTTCAATCCTATGCGCCCCTGACAGGATTCGAACCTAGGACTAGCACAGACAGAAGACCCGTAACGGCTAGCATAATTGTAAGAACCCAGAAGGTGTGCTGAATTCCCCAATAGACCAAAAGATCCGCCAATGCTAGCCGTTGCTAACATTGCACCTTACAATTGATTATGAGGCCTGCCTATGTGATCACACAGCACACAGCGGCGCCTCACATTAACTGATTTTATCAAGCATACTAAGTCAAATCATCTAAAAAACAAGGCTAGTATTAAAGATCTATTAGATAAATTAACGCAAACCATAACTACTATACAAGGTCTTTAGGATTCTACTAAGCTAAGGGAAGAAAATACCAAAGCTCCAGTAGAAGACCTACCTGCTATAACTACTTCTGCGAGTTTACCTTCTAGTAACTTACAAGCTACCTTTAATACAGGGGCTATTAAGGAACTAAATAAGAAGGTTCACTCTATTCCTAAGGGAGCTAAGCTAAAAGGTCCTAAAAACTATAATCAGTGGAAGTAAGCCCTGAGCATTCAATTTAGAGCCCTAGGATTACCTGAATTTATAGATAATCCTAGCTTAGCAGGCTATCTAGCTAACTGTGATTAAGCTATTCTCTTGATGATATTAAGAGATAGTTACTAACCTGGGCCATAGGTAGCTATATGTTAGCAAAAATCCCCCGAAGAAGCCTATAAAGTCCTTATTAGGCAGTATTCGTAGAGTGCTGGAATCCAGCGAGGTACGCTATACGCTAGCTACCACTCCCTAAATTTTTTAAATTATAAGGGATCTTTAGAGGCTTTTAATGCTAATTTTAATAACTTACTAGCTAGACTACAACTTTATAGTGTAGAGATCGCTCCTATTAATTAAGTAAACCATTATATTAACGCATTAAAGTAGACCTTTCCTAGTTAGGCTGAGAGATAAATATTTACTATCAGAGCTACTAGGGCACAAGGACTGCCTATAAATACCTTAAATTTACAGTTCCTTATAGCGGATTTATTAGAAGAGCAGAGGGATAAAACCTCCCCTATAGCTAAAGCTCTTAGCTATAAGGCTTCTAATAATAAGGGAAATTCTAAGGACGAGGAAAAGAAATTATCTTCTAATCCTAACACTAAGAAGGACTCTACTAACGCCACTAAAGAGCAGGATAAGAAGGATTCAAACCCTTCTAAAGCCTCTAGGAAGAAAAAGCAGAAGAAGAAGAGTGGCAATAGGGATAATAAAGGAAAAGAAGCTGCTTTTGCGTTAGGCTATAGCCTAGCCACGGGATACGTTAAAGAACTAGATTCTAGCGAGTCTAGCAGCGAGGATAGTAGTGATTCTGAATCTAATTTAGATACTTCTAGTGCTACTAGTGACACTACTACCAAGCCTACTTTTAGCTACTCTAATGATATAGTTAAAAACTCCCTTCTATACAATACAGGTTCTTCTTGTTATATTTGTAATAATAGGGCTTTCTTTAGGGACTTTAAGCCTCTTAAGAAAGGTCAAACCAGCCCTATAATTACAGCAGGAGGACCTATTTATCCTAAAGGAAGAGGCACCGCTGTTTTTAATGTTCTAGTCAAGAAAAACCCACCAGAATATAGGCCTTTAGCTCTGTTAGATGCTGTAATGGACTCGAGCTCGAGGCTCGGGTCCTTCTCGGGTCCGGGAGGGCTCTGGAAAGGGCGCGGAGAGTACACAAGGCAGCGTGCGGAGGTTATGCGGACTTAGGGCTTACTACGCGCGCCACGCGCATAGACTATGCATAGGAGGATATATAGCTACACACTATATAATCTCTTACTTAGCTTTTTCTTTCCTCTTTAAGAATAGTAATTACACTTTAGATACTTATTTATAGTTACCCTAAGGCTAGTTTTTAATATTTACTATTCTTTACTTTCTTTATATCCTTTCCCTTTTAGCTACCTCTTAATAATAGTATAACCTTTATTAAGTAAGATAGAAATAGGTAAGCTAGCTATATTATAGGCGCTTATTAGGGAGTAGTTAGCATAGATCTAAGCGCTTTATAAGAACTAATACTAAGTAAGGTAAAAGCTATTACCTATAGGGGCACTATTTAATAGTAATAGGACGCTCTTTATAGCCTAGAAGAGTCTTATAGGCTATAAGCTAGTTATAGACTAGGGGTTTATTAAGGGCACTAAGGACTAATAGTGCTTTATTTACTAGAACCTTTTAGTAAAGGTTTAGGCCTAGGTTACACCCTACTTTAAGAAGGGAAACTTAGTAAACTTTAATATAAGGCACTTCTTTAATTACTTAGGGGAAATATTTAATAACCCCTATTAATAGGAATTAGCTATTACTAAGCTTAACTAGTTATAATAATAATAATATAAGCAGTTTAGTAACTTCTATATATAGTTTAAATAGAAACTCGCGCTTATAGGTAGGCTAGGTTAGGTAGATAAGGTAAAGCTTTTAAAGCTACGCACTACCCTTAATAAGTAGATAAGGGACTATAGCATAGGATATGATATTCCCTAGGCTAACTACTCTATAGTATTAGCTTAGTTTAGGAATATTATATTAGATATTAAGTCCTATTATTTAGAGGAAAAGTATTACTTATATTACTAAGTATAACTAGCTCCTTAGGTAGACTAGTCTTTAGGGTAAGATAAGGACACGCTAATAATAGATATCTAGTTAGCGGGCATAGTAGGGGCCTAGAAGGGCTCTAGGAAAGTAGTAGGTTACTAGTAGTAGGGGTTAAAAAAGGCTAAATAGGTTTCCTAGGAGGTACTTAATATATAATATAAGGAGGGTAAGTATATATAATATAGCTCTAATAAGCACTAAGTTATAAAGTATTCCTTATATTATACTATTTATCTAAAGGAGATACTAGTGGTTAATACTTATAAGGTAGAAGATATTAACTCTAAGGATTTAAGTAATAAGTTAGAAAAAGAGAATTCCCTTTATTAAGTTATTTAAATAGGGAGGAGGAATAGGAGCTTAGAGAGGCTTTATAGTATATAGTTAAGGTTAAGGATAACTTTAAATATATCTAGAGTAATATAGATATATTACCCTTCTTAGTCCCTATATTAATAAATAAGATAACCTTTTTAGATATATAAGTTAATATAGGATATAACTACTATACTACTATTAGTAAATGCCTAGTCTAGAAGCTATAACTAGAACATATCCCCTTACTAACTAAGAGGTTAGTTTATATAGTAGTTAGTGTAAAAAGAGGGGGAAGGGAGAATTATAAGGTAAGCTTATTAATTATATATATTATCTGTTTTTAGATAGATATAGATAGATAGGAGACGCTAATTATAGCGTATATAATCCTAGGATTAATAAGATAACTTATCCTAGGGACTCTATAGATAGCGTGCTATAATATTAACTTAAATATATAACGCTAATAACTAACTATAGGAGTGGCTAATAACCTATAGATTTAGGCTATAACTAATAGAGGGGTAGAGAAGCCTACTATATATATTATAGGATCTTTATTTATAGGAATAGTATATTAGGTAAGGAAGTAGAAGGAGTATATATAGCTTTACGCTATAAGCTTATAGGAAATTATATCTATCCTATAGATTAATACCACACTAAAACCTATAGAGTAGGAGCTTTTAGCGTCCTTACTAAAGGAGTTATAGGACTATAAGGACCTTTTCTAGGAGAGTAAGGCAAATGCCCTACTACTACACTAGGGTAAGTCTAATTACTATATTTACCTAAAGTAGGATACGGAGGGTAATAAACTAGACCTACTATAGGCTCTGCTATATAATATACTATATTAATATCTCCTAGAGATATATAAGTAGGTAATAGACTTAATAGATAAGGGCTAGATTAGGGTAAGCTTATTATTAGTAGTAGTACTAGTTTTACTAGTAAAGAAACCTAGGGGCGGTTAGAGGTTCTATATAGACTATTACACGCTAAATAAGATTATAGAATAGGACTATTATCCCTTGCCTTTAGTAAAAGAGACACTACGCTCCTTAGCTAAGGCAAAATAGTTTATAAAGCTTAATATATAAGTAGTGTTCTATTATATTTATATTACTAAGGGCTAGGAACACTAGACCGCTTTCTAGATATAATTTAGATTATTTAAGTAGTTAGTATACCCCTTTAGTTTAGTAGGCTTGCCTATAACCTTTTAGAGGTATATTAATAGTGTGCTTAGTGGTATCCTTAGGGACTATATTACTGCTTATCTTAATAATATCTTAATCTATATAGGGGGGTTATAGAAAGACTATATATAGAAGGTATGTAGGGTGTTAGCTAGGCTATAGTAGGCTAGGTTAAACCTAGATATTAAGAAGTATATTTTTATAATAAAGAAGGTTAAGTACCTTAGGTTTATTATCTATGTAGGGAAATAGATTTGCCTAGATAATAAGAAGATTACTATAATTAGGGATTAGGAGGCCCTAATATAGGTCTAAGGAGTACGCGGGTTTCTAGGGTTTGCTAACTTTTATTATAACTTTATACTATAGTTTTTAGAAGTTATAGGTTCCCTAATTAACCTAATAAAGAAAGGTATAGTATTTCACTAGATAGAGGCGTGTAAGAAGGCTTTTAAAACACTAAAGCTAGCTTTTATATTATACCCTATTCTTATGTAATAGGATTCTAATAAGGATATAGTAGTAGAGGTAGACTACTTAGGAATAGCATTAGGAGGCTACCTTTCCTAGATAAATAATAAAGAGGTCTTATATCTAGTGGCGTACTACTTAGCTTGCTTATAGCTAGCTTAATAGAATTATATAATATATAATAAGGAGCTTCTAGTGATTATCTTATACCTTAGGGTGTGGTTAGCAGAGCTATAAAGTGTAGATAGGCTATTTATAATACTTATAGATTATAAGAACTTAGAGTACTTTATAGCCCTAAGAGAGATATTAGAATAGTAAGTGTAATAGGTAGAGACTCTAGCGCTCTTTAACTTCTACTTATATTATAGACTAGGGACTTAGGTAAGTAGACTAGATATATTATTAAGACACTATTAGGAGGAGGTATAGTCTACTAAGCTAAAGGCACCTATTATATAGTTAATAATAATACCTATATAGTTTAGCTTTAGTTAGGGATAACCACGTGTGAATATTAGACCTATAGCGGCCCTAGAAAGCACCACTTTAGAGGATAGTTTAGCTTTAGCTCTAGATATGCTAGCTAGAGACTCCTTATTTATAGATAGGTACCTTTAGTCTCTATAGGATTAGGCTATAGCCTATAATAAGACTTATAGGTTATAGCTTAAGGTAGTAAAGGCTAAGGCTTAGAAGTTTCCTAATATAGTAGGTATAAGGGAGTAGATTATAGACTATTAGATTAGTATAAAAGGAGCACTTTAATTCTAGGGCTAGACTTAGGTGCTAAAGTAGGAACCCTTAACTATAACCTTAATCTAATGGACGCATAACTTACCCTTACTAGGTTACCTAGGGCGGAATACTACCTTTAAAGCGCTCTAGAGGGACTTCTATTAGGATAGTATATTATAGGATATAGTATAGTTTATATAAAACTATTACTACTATAGGGGGTAGAAGAGCTAGTAGCTATAATAGGGCTTACTAAAGCTAATTCCTCTGCTAGATAGATATTAGTTATAGATCTCTATTAACTTTATAATAGAGCTCCCTACTTAAGATTAGGCTAACCTATAGTTCCTTATAGTAATTATAAATAGACTCTCTAAGTTTATATAGCTTAAGGCTATAATATTAATAAAGGCTAAGATATATATAGAGCGGTTTAAACACTATTAGTAGTAGTTCTATAGGTTCCCTACCTAGATTATTATAGATTATAGTTTAGATTAGTTAAGTGGTTTTTAGATAGCACTCTATAAGAAGGTAGGTATAAAGTAACTACTATTAACCTTATATTACCTATAGATAGATAGAGGTATAGAGAGAGCTAACTAGGAGGTTTAGGTAGTGTTATAGGTAATATTATCCTTCTTATAATTTAAGTAGGCTAATTACCTACTAGCCTACTAGCTAGTATTAAATAATAGGGATTCTTTAGTAATAGGAGTAAGCATAAATATAGCGCTCTATAGCTTTAATATGCCTATAATCTAGGAGGCACTACTATTAGAGGTATTAAAAACTTTACTAAAGGGATAGGTATAAGCGTTCCTATAGCACTTAAAAGAGGGTATAGACCTAATATAGGCTATAATAGCCTTTATCTAATAATAATAATAAGAAAGTATAAATAGTAGTTAGAGATTAGTGGAATAGTTCTAGGTTAGGGACTATATGTAGTTAAGCCTTTAGAATATTAAGATAAACTAACTATATAAGAAGTTAGATTAGGTTATAGTAAAGTATAAGGTGCTAGAGGTGCTAATACTATTAACTATAAAGTTAGATATTCCTAGGGGGCTATACCTAATCTTTTATATAGATTTAGTTTAGAGGGTAGTAGAGGATCTATTACTAAGCTAGAAGCTAGCTAATAAATAACCTCTACTAGAGCTAATATTAATAGATATAGATAGTAACCTTATAGAGTACTAGGTAGAGGAGATCCTTATAGCTAAAAACGCCCCTAGTTAGGGAGCGAATTATAATATACTAGTTAAGTAGAAAGGTTATATTTAGCTAATATAGGAGCCCCTAGAGAATATATAGGATACTAAGGCACTAGATAGATTTAAGGTAGAATAGGGGGATATATAGATAAGTAATAGTCTAAAGTAAGTGTAGAAATAGGTATAGTTTAATTTACCCCTAAAGGAGTAAAGCCTCTAAGATATATATAGAGGGGGGAGGTAGGGATAAGGAGGAGGTAGGGTTTAAAAATTTTTCTTATATAGTAAGGGGAAGGGAGGGGTATAAAGAGGGGTATATAATAGACTTAAGCTTAAGGCTTAGGTCCTTCTTAGGTCTAGGAGGGCTCTAGAAAGGGCGCGGAGAGTGTATAAGGCAGCGTGCGGAGGTTATGCGGACTTAGGGCTTACTACGCGCGCTACGCGCACAGACTACGCACAGGAGGATATATAGCCGCACGCTGTGCGATCTCTTGCTTAGCTCTTTCTTTCCTCTTTAAGAATAGTAATCGCACTTTGGACGCTTGTTTGCAGTTGCCCCAAGGCCAGTCCCTAACAGATGCCCTATATTTCCCTGGTATAGATACTAACCTAGTTAGCGGGTTATCCCACTATCTTAAGGGAGGTTATCTAGCTAAAGATCAGCTTTTCCTAGCTAATAAAAGCCCCTATAGGTTACTAAAACCTGCTAAACACAGCTTCTTTTTGCAGATTAAGGGGCAAGCTACTCCTAAGATCTGCAAGCATTCAACCCACCTCTCCTTTATAGGCTCTTAATATTACAACTAACAACAAAGCTAACAAAGAGCCTATAAGACCGAATTAGGGTTCTCCTACCCTATAGAGGTTCAAATTCCACAGCCAGCATTTAATCCCGAGGAATATCAACGAATCGAAGAATTAGACTCCGAAGACGAAGATTCAGCCCTATGTCCCACTAAAGCTCCTCCTAGTCAGGCATCTTCTATAGGGGGTTTAGAAGGTCTATACCCTAATAACTTAGGTGACGATAGTGGCCGTCTATTGCCCCCAGAGGCCTGTGATTCTTAAGAGGCCTAGCAACAGAGGGAGCTAGGGGATAATAGCTCTGAAAAGCTAGATCCTAGTTATAAGAAATTACTAGATTTAGCCCTTCTTTGGCACATTTGATTAGGCTATATTAGTCTCCCTTTACTTAAGAAATCTTTAAAATTAGCTAAAGGGATCCCTGATTTTTCCGCTATTAAAGACAAGGATTTTAACTGCATAGCCTATATGCAATCGAAGGCTGTTAGAAGACTAACCAAAAGACCTATTCAGGACCCCCCTAGGGTTTTAGATATCCTAGAGGGAGATACGGTTAAAATCAAACCTATACCATATAATAAGAAGGCCCTAGTCCTTATACTTATTAATCGAAAATCCCGGTATAAGTGGTGCTTTTTATTAGCTAATAAAGAAGGTCAGACCCTTTATACTACTATTAAGGGCTTCTTTAAGGCCCTAAAAAACCAATATAATACATATCCTAGGCACCTGTAATGGACTCGAGCTCGAGGCTCGGGTCCTTCTCGGGTCCGGGAGGGCTCCGGAAAGGGCGCGGAGAGTGCACAAGGCAGCGTGCGGAGGTGGCTTGGGTCCTTCTTAGGTCCGGGAGGGCTCTAGAAAGGGCACGGAGAGTGCATAAGGTAGCGTGCGGAGGTTATGCGGACTTAGGGCTTGCTACGCACGCCACGTGCATAGACTACGCATAGGAGGATATATAGCTATACACTATATAATCTCTTACTTAGCTCTTTCTTTTCTCTTTAAGAATAGTAATTACACTTTAGATGCTTATTTATAGTTACCCTAAGGCTAGTCCTTAATATTTACTATTCTTTACTTTCTTTATATTCTTCCCCTTTTAGCTACCTCTTAATAATAGTATAACCTTTATTAAGTAGGATAGAAATAGGTAAGCTAGCTATATTATAGGCACTTATTAGGGAGTAGTTAGTGTAGATCTAAGCGCTTTATAAAAACTAATACTAAGTAAGGCAAAAGCTATTACCTATAGGGGCACTGTTTAATAGTAATAGGACGCTCTTTATAGCCTAGAAGAGTCTTATAGGCTATAAGCTAGTTATAGACTAGGGGTTTATTAGGGGCACTAAGGACTAATAGTGCTTTATTTACTAGAACCTTTTAGCAAAGGTTTAGGCCTAGGTTATACCCTACTTTAAGAAGGGAAACTTAGTAAACTTTAATATAAGGCGCTTCCTTAATTACTTAGGGGAAATATTTAATAACCCCTATTAATAGGAATTAGCTATTACTAAGCTTAACTAGTTATAATAATAATAATATAAGCGGTTTAGTAACTTCTATATGTGGTTTAAATAGAAACTCGCGCTTACGGGCAGGCTAGGTTAGGTAAATAAGGTAAAGCTTTTAAAGCTATACACTACCCTTAATAAGTAAATAAGGAACTATAGCATAGGACATAATATCCCCTAGGCTAACTACTCTATAGCATTAGCTTAGTTTAGGAATATTATATTAGATATTAAGTCCTATTATTTAGAGGAAAAGCATTGCTTATATTACTAGATATAACTAGCTCCCTAAGTAGACTAGTCTTTAGGGTAAGACAAGGATATGCTAATAATAGATATCTAGTTAGTAGGCATAGTAGGGGCCTAGAAGGGCTCTAGGAAAGTAGTAGGTTACTAGTAGTAAGGGGTAAAAAGGGCTAAATAGGTTTCCTAGGAGGTGCTTAATATATAATATAAGGAGGGTAAGTGTATATAATATAGCTCTAATAAGCACTAAGTTATAAAGTGTTCCTTATATTACACTATCTATCTAAAGGAGACACTAGTAGTTAATACTTATAAGGTAGAAGATATTAACTCTAAGGATTTAAGTAATAAGTTAGAAAAAGAGGATCCCCTTTATTAAGTTATTTAAATAGGGAGGAGAAATAGGAGCTTAGAGAGGCTTTATAGTATATAGTTAAGGTTAAGGATAACTTTAAATATATCTAGAGTAATATAAATATATTACCCTTCTTAGTCCCTATGTTAATAAATAAGATAACCTTTTTAGATATATAAGTTAATATAGGATATAACTACTATACTACTATTAGTGAATGCCTAGTCTAGAAGCTATAACTAGAACATATCCCCCTACTAACTAGGAGGTTAGTTTGTATAGTAGTTAGTGTAAAAAGAGGGGGAAGGGAGAATTGTAAGGTAAGCTTATTAATTATATATATTATCTGTTTTTAGATAGATATAGATAGATAGGAGACGCTAATTGTGGTGTATATAATCCTAGGATTAACAAGATAACTTATCCTAGGGACTCTATAGATAGCGCGCTATAATATTAACTTAAACGTGCGATACTAATAACTAACTATAGGAGTGGCTAATAACCTATAGATTTAGGCTATAACTAATAGAGGGGTAGAGAAGCCTACTATATATATTATAGGATCTTTATTTATAGGAATAGTATATTAGGTAAGGAAGTAGAAGGAGTATATATAGCTTTATGCTATAAGCTTATAGGAAATTATATCTATCCTATAGATTAATGCTACACTAAAACCTATAGAGTAGGAGCTCTTAGTATCCTTACTAGAGGAGTTATAGGACTATAAGGACCTTTTCTAGGAGAGTAAGGCAAATGCCCTACTACTATACTAGGGCAAGTCTAATTACTATATTTGCCTAAAGTAGGATATAGAGGGTAATAAACCGGACCTACTATAGGCTCCACTATATAATATACTATATTAATATCTCCTAGAGATATATAAGTAGGTAATAGACTTAATAGATAAGGGCTAGATTAGGGTAAGCTTATTATTAGCAGCGGCACTAGTTCTACTAGTAAAGAAACCTAGGGGCGGTTAGAGGTTCTATATAAACTATTACGCGCTAAATAAGATTATAGAATAGGACTATTATCCCTTACCTTTAGTAAAAGAGACACTACGCTCCTTAGCTAAGGCAAAATAGTTTATAAAGCTTAATATATAAGTAGCGTTCTATTATATTTATATTACTAAGGGCTAGGAATACTAGACTGCTTTCTAGACATAATTTAGATTATTTAAGTGATTAGTATACCCCTTTGGTTTAGCAGGTATGCCTATAACCTTTTAGAGGTATATTAATAGTGTGCTTAGTGGTATCCTTAGGGACTATATTACTGCTTATCTTAATAATATCTTAATCTATATAGGGGGGTTATAGAAAGACTATATATAGAAGGTGCGTAGGGTATTAGCTAGGCTATAGTAGGCTAGGTTAAACCTAGATATTAAGAAGTATATTTTTGCGATAAAGGAGGTTAAGTACCTTAGGTTTATTATTCACATAGGGAAATAGATTTGCCTAGATAATAAGAAGATTGCTGCGATTAGGGATTAGGAGGCCCTAATATAGGTCTAAGGAGTACGTGGGTTTCTAGGGTTTACTAACTTTTATTATAACTTTATACTATAGTTTTTAGAAGTTATAGGTCCCCTAATTAACCTAATAAAGAAAGGTATAGTATTTCGCTAGATAGAGGCATATAAGAAGGCTTTTAAAACGCTAAAGCTAGCTTTTATATTATACCCTATTCTTATATAATAGGACCCTAATAAGGATATAGTGGTAGAGGCGGACTGCTTAGGAATAGCATTAGAAGGCTGCCTTTCCTAAATAAATAATAAAGGGGTCTTATATCTAGTGGCGTACTACTTAGCTTACTTATAGCTAGCTTAATAGAATTATATAATATATAATAAGGAGCTTCTAGTGATTATCTTATGCCTTAGGGCGTGGTTAGTAGAGCTATAAAGTGTAGATAGGCTATTTATAATACTTATAGATTATAAGAACTTAGAGTACTTTATAGCCCTAAGAGAGATATTAGAATAGTAAGCGTAATAGGTAAAGACTCTAGCGCTCTTTAACTTCTACTTATATTATAGATTAGGGACTTAGGCAAGTAGACTAGATATGTTATTAAGACACTATTAGGAGGAGGTATAGTCCGCTAAGCTAAAGGCGCCTATTGTATAGTTAATAATAATGCCTATATAGTTTAGCTTTAGTTAGGGATAACTATATGTGAATGTTAGACCTATGGCGGCCCTAGAAAGCACCGCTTTAGAGGATAGTTTGGCTTTAGCTCTGGATATACTAGCTAGAGACTCCTTATTTATAGATAGGCACCTTTAGTCTCTATAGGATTAGGCTATAGCCTATAATAAGACTTATAGGTTATAGCTTAAGGTAGTAAAGGCTAGGGCTTAGAAGTTTCCTAATATAGTAGGTATAAGGGAGTAGATTATAGACTATTAGATTAGTATAAAAGGAGCACTTTAATTCTAGGGCTAGACTTAGGTGCTAAAGTAGGAACCCTTAACTATAACCTTAATCTAATAGACGCATAACTTACCCTTACTAGGTTACCTAGGGCGGAATACTACCTTTAAAGCGCTCTAGAGGGACTTCTATTAGGATAGTATATTATAGGATATAGTATAGTTTATACGAAACTATTACTACTATAGGGGGTAGAAGAGCTAGTAGCTATAATAAGGCTTACTAAAGCTAATTCCTCCGCTAGATAGATATTAGTTATAGATCTCTATTAACTTTATAATAGAGCTCCCTACTTAAGATTAGGCTAACCTATAGTTCCTTATAGTAATTATAGATAGACTCTCTAAGTTTATATAGCTTAAGGCTATAATATTAATAAAGGCTAAGACATGTGTGGAGCGGTTTAAATACTATTAGTGGCGGTTCTATAGGTTCCCTACCTAGATTATTATAGATTATAGTTTAGATTAGTTAAGTGGTTTTTAGATAGCGCTCTATAAGAAGGTAGGCATAAAGTAACTACTATTAACCTTATATTACCTATAGATAGATAGAGGTATAGAGAGAGCTAACTAGGAGGTTTAGGTAGTGTTATAGGTAATATTATTCTTCTTATAATTTAAGTAGGCTAATTACCTACTAGCCTGCTAGCTAGTGTTAAATAATAGGGATTCTTTAGTAATAGGAGTAAGCGTAAATATAGCGCTCTATAGCTTTAATATACCTATAATCTAGGAGGCGCTGCTATTAAAGGTATTAAAAACTTTACTAAAGGGATAGGTATAAGTGTTCCTATAGCACTTAAAAGAGGGTATAGACCTAATATAGGCTATAATAGCCTTTATTTAATAATAATAATAAGAAAGTATAAATAGTAGTTAGAGACTAGTAGAATAGTTCTAGGTTAGGGACTATATGTAGTTAAGCCTTTAGAATATTAAGATAAACTAACTATATAAGAAGTTAGATTAGGTTATAGTAAAGTATAAGGTACTAGAGGTACTAATACTATTAACTATAAAGTTAGATATTCCTAGGGGGCTATACCTAATTTTTTATATAGATTTAGTTTAGAGGGTAGCAGAGGATCTATTACTAAGCTAGAAGCTAGCTAATAAATAATCTCCACTAGAGCTAATATTAATAAATACAGATAGTAACCTTATAGAGTACTAGGTAGAGGAGATCCTTATAGCTAAAAACGCCCCTAGTTAGGGAGCGAATTATAATATACTAGTTAAGTGGAAAGGTTATATTTAGCTAATATAGGAGCCCCTAGAGAATATATAGGATACTAAGGCGCTAGATAGATTTAAGGTAGAATAGGGGGATATATAGATAAGTAATAGTCTAAAGTAAGTGTAGAAATAGGTATAGTTTAATTTACCTCTAGAGGAGTAAAGCCTCTAGGATATATATAGAGGGGGGAGGTAGGGATAAGGAGGAGGTAGGGTTTAAAAATTTTTCTTATATAGTAAGGGGAAGGGAGGGGTATAAAGGGGGGTATGTAATAGACTTAAGCTTAAGGCTTAGGTTCTTCTTAGGTCTGGGAGGGCTCTAGAAAGGGCGCGGAGAGTGCATAAGGTAGCGTGCGGAGGTGGCTTAGGTCCTTCTTGGGTCCAGGAGGGCTCTGGAAAGGGCGCGGAGAGTGCATAAGGCAGCGTGCGGAGGTTATGCGGACTTAGGGCTTGCTGCGCGCGCTACGTGCATAGACTACGTATAGGAGGATATATAGCCGCACGCTATGCGATCTCTTGCTTAGCTCTTTCTTTCCTCTTCAAGAATAGTAATCGCACTTTAGACGCTTATTTGCAGTTGCCCCAAGGCCAGTCCCTAACAGCACCTCCACTTCGACGGAGGCACTGAAATTAATAACGAACTTTAGTCCTAGTTATCTTCTAAGGGAATTTGCTTTAGCACCTCTTGCCCCTATATTCACGAACAGAATAGGCTAGTTAAGAGGGCTATTAGGGTTATCCTAGACTAGCTTAGAGCTACACTTTAGTGGTCTAAGCTACCTTTATATCTATAGTCTTATATCCTTCTAGCTATAGTAGACTTAGTTAACATTACCGCTAATATAACTAAGCCCCTAACCCCTAAGCAGCTATTTCTAGCTAACTTAGAGCCTAAGACTATCTATAAGCCTAACTTCTCGAAAATTAGGGCTATAGGGTCTTATTATAAGGTTCTAATACCTCTAGAGCAGAGATTAAAGCTTTAGAAGCTAGCCCCTAGGACTATCCCTAGCCAGCTACTTGCTACTCTAGGTTCCAGTGTTTATCTTATTTATATACCCTCTAAAAGATTAGTTATTAAGACTAGCTTTATTAAGATTATAGAGGATATAAGCTCTGTAGGGTCCCCTAAGCCTTTAGGGAGCTATCCTTTAGAGGGAGAAGCTGATATCTCACGAGATCTAGAGGTCCAGGATAGCTATCCAAAGCCTCTAGCGCCCCCAGCGCCCACAGCGCCTGCAGCGCCCGCCGCGCCTACAATAACGCCCGGGACGACCGCTATAACGCCTCTAGCGCTACCCCTAGAGAGCCTAAGCTCTAGCGCCCCTAATAAGGGTGCTATTAAAAAATCGTTTTTAGATTTGGATTCTTTAATCAACCCTGATTCTATGGATATCAATGATTTTAATTTATCTTCTTTCGTTAAGGAGATATGCTTTAAGGCACAATAAAAGGCTAAATCATTATCTAATAATAACAATCCGGATACCCCTAAGACCTGGAAATAAGCTTTAAAAAGTAAGGATAGCTAAAAATAGGTTAATGCTACCTTTAGCGAATTTAAGCAGCTATTAGCTGCCAGAACTTTTAAATTTATAGGGATAGACTAGATTCCTAAGGGCCAAAAAGTTCTTAAAAATAGGCTTATCTATAAGCTTAAAAAGGATAAAGAAAATAATCCTATAAAACATAAGGCCTAACTTATTGCAAAAGGCTTTATGTAGATAGAAGGTCAAGATTATATCGAAACCTATGCTATAACTAGCATCCCCCCTAGTTAGCGGATATTACTAGCCCTAGCGGCTTGTAATAACTGGGAAGTTAAACAGGTTGATTTTATAGGGGCATTCTTAAATAGCTTATTAAAAGAAGCTATTTATATGTAGATCCCTAATGGATTCGTTGAATTTGCCGAAGCTACTTCGCCTGAAATAGCTAAATTACTTAAGAAATACGGCTATAATCCCTCTTAAAAGCAGGTTATTTTCCTTTAAAAAGCTTTATATAGATTAAAATAGAGCTCTAGAGAGTGGTAGTAGGCCCTAAAGGAACTTCTTCGAAAATTAGGCTTCCACCCCCTTATATCTAACCTAGCTATCTTCTTTAATCCAACTACATCTATATATATAGCGACCTATGTGGATAACTGTCTTCTAATAGGACCGGATCTAGCTTATATTAACAAGCTAAAGAAGCTATTACACAAAGCTTACCCTATAGAAGATCGTGGGCCAGCCGAATTTTTCCTAGGCATTCAAATCACTAGAAATCAAAAGAAAGGGACCCTAACTATTCACTAATCCCAGTATATTTCTAAGGCCCTAGAGAGATTCAATATAAAAGATGCTAGGCCTACTAAAATTCCCCTATAACCCAGAATTATTAAACAGGTAGCCTACCTTACTAAACCTCTTTCCCCCTCCGATCATAAGCTATATCAGAGCATTATAGGGACTATTATGTACCTAATGCTCCTTATAAGGCCTAATATTGCTTTTCCGGTTTAGTGGCTTTTAATAGCGCTATCTAAGCCTTATATAGAGCACTTAAATGCTGCTAAATATCTGCTTAGATACCTTCTAGGCTCTATAAGTTATTCTATAACTTATAGAAAGTCTAAACACACTACTAAGGCTTCTATAACCCTTATTAGCTTCTATAATAGTGACTTCGCGGGTGATAAGTCCTCTAAATCAACCTATGCTTATCTCTATAAGCTAGCTAAAGGACCTATTAGCTAGAAATCAAAGAAAGCAACTATAATAGCTTTATTAACATTAGAGGCTAAATTAGATGCTCTATGTGAAGCTATTAGGGAGCTAGAGTGGCTCTATAGCCTTTTTAAGAAAATTAAGCTACCTATAGCACCTCCTGTTCTGATTTTTAGTAATAACTAAGGCGCTATTATAACCACTAATAACCCTGCTCTTTATAGCAGAACAAAGTATACCCTGCTAAAATTTAACTATACTAGAGAAAAGGTACAGAAGGGTATAGCTAAGGTTATCTATATTAATACTAAAGAGATGCCTATAGATAGCTTAACTAAGCCCCTGCCTAACAATAAATTTCAATAATTTATTTAACTATTAGGTCTTACGAACACAAAGGCCTAGTTTTAAAGAAAACTAACTAAAAAGTCAAAAAATCTTAAAATTAACAAAAACACTGGAATTCCGTTGAAAAGTTATTGATTTTAGTTAAAAAGTTATTAGATTTATTATTGAATTTATGGTTAACTTAGATATCTATTAAAGAGCTAAGTTCAGGTATTAAATTAGTTACCTTATACTTTTCTAGAGGGAGTGTTAAAATTATGCTATTTATAGCACTATTTTATAGGCCCACTAGTTGCCTAGTTGCGTTATTGCAACGTTGGTTGCGAGGCGTTGCCTGCAGCGTTGTTAGCCGTGGCTAGCAGCTTTGGCTATGACCTGCGTTCCTACACATAACTAACCCACAGGCTTGTATAACTAAGCCAACTAGGCTACCCTATAGGGAAGCTAAAATCAACTATAACTAGGGAACTAGTAGTTGTATAAAAGGCTGACTTATACTATTTGAATCCTTGATTTTTTCTGGATTTAATAATGTATTTTATTTATAGGGTTACTTATTAGATTGCTTAGTTAGTGCATGTGGGTGGCTAGATTATATAGTCGTGAGTTGATTTTTTACTTTTTATATATAAATGAATTTTGCGGAAAATAAAAAATAGCTCCTAAGGCCTGGCTAGCGACCCCCTTCTATCAATATAGTTAGTAGGTCTATAAGGGGACTTAGAAAATCCTCTTATTGCTCGTTAGATCGTTTGTCTAGCTAGAAATCTACTATATTCAACTATCAACGCCCTATATCTTGAAGAATCGTTGTATTATAGTGAATCTAGAAGCCGCCGCGTTGAATCTACTAGGGAGGTCTTCCTATCCCTCTAGTACAGATTCCCTTCCATTTTCAATAATTACTTACTAGTAATAATATTACTAGGATTAATACTATTATTATAAGAGTATAGAGCCTTAGATTAAGTAGACTCTAGGTCCTTACTATACTTAGTAGTGTTTTTATTAGTATTAGCAGTATTATTACTATATTTTATTATTACTTTATATATAAAATTATTAAATTCTTAAAATAGCGTGTTCTCTCCTTATAAGGTAAGTGCTATTATTGAAAATGGAAGGGGAATCTAGCTAGAGGGATAGGAAGACCTCCCTAGTAGATTCCAACGCGGCGGCTTCTAGATTCACTATAATACGACGATTCTTCAAGATATAGAGCTTTGATAGTTAAATATAGTAGATTTGGCTAGACGAACGATCTAACGAGCAATAAGAGGATTTTCTGAGTCCCCTTATAGACCTACTAACCGTATTAACAGAAGGGGGTCGCTAGCCAGGTCTTAGGAGCTACTTTTTATTTTCCGCAAAATTCATTTATATAGGAAAAGTAAAAAATCAACTCACGACTATATAATCTAGCCACCCACGTGCACTAACTAAGCAATCTAATAAGTAACCCTATAAATAAAATACATCATTAAATCCGGAAAAAATCAAGGATTCGAACAGTATAAGTTAGCCTTTTATACGACTACTAGTTCCCTAGTTACAGTTAATTTTAGCTTCCCTATAGGGTAGCCTAGTCGGCTTAGTCATACAAGCCTGTGGGTTAGTTATGTGCGGGAACGTAGATCACAGCCAAAGCTGCAGGCAACGCTGCAAGCAACGCCTTGTAACCAACGTTACAACAACGCAACTAGGCAACTAGTGGGCCTATAAAATAGTGCTATAAATAGCATAATTTTAACACTCCCTCTAGAAAAGTATGAGTTAACTAATTCGATACCTAAACTTAGCTCTTTAATAGATATCTAAGTTAATAATAAAATTCAATAATAAATCCAATAACTTTTCAACTAATATTAATAACTTTTCAACGGAATTCTAGTGTTTTTGTTAATTTTAGGTTTTTTGACTTTTTAGTTGTTTTTCTTTTAAAACTAGGCCTTTATGTTCGTAAGACCTAATAGTTAAATAAATTGTTGAAATTTATTGTTAGGCAGGGGCTTAGTTAAGCTATTTACAGGCATCTCTTTAGTATTAATATAGATAACCTTAGCTATACCCTTCTATACCTTTTCTCTAGTATAGTTAAATTTTAGTAGGGTATGCTTTGTTCTGCTGTGAAGAGCAGGGTTATTAGCGGTTATTATAGCGCCTTGGTTATCACTAAAAATCAGAACAGGAGGTGCTATAGGCAGCTTAATTTCCTTAAAAAGGCTATAAAGCCACTCTAGCTCCCTAATAGCTTCACATAGAGTATCTAATTCGGCCTCTAATGTTAATAAAGCTATTGTAGTTGCTTTCTTTAATTTCTAGCTAATAGGTCCTTTAGCTAGCTTATAGAGATAAGCATAGGTTGATTTAGAGGACTTATCTCCCGCGAAGTCGCTATCATAGAAGCTAATAAGGGTTATAGAAGCCTTAATAGCGTTTTTAGATCTTCTATAAGTTATAGAATAACTTATAGAGCCTAGAAGGTATCTAAGCAGATGTTTAGAAGTATTTAAATGCTCTATATAAGGCTTAGCTAACGCTGTTAAAAGCCACTAAACCGGAAAGGCAATATCAGGCCTTATAAGGAGCATTAGGTATATAATAGTCCCTATAATACTCTAATATAGCTTGTGATCAGAGGGGGAAAGAGGTTTAGTAAGGTATGCTGCCTATTTAATAATTCCGGGTTATAGGGGAATTTTAGCAGGCCTAGCATCTTTTATATTGAATCTCTATAGGGCTTTAGAAATGTACTGGGACTGGTGAATAGTTAGGGTCCCTTTCTTTCGATTTCTAGTGATTTAAATGCCTAGGAAAAATTCGGCTGGCCCACGATCTTCTATAGGGTAAGCTTTGTGTAATAGCTTCTTTAGCTTATTAATATAAGCTAGATCCGGTCCTATTAGAAGACAGTTATCCACATAAGTCGCTATATATGTAGATGTAGTTAGGTTAAAGAAGATAGCTAGGTTAGATATAAGGGGGTAGAAGCCTAATTTTCAAAGAAGCTCTTTTAAAGCTTGCTGCCACTCTCTAGAGCTTTATTTTAATCTATATAAAGCTTTCTGTAGGAAAATAACCTGCTTTTAAGAGGGATTATAGCCATATTTCTTAAGTAATTTAGCTATTTTAGGCGTAGCAGCTTCGGCAAACTCAACGAATCCATCAGGGATCTGCATATAAATAGCTTCCTTTAGTAGACTATTTAGAAAGGCCCCTATAAAATCAACCTATTTAACTTCCCAGTCATTATAAGCCGCTAGGGCTAGTAATATCCGCTAACTAGGGGGAATGCTAGTAGCAGCGTAGGTTTCAATATAATCTTAACCTTCTATCTGCATAAAGCCTTTTACAACGAGTCAGGCCTTGTGTTTTATAGGATTATTTTCTTTATCCTTTTTAAGCTTATAAACAAGCCTATTCTTTAGAACTTTTCGGCCCTTAGGAATTTAGTCTATCCCTATAAATTTAAAAGTTCCGGCAGCTAATAGCTACTTAAATTCGCTAAAGGTAGCATTAACCCATTTTTGGCTATCCTTGCTTTTTAAAGCTTGTTTCCAGGTCTTAGGTGTATCCGAATCATTATTGTTATTAGCTGACGATTTAGCCTTTTATTATGCCTTAAAGCATATCTCCCTAACGAAAGAAGATAGGTTAAAATTATCGATATCCATAGAATCAGGGTCGATTAAAGAATCTGAATCTGAAAACGGTTTTTCGATAGCACCCTTATTAGG
Organism: Epichloe elymi; assembly: GCA_023658475.1. Classification (NCBI taxonomy): domain Eukaryota; kingdom Fungi; phylum Ascomycota; class Sordariomycetes; order Hypocreales; family Clavicipitaceae; genus Epichloe; species Epichloe elymi. Next base: position 1,071,611 of record CP098278.1, on the reverse strand, counting down.
GGCGCTAGAGCTTGGGCTCTATAGGGGTAGCGCTGGAGGCGTTACAGGCGTTACAGGCGTTGCAGCGGTCGTCCCGGGCGGTGTTATTATAGGCGCGGCGGGCGCTGCGGGGGCTGTGGGCGCTGGGGGCGCTAGAGGCTTTGGATAGCTATCCTGAACCTCTAGATCTCGTGAGATATCGGCTTCTCCCTCTAAAGGATAACTCCCTAAAGGCTTAGGGGACCCTACAGAGCCTATATCCTCTATAATCTTAACAAAGCTAGTCTTAATGACTAACCTTTTAGAGAGTATATAAACAAGATAGACGCTGGAACCTAGAGTAGCAAGCAGCCGGCCAGGGATAGTCCTAGGGGCTAGCTTCTGAAGCTTTGATCTCTGCTCCGGAGGTATTAGAACCTCGTAATAAGACCCTATAGCCCTAATTTTTGAAAAATCAGGCTTATAAGGGGTCTTAGGCTCTAAGTCAGCTAGAAATAGCTGCTTAGGGGTTAGGGGCTTAGTTATATTAGCGGTGATATTAACTAAGTCCACTATGGCTGGAAGGATATAAGACTATAGATATAAAGGTAGCTTAGACCACTGAAGTGTAGCCCTAAGCCGGTCTAGGATAACCCTAATAGCCCTCTTAACTAGCCTATTCTGTTTGTGAATATAGGGGCAAGAGGTGCTAAAGTAAATTCCTTTAGAAGATAACCAGTGCTGAAGTTCGTTGTTAATCTCAGTACCTCCGTCGAAGTAAAGGTGCCTAGGATACGCGTTATATTAGTTTTTCAGGGCCTTAAAGAAGCCCTTAATAGCAGTATAAAGGGTCTAACCTTCTTTATTAGCTAATAAAAAGCACTATTTATACCAGGATTTTTAATTAATAAGTATAAGGACTAGGGCCTTCTTATTGTGTGGTATAGGTTTGATTTTAACCATATCTCCCTCTAGAATATCTAAAACCCTAGGGGGGTCCTGAATAGGTCTTTTAGTTAGTCTTCTAACAGCCTTCGATTGCATACAGGCTATGCAGTTGAAATCCTTGTCTTTAATAGCGGAAAAATCAGGAATCCCTTTAGCTAATTTCGAAGATTTCTTAAGTAAAGGGAGGCTAATGTGGCCTAATTAAATGTGCCAAAGAAGGGCTAAATCTAGTAACTTCTTATAACTAGGATCTAGCTTAGAAGATCTATTAGAGCTATTATCCCCTAGCTCCCTCTATTACCAGGCCTCTTGAGAATCACAGGCCTCTGGGGGCAATAGACGGCCACTATTGTCACCTAAGTCATTAGGGTATGGACCTTCTAAACCCCCTATAGAAGATGCCTAACTAGGAGGAGCTTCGGTGGGACATAGGGCTGAATCTTTGTCTTCTTCAGAGTCTAATTCTTCGATTCGTTGATATTCCTCGGGATTAAATGCTGGCTGCGGAATTTAAACCTCTATAGGGTAGGAAAACCCTAATTCGGTCTTATAGGCTCTTTACTGGCTTTGTTAGTTGCAATATTGAGAGCCCATAAAGGAGAGGTGGGTTGAATGCTTGCAGATCTTAGGAGTAGCTTGCCCCTTAATCTGCAAAAAGAAGCCGTGTTTAGTAGGTTCTAATAACCCACAGGGGCTTTTATTAGCTAGGAAAAGCTAATCTTTAGCTAGATAACCTCCCTTAAGATAGTGGGATAAACCGCTAACTAGGTTGGTATCTATACCGGGGAAATATAGGGCATCTAGCAGAGCTAGAGGCCTATATTCTGGTGGATTTTTCTTAACTAGAACGTTAAAAACAGCGGTGCCTCTTCCTTTAGGATAAATAGGTCCTCCTGCTGTAATTATAGGGCTGGTTTGACCTTTCTTAAGAGGCTTAAAGTCCCTAAAGAAAGCCTTATTATTACAAATATAATAAGAAGAACCTGTATTGTATAGAAGGGAGTTTTTAACCACATTATTAGAGTAGCTAAAAGTAGGCTTGCTAGTAGTGTCACTAGTAGTAGTGGTACTAGAGGTATCCAAATCAGATTCGGAATCACTACTATCCTCGCTGCTAGACTCGCTAGAATCTAGTTCTTCAACGTATCCCGTGGCTAGGCTATAGCCTAACGCAAAAGCAGCTTCTTTTCCTTTATCCCCATTGCCACTCTTCTTCTTCTGCTTTTTCTTCCTAGAGGCTTTAGAAGGGTTTAAATCCTTCTTATCCTGCTCTTTAGTGGCGTTAGTAGAGTCCTTCTTAGTATTAGGATTAGATTTCTTCTCCTCTTCCTTAGAATTTCCCTTATTATTAGAAGCCTTATAGCTAAGAGCTTTAGCTATAGGGGAGGTTTTGTCCCTCTGCTCTTCTAATAAATCTGCTATAAGGAACTGTAAATTTAAGGTATTTACAGGCAGCCCTTGTGCCCTAGTAGCTCTGATAGTAAATCTTTGTCTCTTAGCCTAACTAGGAAAGGTCTGCTTTAATGCATTAATATAATGGTTTACTTGATCAATAGGAGCGATCTCTACACTATAAAGCTATAGTCTAGCTAGTAAGTTATTAAAATTAGCATTAAAAGCCTCTAAAGATCCCTTATAATTTAAAAAATTTAGGGAGTGGTAGCTAGCGTATAGCGTACCTCGCTGGATTTTAGCACTCTGCGAATACTACCTAATAAGGACTTTATAGGCTTCTTCAGGGGATTTTTGCTAACATATAGCTACCTACGGTCCTGGTTGACAGCTATCTCTCAATATTATTAAAAGAATAGCTTAATCACAGTTAGCTAGATGGCCTGCTAAGCTAGGATTATCTATAAATTCAGGCAATCCTAGGGCTCTAAATTGAATACTCAGGGCTTGCTTCCACTAATCATAATTTTCAGGGCCTTTTAGCTTAGCTCCCTTAGGAATAGAGTGAACCTTCTTATTTAGTTCCTTAATAGCCCCTATGTTAAAGGTAGCTTGTAAGTTACTAGAAGGTAAACTCATAGAAGTAGTTATAGCAGGCAGGTCTTCTACCAGAGCTTTAGTATTTTCTTCCCTTAGCTTAGTAGAAGAATCCTAAAGACCTTGCATAATAGTCATAGTTTGCGTCAATTTATCTAATAGATCTTTAATACTAGCCTCGTTTTTTAGACAATTTGACTTAGTATGCTTAATAAAATCAGTTAAGGTCTTGCCTTGTTATTCAATTTAGCTTTGCATCTATTGTTAAAAAGCACTAGCTTAAACAGCCGGACCTTCTATATCCATCCTATCAGGGTCCCTAGGAGGGCTAGAAGTGCCTATAGCAGGTCCCTTACCCTTATAATTCGGTGGTGCTATCTCTTAAAATTCCCTAGGATCTCAAAAGATATCCTATGCAAGATCTCCAAATTTGTTCCTGTTGCAAATAACGCGCGCTAGAAGCTAGTTATAGTGCAACCTGGCCACGTACGCAAATTATGTGGCGGGACTGTTTAAAAGGGTAGCCCTCAAGGTCTAAAAGTGGGTCTACGGTATGCGCAGGCAGAAACGGACCGGAGAAGATTCTCTGCGAAAATTTTCTCAACACCAAAAATGACAGATAGGAATCGTAGGATATAGGTATTGCAGCAGCCACAACACAACGTATAGTGCGTGCAACGTATTGCAATAGGTCAAAAAGCCTAGTATAGATATACTAGATATTCGATGATTTAAAAGAAATGCAGCGTATCTACAGAGTAGATAATATCAAATATAATGGTCGCGGCAGTGAATAGAATCACTAAAAGAGGTTATGGTTGTAACTAGATAGTTATGGTTGCAATATGGTGGTTGCAGGTGCGGCTGTAGTTAAATTCAACACCAAGGGTCTGATGTTGCAATGCGTGATGCTAGCGGATAAAAAGCTTCAAAAAGCTAGCGGTTTCCTTTGTAATCTAAGAGCCCATAGGTCTAGTAGAGAGTAACTAGTACCCAAAATCAAGCACTAATCGCAGTAGAATAACGCAGTAATGTAGTAATCTTTAGGCCTTCCAGGCTCATAACCTATTGAAAATGGAAGGGGAATCTAGCTAGAGGGATAGGAAGACCTCCCTAGTAGATTCCAACGCGGCGGCTTCTAGATTCACTATAATACGACGATTCTTTAAGATATAGAGCTTTAATAGTTAAATATAGTAGATTTAGCTAGACAAACGATCTAACGAGCAATGAGAGGATTTTCTAAGTCCCCTTATAGACCTACCGACCGTATTAACGGAAGGGGGTCGCTAGCCAGGTCTTAGGAGCTACTTTTTATTTTCCGCAAAATTCATTTATATAGGAAAAGTAAAAAATCAACTTATAACCATACAATCTAGCCACCCACGTGCACTAACTAAGCAATCTAATAAGTAACCCTATAAATAAAATACATCATTAAATCCGGAAAAAATTAAGGATTCGAACAGTATAAGTCAGCCTTTTATACGACTACTAGTTCCCTAGTTACAGTCGATTTTAGCTTCCCTATAGGGTAGCCTAGTCGGCTTAGTCATACAAGCCTGTGGGTTGGTTGTGTGCGGGAACGTAGATCACAGCCAAAGCTGCAGGCAACGCTGCAAGCAACGCCTTGTAACCAACGTTGCAACAACGCAACTAGGCAACTAGTGGGCCTATAAAATAGTGCTATAAATAGCATAATTTTAACAGCTATAGTCTCTATAGTAACTAAATACTTATAAGAAGAGTTAGGAGGAGTTAGAAAAGCACTAGATTAACTCCCTTCTTATTAAGAGGCTTAAGGAGGTATTTCTTCTCTAACCTAATTATTTTTATTTATTATATTTATTAGTATTAAAGAGAGGTTATTATCTTTAAGCTCTATCCTAATAAGGGCTTAACTAACCTCTTTATTAATATCTTTAGCCTTAAGTTTAGTAAGTAGGTTAATTATTAGTACCTTCTCTTTCTAAGCTTCTTTAATCTCTTTTTTAGGATTAAAGAAGGTATTCTTATTAAATTAAATATAAGCTAATACTATTACCTTTTAATTCCTTAATATTAGAACCTAGATAATATATTAGGACTTTCCTTTATACCTAATAAGGTACCTAATATAAGCCTTTTACTTAAGCTATAGGATTAAATTATTTAATTTAATATATTTAAGGGCTTTTATAGTTATTAGAAAGGCTTTATACCTAAAGGCTTAGAGATATAAAATTAAGGGCTTCTAGTTTTCTAATATCTATAAATAAGTAGGTATAGTCTTTTTAGCCTAATTCTACTAAAGCTTATAAGGCATAACCTAATCTCTATAATACTTAAAAGGTATTTAGTTAAGAAGGTATATAGTAGTGTTAAAGACCTTATTATTAACCTTATAAGGGAGCTATACCTCTAAGCTTAAGGTCCTTACCTTCTACTTTACTACCCCCCTAGATCTCTTTGCCTTACTATTCTAGCTAGGTATTAAGGGAGCTAAATTATAGACTATAATCCCTAATAATACTATCTTATCCCTTATTTCTCTAGTAAAGAGGGCTTTCTTAATATTACTATATAAAAAGCGTAGTTAAACCCTAAATTATATACTTAGAAAGCTAGCTATTATATAAAAAGAATCGCGTATTATATCTTTTAACTTAAATAAGTAAAAGAACTATATTAAGGTTATTAGGTATATAAAAACACACTAATATTAGTCACTATTCTAGCATAGTGTGTTATAGTAGTTAAGATTAACTAATAACCTATATCTAGGTCCTTAAGGAAGTCCTTCTAGTGTAACTATTAATCTCTAGCGCTTTACTTTACCTATAGTATATATCTTACACTATATAAGGCTAGGGCTAGTTATCTTAACTCCTAATATTACACTTATAAGCCTAGTAAAAGCTTCTATTCCTAGATAGCTATATTAGTAATACTATAGATCTATATCTCCCTTTATAGGAGGTCTTAGTAACCTTAAAGCTATATAGGCTTCTTTAGAATCCTTAGAGAGCTTTAATAGTATAAAGAGATTATTAACCTTATATAGTCTAGCTATAGGATAACCTCTCTATATTAGTATATATTTCTTTTAATCCTAAAAGACTCTAGTGTTTATTAGAATCTTTACTAAGATTAGGTTAATATTAAATCCTAGGATATATAGAGTATCTACTAGTACTATAGTCCTTATAGCTTATATAATAGGATCTATTACTATAATTTAAGTAGTTCCTTAACCTAAAGTAGTATAGATTATTCTACCTACTCTAACTTCTATATTAATATTCTTATTAAAGCTAGATTATTAGAACTAGCGGATATTATTAAAAATATACGTGTTCGCGCTAGAATTATAAATAACTATATTATTCTTAGTATCTAAAGCGTTTAGCACATTTAAAGAGTTAGCTATAATCTCCTTTATTAATCTAACTAGCTTAGATCTAAAAAATATTAACATATTTACTAACTTTTCTCCTAGTGTGGTAATAATAGTGTTATTTATAGGATTCTATAATAGGATAACTATATTACCACTCTTCTTCTCTAGTTTCTAATTTATTACCTTTAATTTCTCTATTAGATAGTCCTTTAGATACTTCTTAATATTATCTTTTATTATTTTTCTAACTATCTAGTCCTTTAGTATAGCCTCTAGCTTATATATTATTTTAAATAAATAGCACTATTCCTACTATTTTAAAGGATTATTAATAATATAACTTAAGTATCTAGGGCACTTTAGTTACTCTAATTTGCTCTTTCTATTTAATCTCTCTAATAAGGTTATATTAGCAGACTTTATAGTGCTTTATAGAGCTTTATAATTATACTTAAATTTAGTAATAGCGTGTAGGAAGTCCTAGTTTTTATTATTATTTAATTAATTATTCTACTTCTTCTAGAATAATTTATATTTAGTTTATAAAGGTATAATAAACTTATAAAGTATTATTTCCTCTATCTATTAGGTCTTAAGATTTAGGTAATTCCTCTATAGAACCTTACTTATTAAAGCCTACTTATACTAATTATAAGTACCTTTAGCTTATAAATAGTTATTTAGGTATAATTCTATAAGAATTAGTATCTTTTTAGTATTTAGTTAGTATTAATCTTAAAGAAGCTTTAATATTCTTTAAGTATACTATTAAACTAACTCCTTCTCTTTAACTTTAGTATTAAAATCTAGAGAGTCTTAAATATTCCTTAAAATTATTTTTTATATAAATTCCCTAATCTTTAGTAATTACTTTAACTAGCTTTTATACTTTATAATATTAAAATATTAATTCTTATATAGAAAGTAGTAATAATCCTTTACTTCCTTATAAGTAGTATTCTAATCTTCTATTATATAAGGATTTTTAGGTAAGACCTCTAGCCTTAGGCCCTTCTCTAGTATCTCTAGCTTTATAGGCTCTTAGAGCTCTTTAACCTTATTTAGATTAATATACTCCTAAATACTATAAGCTTTAGTATAGTTCTTAATCTAGGTATACTACTTTATCTAGTCTTTCTCTAAGGTTAATACTATATTTAGAGTTTCTTTAGATATTATAAAGGGAAATAAATACTAGTAATTAAATAGTATATTAAGGAATAATAGGTTTATCTAAAGATAAAGGTAAGTATTAATTATATTAAATAAATAATTAATATATTTAATTAGAGTATATAATCTTAGATAATAAAAAGGTAGTAGAATCCTCCTAGGCTTATAATTATTAGAAAGGTAGGGATTATAGGATATATATAAAAGTATTTAATTTAATTAATTAGAGGTATAGATAGCACCTAACTTATATACCTAAAAGGTATATAGTGCGCTATAGATCTATCTAGCTAAATATAGTATATCTAATATATCGTCTCCACTGATGTCTTAAGGAGGGTCTGACCATCATTAATGCAGTCAATGCTGAGACGTTCCAGCGCTGTCAGAGCCTTCACCCTGACAGTACTACACAGGCAGCCCGGAAGGCTCCACCAGGGAAGGGAGTCTGCTCTGTGCCTTCCCCCAGTGACAGTTCGCGTCACGCCCTGACCCCACTCGACAACCAGTCATGTTGTAACAAAATTGATGTTGATTGAACCTGCTCCGTACTCCGTACGTTTGGCTTGACTCAAGGAGTCAAGTGTAAACATGATTCAATTACAATGGGGTTTTATTAGGCACAGCGCTTCACATTACTCCGTAGCCAGTCAATAAATTCCGGACTCCGTACTGTATCCGCTTTCCTGAATTATACTATACAGCAATGTCATGCATCATAACCAGTTCCGTCAAAGCTCTCTTCATAGCACATATCCCAAAGTTGTTAACCCAAAGCGAGCGACCAGACGATTTCTACTTTTTAGCACGTTTTGACTTGCTACTCTTTAACTTGGCGGCTGCGGCTTGGAAAGCATCCTCTGATGGCTCATCCTCCTCTACTGCTCGTTTCTTGCCCCCTTTCCCTTTGGTGCTGTTCGCCCCGTACTTGTCAGCCAGGTGGTCCAGGAAGCTGGTTGACCTGTCTTGTTGTCGTTTCTGAATCAAGGCAGCAAGGTCGTCTTCTGAGCTACCTTTGCTCTTCTTTCCCTTTTTAGCGAAGAGCCGATCGTGAACGCCCAACTCCTTGGCATAATCTTCTGCTTCATTGGCCTCTGATTTTGCTGCCTTGAGACGAGCCGAGCGTTTTCTCTTGGATTCCCTTTTGTAGGAGTCAAATGCTGGAACGTCTTCCGAGACAATTGCTTCATCGATAATTTTGCGGAACCTCTCGTCGTCTTCTACGATGTCACTCAACATCACTCGTTCAAACAATTGATCCATGTCTCCTTCGCATTCTTCATACGCAATCAACACGTCAGCCCTCTCTTCATCCGAGCCCTTATACTTCTCGGCGAACTTATTGATTGCATCAGCAGATATTGAGTCCTTGAACTGCTCTCGATAGTAGTCACTCCAATTGAAGCCATCTGCATCAACAACGGATTCTGAGGTTGAGCCGGTAGTGTCGTAACGCTTGCGACGGACAGGATCGGAGAGTACGGCGTAAGCAAAGGCGACTTCTTGGAATTTGGCATGGGCCTCTTCTTTTCTTTCGTCGGATACTTTGTCTAAGAAAAGTGGTCAGCCGGTGACTACAGCAGCTTACCGTGCAAAGCTAGCTCACCTGGATGATTCTTCAGTGCCGCCTTTCGGTATGCGCTTTTGACCTGGTCGGCTGTAGCCTGCTTTTCCAATCCCAAGGTTTCGTACGGATCAATGACCGGTGGTTCACCGTCCGCAGAATTTCCAATATCTGACATGGTAGCTGTGTAGTGTCTTGTCTTGTGGCGGACCTTATTGATGCACAATAATCCGTTCGCGGTGTTGAACTCGGTGAGGTCGAGTGTGACAAGCTGTTGCCGAAAGGGTCACGCGTCGCAGCGCGTGTTTAGAGCTGCCTGTAGATCCCCAGCTTTAATGAGTGGGCGCGGGGCATCGTTGCTGGGACCGTTGGAAAGCAGTCGGACGGTCCTGGAGGCTCATGAATGGTTCCACGCCATCACACCGGCTTAACTATCACACCGGCTTAACTGCCCCGTCGCTCACACGACTCGTTCCCCTTGGCTCCTGCAACAGTGCTTTTCTCTAACCTCTTTGAACCACATTCATCGACGTCAATATGACTCGGAGAACGGATCAACATCACCTGGCATCAATGCAGCGTGCCTTGGAGCTGGCCAAGAAGTCGCCTCCAAAGCCGAGCAATTTCCGTGTCGGTGCACTCCTAGTCCAACTTGACGACGGCCAGGTCATTACCGAAGGGTACACTTTAGAATGCGAAGGCAATACGCATGCTGAAGAATGCTGTTTCTTGAAGCTGGCAGAGCAGCTATCCACAACTGAGGAATACCTCACCGACGTCGTCAAAAATCCTCATGCCCTATATACGACCATGGAACCATGCTTCAAGCGTCTGAGTGGCAAGTTGCCTTGCGTTGAGCGTATCATCCGTCAAAAAGCATGGATCAAGGAAGTGTATGTGGGCATACAGGAACCCGAAAAGTTCGTTGGCCAGAATCCAGGGCGCGGAATGCTCGAGTCGGCGGGTATTAAAGTCTTTCCGGTACCTGGACTGGAAAAAGATATTCTCGAGATTGCAACTGCTGGTCACAACTGACACTTGATTGCACACCGAGTCACCTGGACTACTTTCCATCAACTTTTATCCCAGCTCTGACTCGGGGGAACTCCAACGACATCCACAAGACTAAGGATCCATGCCGCCAACAAAAGCATGTCTTGGATGCGGGGTTTGTGCCAGCTGAACGAGTGACGGGTTCAATCTTGACAGTCAAGGCCACCCACCCAATACATCATCAGAATCCGTTCCGTGTCGCTCATCGGTCTGAGACAACAAGTGTGGGGGAGATACTCCGTAGATCGGTGTCCATGCAAGCTTGTCCCCACATCCTTACGCCCCAGAAGAACTCTACATCTGTCTGATCAAATCATAACTATATCATCTTTTGCCAGGCGGCGCAAAAAATAGTACGATGTCGCTAAGAACTACTTACTTGACTTCGGTTCTCGTTCTTGTCTTTGTTGCTGGTCTCGTGTTGATGTGATGCAGGAGGTAGTGTTGCATTCTCCAGCATCCACAACCTCGTGATGCATTTTCTGCAGCCTCGACATTCGTCGCATCCCCATCGTTTCATTTATTTGGTCTCACTATAAAACCCCGCACCATCTGCCCTTTCCGTTATTTGATGTCATTACTTCTCGGTCTCTCACAAGACGTGTACATTTGCTGTTCTCGAGGCGATCAACGACATGTTCGAGGAACCCATTGTGACGTTTGAGCCAGGTCAAGGGTTTAGTCTGGTTGGTGCAGATATCATCATTGACGACGATGAGTTCCAAGGCGTTCACATTGCCGCCAAAAACCTGTCCAAAGACTTCTCAAAGGTTGCACCTCAAGGTGGTACCATTGTGCTTAGCACATCGGCAAGGCAAGCTAACTCCAAGTCTTGTATAATTGTGGGCTCATTATCAAAATCCATCACCATCAAGCAGCTAGAAGCAGGCAAAAAAATCGACCTCTCACGTCTCGGTGGGAAATGGGAGTCATGGATCACCGTGTGCGTCTCTAGCCCTATTGAGGGTTACGACAATGGTTTGGTCATTGCCGGAAGTGATAAGAGAGGTGCGATATTTGGTATCTACTCGCTTTCGGGGCAAATTGGTGTATCCCCGTAGGTTGAATCTCCTTCAAAATCCAGGTTTTCGCGATTACTAACTTTGGAGTAGGTGGTACTGGTGGGCAGATGTTCCGCCAAAACAACATGCTGAGATTTATGCTCGTCCCGTTTCGACCTTCAATGGTGAGCCGAGTGTCAAGTATCGAGGAATTTTCATCAACGACGAGGCACCGGGAATGGATTCTTGGGTCCATGAGAAATTTGGTCCAAAATTCGACTCCAACTTTTACCACTACGTCTTCGAGTTACTATTGAGACTCAGAGCCAATTTCATGTGGCCAGCCATGTGGAGAGGCTATCCATATCCAGGAAGGTCATTCTTTGTCGATGATCCAAAAAATCAGGCTCTGGCTGATACCTACGGGATAGTGGTGGGCACGTCCCACCATGAACCCATGCAGCGAGCCATGAATGAATGGTCTACGACGGAGCCAGAAAATACGTGGAATTGGGAGACCAACAAGGAAAAGATCGCAAAGTATTTCAGGGATGGCGCCGAACGGGCGCGACCTTATGAATCCTACGTGACCATGGGTATGCGTGCAGAAGGTGACAATCCCATCAGTGGAAGCGATCCGAAAAAAATCTTGACGGAAGTGCTTGGCGTGCAAAGAAGCATTATCAAGGACAATTATGGAAGCGAGGGCGGCGTTTTACGTGAGTTGACCGGGTTCAACTTTCCATGGCCGACCTGACTAACAAGTACACATCCAGAATTGATGGCTCTTTACAACGAAGTCCAAACGTACTATGATAATGGCTTGCAAATACCGGATGATATCACACTGCTGTTTGCGGATGACAATTTTGCGTCACTTCGTCGACTCCCCAATGAAGAAGAAAAGAAACGAAGTGGTGGCTCTGGGGTATGCGTTCTGCTTATCTAGATTCTAGGGATCATGCTCTCCACTGACCTTGCTATGAACCAGTATTACTATCATTTTCAGTACACTGGCTATCCGCGATGCTATAGGTGGATGAATAGTAACACCTTGGCATGTAAATCTCCACACACTTCTTCAAGCTGCTTTCTGACCAGACACTTAGGGTAAGGCATGGCATCAATTACGTCTAGCGCATGCTGAAGGGGCAAATCGTATATGGGTTTTCAATGTCGGCGATCTCAAGCCTTGCGAGATCCCAATGAGTTTTGCATTCGACCTCGCTTGGGATGTTGATTGCATCAGCGCAGACTCGTTCCCAAGCTATTATGAGCAGTTGGCGACGCGAGAATTTGGAAGCAAGCAAGCCAAAGACGTTGCAAAAGCATGGTACGATTTTGACCGGCTAGTTGCTCTTCGAAAACAGGATCATGTCGACGTAAGCACCTTTGTGCTGTTGAAGTACCACGAAGCCGATAACATCGTGGGCCGTTGGAAGTCTCTATTGCAGGATGCGAAAAGAATAGGCGCCACCATCGACAACGAGTACAAGTCGGCTTTCTTCCAGCTCGTCCTTCACCCTATCAAGGCATCTTACTTGTGTACCTTGCTTCGGGTGACTCAGTACAGAAATCAATTGTTCGCGAAACAGCGCCGCAACACCACGAACGTACTCTTTCACAAGTCATTGAAGATTCTTGACAAGGACTACGACCTCATGCAAGAATACCACACAATCAATAATGGCAAATGGAATCACATCATGAGGCAGCCGCACTATGGATACGGAGATACTGGTGCTCAGCCTTATAGAAATATGATTGAGGGCCTATGTTATGTACAAACTAGAGAGGACTCGAACCCTAGCCTTGGACAGATGGGCATAGCTGTAGAAGGCAACGAAGGCGTCAACGCCGGGCACATCAACGAAGATTCGGACAGGACGCATCCATCTCGCAAGTGGCTTGAACCTGGTGTCACACTACCTTTGATCACCCCTTACGGCCCTCAAGACCGATATTTCGAGGTATACCATCGTGGAACAAAGGCCTTTGCCTGGGTTGCAAAACCACAACATGAGTGGATCAAGCTCAGTCAATACAATGGTGATCTCAAACCCGATGATGACGATACCAAGGTTATCGTAACTATCGACTGGTCAAAAGTTCCAGGCAATTTCGACGAGTCAGTATTCGTCGAGATTATTGGCACGCGTGATGGTTACGAAAAAGTTCACATCACCGTCCGTAACAGGAGAGTGCCCAACAACTTCACTGGCTTCGTCGAAACAAGCGGCCACCTCGCAATTGACGCCGGGAAATGGGTGACACCGCCGTACATGGCACTTCCTGCCCTTGGTCATCCCGTTTCGGGATCCGTAGCTCTGCCTTTTAAGCAGGACCTCAACAACCCCGACACCCTTCCGTTTCTGCGGTATCCAATCTATGTCTTTTCCGATCGTGGCAATGCAAACCTTGAGCTTCAGTTCAATATGACGCTCGAAACGGACCCAAAGAGCCGCATGGAGTATGATCTGCGCTGGGATGGAGGTGAGATCAAGCGGCTGCGGCTTACAGAGGACGATCCCGGCAATGATCGTGGTCTTCCCAGAGGCTGGAATGTAGCAGTCATGGATTGTGTGTGGAAGAAGTCGCACAATCTTGGCCATGTCACTGTCGGTGCTCACACGATTGAAGTGCGGCTCCGGAAGCCGAACATGATTTTGGAGAAGCTGATTCTGGACCTTGGTGATCTTCGGTATTCGTACCTTGGTCCGCCGGAGAGCGATTACATTGGAGGTACTGATCGCAGCGGTACTACTATTCACCACGGCGATCACATTAGCATGGCATTGAGATATTGACACCCTCGTTCGGATTGCGGGAGGTTCTTTCAGATTATTTCAGTCAGTCAGTTCTGCAAATCCAAACATTTTATGACAACTGCCCATGAATTGACCGCCAGTTCATATTTCTATTCTCATTCAAATCGTTTTCCCTCTCCAATATCGCCATGATCTGAATCGGCTAATTCCATCGCGCTTGTCTTTCCCTCTCATCGTGCCTGCCCCCTTCCCTTGATCCCCCGCCCTGTCGACTGAGCCGTGTTTTCATCAAATCATATTGTCGTATGACTCGGGGCAACAATTCTCTTTGCAATAGTCACAGTAGTCTATCTTCGAATCGATGTCCTCCACTCGCAGGTCAGGACACTCCTTTGGATACGCAAACGCATTCAGTCTCTTGTCTCCCGTGTCGGTCAAGAACCAACGATCACAATACAGCCATTGCCCTTGAAGTGTTGACCGCTGCATGACGTGTCCTTCGCGTTTTTTGCTTCTTCGCCTGTTGTCTCGACGTCCGCAGTAAGGTGCTTTGCAGGGACAGATGTATGCTACCATCCAATTGTAGCACATGTTGGCCTTCTGCAATCTGTTCAGAGGCAGAAGTTGAAGAGTCGGAGGGTGGGTGTTTCGTGGTTTTTGATAGAAGGCCTCGAGTGTAGATTTTGCAAGGATTATAAAAAAAAACCCCGATTCGCAACTTGAGGTAGGTGTACAGAATGTTGCCATTTGACGGGTGCGGCTCTGGGCTTTTTGTATTTAGTCGAGAAGGATGCTGTGAAGGACAGATGGGTTCGCAAGAGGTCTGTTCTACGTGGTTTTGTACGGCTGTTACACGGAACCTTGCATTGATGATGGTGTTTTCTCATGGTCAGCGCAAGAATGGCGGCGTGTGAGCCATCATCGGCATGTCCTCTTCGTGAACAGAGGCTGTTGGGTGTGAGGATGCAGGGGCAAGGAGTGAAGCATGAAGGTCTGGCGCTGCATGTTCCCGCTTGCGATTCATTTTTTTTTCCGTTACAGTTCGTCAAAAGCATTTCTATTCGCAATTCTCAAGTCGATCGAGGGACACACCTCTTTCACGTGTGACCTGCTTGTTCGCGCATGGGCCAGCCACAACAGGTTTCCAACAAACGATGGTTGTTCTTCTCCAGCTCATGTGCAACACTTCCTTCTCACTTGGCTTACAGAAATCCGTTGTTGTTTCCTCCCCTCATGGGCGCGAATTGCGCCGTCTGAGGCTGTGGTATGGCGTAGCCTGGTGGTTGTAATGGTGCTGGCGGTGGGAATTCTTCGGCTTGGATGTGTTTTGGCTTGCTTCGTCGTCTCTTGATCTTTATCAGAACCACCGCAAGAACAGCTAGCACGAAGATAATGACGATCGGGATGACGATGATTTTGATGGCTGCTTTGGGGAGACCCATGGTTGGGAAGTAATTGATGGGCCTTGAGGGGGGGAACGTGCTTCGAGTAGGAGGAAAATGAATCAGATGTTTGAGTACTTGTGGTCTGAGTCGATTCTCTGGGGAGTATTTACTTGATAGATCAGCAAGTGTGAATCAAAATGGTATGTGCAGATACAATGTAGCTCGATTGCCATACCGTCTTTAAATTCCGTCTCGGCTAGCAATGCCGAACCAGTGGGGGCAGTGCTTTCAAGGTGATATGCATGTTTCCCCTCCCCCAAAAAAAAAAAAAAAAAGACGGGCGCTTGATGGAGATTGCCGGTTAGTATCACTCCTTCACAGCCAACAGTCCGAAGGATTCCTCAAGGGGTATCGTGCATGGTGCGCGGATGTTCCCACAGGGCCTTGGGAACGAATGATGCTGCGGTGATTTATTCTTGCTTCCCTCCAGCAGCTCTCATTGGGGGGGGCATAAAATTTCGGTGATGTGGTTTCTGGTAGTATTGGCGGTGACGAAGTAGGAGCTTGAAGTCAGGGCCCTTCCCAGCGGCGGCAGCAAACATGGTGGCTTGAAAAGTGACGCGTCGCACCAAGAAGTGAAGCACATTGCGATGCTTCGTCTCACCATCTTGTCTTCTGTGAATGCGTACAGAAGCTACATCGAGGGGAGTCGCAGAGGGGAATTGGCGCATCATGAATAGGGAATTCGTACGGTAATTCGCGAGCCGACCTTGCTCCAGCCGTTGTGCGGAAAACAATCGTGCCACGCCCCACCCTACTTTGAGCGTTCTTGTTCACGGCTATTCCCGTTGCATAGGCAAACGGGCGCACAACGTGCATGCAGCCTGACTACCTAGTATATTTATAGTATTACCTAGGTATCCAAGAACTGCCCATGACGAGTGAGCACAGTGTGAGGCACTTAGTATCCGACTTGAAAGGGTTGCCGAAAGAGGACACGCGAGTTTGCTGTCGGACTTGCTCTCCCTGCCACATTCACGTTCAAGCTCCAAGCCTTCTGTCAAGTTGCACACCGAGTGACTGTTCTGATCACCTGCATTCCATCTCTGGCTCATCATCACCATATTGGCCAGAACCAACATAAGGCTGGTCACCAGCTTCAAGCTCCAATTATTTATATTAAAGTCGCCGCCGCCCAAATTGACCCCGCACCGTCTCAGCGATCCTGTGGTTTCTTTCTGTGAGCACGGCAAATAATATTCTTACCTGAGCTTTTGTTGGAACAAGCATGATATCAATCGCGCTTGGCATCCACAAGCGGACCTCTCCTTCCCATCCGCAATCGCGGCCTATGATAGGGCAGGGCGTAGGTCACGTGACCTATAACGGCTAACTGTCCTTTTTCCCCTCTGACGAGAGGCCTCATTGTGGACTCTCCCTTGGATAGATCAGACAGAACAACAAGCCTAGAATAGATTATCAATAACGATACTATTCTCGAGGCTTCGCGCGCGCCTATCCTGCGATACCAACAGCTTTTCATTTCGCGATAAACAGTCGCTGTTCATCAGCCTCGAGCACTCTGCTTGCCCTCAGTTCTACTTCGTGTTCTTTTTGAAGATATCCATTATCATTACCACATCAATTTCAATCTTGCCAGTCTGTCATGTCGGATCGCGGTGGGAGAGGAAGAGGTGGCGGAGGCCGTGGCTTCCAAGGAAGCTTTCGCGGCTCCAGAGGTGGTGGCTCAGATAGAGGTGGGAGAGGTGGAGGTGGAGGTTTCAGAGGCGGCCGTGGAGGTGCCCCTCCGAACGACTCTCGGTCGAAAGCCTACAGGTTTGTATTGCCGAGAAATGGTTATGGAACTCGCTGTTCCAACGCAATATGCCCTGATACTGACACTGCACCTAGCGCCGAAGGACGTGTCCCTGGGCCTGACTCGGCGGTGACCAAGTTGGAAGATGAGATTCTCGAAATGAAGAAATCGCCTGTCAAAGGTGTCACGGCACAGTTGGGGTCATTGTCAATTCAGCAACAGGATGATTCTGGCAATGTGTTTCCATATCGCCCTGCCTTTGGATCGAGTGGAAAAGGTGTAATACTGTGGGCGAACTACTTCCCTGTCCATGTCAAGGCGGATTACATCTACAAGTACGAAGTGGAATTCAAAGAAGAGGGCAAAGAAGATTCCAAAAAGGGCAAGGAACCAGGTGGCTCCAAAGATGTCAGAGGCCGAAAGCTCCACCTCGCAGTACAGCAGGTATTGCGACAACTTGCCAGCCAGAACAAGAAGATTGCACTGGCATCGCAGTTCAAGAACCAGATCGTCTCGTCTGGAAAGTTGGAAATTACCTCGAACCCTCTGTCTATACAGATTCCCCCAGAGAGCGAGGATCAAACTCCTGACACACTCTCAGTCACCATTCGTGGACCCGTGGAGATTCGTGTAGCTGACCTCGTGTCCTACACCCGTTCCATGGATGACCATGGTGAAAGAACAACGTATCCCAAGTTTCCAGAGGTAATTGATGCTTTGGACATTATCTTGGGTCACAACGCGCGATCCAAGCTTGGGCAAGTAACTTCCATCGGAAGCTCAAGATTGTTTCCGTTTGGTAAGGACAAAACAACGGCCAGCTTGATGCAGAATTATCGAGCATTGATCGCCGCCCGGGGCTTCTTCCAATCAGCCAGGATCGGCACTGGACGTCTTCTACTAAACACAAATATCACCCATGGCGTTTTCAGGGTCTCTGGGAAACTCAATGAGATAATGAAGAATCTTCAAATTCAGCCAGTATCACAGGATAATTATAGGCTGAAGAAACTGGTTGGTGCCTTTGCCAAGTTTCTGCCCAAGACGCGTGTTTGGGCCACATTTTCTGTTGCCAATGGATCCAAGGTTCGACGGAGTAAGGCTCTGAATGGCATGGTGAACCGATTGACGGGGACAATGGCAGAGGGCCCAAATCGTCCGCAAATTGATCCTGGTTGGGAATATCCCGGGCCAAAGAACATCAAGTTCTGGCTCACAGATGACGACGGAAGCCGGTACATTACAGTGCATGACTACTACAAGAAGAGTAGGTTCAACCGAGACAGGCAGTTGTCCGTTGGTTCGATGCTAACCTACCCCTGACAGAATACGGCATGACTCTGCAGAACCTTCCGCTCCTGAATCTTGGCACAAACAAACGGCCCACGTTCTTCCCGGCCGAAGTCCTGGAAATTCAACAGGGACAAAGTGTCAAGGCCAAGTTGACGGCAGATGAGACAACGGCTATGCTTGCCTTTGCCTGTCGCACCCCGTACGAGAACGCCCTCTCCATTGCTCAGGATGCTCGTGAGGTCCTGGAGTACGATAACAATTCCATCCTCGAGGACTTCGGCATATCCATTGGCAAGCAGCTGGCGACTGTGAATGGCAGAGTTTTATCCGTCCCAGCAGTGGCTTATGTCGATGCTGGGAGGAAGCCCGTCTCAGTTTCGCCACACAATGGCTCTTGGAATATGAGGGATGTGAGAGTAGTGAAGCCTGGCGCACCCATCAATAAGTGGACCTTTATAAATATGTTGCAGCACGAGAACGATGCCAGTCGACAAATTCCAAAAGCCACCATGGAAGACTTGGTCTTATTTTTGTCCAGAAATATGGGCGTGAGTATTGCAAAGTCACCAGTCGACCTGCCGAAGTCACACATGGTCTTTAAGACAGCTATGATGAATAATGGACTCGAGAACCTTTTCGGGTGGGCGGCAAAGAATGGCATCCAGCACATCATGTTCGTCCTTCCCCAAAAGGATAGTACAGGACTGTATACCAAGATCAAGCGGCTTGGAGATTGCCAATTTGGTATCCATACAACTTGTATGGTGGCGAAGAATCTGTACAAAGAAAGGAACTTTTCTTACTACAGCAATGTCGGCCTAAAAATCAATCTCAAGGCTGGGGGAGTGAACCACAAGCTCAAGAATGACTTTGGCCTTTTGAAAGATGGCCAGACAATGTTCGTTGGCTATGATGTCACCCACCCAACCAACATGAACGTGACCAAGGGCAATGAGCCACCCAGTTTGGTTGGCCTCGTTGCCTCTGTCGACAAAGATCTTGCCCAATGGCCCGCCATGGCATGGGAGCAAAAGGCGAAGCAGGAAATGCTTGATGGCCCGCTCACAGAGGCCTTCAAATCTCGTCTCCGGCTATGGCAGTCCAAGAACAGCAATTCCCTCCCTGAAAACATTGTCATTTTCCGCGACGGCGTGTCAGAAGGCCAATTTGCGCAAGTCATTGACCAAGAACTGCCCATGATCAGGGGTGCATGCCGACTGGTTTATAACAACAAGAAGCAGCCTAAACTGACCATCATTGTGTCTGTCAAGCGACACCAGACGCGGTTCTATCCAACGGACAAGGACGACATGTCTAGGTCTGGCAACGTCAAAAGTGGCACCGTTGTGGACCGTGGCATCACCCTCGCCCCGTACTGGGACTTCTTTCTGGCCGCTCATGACGCATTGCAAGGGACTGCACGACCGGCCCATTACACAGTCTTGCTGGACGAAGTGTTCCGGTCCAAGTATGGTGAGCGGGCGGCAAATGAACTCGAGCGCCTAACACACGAACTGTGCTACTTGTATGGACGGGCAACCAAGGCCGTCAGTATTTGCCCGCCCGCATATTATGCCGACATTGTGTGTGAGCGAGCCCGAGCCCATCGCCCAGAATACGACGTCAGTGATGAAGAAAGTGTGGCCACTTCATCCACCGAGTCCTCGTCTGCGACGGTGAGACAAGTTCACCGCAACCTTCAGGATACCATGTACTACATGTAGTCGACTTAGTAGACTCTTCTCTTTGGACATCGGAGCTTGGAAAGTACTGGGCAAGGAAATGATGGAAATGAAGAAAGCGACGTATGAAGCGGCCTATAGGCAGAATGATAGATGGTATGATATGTCTTGTGATAGATTATGCCAAAGCGGGGTATTTTTTTTTTTTCACGGGTTGTGTATGAGTATGAATCGAACTACTTTCTGATGATGCATGATGATGCAAGTTGTCGTGACCACGTGCATCTAACTATTCTCTAGCGGAAATCACATGTTCGGCTTGGGTTTGTCCTTGATCTTGAGGTGCGTTTTCCAGTCCTGGGAAAACGTGGTTTTCCGATAGTTTGATTGGTTTGCCCACTCCTCATACTCTCTTTCGCCGGCAGTCCAAATGGCCAACTCGTTTCTGAGAAAGGCGCTGATTTCTCGGGCACAGAAGGCGGGGTCTTCCAAGGGGATGAAGTGTCCGTAATCCGGGTGCGTGACTTCCTTGACGCGGCCTGTCTTGACGCCACCGCTTCCTCCGGGACCGGTGCCCGTGATGGCAGTCCTCTGCTTGACCTCTGGTCCCACGACGACGGGACTTTTGCCCCCGTTGATGAAGACGGCGCCGGGCCGAAGATGGGTGATGCGTTGAAACGTGGTGATTGGTTCGGGACGATAGAAAGGAAACAGAGCCACGTCGAGCTCCTGGGACGTGTCAAATTCCTTGACCCATTCCGGATCGACGATTTTCTTGCCGTCGGCGTCGAACGCTGGCCATGATGGCCGCAAAAAGGTAAAGACCTCCTGGTGCTTGGTGGTTGCGAGCGTCACCTCTCCGTCGGGATCGGCAGAGGTGTTTCGGAGTCCATATCTGACCCACTGGTCGAAGACTCTTGGGTCCCACGATTGATAGAGAGGGCTCTTCCTGAATGACTCGGCTGCCATCTGCCGCGACGGCCACACGTCTCTGCGTCTGGCGCTCGCGGCTGCCATGGCGGCTTGGAACGGGGAGGGCCCGGCACCGTACGGAGCAATGACGGCATCCAGCATGATGACGCTGTGGAATAGTCGGGGATGCAGAAGGGCGGCGTGGGCGAGCGCGCCGCCGCCGAATGAGTGCCCTATGGCGACGAGGGGGCGCGGCATGCGGAACGTGTTGATCATGTGGATTGTGTCACGGGAGTGATCATACCAACCGGCTGGGTCCGGGTCAGCATACGGAGTTTTCTCTTGAACGGAGGGGGAAGGGCGTGGTAAAATTTTTTTTTTTTTTTTTCGTAC
This sequence comes from Epichloe elymi, assembly GCA_023658475.1. NCBI lineage: Eukaryota > Fungi > Ascomycota > Sordariomycetes > Hypocreales > Clavicipitaceae > Epichloe > Epichloe elymi. The sequence goes on along the minus strand of CP098278.1, from coordinate 1,050,297 downwards.
GGTCATTGCCCAGGAGGCCCTTTTCTTGATTCAAGATGCCGCTCTGGCCCTGCCACGCACAGTCGGCGATCCAAACATGGCGGATACGGATGCCGTGCTTCTTCAATTCCTGATGGAGATGATCCCAGAGCGGCTCGTACAGTTCCTGAAACGAGTCGTGCGATTTTTTTTTTATTTTTTTTTATTTTTTTCATCAGTTCGTCATGGAGCTGGATTGGATCGATGTCATGAGATAAGAGGGGGTGAATGTGGACGTTACCTTGGGGAACCCATTGGCATGGCCGCCGATGATGGTCACGTCTCCCTTGCGCGGTGACGGGTTGTCCTTGGGCGTGTATTGCTTGATGTGAAGCCTCAGCGTGGCATCTTGATCATCCGAGGTGGCGCGGGCGTATTCTCTGACGTGAGAGGCGCCAATGACGTGCTCTGTGATGTTAAACTTGGACATGCTGACAAGTTGTTGTTGTTGTTGTTGTTGTTGTCGTCGTTGTTGTGGTGGTGGTGGTGGTGGGTGGTGGTGGTGGTGGTGAACGAGGTCCGTTTCGTTATCCTTAGCCTCGGCCCATGTGTCGGACGGCCGGGAAGCACGCACAAATGCAGAATGGGCAAAACTCCAATAAATAGTGCGGTCGGTCGGTGATTCTGTTGCGGAAGCCCTGAGCTATGCTGGTGCAAGTCGCACTGTGGCCAGAAGCCTGATGGTTTTCATGTCTCCGAGTGAATTCAAAACTACAAGTTGCCGATGAGAAAAAAAAGAAAAAAAAACAGGACATGATAATACATGATAACATCTCACCGGGGGACTAAGACGGATACGGGGGGCAGAGAAGTTGCCGATCGATCCGTGGATCCCCGTCGTACGACAAAACGCTCGCTTCCTTTTGTTGTACCCGTTCGTTTGGTTGGATCTCGGTGAGGCACGGAAAGCCCCACCCCATGAAACCCATGTGAATCATGAAACGCGGGCGACGACAAACGAGAAAAACCTCGGCAATGTCAAAACGTCAAATCACCCCAGCCCCCCCAAGTTCATCATGCTTCTTCGCAGACATGACGCCCAAATTACTCATCTTGACCGGCCCCCCATCATGCTCCTCCATCGTCGAATCATCCTGCACCATCACCGGCTTCGAAGCTCCGTTCCTCCGTCTCTTCGACCTCGACCCCGACCTCGACCTCGAAACTGCTGGATCCATCCCCCCGCCTACCGCCCAATGTGCAGCAGCATGGCGCTCACTCCCACTTACCCGCCGACCGCTCCCCACAGGCCTCGGCTTCACGCAAACCCACACCGTGGACGTGTCGACCTTTTCCAACGGCGCCTTCTTCACCACGGCTGATGCCACTGCGCTCGGGGACGACGACGACGACGACGACGACGACGACCCATCTCACGAGGACACGTCAGCCAGCAGCAGCGACCTGCTCACTCAGTTCTGCGAGAAATCCCTCCGAGTGCACACCTCGGACTCGCAGAGTCAGAGTCTGCATCTCACCGAGTCCTTCACGACTTCCTCCATCCTCTCAGAGGACGAGCATCCCGCCCGCGCACGCCACCTCTCTGACTTGGGGCATGTTCCCTCCGCCAAGCAAGTCGCTTCCCTGGCGCCCCAGACCATTACCCTGAACATCATCGTCGGCGTCTTGTCGGTTGCGCAGCCCCGGACAGTGACGACGCGGTGGGGGAGCACCCTCTCTCTGGTGGAAGTTCTCGTGGGCGACGATACGGCCGCAGGCTTCGCCGTGACGTTCTGGGTGCCCAGCGACAAGGTGGCTGGGAGTGATGTCGTGGCGCTGCGACGCCAGGACGTGGTGCTCCTGGAGAATGTGGCACTGCACGTGTTTAGGGACAAGGTCTATGGACAGAGTCTGCGAAGGGGGTTGACCAAGCTGCATCTCTTGTGGAGGGCAGATGGGAGCGGCCACTATTCCTCGAGGGGCTTGCGAGCCAAGGAGGGGGAGAAGGAGAACCCCCAGCGGGAGAAGACGAGGATCGTGAGGGAATGGGTGGCAAGGTTTGTGGGATTAGATCCCCAGGCGAGGAGGACGAGGGGTGGCTCGTCTTGGGATCGGCCGCCGGATGATACACAGTGATACATGACAAAAAAAAAAAAAGACGGATGGGCTGGCAATGGCTGGAACCCTTCCATTGATTTCAGGAAGCCCGTTATACACATTATATATGGGTGGGGAGAGGTTCATAATTCCTCCTCGGACCTTCTGATGAAAAGACAAAACGCCCCGTATGCACACACATACATACACACACTCAAAACCATCAGAGGAGAGTTTATACATGCGCGGGAGCAGCAGCAGCGGCAGCATCCTTCCTCTCCCCGCCAGGACCCTTCTTTACAGAACGCCACTCCAGACCAAGAACGGCCAAGAACGCACATCCCGCACATGCAACCGAGATGTAATATGTATGCCTCAATCCTGTCATGTACGCCGTCAGAACAGAGTCCAAGGCATCCAAACGACCCATCCTCTCCAAGACGCTATGGATCTGGCTTGCGCCGCTGTTGATCAAGACCTTGCCATCGATGCCGATATCGTCCCTGGCGAGGGTATCAATCAGACCATTTTGGAACAGTGTCTGCGCAACGGCGACAAAAATGGCGCCGCCGAGGGCTTGGAAGAACTGCACGCATGCCGTGGCTACGGGCACCATGTCTTGCGGCAAGACTGTCTGCACTACGAGGACACCAATTTGAAAGCCGGCGCCGATGCCGAGGCCAGCGATGACCTGGTAGCCGAACCACTCGCGAAGAGGAGTGTGTAAGTCGAGGGTAGTGAGCATGCCGGCTCCGACGGTGTAAAGAACCATGCAGGGGATGACGACGAAGTTGTAGTACCCGATGGCGGAGATGAGGCCGCCCGACGCGACGGAGATGAGGACCGTGGAGAGTAAAAGAGGGAGGATCTTGATGCCAGCCTGGACGGCGCTGACGCCTTGAATGGCTTGAAAGTACAAGGCTGTGAGACGAATGGCGTTAGCTATGTTTTGGGCCAGCAAGAAGATTTGTGACGAATGGGGTCATACAGAGGTAAAAGATCAGCGGGAAGAAGCCAGCGCCGAAAAAGAAGGCAAACATCATGGCACTCAGGACATTGCGGTTCTTGAAAAGCCGGGGCGGCAAGGTTCCCCGATGGCCCTGCCAGAACTGGATGCCCACGAAAACGGCAATCATGAGGCCAAAGCCGACAAACAGTCCGATGACTTTGGAGTGGTTCCACGGGTACTCGGCTCCTCCCCACTGCAAAGCAAGCAGCAGACAGACAATGGCAGGGATGAAGATGAATGTTCCGGGCAAATCGAGCTGACGAACTCTCTGCATGAATGTCATGTTCTCGGTTTCCGACGTGTTGCGATTGACGTGCACGAAGAGAGTGACAATGCCCATGGCCAGGGCACCGATGGGGAGATTGATGTAAAAACACCATCGCCAGCTAACCTTTTCCGTGAATGCTCCGCCGAGAAGAGGTCCTGCGACAGAAGCGACCCCCCACATGCCGCCGATCAGACCGAACACCATGGGTCGCTTGCGCAGTGGCACTGGAAAACATGTTAGACCGAAGAACCAAGCTGACATTTGTCCCTGCAAAGATAAGATACTTACTCGAAAGCGAGAGAATGACGATGGAGCCAGAGAACAAACCCGCCGTGCCAATCTACATGAGAGCCATTAACAACCCCAGCCGCCCATACTCATACAGCGCGGTACCTACCCATGGGCAAACTTACACCAGCAATAGCTCTTCCGACAATAAACGTGGTCGACTCGGGCGCAACAGCACTCACCAAGCTACCAATCTCGAAGACGAAGACAGCCCCGAGAAAGACCAGCTTGACATTGAAGTACTTGTACACGGCACCGTACATGGGCTGCAGCGCCGTCGTCGTAAGAAGATATGCGCTTCCGTACCATCCCTGCAAGTCGTTAGCTCCTTGCCCTGCCATCCCATGCGGCAATGCAACCAATCCTCATATGAGTAGGGGGACGCACAATGTCCTTTACGCTTTGAAACTGGGCGGTGATGGCGCCCAACGCAGGCGCAATGATGGTCTGGTCCAGGGCGACGAGGAAAACGGCCAGGCAGAGGGCGGACATGATGAGGATGAGCTTCAGGCCATGCGGGTAGTTGGGATCGTTGCCGTCGTCGTCATCGCCTCCGGGACCGGGACCGGGCCGAGGTTTCTCGTCAACATCGACAACGGCGTCTGGGTCCTCCTGACGGGGGGAGGCGATGCCGGAACCAACTTCTGACTCGTCGATGGAGAGGCGATTGGTCTCGGGGCGTTGAGCGGCCATTGTCTGTATGTTTGTGAAGGGGGGGTGTTTTCAGAGCTTGAAGCCGGTTATCGCGGCGGTGCTCCAGTCCGAGAAGATGCCGAGCCGGATGTAGTTCAAGGACGGGTGCAGAGCAGGTCGAGTTCTCGTGTTGTCGCGAATTTTGTAAGCGTAAAAGCGGGCGTCGTGGAGCCATGCCAACAAGTCCCGTAGCAACTTCCGTTAAAAAAGGAAACCCACCGTTTCGCACCGTCGGAAAACTTGAAAAATCAATAAATAAACGTTTAAGATGGGCGTTTCCGGGACCCACAACACGGATGGGTCATGAAGTTCCTTCCTCTGACCACGCGATACCCCAAGGAGACTTAGCTCCAGTCGATGCTGAGCGCGAACTTGTTTCTTTGCTTACTACATTACTCCGTGCTTACTCATTACATTACTCCGTGCTTGCTTATTACATTACTCCGTGCTTGCTTATTACGGTGGCATGGACTTTCAGGCTTGAGGGGTGAGACTAGTCGGAGGAACGGAACCTTCTGCCAGAGGTGCCATCGTATATTGATTGTATTCAGACGGGTATAGCCATGACTACCGCATGTTCCCTGCCATTCGACCGACACCCGCTAGTATATAACAAGTCGCCCTCGAGTAGATGCTCTTAAGAGTACTGACTGTATGTACCACGCACCAAGCATACTTTGCTACCACATCCATGATCCCTCATCCCCCTCAGCCGCCCGCGTCGCCGATCAGGGAACCCAGACCAAAAGACCGTCCTTATCAATCTTCATGGCCTCCGTGGGTATGATCCGCAGCACCTTCTGGAAGTACTTGTCGCGCACCGTGATCCCCGGCCGAGCGTAGTCGCCCCTGACGAATGGCAACAGTCTATAGCGAACACTCCGTCTGGACATGGGCAGCAGGTGCACCGTCGTCTGTTTGGGCCCCGAGAAGCCAAACGTGTCGCTGGGGTCCATGGTGAGCCCAAACGTGAGGAAGTGGTTCGATGGATTCTCAATGGTCATGTCGATTTGCAGTAATCTTGCTGGTGCCGACGGGCTGGAATGCATCGCGGTTGCGATGACCCTTGGCTCGGATCCCAGAACCAAGTATTGTCCCACCGGCATCGCGGTTGTGTTGACACTGTTGTCGTTGTCGTCGCCATTGTCCGCTTCCGAGGCGCTCTTTCTCCTCCATTTGATGATGAATGCTAGGTCCAACGTCACTGGGTGTCGGTCATCGAGGCTCATCTTCTGCACCACTAGGTCGAATTGCGCCTCGTGCATCGTCTTGGGAGACACGGTGATGCCATCTGCTGCTGCTGCTGCTGCTGCTGCTGCTGGCTTTTCTTCCTCAGGTCGCGTCAACACATTGCATCGGGCTGCGCCTATACATGACATTACCTGCATCTCTGTTCCCATGACGACTAGATCCTCTGACGCAAAGGAGGCGTAGCGACACATGAGACACCACTTTTGCGCAAGACCTTGAGGTGCTGCCGCTGCTCCTCCATCATCGTCTGCCGCGCTGGGGATTCCGTCACAATCAAACAAGCTCGGCCACGGTTCCGAGTGAAGTCTGGGTACCAAATCGTAGTTTGCCTCGAACGGTCCCACAATGTTCAGCTGCAGGGGCAACACCTGCAGGATGGGCGTGGCTGCATCTGACTCCAGGTGATATGTTGCACGTAGATGCAGATCAAGCGTTGAGGATGTCGAGGTTGGGCATATCCTGAGTTTCATATTGACGCTTGCGCCACTGGCAATGGTGCCCACTGTCACGCCCATCGCCTGAGTTCCTTCACCCTCTTCCTCTGCCGCCGCCCCGGCAAACTCCGCCTCACCAATCTGAAGCGTAAAACATGGCACCGGTTCCCCCAATAACTGCGTATCAATCTTCACATGAGCCGCTTCTTCCTCGTCGTTCCGCAGCTCTACGACAACCTGGACAGTTTCATCCGTGTAGTATTGCGTAGAGGGATCCAACAAGGTGATTTGCAGTTTTGGTGGCCGAGGTTTTATGTGCAAGGTTCGAGCATGAGCCCGCAATTGGCGTGGTTTTTCTGCACCACTGATGTACCATCCTGTGACCGGATCCGTTTCCCTGAACAACCTGGTATATTGCAGGTCAAATGCCTTGTTCTCGCAGTGTACAGTCACTGACGACACCTCGGCTTCTCCCGGCTCCCTCAGCGGAATCGCCATTTCCAGTACTCTTCGCTGCCCAGCTTTGAGCCACAAGTCGCAGGCCCCTGTGAGTTTAGAAGGCAAATCACCCGACTCCCCTTTCGTAGACTCCTCTTCCAGAACGACTTCGGCCAAATGTGTGTTCCCAAACGTCTCCCCTGCTTCACTTGACGTATGATGAATGATGATGGGCTTCAAGCTGTCTTTGAAGTCTATTCGAACCGATACAATGCTAATGAGGCTCGAGTCCGGCATAGCATTGGAGGTCAACGTCAACTGCGCTTTGCAGTAGTCCCCAGCTTTGCTCTCCTTGGTTCGGAACACGAAGCTGGAGGAAACTAACGGCGACGCAGTTTCATCTGATAATCGTACTGACGGCTTGGTGTCTACTGTCATGCCATCTAGCGATTGTGATAGGTCATAGCTCCAATGTTGTCGCTTGGAGGAGGACCCTGAAGGCACACACAAAAAAAAGAAGAAGAAGAAAAGACTTTGTTAGCATTTACACAGCCGCCTTGGCAGTCATTGCGGCCAGGACTGGACTCACTTTGATTCATCAGCTCCCAGTCAACGGCAACAACGAGATCAGCTCTTCCAGATTCCTTGGCCGCCTTGCGTAACAACCAGCAGAGATGTTCTGATACATCGAGCCAATTATCACAGCGAAATGACACATCATCCCACACCGATCGCAGAATCGACACTACCTCTTCCCATGAGCCCAGTGATGCCATCTCTTCGGCACATTCCAACGACAGCTCCGCGGCGATGCGCAGTTGTTTCCGCGCCTGGAACTGCGTTCTCGAGGTAATGAGACAATCCAAGATTTGTTGCGCATGGTTGACACCGCCCTGACCATTCAAGGGGTATTCTTCGTATGGAGGAGGACACATGTAAGTGTCGTAGCCACTTGCAGAGGGCTTGGCAGACGTGCTATCCGGCGCTCGTCGATCCTCGCTCGGTATCATCTGCGCCAGTGTGCGCCGCGCTGCCAGGTGCCGAGCTGCAATGCGATACCAGTACCCCGTATGATGCAGGAGTTCCCAAGGCTGCAGACGCTCTCCCAGGACGGCCTTTTCTGGCGGCAGGAATATCGTCATTGAAGCCGGGACTAACCCGGGGACCTCGACCTTTTCTATCAGCTGGGCCATCACCGTAGCCCACCTTGCCTCCCAAGCCTGCCAGCCGTATGTGTTCGTCCCCCGGGCCCTCCGGTCAACAAAGTCCGCAATTCGATCCCTGTGTGACTGCCACCTTCTGACCGCTAGACTCGTGTGTCCCATCCAAAGATGCAGCCGCAGGCATCGGATTGAGATAATGTCAGCCAACTGTCGCGCTTCGTTCCAGCGAGGACTCCAGCTAGGAACCACATCCAAAACATCTTGCCCCAGAAGAATCTCATAGGCTTGCTCAAAGGAGCGGATGGCTGCGTCCAGTTCTTGTCTAAACTCTGCCAACACGGCGGTCTTGAAGTCATAGCGAAAGTTCCAGTCCGGCAGAGAAAGTGTGTGTGATGTTCCCGACGTCGGGGGAATCGTCGGAAGTGGTGCGACCCCTCTCGCTCGTTTTTTTCTCGCGTGTCGACCAAGATCGCGATAGTACTCTACGGCGCTGGAGTAGAGTATCGCAAGTATGTTGTCAATGACACGTTTCAGTTTACCAGGTGACTCTTGCGTAGGGATGTAAAAGATCGACTTCGGGTCCAAGGCAGTTCCCCTTCGGATGCGCTCCAGCCGATCCTGGACCGTCTCCGTGAGCTCTGCAGTGCCACTGTCCTCGTCGCCGAACAAGACGACGGCGAGCCTGGTCTTGAATCCAGACCGTGCCAAAGTTGCTTTTATTTCGTTGACGTCGGACTTGAGGCGGTTGTCGTTGCCAAGCATATAAAAGCATACAAAGATGCTTGGGACCAGAGCTTGGTGCTTCTTGGTCCACTGTGAGTCGATCAAGCCATCGGGGTATAGCGTGGAAACGTGCGACAATGGCGAAAAGGGCGAATGAAGCTGCGCATTCGATCCGACTGGCTCTTCTGTGTCGTCGGGAAGAGTCGTTTTCCGAGGCGGTAGGACAAATGACTGCTCCCCCGTATTAGTCAATCCGGACTAAGATGATGATGCCCATTACAGCCCATTGCCAACACACGTACCCTCCCAACGGTCTTGATCCGGAGTCGGTATGGCTCCTCCCTGGGGACGACAGCCCAGGAAGTACCCCTCGCGTCTATCTCCTCGAAGTATTTCTCGAGAACCTGCGACTCCCTGGTGTCTAGTGGTGGCAGATGCGACTTGACCAGCAGTCCCTGGGAGCTGAGCTCTCCTTCCAGGTCTAGCTGCGGCTCCGCTGCATTCAAGCCCGATGCGACCAAGAAAGGAACATGATGGTCCAAGCTATCTCGGGGATAGCCATCCATAGTGAAGGATCCCAATCTGGGAGGGCAGAGCGTCGTCAATCTGCTCGCGCAACATCCACGGGAGAGGTCTTGATGGGTTAGAACCAAAGGTGTCTGGCGTTCAGTTCAAACGAGTTGAAGCCGAAGCCCCCCCTTCCCAGGAGAGGGGACAGGCTATTGTTTATTACCTGCCATGCTTCACAGTGACGTCGCAATTGTTCACCTCGAAACAAACTACAACACACGAAATTGATACTGGGTTTATTCAATAAGAGCTTTGCCACAGACTAGCTCCTTTTTCGTCTTTTTTTTTAAAAAAAAAAATTTAAAAAAAAAAATCTCGCTCCCTTTGTACCCATCCGCGTTCTACCAGCTCCCCGGACCGGAACAATCCCGTCTCCCGACATAACACCAAGTCAATCGAAATTTCAACAAACCGCTCCAGCCTCGAGTCCATCGACTTGTTACCTGTTCCCGACGCAGTCGCCGTTTCATTCACACCTCAGTCATAGGAAACTCGCATCTCCCCCATTCCTTGAATCAGCTGCGAAATTCCCCATCAGTCACAACCTATGCGTCCCACACAAGTCCTCTCTGTCGGGCGATACCGCCACCTAAAACTTACAACCAAAGATGTCGGCAAAGGCTTCTACAAAGGCAACCGAACCGGCTCAATGGGTCGCCACACAAAATACGGAGGATATATGATTGAGTGGAACAAAGTGCGCACATATGCCGTTCCGTCAGGACTGAAAGATTTCAAGGTAGGCAGGCCATTCTATCCGGGGGGGTTGAGGCGCAAAAAGTGTAGCATCTAACAACTTCTTGAATTAGCTTACCCCATTTGTGAGTCGCGAGGTCCGGGCGCAGTCTGGTGATTACAAAGGTCTGGAAAGGGGTCCTCAAGACCCTTATTTCTACGTGGAGCAGTGGAAGCGATACAATGGTGTGGACTGATCGAACTCGGCGTGACGGGCGAACAAGTTGATTGAACGAACGACGGGAGGTCGACAATACGGAAGCATCGGATGGGATGTTTGAGACACAATCTCGTCATTGGGAACATGTCTCAAAATCTGTACATATACCCAAATCCCAACCTGTAAAAAATACTCATGCATCACGGTCTATATCAATACCTGGGAGAATCGAACAGAATGGACTCTCCTTGTTTCAACTATTCGATGATCTAATCAAAATAACAAAGAGAAATACACAGAAAAGTTCAAAAGAGTGTGCTTCGCTTGCACGGGATATCTGTTGCTGGCTTGCTGGTCGGTTGCTTTGATATGTTCTCCTTCACACTGTTCGCTCTTGGTATACTCTACTTGGGAGAAATTCCCTCGCCAGTTCCATCAGGCTCCTGAATCTGAGGAATTTTGGCGTCGGCCGAAAGGAAACTTTCAATAGAGGGCCTTGTTGTGCCAGCAGCTAATAAGTCCTCCGCTCGAGCCGTATCTTCCGATGCCGGCTGGCCAGACAAGTCCATCCGGGGACTCAAAGTACTGTGCGAACGAGAACCAGGCGCATGAGTGATTGCCGAGTTCAAGGTCACCATGCTCGCTGTGTCTGCATCCTTCTTAAGACTGAACGGCAAGGCAATACCGTCTATGAAGGGACGTTTACCAGCGACCCCGACATTAGGGTGGGCCGTTTCTTGTTCCTTTCGGCGCTCCATTAGCTGTGCCACAGGGGTATTCTCAGCCAACGCCGGTCCATCTGTCTGGTGCTGATCAACGACTGTACGGCGGCGAGAGCGGCGAGAGCGGCTCCTGTCTGCAACAACTGCCTTGGAGGAACATGGTTGCTGAGACTCGATGTCTTGATATGACCTGGCACCTCTTCCTTCATCTCCAGTAACATCCTGTGCCTCGGGGGTTTTGTCGACCTCCTTCTCACGATCGACAGTGAGCTCATCGTGCTTGGAACCCCAAAGAGACCACAGTGCCAGGCCCATACCCTTGGACCTCTTCTTGTCCACCATGTCCTCCCCGGCCAGTCGTCTGCCCGCGAGTGCCGTTGGCGGGGGATGCTCATCCGGCCCCAAGTTTTGGAAGCCTTTCACCATGTCCTTGACTATTTTCTTGTGGACCTTGGTTTTGGCAGATGAGAATCTCTGATCCCACTGGTTCCTCGTCTCCAGCCACCGCTTGACTGTGCCCCCTTTGACCACTCCAACTTCGGACGATTGGATGCAGCAACCTGGCAGCTCTTCCTCAGGAGCCAAAGGAAGAGTGACGCCATGACGTGTGACTCGTTGTCGAATCATGTGCTTCTCGAATGGGGGCAATGGATCGCCAGCTTTCCCTACTTGTCCCGGTTCTGCCTTTTCTATCCGGCGCTTTTCTTCTTCACACTCCTGAGCACCAATCGCGTTCTGCGTTTCTGATCCTGAGCTCGAGATGACAGAAATTTCGTCATCGTCCAATATTTCAATGCCTCTCTTCTGGGCTCTTGCGAGAGCCCAAGCTCCAAATTGAGCAACGGACCGATACATGAATTTGGCAGGCCTCGTAAAACTGAGAGTTGGCGCGACGTGGCATAAGTCATCCCACACTTGTAGTTGGACGTCTGTTGGTTTATACTTTTGCAACAACTCACGCTCAAGGTCCGACAAGGAGTCAAGCGGCGGCCCGTATTTAGCTGGATTTGCACACTTGTGCGCCAAATAGATTTGCTCATCACGCAAAAGTTCGCCACCGCCAACCATGATCAGTAAGGGCGGCAGACCTCCCAAAGTCGTCTGCATGACCGGGCTAACCAAAGGATGGTTAAGCAAGGCATTCGTTGTATATAGCTATTCTCATAAGCGTTGATCTGACTTGAGGGGTTTTCTTCTTCAACATGTCGACAATTACTCACCTGAATTTGATCTCTAATCGCAAGAGGTTTGCCGTCGACAGTCACCGACAAATGATTTGCTGAGCTGGCCCCTTTGCCGCTCAAATCAGCAAGCCTTTCGGCGTCAACTGCATTACCATGCTCAACGATGGCGCCATTGCTTGCATTTTTGGCCGCCTCGGGGTATGCAGTCTTCTTCGTCTTACCCGCCTGTGTGTCTGCTTCTCGCTGAAGAATTGCAATGTCATTGTCATTTGGCGGTGGCCAAGCGCGAGAGGGTTTGTGATGGAAGCCTGACTGCGGAATATAATCAAAGGGCGCGTCAGACCCTACGCTTGGAAAGGAGTGCGTCAGATCCACCCAGGGACTAATCAGGATGCCTCCTGCAGGGAGAGGAAGTCCTTGGTCTCTTAAAATGCATAACATGGACAGCACCATGCCCCCTCCAGCAGAATCTCCGGCTAAGATGATAGTGCTTGGGTCTTGAACAGTAAGGAGATACAGATAGGCTGCTAAGCAGTCTTGGAGTCCACAGGGAAAGGGAAATTGAGGGGCTAGGCGGTACTTTGGAGCAAGAACACGGGCTTTCAGCTTACGGGCATGACGCTGCATCTGGTACCTGTGCTCGTCGACGCTTCCGAAGAAATAGGCGCCGCCATGGACATAGAGCATCACACGCCTTCCTGGGTCATCGATTGCCTTTCTAGCGTTGTAGTGAGCTTTCATTTCAATCCACTCCGCCTCCATTGTGGACTTGGACTTCCGCCACTGCCACCATGTTTTCCCTCCGACTTGGGCGATACCGTCTGCCCCCAATTGGGTTTGAATCAACTCGGCTGATCGAGAAAGATGCTCCTTTGATATCTTTGTTATCTCAACTTTAACCCATTGTGGACTCGGAACCCATTGGGACGTGAAAGCTTGAAGCTCTTCCACAGTATGATGCGACGCGAAATCCAAGAATGATCGGATGAGGTGAAGTCCTTCATCGTACGACAGATGCGCGGTCGGTCTTTCTTTCAATGGTTTTCGTTTGAGATACTATGAAGCCAGCAAGTAGCTACAGTCAGTTCCAAGTGTAAACCAAAGAGCCATCGAGCCGGGCAGAATCCATCACGCGACGCGATATCCCTGAGATATGCAAGGTGTATATACATACGTGAGAGAACAATGTTGACACTACTGTTGGAGTCACGGCCAAGGAGACCGACGTAGTATTCAGCTTATACATGATGATTGCAGACTCCTAAAGCTGGCAATAAAAGCAAGATATGTAGTAGCAAACAGGAAACGGAAACTCGCAAGGGAACAAAAGGAACATAATCAACAATGTATAATTACAGAAACGAGATGATCAAATGAGACCATCCCTTGATGCACGGGCCAGCCGAGCGACATGATGTCATGTGTTTTGCGCCGCCAGCTACGGTGGGGCCCCTCGACTTTCTCCCCGACTCCCGGAGAAGTCCCTGATTGGCCAGCGCTTTGGACGAAATTTCTGTGCACCGTCTGCCCCTCCAACACCCCGCCAATTTGGAAAATATCAGCTGGTAGAAACATCGCGGAAGACAAAAATCATGGCCACATCTGCAGACAGTGCCCAGCTGCCACCAGCAGGTATTATAGGAGCGTGCAATTGTATTCCAAGGCCCCACGAGTGCTAACTTATAATCTACCCAGCTGAGCGACAGACAAATTTTGAGCAGGCAGTTGCCTACTCCCTGCACCTTTGGCCTGCATTAACTCTGGCTGTCCAGAACGGCTGGGGTGGCCCGGATTCTGACGATAAGCGTGACTGGTTCGCCGGTGCCACTGCCGATTTATTTCCCACCTTTACCGATGCTGCTCAGGGAGGGCAGAAAAACACTGCTGAAGAGCCTGACATGGAATATGTTGAAACGTTTCTGCTTCAAATCATGATTGACGAATTCGATGTCAACACCGACGATGATTCAGGGCTAGAAGTTGCCGGCAACATTATTCGCGCGCGCGCACAATGTGCCATTGGTCAATTCGACGAAGTTAGGAAGCTAGCACAGCGATTTCAGAACCTGAAGGGTAACAATGTCGACACCATGTTCAAGAAAGCCGACGATGCAGACCAGGATACAGACTGGGAGTCGGATGACGACGAAAACGACGATGAGGACGATGAGGGAGGCGCCGACGTGGATATGGCAGATGCTCCGGCGCCGAAAGAGAAACCAGGGCCCGAGGTGGACGACGACGGCTTCACCAAGGTGACTCACAAAAGGTAAAGTGGGCAAACATGTGGAAGTTTTTGCCCTTGAATTGGATGCCCCCTGCTACGACTCGATACCCGGCGTATACATACAGCAACGTGCCATGAACCAAGCTCTCGAAGGGAATTGGGAATCAGCAATACAATCAGAACGCCGAGCTCCGTGCAATCACAGTTATACATGATTGCTTGCTCAGTCGATGAAGGAGTCACATCATTCCCAGTCATCGTCACTATCGTCTCCCTTTTTCGAGCCTTTTGGGCTACTCGGCGCCTGGCTGGTCTTACCCGAGGCAGCTCCAACAACGTCATAGCTCGCCTCACTATCCGCTTGGGATTTTTCATCATTGGATTTGCGGGACACTATTGGCTTAAGAAGACCGTCTTGACGTTGAATGGTGGTAGAGGAAGCCCCGGAGCTGATAGGCTTTTCGTCAACAGGCTTCTTCACGCCTTCTGTGGCCTCCTCATCGGAGTCGTCGTCATCCCAACCTACTTCGTCTTCGGTGGAAGCAGCTTGAAATGAAGAGAGGTTAGCAGGCTGAAAACGTAAAATCCAAATAGCTGCGTACCTTTCAATAGATCACGACGTCTCGATTCAGCTGTTTCAATACCGTGTCTAAGAAAATAATAACGTTTCCAAAAGTCTGCGTAGGAAACTTGGTCGGGGACAAGTTTCTCCATTGAAGCTCTAAGTTCGGGGTATATCGTAAGATCAGCAGCGATTGCTTCCGTCTTCTTTTCCACATCAAAATCCGCAGCCCACTTCTCAAATTCGTTGCCCGTAGGATCGCTTGTGAATCCTTCGGTGGATGTGTGGATGACATGCGTCTGGGCGTCGAAGCGAGATGTGTGAATGACCCGCTTTCCCTGCGCATCTTTGCTCTCGAAGAGAACCGTAGATCCCTGCGACGACTCGTCCGGGGGCGCAACGCTGATGGCATCCCGCAAAAAGTTCCTAACATTTCCGCCAAATCGTAAAAGAGCTTCGTCGGCAGCATCTTCAGCCTTCTGAAGGTCTTTGAGACGCTTCGCGGCTTCTGCGCGAAGTCGTGACAAGACCGTCTCGGACTGCTCTGCAACATCATCGAATGGGTTGGCCTTCGGCTTGGTGGGTGTGGATTGTGTATCGTCGCCATCTTGCGCTCCGTCTGCCGGCGTCGCCGTGATCAAGGAGACTGATCGCGTTTGGCTGATCAGAGTCTCCCTCAGATCTGTGAGGCCCTTGGTCGCATCTTCTCCTACCTCAGCGAGCTCTTTCTGGGCTTGTGCATAGACGGATTCACCCTGATAGCCCGGTTAGCTTCATGAAGTGCTGAGACCTTTGTCCATCATTGACTTGCCTGTTTCATGACATTGCCGAGAAAGCCACCAATTTTCATACCCCATGCACTGGAAGATATAGCTTTATAAGCATCTTGCAAGTCGTTGTTCAGAGACGACTCCCCCAGCTCTGGTTTTGGTGTTTCATTCGACTCCTTTCTGTCCTTGGGATAGGCCTCCTCCTGAATGTGATCGTAAGCTAGATCCATCGATTGCTCACACGATTTGGTATCTTGTTCAATATGGCAGAATAGTGGCTCTCGCTGTCTTTTGTATGCCGGTCGTTTGGTTTAAGCATTTGATATGCTCGAAGTTGGCTCAATCAGGAGATTGACCGCATGCACCGGGGCTGGAAGTTGGCGGGGCTTCCGTAGGCGGGATGGGGCGCCCGACTGGATACAGCAGGTTTGAGGAACACGTGACATTTCGCCTGGGTTTCGGAGGCCTGATATTAAGTGACAGAACTTTTGTGTGGGTGTTCGACTGCGAACTTGTCACTTCCAAGCACATCCATTACTCAGGGGAGAACAGAGACTAGTGCATCGGAACAGCATCGCGTAGCTCGAGTATATCTAGGGAACTTGTTGACTCAAGTGTCAGCCAGAGCTTCCTGGTATGTTCCTCACGTATGCGGGTTTACTAACAATAGCTACCTCAGCCAGCTTCTATACTGGCGTGAACTGCCCAGGCAGTATCGGATCGCTCAGAACTCCCACTCGGCAGAGGACCTCTGCTTTTCCTTCGGAAGGAGATGCTACGATCTTGCCGAGTCATACTCCGCTCAAGATGTTTGTCGAGATAATCCGCATTTTCTCGTGGTTATGCAGAGGACTCTTGATCACGGGCTGTGCACGGTCCCAACCGGTGTGACCGGTATGTTTTTGCTTCTTTGAACCATCTTTCCCATAGAGTAACGAACTCCTGGTCAATTCTTGGTCATTTTGGCCCCAGTGTCCGATTCAACATGCCTTTTCGCTCAAAAGAGGGGCAGACGACAATATGTACTTTGACATGTGAGGCAATCAATGTTGAGACAACAGAACAGATAGCTCGGGCCAGGAACAAGTCAGGATCGTGATCAGACATAGAAATGCCCGATCAGCCCAGAGATGCATGCACTGGCATCATCAAGCGTTCTGTAAGCGTGGCTACCGGCCAGAGTCGGTGGTTTTACCAGTAAAAGCGCTACCCTGCGGTACATTCTCTTAAAGAGCTAAAGCAATTCCTCCTATCGATCCACTTCCAAAGGCTAGTGGCGGACAAAAGCATGAGGGTCTCGTGAGGGGTACAACAACAGTCAACTGGGCTGACGTCAATCGCGGCTACGTACTTGGGTAGTTCACGATGCCTACGGCTGCCGCTCATGTTGACGGCATCGATGGTGCCTCCCTCGGAGACTAACGCGACCGTCAAGCCTTCTCTGAAGCCCAGGAAAACCTACTAACTGGAGGGGAGGGCAAGTCCCCGACGATCGAGTCGTCCCGACCCCGATATTCTATATAAACCTCAATCTGCCTCTCCAATGCATCTCTTCCATCCCCATCAACCATCACAACCTCCAATCGCAAATCAACTCACATCCAAACCCATCTTTCTGTGATACTTCACATACTACCATAATAATGGAGACCGTCAAGCAAGCCGTTAACTACGTCTCCGAGTCCGTCCAGGGTGCCGCCTCTGGTGCCAGCCACGAGGCCAACAAGGAGGTTGCCAAGGACAGCAATGTCAACGCCAGCACTCGGTATGTTCTCTCTGGCCAATGGCCAAACTCACTTTACACGCCGCCTCCATGATCATTCTGCTGACACGACTGAAATCCAGTCTGACCGCTGCCAAGGATGCCATCGGTGACAAGTTCGAGCAGAAGGGCCACGACTCCAGGGCTGAGGTTCACAAGCAGGCCGCCAAAAACTAAGCCAGTCTACGAATCGAATCGACTGAGGCGTTTCATGGGAATGCGGAAATAGATTTTTATGAAAAGCGAGACTTTTCTCTATACCCTACATGTGCTCCAGATGACGCACGAATTAATAAAATAATCTCAAAGCACAATGAAAAATAAGCAGCTACCTGTTTTTTTTTTTTTGTGAGATATTTTCCTTATAAAGACTAGTCAAGTATTTGGCTTTAGATTTATCTCGTGGTAGCCGTTTGTCGTGCGTACCTTTGTGTGTGACAGCCCCGATCAGCCTTGGGTACTTCCTCACTAGCAAATATTGTCAGCTTCCTCGTCAGGATGTTTTAATTGTCTAAGAATACAGTTTTTGGCCAGCTAAAAGCACGCTTAGCACTATTTATCTCACGAGATGGAAATTGTTTTCCCCAACTTCTTTCTTATCGAGTGGCTACCCCCCCGATCGGACGATGCTATTCCGACGAAGACCCACGATGGCTTGAAATCGACCGCAGGGCAGACTAGTTGTGTCTGCACTTTCACCTGAACACTGATGAGGTGCACGTTTGGGGCACCTCGCATGAAAGTGGAAGGGCGTGACGATGTTCCAATAATAGTAGTGCCTCAAATGCAATAGCCACATGGCTTGCAGACCGAGGCATTGCTAGTTCCCGGTGAGCAAAGGGATACAAGGAAGTAGCTAACACGCACCAGCCAGTTTTTCATCTCTTGTCATGGATGTCTGGTCTCATCCTGCAAGTTGTCAGCACTAGCCTGATCGGGCAGAGGTTTTCTGCTCCGAATCGAACGTATGTACACCCCACTTGTACTTGACAGGTTTGGCCTGAACAGGTTCGTGTGAGGCTGAACCGCACCCACCCTGCCTCAGTCAGCTTACAAATACAAATGCAGTCTCAACGACGTTAATCCCATTTGACTGGCGTTTTCACTTTGCTCACTCACACTTGTACCGTATGACCACTGATCCTTGACAACACAATTGGGCAGTTTTCCTTGGCTGCGGAGGCAGAACCGACTAGAACGAGAAACGTCGTTTGCGACTCAGGCAGCCAAGTTCAACCTCCTTCGCTTCCGTCACCAAACGGGAAACCCTTCAAATTATTATTGCAACACACAGTTTCGCCTCCCAGCCTCTCTCACAGACCAACTTGTCCAGGACGCATTTGTCTTTGCTCGGAGCGTACGTTGGACAGTGGACTTCTTTTTTTTCCTTTTTTTTTGTATTTCTACAGTCGTGGCAGGTTTGCGTTACAGACACCTCCCCCCACCGCAGATAACGCTAAATTCGGTATTGCGCACTCAACATTCCGTTCACATCCATCGTTAATTGGTCAAGCTCTCTTGACACACAACACTTGACTCATCGTCTTTGCCCGGTTACCCCTCTTTGAACTCTTTTCGTTCCCGCCTCTCATCACATCGAAAAATCCGATCTCGCCATGTCATCAAGTGGCAGCGGAGGTGGCTCTTTGCCACCTAACTTCCTCTTAACCCCGCACCAGCAGAGCCTGCTCTTCGCTGCTCTCAGTGCCAACAAACAACAGAACACCGCATCCCCGACCGCTAAGGGGCTGATGTCGTCCCCTACCTCATTGCAGAATTCGCCGATGCAGAAAGCAAATAGTTCTGGCATTCAGGAGAGCCCTTACCTGGACAATTACGACTATGATTTGGGCGACTCTAGCTTCGACTTTTCTTTTGCCAGCACCGGTGGCGATCAAACCAAGATGATGGGTGACATTCCCGACACGGTGAAATCTTACTCGACCGAGGGTGAAGCCCATGAGAAGAGAAGCCACCCAGATGATGAGGAGGGTGACAGTAGCCCAGGTAATGACTCGAAGAGACGAGAGAGTACTGAGAAGGTGGCAAAGAAGCCCGGCCGCAAGCCATTGACCTCAGAGCCAATTTCAGTAAGTTTTCCGTCTCATTCGATGACGAATTCGTGATCGTACTCTCGTTTCTGTTGTCTTGCTCACCCGATTGTGTAGAAACGCAAGGCGCAGAACAGAGCTGCTCAGCGTGCCTTCAGAGAACGCAAAGAAAAGCATCTTCAGGATCTGGAAACCAAGGTCGAAGAATTAGAGAAGGCCTCCGAGGCTACAAACCACGAAAATTCTAAGCTGCGAGCTCAAGTCGATCGCATGACCACGGAACTGAATCAGTATAAGCAGCGCCTGTCAGTCATGACACCAAAGCCAGCAGCTACAGTGACGACGTCCACCGGCAGCACTGCTTTCAACAATTTGAGCGACGTCAACTTCCATTTTGACTTTCCCAAGTTTGGAGCCCTACCCGGACCACCCATCAGCGGACAATCCACGTCATCACAACCCGTCAGCCCCCAGCAGAGCGGGCAGAATGGTCAGAAAAACAGTCGTGCTCGCAGCCTAGGCAGCGAGAGCAAATCTACAAACGCAAACCTGCAGCAATCCAGTGCAGATGATTTCACCAAGTTCGCTGGTGCCTTCGCCTCCTCTACGAATGGCTCGGCTGGCACTCGCTCCCGCGCCAGTGTGGATTCAGTGCCCTTCAGCGTCGCCGCTGCTACCAGCTCACCCTCCGCCTCCTCTAACTCCAATGCCGGAGGGCCAAGTTCTTCATGCGGCACATCTCCTGAGCCCTCCACACAATCTCCCATGAGTTTCAAACCACTCGAGATGTTAAACACCATCGGCGAGGAGCAACCAACCACCACGGCGGCCGATCAGCCGTTCGACCAGTTTGCTAATGTTGATACCGGCTGCCCAAGCTTTGACTGGCTTGTTCAGCAAAATGGCGGCGGTAGTTTTGATCCCCAGTTGTTTGGTGACTTTCGAGAGCCACGGGAGAATGTGCTCTCCAACCCCTCGTTTGACGACTTTTTCTTCAATGATGGTTTGGATGACGACTTCTTTACACCATTCAACACTGCACCGACTGAGGCAACACCAAAGAAGAACCTCATCGCGGAGATTGACGCTCAGCAAGACGACGTCGATAACGACGCGGGCAAGAAGCCCGACATGAGCTGCAATCAACTCTGGTACGTACAGGAAATCGTCAAAAACTCCAATAAGAGCGATCAGCCACTTACACATTGTTTCAGGGAGAAACTCCAGGAATGCCCCGCAGCCCAACATGGCGATTTTGATCTCGACGGGCTTTGCTCTGAACTCACAAAGAAGGCCAAGTGCTCAGGCAGCGGCCCTGTTGTTAGTGAGAAGGAATTTGACTCGATTCTCAACAAGTACACAGGCAAGGATGTTCAAGCGGATCGCTCCGCCGACAAGCCAGGAATAGGTGTCGACCCAGACGCGCCCAACGGCGTTGCCATGCCTTAGAATGGCTAGATCATGACAAACGCATACATGTAAATGACGGAACGTGGGAAGGCATATTCGGGCAAAGCTGCACTCACGTAAAGGAGCAAGGAAACTTTGACGGCGTTAAAAAACTGGCCACCGTCAGTCAGTCGGATAGTAAGGCACGAGGGAAATGAGATTTCACGGACAGGGACAAGGCGCAGAACGGATATCGAAATTGGGTCTATGACATTTAACCGAGTTCAGCAAATGGAGCACGTGCAAGTCGTGCACTACACGACACACGTACGTAGTTGCTCTGTTTTTTTTTTTTCCTTTCAAGTGGTTCACCGCGACAAACGTTGATTTCTATTTTGCCTTTTGCGACGTACCGAGCTGAATTGGATGTAGATATTTGCGAAGTGGAGTTGGTCATTTTGCCCAGTTCTTTTTTTTTCGAATTGGATTGGATCGGACTGGACATGGCCGAAATGCAAGGGGTAGGCAGAACAAGTCTGGTCTTGTCGCGATGCAGCCCAGACCTTTGTGCCTAGGTCCGTATGTACGGGGTACCTAGGCATCTATCGCCTTTGTCGCTGACAACTTGGTTCGGACTCCGGGCTTGTCCTTATTTCAGGGTTCATGTACATCAACTTGTCTTTTAACAATGCAGCAATGGTTAATGTGCACCTGACTGTTCCGTTTGGCTGCCCGTCAGTAAATAAATGCACGTCAACGCAGTGACAACAATCTAAGTGGGGAAGGAAATCCGGAAATCCGGCAAATACATGAAGAATTCCAAAATTCGACTTCACGTGTCGGGTCGGTCCAAAATGCAAGAAAGAGTTGTTGCGGCTCTTTCCAACTCTGTGCTCCGTGCTATGTACTACGTGGGCAACTAAACGCGCATCCGTCAAAAATTAAATGTGCATCCGCCGTTACGGATGCGCGTTTAGTTGCCCGCACTACATATAATACTCCCACGAGGGGGGGCAAGGTAAAAAGCAAGTGGGAGCGACTACCGATTTGCGCACCTTCCTAGCCGTGAAATCACTGGTTGGGAAAACAACAAGTTCCCGTTCGATCGTTCAATTCATTAATTTGTATTTGCGGATCCCTAAAATGCCGCCCGTCAACGGCTCCGCGCGCCCGGGCCCGCCTCCTCCCGGAATGCCAATTCGGGTCCCATCTTCTTGCTTGGTTCCGTGATCTGTACCCGTGCTTAAACTGCATCTGAACTTGGAAGTATCTATCTGTCTTGGATGCGCCGCCCCACGCGTGAGAAAAATAAGTTTCAAACAAAAAAACACCCAAGATATGTCTAAGAAATGAAAAAAAAAAAAAAGAAAGAAAGAAAGAAAGATAACGTCAGAGTACACATTCTCGAAAGGAATGACGACGGCATGTGACATAATGATGAACAAACGAATCTACTCGCCATCGAAGAAGAAAAAGAACCCGAGGCGGAAGAAGACTGACAGGAAGAATGACGAAGAACGGGAAATACAAACACAGGCCGCTGATGTTGTGAGTTGAACTCGGCGAATTCCGTCAACTCACTTTTATTTCATCTACGCATTGAATGCGACAAGTTTCGGTCGGATGGCCGTTTCGTCGCCTGTCATGAACGAATCGCAAGCATATGCGATGCTTGCATGGAAAACTTGTGCTCCGGCCGACTCTGGCTGTGGCGTGACACTGGTCCCGACTCTTTGGAGTCGGTGACCTGCTCGCGATCGAACGTTGTTGCCACATCCATGCCGATGTTGCTCTACGGGAATCATCATAATCTATCCCCGGGGCCAAGATCAACATCGTTCTTCGATGAAATTGACGCAGGATATCCCTCGCATTGTCGGTGCAGGTTTCATCATGTAGTCTCAGAGGCATCTAGCCACTCACTCCCTTTTCGAGGGCGATGATCAGACTTGTTCGTCGCTCGAGAGCCGCCAGGGCCACTGGCAGAAGTACCAATGTAGTAGCAATGGGCTACCAAGATTGACTGCCCGTTGGTTTAACAAGTCTCCTAGCTAATCACGACTCTCGCGCCTTCCTTGCCCAAGACACCTCGTTCTTTTGGTCTGGGACTATTGTTCCTGCCCCTTTTGCTCTTCAGGAAGCCGAACATTCCACTCGAACTTTCAGCTTTGGCGTCGGCCGGCGGGTTGGCATCTGCGGGAAGTGTGGCGTCTTGTCGAGCAAGCTCAGACCAGCTGCCACCCCCATCCAAAGTCACTTGCACGCCACCGCTTGAGCTCGCCACTCGATTACTCGTGCTTGGCAGTGCTCGGGTAAGATATTCACTTTGGTACAGAGGCGGAGGCTGTGCAGGGCGAACAGGACGGTCTTGACTGTCATCAGGTGATGTTGCTACTTTTGACAGTGCGGCGGGTTGAAGTCCTTGTTGGAACGATGGACTCGCAGGAGGCCCTTGATTGGCTAATGGGTTGAGTTTCGGGTCTTCGTTGATAACGCGAGACGCCTCAGTGATTCTGTAGTTGCATGTCAGTTCTGACAGTCTCAAGGTAAAGGGCAATTGACCCGCAGTAAGTCATGCTTCATACTTCTTGTACGCGGCTAGCGTGTAGTCGAATGGTCGGAAATCTTTCTCGATCATGCGGTAAAGCTCATGT
Source organism: Epichloe elymi (assembly GCA_023658475.1). Classification (NCBI taxonomy): domain Eukaryota; kingdom Fungi; phylum Ascomycota; class Sordariomycetes; order Hypocreales; family Clavicipitaceae; genus Epichloe; species Epichloe elymi. Next base: position 1,027,189 of record CP098278.1, on the reverse strand, counting down.
TCGCGGATCTCTTGATCTGTAGCGTCTTCCCTTAATTGCTCTCGAGGCTTCTGCCGTCTCGCTCTGGCCTCTAATGGAGCTTCTTCGAGAAGCAATTCCTCCAAGTCGTAGGTAGCATCAAAGTTGGTCTTGTCGGATGAGGGTATGAAAATGGGTTCAATCCGCTTCTGCTCGAGAAGATGGAAGTCGATTGCTTTGAAAAAGTCGTTGTAGATGAAGCTTTCCCAAGTCGCGCCCATCCGAGTTTGGGGATTGGGGTCCAAAGCAGCTCGAATGGCATACAAACATGTCAAAGACACTGGCGGTTGCGTCACAGGATATCGGGGGCTATATTGTTGAATCTGTTGGCTGAGAGTTGACTCGCTGCTGCCATCAAATGGTCGCTGGCAGTACCGTCAGTCAAATTAGTTCGTGATGAGATGCACTTGCCGCCGTGCCGGACCTTGTTTCGTAATATGCGAAACCGCACCGAGAGATTCGCCACGTACCTTGTTATAAATGCACTCGTAGAATAAGACACCCAACGACCACCAGTCAGCGCACACGTTGTAACCTTTTCCAGAATATACCTCAGGAGCCAGATACGCCAAGGTGCCTGATTTACTTGTGAGAACCTTGCCAGGAACGACGTCCGACGCGACATTCTGCGTGATTGGTTAAAAGTTGTCACTCGTGTGCGTGCATTGATCCACAAGAACCTACAAAGTCTGTGAGATGGACATGACCATCAGCATCCAATAGAACATTGTCGGGTTTGACGTCTCGATGGATAATATTTTGACCGTGTATATATTTCAAGGCGCATCCCAGCTCAGCAATCCAGAACCGAACGGCTTCCTCGGTGAACGTCTTTCTCGAGATATGGAATCGTAAATCACCACCACTCATCAAATCCACCACGAGATACCTGTGTCGATCCAGATTAGCCACGAGAGAAGATGCTCGCATAAGAGGGGGGAGCGCGTACATGTATTCAATATCCTGAAAGCTGTATCGCAGATTGCAAATAAAGGGGTGATTGACGTGTTCAAGCATCCTTCGCTCACGAATTATGTTTCGCACGCTTTCTGATTTAACGACTGGTTCGACACTCGAATTAGCACTCCGAATGTGTAGGGGAAACACCCTCTTCCGATTGCCATCCATGCCGAAAAAAAAAGAAAAAAAAAAGAAAGAAGAGGAAGAGGAAGGAGGAGGTGCTGATGAATCAGCTCGGGCGCTCGGAATCCCACCACCAGCAAGCGGCATACCTTCATCTTTTCTAATATATTTCAAGGCGAACGACAGGCTGGTGTCTTTGCGCTCGACGATACGCACTTTGCCGAAAGCGCCTCGGCCGACAACCCGTAGGAGACGGAAATGATTCAAGTTGACTAGTACATCCCTCATCAGCAATCTCGTGGGAAGGCGCGCGACATCGATCGGGTTCCAAGTGCGACAACGTACCTTCGCCGTTGAGGTCGACGGGCTTTCCTTGACCGTTGCCCATAGCTATCGGACGAAGTTGCCAAGGGCAGAGGAGAACAGAGAGAGTGTTTATCTCAGTCGCAAGCCAAAAAGCATGCTGGATATGGAAAGCCTGTTGGGCTGCGGGTGACTGACAAGGACGTCCGACAGTTGAAGGTCGAGTGAGGCGCTCTTGTATCGATCAAATGCGGCCTTTGATTCGGGTTTTTTTTTTTTCGACGTCGAAGTTGCGGTCCGGTCTGAGGGACGTGGGTGGGTGGGGGTTGCGTGATTCGAGAACAACCAGAACAAGCAGAACAACCAGGGTATGTAATATGCAATTGTTGTACATAAGAGCTGGGGCTTGAAGCGAAAAGCGGCGACTCAGTCGTCGTATGGTCAGGTAGCGCGCTATCAGGAAAAGACCAAAAGCTTGTTTCAGATCGGGAGCATCAACGGGCAATCAATCCATTCAGTGGTCCGGCCTGGGTGGTCTGGCCTTGGTGGTCTGGCCTGGTGGTCTGGAGTGGCCAGGAGTGGTCTGGCGTGGTTAGGAGTGGTTAGGAGTGGTTGGGAGTGGCTCGGTGGGTGACACCCGACCGCATCGTGCTTCCCCTCCCTAAATTACTAAATTAGTAAGTAATCGTGCTGCAGATGGTGGCTGATGCAAGTGGTATTGTGCATTCTGATTGTGTGGAAGCGACGGGATCGGACAAGCTTCGAGAATACCGCGCAAACGCTGGTCATGTCTTGATCTTCGTCTTGATGCTCGGTAACCCGTAGACCTCGCTGATTCACGGATCGAATCACGACACCACCCTGTACGGAGTAATGCAGGCCACCACAGTGAATGCACAACTTTTCTCCACGTGCTCGCTCCAGTTCTGAAACGTTTGAGCAGGGTGGATCAGCCAATCCGCTCACTGGGAAACGTCCTTGTTGTGGCATCTCCTCCTTGCACGGAACCTGCCGCATCAAATAATAATAAGCCTGCCTGCCTTGCCTGCCTCGCCTGCCTGCTTGCTAATTTACCTTGCTTGCTAATTTACCTTGCTTGCTTGCCTTGCTTGCTTGCCTTGCTTTTCGGCCGCTGATGAGCAAGACATCGAGTCGGCATCATTCCAGGCCTCCCGTCGGCGAGCCCGATCATCCTCGCAAGTACACTCATTGCACTTTTTGTCTCCGAGTTCCCCCTTCCCTCGGTCAGCCAGGCCCAATTGCAGTTGTTTGTGTTTGTTATCTACTAGAGGCAACGAGGCATCAGTACCAAGACGTCTACTCTAATGGATCACGAATTCGAGAACCCGTCGCCTCTGGTCTTGTCATCACACCTAAAAACACAAAACACTCACTTGGCAGCCGCAGCTGGGCCGGCACGTGAAAAGGAATCTATGTACAGATAATTCATGGCCATAAAAACGACAATTCACTGAGGGATCGGCGGGAGGGATCGGCGGGAGGGATCGGCGGGTTTTGGATATACCTACAGTGTAATCCGTACGCAGTAGTTGCCGTCTGTCTGTGACTTGTAGCAACCATCCCCAGCAATTCAGTAACCTCCCAGCTTCTCCGGAATGGACAAGGACGCAAGCCTGGACCTATAATACTTTTACTCTTTACTACTCTTTTTACTGCACGTTACAAACACCGCAACCTAGCGCTCTTGTCATTTCAAAGCGTAGGGTAGGCAAGACATCACAGACGGAAAAAGTTCCACCAGAAAGCGAGCACTTCCCCCCCTTCAACCCCACCGGAGCTTTCAATTCAAGACGGTCAAGTGACTCAAAATCCAAGATCCGTCTTTTGCTCACCCCACGCAGTCCCATCCTCAACATTTGGTGCTGTGCCTTTGATCGTCGAGTCCTGATCCGAATCACGACACTTGCATCTGAAAAAGATGGTCCGGCCGTATGAGAACAAACTTGCCATTGTCACTGGCGGATCCAGAGGTATGCAGGACTGGACCTCGATCTGAAGCCCCCCCCTCTCCTCTCCCCCGTTACTCGCACACCAACTCTAGTCACCATCTGTGCATGTTAACAAAAAAAATAAAAAAATAAACAGGCATAGGCGAAGCAGTCACCAGACGACTCGCCGCCAAAGGGGGCCAACCTCCTCGTAGCATACACATCGGAGTCGTCCAAGGCACCGACGCTGCAGCTCTGCGCGGACCTCTCCACCACACACTCGATTCACTGTCTCCCCGTGCAGGCTGACCTGTGTGACCCCGCGTCCGCGGCGACGACCATCCTCGAAGCAGCAAGGGAGCTCTTCTCGTCGTACAGCGGGGGCGGTGCAGGGGACGAGTTCCGGATCGACATTCTCATCAACAACGCGGGCGTGGCGTCGAACCAGGCTCTGAATGACGAGGCACTCGGTCCCATTACAGCAGACGAGTTCAACCGCGTGTACACGGTGAACGTGCTCGCGCCGCTGCTCCTCACGCAGACTGTGGCGCCGCACCTGCCGAATGACCGGTCCGGACGGATCGTGACCGTGTCGAGCGTCAGTTCGTCGATTGGGTACCAGGGGCAGTCCGTGTACGCGGGCAGCAAGGCGGCCGTGGAGGCCATGACGAGGACGTGGAGTCGCGAGCTCGCGGGCAGGGCCACGGTGAATGCCGTGAATCCCGGCCCCGCGTGGGGGGACATGTACGCGCAGGCGGGCGAGAAGTTCTGGAAGATCAACCAGCCGTACGTGGATGCTGCGCCGCTGGCAGCGTATGACGGGGAGAAGGAGGTGCTGGAGCTGGCGGGGGGGGATGCGGAGAGGTTTGACAGGACGGTGAGGGAGGGAATGGGGGGGAGGAGACCGGGTTTCACGAGTGAGATTGCCGGTACGATTGATATGCTGTGCTCGGAGGAGGCGGGTTGGACGACGGGGAGTGTGGTTTGTGCCAACGGGGGCATGAAGATGTCGATTGCGTAGATGATGGGGGTCGTGGACGTGGACGTGGACGTGGGCTCGTGGTGATGGGAATGCTATCTGAAGCCACAGAGCAGGCCTGCAGCAAAAAGAAAAAAAGAAAAAAAAAAGAAAAAAAGAAAAGCGGCAGCCATTGATATCCAATCAAGTTTTGAAATTGTGATTAGAAGCATGTGTCTTCAAATTACTCACGACAGGCCTGACGCCTTGCGGATGGCCCGAACAAGTACTTCAGCCATCAGCGTGCCCTGTTCCCAAATTTCGTCGTGGTCACCATCGCCTTCAATCAGTTCAACCGCCAACTTGTCCGTCTTAGACGCGACGAGGCCGTCTCTCATTCTCTGTCCCTGCCTGTACGGCACCAGAGCATCTCCAGGGCTCTGCACAAGCATGACGTGCCTGGCGCCCGGCCACTCGGTCGCCCAGTTCTCCACCAGTGCCGGGCTGACGGCTCTCCACAGATTCTTGTCATGGCCGAACGCGTTGCTCGTGAGCCCCGCGTATACACGGCGATATCGTTCATGTCCGCCGCCAGGATCCTCCGTCAGTTCCGGCAGGTCGTACAGCCCATTCAGCCCCAGGACCATCGAGGGTGCCTTGACGACAACAAAAGCCCCGCCGGCCCTGTCGACGGCCCATCTCGCCGGGTCCATGGCGGCCTGAAACGCCAACGTGGCACCGCAGCTGTGGCCGACCAGGATGTAGTTGTCTCCGAAGCCCGCCCGCCGCTGCAAGAAGGAGATGGCCTCGAGGACGTCGAGAATGTGTGCCGGGTGCGCGGCGTTGCGGCTGCGATCCGAGGGGACGCTGGGTTGCGATGGGTGATCTGGGTACGGAGACAGGGTGTAGCCGACGGAGGCGAAGGCGACTGGCGTCTTCGTCGATGCGAGCCACGCCGGCGGGAGGCTCTTGAGCGTCGGCGCGAGGGACTCGGACGTGATGAGCGGATCTCGCCACGCGCCCCCGTGGATATAGACGACCCAGAGGGTGTGAGGAGCATCTGGAAGCCATGAGGCCGGAGGGCGGTCGGGGTGAGGCGCGTACTTTGCGGGGACCCAGACATCAACGTGTTGGAGTTTGTTCGGATGGGAAACATAGGGGACTCGGGATTTCTGCCACATGGGGACGGCGAGATCTTCCCGGCGGCCCCAAGGTGTTTCTGACCAGGGATCTGGTGTCGAACCCATCTCGCTTCCTGGACCCGAGCTGGTGAAGGATAAAAAAAGAATGGTTTCGAATTGCCGCGGGCGTAGATGAAAGTGCCCGATCCCGTCCGCCTAGGACCTCTAAACACGCATATGCCGTTAGTCCTAATTAGGATAGACAGTTTACCTACCCGTTTTTAGTGTAGCTCATGTCTATTCATTTTCGTAGCTATTAAGAGTTAATTATAATGCCTTTGTGATGGGCGTTAAAAAGGGCGTTAACTCGCGTAGCTATGCCAGCATGTTGTGTTACGTTGCCCGCCGCGGCCTAAAGCTAATGATATTGATGTGACCTTGCCTCTCTGCCCCTGCCTCTGTTATCGCGGCCTAATAAAGCTATTAATGCGTGTGATGATAATGCCTGTGATGCTTGTTAACTATTATAAAGATCAATAGACGCGAGCCACACCAAAACAGGTAGGTAGACCGTCTATCCTGATGAGGACTAATGGCATAATGCGTGTTTAAATTTTTGACATTAGCCTGCTACCCCTAGTCAATGTACCTCGTGTAAATTCATATAGGGGTTAGACTGTTGCACGAAAAAAAGAGGCGCAGCCGACTGGCCATTAATTTGTGCAAAGCCGAATATCCCGCTGCCAGCCGCCGACGGGGCGTTGTCGTTGAGCAAGTCTAGCCCCGTACAACCCCGTACAGTTAAACAATGTTGGGCCCTCGAGACCGAGACCGAGACTGGAACCCAACATCAACATCATCTTACTAACTCCCCTGTTGCCGCTGTGTCTCGGCAGCCCAACACCGCGCAAGACCTGGCGAGGCATTCTTACGCGACTGTTGGCTGGGCCGAGGTGAGGGATTCTGCTGGTTGGCTTTGCCTTGTGGGGGCTGGAGAATATACTTGGCAAACCATGCTGTAAATACTCAATCATACTCAATCAACATCAACTTCCCGGAGAAACGTGGGGTCGATGCCCTTCCAGAGATGCGCCAAAGAGAACTTGACTGACTGCACGTGCAGGAAAACAAGCAGGGCCTCCCCGCCAGTTCCGCTTTTTACGGATTACATACACGGACTGCAGTGGCAAGCTTGTTTGCCGAGTGACGTAGTCCGTCACTGCTCCGGCGGGGGACTTTCACTCGACTTCGAGCATGTTCCCAATAAGGGCTGAGAAAACAAGAAAAACGACGACGTGGCCATTTCTCGCTTCTTCAGCCATTCCCGAACCCCTCAGCCGCCTGGCTTCATCAAAAGGAGCTTTCTCTCCATTTTCATTCCCGACAGCACACTCACCAGTGTCACCACCACGCCTCACGGCTGCCGTAAGCAACGTCGTCAATCCCTGTTCAGCTCCCACCCCGCCACGCGCTTCCTCCTCCAAACATCAACAACCTCGTCGTCCCCGACTCCACAGCCAGACCGCGACCATGGCTTCCTCCATCGACGTCAGCTCGGTCTCCAGAGACGCCGATTCCAAACACGAACCTCACATTGTTTCCGTCCTCTCCAACGCCATCAACAAGTCATCTCCCACCGAAGACTCTGCCGAAACGACGGCAAGTGAAATCGACAAGCTCTACCCTACTGATTCGTCCGACGCAGAAGACTGGCTCTGGAGCTTCTGGACCATCCTTGTAGGCGTGGCCAAGAAGATCCCCGCCGATGATGAGCGCCAGCAGCTCCTGGCCCTGACGGTAGCCAAGCTGAAGACCAAGAGGGATGAAGAGGTTGAGATGTGGGGGCAGAAGACGAGGGTCTGGGGGGAATTGCCCATGTTGGGACCCGTCATGAGAGATGCATGGAATCGTGAGTACCTTGTTGTTGTTGTTGTTGTTGTTGTTGTTGTTGTTGTTGTTGTTGTTGTCCCACGAACCTCTATTTCTCCTCAGCGTCGGACACCAAGGTTACCAGGCAATACGGTTCCCTCGAATAACTGACAAATATGGCTTCGCCACAGTATCCCCCGACTTTGACGGCTCAGACAACGACACGGCCTCGATTCAAGAATGGGTCTCCCTCAACTCATTTGCCGCCCGACTCTACGGCCTCTCTCTTCAAGACTGGCATAACTTTGCCATCTGGGAACTGCGCTCTGGTCTAGAAGAGGCGCCCGAGGATCGACCCAATGCCAAAGACACGAGGATTGCCACGGCCTATGAGTGGATCACCCATGCTGGCAAGAAACTGCACAAGAAGGGGACCGAAGTCGAGAAGCTGGATGCCATGGAGACGCGCGCCTTGAAGCCTGGAAGCTTGTTCAAGAGCGACAAGTCTGGACTGACGACCGAGCGATGGAACTTTTGGCGGGAGAGAATTGGCGTTCTGGGCGCCGGCGCGGGAAGCGGTGCTGCCAAGGAAAAGGCCCAGACGGCATTGGAGAAGATGAAGGAGATTGAAGGCTAACGGAGGCTGCGCGGGGGAGTTACGCTTCATGAATGATGGGGGGGGAAAGGGCGGGAAAAACTGCCCTACACCAGTGGCTGGAACAGGGTTAAAGATGAGCAATGCTATGCCTTTCGTGTCTTGACACATGCGATCCCTCCCATCGATTGTAGACGCCCATTCTCAAAAACTCCAGCTTGTCACCTAAACCACACATCCTTAACCCCCCTTCCCCCTCCTTTGAGACCAATTCGCACCTCCCAGTACGCCATTCTTGCCATGCCCCAGTAAAAGGAACAGAAAAAAGAGGACTCCTTCAAAAAACCACAACCTTTCAACACCCCCTTCCTCAAGCGTACATCATGTCCATATCATCCTCACCATCGTCCTCCTCCGCAGCCGCAACAACCTTCTTCTTGCCCATTTCCTCTCTGCACATGGGACACGTCCCTTTGCTCCTCAACCACGGTCCCACACACTCCAGATCAAACTGATGCCTCCCCTTGCACGGCAACTCCACCACCAAGCAATACTGGTCCTCCAGATACGGGATCTTGCAAATGGCACAATCCTCTCCCTTGCCCAACCTGCTGCGACTCACCCTCTCCAGGGCATCCAGGAACTCCTGGCTCACGCCCTCGAGCCGCGAAGGGGGATCGTGGATGTCCTCGTCCAGCGCGGACACGAGCTCCATGAGGAAGGAGCGGTTCTCGTCCGTGGACGCCGTCGCGGCGAGGGTCTGCATCTGGTCTTGGAGGAGGCGGAAGACGTTGGCGACGTCGGGGAGCGTGGGCGTCGCGTTGGGGTTGTTGTGCGGCGTGGTGGTGCCGGAGGAGGAGACGCGGTCGAGGAGGGAGAAGAAGGAGGCCATGTTGATGCGGCGGGTTGAGGGGGCCGAGGGGGCGAATCGCACGTTGTGCTCTACTGGGAGGGGGTTAGATGATTTGTCCTCTTTGGAATTGTGTGTTTTTGTTGACTTTTTTTGTCCTTATTTTACGAATCTTGATTTTGCGGACAGGGGGGGGGTGGGTGGTGGTGGTTTACGAACCTTCGTATTGTGAGGCCATGATTTTCTATCTTCTATTTTCTATTCTCATTTATAAAGAAGGGATGAGGGATGGAGAAGCAAGGGGGTTATGACGGTGGGTGAGAGAGTGGAAATGAGGAGTTGCGCTGCGGTTTGGGGGAGGCAGGAGGCAGGAGGCAGGAGGCAGAGATGCGTTCGTTCTACTTGGGAGTAGGCAGAAATGTCGTCGCAAGTGCCTGGTGGTCACTGGTGGTGTTGATGTTGCACGAAAAAAGCGGCGCAGCCAACTGGCCACTAATAATTTGTGCGTGAATTATCCCTTGTATGCCTTGCGACAAGTTGAGCTGCGCTGTGGTGGACCCCAGACTTTGGGTGGATTATCAAACGGAACGGAGAGAAAATTGGATGCCGTCGTCTGGTGGGGGCAGCAGCAAAGTTAGTAACTAATAACAGTCTCTCGTCATTCACATGCTCCAAGAAGTCTACACAACCATAAAACGCGAACCATGACGCTTGAGCGTTAAGCTGGTATTGCCACGCCACAACTTGCAAGGGTAACCCCCGCCTCCGTGCTGTTGACGCTCCATCGTCACGGTTGCTCGGTACATTGACACCAACCACGCGATGGCGAGTACCAGGACCTTGAGCTCGGCTTCCCATCCGTCCCCTATCACTCTCGCGGTCATGGCTTTCTTGGCTGACCTTGCGGACGATTAATCGTCAGTGGCTTGAATGGTTTCCGTAGACGATCCATGGACGGTGGTGGGCCTAGTCCGACTGGTCGTCTTACACCCCCAACATGCTTCATTGCCGTAAAAGTCGTGGAGTGGAAGCTCGTGCATGCTTTAGGGGGCGCGGCTACCGTGGCTGATGGCTCATCTTTGGGTGGCTCGGGAGATTCCTGCCTAGGGGGAGAACTGGAGAAGCAGGCATACTGTCTGCCGGGGAGCTCACTTGTGGCTGATCTGCCGATGGGGCTTCGCGATATTGGCTTTGATCCCCGGATCTTGTGTCTCGTGAATTCCGGGTCAATCGCAGGCTTTCTTTCATTACACACGTTGGGCTGTGGCGCTGCGAGGCGAGCCGCTCTAGATGCGGCGGCCTCATACCGAGCTAATGAATAGTCCACTGGCTGAATTCTGTGACTCATGGTCGTGGCTGGTGCCTTGGACTCTGTTGTTATATAGCCAAGAAGACTTCGCTGGTCCGGCCGTCTGTTGGTGGGATCCGTCTTGGGTCCTCGTTTCGAATCAATTTTTTCGGCATTGAAAGATGATGTTGCTTTCACTTTGGATGCTGCAAGAGCTCCAGCAGTGACAAATGCAGGCATTGATGACATGGTGAAACCATCGCTCTGCTCCATTGTAGTGGCATACTCTGGTTTCCATTGCCTCTCACCTGAGGCGCTGGGGCCGTATCTCGTCTTTTGTTTCTTCGGTGGCCTGGCGGACTGCGTTTCTGCATCCGGATCCAGTGGATCGGCTTCTTTTGGATCGAACGGTTCAATTGGGAATTTATCGTCCTCGGGACAAAACAATGGGGGAAGCTTATCGAATATCGCCTTCTCGGATGGGACGACTCGACCAAGGATTCTCCCAATACTTTCGACAACTGGTCGGTCGAACGACGGCCCCTTTTGATCGAAAGCTGCAGCGAATGACGACACAAAAGGCGAAAGCTCGACCTTGTTACTGAGTCCTTGGGGTCCGTACATCGGGCAGCTCAGGTAAAGCAAGGCTTTGGCGCGTGTCATTGCTACGTAGAGCAGCCGTCTCTCCTCGTCCATGTCGTCTGCTCGAGAGTGCGGTATCGAGCCTCCATAAACTGATGGAACGAAGACGACTGGCCATTCCAGGCCTTTGGCAGCATGGATGGTCGATATCGTGATTTGGCATGTTTTGTCCTGCTGTTTGTCGTCCGATTGCGCGTCTGATGCCAACGCTACGTTGGCCAAAAACCTGCCGAGTATGTCATCGTCTTTTGCTTGTTCCACCTCGTCGATTTCGGGTAAGTCTTCCTCTTCGGGGTTGCCAAAGTCCCGTGCGAAATCTCCGGCCAAGTTGAATAATTCCTGCACATGAGCCCATCGCTGCTCGTGCTCCCCTTCGTATTCCGCCTCCAAGTACTTCTGGAAGTTAAGCTGGTTCACTAGCTGTTCAATCAGGTCCACCAACGAGAATGAACCCATTTCGCTGAGCTGCTCTGCTTTTTGACGCAATGCAGAAATGATTTTCAGCAATTCCGTATTCAGCTTCTGCTCCATGATTGGCCGGATCTTGGTTGTTGCTTGTCGTCCACCACGACAATGCCTCCATAGTAGAGCCCAAAGACTGAGTTTAGACTTCTCGGCTTCTTCCAGGAGAGACTTGATTGTTGCCTCCCCAATGCCTCGCCGAGGTACGTTGATTATTCGTGCAACAGCGTCATTGTTGTCCGGTTGGTACACGACTCGTAGATAATCCAGGAGAATCTTGATCTCCTTGCGCTCGTAAAACTTGTGTCCACCAATCATGCGGTAGGAGATACCTGCCTTTCCTAGAGCCGATTCTATGTGTCTCGATAGTGACGCTGAACGTAGGAGAATAGCTACATCCTCATTCTTCAGCGAACCTCCAAACATTGATGTTACCCTCCTTAATTCTGACACGATCCATTCCCCCTCCACAGGTGAGCTCCTAAGCTTCCTTAGCACCGGCTTCGTTCCCTTAGTGTGAACCGGCAAAAGAACTTTTTCGTATCGTTTGGTGTCTTGCTGAATGACTTTCAGTGATATGTCGAGTATGAGTTGGGAAGAACGGTAATTTTCTTCCAATGATATCTCGTCTGTTTCGGGGTAGTCACGTAGAAGTCGATACAGATTCTTGATTTCTGCAGATCTCCAGCCATAAATGCTTTGATCTGGATCGCCCACAATTGTGATTCTTTGTCGCGCCTGAGCAAAGAGCTTCATCAGGTCGTATTGTATGCCATTGGTGTCTTGATACTCGTCAATTAACACGGCCTGCACATTGGACACACATGAGGGGTGTTCCTCAAGTAGTTCAACGCATCGCAGCAACAAATCGTCATAGTCTAGCAGATTAGCTCTGGCAAGATGCTCTTGGTACTCTCGGTAGCAAACGTCCAGTGATGGATTGTCTTTTTGCTTCCCGTTTTTGGGAGTAGGTGTAGTTCCTTTCGATTTCTTCTTGCTAATCCAAGCCTTGGCATGTGAAGGCTCAATTTTCAAGTCGAGTCTCTTGATGATTCTTTGGATGATGGCACGAGAGTCCCCATCGTCTGCAATCGCAAACTTCGAGTCCAGCCCAATTCGCTTGCCATAGGTTGCTAGATATCGACGAGCAATAGAGTGAAAGGTTCCTAGAACAATTTTTCTCTCGTTTTCTTCACCCAGTCGTTTTCTAATCCGCTCCTTCATCTCCCTGGCAGCCTTAACTGTGAAAGTTGCGACAATGATGTCGGCAGGCTGATAACCCGCCTGTTGAACCAGCCATACGACACGAGATGTCAACGTATGTGTCTTACCACTTCCTGGACCAGCTAGAATGGCTACTGTGGGCGCATTTGATGTGACAGCGCGACATTGAGCCTTGTTCAGCGACTTCAAGATTGAATCCGAATCTGGGGCGGCCATGATAGCGCGTTGACGCGTCGGTAAGAACGCGAGTATGGGCAGATACGCATTGAAACAATATGGATAAAACCGAACCGACAGCAAAAGGACAAGCAAGTTCTACCGACCACACCAACAGCGAACAATTACTCTTGTGTAGCTTTCACTTGTTATGTGAGACTTGTAGTTGGATTGCAGCGTGTCAGGTACAACGCCTGTCAGTCGCGAGGTCATGTGATGGGCATTACTAAACATAAGCAGTTGGTGCAGAACGGGAACTCCGTAAGAGATCTTTTATCAGCAAAGCAGTTTGATATTGAGAGGCATCCACTTTAAAAAATGGATCTCTCACTACGGAGTACGGGGCACTTTCTAAGTGCCAGGATTGACGAAAAGCTGTTGCGATTGAACAATGTATACTCCGTAGACATGCCCGCCTCACAGGTCCTGTCTCTCTCGCCGTGCTCCCTTCTCGTGCCCACCCATATGGTCCAGTAAGCAGTCTGTCTATTCTTGTTGGTTGACAATGAGAGAGGTATGCATTGTAAGAAGCCGATACTCCTTACGTGGTACTGAGCACTTTCTTGTCTCTTGTGATATTTTGAGAAGCGGGGTCGACCAGCAGCTAATGGGTCTGCAGGTCCACGGCCCACATCCAATCACAAGCGCTGGACACCCATCACGTCCACCTCGGCGCTTAGCATCCCTGTCATCACGACTCCGCATCCAACCAGAGCAACATCAAGCTGCACAAACCTCCCGTGCCACTCTGCACTATCCATCACCTTCTCTTCACTAAAAAAGCCTTTTCGTCCAACCGCCGTTATGCATGGTCAGATAGGTTTCGCAGCACGGCCGGGGCATGGCCATTGCGCCCACCCAATCCGGCAAACCAGCGACAAATCTCGCCGTCCCAGCGCTAGCCTTCGAGACACTTGCCGAACTTCAGCAGCCGCTCGACTGGTATATACTGGAACATGCCTCATGTCGCTCACATCCACTCCCCGTCCTTGTCACTTCTCCTTCAGATGATGTTTCGTCGAAATCCTCTAGGAGGTCACATCCCACAGCGATCGCCGCCATAAAGGGCTCGCCTTCCTCTCCACGATGCCACCAAGGCACCTTCAACTTTTCCACTCACTGACGATTCTAGCCCTTACGCTCTTTACATCACTCATCCATACAGGACCAACTGGTGCAGAATTCACATTTGACGTAACCAAGAGAGATAAAAATCTTCTCAGCATCGGCTGGAACTCAGCGCCGAGCCCTGAAGACGGTCCAGCATTCTCAGCCGGTGCTTTGAGAGACACAAAACATCTCCCAGCTCAGGTCGGTGGCATTGTTGCGGCATACGGTATATCCTTGGTGCTGGTTGCCATAACTCTACTGTCACTTGCAAAGAAGCGACGAGAGCATCTCCACTTGGGTGACGACGAGGTTGAATTCCAGGGTTCAAAGGAACTGTATGGCAACGACTCGCCCGTGGACGGATACAATCCCTTTCTGGTCAGCAATCCGCCCAGGGAGATAGTGCCGAATTTCTCATATCCCTCGCCTCTACGGACTCAGTTCAACGAGCAGCTGCTCTCTCCTCACGCTCCGTATATTCACCCGTCACCAACATCGACGTGCAACCTCCCTGGAGTAGACCCGTACGTCGATCAAGCAGTCGTTTCTGCAGACCGGGAAATGGCGCAATCTCAGCTGGAAGAAATGTACAAGCATGTCATGGAGCAGGAGGATGCAAAGCAGCGAGGCATTGTGCTGGAGGCGCCCGACGTCCTTCCCGCATCAAGCCAGCGCATCTCAAGCTCCGATAAATCCGTCACGTCCCCGAGAAAGGACCGAGTCAAGCCAGCCAACCTCAACCTGAGTGCAGCAGCACATGACGACAAGACTCAATCCAGAAAATCATCCTTCTTTGCCTCTCTGCGTTCGCCGCGAAAGAAGCAGATCAAAGGAGTAAATATTTCATCGCCGATTATGACCCCCCAGTCCGGAACATTTCCCAGACATGAGCTGCAGGAAATGAGCGCGATACCCTCAAGAAACTATGCTCCTCCACCCCCGCCACCAATTCCAACAGATCAAATACCCTTCGGTGCCCATGTCGGAAACGGCGGTGCTCTTCCTACTCCAAACATGTCTCCCGAAAGCATCCAGAGCATCGATGGGCGTATCAACTCCCATATTGGCCCCCCTAAAACATGGCATGCAGCGTCAGAGGTCGATCCTGTATCGGCATCCTCGGAGCGCTCGCAGACACCCCTCGTGGGGCTCCCCTTGTCGCCCAAACCCGGTGCAAGATTTCCTGCATTGCCATCATCGCCAAAGCCTGGTGCCACCTTCTCCAGAGCAAACGCTCCATCAGCAGTGCGAACCGGCGGCAACTTACCACTGAGAGCTTATGAGCCAGCGCTGAGCTCGCCATCCACCGTTTCCCGCACCACCAAGCAGACCGTCTTCGAGCGACGGGGACCGCTCTCGCCAACAAACGGCCGAACACCCATGACGGCCGGTGCCGTACCGTACTCTCCATACCAGCCATTCACCCCGGTTGTCCCAATCACTCCTTCTCTAGTCACCAAAGAGGATCGTAAGAGGATGAGGAGGATGATGCCGAAAACCCCAACAATAGAGATGGTCAAAGGCTCAGATGAGATGTGGTGAAGATACTTGACAATCCTCATATATGCGGTACATGCACGATTTTGGACCGAGAATCACTCATGTTGAAACATGACATGGCAATCATTTCGATGGTGCTCACTTGACATAACTGTCTCTTTTGCGGGATCTGACTTTTCATTCCCTTATTTTTTTTTTTTTTCAAATACCATAGATTATCATTTGCGAAAAGAAAAACCAATACTTGAGAGTTTGTTTAAGATGGGGCCAAGCAAGGCACTGTACGCGGTGGAGAAACAAACTTAACATCAGGATACTTCGACCACTGTTGATCAGACCGTCGATCCTAAACACATTTTTATTCCCTCTTCGTCGGCCTCTTTCGAGGGTTCCCACGTCACTGTGATATACTTGTACA
Organism: Epichloe elymi; assembly: GCA_023658475.1. Taxonomy (NCBI): domain Eukaryota; kingdom Fungi; phylum Ascomycota; class Sordariomycetes; order Hypocreales; family Clavicipitaceae; genus Epichloe; species Epichloe elymi. Next base: position 1,011,583 of record CP098278.1, on the reverse strand, counting down.
TTCACTCACGTGGATATATCATACTGGGGTGTGTCCCATTCCATGTCAATGTCCCCATGCCCCAATGATTGGCCTACTTGGAAGTTGCAGCATTCGTTCCCGGCTATTTTTCCCAACGGGAAACAAAACACATATTCGCTTCGCTTCAAAGATTTGTCGACCTTGAACGGTTGGCATTTTGTGGATCCCCCCCCTTGTCGTGTTAGGGCCCAGCGCCGCCCTGTCGTGTTTCTGCAAAATGTTTACCGACACCCTTTGAAATGCAAAGTACGGAGTATGTCCCTGGGAGACCGCACGAGCAGTCTGCATCCGCATGGCTTTACCCAGCATGTGAGGAAGCAGTAATGTGGTAGCGTGATGGAACATCTGTTGTCGCGCTGACCCGTCTGAATCAACCATTCTACTATTCCTGCCATGTCCCGGATCCGGCGAGGCGTGAGACTGGGGGAATGTCTTGCGCACAACGCCGTCGTAGCTTGCGGCAGAGTGAAGCTGCGTGTCGCGCATTACGGAGCTGTGCGTCAGGGAGGGTGGCACCGAGAAATCGTTGCCGACACGGTGTGTAATAGGTGGGAGGGAGACGGAATCATACATACTGACAGCTTCTGCAGTTGCCGGCGGGCATGGCGAGGCATTTTACAACGGGGGGGGGCAAGGGTGGTGGATAATGAATGATACATGCCTCTGCGGATGTGTCATGGGGGTAGATTGAGAAGCTAGGGGAGCCTGGTGGGAATAAGTGCCGACATTAAATTCTGTGCGTGTGCGAGAGCGTCCGAATCGATGATGAGGAGAAGCATATTGAGGCTGAAGGCGCGAGGGTCTGATTGAAGAACTGCCTTGCCTGGTTGATAATGCTCATGGAAGGGTATTACTGCCTTGGCATGTGACTCGAGGAGATGTTGCATATTTGGGATTTCAAATTGTGTCTTGTAGTTCGACTTCACGGTGCAGACTCGCCGCCGCCTCCAGTCTATCTGACAGTCTTCGAGCACAGGGTGCAAACCATCCCCTTTGTGGATTCGTCGCTTCATAATCCGTATTGACATGAGATATGCACTTTTGGCTGGGCTGATGAAATGGTAGACAAGTGTCTTGACCCTGTGTTCGACACGGGCTACCGTAGCACTGGCGAGTTGGGTCATGGAAATGTCGCCGTGGGTTCACGATATTGCCGGTGCAGGCATTCTACTCCGTACGCTCTCTGCAACGCTGTGTGACGGCTTGGCGAAAGAACCGGTGGACTCTTCTATAAGATCATTGCAGAGTCTTAATGCTAGGATCCTTTGTTTGTCGCACAAATTCCTGGCGATTTGTTGGGGCCGTCCTAAATGTCATACTCCTGCCAAGCAAGCGGCTTGTTCACGGATACACCATCAAGATCTCTTTCTTTATCGAATAATGGGCAAGGGCATGGGCCAGGCGCCACTTATACACTAAATGCTTACAGAGAGAGTCCTTGCAAATAAGCTGATTCATGGGCGGCCCTAGGGCATACTGAATCGTCCCGCTCCCGGCATAGTTTTGGGTGCCTGGGCATTCTCGTCATCGTTTAACGGCCGCAGGCTCTAGAACAGGAAGAACAACAGATCGCTCTTGCGGAGCCCCAAGGTGCTGCCATGAATATCGCAGTTAGGACTGACCTGAAACGTGGGAACGCTGTCCATGCCGGCTTATAAAAGGTAGTCTGGATGCATGCCATACGTACATACTCTGTATACTCAGTGAATGATCGTTAGGGTTCATTGCCATCTTTGGCTTGGCTGTGAGTGATGCTGGATACAGGGATCATCGTGATCATCGTGGTAGCACCCTCAGCTCGACCCCGAGTGACATCGAAGTGGGAACGATTGGCCTGAACCCAGGATAGCGAATCAATCGCAATGTTGTTGGTCATCACTCCTTTCTCTGCTCCATGGTACTAGACATTTGTTTGTATTAGGCCGACTCTGATTGTGGGCTCCGCGAAAGTGTAATCTGGCCGAGGAAAAAAATCCGAGTTTTCAGCCCCCAAACGCCAATCCGGTTTGGCGCGCCGCCGTTGTCGCGAGCAAAGTTTGAGTGTTACGACCGACTTGTCGACCACGTGGCGACTTGTGCTTACCGAGAAGAGAAAAAAAGACGACAGCTGTATCTCCCTTCGCAATTGCAGAGCTAGCCATGTCTGGCTTAGCTACTGAATGTGCGACGGGGAAACAAATATCTTGCTGGATCTCCGTAGCAGAGCCGGCTTGGAGCATGAATAAAGTTTTTCGTCCTTGAAATTTCACTTCACCTATGTACATGTACGGGTTAGCTGCTCAGGTAACGTGCATGGGTAGTTATAACCTCAAAGTCAGGGTGGGGAAGGGGAGGTGGTATTGCGGAGGATCGGCATAAAAGGGTTAATTCGCAACCTATCGAATGCCATGACGACGCTGATGCGATGGTCAGCTGGCTGAGATCGGCCAGCATGGGGGAGATGAGTATCCTTGTTGGCTCTAATCCGTACATGTTAGTCCGCTTTCTCTTTTCCATACAATCCGTGAATACATAAAACCAAAGAGTCAGAGTCAGAGTCAGGGCTCTGTGGGGCCTGGAAACCCGCGGGTTAGTGCTGGAATTGATGCCAGACACATAATCCGTACGGACTACATACATACTCCGTCGTATGTACTGAGGAGTGGCTTGAGTCGTGTGACATCTGCTTTCGACGCTTTGGCGCTATCTTGCGTTTAGTTCAATTGTCCCAATTTCCCAGAGAACCAACCGCATTTTTGGCCAGGTATCAAGCATATCGGAGAATTTCGTAGGCCGCCTGGGTAAACGCGTGGAAGATGTCATTCAGCCCCGTTGTAGCGCACTTGGCAGGTTGCAAGTTTAGGCCCCAGGACTTTGAAAACCCGTCTTCGATACGGACTTACCCGTGTCACATTTTGGCGCCAGACCAGCAGGCCATGTTATGACGATGCTCCGGGAATCCGATTCAACTTGATCATACTTGGTACAGTACGAAATCGATTTCGAGGTGCGGCCCGTTCTGACCACGCACGGTCCCCCGACCCATCATCTTCAGTTTTCTGCCGAGATATTTGTCAGTCCCCCATTCATGCTGACTGCGACTGACTGACTTACTGACTGACTTACTGACTGCCTGTCTTTGGGCAAAGCCAGCACGCAAATGCTAGAACAATTCATCCGTACGGAGTAGAGGCCTATTGTTACTCCAAGTACAGTATATACATGTTGTACTTCATTCACACTTCGGGGAGTTGATGTTGTTGCCCCGATCGGTGATCGGTGGAGTCTGGCTTCTCTAGCGTCCTCGCTGGCTGCGGGCAGACTTTCCTTGTCTGCTTCGTCTCAAGGGAAAACATGGCAAGTGGAGCCTGCCCGTTCGGCTTGGCCAGTCACGGCTAGTCTTTGATGCTCATCGTATGATTTTGGGCAGCAGCAGGTGGCACCGTGGACAACTGGGCCAGTCAGCGTGCGCTGTCAAGCTCGTCAAGGCCAAAGAGGGTGGAGCTCGCAGGCCGTCGCAAGCCCAACAACCCTGACCGGGCATAGTGGTCCGCAAGCTCCCGCTGCTCCGTGCGCTTCTGCGTGGGTTTCTGCATGCGTGTCCTGGTGCGTCAATCTTTCGTGCATGGTGAGGTTGAGTCTAGGGCAACTTGGGCACTCTGCGTGTCTGCTTCGCTTTGTTTCAATGTTTACCTTGCGGGATCTACGGCAACTAAAGCCGAGCCGAGCAGACCTGCCAGACCTGCCAGACCTGCACAGGCTTGTTGTGGCGGTATTAGCACATCCTGACGTCTGTCTCGTCGATTGCTCATCTCGACTTGCATTCACAAGCAGCATGATATCAGTCCAGTAAATACTTCGTAAATCCAAGCAAGCGAAAAGGGCTGGGAAGTAGGAGGCAGTGTCAACATCGCCGACCCTCTGAGAGGACCGGGCGTGATAGCCAGCCAATAACCAGCCAGCTAGCCAGCCGCCAGCCAGCCAACCATCCAACCAACCAGCCCAATATTATCTTCTTGCCGTGCGCTTCTCGTCCTTTTGAACCCCTTCATCCATATATCTCACCCGCCGACTTCGTTCGCTTTAACTGCAGTCCCCATCAGCAGCAGACTTTTCGGCAACCGCAGACCAGCCGCTGTCGTTATTGGTCCCTGCCCGTTAGACTCTACCCCCGTCAACCCCCCAGGAGTCGAATAAGTCGACTGCCAGACATCGTCGTTCGTTTCCGAACCACCACCTGCACCACCTGCACCACCTGCACCAACCTACACAACCTACACCACCTGCACCAACCTGCACCACCTGCACCAACCTGCACCACCTGCACCAACCTGCACCACCTGCACCAACCTACACCACCTGCACCACCTGCACCACCTGCACTAACCTGCACCACCTCGTCGCTGCTGCCCGCCCCCAACATTTTCAGCTTGATTTGCGTGTTTGCGTGTACGGACAAGCTTCCGCCCACCCTGCCTGTGCCCTGATCATACCGAGCCATTTGCCGTCTAGTAATCAAACGGTGCCGGCGATTTGCAAAGGGTTCAACACACTGCCCTCGCATTTGGCATTTGGCATTTGGCACTTGGCACTTGGCCGTCGAGCCCGCTATCGACGCCGCCGATTCTTGACACAGTCAACGGACAAACACCAGAACACCGCTACACCTGGAGGGGGACCTCGCCAGCCAATATTCCGTACTCAGTGCACCCGACGCAATGGCCGAGGATGGTGCCGCGGAACGCTACCGGTTCAACGACCCGACTTTTGGCTTTATGAACGACGCCCGTGCCGTGACGAATGCATCCGCGGAATCGATACAGGCGCATGCTGATGTTGGTCCTCAGCAATTCTACCCCCCGTCAAATTCAACCTGGGCTTTCCAACCCAGCCCAGCTTACGACAACATCAACACCGGCACGTCAAGTGCACCATCTACTCAACCTGGCGCCACTGCCACCGCCTCTGCCTGGCCCTTACCGGTCTTTGATCAATCCCAGGACGGGTCTTTCAGTTTTGACAGCTTCCCGCCTGCCGACGTTCAGTCAAATATCATGTTCGGAGCTCCCAAGTCCGAGGCCTTGGATATCAAACAACCCGTCTCTGCGTCAATATCGCCGGCCCTGCAGCAAAAGCTGAAAAATATTGCCATGCCGGCTCATCTTCAGTATAATTCGCCAAAGAGTGCTTCTAGCCCCGAATCGGCCAAGGGCGATTCCAAAGCACATATCCTGGCCTCTCCCGATCAGTTTAACACATGCAAGAAAGAAAACAGAAAACGCAAAGTCTCGTCTGAACCAGATGATGATGATGATGTCGACGACGAGGATAAGCCGGTCAAGAAAACGGCTCACAATATGATTGAGAAGCGATATCGGACCAACATCAACGACAAAATTGCTGCCCTCCGAGACAGCGTTCCAAGCCTGCGTATCATGTCTAAGAGTGCTAAAGGAGAAGATACCACGGAAGATCGAGAAGAGTTGCATGGTCTAACTCCCGCTCACAAGTTGAACAAGGCGACGGTATGTCTTTCCCTCTTAAGACGCCATATCTCCCCCCCCCCCCTCTCTCTCTCATCATTCCTCTCCTGTCAAGCAAGCTACTGAACTGACATCATCACATAGGTCCTGAGCAAAGCCACCGAGTACATCCGTCATCTTGAAAAGAGAAATAATCGGTTACTAGGAGAGAATGCCCAAATGCATCGCCGAATCGACGCATTTGAGAAATTGTTCGCAGCCGGCGGTATGAACGGATCCATCAGTCCTATGCAGCATCCTCCTACTCCAATACAGTATGCACAAGACAACGGCCAACAGTTCAATAATTCCCCATTGCCGACTCCGCAGCCCGGTAGGAATCCAGTACCTGCCGGCATGATACAGGTCCCTGACGACATGAAACGGATCATCTCGGCTCAGATGGCCATCGGTCAACCTTATCCAGTCCCGCAGCAAACTTCCCGCGGTACAACCCCTGCAATAGTTCGGCAGCAGCAGATCCAGCAGCAGCATCTGGCTCAGCAAAATGGCTGGATGCAAGGGAATCCGTACTTTGGTAAACTCATGGTTGGATCTCTTGCTGGCCTCATGTTCATCGAAGCAATGCGGGAGTCGGAGACGAGCAGTGAGCAGCCCGCTGGTCGTGGTCTTTTCGCATTGCCACTCCGTCTTCTGGGTTCTGCAGCATCAAGCCTCGATGTACACTTCATGGGCTATCATGTCTTGTCCTCACTGAAAGGTATGCTTTTTCTGGGCACATTTTTGTGGATTTTTGTGCCACGTCTGTTCTCAAGCGCCAAGCCCAAAGACAAGAAGCCGCAGGCGACCATGTTGCGCAAGGCCCCTTCACTGGCCTCATCCATTCGCATACGTCGACAGGCCTGGCTCACAGCTATTCAGACCGTCTGGGTGCCCCGGCACAACTTCTTCCTGGAAGCAGCAGCCTTGATCCTCAAAACGATGAAACTTAGTTTACGCAATGCTATTGGCACGCACAGCTTCCAGATGCTCACCGGACTGACGCAAGAGCAAGAGGCAGCAAGAGTCAAGGCTTGGTCAATTGCTCTGGACTCACAACTCGCTGGCGGTGATGTTGATGTCTGCACGAGCCGCCTGATTCTGACCCTACTCGCTTCTGGCACACTGCCGGATACTCCCACTCGGCTCATGCTGAAGGCCCTTCACATCCGCGTGCTGCTGTGGCATCTGACTAACAGCAAGCTCTTGCAATCCGGCATCAATACGATTGCTGCCAAGACGGCCAGATTGCGTTGGAACGAAGCTCGTCAGCTTAATCAGCTTCTCGTTCAGCTGCGCCGGGGTTCTTCAGTGCAACACGATGACGAGTTACCTGAACACCTTGTAGCTCTTGTTGAACAGGACTGCGACGAAGTCCTCAGCCCCGAAGTCATCCGGCGAGCACACAACCTGGCGTTTAATATGGACACAACACGCAACGTAACCTCACCAATTGACGGAATGAATAGCGTGGTTGACGACGTGGCCATCTGCTCGCCCTTGGATGCGGTCGCTGCGTGGTGGTCCACCAAGTTTCTGCATCGCATTCTCACAGATACTCTGAATAAGAAGGCACAGCCTATGACAAATCCTACTGAAGATATCGAAGTTGCCATCAATGCTTCACCCATCGGCTCCTACGCTCAGATGCGCGCCATCCTAGCCCGCGCCGTGCTCGTCAAACAGTCTCGTGGAGCCAACATTGCCACGGCACTCCAAGTACTCAAGTCGGACAGGATTTCAAGTCCCTTGGCCAGATCGAATCTTATTCTTGGGCACGGCTTCGACGACTCTTCCACCGACTTTTCTACTGCTCTACGGTGCGCCATGGCCATTGCACACATTACTCGCGTGGAGCAAACACCTGGAGCAACTTTACAGAAGGTTGAATCTCTCCACGATATTGTGCGGCCAGAGAACACATCTCGCATGTCTTTACTAGGCTTCACTTCGATCATGGAACTCATGGAACATTTACTATTGCACAAGAAGATGGATCAGGAATTTGAGTCTGTGTTAGAAAGGCTTGCGGCGACTCTACGCCTATGGATCGGCGGCCAGTTTGCTAGCCGATGTGGTGTTGACTCTAAGCTTCGACAGGAGGTCGTAGAGAGATGCCTTGACGTAACGAAAAGCCTGGTTGGCATGGATATAGATACGGGATACGGCAGCATGAGTGAGGATGAGGTCGGAGAAGAGTAAAATGTACAGTGCGATTGGATGACGCGTCCTTGATTCTCCCCGCAAATTTCAGCTTCCCCCCCCTTCCATCTGTTTTGTTCTTCTCTTTTCTCCTTGGAATAACAATCGCCAACTATTGTTGATACCCCTCCTCTTCCTCTTCACGGCGTTTTTTGTGTGGTTCGGCAATGGCGCCACGGCATGCTAATAGATACTCCACCTGTTAATACTGTTGTTTATCCTGCTTTCCCTGGCTTCCCTGGCTTCCCTGGCTTCATTTCGGGAAAAGTGTGTACGACTATGCACTTTAACTTTTTTGTTTTCATTTTCTGTTCCGGCAAAGGACATGACGAGTTGACGAGTCATATTTCTCTTGGTCTTGCACCTATTATTAATGGCGGAACTTTTCGGGGGCGGTTAACGGGGAAAATCAACAAACGTTTCATGTGGAAGGACGCATGACGCTGGCTTGGAAATTTTGTGTCTGAACGGAAAAGGGGAGAAGGAAAGAAAAAAACATGGGATATTTCGCTCGCATATACATGACGCATCTCGTACTCGGTCCTTCTGTACTCCCATCTACATTAGCCGTAGTCCATACACCGTACACCCTTTCTCTCTCCTCCCATTCACCAATCCGGTGCACTTCCACATCCTCCTCCTCCCCCGGCCGGGACCGGCAAGGGCCGGACGGAATCAGCAGGACAAGGGCCAGGCAGATGCAGTGCCGTATTGGTACCATCAACGGCGGCGAGCTTGTGCTCCGGGCCGTTGACTTTTCTAGACCTTCTGCCAACGCGTTGCATCTTCCCATCTAGCTCGGCGAAGGACGAGGCGCCGCTCTCCCCCTTCTTGACCTTCCATCTTGACGTGCCGAGGGCGGCGTCGAGCTCGTGCACAGGCGGGAGGTTGAGGTAAACGAGGCCGTCCTGACGGGGCTCAACGGCGAAGGTGGCGATGGAGAGGGCCGCGTCGTTGCTGCAAGAGCCGTGCTGCATGTCAAAGTTGCGCTTGTGATGGGGACAGGAGATCCACGGAGAAGAAGAAGAAGAAGAAGAGGAGGAGGAGGAGGAGGAGGAAGCGGGCGTGTCGTGTTTGTCGCCGGGGTTCTGGCCGATGAGGCCATCTGAGAGAACAAAGGCCCGCTTGTGCGGACACATTTGCTGCGTGGCGTAGTATCTGCCGCGGAAGCGCCAGACGGCGAGCTGGGTGTCGCCTCGCTTGATGGTGGCGGAGATGCCGTTGGGGAGCTCGTCGGCGCCGCCAAAGTACTCGGCGTCGATGACGGGCTCCCACGCCGTGCTCGACCACCGGATGCCGGCGAAGTTGTCGGCGGCGGACTCCCTGGGCCAGTACACGGGGCGGGACTGGCCGCGGTCCTGCTCGACCTCGACCGTCTCCAGGCTGTCGGGCGTGTTCTGGAACTGCTTGAACTGGGCGGCCATGTCCGGGTCCTTGATGGCCTCGGCCCATTCGTCAAAGTAGCTTGCCACGAGCTCCCCCATCTGCGACTCCAGCGACGCGCAGATGCCGAGCTTGTCTTGGAGGACCACCTCCCGGAGGTACTTGATGCCGCCGGGGAGCGATTCCAGCCAGCGAGCCGTGCGCTGGAGCTTGTCCGCCGTGCGCATGTAGAACATGAGGTAGCGGTCGAGGATGGGCACCACGTCTGCGGGAGGGACGTCCGTGGCCAGGAGCTCCGAGTGTTTGGGTTTGGCGCCCCCGTTGCCGGCGACGAAGACGTTGAAGCCTCTTTCCGTGGCGATGAGGCCGAAGCTGGCAAAGTCGTGTCAGAGTGTCAGCTTTTCGTTTCGTTTCTTTTCTTTTCTTCCTGGTCTTCCTGGTCTGGGCAAAAGACGTTTGCAGTGAAACTGAGAAAACCCACATACTCTTTGCTCTGTGCTTCGGCACATTCCCTCACGCAGCCGCTCACACCACCTTTGATCTTGTGCGGTGCCCGTATGCCCTTGTACCGCTCTTCCAGGCGCACCGCCATGCCTACGCTGTCGCCGATTCCGAATCGACACCATGTCGTGCCGACGCAGCTCTTGACCGTGCGGAGGGACTTTGCGTACGCGTGGCCCGACTCCATGCCCGCGGCGACGAGCTTGCTCCAGATGTCGACGAGGTCTTGCTTCCTGGCACCAAAGAGGTCGATGCGCTGACCTCCCGTGATCTTGGTATACATGTTGTACTGTTTGGCCACCTGGCCGATGGCAAGGAGCTTGTCGGGCGTGATTTCACCGCCGGGCACCCGCGGGACAACAGAGTAGGTGCCGTTGCGCTGGATGTTCCCCAGGTACCTGTCGTTTGTGTCCTGCAGGCCATGAGTGGTCTTGGCCATGACGTGCTTGTTCCACAGTGAGGCAAAGATGCTCGCCACGGCAGGCTTGCACACTTCACAGCCTGAGCTATCCCTGTCGTTGCCCGCCTCGCGCATCACGTCGGGCAGCGACTCGAGTTGCTTGACCATGACGACGTGGTACAGCTCCGCACGGGAAAGGTTGAAGTGGGAGCAGAGGTAGTTCTTCACCTCGTTGCCCATGGACGTCATGGTCTTGTTGAAGATGGTCGTCACGAGAGGCATGCACCCACCGCAACCCGTGCCGGCCTTTGTGCACGTCTTGATGGCCGCGAGGTCCTCGCAGGACCCGTCCTTTACTTTGCGGACAACATCGCCCTTGGTGACGTTGTGGCAGGAGCAGACTTGCGTGTCGTCGGGGAGATTGTCGTCGTCGTCGTCTTCGTCGCCACTCTTCTTGGCTCCGAGGATGAGCTGACTGGGTGGTATGTCGAGCTCCTTCATCTTCTTGACCAAGGGGACGACTTTGATGTAGTCGTTTGTGTCGCCGATCATCATACCACCCAGGAGATACTTGCCATCGGCGGTGAAGATGTATTTCTTGTAGACGTTGAGAAAGGGGTCCTTGTACGTGAGTGTCTTGACATGTTGCTCTGGGCGAGATGCGACGGCGGCAGTGCCGGTTTTGCCGTTTGACATCTTTTTGGCATAGCGAGCCGGCAGATGCTTCGCCCCGTCTCTGTCAGCGAAGAAGTCGCCGAAGCTGGCGACATGGACACCCAGCAGCTTCAGCTTGGTGCTGAGATCAGGGCGTTTGAACACGCGAGGTGCGTGAAGTTTTGCCTGCGTCAGATTGAACGCCAGGACTTCGGCCATTTCCACTCCCGGGGCGATGAGGCCAAACGTCTGTCCTTGCCAGCTGGCGCACTCACCAATGGCATAAATGTCCATTTTGCTGGTGCTCAAATCGTCCTTGATGACGATTCCGCCTCCGCGCTCCGCACACTCCAAGCCCGAGACGTTGGCCAACTCGTCTCTGGGTGTGATGCCGATGGCAAAGCACAAGGTCGAACAAGCCGTTTCTTCGCCATCCTCGAGCACCACGCCCGTGACGCTGTTATCCTCGTCGACTTGTATTTTGCCGACGCGCTTGCTGAGGAGCACGTCGAGGCCCAATTCTTCTTGCACCTGTTGGACAACCATGGTGCCTGCCTCCTGGTCTAGCTGCCGACTCAAAACCCATCTGTTGCGCTCAATCAGTTTGACTTTGCTGAAACTGTCCAAGTCCATCATGGCCTTGGCCGCTTCGAGACCGAGAAGACCCCCGCCAACGACACATCCTGTCGTCCCTTTTCTCTGTGCAGCATAGTCTATGAGATTGACCAAGTCGTCTATTGTTCGATAAACAAATACGCCCTTGGCATCGAAATTGGGTGTATGACGAGGTAACGAGGCATGGGAACCCGTGGCGAGCACGAGAATGTCATAGGGGACAATGACTCCCCCTTCGCACGTGACAATCTTGCTATCCGAATCGATGGCCGTGACTTTTGTGTTGATGTGATAGTTGAGCGGAGCATTTACTTGTTCATTGTACTAGAAAGGAAGGATCCGAAACCACTGTCAGATCGTTCCAACTCCGTCTTCCTTTGGGGGAGAGATGAAGGTAAAAGGCCAAGCCACGGATTCAAAAGGAAAAACATACCCATTCTAGCGGATTCATGTACAAGTTGTCTACTTTTCGATGCTCAAAGAAGCTTGTAAGTCCAACGCGATTGTACGCGACATGTGACTCTTCCCCGAGTACTGTGATACTGTATTGATGTTCGTGGGCGTCATACTTTAACAATTTCTCTCTACTCACTCACACATCGCCACCAAAGAAATGTCAGTCACAGCTTTCCGGAGAGAAGATTGCTCGCAAGCATTGGAGTCAAAAAAAGAAAAGAGGCGACTTGCATGAATGCGATGCCTACCATCCCCAGACCCACCACCACGACTCGTTTCTTTTCCAAAGCCATCATCATACGCTGAGACGAATTCCCTCGAGGATGGCACCTCAACCAGTGAACACGAACAAGACGAAAAAAAAAAAAAGAAGAGATGAATTAAGAAAAGAGAAAAAGGTTGCCCCGCTGCCCAAAGAACAAGGTCGGTCGCACGAGCCGAGGTGGTAACGTGTGCAAAATCATGTTTTTTTTTTCTCCTCCATGATTTCACAAGAGGAAATATCAGGTGGACTTTTTTTTCTCTGCCTCTGGATGCAATGCAAACATCTCCGGAACGCATCCGATCAACGCAAGCCTCGGAACAAAACTATTGGTCTCGTACATCAAAGCTGGCCATCGTGGCTCAGGGCCAGGTTAGGTTTACAGGGGTGATGAAAGCATGCTTGCATGTGCGTTGGGCCAATCATTTCCAAGGCGATTATCCGAATCAGCGGATTTATTCAAGACCCGCGGAGAAAGGGACTGGCTGACGGGTGAAAATATAAGTTTTTCCACGGAGTTGTTATCGTGGCTTACCTTTTATCTATGGGCTTCTTTCGAGGAAGGCCGCCCCCGTGCTTTTGATTTTATCGATACATATGTGGAGCACTCTGATAAGGGGAGAGAGAGAAAGCGGCTGCGTCATCGTGGCGTGATTGGTTGACCCATCAGCAAATGAGTGTTGCCTTCTTATCAGCGCCGTTTATCAACCGACAATCAGATGGGAGACGGGGGGCGCGGGGAAAGGCACTTTTTTGTCAAACAACTTGTTGAGAAGGGAAGGAGGACTCAAAGATGATTACGTCTGGTGACGCAACTGTCATCACAACTCACAATCGCATCACATCTCCACCATGTCAGAATCAGCATCCGCATCCGCATCCGCATCAGCATCAGCATCAGCATCAGCATCAGCATCGCCCTTCCCCTTCCCCCGCGAGTACCACTTCCCCCCCTTCTTCACCCCCCAGCCCAACCTGACCACGCACCACGCCCAACTCGCAAAGTGGTCCGCCCTGATCCTCTCCTACGCCCGCCACCACCGCCTCTTCAAGCTCTCCGTCTCGACCGCCTCCCAGATGGACCTCTTCCACAACGCCCGCCTCCGCCGCCGCCTGAGTCTCCCCGACATCCACGAGGTCCTCGAGTTCATGCGCAAGGACGGACGAGCAGAGTTCGCGGGGTCTGGACCCGGCAAGGATGTCGTCTTCGTGTACTGGAAGAAGCCCGACGAGTGGGCTGCCCTGATTGAGAAATATGTCGACGACACGGCGCAAAGGGGGAGTGTTCTGACTGTGTACGAAATGAGTGAGGGGAAGGGGACAATGGGAACAGGTGTGTGTGTTTTGACAATCCGGGCTTTTTTTAAAAAAAATTTCATTTCATCCTTTCGTTTTGCTCAGACATCCCAAGTGAGGGAGGGGGGACATGGAATTGGAAAGCTGACCCCCTGGGTGCAGAATTGCACGGCTTGGACCACGACGTGCTCCTCCAAGCGTTGAACATCCTGGTCAAAAAAGGCAAGGCACAGGTTTTCGGCTCTGACGACTCTCTTGGAGTCAAGTTTTTCTGATCTCATGTCCACATCAAAGAATACAACACCAGTCGATATAACCATATTCGTATACAATACAACCAACGACTTATGCTTGAAAAGGCAACCGACCATCCGGCAATTCCACTCCAGCCTGAATGAAACTATGGATTTTATCTACCTCCCTGCCAAATTCGCATCAACGCCATGCTCCATCCAGCAGATGCTTCGCTTGTGTGGCGCGCATGCCGGCCAACCACGTCACTTTTAGACCTTGTTCCAGTTCTCAACTAGGAACTTCTCGTCGAAACGCACTTGTTGTGCCATGGCTACATCTAGCAGCCAGTCTGGCACAACAATCCGCGGCTCCATATGGCCCTTTTCCGCCATGTCGCGAAATCTCGCCCACAACTGTTGCTCCTCTGGACTTTCACCGCTGAGCAGGTACACAGGCTCGGGCTTCGCAAAGTTGTCTTGCTCTGCAGTGGTGGGCTTGATGGTTGTGCCGCCCCGTGCGCGGTAAAGCTTGAATATGGCCCCGTTGGCCTCTGCAACGGAACGGTAGCCATCGGGCCCGTTTCGAACTTTCTCGGTGCAGTACACGGGAACCCCTCGCAGCAATTTGCCTCGATTAGCCTTGGCGCGGGCTACAGAGCGTGTCAGGTCGAAATCGAATTTGCTTTCCGCGCTCTTGTCCTTCAAAATGAAGTCGTTCACGTCAGGTAATTCGCCAGACTCTAGCACTGTCTCAATAAAGTCGGATGACAGGACCCGGGCGCCACGGGCGAGCGTACAGAGAAATTTGACAGTTCGCACAACTTGTGGGGCAACCAGGAAGTCGCATGGCTGGCCTTCCTGGACGATTTGAATACCGAGGTTTCGCAGTTTCTTCTGTCAAACACAGGTCCAGATTTTAGCGTCACTGATACATACAAGAAGATGGGGTTTGGCAGGAAAAAAAAAGAAAAAAAAAAGAAAAAAAAAGAGAGAGTTGCAATGTTAAACGTACTCGATCGTGATCCTCTTTGTTTCTGTCCCCGACCCATCTGTTGAAGCCCGTGATGATGATTCGCATTTCTACTTCAGGCAATGACGGGCGTGGTTTTTTTGCAGGTCGTCTCTTGCCAGTGTCGTCTTCCTCGTCTTCGTCATGCTGATGTTTGGGACTCGTTGTCGTCATGCTACCTTTTTCTCGGTCCGCCAAGTCTGCCGCTCGTCTGCCGCCCCACGGGGCTCCTGGCTTGCTTTGTCTCCTCTTCTCCTTCTCATACAAGGCGATATCTGGCGCAATGTGTTGTAACAAATCTCGAGCCTTGGCCTTGGCACTACGGCCGCCGGTCGACACACCTGATGGCGTTTCGTTTTCCTTGCCAGAGTGAGCGCGTCGCGATCGCACCGGTGTTTTGACGACTGCTGGCTTCTTGGTATTGGTGCCTGATGATGGTATCTCGATTTCCTTGTCGTCATGCGGCATAGCTTCATACGCCTCATCAGTTCCAATAACCAATCCCTCTGCAGGGCCTTTGTGATACGCATTATCCTCGGCAGCCTCCATAATCTTTCGCTTCTTCTTCGCCCCAGTGGACATGACCTCCTCTCCACCCGGATAGTATAGTTCGCGCAGGCTAGGCTCGCTCAGAAACGTTTGGCCTATTATTTCACCTAGGTTGGTCCTCGGCGGGAAATGGTTGTACTTTGGGGTATTGATTGGCTTCATCTCGCACTTCGCATAGCTCTCCTCGATCCACAAATGGTTAATAACCGCGACACCCCATTCCGGAGCTGCTTTGCATTTCTCACTCGAATTGCGGGCGGTAATGAGATGAGTATTGTCCGCCTTCATGGTCTTGGTAAATTCTGCACCGCTGGCCTTGATGAGATTTTCGAGATATATTCTTGCCTCGCCTCCATAGTTGGACACTGTGATTCTCAGACCCTTGAACCTCGGGATGCCTTCTCGCGGAATCGGATAGTGCAGCAGGCGGTGCAGCGGGTTCTGCCACTGGTTGTTGACTATGAGTGAGTACAACCATGACAGACTACCGACCTCTTTGCAACTTTGGGCTGCGTGAATATACTGCGGACCAGCCCGAAACTGGCAGATGAACGTGTCACAACAGTCAACGTCATCGACCATCTTGCCTCCACCGTTTGTGATGATACCCTCGAGCGTTCTCACCAGTCGTGGAGTGATGCCCAGGTCTGCTGACAACATGACTCGCTTATCTTGAAAGACCGTCGCCGGTGACCGTGCGCTTGTGCTGTTGACGGGCAGCGGAAGAAAGTCTGGGTTGACCGAGGTGGCTCCGACGAGATTTGCATTCGTAGGAATGACAACATCATCCGCGCTACTCTTCTTCAGAATCTCTGGTTCGGGCAGCAAGTAGGGCCCTTCGTCTATTCGCTTGCCGAGTTTAAAGCATGCGTCAAACCTTGGTTCAAAACTTAGTCCCCTCAACTCCCGAAAACGACCAATAGAAAAACGATTCACGCGTGGAAGACTTACCAGTGAGGCAAAACGACCTTGCCCTTAAATCCCTTCTGCACTGCAGCGTCCACCTTTGGCGCATCCATACTCAGAGCACAAATATGTGTCGTCAACCTCGATGCGTCTTTGGATTCCTGTCCACCCAGAGCCATTGTGGCGCCAAGAATGCTCTCCTTGTCCATTTGTGGCAGGTCGGCGCAAGTGACAACAATCTCACGAAATATCATGCGGGGATCTGGCGAGAATGGCCTCACCTGCGCCGTCTTTCGTTTGAGTACAGAGTTGCTAATCCATTTATCTGATACCACGGGAATCATAACTGCCTGCGATTCGACATATTGTTCAAAGTTGATGGTGTTGGAGACGATGTGAGTAACCTTGTCAATGGGTATCGTGCCGTTCCGACGAGGTTCGCAAACCACTCCGCCATTGTCTTGAACAACATTTGCCAACTGAAATGAAGAAGCAAGGTTAGTCAACGATAACTTGGGTAATTTCTGGGTAGTATCGTCGTCGAACCTCGCTGACGAAATGTGGCGTGAGCTCATTGCTCGGAACGAACGCGATCGCGCATTCGTGAAAGACACCAGGATGCGCAGCCATGGCTGTCAACTTTATTCACTTGAGCGCCTAGATATAATGTTGGTATTATTTCAATGCCCTCGTCGATGCATACTTGAAATCACACGACCCGCGAATTGGTTGGAGAGGTGGACGGGCGTGCGATAGAACCACTGAGTTAAATTTTTGGCTGGCTGGTTTATTGTGTAAGGGACGCGTGCCCAAGGAACGGGGGGGCTGATTGGGTAAACGGTGAACGCGATAAGCTGGAAACGCGAACAAGGCAGGCAGTCACATGATATTGGAAGTTCAGGGACCCATTCGGTGCGCTGTTTCACAGTTTGTGTAAAGTCGCTCTACTTTGCCAATCAAAAAATCCCGCGACGCGACCAGGACCCACCAGCATCAGACCACCACGTTCTCGCTGCCATGTAATTCAGATAGAGAGGCGTGTGATGTCATTATCTGAGACTGAACGCTCAACGTCATCTTGAGACTTTTCGGGGGTATATACAGAACACAGCGTCAAAAACTCCTTTCCCGGAAAGAATAAAATTGACACAATTCATGATGTAAAAAAATGGTGGCCTGCGAGCTCTACGATGCGTTTAAATCCCCGCACACTCGATGATGATCATAATTGACACCACATGTCATGCAGGAAAAAAAAAAAGGAAGAAACAAATCTGTTCCACGGCCAACAAGTATATATACTCACTCGTTCCGGACGAATTCAAAATCGCTGCCTCATCCAAATATCAACCGTTTGCCCCGAGAAGGGGACAACAAAACAATTTAAAAAAACTATCAGTTGTCGCGTTCAACGCAGGCCAGTGCAACAGCAGCTCCTAATAAAGAGCTCTCCTTAGCGGGGACAAGGTCAATTGTTCGATGGTCGGGTAATCCTTTGTTCTCAATCAATTCATTGAGGTAGCGTTGGCAGCTGGCTAGGTAGCCGGGATAGTTCTCGATGACACTGCCATTGAATGCAACAGTGGTACTTTGTAGTTCCATATCGGCTTCGACGCGCTTGCGCTCACGCGACGATTCAGAAAGAGGTTCAATATACTCTCGCTCAAAGTCCAGTCGCAAGTCCCACAGCGCGTATACACAAGCGGCCACTAGCGCACTGGAGCGAACAGATACAAATGACGAGATGGCCTTGATGGCGGCGAGGTCGGAAGTGATGGCTTGGTGTGGTGATGGATGGCGTTCTGAGAAAATGTTGATGGCATCTTCTAGATCAGAAGAAGTATCGCTAATGACACACCAGTAAACAAGAAATTACCAACAAGCAGGACAGGGACATATGAACGCAGGAAACATGGCTGACCTTTCAATCATGGAGATGGTATCGGTTCCCAACGAGTATTGGCTCTTCAGCGAGGGAGGCACAACACCATCGAGAAGACCGGCAGTCTCAATAGCCTCTAAAAGAACGATTCGAACAATCTCACCCAAATACATGCCGCTGACGAGGTGCTCAAGAGGCTGAAAGTCAGGACGAGGATGTTGTTTTGCCAATGCTCGGTCCCATCTCGTGAGCGGCAAGATGTTTTGGCCAAACATGCCCACTTCCGTATTAACAATAACGTGACTGGCCGCACTGAGCCATGCGTCCGGTCGAACGCCGAACTTGTTCTTGCCAATGCTCAGTACTGGGAGGTAGGCAGCCAGGTTGACGCCGGTACCCAGAATCAGACCAAAACGAGTGGATGTGTAGGAATAGGCCCGAGACAATAGGCAAGCAGTCGAGTCGTTTAGAATGGCTCGCAGCTCAACGTGTAGGCCGTGGTTTCTACAAGCCTGTTTGATGACTTCACCAAGATCTGCACCCAGCAATCCTTGGTCTGCCAAGAATGCTTTTCCCATGGGCAGGAGCTTGCCCCCACCCATTGACGTTTGTCTGTGCACTGTTAGACCATTGATTCATCGGAGAGGTAACCCCAAAAGTAGCTAATTAGTAAAGGGCAAAATCGAAGTACTTACTCAATTGGAAAGCTCCATGCACAGGCAACAGGCAGAGGCTTTTCGAGGCTGTGAGCATAACCACCACTCTCTGCGAGAGTCTCATTAAGTTTCCGCGCCATCCAGCCAAAGAATGCCATTCCCTGCAGATCTTTGATGTCCCTGCCAATTCGATAGCTGTGCATGCTGACGATTTCATTTTGCTTGTCCGTCTCAGCCTCACGGCCACACAGTGCTACTATGGCAATTCTCAACGTCGAACCACCGACATCCAAAGCTACATATTCCCCAGACTCGCTCCCAAACGGTAGCTGGTGGCTGTAAGAGGGTAGCATGCACTGTTCATCTTTTTGCAAGCGTTCGACGAACTGTTTCTTTAACCCAGAGGACAATTCCTGGAGTCCTTCGCCACTGACGGGGCCGAGCAGAGCAGCCTCGGCCTCTTTGATAAACTCCTGCAGCGTTCTAGACGGCTTTCCCTTGCTTGCCCTGCTTGCCTTGGCTGCGACTGGGCTGACCCAGTAAGCCAGTATAACTTGTATCAGAGACTTGCCGAGAAGCAAACTCTTTACGATAGCAGCCAGGAATGCTTTGTGGAAGGCCGCCATTGCAAAGACAATGGTATATAGAAAGGATGGCCTAAACTAGAGCTGGTGGAAATGGGCGTCAAGATACAGGGCTTCTCTGGGGGGGTTGAAGGTAGACAGGTGTTGCAAGGTAGCATCTATTTTTGGTTGAGCCAAAATGAATGAATCGCCAGATCCGGCGTGAGATCGACTAGCCCAGAGAAAAGGCCGAATGGGCGGCTGGTAGGTTGTGTAGACGCAGGCCAGTATCGAGTATATGGCTTCGTTGAGGGCCAAAGGTTTTTTTTTAAAGGGGGTGAAAAGTAGTGCCAAGCAGGGACATGAGGAAGAGGAAGAATCCGTAAAGAGTCTGGTCGATGCTGCCGCGTTGATAATGCATGCAAGCAAGCGGGAAGAGAGAGAATCCAATATGAGAGAGACGATGCTACACCGGACGGGCCGATCAAGAAAAGTACGTCAAATGGGAACCTGAGAGGTTGTCAACAAGAACTCCGAAGGATGGACCAGATGACTGAATGGAACCTACCCCGAGTATTGATGCAATCTTGGGGAAAGCTTTGTCTTATCAGTTTGTGTGGAGAGAGAAAGAAAAGGATGTGGTCGTGGTCGAGGTCGTGGTAAAAGTACCTACCCATAACAAGCAAAACCGTCACGTCTGGTCGGTCTGATACACGCCAGCGGAAAATGGTAAGGAATCAGACAGACCACCAAGGCCTGGGCACGTTTCGCAGCAGTGAAGACGGCTGGTTGTTACCAAGATGGAACCGCAGCCGGCTAGACACGTTGGACGAATTGTCAGGTCAATAGTAGTTTCGTCAGCCCGCGGTTGCGTATTCCCGTTTGGTGCGGTTGATTGATCTGGTTTTGTTGCCGATAAATTAATGCAGCTTTTGAAGCCCCGGCAATCAATACCAAGTCACCCTCGTCTGGCCACTCAGCAAACCCAAAGTCGCACATCAAGAGCGCCGTAACAAAGACCAGATGCAGATGCAGAGGATGGAGAGGATGGGGGGATGGTAGGGCGGAGCCAATGGTGAAGTTGCAGATGGCACGGGAGTGCGGATGAAACACGCATGAGCTGTGGACGTTGTGGACAAGGGCCAGGCGTAGGGAGTACGGAGTACGGACCAGTAGCTGCCAGATGCCAGAAAATGCTCAGATGGAGATGTCCCAGATGAGCCACGATGATCTGGCGTCAAATTTACCGGGATGAGGAAAAAGCTGGGACTGTAACGTTGCGGTGGGTGCATCGATGGGTTCCTGTCAAGGTGGTCAACAAGGTGACTTTTCCGCCTTGGCAGACCCCGCCAACCCCCCTACAGCCAAGCCAGCCAGGCCCCCAACCAAGCCAATACGGCCACAATAAGGCTGGGATTGGCCAGTGCGCACAGCTGACGATTCTTCCACTTTCACATATTACCCGGCACAAAAGCATGCCTTGATGTTGGCCTCCATCGTCACGCAGCAAAGCAAAAATTTAGCAAACGTCAAACAACCAGGGGTCTGGTCCATTCGATCAACATGCGTTTCAGCTTCCATAGCCAATGGAGGGACTCACTCGCACACTCAGGACTGCAAGGCGAAGAAGGCCAGATACAAGACGATTGATCACGCTGCCAGTCGCGGATACATGAATGACCGGCACCTCGTCCACAAAAGGGGAGAATGACTAGGTATGGACTACATACGGATTATGGACTCCGGACTACGGATTAGAGCAGTGAGAATTTGAGCATGCAGTGACGTTCCATCCGGCTTCTCTGGAAAACCCACGAGCTCCACCTCGACAACCATCATGGCATGCGACATTGGTAGATACATACTTGTTGGCAGGGTCAGTTGGAGTCCGAGTCAGAGAAGGAGACACTGTTCATTTTTGCAATGACACACCCAAGCATCCGGAATCCCCCCCGTAATTCAATATCGATTTTCTTCCATGTTCTTTTCTTCGAGACCAATGCCGATGATGGCTACGCCCGGTCCGTATATGTCTGACTGGCTCCCACCCAAACCTGGACCTAATAATCTGCCCAGCTTTGCCCTGCTCGCTTCTTATTCTTTCCGCTCTTCCTTTCCATCCTTGCTTGACCCTTCAGCTTCTGAGACAAAGGCCGGCAGCAATCTTCTCCTTGTCTTTCCTGATCGTAACCCAAATCACGATTGAGAAGACCCTTCTTGGCTGGTCAGTGATATATCACTTACACTCACATACCCTCCACATCCACGGCAGATTCCCCGTCCACGAAAATGAGATTGGTCATTCGCGATGATGCTTCAGCTGCCAGCAGCTATGTAGCCAAATACATCATCGACCGAATCAAGGCCTTCAGTCCCACTCCTGAAAACCCCTTCGTTCTTGGCCTGCCCACTGGCTCTAGCCCTCTCGGCGTCTACGAGATCCTTGTCGAGAAGTACAAGGCTGGCGAGGTAAGCCGTCCTCTGTGTTTCATAATCTGAACTCGGGCGGTCCTCGGAGCTTCTTCTTCTTCTTCTTCTTCTTCTTCTTCCCCTTTGGTGATTGATTCCATTCGGGGTTGGCCCGATGGAATGCCGTCAGTCAGTGAGAAAACGAGACTAACGAACAAGCCGCGTCCGTAGATCTCCTTTGAACATGTCGTCACTTTCAACATGGACGAATACGTGGGGATCCCTCGCGACCACGCCGAATCATACCACTCGTTCATGTGGAAGAACTTCTTCTCGCACGTAAATGTGCACCCTTCCAACGTTCACATTCTCAATGGAAACGCCCCCAATCTCGAGGCCGAGTGCGTCGCCTACGAGGACGCCATCAAGGCAGTCGGCGGCATAGACCTCTTCCTTGCTGGCATCGGTGAGGATGGCCACATTGCTTTCAACGAGCCCGGATCGAGCCTGGCCAGCCGAACCCGCGTAAAGACTTTGGCCTACGACACCATTCTTGCCAACTCTC
This sequence comes from Epichloe elymi, assembly GCA_023658475.1. Classification (NCBI taxonomy): domain Eukaryota; kingdom Fungi; phylum Ascomycota; class Sordariomycetes; order Hypocreales; family Clavicipitaceae; genus Epichloe; species Epichloe elymi. The sequence goes on along the minus strand of CP098278.1, from coordinate 989,520 downwards.
GTTTCTTCGACAACGACGTCACCCAGGTTCCTCGGATGGCCTTGACCGTCGGCGTCCAGACTGTGCTCGAGGCTCGTGAGGTGGTTGTCATTATCCTGGGTCAGCGCAAGTCTCTCGCTCTGCAGCGCTGCATCGAGCAGGGCGTCAATCACATGTGGACCCTGTCCAGTTTGCAGTTACATCCCCACTCCATGATTGTCGTCGATGAGGATGCCACTCTCGAGCTTCAGGTCAAGACTGTCAAGGTAAGCTTTATGCCCACCATCCCATCTACATTCCCACGCCGTGGGAAGCGCATCTATTAACCTCTTGTCTTTGCAGTACTTCAAGAGCATCGAAAAGGTCGCCAGGGAGGCTGGGTTCGAGCAAATCCTGCCCTCCAAGGTACGCACTGGAAACGATCTTGTCCCCAAGATCCGCGTCGACGAGGAGGTCGATTCTCCCACCATCCTGTCTCCTCAGCCCGCCACTTCTCGACTCCTCGGTGCTACTCCTGCCACCGAGTACCCCGTCAGATCAGGTTCGCCCGAGCTAGTTCCCGACCGCATGGCGTCTCGCATTCCCGAGCACAGCTTGAACAAGCGGTCAACGCCTAATCCAGAGCAGCAGACTGCTCGACAAAACGCCATCACTGCTTAGGAACATGTCTCGCAGCAGAGGAGGATCATGTGATGATGATTGTTTCGATGACAAAATTTGCCCCTTTTTGTTTTGTGTGAATTGGAGTACAACATTCCAGGTGTCCTGCGTCGCACCCGTGCCTTTTTTTTTTTTTTTTTACAAACGTTTTTCCTTGCCTATTTCTTTGAGTCTATTCTTTTTAACCCTTCGTGTTGTCTACTCCGCATTTTTGGCTTTCATGACCACCATCGCCTTGTCCTGGGTCTATGTAAACTACATTCGTTTGGTAGATGAGGAACTATAATCCACTACAAAAAGAACGGGGGCTTTCACAACTGCCATGAGACATCTTGGATACCAGTCAGTCTTGGTCGTAATAGATTAAATTGATAACAAACTATTGTGGTATTCTGGCCAACTAGATTCTTTCAACGACTCAGCACGCACTGACGGAGTAACTATTTGTGGGACCTTGGGGTGAAGCATGCATCCTTAATACTGCCTGTAATCCGTACGGAGCCCCGATACCAGGGTCCATGTTGATACCGTTTGTGTCACGACAGGCAGTACAGGTAGTCGTTGCGTCTTCGGGTGCGTCCGAGCCGGATGAGCCCCGTGTAACATTTGGATCTGCCGACAGGAGGGACGCGCAGCTGTCTCTCTCATAAGCCTAGGATACTGCCGTGTTTCACAGCCGCCGTGTCGTTAGTGTTACTAGGATAGCGCACGGAGAGGTTGACGGAGTCCAACAACGGCATCTTGCCGCTGACCTATCGCTGCGTCTGCTCCGCCGGATTGCTTTTTTGTGTATGCAAATCGACCTGCAAGCCCTCAGTATGCCATGGTGCGTCCCTGCGCAAGGCACGCTGCTCTTTCTTGCGTTGCTCTGCTCCAGCTGCCATGCATGTCCTTGGAATAAATGAAAACGCCGAAATATAAAAGTGGCTCGATTTGTGCTCGATGCTTGATGCGCCTGCTAACAATACATGATACAATATCGCTCTCCAAGAAATGTGTGAATAAAAAAGTGCCCTACTAGGGAAACGCCAACGTAGAGAGTCATCGAGAGGGTCGGGTCGTACAGTGTCCGGCGCCAGCAGATCCCCATTTATTCAGCAGCAAAATATCTCTTCGCTTTGCTTTGATTCTGCTGGGCCTTGACTTCTGGTGGTACAATCGTTTGGTGAACCACATGTGGTCTGTACACAGCATCAATTGGAGGCATCCTGGAGAGAAGTGGTTAGCGCTTTCAGAGCATAGAATCACGATGGCAGTGATTTGACGGGCCGGATGGCCAGAACACTGACCAATCATCCACTGTAAGAGGAAAGTATTCGTAGAGGGGATCCGGATCGTCGGCAGGGCTATTTCCGGCGTTCTGTCCCGAAATTAGGAGCGCCTTGCCCATTTGAGGACTTTGGGGCTGTGCGCTTGACTGATCCGGGCTCTTCTCGTCCTCGGAAAGGGAGAGATTGATTGGAACCGCGGTATAATGGCGACCTACTGGTCCTCGATGACCTTGGCTGGCTGCCATGCTTTTCGCATCTGCTGACCAAGCAGGGACGGGTGGTCGGCTCACAGTGGGCGAAGGCGCCATTCTCTTGGCCGGATGAGGAGTTTGATTGTTTGATTGAGGCACTGGCTGCTGGCTGTTCCCAGACCACTCGGCTCGAGTCTATTACCTCGTCAGCACGGGGTTTGCGCTGCAAAGATTCGGTCCTGATTTGTTCTTCACACTTACTCCTGCACTGCCCATGGACTGAAGCCCCTGCATTGTCGCTTGCAGATTCTCACGCTCCATTTTCAAAGTCGCGTTGTCCGAACTCGCTGTGTTCTTCCTCTCCACTCGCTTCTCCCCTGTAAGAGGCACGTCTTTTCTACTGTCAAAGTTGCGAGGACTACGACCTCGAACAATCACGGGCCCAGACTGAATTTCCGCGATTTTGATCGTCTCGTTGCCCTTGGACTTGGCCATGAGGTTTATTTGAACAACGTAGTGCTGTTGAAGACCCTTTCGCCGTCCATTGTTGGCTGTGGCATGCTTGAACTGTAGTCTCTTCCAGGACAAGGGCAAAGTGATTCGGGCGGCATCTGCCTCTTGTGCTTTACTCAATTCGAGGGGAATCTGAGGCGGCGCTCCGGCGATCTTGGTCTCTTCGCCAGCGCCAGCCTGTGGATTTGAGCTTTTCCAGGGGATAGATATAATTTCCGTGACCTTGCCCTCAATTGACTCGACAGCTGTTATCGATGCCAACAATTCGTCCACTGGAAGTTGGCGGCCCTGTTTGTCTATCAAGTGAGGGATATTCTTTGGAAGTGTTATCTGCCCAGAACATTGCCATAGGTTACGTCGATAACAGGTTAATTCGAGAGGTCGACCCGTGTTATCACCGCCAAAAACGTCTTCTGCGACAAAGAACATGCCGTACAATTCGGCGCTCATGTTCACATCAGCGAACTTGCCTGTATCGTCCACGACGGTAGCATTCATGATGGGGTCTGAGAATCCAAGCAGCTTGTTGTCAAGCTCTTGGGGCGATGACTCTTCATTGAGAGCATCTGGATTTGGCGTAGGCTCAAAGGTCCGTGTCGAGTATGCGAACGGATCTTCAAAAGTAGTCGCGAAATGATCAAAGTCATACGCAGGCGTGAATGGAAGGGCAGGCAACGGGGGGCCGTCACTGCAGTCTGGTTAGTAAACCATGGCAGTCTCCCATCATCCGGATCCCGACGCTCTGTTGTCCAACGCCTGCGTTCGCCACGGAGTTCGACGCTGCAACAGGATATGCATGACTTACAGGACTGCTTCATCGAAGTTGAAGTCTTGTTGGTCAAACTGCTGCATGGTCATAGGTTGCCCATGTGCAGCATAGTTCAAGCCCATTGCTTCGTTGGGCGCAGCGACTGTCATAATAGCCGGCATAGAGTTAAACATAGCCATCGCATCGTTCGCCCGCCGTCGGCGCCGCATGCAAAACGCCGTATCGACAGAACGACGGTTTGTTCAAGTCGAGGCCAATCTCGAAGTTGGGGCGATGCGGGTAGGTTGTCACCAGGAATCGACCGTTCGGCAGAGGGCAGTGAAGCTGCAGCGGGAGGGCGACTTGGGTAGGATAAATCCAGATGAGAATCGGCAGCAGCTGGATGAGAAGGACAAGTCAAGAGTCAAGGTGCGCAAGATTCTTCCGCAGACACCCTCTGGTTGGAAGCGTGAGAAGCTGAGCGATGGACCGTTCAAGAGATGGAGCACCGAGAGGCTCCGAGAACCGACGCGGTACAGAGTGTGGTATAGCGTGGACTGTGAGGGCTGCAAATTCTGTACCACGCACCTACCATGCCGAGGAGATGAAGGACGTCGGAAACTCGAAAAAAAAAAACCCCTGGGTACGGTACCTTCCCAGCTGCCAGCCAGCAATGTCTACGGTCTACGGGTAATGTCCGTCTCCGCGTGTGCAGAGAAGCGATGCAGGCAGCATTTTGGTGCTGTGTGTTGCAGAGCCGGAACGAATCTGGATGGAGCGGAGGAATGCCGTTTCGGTTGGCGATGTGGACAAAGAGCTTGGCTGTGGGGCTTGTGACCTGTGGTGGCTTCAGCCCCGCCAGCCTTCTAAAGTTCCTGGTGGTGCAGAAGTCGAGAAGGCAAGTGTCACTGCTTCCAAGACCCGTGCTTCCTGCCTCTTCTGCGCCAAACGGCTTGTATTCACTTATTAGGCAGTAGAAGTGGTTGACCTGTCAAGCATCAACACCTACCGAGCCCTTTGCCTGGCTTTCTGGACTCTGATCACGGCAGCGCAGGTGGGAGTCTCGGACCTGACTTGCCACCACGCGGGGCACGATAGTAGGGGACCCTTCCCCCCCCCGCATGTTCGTGTCTCACAATTTTTGGAGCAAACTGACATGTTAGGGAGAATTTGGTCGGCTTTCGGCATTAACAGTCATACAACACATCCCCTGAATTATTTTATAAATCTACATAAGAGGGGGAATTGAGCGAGTCAGACAGACATGGGCAGGCAAATAAGGGAGACAGGGGCTAGGATCAACAGGTACATACCTAAAATTGTACATAGAAAATAATGCATTTTTAGTGGCGCTTAATACCCTGTATTCTCTCCGTGTGACTCTCTAATAGTGGCTAGTCTTCGCGGCTTAAATGCCTGTTATTAGGAGGTGACTTATTAGGAGGTGGCTTGGCACCTGGTCATGTAGATTTGTAGAATAATTCAGGGGGGGCATTGTAGATACTCCAACCCCGCTGGGTCAGCAACTTGGGTAGAAAAGGACTAGAAACTCCGGGCTCGGGACGGACCGCGGAGAATTGTTGAAAAACCCAGCGATAGTCATCTCCTATCGATCAAGCACACGGTCCCCTCATTCCATCAAGTTCACATTCAGGACAGCGCGGCATGGGGAAGAGGGAACGAGGGGGGCATATGCCCTGAATTCCGTCCAATGTTCAAAAGTCGGAACGCTGCGATTCGAAGACTACACTCTACGCCCTCAATTATCTTACAAATCTACATGCCCCAGTTTTTCGTTCCTCTCTAACAGCTTTGCAAAGTAATACTATTATTAGAGAGCTATAAGGGAAATACACAGGGTATACTCCGTATAGCGCTATAAAAGAACACATCCGTTTCTATATAGGTTACTAGGAATAAAAGGTACCTTTTAATCCTAGTCCCTGTCTCCCTTATTTCCTCGCTGATAGCTAATTGGCTTAATTCCCCCTGTTGTGTAGATTTGTAAAATAATTCAGGGGGTGCACTCCGTAGTGTACGTCCGCAGTCCGTAATCCGTAGTGTACACCATGAAAAAAAAAAAATACTGTGCATGCCAACGCGCTCACGCAATCAGTGTAACCCAGTATTCGTGCTCATGACAGGCCAGCTTAGTCCACTGACGTCAATGAGCCTCTGCTCTGGTAGCTCGGCTTTCGAGGGCGGAAGACCGTCGAAGACATTAGGACGCCGTGGTCTACTAGCTGGAAGCGTTGCACAAACCTTCCTTCAGCACAAGACATGACTTGGATGGATCGGACATCTCACTTGAAGGCGAAGAAGGAAAGCTCGCATCGAGTCGATGAGGACAAGCGGAGACGCCATTCTATTTACCGCCCCGCGCTCTGCTTCTCCAACTCATGTCGTCGGAAGTGATCCCAACCCTGTCCTGTCTGGGAAAATATTTACATGCGCAATTGCACGTGCTCCACGTCTTCGCAATTGATTCAACAGCTTCATTCTAGTAGTAGTCTTACCCGAGGTTTTCATGACGATGCTTGTCAGAGTAACTGTGAAAAGGTCAACCCACCTTACTACATAAACCGTGAATGCTTGATCAAACTTGGTAGATTCTGTCTCCTTGTTTCGTCATGAGGAAGCCGCGGCGTTGCCTGTGCTACATACTCTGGCGCCAAACTTCCAGACTTCGTCGAGCACGAGTTGCCTGGATCCAGAGCCAATAGCAGACTCCTCGTCAGAGAAGATGACAAGGTCGGCGTCGGCCCCGGCCTCCAAGGTTCCTTTGACATCCTGAATCCCCAGCATGGCTGCAGGGGTCGAGGTCACAGACTTGAGCGCCTGGGGGATGGTTGCGCCAGACCACTCCAGGAAGTTGTTGACACATTCGATTAGTGTGATGGAACTACACCAGGCTGTTAATTGCACTTTTTGCGATTTCAAAAGGGAAAATCTTCATAATGTACGGAGTAAGGATCTTGGAAGCGGTGCGGGGCAGTGGACATGGTACGACCGTTGCACAGGAATACTACAGCTGACGGGGCCCGTGTGGTTTGATTGAGTTGTTGGTGCACAACGACGGAGGAACCCGGAAAAATGACTTGGAACTCACCTTCCAGCAATAGTGTCCGAGTTCTCCAACAGCAACTTCGATCCCTTCTTGACGATGTTGCACGTCTGCTCGCCGTTGGTCCACGGATAAGCCCCGTCCGGCAAACCAGCGAGGTGCATCGCGTCTGTGACAAGAATGAAGCCATCAGGATGCGCATTGAAGGCAATCTTGATCGTGGTAGGGTGAAGATGGATGCCGTCAGAGATGATGCCGAAATAGGGACGGGTCAAATTCTCGGCCTTGCCCAGCACACCGAAGATACCGGGGTTGCGATGATGCAGAGGTCGCATGGCGTTGAACATGTGTGTAATCATGGACGCGCCCTGGCCGACGGCCTCGGACGCCTCCTCGTACGTGGCTTCGGAATGACCGATCGAGTAGACAATTCCCCGCGAAGTCAGATCGGGAATCAGCCTCATCATTTGTCCGCGCTCTGGTGCCGCTGTGATCAATTTGACGGGGATCGGTTCGCCCTCGCGCCGTGGGCGCAGGTTGTGGGCGCCGTAGCATGCCTCGATGTCGGCAAAGCTCTGAGCTTCGATCAGGACATGGACGTTGTGGACTCCATTTTTCGTAGGATTCAAGAACGGGCCCTCGCAGTGAGCACCGAGCGACTCGGCACCGTCTTGGGCATCTCGGTTTCGCCCCGATGGACCTAGAAATGGAAGCGCCTAGAATTCCAATCAGCAATTGGGGGTTGCCATCGAGCGAGAGAGAGAGAGCAGTAGCTCGGAAAATCAGGGAACTTCACCTTTTGGTACAGCTCAGGTCGTTGACTGGTGATTGTGGGGAGGTATGACGTTACGCCGGTTTGCACGAGTAATCTGTTCACCTCGTTGACCTTTTTGCCATATTGGGACATGTCGTCGAGCAGGGTCGAGAAATTGAACCCGAATGCGCCGTTGAGCTGGCATTCGATCATGCCGGGCGAAACAATCCGCCCGCCGAGGTCGATGGTCTCATCCGGAAGATTGAGTTCGTCGAAAAAAGCAGCCTGGCTGTTGATAATCTTGCCCGTGATTGAGCTGACCCAGAGGTCTTGGGTGACCAGAGCATCGCCCCTCACGAGACGGCAGTTGGTGAACTTGGTAAGACCGTTTTTAGGCCTTGGGCGCTTCGGGGGTGAGAGCGCAATGGGCATCGTGCAGATGGCGGAAAACCCGTGACGAAAGATGTATAGCTCTAGTCAAGGCTAGTCAAGGCTAGTCAAGGAGACGAAGGCAGGAGAAGCTCAGATAGATATATACGGTCATGTACTCCGTACGAGCGTTTGGATGCTCCGGATGCTCCATATGGTCCCGATGGCATCGTTGCGACCATGTTTGTCTGCTCCGTGGACTCCGTATGATACATGTAAAAAAGGTTGACAAGACAAGTCCCGGCTATTCCACCCCCCGCCAACACAAATGGGCAAGGGTGAAAGGGTGGGGGGGAGCACAGGGAGGGGTGCGGTTCGTTGATGCGGTTCGTTGGTGCGGTTCGTTGGAGCTCACCCCGTGCCAGCATCTTTCTGATCGCGTTACGAAACATGTCACTCATGTAACGTTCACTTGCTACCTTACAATGTACGGCCTTGAGACACAAGGGTAGTGGTTGTCGGCAGCGACTCAGCGAGCACCCCAGTTGCTAGCCTTCGATGCTGGCCCCTTCTCTCTAATGTAATAAATCACTAATAAATCAAGTGTTGGCAGCTGTCTGACCTGTTTGCTATCCTGTCCGCCAATCCGGTCCGAGTCCTATTCCATCGTTCAGCTGCCAGACAGGTCCTCCAAACCACACACTGGTCCTCCCTCATCCACCTCATCCAGGTCATCCAGGTCATCCAGGACATCGCGGAGGGCTACTTTTAGCCTCAGCCGCCGACCACATCGCAGGCCCATCGGCTACTATGAGTGCAGCAAACTGGACAAGTCGCCGTCCTTGTCCCATCCACAATGGCTGCCAACTCAAACTCCAACGCGAGCTCTGAGGCGGGCGACTTGGACCCACTATGGCACAACCTCGATTGGTATGTTTTCTCCTTGTTGGTGAATAGCAACCGTATCTTATTCTTGACCAATGTGGCGAATGCTTGAGGAGCCCGCGAGGAACAGACGCTGACGTAGAGGCTTCTGCTTGCGTTGTAACAGGGCGATTGGCCAGATGCTGATCATGGGTTGGGATGGCACTGAAGTAACTCCCCAGATCAAGAGTCTTATCGAGGACCATCACCTGGGATCCATCATTCTCACAGCCAAGAACTTGAAATGTTCGTGTATACCAGTGTTCAACCGAAAAGTCGGACTGTTCCCTTGCAAGGACGTCGGCTCACCTACATGAAATCTATCATGCCGGGTAGCCTTGTTCAGCTCTGACTTTGGGGGGGAGAATGTGAAAAAGGGGGAAAAAAACAGATGAAGGGAAATGTGCTGACTTTGGCCAACTAGCTGCTCAACAAACGGCCAAACTTGTCCAAGAATTACAGACCATCGCCAAGAATTCCGGCCATCCCCACCCACTGCTCATTGCTGTAGATCAGGAAAATGGCGGCGTCAACAGCCTTTTCGACGAGGACTTTGTCTGCCAGTTCCCCAGCGCTATGGGTGTTGCAGCCACTGGGCGCATCGAGTTGGCTTACGAAATCTCGAAAGCGACAGCAACGGAGATCTCGGCGTGTGGTGTGAATTTGATGCTCGGACCCGTTCTGGATGTTCTCAACAATGCAAGGTATCAACCACTTGGTGTTCGTGCCACTGGAGACGACCCCCTGGAAGCCTCTCAATACGGTCTTGCTGCTCTCAGCGGTGTCCGAGATGCTGGAATGGCCGCTGCCGGGAAGCATTTCCCATCGTACGGGAATCTGGATTTCCAAGGTTCCAACCTCGACGTCCCAATCATCACACAAACTCTGGAAGAACTAAGTCTAAGCGCTCTTGTTCCCTTCCGGAATGCAATTGCGTCTGGAAAGCTGGGTGCCATGTTAGTCGGTGGCTGTAGTATTTCAAACCCATCCATGAACGTTGGTCACGCTTGTCTCTCAGACCAGGTCGTGGACGATTTACTCCGCAATGAGCTTGGCTTCAAGGGGGTTGCTATTTCAGAATGTTTGGAAATGGGAGCGCTCAGTCATGACCTGGGCGTTCAAAACGGAGTGGTCATGGCAGTCGAAGCTGGTTGCGACCTGGTCCTCCTTTGCCGCGCCTACGATGTTCAGCTTGAAGCTATCAAGGGCTTGAAGCTGGGCTATGACAACGGGATCATAACGAAAGAAAGAATCTTCACTTCAATAAGACGCATACTACATCTCAAATCCACTTGCACATCCTGGGCGAAAGCTCTCAACCCACCAGGCATCTCCCTTTTGTCTCAAATTCACCCATCACATCTTTCTCTCTCCCGGCACGCTTATGACGAATCCATCACTGTATTCCGCGATAAGGAGAAACTACTACCTCTGTCGAACTCCATGCACCCTGGAGAAGAGCTTCTACTACTCACGCCCCTGGTCAAGGCCCTTCCCACCTCTGCCATGACCAAAAGCCTACTGGGATCTAAAAAGAACTGGTCACGAGCTCCCACAACTTATGATGACTGGGCGCACAAAGAACGCCAGAGGAGTGCCATCATGAGTGGTGAGGGCGTCTTCCGCGAATTTGGAAAAAACCTTGCTAGATACCGCAACGAGAAGCTTCTCCACACGAGTTACACGGCGAATGGCGTAAGACCAGGTGAGATGAAACCAATGGTTCGACCTTCCCCCCCTTTGTGACATTCCGCTGACGAAAATAACAGTCCACGAAAATCTCATTAATAGGGCTTCATGCATCATCATCGTCACAGCAGATGCCAATCGAAACATGTACCAAGCAGGCTTCACTAAGCATGTGGACATGATGTGCTCTATGCATCGAAGCAGGGGAAACAAAAAACAGCTGATCGTGGTCGCTGTGAGCTCTCCATACGACTTTGCCATGGACAAGTCTATCGGCACCTACATTTGCACGTTTGACTTCACAGAGAACGCCATGTCTGCATTGCTTCGGGTGTTGGTGGGTGAGATTAGCCCTACAGGCAGCATGCCCGGAACGCTGCGCAAGAGCAAAAAGGTACTCAAGTCGAGACAACACTGGCTCGTGGAAGAGTACGACCGAAGCAGAGACTGCGCGGGTCTGGATGACTTGCTCAAGGGAATTCATAGAGCCAGTGCGCCAGACCTTCATTTTCTCAAGTCAACAAGCGCTGCTTCTTTCGAGCTTCATAACCAAAATATCAACGAAACTCACTTTGTCGTGAGAAACAGCAGCACAGGAGCCCTTTACGGTTTTGTAGCCACCTACTTCATCGGTGGTGCCGGCATCATTGGAGCGTTGCTTGTCGACCCTGGTAAACGAAATGTCTCTATTGGACCATCACTTCATAGACGAGCCCTGAAGAGCATTGGAAAGCAAAGGGGTCTCAAAAAGGTGCGAGTTGGAATGTCTTTCCCGGGAATTTTTCTGGGCATACCTCTGGATATCGAGGTCAACACCGTAAAAGAATGGCTCAGCAACAGCGGATGGGACACACAGTTTCCCCGTCGCCTGACGAACATGATCATCAACGACCTCCCTAATTGGATAGCCCCTGAAGGACTTCTTCAAAGCATCCAAAGAGCTGACTTGAGTTTTGATTTGATTCATGGTCTGGAGAATGCGGACGGCGTGTTGCACCATGTTCGTGCAAATGCCAACCCGGAAGTTCACGAACTGTACACGTACGCCCTCTCAGAGAACAAGGGGTGTGGGATTGTAAGAGCCAAGGATCCGTCTGGCAATCTAATTGGGACCGTCATCATTTGCTGCCAAGCTAGCCCCTTGGCTACATATATACCTTCTCTTTTATCGGACCGTGGAGACATCGGCGGCATAATTGCACCCATCGTGCCATCCACGCCTCAAGCAACGCTGGTTTTGCAAGGGCTGGCTCTGATGGGCGTTCGACAGAGCAAGAGCCACGAAGCTTCCAAGGCCGTGTTGAGCTGGGTAAGTCGCACCACACTCTTTTCGTAGGAACACGGTGATTCTGACTTGCTTCGCAGGCCGTGGATGACGCATACGAGCCGTTGGTGGCAATGGGCTTTGACATACTCCAGGCGTTTGAAGAGATTACAAACTCCCCTGATGTGTAAGTGATGATGCAGCGCTATTCATTCATGCAATTGATCTAACCCAACTCCAACGGCGGTGATGCAGCTGCCAGACATAGCCTCGCCCTTTTATATAGAGCTTGTGTTGTTGCAATCTTTTCAAAGCGCCAATCGGCGTGGGAATACGAGTTACACACAGTCATGGTTGGAGGAGAGACCATCTATGCGATGCTCACAGAACGAGCGCCAATGCAAGTTATACAAGCACGGTTGTCTGCAATGGCTGCAGGTCGCTGGAAGAGATTTGGGAATGGCCGTTACATACTGTGCTTGCTTACAGACGGAGTGGATATACCAGGCGAACTACTCCGTATATTTGAATAGCTGCTATAGCGGGTGTTTTTAGCGGGGATTGCAGATGCTGCGGGAAGAGACATGGAATAGGCCGTCGTTTGTGGCACTCTGGGATCAACGTAGCCGTCGCATCGCACGGCGCTCGATGGACACCTTTCGCAGATTGGTTTCCGCTCGTCGCATTTTATGTGACGTATTCTGTGGTGAATTAGTGGCTGCTCGCGACACAAACCGACAGGTAACACAGCCGGTTCTCACTTTGGGGGACCATTTTCTCTGCCGCGGTGCATTTTTCCCCGGATACAAGACGGCTGCTGGTGAGGGGGGTGTGGTTTCATTCTTCTTTCGTCGCATAGTAGGGTTGATTGAGTCTATAAGTGCGCTCTGTTTGAGCATGTAGGAATCGAGGGAGAGTGAGGAGGTATAGTTTCGAGATGCCTGGCAGATTGAATTGCGGGCGGACACACCTCACTACTGATCACGTGTCCGCTTTGGAAACCCCACTACCCCGTCCAATCAGTGCATTAAATTAAATAAGCACATTTCGTTGACGCTACTGACGCCATATATGTCTCATGCTGCAACCCCAGATGAGAGCCTCGGGGATACTTCGTGAGCACACAAACATGATTCGTCTCCCACGTCTTCTACGAGAATTCCGTCCTCTGTTTTGCAAAGTGTTCGTCGGCCTTTTTTTGATTGGTTGCACTATTTGGTACGCACGAACGCATTTCTACCGCGACCCGGGGAGCAGGTTCTTCGACAAGAGTCGCGCGTACGAGCAGAAATATTCGCAATATCGCAAAGTCGAGGTCCAAACATTCGTCGAACAAATCACTAATTCCACCGCTCACTTTGCACCAAATGAGCAGGTGTTAAACCGGAGCCTTTGTGTAACGATTCCTTCCGTCAGGAGGCGATACACTCAGTATGTTGAGGTTAGTCCCCGTTCCAGGTTTTAGCAGGATTTTCATTTCTAACTTAGATTCTCGCACAATCTAGACCACAGTCGCTAGTGCTCTGGGCGGGTTGCTTCCGCAAGAGCGAGACGATCTATATTTGAACGTCCTCATCGCTCACACCGATCCTAACGAGCACCCAACTTGGCACCAGAGTTGGGTATCACGAGTCGTCGACAACATGTACACCTACAATGTGTCAAAAGAAGAGGGCGAGCGTCTCAAAGAACTCGAGAAAGAGCGTGACTATGCCAAAAAAGGCGTGTTTGACTACACATATGCCCTTGAGGAATGTCAGAAGATGGAGACTCCATATGTAGGCATATTCGAGGATGATATTATGCTTGCTGATGGCTGGCTTGTACATCTCCTGTCAGGACTGCGCCATATATCTGCCTCCCACAAATCTAAAAAGCCATGGTTGTACCTGCGGATGTTCAATCAGGAACGATCCACAGGCTGGTCAAGCCGACGCATTGGTGGCAATAATGAGTATTGGATAATTTTGGGCATATGGTTGGCTGTCACACCGCCCATTATATTTGCGCGCCGGCGGTGGAAAGCTGCGAACTCGTTTCTCAATTTGGGATCGCTGTTCGTGCTGCTGGTAATTCTGATCCCGTCCTATGTGGTTCTCTTTTTCCAAAGTGGCAAGGCATCACTTTGGCCACCATCACACGGAGTAGCCGACGAGCCGTTTGGCTGCTGCTCACAAATAATGATATTTCCACGCGAGCAAGTACTACCACTTGTGCAATTCCTGAGAAGGAAAGGTCAGGGTCAAATTGACTTGATGCTAAATGACCGAGCTACAGAGGAGGGGCTCACTCGATATGCATTGTATCCGGTGATGGCTCAGCATATTGGTGAGTGAATCATTTTTGCACAATCAAAGGCCATGGACGCTTAAGAATATTCAGGCCTAGATTCCGCACGGGCTACCGCCATAACCGAAGCTCAGGCCATTTGGAGTATGGCATTTGAAGACCTTGAACCGGAGACATTACGTCGGGACCATAGAAAAATGGCCGACAAGTACTACGGTGCCTGAGGGCTCGTTGGAATGGTGACATGCAATTGGAACAATTACATATTTCTACTTTCAGGGGCGAGGGGGGAGGTGAGATCCGCTTCCAACTCACCATAGAGCTTCAGCCAACATTTCTTGACTCTGCTGACTGGTTGTGACAGCTTGGTACATCCCACCGCAATGCACGAACGACCGGTTCCCAGAACGGTTGTTGAAGCAGTAGAATTGGCGTCACGCGTAATTCGATCACATTCCGATCGAAACATCTTTCTCCTCTTTCCATCCAGCAGAAATGCAACGGAGCCCAGTTGAATGGTACGAAAGAGAAATCGTTTCTTGTATGCAGGAATGGTTTGAGGGGTCAATCGCGCCACCAGCAGGCTCTAATCCTATGGCATATTTCTTTTGGGATGAAGGTGTTCCTGCATTGGTAGACAAATATGAAAACAATTCCGTCGGTCGCTTCATGCAACCTTTTTCTTCTGTGGAAAAGGTTGACATATTTCGAATCATCATTTGTAAATGGTTTGGTGGGATTAGTAAGTGCTATAATTGTGTTATGGGCCTTTGCTACCAGAGAATAATCATTGACAGTATGGCGACATTGACACAAAGCCCCTTTGTCATCCTACTACGTGGATTGAAGAGCCTGATATTCCCAAGTGGACGGACAACTTGACCGGAAAGAAATACGGTATCGATCAGACTGAGATGGGGCGTTTGGAATAGAAGCCACGTGGGTTTCAGCCAGTCGGTGCCATTTGGGGTATTGAATCTTGGCGGCGGACGATCCGCTGCCCTCGCAACAATCCGACGATAATCGACCTCGGGCAATAATCACGGACGAAGGGGAAGAGTCCCCCCTTCCAAGTCTAAAAGAAAACAAGAATGGGTGTGTTAAACTCGGACTTGCACTCCATGCCATTCTTGTCGGGCTTATCGAAATAGTCGAACCGCCACATTGTGACACCAAGGCCCAGACGCTTCTTCGCATTGTCCAGCAATGTCTGTTGGCCCCAATCGTGTCCCGCCCAGCCCGCGCCGTGAATCACTCAGGTCTGCTCAAAGGATTTTTTCGGATTCGCTATCCGCCCAGCAGTATTTGATGGTTCCTCTGGGCCATCGCGCATCTCTGCCCTTTAGCGGCTCAGTGCTAACCCATCTCTTCGCGGCGTCGGCAGGATTGTGCGTCCTCTCCCAGGCCTTACTGCCTGCTTCAACGACCACAACGCAAACAAAGAAAGTCAGCCACGCGGTCAGTTTTGCGAGCAATAACATGATTGACTACTTTAGTGGCAGGAAAGTTCAGTCGTGTTGTAGTATCATCATCATTGCTTGAGATGTGGGAACGGCTGGTAACAACATAGTTCAGAACTACACACCAGGCTTCACTCAACTTCAAAAGCCTCTGGAGCGTGCATTCCACTTTTGCATGGTGCCTCCTAACCGGTTAGGCCCCGCACTTCAGAAATTACCTCAGAGGCTCAGCCGACTTGCCGTTACAGCAGTGAGTACAAAAGCCAGTTGTCGTTCCCATCTATCCAAACTGTGCCTCGTCATTTTTGTCGCGGTAATCGCACACAATTGTGCTCAGACTACTTTAGACCTCCCCTTTGCCGTTGCACCTCCCGCAAATGAAATTTTTGTCGTTGACCCCGCTGCCTTTACAAACGGGACACTCGGTCATTTTTGGCTCACCCACTAAAGTGAGTGAGCCAAAGCGAATCCCTTAAAGTGGGGGCGGGCACGAGTATTTCCTAAACCAAGGTTAGTCTAGAGTGGAGATAGGCTGCTGCAAAGGTTGGCACCCAACGGACTGACAAAAACCCATGGATAAGATGTCGTGAGGTTGGTCTTTTTCGTTTGGCACACCGGTTGACGATTTGTGTTGGGTGTTGGTGTTGGGCAGCAGCTACGGCCACATTTATTCCATCCGAGGCGCTTGATGCTTGCAGCGAAAATTTATTTTTCCTTGAAGTCTTCGGAGCACTTGTCTTCCCTCTGTGCTGTTAGGATTTCCAGGAAAACTCTAAGTCGGCTAATGGAAGGACAGCGTATGCTAGCGGCGCTGTTCCTGCCAGACTCGGTGACTGAGAAGAGGCTGGTTCTGGCTCAGCGTCGCTCACTTAAACCAGGACTTTCACTAACCTTGAGGGAAAAGCCATTCTATCAGTTTCACGAAGAGATCATTTTGATCAAAATGCAGCCTCCTAGATATTTCCCCCAGACGAGCTTTGGTCGTCGAGTGATACGTGATTCTTTCTCGCTCTTTGTGTTGAGCGTAAAAGGAATCCATATCAAAAGTCTCGCACGCTTTTGGCGAGACGGCAAGAAGGAAGGGAATGAAGAGGTCGGGGTCTTCATCCATGACGCGCAAATAGATTTGCTGGGCTTTTTTATGCTTGAAATATTGTCGGACTTGCTGCCTCGGACGTGGTTCTACCCTCCTTGGTTGCCTCCCCAAATGTCTGAATGCTACAGCGAGACGCGTCTCGAGTATCGGCTGGAGCGAATCTGGTATTGTCCCATGGCGGCTTATTGAGCCTCGAACAGCGTATATAGCGGCAATCATCGACGGTGGCATTGGCAGTACGTGTCGTATTTATATGGAACATCAGGTGGCTTCAAGGGAAAGGTTACCGAGCCGGCTGATGGTAGGGACATTAGTCCTTATGAATGGCGGGGTAGGCAAGAGCACGTGTAGTGCCACCTGTTGACGCTGATATATTGCTCTATCTCATACATTTTGTCCCCCGGCAGCCAGGGCTCTGGTCCTAGAGATTACTCGCAGACCACCCTTGAAGCAATCAGCGACTCTGCAGACCCCACTTGTCGATGCAAACGGCACCCCCATAGGATTGATGAGCCCCGGGTTAATGTGAAGATTGGGGTCGGAGCGAAATGTCGCCAAACAACGGGCTGTCTTGGAATTATTCTCGATATTCAATTTTCTAAGTTGGTGCGAACCCCCCTCCGATGGCTGCAAGTTCTCCAATTGACTGGTCTCGTCCTATCTATTGGAGCTGAGACAGGGCGGGGGGAAAGGAGAGCTCGATGCATTTGAGAATGTTGATACAGCAACCGCAACGGCGGGGTCGGTGATGGAGGATGAAGCTCCAGATTTGGTACATCGGGTTCGCCGCATCAGCGCAGCTCATGACGGCGTTGAGTACATGCCAAACCGTGCCTCTCCTTCGCTAGCACAGCCTGAGCATTCTGGGCTTCGAGACGCCTGCAACAAACAGCGCCACCAACCAGGTTTTGTCTAATATCGCATGCCAAGCCCCTTATATATTGACTTACAAGCTCCTTGCGTATCTTTCCGTCGAGAGAAATAGTATCAAGTTCATTACTGTCCACCTGTAGATCGACCGGAGTGGACATCTTCTTCATGACCATGACGGTTTAGCCAATCAGCCAGGCGATTGAGAAACGGTAGGGATGATCGCAAATCTTGCCACGCGGTTGAGAGGAAGGGAGGTGGACTCATGCAACCCCTCTTCTTCCAACTTTGTGGCGCTTGTGTTTTGTCCAAGCAGCCCTCGCGCTCACATTGCCAGGTTCCTTCCCAAGGAAGCCGTCTGGAAGGCCTCGATACCC
This sequence comes from Epichloe elymi, assembly GCA_023658475.1. Classification (NCBI taxonomy): domain Eukaryota; kingdom Fungi; phylum Ascomycota; class Sordariomycetes; order Hypocreales; family Clavicipitaceae; genus Epichloe; species Epichloe elymi. Next base: position 972,002 of record CP098278.1, on the reverse strand, counting down.
TGACAATGGGAAAGAATGTCCGACAAGGGGAAGCTCTCCCTGATGGCTAGGTTATACCAGAACGCTCCATCTCGCATGGACTCTCGCATTAAACGAGAAAGTGCATGGTCAGTGTGATATCTATCCTCCTCTTCCTCCAACAATTCAAGAAATAAATTGACTTGGTCCTTATAGAATGAAACATCATCGTCCTTCCACTCGAACGGTTCAGTTCCTATCAACCAAGATGGTGGAGAGCAGAGGAAACTTTGCGGGGCGACGTAGCAAAATTCCCAGTCAAGCACGGCTTTTATTCGATATGATTCGTCCACAAGAATATTTCCGAACCGGAGATCATCGCAAAATAACTTGTGCTGGTGAATGTTGCTTTTTGTACTGAAATGATTTGCAAGAGATCGAAGCATACGAATCGACTCGTGGTCATCTTGGATTTCTTGCTCGTTTCGGCCGGCATGAGGGTTATTGAGAAGATGGGACAAACTCTGATCTGCTAGAGCTTGGAAGTATTCGACCGCTTCGTCGAAAGGCCCGTCCGTAGCTGTGAATTGTACGTTGTTAGAACAAGGGCGGACCAATGGGCTTTGTCAACAAACCTCCGACTTGGACACCCCCCATTCGCTCCACCTCGTTCATTTTGAATGTCAATGGCCCGGAAGTCACGCTCCAAGAAGCAGCGACGCCATCGCCTTCTGCAACAGACAAGCTTCCGATCTTTGAAAAGCTATGTTGGAATAGCTGAAGGTAGATGCTTGCGATTTGTCTGTAGATTCCTTTGATAGTGTCAATTGGACAGTCCTTTTTCAAAGCCCACTCTCCGTCAGCCTCTAGGAGTAAATCGTCTAGAGAAATTCCTTCAATGAATTCCATAATAATATAAGGTCCGAGGCCGTCAAATTCGCCGTCCGCCACATCGGAGCCAATGATTTTAGGAATGGGTATCGTTGTGTGACTTTGAATGAATCGCATGACGGCAACTTCGTTCTGAGTTTTCTGAAGAGCGTTCATTGTGTATCCGGGAATTGGAAAGCGAATCAACCAATCGTCGTCCCTATCTTTGAATCGGATTCTGAAGCAGTAATTGAAAGCTCCTTGTAACCGCTGAACCACTTGGCATGGCTGTCCATGACGATGTTTGGACGCAATCGCTTCGATGCGGGATCGAGGAGCATCCAGGTGATCATATGATGCGACAAGTGTTAGCCATTTCTGCGCGACATTCTCATTCGCAGCGAGAACATCCGGATTGACTCGCATTGGTAGAGCTCGTCTGCCGTGCCTGCGTGAGTTTGGAGGTCAATGTGGGAAGGAAATCACGTTGGGAGCAACCAGGCGAAAGGATACTCGTGCCCGCCACCAAAAGTGGGGCGGGCACGAGTTTGGGGAACGGGATGGACCCACCCCCAGCTTCCCAATCTGCTGCTGGCGCCGATCCCCCACCCCTTTTTTCCACCCACACAAAGGGGCCGGCCGCCTTGAAAATAACCCGCATTTGCGGCGCCTACGAGACAGTTATTCGGCATTGCTCTATCACAAGAATCGAATTTTCGAATGACATGAGGTTACACGACAAGAAGTCACACTCAAGAAGATAGATCCTATTAAATTTTTGTCACGACTCGAATAAGCCAGAAACTGAAGCCCGAAATGGCCCGAAATAGCACCAAGATTTTGCGCGTTGCGTACTTGGACAGGTGGGCAACGGTCTCCAAGAGCTAATACCTAATTTCAAATCGTTCCGTGCCATCCAAGGATCAAGAAGCTCGATTATTGTCCGATGTGCCTGATGTATGTTGCAGGAAATGCTACTCGCTAACCAACCATCCGAGGCATCCTTCCATCACGAGATTCTGGACTTATCTCTGTCAGAAAGACTCTCTTCAAGTCACATATGCATGAGAACGGGCAAAACCTACGGTATGTACTGCGATCAATTCTTCTTCTGCCGCTTCTCTTTCGAATCCCGCCCTTTCTTGATCACATCCTTGAGATCTGGATTGTTATTTCGAATGGCGTTATCAAGAGGATCTGTGTCTTTTTTCTGTCGCTTCGAGCCAGAGTTGGGTTTGTTCCCCCCGCCACTTCCAGAAGTAGTGGATGATGGTTCAGGCATTGTTTGGGAATTTGGCAATGGCCTAGTCAGAACGAGTGGTTGATAATTCTCCGGAGGGCCCGCGGGGTTGACGTGTTCTTATACCGTTACTTCTGGGTGCCTCTCACCTAAAATTTGGTCACATGTTATCCAAGTTCCCAAAATTCCCTTCTGTTCGCAAGACCCAACTTAGCAAAGCCATCCGAGTTATGTCCCCAAACTTTTCCTCTTGCAGGCTGCCGCCTCGGTCAAGTTCCCAAAATTAATCCCTGCTCATAGCATCCTGGTTCACAAGGGTTCCCCGATTTCCCATCCGGCCTAAGTTCCCAAACTTCCCCTCTTCTCCGCTGCGTCGGGTGGTTCCTTCTCTATCAGCCATGATTGGACATCCGTGTCACTTCCAGGCTCTGCCCGTGCGTATGCTATCCGAAGGAGAGCTCTTGGTTTGGTACAAGATCTTTCTCCAAACAAGGACATTTTTACGACTAGAAACTTGTAATTTGCGGACGGAGATTACACCTCCTCTCCCATTCCCCGTTCAAAAAGGACATGGGATTCCATGGGCCTTGCCTCAACTCCATGCATACGGTTGGCCAGCGCGGCTGGGCGGCCGCTGGTGAGCTCTCCTTCCTTTCCTCAGCAATGAACAACAGATCTGTTGAGGTACTTAAATTCCACTTCCCCATATATTCAGAAACAACGGTTGAAAGCAAGATCTTCAAGTGTTCATTGGCAACCTTATTGCCACATACAGCCCACTTTGATCGGGATGGAGCCTGACATTACAGTAGGCGCGGTTACCGAAGCCAGTATCTCCTTCGGTCTTATTTTGATGTTTGAAATTTTTCTCGTGTTTTGGATTGTGAACAGTGATGAAAAGTGGTCCGACAAAAGATACTTGACCTTGGTCTGGATCTGCATTGCTTGGGTGCTTGTCGCCGTTATTCCTATCGTTTTTTTCGGCGCTTTTAGGAGTGGAAATGTCTCTTCAAAGGTCGGTTTCCCTTGTTTTATCGCATGGAAACTCTCTACAATCTTATCAATCAATACCGTTCAGGTAAGACGAAGCATTTGCTGCGTTCCTAAATTCCTATGGACCTCCACTGATGAAGTCACAGGTAGTCGAAGTGCTCTATCCTTTGCGAATTGTTCTTCTTCACGACAGATGTATTCCCTTCACGACAAAGAGATGGGCAAATTTCATTTTCTGGACGGGACTAATGGTCCAAGGCATCGTCGTCACTTTTGGCCTCTGGATCCTGCTCCGATTTCACGTTGAAATTCTGTGGGCCTTTCCTCTCATTTCTCATATTAATGTTGCCGCTGCCGCAATATATGCGCTTGTAATGGCAAAACACTATGACTCGAACTCGATCCGACGGCTATGGGTTCTAGTAGGAACCAGCATCCTGGTGTCGGTAACGTCCGGTGGAGTTCTTTTTGGCAATCTTGCCGGTCAATTCGAATGGCAATTCATGGTTCAGTGCTTCTTATGCATCGTTCCCATCATTGAGAAGTACATGTGGCACCTATGGAGAGGAAATGATAGGAGCGGGCAGCAGCCAATTTCCGTGAGCCCCCAAATTTCTGTATATGACGGCTTGTCCAGGCTCTGCTGACATGGCGTGGTAGAATATTTCTTTGGCCCAAATTACTGCCGCAGATGCTTCTGTTGAGGCAGGAGCAGGAAACGTCGAGGTAAGGGGAATTGACCAGGATGAAAATTCCACGACGGCTTGCCCAGACTCTGCTGACCTGGCATGGTAGGATATTTCTTTGGCCCAGATTACTGCCGCAGGCGCTTCTGTTGAGGCAGTTGCAGGAGACATCGAGGTCGGAGGAATTGACCATAGGGATGAAAATTCCACCACTGCGATGGGACCTGTCACCTGTGGCTCTGCTGTAGAATTGGTTCACCAGAGATCCATGTAGTATCACGGGCGGTGCCCGACTTGACGGACCCAGGTTCACCGCCGGTTTTACCGGGTCCGGTAGGTCATACTATGGCGACTGATACACGCGCGCCCAGGCGCCCATTCATCCGTGAGCGCCGGGCGCTTCTTTTACTAATGATTCGTCGAATGACCCCGCTTATAGCTTCTACATCCAATGACGTTTCGACATCGCGGCAACACCACCGATTTCATGGACAGATATGCTCACGCACTTCATCTTAGGAGACAACACTTGTTGCTTCTAGCCATCTTTCTTTGCGCTTTATCAGGTTTCTGACACCGTCTTCGTCAACGCGGGAATATTCTGTTTGTAGTTTGGGCACTAACCGTAGCTCGTCGTCAACCTTTATCGCATCGGATCACCCTTTGTTTATGCACCTGTGGTTGAAGTCGAGACTCCTCACAGGTGGTTGCGCTGCGTAGCGTACTTGGCCCGTCCGTGCCGCGATATCAGGCATGAGCAGCTTCCTTGTTGTAGTAGAGCATGATTGTTGCAATACGGGTAAGTACGTTTCGAGGGAACATTCTGCTCTGCTCTAATTGGATGGAACAACTACAGGTGGAGCAAAGTCGGCAGGAATTAGTCAAAAAAGCGCCCGGGCGCGCGTGTATCAGTCGCCGTCATACTATCCCACAACGAGGTGCACGAAGAGCATGGATGACTGTGCGGCGATCGGGCAGAAAAGATTCCCTGTGAATCGGGCAATGAAAGACTCTTGATTTCTATCTAATGAACGACTTCTATCACTTTTATATACATGATAGACAGGCTGGGTGCTGATGCTGACTGCAGGCAGCAGCTCGACTAGCCGTGATGCCTATCAGGCAGTAGGCAGCATCGTGAATGAGCGTCTTGATCTTGACACATGCCCTAGCACGAGCACTGACTCCACTTCGCGGAGCCGAGTGCTGCGAGAATATTCTTCGATTGGCGTTATAAGCCCGCACTCGTGGTTAGCCTCGAATCGGAATGCTGCTGTCACGGGCTGTGCCCGGCGTGGTGGACCCGGTTGTACCGGGTCCAGTGGATCATGCTCGGATGGCAGCACCGGCCCCGCTTCGGGGGCCCGGAGCTGCGAGAACATTCTATAATAGGCGATATAAGGCCGCACTCGAGGCGTAGCCTCGAGTGCGGCTTCCTTTTCTCCAATACATCGGCACCCGCTTATTGAACAAACTTCGGGCCAGCCTCTTACAGCTGCTTTCTTTTCTTCTTAGCTCTAGATAGACAACTCGTGTCGCATTGGGCCACAACAAAGCCTGGGTTTCATCATTGATCTATCTCAGCTCTTCTTCGCCGCCTTCTGTCGCGATGGCCTGAGACGGACACCATGAACACGTTCTATATGGTTCTTAAGATGATCGAGCCCAGTCAATTCAAGGTCCGCCTCCTTGCATCTCGGATGATTGCATGTAATCGAACCATTCCGCCCCATCTCCGTTAAAGTATCCAGATGCTCCCGGTCGAAGTGATCATTCATCACAGCTGGACGGCAGTACAAGAAGGTTCTCTCTGCGAATGACAGAGCTTCGTCGCCTATACAGTATGGACACTGTGTTTTGCCTATCACGAGGGGGAATAAGTCAAGTGTCGGCGAATCCTTTAGAGCGACATCATTCGGGCGGACATCAGGGATGCATTTCCGTTTGACAGTTTCTCGTTTTTCACACAGTGCAACCATGAGTTCGGCGGCCTCAATACGGATTTAACAAAATTCATCGAAGCTTAGATCATCGGGCTGGTGACAAAGCAGTTTAGTAAGCCTCGCTCGTTCTAACACATGTAAATCGACAACCAGTACTTCAACTGTACCCTCGTCTTCTTGACTGTCTCCAGCAAGCTGCCTCTCAATTTCCCAAGTAGGGCGATGGTAAAAGTAATACTCACGATATTGTCATCAAAGGTCCTTCTCGCGCTGCGCCCGCTTCGTCCGGATACTCCTTATGAGTTGTCTTAACTCCTCTTCATGCTCTGCGCCTTGGATCCAATATCTGCCCTTCTTAAGCTACTCTCTCTTCTCCTCCAGTGCCACTATCTTAGGATTAGGTGGTAGATTTTGTAATACTTTATCCGGCACTATATTTTGCTTCGCTTTTAGGTCACAAGTAAGGCTCATGTGCGTAAACAGATTGATAAGGCAATCTTCGGTTGGCTCATCCGCGACTACTCTTTCCAGGTGGAACTCAACTTTCTCGTTAATGTACGCATTGTTGAAGGTAGCCCATTTCGGATCGTGCCGCATCATTTGATCGCGGACAGTATCGGGTGCTTTCCCTGCAAGCCACCCGTTGTGTTAGTAAACTCTGCAGCTAGCCACAAAAGTCAGTTAGTTACAGACCGTTGGCGGCGTTGGCGGCCCCTCTTCGAAACGCCCTTGGGCCAAATGCCTTCTGAAATCCGGCGTCCAAAGTTTGTCGTTCCATGTCATCCTTGAGCTTATGATAGGGAAGAGGCTTTTCTTGGGAAATACTGGAGCCTTCAAATCCGCGAAAGATGGGGCGTTTTAGCCACCCCTCCTTCCATCGGAGCTCCGTACACTGGCGGGCGCCGCGATTCTGAAGTTGAAAGACCTTGGAAGCGCTCGTCAAGCTCGGGGCATCGAAGGCTTGATCACTGATGGCAAGGCTCACAATGACCGTGATGATGCAAAAGAGAAGTCTTCTGGTACCAGTGAATAAGAAAATAGTACTAGATGATTTTAGATTTATTGTTTGTTCAAGGAGTTAGTAGAGGAGAACACACGGTTTTGGTTTTCTGTTGGCACCTTTATGATGGGTAAACTTGATTGCCATTGTCGGAATATCCTCACTAGTTTCAGGATGGCGCACAATTGACAAAGAAATATCTTCATAGCAGAGAGCTTTCGGTCGCCCACGACGCATGGTCTCTTCGCAGAGCATGTCTTCGAGCAATCGCGAATCTTCGTCGAGATGAGCGTCGCTATCCATGCCTGAATCCTCGGTAGCGATGGGCTTTGAACCATATATATCCTCCCACGATCCGTCCTTGGGTTTTCTTTTCTCATTATCCACGATCTCTGCGGGTCGCGCCCCAGTGAAGGCGAGAAGGAGGTAGCAGCCTGATAGCTGGATCCGATGTCGCTCGGAGGGAAAGATGCCGTCATCGTAGGCTATGTTAAAGGTCTGCAGAACCAGCAGGTCGTCAGTGCCGAGGACTGCCTTCCCATCGATATTGGGGGGGCGGAGTCCCCATTTCGGAACCAGGACAGTATCGTGCCACTGCAGGGTTGCTCATGTCAGTAGATGCAACGACGAGACGGGCCCTTGATCCAGAGCGCACCTTTTGAACTTCCCTATTGTGGTTCCTGTCGAAATGCTGGCCTGTCACACTGCTGTATAGCTGTTTGAACTGCCGCCAATACTCCCATGACGTCCCCTCAGATTTGATCTTCCACCTCTCACAGAGATGGTCGAGAAAGTCCATCGCCATCGGCCGATCGAGTCGTCGGATCACTTCCACCCAGTGGCCGGACTCAGTAGCATTGCAGTATCTAAATGCTTGTCAGCACATGAAACCCTTTTACGATTTGTTGTGCTCCGTACATCTTCCATTTCCTCAGTATACGCGCAATGTTGATCTTCGTCCCGTCGGCGTGATCTGGTCTGAGGAAGTGTACGTCCTGCAGCTGCCCACGGAGGACTGCACGCTGCTTGGCACCGAGGGGCCTTGGCTTGTTGATCGTACGCCTTTCGTTTTCCCGTTCGCTGAACCTTCGAAGGAAATCCGCATGATGAGCGGAGTATCTGTCTTTCTGACGTTGAATAGGAACGAGCGATGCCATAACAAAACTCTGAAAGGAGAAACAAGTGTAGGTGCTGGCGACTAGCGACGCTGAGGCAGATAGAGAGGAGTGTTGGGAATTGCAGCAAAGAAGTGACAGCTCGAGGCGGAGCGACCGACTTTTAAGGTCGTCCTCCAGGCTTCTTGAGCCCCGTGTGTGTGCATCTCGAAGTTGTCGAGGCCGACGACCCGTGTTAAGATTCCGAGATGGAAGAGAACAAATCCAGGCTCGGCGTCCGCCCGAACAAGAAAAAGGCACAGTACTTGGTCATGCACGCATTCGACCCATGGGGGCCAGGTTGCGTGGGGCCCGGGCCGCGCCTCTTGAGAGGTACACTCTACTTCAGAGGGGTCACTGCCTCGCACTGTGGGACCCGCCAAAAAAGGGGGCCCCACCCGCCCGAATCGGTGGGTCCAACAGCGCTTTCTATCATTAATCTGTAGTTCCTATCTGAAAGCTGAATCCTATTGAAAATAGCAAGCCAGCCGCATTATTGAAAGAATTTGCGACATTGGACCAACCCTAACCGTACACGTCTTCCTGATTCAACGATACCTCTTATACCTCCAAGCCCTCTCTTCAACTAATTCACCCTGAACACACTTGACTGACCCTGGGTGCTGCTATGCCAACGTCGTTTGACATATATTCGTAATTTCAGCTTCCGCTTACCTCTGATACAGTCGCTCAAGCTACATCTCGCACATCAGAGCTGATAGTTGGATTGTTCGTCACGGAGGATGAATATTAATAATAAGCACAAGCGTACCGATAGCCGTAGTAAGTAATATACTTTTGGCCCAGGTCAAACCTGATGGGACTTCTACAAAACGGTATGACCATACTGGAACCACATCACAATGAGAAAAGGGGGGAAGGGTTGGTGAGGGGTGCTCGCATCCGCCTGAGGAAGCTTGACAAAGTCATTCGCGAAGACTTCACCAACTTTCTCACGCCAGCAAGGAGACGCCAGCACGAAATGCACATGATGTCCAGGATATGAAGAACAGTTTACTTTGCCAACCGGAGCGAATCAACTGCAGTCCATAGGCTTATAGCAGACCTCCTAGGTTCTAGCGGGTGTAATAACGAACGAAAGTAGAAAAAGCAATCCAGACTATAATTCACATGAAATTGCTTTTTGATTCTAGCCATAAGATTACTAGGTGGAAAATTGGATCTTTTAGGTCCATCTTTCACTTTCTATCAGACATGCTTACAACGTGATTGGCCTACTGCCCCTTTTCATGTACTCGTGTAAAATCAAACAGAGGGTAGACTGTATGTAATATCGAGCGTACTCCGTACGTACGGGGCGGTTTGCTGGCGCGACAACGCGGTGGACAAATTGACTGAGCCAATGAGCGGCAGGCAATGCCTGGTACATTTTTCGCGCTCCTTCCGGCGTCGGCCAAAACCCCGTGACGTTGAATGCCACTGGCCGTCTAAGCCAAAAATGGGTCTGATCAGCCAGGAAGCCCGGCTTGCATCACAGCCGTAACCACACTAACTTTTAGTAAGCCTCTCCTCTGTGCGTTTTCTGCCGACGGTGCAAATGTTTGCATGGCGCTGTCCCCTGGCTTCTTCCGTCACACGGCGATTTTGCTCTCTCCTCTATCCCCGCCCTTCAATGCATCACCTAGGAGCGCAAGCATACCAGTCCCAGCTTTACTTATCGTTTGGAAGATCCGCCTGGCTTCTGTGTCAATTTTGATTCTCCGCAAGACACGCTGAACAGCATAGCACAACGCCTTTAATCGCGGGCTTTAATCGCGGCTTTGGCGAGCCGCCAAAGACTTGCCTCCCAATCCTTGACAACTCTTCACCAATTCACCACTCTGTCCGCTATGGCGACGCAACAGATCCTCTTCGCCGAGACAATAGCTGGCATGAAGAAAGCGTTCAGGAGGAAAGCTTACGGTAAGTCCCATCGCCAGCTCACCAGTCAGCCCCCCGACAAGTTGTCGCTAACCAGACTCATCGTGGCAGAATCTGATTCCGATTCCGAGATCGAGAGCTTCACCAATCGTGGCCACAAGCTCCAGAAGAGAGCGCGATTTGCACACAAGGGACAATTGGCACCGACAGCCAATCCAAGCGCCTACAAACAGGTACGAGTCTCGTGGTCATCACTTCTACTCAGTCAATTTTGATCTGACCATTCCGTTTCCCTCCAGGCTGTGGATTACGCTGGCGTGCGAAGAAACATATTATACCGAAACCCGCCGCTTGTCGATGATGAAGGCTACGAGATCATCAGTGACGATGACGCTGATCGGATCGAAGACGCTGAATTGGCAGCCGCCGAGCTCAACCCATATTCCACCATTCACCTCGAACGTAAGATTTAGGTTCCAAAATTGCAGACACGCGCCGATTCTGACCCTTCGCAGATGTATTGGCTCCCCTAACTTCCTCGACCGATCTACCACACCATTCGGCACTCTCCAAACCGTTTACCTCGAAAACTCTGACCGAGCTCATCACACAAAGCTGTAGCATCATGCGCAAAGAAAATCAGTCCTTGTGGCAAGTAAGGCATCTGTGGACCTCGCTATGTGGTGATGGTGTTTGGATGCCGTGCGAGACGATGGTGGGCCCCAGCGATATCGACCTATATTCAGAGGAGCACGTCGCTCGCTCTTCACAAAGCTTGCCGGGTAACGACGTTGCCTCAAGCTTGCCCGGCGCTATAGTTAATGGGGGCCTGCAAAGTTCAAGTACCAAGGTGCCAAACAAGGAGCATTCTGACCCTTCTGTCGATACAACAGCCGATGCCGATGTGTCCATGGTGGATGCCACCGGTACAAAAGATGGCACGAGAAGTAACGGACGACAAGAAACAAATAAGAATGGGCCAGAAAACGAAGAGCCAAAATCCAGCACACAAAAACAATCAAGGGACAGCGGGAACAGGGACGCCGACGACGGGGCCGCAACGGCTCAGCAAAGACCAAAGCCTGCAGCCACCCTGGGAGAAGGTTCAAAAGCAGGACCTTCCACAACGGCGGCCTCATCGAAGTCAACAGAAGAGCCATTCGTCCATCCCATGTTTCTGGCACCGCCTGGGTCCAGGCCTGACAGAAATATGGGTATTCCCGAGGCCGAGGCCGAGGACCTAAGACGACTGCTGGCGCTCTACGTGCAGAAACAAGAGGAAGTTTGCAGGGGCGCGAGTCGACTACACCATGGCTTACTTCGAGCACGGAGGCTTCGAAGCAACGTATTAAACTGGGCCAAGGCGGAAGCTCACTGTGGGCCCAACAGGGACATGTCCGACGGCGAGGACTGGTACGACAAGGAGGAATGGGGTTTGACAGAGGATCTGAAGAAGGGCCAGGATGAGGAGGAAGAAGACAATACGATAACAACAGGCAAGAAGACACGGGCTCGTCGGAATTGAGCGCATTGGCACCAGCGGTAGCGACCGCTAGATGGCGGGTCGCAGAGATGAAGTTTTTTTCACGATACCAATGACAGAAGATGAACTTGACAGGAAAGGGGAGCCTCGTATTAGAGCCAAGAGTTCACAATCCGCTCTGAAGGGAGGAATTCCGTTGACTTGCATGTGCAATGCTCAACATGATGAAACATGACCAAATGAACGTGGATGAGCCAAGATAAGTCAAGATAGGATATGTACAATCAAATAGAGGCCAATTTTTTTATTTCTCGAAGAAAATTATGCGTGAAGCATACGGCTGCTCCGTGCCTCGGGTGGGCATTCCAAAGCCCGTCTCAACTCCAACAATTACCATAGCCACAAAGACGGAGGAGAAATTGATCTTGGGCGGAGAAATGGCAATGGGTGTTTTGTCGGAAGAAGAACTATGCCTCCGTCTTGACAATTAGACACGCACAAAGGATTGAGCAAATTGAGGAGGGACACGAGACGGAGTACATGGTTTGTTGGTGACGCTCGAGGGCTCGGCCTGTGATAGTGGATCAATTCTCAACGAATTGCATCCGCTCCTACCCAGCTGGGAGCTCCCCAGCTCGGCTCAACGCACTCGATAATTGACGGCTCGATGGCTTTTGGCTGCGCGGGCGGTCTCGTGCCCTGCGGAGTAACTTCCAGCATTTATACTCCCAGCATTTATTACCACGCAACCGTTTCATTCCATCTTCCTTTCCTCCTCTGTTCGCAGTTGAGCTACTGCGACCCGTTCAGGCGAATTGCATCTGCTCAGCCAGCCGTTGGAAGTCCAACTGCACTGCACTGCACTGCACTGCACTGCTTTACTTTGTTGACCCATTTTGTGTGCTTGATCATCAGACTGCCCACCATGTCGTCTTTTCTGGGCGACCTCGTCAATTATGTCGATCTCGACAAGAAAAGCTTGGCCGGTGAGTGACCTGGATGACGTTGTCTTCCAATCTACATGATGCAGCGGTGATGTCGTGGCCCAACACCGAAAATCTTCCTGTGACTAATTGTTGCTTTGACTTGTGTGAACTACAGTATCCGGAGCATCCATTGCCTTTAACCCGTTGTTCTGGAAGTGAGTTCAGTTCATCCACGCCCCCTCGGTCGCGCCCAAACGTAACGTGATGAGGTAGCTTGCTAACCAGGCGGCTTTCGTATCATGCAGCATCGTTGCTCGACAAGGTTCGCACAAAATCCTCCTCAAATCCAGAGTCACATCCAACCGTGTCCTTTTTCTCCACGATGATGGAAGTCGATGTCGGGCTGACCTCGAATCCTGTAGAGTATCACAGCAAGGTCCTAACAAACTTGTTTGGCGGAAATTCAAAGGCGGCCTGTTATGCCCTCGCTGCCACCATCTTCTTCCTCGGCATACTACGTGACTGGCTGTACAAGACTGCTATATCAGAACAACCCTCGCACCCGCTGCTTCTGTCTGTGTACTCACAGGCTGCTGCTTACACGCTGCTGGCTGCTGGTAACATTCTTGTGGTTTCGTCGACATGGAGACTGGGAATAATCGGAACCTTCCTCGGTGATTATTTCGGCTATCTGCTGGATGAGATGGTGACGGGCTTTCCTTTCAACGTGACCGGTGCGCCCATGTACTGGGGTTCGACCATGAGCTTCTTGGGAACTGCTTTGCTCTTCGGCAAACCAGCTGGTCTTTTATTGACCGGTTGGGTGTACCTGGTATATGTGGTCGCCCTGCGTTACGAAGATCCTTTCACTGCCGGCATATACGCCAAGCGCGAACGCGAAAGGGCCGCTGCGAAGTCGGGCAAGAAGCTCAAGTAAGCTCAGCACAATCTCAACACTTGGGGTTGCAGCCGAGCGTACTTGATACCAGGGTGTGTGAGAAACCATCGCGAGTCGGGCAGACGAACGGGAGCTTGCCAGTAGTTCGGACATGCAAGGCAGAATAGGAGGCAGGATACGCAGGTGTACAGCGGTACCTGAACCAGCGATGGACCTGATGGTGCAGCAATTTTTTGGTACTTGAGCCAATCTTTCAACAGGCTGCGACTCGAAAAGAACGAGAGGGTGTAGCTCGTGGGAGCTCGCAGAGTGGCGACATCAACCGGTTGGCACGGCGCGGAAAGGCCCAACAAGCATGAGAAAAGAGAATACAGAAACGGCCATGAGTTTGGCATTGGTATGGTTCAAGGATGACTATCAGTGTGACTTATGCCAAGCCAAAGATTATTGCTTGCCGAGGGGCCCCTGTGGATTGTTTGTTGTGGTTTTATTGAGTCATCTTTGTGAAATCTTTTTTTGAGAGGCTACGTTTACTTCTTTTTCTATCGGCTGCTCGGCCCAAGTCGGGGTTTATAAGTGCGCACCTTGCGCACCTAATGGATGCAAGCTAATTTGACATGTTTGGCAATAGCCATCAAGCTCAGCATGGAGAGCGCATGGGGCTTCAACTTTACTTTCTGCCTTGTAACAGCTTGCAAAAGAATGGCAGCGTAGCACAAGAGCAACAACACAAGATGCATTGAAGACTGAAAATTATAAAAATCAATAACCCCACCACCAGCGTCATATCGTACATCACACATAATCCAGCCCGGCTCCCCGCCCCGCATTCCCACTCTCCCGCAGCACCATCCTCTCGGCATGTTTCAATCGGTATGTCTGGCATTTCATCTCCCAACGGACGGAGACGTACTCCTTCTCGGCGGCGCTCGACTCATCTGACCCATTCCAATAACAGAAGAAGCCATATTCGGCGGTCACCGTGACCATCGAGAACCTCACGGCCGAATCCTACGCCGAAGACGACCTCAGCGGCATTCCCGACCTCGTCGAGGTCGTCAAGATACAAGCAACCGGTCCCACGGAAGCCGCTCGCGCCATTCGCAAGAAGCTCAAGTACGGCACGGCCCATCGCCAGATCAGAGCGCTCGTCCTGCTCGACGGACTGATTCAGAATGCAGGACCCAAGTTCCAGCGCACCTTTGCAGACGAGCCTCTGCTGGAACGTCTCCGAGTATGCGGTACCTCGGACCTGTCCGACCCGGCCGTGAGGAGGAAGTGCACGGAGCTGTTCCGCGAATGGTCGCAGTACGGGAGAACCCCAGGGCTGGAGAGAGTCGCCCGACTGTACAAGGAGCTGCCCAAACGCAAGGTGGCCATGACGCAGGAGAGATCCAAGGTCATCAAGGAGACGGAGAACCCATTCGGAGATGACGAGGAGGAGCAAGAGGAGGAGCGGGCTCTCGCACTGCAGCAGAGACAAGCGGCCGCGGGTCCGTCGTCCAGAGGCCAACAGGACGCCTGGCAGAGCATGGCCTCGGCCGTGGACAAGTCCAACATGATGAAGGCGCCGTCTTCGTCGTCCAAGAGCAGCGGCCACAAGAAGAGCAAGTCCAAGCCCAAGAACAAAGGGCGCAAGACGTTTCATCTCCAAGAGGAAAAAGAAAAGATGAAGTCCATCATCGCCGAGTCGTCCATGGCGTCGACGGGGTTGATGAACTCTCTGCAGACCATCAATCGTGAGAGGGAGCGCATCTCGGAGAATCGCACGGCTGTTGAGCACTTTGAGGCTTGTAAGACGCTTCGGAGGAGGATACTGCGCTACGTAAGTTTCTTCTCCAGTTCCAGTTCCTGCCTTTTCTTCTTCTTCTTCTTCTTCTTCTTTTTTTTTTTTTTCTTCTTGGTCGTTCAAGGCCTGGCGGTCTGTTTACTACTACTGATGCCCCATTCCACCAATCCAGATTCATCAGGTTGAGAGCGAGCAGTGGCTGGGCAGTCTTTTGCACGCAAATGATGAACTTGTCCATGCCCTGATGGCCTTTGAGCAGCTCGACCAGTCCATCGAAGCGGATAGTGACTCGGACGACGAACTGGCTGAGCAGGCGCACAGGTATAGAAGTAGGTGGCCTCCGCTCGGCCTCCCTTCCCACTTTCGTGCGCCTGTCTTTCCTTTGGCATGCATCATGCTGACATGCTGACCCCAGTGATTACCCAAAAGGCCCAAGAAGACCGGGCTGCACGACAACCTTCTGTTGCTACGAGTGAGGAGGATGTGGAGGGGGAAGAGGATGATGGTGACCCGTTCGGCGATGACAACGTCATTTCGACGCCGGCGATTGAGCGGGGGGAGCCACGGTGGTAGTAGTATCTGTTTCCATCTGTTCTGCAGCTTGCGTATTTGAATATACCACTTGAAGAGTTGATCATTTTCTGCAATGGTCTGGGGCAAATCATCCGAGGTAGGGAAATCATGTTCTCGACACCAAGGATGCGATCAGTGGTGGCCGGCGCACGCAGCTCAAGCAGCAGAAAATTCAATGGCAGTCTTGCAACATGTACTAACTGTCATCTTTACAATCAGTACGCATTGCCACGGTATGTATGCATCTTGGCTGTTCACAACGCAGAATAGACTTGTTCACCTCATAGGACTAGGACAAGTTACTTGTTCACTAGTAATCAGCTTGTAAGAAGGAGTAGTTTATAAGAGAAGCACACTTTTACTATGGAAAAGTATCATGGATCGAAAAGGCTTTTTTTTTTTCTTCTTCTTCCAAACCTGCTTGGTAGCTCCTCCTCGCCTTACGTGGTATTCAAGTTTGCCTGGGCCTGGGCCTGGGCCTCTGGGGCCTGCGTAAATGTGTCAAGCAATTGTTTCCCAATACATGGGCCCTCTCACCGAGCTTGCTGAAACGTATTCATTCCGTCCATGTTCCGGGGCGGATCACCTCCGATACTTGTTGGTCGTCCCGACGTACGTTGGTTGGCGTTGGTTGGGCGTTGGGGCGTAAATCCCAACAAGTTGGTTTTTGGCCCGGCTCCTTCAACCGACCCGGTACATCCAAGAACGAGACGAGCTGGCAATGTAGAGTGTACATCAGCGGTACTTGGTACTGACTTTGCGGAGAGGTTCCTCTTTCCCGAGCCCTTGATAGCTATGGAGACGGCGAGAAAGAAAAAAAAAGATGACAATAAGCGGATGGCCATTGCTAAGATGGGGCAGAGAGGCTGGGTCCAAGGGGGGAAGGGGGGCGTGTAGAGAGAGGAATGGACATGACCCAGAAAATAGGCATTGACCTCGAACGAGCTGGGAAAAAAAAGATTTCGGCGTTGAATCGAGCAGGTTGTTGAATGTTGGAGGGGGCAAGGGAAGGCAGGCTGGGCAATGGCCAACGGCGCCTGAAAGAATCCATGACATGGCATGGCTGGATATTTTGAGGAGTTTTTTCTTTTCTTTTCAAAAGAATGGAGACATCCACTCCGGTCATGAACGAGTGGGGGATTGGTCATTGCTACTGCAAAAGCTTTATATGGTGTCGTGTTTGAGGCGTGTTGACGAATTCTTGGGCGAAGAACATGTTCGCAGGAATAAGGGGCGGTCTTGCAGGACGCCGTCTTTCATGCCCATATCAACGCCTTTCTTGGAGAAAGGATGGAAATGTGAGTTGGGAGTCTGATCTGTTCGCGAGTTTGCTCAGTGACCGCAGCAAATTATAATGCCGTGTCTACGAGGGCGCGGGCAGCGTCATCTACAGCCAAATGCACGTCTAGATGCATCGATCTTTGTATCTCCGAGCAATCTTTTTTTTTTTTTTTTACGAAAAGATGATTGTTCGACCCTTTTACTTCATGAGCTTATATAACAGACTTGGTTGAAGGACAGATGCTTGCAAGTCCGCAATACTGCCGGAGGCGTGAGACGCGACTGCTGCATCTGGAAATCACGTCAAGAGGGAAAGTTGTCTACTGGGCCTCAAATTCTCCTCTAATTTGGGCAAGGTATCAACGTGACATGCCGTAGCTATTGAACACTACCAAGTTTCGCTCAAAAGCATTGAGGTCGACCCAGACAGCAGCACAATGTCGTAACTGCATCGCAGACTCACGGGACCGATGTAGGAGACTCCTGAGTCGAGTCCTGACAGCCACATACCAATTACTGCGGTACCTTCATTCTCGCCTTGGCAAGGTAGTATGCTAGAGACGAAGACATGGACGGTGACGCCGGTGCAAGCAAACAACCTCAATCGCAATTACTTACCCCCGACTCCCTTGTTGGAGCAGGACAATGATTCCCAAAAAGACCCATGAGACAACCTCTTTTGACCGCCACTCCCAATAAAACTGTAGCAAGATATGCATCAATACTGCAAAGGTAGGCCCAAATTTGTCTTTGGCACCCAATGTAGTTGGCCAACAAGTGCCCTTGTCAGCAGTGAAGACGTGCGAGTATAATCTCATAATACCTCGGGTACCTCCTATATCGTACAGAATAGCGCATTATATAGGTACTCAGTTCATATCAGGAACATGACTGGTGAGAAATCCCTGTCAGTACAAAAAGAGATCCTCTGGTCTGTGCCTTCGCGCCGCCGCCACCAGATAAAGGCAGGCAAGCTCTTGTTCCAGTATGTCTCGGCCGGACGAGCTTTGTCCAACCGGCCTAAACCATGTTTTCAGCCACTTCTCTTTTGACAGTTCACAAAGCGGAGTGGGAACAATAGGCCTGGGCTGGTGGCGCGCAGCCTTGGTCATATTGACGCCCACCATTTTATTCGGTTGGTCCGTCTAGCCTTGCATTTCTATGCAGGACATTGGTCAGTTCTGAAACCGAATGAGACTCTTTTTACCTTTTTCTTTGCCGGGTATCACGACAGACGCACCACCGCCCTGGGGCGCCAAAAATGCTGGTCCTGTCGAGTTCGGGTACGAAAGAGTCGTGTGCCTGTCAGCTGTCCGCACCCAGTTGTCTCTGCCGAGCTGGGAGAATTGCAGCGCAAAAGGGGCTTGTCGATGCACGCCGACAACTTGACGACGTCAATGTGTCCGTCCAGTCTCTCCGTCACCATCTTGAGTCTGCAGGCATCCTAGTTTCACTGCCAGGACTTGAGGGTTTAGCACCCACCCTGCCGCCGTGGCTCCAGGCCGCTCCGAAGGCGTCGGTACGTGGGCCTCCTTCTCGAACGTGTTCAGAAGGCAGAAGGGAAAGGGGGTGGTAGGCTTTAGCCTCGGAGAAGAGCAGCTCTCTCTTCCGAGGCTGAGGAATTGGCAGAGTGGCGGAATGGCACCCCTCCCTCCCCTTGACATAGATCGCCAAATTCAAGCTTATTAAGCTCAAAAATATAAGAAACTTGGGCCACTCCTGCGATTTTCCAGAAACCTTCCTGCGATGGCGTCTGTTCGTCCCAGCAAACCGCGCAGGAAGCCAGAACACGTTCCTCATTGCGTCCGCATTCGACTTCCATCTCCAGCACGCAACTAACTGTCCTGATCGTACCGAGTGCTGCGTGTCAAGAACTCGCCAGGCGGCAAACAGACACTTGTCTCTTGATTCAGCCAAGCATTGATTGGGCAAAGTTGCCCGAGACGGCCATACCGAGCATACAGCCCCATGTGGAAATGGAATAGGGAAGAAGGGGCACGAGGGGTGCATCACTGCTGCATCCCTGTCGGTTCGTCCCTTCATCAATGGTTCATCCAGCATCGAAGGTCTTCCCTTTTCCTTCCACGATCTGCTCGGGGAAGGGGGGCATCAACTTGCTTTGGCATGCCGCCAGGGCTTTGTATTTCTTACTCAAATATGTAGAGTAATGGCATTTGTTGACTGCTGCCTCCAGGATTTAGGCTTCACAAAGTATGTCGGCCGGATCGGCGTAGCGTGCCTTGGTTTCACTTGTTAGCGTTGCAGGCTTCTGCACCGTGCAGCTGAAACGATACATTACTGCTGCCTAAAAAGTCGCACTTGTCTGCGACCTTTTGATTCGCCGCTCATCATGCTTCATTTTACCATTGCCAAAAGGCTTCTGCAATAAGTAATGGAAATTATGAAGTGAGTAATACTGCGCAAACGATTGCTCCATCCGTCAGCGTCCACACCGTGGCGGGGTGGAGAACGCCAGGTAACTTGTTTGTACCACGTCTCGCGTATCATCGTGATTTGCGAGAGCCAAGTTGAACACCGTACATGCAAGCCTCGAATTTTCCATGTCGTCCAGCCGAGAACCAGGATGGCCACGGTCGGTAGCGCCAGTTGGGCTGCATGCCACTCTTCCGTGAACAGGGGAGAGGAAAATCGCCGCCAGATCTGCCACAATCTGAATGAACAACAATACAAGCCGTGGAGTGCGTCATGTACGATGCCCCCACCATCCAATAATAATCATTAACCCTGTTCTGGCAGTGATTTTTTCTTTTTGCGGCCCTTTCTTGGCCCTTGTGAAAGTCTCATTCGGTGTTTTGAACAATGGACAGTTCAACAAACTGCTGCAGCCTGCAGAGTACTGTATCCGCTCGCTTGGTTCCTGGTTGTGTCGTAAGCGTTTCAATATGGAGCTGTTGGCTCAAGTAGACAAATTCCAAACCAAGAATCATCCACGCTGCACCGCACACGCCGCCAGCTGCCCGCGCCTTCCCAAGGGTCGGGAAAGTGTTGAACAGCGAGTGCCATTTTTGCTTTTTGTTTGCTGGAGTGTGGGTGGTCTGAGCTGCACTCGTCCATCGGATGTTTATTTCGGAGTCCGGATTTCTCCTCGAAGCAGCTAACCAGGGAGTTTGATTCGCGGAGATCAATGTTATCATTTCAAAGGAACTAACATATCGCACAAGCTGCAATGCAAGCCACTCAGAGTCTGGATTTCTTCCCCATCGTCTGATGTGAGGGATTCGACGAGCTCCTCCCTGCTCAACGGTCATGTGCATGGCAATGCGTTGCACACGTTCTAACGTTCAAAATGGCCGTCCGCGTGAATTGATCGGATCGAGCCGTCCCTATCTCCAGGCTGGCGCCTAACAGTAGTAGTAGCTGTCCCCTCCTCATCGTTGTCCACAGCTTCGTCGCTCATTTTGGGCCGGCTGATATATTCTTTTTCCTCAGAAGGCTAATAGCATTCAACTTCTTCACATTATCCGTCTGCCGTTGTACAGGCTACGCAGAGGGTAGGGAGGCATGTTCATGTGGGGCCGTAACTCGAGTTGCTTAATCTGTCTTGCCAACATCGTGAGTTTTGGTGATGCTACCTCACCGATCTGAAATACATGAAGTGCTTCAGGCTGAACAATCTTATATAATCTCTTTGGGACTATGACGACTTGTGCACGGTTCAGAAATGCTTCAGCCGTTCTGTGGCTCAGCCTTGTTGGAAAATGGTGCTGTCAGAGGCATGATGAGCGGGAGGCTGCTAATCGTAAGGTTTTACGCAGAAAGAGAGATCTGGTCTCGTGGTGTAGCGGTAGCTAATACTAACCGCAATGGCTGGCACGCCATTCGAGATGCGGGTACTCTGTACTTCTCCGGTATTTGCGCTTCCTTGACGGACTTTCCATCTTTTGATTTATGATGTCGCTTTCGCCGGAAGCTCCCGCGACATATTTCTTTCGCTGAGCATCTACCTGGTATGTATCGAAACGGGTATCTATTGCGGGTTTTTTTTTGGTCCCTAGTGCTTCTCAGTGGTCAGTAAGTTGGTGAGGTCGCAGTGACAGAGAGCCGTTTTTGGTGTTCTGGGATACGCCGTAATAGGGACGGCTCCATGTTCCCATGCTCCCATGCCTGGTCCTAAGCAACCCACATTCATCATCCATGCATCCCCACGACGTCAGGACTTGCTAGGGCGGACAGGGGGGAGCCCATGTGCCATGGTCGGCTTTCGCTCAAAGGTGGGCGGGCGTGAGGTGAGGTGTGAGAATTGCGGTTGACTGTGTGGGATGTTCAGATTTAGCAACCGGGTTTCTTGGTAGTATGTAATCCGTACGGATTACGTCGGGCTCAAAATTGCAAGTGCCGACCGACATGGTCGCCCTTTCCTGAAGCGTCCAGTCAAGCAGTCTTTTTTACCGTCTGTACCCCGTGCGACGTAACTGACTGAGAATTTCTTTCGCCAAGGGTCAGTCCACAGACACTTTTTGTGTTGTTTGTATGTACGGGTTTCCATCCTTGTGGAATCCATCTTATCATGGCCCTATTCATGCGCTTGACTGGATGCCCTGCCCTACATACGCACCAATCATTTTTTTAACGCCAACAGGGCCGTTCCGAAGACTCGCACGCCCCTTGAGCCAAAAAGACTACTACACACATCTCCACGTTCTATTTTGAAACATATGTTCCGCTCCCATTCGACTCTAGCATGGCTGTCATTGTTGTCAGGCACGCTAAACACATGATTGCTTATTTACAGTAGAGCATAGTTGCGTATGCAAGTCAAATCTTATTGGCCAATTACAACTTTAACCACAAGTGATGGATGCCACCAACCACCCACTACTTGTCCGCGACAGTGTCTCGCTCCCACCTGTTTGGACCCCCCCGAGGCGTCTATCGTCTATCACTGCGGTCTATAACTACTTCATGCCCATCTTGATTTGTTGATGGTTCATCTCTTCAAGTCACTTCTTTGTCATGACACTACCGCCCATCTATCTTGTCTTCCCTCTCACATCCACGCCGCGAAATTTGTCTGGGCACCCCCCACCTGCAATTCACCTCATCAGGTTGATAGCAAAGCAGACAAACATCTAGGACGTCCCCGCTGCTCAAACCGCTTGGTCCGCCTCGCGGCACATCACGCCTGTAAGTTCTCATCGATCCTGCTGATCGCCCCGCCGGCTGCATGCCGCTTCCCGGTTGTCGAGCTTTGTAGAAGCGCAAGCGCAAGCTCGAGAATCATGAGTTCTGCTGGTGGCTTCAACACCGGACGCCTGGGTGATGCGTGCACCTGACAGGCTAGATCGTTATCACCATCATCGTATCTGCGTTGCCTTGTCGTTTGCATTGTTCCTGCCCTGCCCTGTCCTGCCCTGCCCTGCCCTGTCCCTTTCTTTTCACTGCCGGCTGTGGATGAGTTTCTACCCCGTGTCCGCCTCAACAAGCAGGGCACACGCACCCTTGCGCCGGTCTGGGAGCTCCGATTTTTTTTTTTCTGTGTCTTCCCAACACAAGTCCTCTCCACCTTCACTGCAGCGGCCGGCATCTTGTGTTCCTGGGATTCGCGCCTGCTCCGGTCAGTGCCAGTGGCCTAGCCTAATCCACACCCCCAAGTCCCAGGGACCCCTCCTTCCCCCCAAATCCACTCACTCCGGGCAAGTGTCTGCTCGCATTGCGCCTGCAGGCTGTTTGTTGTCTGCAGCCAACAGTCAGAGGCCAGCACGCCAGCGTCAGCCAGCGTCAGCCAGCGTCAGCCAACCACGCTGGCAGCGGAGGCAGCGGAGGGTGGCTGGAGATGGCAGGCCGGGTACCGAAATGCGTTCCTAGTACATATGGAGTACTCCCAAGCAGCGTGTGAGGCTGGTACTCCAAGTTGTCACTCCCTTCTGCTGGGCCACCCCCGTGCGACACGGTCGGCACCGATGCAGAGGGAACGTCAGTAACGCCTTGACCCCTACAATCCATATTTCACTTCTTCATTTTTTTTCCCTTCACTTCCTCGCTTACACCTAGAGAGCTGTTCAATTTTCAAAAGTCTTTATCAGCTACCTTGCCCACTCATATCAATCTCTTCTTCGGTCAATATTTACTTTGGCCACATCACTTTTTCTAATGTCTATGCATTAGAAGTGGCCGAATCGTCCAAGAACTAGAAAATCCCAGATCTTCCCTCCCTCGGCCATTCCGCGATCCCGGCGTCGAAGCATCGACCTCATCTTGCCGCAGAGACTTCCTTGCGCGCTTCACTGTCCATAACCCAGCCACGGATGCCAGCCTCGATTGCGGTACTCTAGAAGTGTTTTCGCGCTTCTGCCATCAAGACGGTTCCCGGCTCGGCAGGGAGCACAGTTGACGCGTGCATCATACCAGAAAGAGACTTTGGCCGTTCCCACCACCGACGTCTTTTTTCTCTCTCAACTTGCCATCGCTAAAGACGACGACTAGAGCGCTGTCAGCCAGCTTCTCCATCTTGCCGGATCTGTTCGATCGTACTCGACGAACTCTTCGCGCGATAGGAACAAAACACCCTGATTGTGCCGTCGGCCAGAAATCCCACATCTGCGATTAGTCACCGTCGGTAGCTGTCGTTTACGCACTCCATCAAAAGTCCATACGCAATAGACGGTGTCGCGATACTATTTTCCCCGCTCGGGAAATCGTTTAGCGAGTGTCCATGCTCCTCGATTACTCCTCGTCCTGGTTGGATAAACGTTCTCCTCGGGTATCTAACATCGCATCGCCACCATCCTACGACCGTGAGGGTTTCTGGCTATACCCAAAAATAACTCGAGACTTCTTGAAACGGATATCTAACCAGTAAGTGTTCACGTTTGCCACGTTACTTGAACGCGGAGGCGCAAGAACAAATGGCGGGGGGTTGGTGCCTGCGACGGTAGGACTCAACGTCGGCCAGTGCTCTGGATACTGTGAAGCTTTGGGCACCTTTCACTGTTGCTTCGAACAAAAAAAAACACTATCCAGGCCCATACGCGATAGTTCCAAGTTTGCCGTCGATTTGGATTTGTGTATTGTTCATGTACTCAGCTTCTGACATCATCACATTACTGACATTCTCAAATAGCTCTCTCTTCGCCCGTTGAAAATCACTGGCTCTGTTCTGTGGGACATCATTCTGACAGTCTCCGCGTACGTCCATCTTTGCCCCCTGAACGACCCGACCTTGGATTCGGAGGCTAACCGAGCACAAAAGACTGAGCCGTGACCAACGTTGACCTTGCCGCCAGGCGATGGATGTGACGAACATGCTGAACAGTCAAGGTGGCTCAGTCGTACATCATTTTCATCACCCACAATTCATCGGATCTCACGGCGAATATCATCAACCTCACCTCTCTCTCATCAAACACGAGTCAAGCATGGAGCGTTCTGTTTCTCCCCACATGTCTGAGCACTCGTCCTACTCAACACCGCACAGCATTGCCAGATCGTACCCCTCGCCCAGTGCGATGCAGGCACCAATGCACATGCCAAGTTCGATGACTGGCCAAATGGCCATGCCCACTTTCTCAGACATGCCTGGAGCTATGGGCACGGTCCATAATATGACTATGCACCACATGCCTCAGCAACATCAACCGCCTCCTCAGCCTTCCAAGTCCTTTTTGTGTGGCACCTGTAGTAAAAGCTTCGCCCGGCGCAGCGATCTCGCTAGACATGGTAAGCTTGACCTTGCCGTGTATTTACTCTTCCCAGTTGGCGAAGACATCATTGTTAACAATTGTCCCAGAACGAATTCATACAGGGCTTCGGCCACATGTCTGCGATCACCCTGGGTGTGGCAAGCAGTTCATTCAGAGATCAGCTCTGACCGTTCACAAACGTGTCCACACTGGCGAAAAGCCCCATCACTGTGAAACGTGTGCCAAGGTCAGCGAAGATGAGGTTGCCCTGCATCATGTACAATACTTTTGCTGACATAGATGGGCGGCTTCAGCGGTTTAGTGACAGCAGCTCCCTAGCTCGCCACAGGCGAACCCATACTGGCAACAGACCCTACAAATGCCCGTACGCGGACTGCCAAAAGACTTTTACGCGTCGAACGACACTCACCCGTCACCAGAATCACCACAGCGGCACCATCGAAGAAGCTGCCGCAGCCACTGCAGCAGCGCTCGCGGCGTCCAAGGCACAAAAGGGAGGAACCCGAACGCGTGCTGACGGGGATCATCTATCAAGCCATGGGTCTCCCATGACCACACCTTCCCCTAGCCACCGAACCATGTCAATGTCTCCCAGCCTGGACATGGGCGCGGCTAACAATATGAACCGGCATCCAGGCGACTTTCAGTATCTTCAGCAAACAGGGCCACTTCCGCCCCATTTGCGCGGCGTTGGTAGCCCTAATTCGACATCATCAAACGGCTACAACAACAACAACAACAATAACAACAACGGCATGCGCCCTACGTCCCACCCAAACACATATGGGCCACCGCCGATTCTTGAGCCCAACTTGGAACAACACCAATCTGGCCCTGGAAGTATGGGAGGTAGCCCTCACATGACCAGCCTCGGCTGGCAGTCACCATCTCATGTGCCATCTCCGTCTCAGAACGGCGCGAGCTACGTATATCCCGAACCCGACACGTACTCGCAGAATGCCGCAATGAACCAAATGTATTACGGAGCGCCGCCTCAAATGCGCCGCCCGCAGAGCACAGAGCCCGGGCTAGTACATATGGCTTAGGAAGGCCAGTTGCCGCTCGGTTAATTCACTATTAGGACGAACAGAAGCAGGGGCCCGATCATGGCCCATCGATACCCCATCGTTTGTTTCCCGCAACTCAGCATGAACTAGACTTCAAAGGAGAGAAAGCATCTTGTCATTGATGCTGTTTTTGTTTCAGTGTGCTTTTCTTTTTCTGCGCCGGATTTTCACTGCTGTAATGAATTTGCAACTCTTGACCTCGTAATGCCCAATTCATGTCCCTGTTTTCAATGGGCAGAAGAATCAGGGGACTTACATATTTGAGACGCGGGGCCTACTGCTCACTCTGTCGTCCTCATTTACCACATTCCCCCCCCCCTTTTCATACTCCTGTGTGTTTTTTTTTTTGTTTCTTTTGTTCTAAACTGACAACTAGAGTGGTGGAGATATACTGCATTATCACGAATTGACGCTGTTTGGTTTTGTTACTCGATTTGGGAGGCTTGTCAAGCATCGGGGACAGGCGTATAGGGACGCGCGAAGCAACATTCGACTCTATCGTGGCATGGCATTATCTGTCTGGTGCTTCAGTTTCGAGTGAGCAAGCGCATACGGCATATGACTCGGGTTACATATTTCACTCATTCGTAGAGTAGGGACATTGAGGGGACACGACCTAGGTGTAGAAAAAAGCGAGCATCTCAGATCAATCGCCGCCATTTTACGTTAATACGGAATCTTGTATTGGGGAAGACCTTCCGCGAACCTGCGTGCATGATGCAACAAGTAGACTCTGTTCCCTGGGGCAAACTGACGCCCAAGCTTGAAAAAAAAAAAAAAACAAGGAGAAGAAGTAAGTAGATTTAGTTTGTCCCATGACTCGTCTCAAGCGGACATTTGGAGACGTGTCCAGGTTTTTGACCATCTATCTGTATCCAGAGACAGCAATACTAATCGAAAGGGCCAGGCAATGGCTACATGAGAGGCCACTACTGTCTAATAGGCCTTTGTACCACCGACGCGACGCATTCACTGCATCGATGTCCCCCCCTGCTCTGGCTACCGACGGACCAGACGGACCAGACGGACCAGACGTTTGCCCCCTCTCAAAGTCGGCCGGCTGCATAAGTCATCCCTGGACCTTGGCGACACATTTTGGTATTGTTGGCGCATCGTGCTTCTTCAACAGACATTCTGTCCGACACCACCACTACGCGAGAGTCGAGTGAGTCTTCATGGAGCAAGAAAAAGTCGTCGGTTGCGGGCCACGAAACGGATCGGATGTCGGTCGAAGCATCCCTGTCATCGGGACGGCAAGTACAGAGGTTGCGCTGAACCTTTCTTTTTCGGATAGCGCCAACTGTCAAGAGGAAGGTCGAGAGACTGATCAGTAATCGGGCTGCTGGCCCATTCGGACAAATACAGAGGGAGTACGGAGTAAGTGCTGACCCCTCCAGTGTTCTCCTCTTTTATCCTACCGCCGGTACCATAATCTCGACCCCCATCTCGCCAATCTTACTCAAAGAGGGATATTTGGATTAGTAGTTTGCCCCGGAATCTGCTCCGCAAGTTGGGGAATTGGGCGGCGCTCCCCCGAAGCGATACCCAAAGCGATACCCAAAGCGATACCCAAAGCGATACCCAAAGCGATACAAGTCATGGCGCTGGCGTGGGATCCGTCTGCATTGTTTTACCGAGTAGTTTTGGGAAAGTCTTGTCCACCCTGATGATGTTTTATATCAAAAAGCGGCCCAGCGCCACCTTCCAAGTGACGGGACTCTCTTCAATGTCATGCCCCCATCGAAGTACCTGATCAAAATCTTCACTTGAGAACTTCATCCCCACACAAACTAGTTACAAACTAGTTGCTTCGTCGCGTTGTCGATACGACCGTGAAAGCTTCGAGGGGGGCGCGCTGCTGGCAAAGCGTGAGGCGGACATTATTCAACACCAGATCCATCAAAGACGAGAAGGAGGCAAACAGCATTTTTGCCAAGTTGCATTATCCCAGCCTCGTTGAATTCCCTCATTTCACCCCACATCCAAGCTGTCGAGATAGCCACCACGCCCAAACACAGAGGATTCACTTACACAGAGGGTTTCGGTTTCGGCTTGCACAACAATATACATGCACCACGGGCGGCCCTCGCATTTTGTCGTCGTGTAATACAAGTCGTAAGCCTCAGAGCCTACAGCCCACGACTGGCCACTATCAAAACACATTGAAACCAGTGCTTGATGAAACCATATCCAAATTTCTCTCTTTTTTTTTTCCTTTTTTTTTTTTTTGTGTGTGTGTATGTGTGTTGTGTGTGTGTGTGTTTTGACACTGGATGTAAGACCTGATTACTTGGAGGGGCTTTCGTCAGTCAAAATGCTACCCTCGGCCCGAGCAGTGCCCCAACGGCTGCTGGTACCCATCGAAATCTTCTCAGATGCGCTTTGCACGTGGTGCTGGGTCCAGAAGCATAGTCTCGAGGTGGCCGTCAGGAGGTTCGAAGCACAGCATCCCGAGGTTGAGTTTGAGATTATCTGGCGGTCATTCTGTCTCAATCCGCTCTTCAAGACGAGTAAGCAAGCCTTCTTATCCATTTGCCTCCCTGCTACTTTTTTTTGTGTTTTTGTTTGGTCACAAGCTGACTCGATTGGAACCCCCCCCTTTCCAGAATGTGACAAGACGGCCTTGTACGACGAATGGGCCGGCGGCCCCGGAAAGTTCAAAGTCCACCTGGACCGCGTGCGTGCCGTCGGCGCGCAGTACGGTCTCGAGTTCTCCATGACGGGCGTGACGGGACCCTCCCGCGCCTCGCAGGTCTTGATCGCCAATACCCTTCGGCGCCGTGGGCCGGCAGCCCAGGCTCGCGTCGTGGAGGGGCTGTTCCGAGGACACTTCCTCCTCGGCAAGGACATCTCCGACGAGGAGTTTCTCGTGAGCCTGGGGAGCGAGGAGGCCGCGCTTCCCGCCGATGTCGTGCGCCTTGATCTTCGGAACGGCCTCTACACCCGTTTCGTAGACGACCAGGTCGAGGAGGCCGTCGAGGAGAAGGGCGTCGAGGCGGTGCCGTGCGTCACGGTCATGGGCAGATACAAGGTGGGAGGGTACCAGGAGAAGGAGGTTTTCGAGACCTTGTTCGACAGGATATGGAAAGAGAATGCGGGCCTGTTGAACGCCAGCAGGAACAGCGTGCTATGAGGAACCTCCGAGGGGCTTGCTGCGAGAGAATCCACGTCTATGAGCGACCATGACATGACGTGCGGTAATGATTGATACCTCGGGGGCACAGAATAATTTCTTCTTCTCAATCCTCTTGTTTAGCATGGGACAACGTTGGGGAACGGGGAATACATTCTTCGTACCATCTGTGGTGTCAGAATAAGTCAATGAACGATCACAACCCCCCGTGATATACTTTCATCTTTGGGAAGCAATCCGATTTTATGTAATGTATCAGGCTCAGTACAGGGAAAAGGGAGAAGAAAAAAAATGACATGCTTTACCGCGCGCGGCGAGCGTCGAATTGTCGCGGGTTCCAAACGCCATGAATGCTATTTTACTGTTTCCGTCCCATTGCTTCGCTTCTTCTTCCCTTGGACTTCTTCCGTCATCCTTTGTGGTTTTGCAACGCCAGCTGGTTTATAGGAAAAAAAAAAAAAAAACTTCGCCCCGGATTGTACAGCCAAGAACCGAGAGCAGCAAAAAAATAAAAAAAAAACCCCCCAGAAAAACACATATCTAAACTCCCATTGTGCCCCTGAACATCCGCTGTTTCCGTCTCCAAACACACCAGTAACTTCGTTTTCTTCCTCCCTCTTTTTTTTTTTCCCCCAATCAAGTCATCTCCGAATATGGCTAAAGTCCTGCAACAGATGCGCCATGTGGACATTGGTAGCCTTTCCGCCCCTCTTGCTCGCCCTCTTCTTCTGAGTCTTGGGCTTGTTCGCCGCCTGCTGGATCTTGAGGGGGTCCTCGCTCGTAGGCTTCTGCCCAACGTTGACGAGCTTCCGATGCATGTCCTCGACGCTGGGGATGGGGACGCGATGCCACATGACCTGGAACTCTGGCTGCACGGCATGGTGCAGCGACGAGTCGTCGGCCCAGACGTAGCGGGGGAAGTTGTCCTTTTTCGTGCGGACGACGAGGATCTTGCGCTGCTTCTCCAGGGACGAGAGGACGTCTTCGCAGTCGGGCCACCCGTCCTTGAGGTCCTTGACCGACACGCCCGACGCGTCCGTCTTGCGCTGCAGGTACGCGAGCAGCGAGGTGCCGTCCTTGACGCCCCGGATGACGGGGCGGTACGTGTACGCGCCCGCCCTCCACGTCTGCTCGCTCAGCGCCCCGTCCGGCCTCCAGTCGACGCGCGGGTGGCCCCTCAGCCCTTCCGCCAGCTCGCGCTTGTGCTCCTCCGAGTAGCCCCGGAGGCTGAGGTGGTCGATCATGTCCGTCATGGTCTTCTGCTCGCCCTTCTTCTTGAGGTACTCTACCGCAAAGGCCATCTGCGTCTTGACCTCGGCTCCGTACCCCGTCAGCTGCGGCTGCGAAAAGGGCACGTCGGGCACCATGTCGCGCTTCCGCTTGCCCGTCGGCGTGGTGCTGTCCGAGGCGGCCGAGGGGGAGGGCGACGGCGGCGCCAGCGAGGTTGCTTTGCCGGCGGATGTGCTGCTCGGGTTGGAGAGCTTGGCTGCCGCCGAGGCGAGCGTGCCTCGGAAGGCCGATGACTGTTTCTCCAGGTACGACGACATGGCTGCGACGATTTTTCCCCCCGCTCCCCGTTTCGTTGGTGATGAGCGCTGTCGGAGAAGAGAGCGGGTGAGTGGTTGTTTGGTCTGGTGGAGAGAGATGGATGCCCTTGGGGGAGGGGAAGAAAAGAGAGGGAAAGGGAGAGGGTGCCCGGCTCCAAGGTTGGCGATGCTGCCGGTTTGAAGGTTCGACCTTCTGTCATCTTGTCATCTTGTCACTGGGGAACATGCGCGGCTTATGATTGGTCGGTTGTGACTGACGGGGGACAAATGCTGACTTGCTGCGGCACTTGCACTTTGCCGCACATGCACCAAAAAGTGAAATCAAATTCGACAAATCGCTGACTGCGCAGATCCTTGACTGCGTTCAGCAGCCATCTGATTGATTGATTAACCAACCATGTGCTAGGCCCCGGTGCCAGCAGATTAGCAGATTGGTGGTGAGTGCTGAATCAGTCACTGCTGGCATCGGGGACTCCGTCACTGACCATCTTACTATCTGATGTTAATTATCGTCAACCTTGATCAATGTCACGGACAAGGGGGAAATGTAGTACTCGGAATTCATTACAAAAAAAGCCTCTATCTATCCATAGAGGGTACATGTCTCGTGGACAGTCTAACATTGAAACCCTCCACCCACCACCACCCATGAAACAGTTCCCAGCTTATAAAAAAAGAAGACAAAATGCTGGGAGACCAGAAGGTCCATGCAGCCCAAGTATCAGCTTCGGCTTCGACCTTGAGTCAGGTCAACCGTCCTGACCTTCGCCCTGACGGGACGTTGCCCCCCTTGCCCACATCCGCCGCTCGTTAAATGATCCAACGCATCGCATATCAATCAATGCACCCCTATCCTCACCTCTCCTCTCCGTCGCGCCCGCGCCATCTTTGATGACGCAAGTTGCCTTCGGTACAAGAATAAAATTGTGGTCGCAATAGCTTGTCGCAGAACTTAAGTGGCACCAGTCTTAGCCTGCTCTTGCTTGGCCATGTACTGGAAGGCAAAGTAGCCTAGGGCACCGCCAACGAGCAGAATGAAGTAGACGCCGATACCGAGACCGGTACTATCGCTGTTGCTGGAGGACGAGCCAGAGGCAGCGTGTGCGGAGGCCTTGGGAGTAGGGTCACCGGGCTGTGGAGAAGGGATCTTGTCAACGATTTGTTTCTCATGTTTCTTCTATTCCAGTGTCGTTCCTACTGCGGGGGGGATTAATTTTGGAAAAAAAAAAACATGGCTCACTCACCTGTCGCTTCAGGACACCGACCTGAAGCTTGTCCAGGGTCTCGCGGGCCTCGTCGCTGTGACCGACATCCTCGAAAGCCTCGGTGGCGTCCTGCCCAGCACAATCGAGCAGAACCTCCTCACCACCACTGTGGCAATGACTGTTAGCATTGCACGAAAGACAAAAACACGAAACCATCTGATCATCCGCCCTGATCGCCATCCTCGGCCCTCTGCACACAAGCTCCAGGTCTGACCCTGTATGAGGAGCGGAGTGCTGTCAACGGGAATAGGGGCCGGAGGGGACGACGGAGCAAGGGGGAAAGTCTCCAAAGCAGGACAGTATCAACGTACGGGTGCTCGTCGACGAACTGAGCGCAGTCGTAGATCTTGTCGTGGATCACGAGATACATGTCCTTTTTTGTGTTGTGCTCAGCAACATCTTGGTAGGTAAGCTCGAGGGTGGAAGACATGGTGGGCGGCGATAGTGAGAGAAGGCGAGTTGGGATCTCGAGAGAGGAAAGTTCCTGACAGGCAACGAGAAATGACAAAACACCAGGCGCGCGCAACAAGGGCGAGTTCCCAAAGGATTCGGTGAAGAAAGCGGAGTACGAATCGAAGAAGGGAAATGTGACGACGATGTGGACGGAAGACGGGAGAAGCCAGGTTCGGGACTCCAGGAGCACAAGGCAATTTTTGTTCGGAGCTGCCAGGGCCCTCCGTACGCGTCTGGTAAGCCTTGGCAGGTGGGATTAGTGGGCTCGAAGGCCTAAACGGAGGCAGTCATGACCTGTAGCATGGCGCCAAGTCGCCTGTAATCCGTATGTAGTTGACAATGCTTGCGGGCTTGCTCAATCGGGCGGGTCCGTGGATGGCCAGATGAACCAATGGGAAGACACAACATTACTGTTCAACAAGGCTGATTCGCCACGCAGGCATCTTCTTCTCTCCCCACCCCCAAGAGATTACCTATAATTACGGAGTACGGAGTGAATGAGGAACGGGCTCACACGCTCAGGCACAAGGCGCATGCATACAACCGCATGATTTCTCTTGCCGCGTTTCCGACCAGACCCCACTCATCCTTCCGAAGTTGTTTTGTGACGCACTCCGATTTGCCCCAGCAGAAGACGGAGGATGATGATTATTGATAGACGGTAGATGGTCTAGTAAACTGACCATCACGTCTTGACTTGCGCTCACAGCAGTCTCGAGTCTGAACTCTGAACTCTTTTGCATGACCCTTCCCCGTTTCCCTCCATGTTTTATGTATCAGACCTGAACGATGGGCGTCGGCGCGGCGTGATGATCTGGCACATGATGATACATCCCGAGGTCTTTTACCGAATCCCGAGGCTCGGGCCGGGTCTCTGGTCCTCCACCCCATTCAACACCCCCCCAAACCCATCAATCACGAGCGTTAAAAACAAATAGTTCATGAGCCCTTCACTTAAGAAATCTGAACTTGGGGCTTCCATCTTCAACCGCATCTATTGTAGACTTGCCCAAGCCCCTCCATGCACTGTATCGGTCCACAGCTCATCCGTTTACCGTTTAGAGCTACCGCCGCCAATATCTTGTCCCAGCCTGTAACTCGTCACCTTGTCCCACTCAATCTTCTGTCTTGTTACGGGCAGCTGCCTTCGCAGGCCCTTGAACGCACCTTCGCTCAGCTTAACGAAGCTCCTGTTCAGTTCTTCCTGGTACTTCTTCTCGCTGGCTGAGATCTCCTTGGCAATTCCGGCCCCAGTCCCCGACGGAATCGACATAGTGACGGGCTTGTTTGTGAGCAGGCGGACGTTGCCGTCTTCGTAATAGTGCACGTCGACCTTGATAGATCCCTCCAGGCTTCCAGAAGCTGGGTCGAAAACGTATAATGATCGCCATCGCCCGTTCCTACAAGTAGAAATGTTAGCCACAGCACAATTCTCGCCAGTATACATGTACACGGGCGGTGCGCTTCTACCAGAAGTTGTTGGGACTGTATTTATTTGCCACGATGGCAACAGCAATTTTGGCATCGGTTTCAATGGGATATACTCCGAAAGCAGCGTTGGCAAAGTGCTCCTTGACATAGGCCCCGAGGCTCTTCAACGTTGATTTTCTAGCCTTGTGGTCAGTGATCCCAGACCATCAAGCCAGTGGTCGAATTTTTCAAGTACTTACACCAAATCGGCTTGAGGACCCTCAATGACGTGACTCTGCACAGAGCTAGCTTTCTGCTTCACGGTCAGTTCGACGCCCATTCCCTGATCACTTGCTCGCGTCCAAACATGCCTGTGTGCTGTGATCGAAAGCAAAGCTCGATGAGCTCTCAACATCGTAATATCGTCCGTCTCCGAGAGAATTGTGTATGCTGACGAGTACCTATTGGATTATGGAAAGGTAGAAGTTAATTCATGACCTTACGACCTGGGCCGCAGCCATCTGCAAGGGCCGTCTCACCGGTTGGCTGCTACCAGGCAGCTTCACCGTAGCTAGCTGCTCCTCATTGTATCTCTCGAAAGCTGGTGTGAGCGCGGAAACGACGTTAGGGGTGGACGCGGTCAAGGCCTTGATATCTGCGAAAATCAGTATGAGCCATGACTTGGATTGTTTCCCCAGGGTCGCGACTGAATCGTACCGGCAATAACATCGGCGAGCTTGCGACAATACGTTAGCTTCAGGCAAGAGCTTGTGGAGCTGGTCTGGAGACTCACCTCTCCTGGAGGGGCTCCCTCCACGAAGCTGGAGACAGTCTCGATGTGTGACATGATGCGAGTCGTAGGTCCGGAGACGTTGTATATAGTCTTACGGTTACTGGTCGTCTGCGAGTGAAGATCTTGTCGTTGTGATGCCGATGATGGCAGGAGGCCCAGCACAGCCATGCGGGTCGGGGTCGAGGTTCGAGGCGGGGCGGAACACGACGTTGAACGAGGGGCATGCAACAGTACTTTTTGTGCCGCATAAATGCAGCGACACCCCGTGTACCTTGCGGGACAAACAGCCAAAGACACCATTGACTTGGCGAACATCCATTTCACATCAAATCATCAACCACAGTTCAGCTCTTCGATACCGGGAGCCTGCATTTTTGGCAAAAAAATTCGTTTGGATAATTTCTATCTACTTGGAGAACCAACCGCCGCACCGGCCATGCTCAATGTACAATCAACTTAACGGTCTTCGTGATTTTTCATCGTCTGTTTTATTTTATTTTTGACATAATTTTCTCTCAGTAACTCAAGCTCTTCTTGATGTTTTCGTAAACACCTAACAGAGTAATTAGCAACATAATGTATGAGGGGGTCATGTCCGTGGTCTTTTCTTCTTTTAACTTACGTGCGACGTCAGGGATATTGAACCTCTCAAACAGCAAGGCGCTGTGAATGCTCCAGCCTGCGACTCTTGCCACAGGAGCTTCCAGTCGAACAAAGGTCTGGGGGTCTTCCTGAATAGCAGCAGCCACCTCCGCACCAATGCCAGCGTTGACCATGGCCTCGTGGACGACGAGAACCCGACCTGTCTTCCTGACACTCGCAAAAACTGTTTCCTTATCCCATGGGTACAGTGTTCTCAGGTCGATGAGCTCGCACGAGATGCCCAAGTCTTCCTCGGCGCGCTGGATTGCGCTTAAACAAGTATACATGGGCTGGCCATACGAGATGACGGTGACGTCCTTGCCTTCTTTGACCACCTCGGCTTTGGATAAAGGTAATCCGTAAGAGGCTTCAGGAACTTGCTCCACTGCCGCTCGATAGAGAATCTTGGGCTCCATGAAGATGCACGGGTCGTTGCTTCGGATGGCTGATAGTAACAGACCCTTTGCCTGGATTGGCGATCGGGGCATAATGACACGGAATCCGGGAATGTGAGTGAATAGAGACTCTGGGGATTGAGAGTGGTACAATCCTCCGTGGCCAACGCCGCCACATGGCATACGGACAGTCAATGAGCCAGCGTGAACACCAGTAGCTCCTTCGCGATATCGCAGCTTCGCTCCCTCGTTGACGATCTGATCAAAGGCGGGGAACACGTAGTCGGCGAACTGAATCTCGGCGACTGGTCGCATGCCTTGTGCCGCCAAGCCAATGCCAAACCCCATGATTCCCTGTTCCGTCAACGGCGTGTTGAATACTCTGTCGCCGCCGTGCGTCTCAGCCAACTTCATAGTGCAGCGAAAGACTCCTCCGAAAGCGACATCCTCGCCAAAGATGAGAACCGAATCGTCCTCAGCAAGCGCAATGCCGAGAGCATCATTGATGGCCTGGAACAGGTTCATCTTCTTGGTAGAACCGTTTCGCGCCTCGGGGGGAATCTCGTTGTAATTTCCCAGAGAGGGCCCCTTGCTGCTGTGGGCTAGCAGTGGATTGGTGGAATAATCGACCGGAACGTTCAGCCTGGCATTCGTCGGGTGATGTGAATAGCATCGTGCGATCTGGAGTGGCAGCTGGTTTCTTGACGGCGTCACTCTCCGTAATTGACGAACAGCCTGACGCTTCATGATGGCTATTTCGATCTCGTCGCAGTGCTACCTACAGTAACCGAGATTGCGATTTGCAAAAAGTTGTCAAGTCGATTGCAAATGAAGCAAGGGAAGAAACGAGACCATCCGAGACCGACCATGGTATGTACGGGCAATGTGGGTGAAGCTGGCTCGGTTTGCTGCGGCATTCCTGGCAGTTGGGCCTCGCGCGTTCGCTATGCCGAGCGTGTAAAGCCGCTTTGTCGCTGGCTCAACTCGACCAATAAATTATAATATGTGCACCTGGTAAAGGGGATAATTCGATCGAGATGAGATGATCGCTGATCTCCACTCCAAAGTTCCAAACTAGCTAGTATGTAGAAGCCGAAGACGAACATGCGCAATGTTGAGCTTGTACATATGATATGCCTCCTGCCAAGTGTCGGCACTTGTTGGCAATGCATTGGCGGAGCTGCCGCGACGAACCCCTGCACAATGACCCGTTGCCCTGCCAACAGCACCTCGCACCAAGATCGTGGTCAAATCATGGCAACCTTAACAAAGACATGACTACAACTCAATGGAAATTAAAATCAAGAATAACCTAGTGCGTGCGTCTGTCTGAGCCCGCATTCCAGCGACAGAGAACCTTTCAGCGAATGGCGACATAATGGCACCCCGTGAATCGACTCGGCCAGACAAGCATCGGCGACGACACCGACAGGGAGAAGGAGAGTCGACGAGAAATCAGCACAGCAAAAAGCGATCGAATGCACAGAGGCCAGCAACGGCATCGAATTCCGAAGAGAGCAGGGAAGAGAGGAGGTCAAATGGCTCCTCACAAAAGACTTTATCCTCGGGCGCTTTGGCGCAGCTGAATCGAGAAAATGAGCGACGAAAACAACGAGCCGACAAGGAGCGGCGGAAACGGCAACGGCAACGAGGCGATTACCACGAGGTGGACGCCACGCCACGCTCAACACCCCAGAAATCAAGGAAGCAGGCCGAGAGCAAGAAGAAGCGGGTTGTGAGTGGTGCCGTTATGGAGGAAGGACGAGTCAGGGGATCTGGACTAAGAGGAGGCGGCAGCTGGGGGGAGGATGAGTTGGAAAAAGAGGAATACCACCGCTACGCCAAGGATGAGAAACCAAAGAACAAGAAGAAGCTCTGTAAGTTGACAAGTTGTCCTCATGCTTTTTTTTTTTTTTTTAACCACAGCTTGCTAACAATCGAGACAGGGTGGATCTTGGGAGGAGTCGGCGCCGTCGTAATCCTCATCATCATCATTGCCGTGGCGGTTGTGGTGAGCAAGAACAGCTCGGATGGCGGCTCCAGGGCCAAGTCATCCTCGCTTGAGGGTAAAGACCCCAACGCGGTTCCGAGTCAGTGGAAGAATACATATCTCGATCCGTGGAGTTGGAAATCAACGACGGACTTTAATGTCACGTTTACGGACCAAGTGGTGGGGGGTCTGCCTGTGATGGGTCTGTTCACCAGCTGGGACGATTCGACCAAGGCGAATGACAAAGTGCCGGCGCTGAACGAAGACTGGGGTTCATACGGAAGCCGCCCCGCGCGAGGAGTCAATCTCGGAGGATGGCTCTCCCTGGAGCCTTTCATCACGCCGTCATTGTTCAATTACGACTCCAGAATGGGTATTGTCGACGAGTACAATCTTTGCAAACATCTCGGACGGTCGGCAGCCGATACCTTGGAGAATCACTACGCTACCTTTGTCACCGAAGACACGTTCAGAGACATAGCCGCGGCCGGGCTGGATCATGTGCGGATCCCGTTCTCGTACTGGGCTGTTGAAGTCTATGATGGTGATGCGTACGTTTTCCGGACGTCCTGGCGGTACCTGCTGCGAGGGATCGAATGGGCGCGAAAATATGGTCTCCGCGTCAGTCTGGACCTCCACGCTTTGCCGGGCAGTCAAAATGGCTGGAATCACAGCGGGAGGATGGGGCCCATAGGATGGCTGAACGGAACGGACGGCCAGCTCAACGCGAGAAGGTCGCTGGAAGTCCACGACAAGCTCACGCAGTTCTTCGGCCAGGACCGGTACAAGAACATCATCAGCCACTACGGATTGGCCAACGAGCCGAAAATGACGTACTTGAAGGTCGCCGAGGTGATTCAGTGGACGGAAGACGCATACAAGATTGTGCGGAAGAACGGCGTGAAGGCGCTCGTGGTCTTCGGCGACGGCTTCATGGGCCTCGACAACTGGCAAGGTCTGATGACCGGCTACGACGACATGGTGCTCGATGTCCACCAGTACGTGATTTTCAACCAAAACCAGATCAACTTCTCGCATCAAAAGAAGATCCAATACGCATGCACAGGGTGGACTGAGCAAGCCCAGAAAAGCATGGACCGCAAGACGGGCTACGGACCAACGCTCTTTGCAGAATGGTCCCAGGCCGACACGGATTGTGCAAAGCACCTCACCAACGTGGGCTGGGGCAATCGCTGGGAGGGGACATACAAATCAGGGGACAAGAGCACCGAAGTCCTGACGCCTCGGTGTCCGACCATGGACAAATCCTGTTCGTGCGCCAATGCCAACGCCGATCCTAGCCAATACAGCGACGCGTACAAGAAGTTTCTGCAGATGTTTGCAGAGGCCCAGATGCATAGCTTCGAGAAGGGCTGGGGATGGTGGTACTGGACGTGGAAGACGGAGAGCGCGCCGCTATGGAGTTACGAGGCGGCCTTGAAGGCTGGCATCATGCCGGCCAAGGCGTACAGCCGGGACTTTAATTGCGATGGTGACGTTCCGGACTTCTCGAAGAGCGGGCTCGCGGAGAATTACTAGTTTGGTTTTGTTTTGTAGGACTATGACTGCGATGGATAGTAGTACGTGGGCATTGCGTGCGTTGGAAGCGGGATTGCAGCATGTTTTTTTTTTTTGGGCATTTTGGAAAGCGATTGGCAGGTTTGGTTTTCGGCATCT
Source organism: Epichloe elymi (assembly GCA_023658475.1). NCBI lineage: Eukaryota > Fungi > Ascomycota > Sordariomycetes > Hypocreales > Clavicipitaceae > Epichloe > Epichloe elymi. The sequence goes on along the minus strand of CP098278.1, from coordinate 933,294 downwards.
CGGCATCACGAGGAGCTGAGCATGTGTTGTGGGTTTGGCTTATATAGATAGAGTGGAGGCTGCTGGCCTTTTGGTCATGATATGAAGTAGATGTGAATGCACAACTATCGCGCATATTCATCATGGTTTTCCGAGAAAATTTGCCTGTTTACTTCATTCTCTCCATCCTCCCTCTTTCGAACGCCGATGCAATGAAAACCCCTTCGAAAGGGACATTAGTGCGGAGTAAGAAAGGAGGAGAATGGAACCGTCCCTGCCCATGATAACATGCCGCTATGCCGAGATGTGGGAACGTGGCCACACACGGACTTATTGCCAGCTTATATCCGACAGATGGGACAGATGCAGGCAGGCAGGCAAGCAATTCGTCCCCATCACTTTGCCAATGATGGAAATACATAGCCGTGTCGTCTTGGTGATCGATCCACTGGCGTCTCCAGAAAAAAAAAAAGGATAAATCCCCCTGTTTTATTTCAGCATCGTCATTACAAATCGGCCGACGGGGCCTTTTTTGTTTTGTTCTTCTTTGGCGCCTTTCCGCTTTGTGATTGCCCTGTAATCCGTACTCCCTCAAATCGCACAAATCCTATTCTGTGCCATGATTCAGCCCATGCTTGTTTCCAGGCTCGCGTCGGCATTGTCGTGAACGGCGGATCCCGAAGCTAATAAAGCGTGCCTACCCCGGTCATACAAACCCACGTCATACATATTGGGGTCCGTTTCGGCGCGGCAAAAAGAAGAAGGAAGAAGAAGAGGAGAACCCACAGGGAAAAGGGAAATTGAAGAACAGACGACGGAAAGACGGTCCACGATGAGCGTGGACGCAGAGAAGGCGTCCCTGCCGCGGGACCAAGAGCCCGGTGCTTCTGCGCTGTCACAGACGAGGTCTCGGGCGTCGGCGACTCGTCACCTGGGCAAAGTCGGCTCTCATGACGGGTACAGCGCAGACGACAACGACGAGGACGAGAGGTCGCGGCGTGGCGATGGGGGAGAAGAAGCCCACTCTGCGGAGGAAGCAAAGGGTCCCTTTGAGGTTGGCTGGGATGGGGGCGATGATGACCCCTCATGTCCACGGAGCTTTTCCAAGGCGAGGAAGTGGTTGATTACGATTATCGTGTCGCATGTCAGTTTATGCGTGTGAGTTCCGAGTCAGTCCTTTGTTTTGAGCTTGTCTATCAAGAGTTTGGGGGGGTTGGTGAAGAAGGCGAAGAAAACCATATATCAGCATGCGTCAGGGTCCGGTGGCAAGAGAAAAAGAATGATACCACGGAGAAGAAAAAAAAAACACTACTGACCTTCGCCAACATCCCTGCAGAACCTGCGCGAGTTCCATATACACTGGCACGTACGCCAGAATGGAAGCCGAATTCCACAACTCGCGCATCGTCTCCGTCCTCGGCCTGTCGACGTTCGTCCTGGGCATCGCCTTTGGTCCCATGTTTCTCAGCCCCCTCAGCGAATTCTACGGCCGTCGACCCATCTACCTCATCGCGTGGACAATCTACCTCATCTTCTTGATCCCGCAAGCCGTCGCCAAGAACGTCGCCACCGTCATTGTCTTCCGCTTCCTCGATGGCTTCACCGGCAGTGCGTTTCTCGCCCTCTCGGGCGGCACAGTGGGCGACTTGTTTGCCCGGAGTGAGCTGCAAGCCCCGATGGCTTTGTTCTCCGTGTCACCGTTTGTTGGGCCGAGCTTGGGCCCTATACTGGGAGGCTTCATCAATTATCACGTCGATTGGCGATGGACTTATTATGTTCTGCTCATGTGGTCAGGCGTGGTCTGGGTGGCTGTTGTGTTTCTCGTGCCAGAGACATATCGTAAGCCATCATCTCCCCCGTCCTCCCCTATTCACCCTATCAACCCCGTCTTTTTTGTTTCTTCTACACTCTCAGATGGTAAGATCTGGGGTTCACACAGACCCTTTTCATTTCTGTTCGTGTATCTGTGTCTGTGTGTGTCTCAAACCCAGAAGAAAAAAAATATGTTTGTTCCCTGTCACAGATTTGCATATTGCCTTGTTCCATCACTGCCCGAGACACTTGACCTTTTTTTCTAACCGTTTAACTTGAACAGATCCGATTCTGCTACAGAGAAAAGCAAAGAATCTACGAAAAGAGACGGGAGATGATCGATGGTTGGCCCCGACAGAAACGCCCCAACGCTCTGTTACTCGCGCCGTTGGTCGATCGCTACTACGCCCCTTTCAACTCCTCTTCTTCGAGCCCATGTGCCTGAACCTGTGTCTATTTTCAGCCATCCTGCTCGGCATTCTGTACCTCTTCTTCGGGGCATTCCCGCTCGTGTTTGGGACAAACCATGGCTTCAACGCCTGGCAGGTTGGCATGTCCTTCACAGGCATCCTGGCGGGCATGATTCTGGGCACCATGACGGATCCCTTGTGGCACCGCATCCGCAGTAGACTCGTAGCCAAGCTCGAGGCTGAGACTGGCGTTCAAGGCGCCAGTGAGCCCGAGTTTCGTCTCCCGCCCGCCATCTTGGGATCATTCTTGGTGCCAGCTGGCATCTTCATGTTTGGATGGTCGACATTTCCATGGATACACTGGGTTGTTCCCATTATTGGATCCTGTATTTTTGCTCTAGGGTACGGTGTTGTGGTTTTTTTTTTCTTCTTCTTCTTCTTCTTTGCCCCCTCGTCATCCCCTCCAGCCTTCTTCTCATTTGTCAAGCACAATCAAGGGAAGAGGCAGCCTTTCGTCTCTGTCATACCCCAGTTCTTTGCCCTGGTGATACCAGATGCGCCTCCAAGTGGAGGGCGGTGAGGACCAAGGTTTCAGAGTCGGGGAAAGCTCCTTCGTGACCACATGGTGGTGGTCCTTGGAATCTACTCTCCACGCCAATCCGCGGCGTGTGCGCTGCATGCCATGGGCAATATGCTCCGTGCATCCGTCGGGGACCCGGGATCCGGGCCCATGGAGATCTGTCGTGGCCACGTTTTGGCCCACACGACGACAGCAGCCACTTGATCGCATGGACGGCATGCTGGCTGCGACAGCATCTGTTCTTTGTCAGGTTTGCAAAGGGACCAATTGGCGCTCTCGCTGCACATGTTCGATCTGTACGAGGTGGCTGACTGTTGCGTAATTGTCTAGAAACGTTTTGCTATTCACTGGCATCTTCACATTCCTCGTAAGTGTGTATCCGACCACGGCCATGATATTCGCTCCGCGCTGGTTGAATTTTTTTTTAAAAAAAATCTCTCCCTGTGCTTTGTTGGCTGACACGGACCGTTGTGCCTTTGCTCTGGATCAGGTCGATGCGTATCCGTTGTACGCCGCCAGTGCGCTCGCTGCCAATGCGTTTGTGCGATGCCTCTTTGCCGGTACGTTGAACAAGTTACGAAATTTTCCTGCAATTCAACTCATGCGTGCCTCTTGCGTGGGGAGCCATCCTTTCATGACGGCGGACACGGCTGACAGCTCATGGGTGAATGACACATCCAGCGTCTTTCCCATTGTTCGGCGTTCAGATGTACGAGAAACTGGGCTACCAATGGGCTTCTTCGCTTCTTGCTTTCCTGACGGTAGCCATGCTGCCATTTCCCTACGTCTTCTTCCGCTACGGCAAACGGATACGAGGGAAGAGCCGGTATGCCAAATCGTAGGGCCTGATTGCTATTTTTAACTTGTCGGTGCGGTTGGTCAGGTAACCTCAGGTTAGCAGATGAATAAACCGAGCCCCCTGCAATTTCATAGCAAGTGAATAGATGTCAGAGGACGGTGCTCAAAAACACGTCCTCACGGGCCGAGTCGCGTTTGTAGAGCACGAATCCTCCGCCAGCCCATCGAATCATTACACCATCTCTGATCATCTAAAAACCTCTTCCCGTACAGCCATTGCCGCTTTGGGGAAGCCTCGGAATTTGTCCCAAAGAAGAAGAAAACCTGTTGTTCTACCGATTCCTTCGACCATGGCAAATCACGGACATCGATCACGTCAGGGAAAATCAGCGCACGTCTGGCAGCAATACTGAGTGAGCTGTCTAAATCAAGCTGCCTGCTTCCTGGCGCTGTCACACGCATCCTACTATTGTGAGTTGCGTAGCCGTGGCCACTGTACGACTGTCATTGCCTGCGAAGCATCCAGGGTTCGCTAGCTCTCAGTGGTAAAGTGTGCAACTGCCTCGACCAAAGAGAGCTGTTGTTTAAGCAATGGACTGTCAGCAGCAACTGTGAGGAGCAACATGGTGTGCATCATGCTTGAATTGTCCGAAGACACGGAGAAACATAGGAAACACAAGAAGCACAAGGAAACGGCACCAAGCTGGGCTGCAGACTAGTGCAAAGCGGCGCATGGCAACATCCGGCTTCTCGGCTATCCCCATGTTTAGGTTTGCGTTTTTGTCCGTACGCAACAAGTGCTTTGTGTCTCGCCCGTGGCATACTCTTCAACGTGCACCACCAAGAGAGAGACGATAGCTGTTTGCCAAGTAGGACAAGCCTAGAGCAGAGAGCATGTTGGCAGGTTAGGATGGATGGCGCCCGACAAGGTCATCTGGAGACGGAGAGCGTGCAGCGCGCGTGCAGCATAGACAAAGATTACTTGCAGCCGCCGTGTAAGCCCCAGCCCCTAATCACATCGAATAATGGTAGCGTCGGTATACTCCACAAAGAAGGCCCCGTACTCAGATTTCGGGATCAGATGGTATATATCTATATTGGCTGCTCCTCTGGGCGAGGATCGACATCAATCATATTGACAGAATTCGAGCGTATGCTTGGAGAAGGGCGGAGACGGGTCGGCAAATACGGGTCGGCAACGGCTGCTGAGGAAGGTGCTGGCCATGTAGAGGTGGCTGTGAAGTTTTTCCTCGGAGATGGCCCGTAGCAGAAGACGTAGCTGGTGATGTGTCACGAAATAGCAAAATGTCTGGTTGTCTCGCTGCAAGGATGAGTGCGTCGACTCCTTGATGAGGTGAGCATGCTCGTGGTCCATCCACGCTGAGTGGCGGACGAAATGAATGGCTCTATCTGGCATCCCGTTGGTGCAGGATGGCGTCTCTGCGGAGACGATGCCCTGACGGCGAACTATTGGAGTCGAGGTGTTCAAGAAGGGCGATTCCGGAGTCTTGGAAACAGTTTGAGTCAATGTCCGGGAACCCATAGGTACCTGCCACGGCACGGCACGGTATACACGCGGTTACGGACAGTGAATTGAGGAGTCGGTCCAACAAGATTGCTCACTTTGGCCACGAAAGGCGGCTGGACGAGGGGTGAAAAACGTGCAAGGCTGGCCAGCAGGGAGGTTAGAATTTGGTTTCTGACTACGGGGTACGGAGTATGCGGAGTATAGTAATCCGTACGGACGTGCATCCCTCAACTTTGGAAGGAAGGGAGGGGCGCCGTTGCCAGTGCCCACTGCCATGCACTCCGTACCCCCAGATAATAAATATTCATTCATTTCGATTAGAGACCTGCAGCAGCCGTGCCTCGCCGAATTTCCGTCCGAAGTCGGCGACTGCTTGCATGATCACAGTATCAGTCAGTCAGTCTCCCCGCCGAACAGGGGATTGGGATTTGGGAAAAAAAAAAAACCGACACACGACAGGAAACTGGCCGTACACCCATCGAGAGAGGCTGTTTGTCGTTTTCTACTATTACCAACTTGGAAGCTAACATTGAAGTGCAGGATCTGGTACTGTCAACTCCACATCCTGCGCATGTGCCCGTGACTTGACGTCGGGCGCTAGGCCTATGCAGACGTCGAGTCTTCGCTACATCTGAGACAACCTCGGACCAGTCAGAACCGATGTGTTTCTATGTAAACTTCTGTACCCCGCCATCAATGCCCAGCAATTTTTGATAGAGTACGGGCCGCCGGCGCTCGTTGTCTGTTATTTCTATGCTCACATACAGGTCAGGTTGGTGGTGCTGGCTGCCACATCGCCAGGGAACAAGCACAAGCCCAGTCCTTAGATCCGGACATCTTGAGGCGGCTGAGGGCGTCCAGAACATTGGCACGCCCGCTCCAGCTCATCAGCTGGCTGGCAAAGCGAGCAAATCTGGACGTTTAGATCTGAAAAAAAAAAAAACCTACTCAAGTACTATTTATTAGATTAGTAGAGTTGTCCCTGAGAGCAGCGGGCGCGGCGCATCAGAAGGGTTAGGCTAGCTAGGCGTCGGCGTCGGCGTCGTGGGGCTGCTGCGGCGCAGTCTGGTGTGGGGAGACGAGGAGGCGGAGAGGGGAACCCCCACCCACACTTATAAGTTGCTGCGTGAGCCACCGAACAGCAGCGCCCTCACGTAAAAAACGGCCACTTGCGCGGGCTCAGGCAGTCACGAGCTAGGCCTTGCTCCTGCCCTAACAGTGAGCAATTGACCGCTCCTGCCTGTTGCCCGCGGCCCGCGGTCCCGCGTGAACACATGGTCGTTGCTTGCTGGCAAGAATTGACCCAACTCCATCGTCGAATATATTCGTAGCCCGTCAAGGCACGCCAAAGCACGCCTGCCTCTCGTGCTTCATGCAGCAGCAGGCCGAGTATCATTGTATTGTCCAAGTACCCAGGTACCCATGTACCCCACGACGTCACTGTAACGCTGCCCCGGACGTTCGACCTTTTTTTCCGCATGCCTGCCTCCTCGGCTACGCGCGACGGTCGGCTATTTCGCCTCACCCACGCCGTGTCCATCGCTGGCGATACTTGGTTAGTAGTGTGTGCTGGCTTGGTCTGCCCCCGATCACCACCTGCGCGTTTCTCTCCAACACCAATGATTTGATCTAGAAGCCGCAATCTAGGGACCAACCGCCTTCACACAACCCACGGGTGGCTGCTTTCGCCTCTGTCAGTCAGTCAGCCCGCCGCACCGAACTGCGACTACGGGGACGATTGGGCCACCACCAAGTCGCAAAAGACTTCCAAGAACATCTCCACTCCACACTATCGAACTGTTGATCCTGTCGACCCTTTGCTTTCCATTCAATCAATCACCGCGACCCAAGCTTTGGCCTTGCGGTCTTATTTTCATGCAATCCTCGACACCCAATACATCATCCTAGCCCCTCTTGCTGCCGTCCTCGTCGTACACGAACGCCTCGATTTGCGCTGGCCAACCGCTTCATTGGACATCGTTGATCTCAGACTCTTGGGGGGGAGAATACGAGCCGCTTGATAATTTCTGAGTACCTGTCTGTCGGCACTACGCCTGGCGCTTCATCGCCGCGCGAAGCCACGAGTTAATCACCTGTCCTGGTCGCGCGCCCTCCACCACCAAGCTTATCGCTCACCTGTCTGGCTGATATCTTTCGGCAGGCACGTAGGCTCCCAGTTTCTTGTCTCAGCCCGTGCCGCCTCTCATCACCGACGACATAGCATTTCTCCCTTGACCGACTGGCAGCAGCTCGCTCCTCCTGCCCTTGTTTCCATTGCGGACAGATCGACCAATTTGAGGCATACACCAGCTGTACTTTGGTCTGACCCTCGGCCAAGCTGTGTAACAGAGGCGTCATTTGGTGTGGTCCTCCAGCACAAGGGTTTGGATGGATCGTGGCAATTGGCAGCTGCGACATTTGATGACTGCGAATCGCCGTATTGCTTGCTTGCGTGAGCAAGACCAATTCATAGAGAAGCCTGCAGGGGGGGGGTTGGGATAGTCAAGAGTCCAGGCAAGTAGATTGTGTTGAAGCTAGTCATTAGCCCTCGGGCTATAAGAACCCTGCCGACGATGCCCGTTTCCAAAATGGAACACAATGATGCCGACCTTTCGGAACATATATCGGACAATGAAGACGAGAACGACTCTCCAAGCAAAGACGACGACACAATGACCGATATCAAGAAAAAGTATGACCCAAAGGATCCACAAAGGCCAAGAAGAAAGAAAGCTCGGAGGGCCTGCTTTGCCTGTCAAAGAGCTCACTTGACATGTGGTACGTGTATTTTTTGAGAAGGGGCAGAAAATTGCCACCCTTGATCAGACCTCTGTTTTGCTCCAGACATGTGTCCACATGGGAGTCCTTTTTTTTTTTTTAATCGTCACACCCAAGCGGCATACAAACAACACGAACACGCATCGTCTGTCCAAGGTTCGTCTGTCCAAGGTTGCTGACAATGTATACAAAAAGGTGATGAACGGCCGTGTAAACGCTGTATCAAGCGAGGCTTGGCCGACGCGTGCCAAGACGGCGTGCGCAAAAAGGCCAAATATCTTCACGATGCACCGCCCGAAGCTCTTCGGCCTGTCTTGGGGCCCAACTACGATCCTGAAGCTGACCGCGTTCGGGTCAACGGCCAACGCCAAAGCTCATCCCAGTCAGATACGCTCTCACCTACCACGGGGGGCAACGGCTTCCTCCAGCAAAACAACGGTCCGACGTTCCCTGTCTTTCCAGCAGCTAATCAGGGCCAAGTCGGCATGTCAGATGGCTTGCCGTTCAACACGCAACAACCACCGAGAGGTTTTCAGGGAAGCGCCTCCACGGCCGGGCCACCCCTGGATACCATGATGCAAGGCAATGCCATGGATTTCAACGCCCTGTTTGACCCCAGTAATCCTGCCCTGTATAACTTTGACTTGGAGGGACTGAATTTTGGCAGTCAATATGCTGGTTGGGAATTTGGCATTCTGAACAAGATGGGCCTGGCAGCGGAAACACCGCCGCGAGAAAATTCCATCTCTGCCACCACAACTACCACTGAAGCGAATTACGCAGCGCTCTTTGGCAATGGGCCCAACCAGCCATTTGATACAATGATGTCAGGCAGCGACTACTCGGGACACGACGCGAGCAGCACCGTTTACTCCCAGGGGAATCTGCAGCACGGCTTACCTCATGCGTATGCTATCGCGGCTGGTCCAAATAGTCTCGCAAGCCCCGGTACAGACACAACCGCCAGTCCACAGACGAATCTCGACGCCTCTCCCCATGCCACCTTTAAGAATCTACCCGGCGTGGCAGGAACAGCAAGAATGAATCCCAAGCAGGACAAGATATCCCAGATACTCATGGGCAAACGACAAAGAGATTCTGCGTCGGTGTATGCAAATGTAAAGGAGCCATATCCCTACACTGCTGGTTTCCACAACATGATCTCCGTCATCAAACATCGTCTGCCGCTGAACAAGCTTGTGACTATTGCGAGATCTTTGGGAGAGATTCGGCCGTCGTTTATTGCATGCACCAAAGACTTGACCAGGGAAGATTTGCTGTTCATGGAAAAGTGCTTCCAACGCACCTTGTTCGAGTTTGATGATTTCCTGCAACACTGTTGCGCCCCAACGATTGTATGTCGACGTTCCGGTGAGGTTGCCGCGGTGAACAAGGAATTCACAGCCTTGACGGGCTGGACAAAGGAAGTTCTTTTGGGGAAAGAGCCCAATCGCGACGTCTTCGTGGGGCCGACGCCGCAAGGCTCCGACGATGGCACCGATGGTAACACACGCTCGAATGCCACCGCACCACGTCTCAAGGCTGCCGCCCTCGAGCCGAACGGGGGTCGACCGCAGTCAGTGTTCCTTGCGGAACTGTTGGATGACGACAGCGTGGTGCAGTTCTATCAAGACTTTGCCCAGCTGGCATTCGAGGACAGCCGCGGCAAAGTCCAACGAAGCTGCAGTCTAATGAAGTACCGAACACAAGACATGCTGGATGGTAAGGAGACGCCGGTACAGAGAGACCGGACTGGTATTCTGAGCAGCCGTGTCACCAAGATTGACAGCGAGCACGGCATTTCCCGGATCGAAAAGGATGGCAAAGTCAACTGCACGTATTGCTGGACGATTAAGCGGGACGTATTTGATATTCCCATGATGATCATCATGAATGTGAGCACAACGGTGAATGTTCCGCATGACCCAAGAAAAGACTGACCAGCAACGCTAGTTTTTACCAAGATATTATCCCAACCAAGAGCCGCACCAACTTGCTGTTTAAATCGGAGCGAGTGCGTACACACGCAGGCGGACCGGACCGTACATGGATTGATTTTCGTTTCCAATATTGCCTTCTTTCCATGCTCTTCTTTCCCTCGATCTGCATAAAGGTGGTTCTTTTTTTTTTTTTTCTCCGTGCTTGGAACCCATTTGCCTACTACCCATTTTGCCGAGATTCTTCATTCTTCGTTCTTCATTTTTCATATATCCTTTCTGATGATGTTGTGTCTGGCTTTTTCTTCTTCTTCGGGGTTGGATGGATACTTTGATCAGGGACCGGTGTCAGGATTCGGGCGGCAAATTTCAGTCTTGGAAACATGGAGAGCCCAGACTCTCAAAATTCAACAACTAGTCTTGGCAGGCAGTGCCTTGTCGGCTCAAGTAAGAGGAGGGAAGGGGACATGGACGGATGTCATGGACCAGGGAGAACGTTTTACGATACCCGCGGTACAAGTTGGTACAAGTAAGTATACAAGCTGCGCAAGCAGCACTTTTGCCTTTTTTTTTCTTTTTTTTTTTTTCCTAACTGACATGATGGTGTCTTCGTGATGTATAACTATGTTGTCTCCATCTTCTTTCCCTGCCATCTATGATGAAAGACGGACGGCCCAGTTCCAGAGAGAAGAAAAAGCACAGCCAAGACATGATCACAGCTTCTTGAGCAACCACTCGGCCCCGTTATGAACATGGGCCTCCCCTCGCACCTCGACAGCATCAGCCCTCCACCCGTCTCTCGCCAAACTATCCCTCGCCACACGACAGTCAAACTCAATGTCCTCAACCAGAGCCTCGAGACTCTTGTAGTCCTTCTCCTCGCGGATGAAGCCCAAAATCAACAACCTCATGTGCGCATCGTAAAAGTCGGCCGTGAAGGCGTGCAGGACATGGACCTCTGCGCTCCGCACAGTGTTCTTGTAAAAGGGGTTGTAGCCTATCGACATGACCATGGGGAACGCGGCGAAGGAGCCCGTCTCGGGATCCTGCTTCTGGGGGTGACCGTCCGGGAGAGCCAGGGACGCGTGCCCGAAGTACACGCCCGAGGGGACGGAAGCTATCCACGGCGCGAGGGACGAGTCGACGGGGAGGTTGGCGGTGGGAACGCCGAGCTGCAGCCCGTTGTGTGTAAGCTGGGAGGGAAAGCATCAAGTTTTTTTTTTTTTTTTCAATTCAAGTTCCGTCGAGGGACTGGGCGGGCGTACCTCTTTTGAGCCCCTGCCGAAGCCTGAGATGACCTTTCCTTCCATCTTGTAGGGATACGGCGGTTCTGGGCCGGCGTCGGGTCCGACGATGGACGGGCGTTGCGCGCCCATTGCTCTTTTGGACGGGGACGGGGACGGGGACGGGGGCGTTTGGGAATAATGTTGTTATGCACGGATTACGGATCACTACGAGTCACGGAATACGGAGTACGGAGTATGGAAGTATGTGGCTGTTGGACCACGAAGCTAGGGTTCAATGTGATCGCATCTATTGAGTTATCCGACCCTGTAAGAGGGTGCGGACTACGGTCTAAATACCTAAGTACCTATACTATTAGTAGGGTACTAGTATAATAATAAAATATACTATAAAACTATAGAGGTCTTGGAAAATAACTTATATAGGGTGGATTCCTATCTTAGCTAGTTAAATAGTAAGACTATTATATAGCTAGGATTAATTATACCCTTATAGGTATAACACACCCCCCTAGGGAACCTTATTTAAGGTTCCCTATAATAATTCTAAATTAATAAAAATAGTTAAAATAATACTCTAATATTTAAATTAATTCTATAGTGTAGAAAAGTAGTTAATTAGTTATAATCTTATCTAAATTAAGGTTATTATATAATACTTACTCTTTAGGTTCTTTACTAAGTATACTAGAGGGTAGTTATATAAGCCCTAATGCCTTATAGAAGCTTATAAAAGTATTCCCTATAAGAGGCTTTATAAGGCTATTAGTAATTATCTCTTTAGTAGTAATCTAGGTAATATTAAAGGTTCCTTTTATAACCTCTTAATAAAGCTAGTAGTAATAAATATCTATATACTAAAGCTTTATAATAAGCTTAATAAACTCTTCCTTAAGGAGGTAAATTATCTATATATTATTACATTTAATCTTAAGTATGTTATTACCTAGGCATAGCCTAACCTCTTAATATAATTATCTAAAGGCTATAAGCTCTTTATTATAATAAGAAAGTGCTAGGAGCTTTACTTTAGTTAATAATATTATTATAATAGCTTACCTTCCTACCTTAAAAAGTATAGGCCCTCTAAAGAGCTTTATAATATAGCCTTATAAGCTCTTTTATATTATAGGATTATTAGTAAAGGAGGCGTCGCTATATACCTCTAATTTAGGGTTATTATTACTATATTTAATTGCTAGGTCTACCTATATATACCTATACTTAAGGGCTCTTTTAGCTACTTCTATATACTATAGCCCTAGGTTTTATAGGTATTATAAGAGTTATAAAGCTATAAAAGTAATATTAGGTCTTAAAACTATTATTAGATATAGTAGGGTTCTAATTAAGGATTAGTATTACTTAAGATCTTATATGCTAACCTCTCCCTTAAAAGGTTCTAGAGGTATAGTGGTTATTAGGGCTATAGGCCTTTATTAAGGGATCTTTATATTAAATTTAGTAGTAGCTTTATCCTAATAGGACTTCTAATTAAGCTATACCTTCCTATTAGTATAATCTCTAATAATTTTAATGCCTAGGAACTATTAAAGCTCTCTAAGGTTCTTAATATTATACTTTATAAAGAGCCTTGCTCTAAATTTATTATATAGATATAATTTCCCCTTAGTAAATAAGGTAATAAGGTTATCTATATAGAAGAAGATAATTAACCTATCCTTAATAAATATATAGATATCTTTAAAGATCTATATAAAGCCTTTACTAATTAGCTAGCTAATTAGCTTTTTTATCTATAGAAGAGGTGCTCTCTATAGCCTATAGACTACTCTAAGAAGCTTTAGATAGGCTTATTTATCTTTATAGCCTAGAGGTATCTTATAGTAGACCTCTTTATTAAGGTCTAAATTTAGGAAAGCTATAATAAAGTTATACTAGTGTGCTTCTAGGTTAAAGTAGTATATAATAGCTATAAATAGCCTAAATATATTAGTAGCTAGAGTTACTACTTAAGTTAATAAATAACTCTTTAGTTAATAATTCCTAAGAATATAGAGATAAGCTTTATATTATAGGAGGTAGCCTTACTTATCTAATTTATAAGTAAAGACCTAAGTAAGGCCTAGAGGCTTTATATATAAAGGAACTTCTTCTTTAGATACCTTTATAGCTACCTTTCTATTAATAATCTTATTATATTCTTTATCTTATGCTTTTTAGAATTCCTTTTCCTTTAGATAACTAGCTAAGTTATTATAATAAGCTAGAGAAGGGGGAAGCCTTAATATATAAGGCTTTTCTTTGCTTTTAGGTCCTAGATTAAAGGCTATAGCAAATGCTTTAAGATTATTATAATCTTATAGATTTATTAACATATTGTAACTATTACTACTATTAGGTAGGTTAAGTAAATTATTAATACTTAATAGCATATAATCTATTAAACCTAGAAATTATTCAGGTAAATTTAGAGGAGTTAGTAGATTTATTTCTTAACTTTCTTTTTCTTTTTCTTTATAGTCTAATTAATTATAACTATTAAGAGTTTTATCCTATTAAGGCTAATTAAGTGGTTATTATAGTAATAGAGGGTATGCTATCTATAGAAGCCCTATATTAGAGCTTTTATTCTTATTATTATTAACTAGCTCTTTAAGGAAGTGTTTTTTAACCTCTTTTACACTTAGTAATAGGCCTCTTTCTTAAGCATAGAAGATTAATTTATTAAAGGTAATATAACTTAATAAGAACTAGTAGCTTCTCTTTATTATTAGCACCTAAATTAGGTATTACGTGGAGGAGACGTATCTAGCGAGGTATCTAATATAAGCTCTCTATGTAAGCTTTAGACCTACCTTATAAAGCCTACTTTATGTTATTATAAATACTTTATAACTAAAGGCTTATAGGTAAGTTATAGAGGCTTCTAGATTCTCCAGTAAGTAACTCTATTAAAGCTTATTCTCTCTTAACTACCTATTTAATGCTTATTAAGGGGATTGCTAGTTAAGTAGCTTTTAAGGCATATAGTTTAAGATATAAATAGCTACTTTAGTAGCTATAGGCTAGAGATCTTCTAGGAAGCCTAATTATATTATAAGAGTTATTATAACCCTTATTATCACCCCCCTAGACTATTTAGCATGCCTATTTTAATATAGGTAAGCTAGGCTAGACTTTCTAATAATAATACCTCTATTTATAACCTCTTCTTCTTGCTTTTTAGTCTAAAAGGCAGTCTTACTATTAGTTATTATAACCGCGATGTAGATGCTATACACTCTTATATATATAGCTTCTAACTAGTTAAAGTAAAGCGTAATATCTATTTTTAATAGGATTATGAAGATATAGCGTAATCCTATAGCTCTATAGGTAAAAAGAGCAATGTATTAGTCTTTATTATACCCTAATAATTAAGTAAAGAGGTTAAAAGAGACCACCTAAAGCGGCCCCGAAGGTAATAACCCTACCTATAACGCTTGTAATATCTGCCTCTACGCCTTAGCTATCTAATAGACCTTATATTTCCCTACGCTCCTTTCCTTTAAAGGGATTTAAAGCTTCTTAAGCACTTAATCTATTATATCCTCGCCTAGATACGCTAATCTAGCATGCCACAGGTCCGTAGGCGTTATTATTATAGCCTTTAGGTCTCTTAAATCTCCCTTTACAGCGAAAATATCTAACAGGCTTAAGCCCTCTATATATAGCTACATACTAATAATCCAAGTTCAAAATATCTCCTAATCACCTCTCGCTAGGTCTATAACCCTTCTAGTGAGGTTATCCTACCTTATTCCCTTCTTTATAAGTAGCTAAAGAGATATAAGTGTTAAAATTATGCTATTTATAGCACTATTTTATAGGCCCACTAGTTGCCTAGTTGCGTTGTTGCAACGTTGGTTACAAGGCGTTGCCTGCAGCGTTGTTGGCTGTGACCTGCGTTCCTGCACACAACCAACCCACAGGCTTGTATGACTAAGCCGACTAGGCTACCCTATAGGGAAGCTAAAATCAACTATAACTAGGGAACTAGTAGTCGTATAAAAGGCTGATGTATACTGTTCAAATCCTTGATTTTTTCCGGATTTTATGGTATATTTTATTTATAGGGTTGCTTATTAGATTGCTTAGTTAGTGCACGTGGGTGGCTAGATTGTATGGTCGTGAGTCGATTTTTTACTTTTCACATATAAATGAATTTTACGGAAAATAAAAAATAGCTCCTAAGGCCTGGCTAGCGACCCCCTTCCGTTAATATGGTCGGTAGGTCTATGAGGGGAACTCAGAAAATCCTCTCATTGCTCGTTAGATCGTTCGTCTAGCTAGAAATCTACTATATTCAACTATCAACGCCCTATATCTCTGAAGAATCGTCGTATTATAGTGAATCTAGAAGCCGCCGCGTTGGAATCTACTAGGGAGGTCTTCCTATCCCTCTAGCTAGATTCCCCTTCCATTTTCAATAATAAGGTTTGCAAAGAATAATAGTTAGTACTAGGCCTTTAATAAGGTAAGGGTCTAGCTGTCTATCAAGACAATCCGAGCTATGCTAACGCCGTAAGCCTTAGTAACACCATAACCAGCTCAAATTCTAGGTTATTAACTATAATTAAGGTCTATAAACCAGCGTTTATTATTAAAGATATGGATTAAAGTGCCGCTATTAAGTATAACTTATGATTTGCCCTAGGCAAGGAAAGCCTCTAAAAACTCTAACTCTTCTATAGCTAAAAACGCTATATTAACTTCTTTATGTTCCTTTACGCTATTATCCTTTAACCACGCGTTATATGCCTTCTTTATATCGTTAGGCTGATAATTTATTACTTCCTTTGCTTTCTTTAATAGCTTTTTATTAACTTTCTAGTCCTTTGTTAGGTAGAGTGCCCTATAGACCTTCTATAAGTCTCTTAACTTCTTTACCTTATGCTTCTTATAGTAAATATAGTCTTTCTTTGCTAACTTCTCTGCTTTATCCTTTATTTCACTATTAAGAGTTAGCTTAGCTCTAAAGGCATTATTTAACTTCACCTAAGATCTCCCTTAGGCTTTAATTAGGTACCTAATTCTACTTATAATACTATAGAAATCTAGGACCTTTCCCTTGCTCTCTACTATATAAATTAATAAGCTAATTTAAGCTAAGATAGCAGGGAATTATGCCCTAATAGCGTTATTAATTATTTCCATAGGTAAGTTACCTTTAGCAATAGGGTAGTTTACTTAGAAGTATCTCTTATAGCTAATTAAAGTATCTATAAGCTACTTATTAATATTTACCTTTATAAGGTTCTGCTTAATAATCTTATTAAAATTAACTTTAGTATAATACTTAATAGTTCTACTTAAAGGCATTATATTCCTTATAAGCTCCTTAATCTTATTATAAAGGGATATATACCTTAAGGTTATCTACTTATACTTAGGCCTAAGTATTACTATAAACTAAGTGTAATACTCTTATAGGGCCTTTATAAGGCTCTAGAATTAGCTATTGAATACCTAATAACAACCACTAAGGACCGCAAACTATGCGCTATCTTTAGCATTATTAGGTTACTAAGGGTACTAAAAATAACTCTCTTTAGGCATATTATAACCTTTAGAAGAGCTTTCCTAGGGTTACCACGCGCTACTAACTACCGTTCTACTGCTCTATAAGCGCGTTTAAACTCCTATAGTGTCTATTATAGATAATTAACCCTATGCAGCCTCTGCTACCCTTCTCTTCACTAGAGTCCTATTTCCTACAAGGATTAGAGGCTTAGGAGGGCAATCTAGCTATATAATTAAGTGTTATGAACTGGCCTTATGGCTGCTGCACATAAGCGTTTAAAGTGTGATTAATATTCTTATAGAAGAAGAAGAAGACTAAGCTTAGGGTCTTATAGTATCCCCCTTAATAAGGGGCTATGCTTAGTTAGTGCACAACCTACGCACTAGCTAGCGTTTAGCCACATATAACCTACCCTCTTTCTAGAGACTCTCTAGAGGCTTCCCTGCTCTACTTATAACCTAAGCTTATAGCTTAAGTCTATAATATACCCCCTTACTTATCCCCTCCTTACCTTCCTAAGTTAAAAGTAAGCGTAGTCCTTACCTACACTACCTATATATAGTATATAAAAAATTTTTATTATAAGTCTACCCTACCCCTAACTATCTCTATTACACTATATCCCTATATATTCTAACTCTACTCCTAAAAAACACTAGCCTACTCCTTTTCTATCCTACTACTAGCTATTTTCTATGCCTTACACTACTACTTACCTTTTACCTTTTACTTATTACCTACTAAATCCTAACTTTACTCTAGCTATCCTATAATTCTAATTACCTTATCCCTATTCTTATAATATTATACCCCTATCTAGACCTAGCCCTCCTCTAGCTATACACTTAGCCTAGCTCTAGTTAGAGCTAGATTTAATTTCTAAACTTAAGCTCTAAGGAATATAAATACTCCCTTTCTTTTTCTCTAATTTCTATTTCTACTCCTTTATAATTATATCCTATCCCCTTATATCTTCTATATTATATTATCCCTAAGTCTTTATTTATCCTATTTAATCCTATCTTATTATTATTATATCTAATACTAAGTCCTACTTTAATCTTATCCCTATTAATTCTGCCTCTACCCTATCTCTACCTCTACCCCTACCCCCTAGCTAGTTAGGTAAGGGGATATATTTAGGTAAGTATATCCTTAAGGGTAACTTTAATAATAATAAACTCTCTAATAGTAAGGAATATAATCTTCTATACTTACTATATATTAATAATCTTTACACTAAGGGTATATAAGCCTATATACTAGGTCTAAATAATACCTATACTCCCTACTACACTGCCTATTAAATATATATCTAGGAGATATGCCTTTACTATATAGACCCTAAGTTACACTATAGCCTTAAGTATCTTATTACCCTTTTAGATACTAATCTAGCTATTAAGACTCCTACTATAAAGAAGACTACTACTAAGAAGGGGTATTATACTATCCTTATAAAAACTTTTATCTACTACTATAAGCATTTTAATAGTATACTTATAGCTACCTATATTAATCTAACTAAGGCTATACCTCTAGCCTCTTCCCCTATAGGCATAGCCTATGCTTAGGGTGTAACTAATATATAAGCACTTATCCTTATATAGTCTATGCCTAGCTACTATAGCTAAAATCCCCTTACTACTAAATTCCTCTATAGGATAACTAATATAAGTAAGAACCTTATATAGTCTATCTAAGCCTAGGAGCAGACCACCGCCGCTATATAATAGGCTATAGCTAATACCTATAGCCTAGCTATATCTATTACTAAGCTAGCTCACGCTATTGCGGAGGACTGTTACTATAATTAGCCCCCCCCCCCTAACTAATTACTATTTAATATAGTAGAAAAATCATACTATACTACTTATATACTAGAGGATAGTTATAGTATTAGTTTTCTATAGCTAAATTAAATTACACCCTTTTAGGGCTATTATTTATCTATATATCCCCTTATTATAATTTAAACCTATCTAATACTTCTATTTCTAGCATACTTTCTAATAGCTCCTATATTAGCTATATATATCCTTTCTATTTTACTAAAATATTATAATTTAATCCTTAACCTTATATGTTTTTAGCTATAAGAATCTCCTTAATATAGTACTTAGTAAGATTAGTATTAGTATTAGTTATAACTAACTCTAGAGGTAGCTATTTATTAGCTAATATCTAGCTTAGTAATAGATTATCCGCTACCCTCTATACTAAATTAATATAGAATATAGGGTATAGGCCCCTTAGTATATCTAACCTAACTATTAATAGTATTAGGACTTCTAGTACTTTATATTTTACTATTACCTAGTCTAGCTTCTTATATAGCTAATTTATCTTAATATTTTAAAGATTTAGCTAAATATAGTTACCTACTTAGAAACGTTCTACTAGTCTATAGCTACTATTTATATTCTCCTATTATTATTACTAGATAAAAGCTATAGTAGCTTATATTAAGTCTATGCTATCTTTTAAATACTTTAAGAACACCTAAGCCCTCCCCTTTACTAATATTATTAAAGTTTATATAAAGGGTGCTTCCTAAATTATAGGCATATTAAATCTATATAGCGCTATATTTATACTTACCCTTATTATAGATAAGTCCCTATTATTTAAAGCTAATTAGCAAGCTAGTAAATAGTCTAGCTAGTTAAACTAGGAAAAGGATAATAATACCTATAAGACCGCTAGCACCTCCTAATTAGTATATTCTATACTACTATTAGTCTATAGGTAATATAATATTAATAGAAGTTATTATATGCTAACCTTTTTATAAAGCTCTATCTAAAAGTTACTTAACTAATCTAAGCCTTAATCTATAATAATTTAGGCTAGAAAGCTATAAAAACGCCACTAACAGTGTTTAAATCGCTCCGCGCACGCTTTAGCCCCTATTAATATTATAGCCTTAAGCTATATATATTTAGAAAGCCTATCTATAATAACTATTAGGAAACATAGAGTGTCCTATATTTTAGCTAGAAGGTTAGTTATAAAGTTAATTAAAATTTACAACTAGTATCTATTAGGTAGCGGTATTAGCTTTAATAGGCCTTACCTTAACTATTAACTCTTCCGCCCTCTATAATAGTAGTAGTTATATATAACACAAGCTATATCTTATAATATGCTATCCTAATAGAAGTCTCTCTAGAGCGCCTTAAAGGTAGTATTCTACCCTAGATATCCTAATAAGGGGGAATTATATATATACTAGATTAAAGTTATAGTTAAAGGCTCCTACTTTAGCACCTATATCTAGCCCTAAAACTAAAGCGCTCTGCCTACACTAAGCTAGTAATCCACTATCTATTCTCTTATACTAGCTATATCTAGAAACTTCTAAGCCCCTACCTTTACTGCCTATAACTATAATCTATAGGTCTTATTATAGGTAATAGCCTAATCCTATAATAATTAAAGGTAATTATCTATAAATATTACTATACCCTTTAGAACGTATATATTAGACCCTAAACTATCCCTAGTCTCCGCGCTTTCTATTACTACTATAGGCTATATATTTATATATAACTTCCCCTTAGTAAAGATAAAGCACATTAGGGTTAATGCTAAGTGTACTATAGGTATCTTTAGTCTCCCTACTTATAGGTCTTTCTAATAATATCTTAATAATATATCTAGCTATCCTACCTATGCCCCTAGTCTATATTATAAGTGGAAATTAAAAAGTGCTAGAGTTTTGGCCTATCTTACCTACTATTCTAATATCTCCCTTAGTGCTATAAAGTATTCTAGGTTCTTATAATCTATTAGTATTATAAACAGTTTGCTAATACCCTATAGCTTTACTAACTATGCCTTAAGGTAAGTAATAATTATAAGTAACTCTTTATTATAAATTATATAGTTCCTTTCCGCTAGCTATAGGCAAGCTAAATAATAAGCCACTAGATATAGAATGCCCTTATTATTAGCCTAGGAGAGATAACCTCCTAATGCTATTCCTAAGTAGTCTGCCTCTACTACTATATCCTTATTAGGATCCTATTATATTAAAATAGGGTATAAAATTATTGAAAATGGAAGGGGAATCTAGCTAGAGGGATAGGAAGACCTCCCTAGTAGATTCCAACGCGGCGGCTTCTAGATTCACTATAATACGACGATTCTTCAAGATATAGAGCTTTGATAGTTGAATATAGTAGATTTTAGCTAGACGAACGATCTGACGAGCAATGAGAGGATTTTCTAAGTCCCCTCATAGACCTACCGACCATATCGACGGAAGGGGGTCGCTAGCCAGGTGTAAGGATAAAGGTAGCTAGGCAAAAGGATATAGGGTGCACTTGTATATTGACTGAAGCTTGCTAGGTCTAAGTGTAATGTGTGTGCGAGTCGCTGGTTTATAGCTAGCAGCTCGCTAATATTATGTGGACCTAGCCCTTCCTTCTAGTGTTAGGCGCCGCGGTGCTCTAGCGCTGTAGTGCACGTATGCGTGTGGGTTATGTTATAAGGGGCCTTATAATTATCCCCCCCCTTATCGCTAGGCTCCTAAATAGCTTTTACCCTATATTTTATAACTATTTACTAACTAGTAGTTATATTAAAATAATAATAAATAATAATCTATAATAATAAATAATAGTTAGCGCTTTAGCATAAATTTACCTCTAACTCTCTACTATATTATTCTATTTTTATTTCTATATTATTAGCTAAATTATCACTTTTTTATAACACTATTATCTATCTATTGCTAATCGCTAATATATCACTATAAGTGCTCCTATAATTCTTCTTTATAATTATTTATATATACACTGCTTATATACTAGATATACTAAACATAAAAAGAGCCCCCTATCTACCCCTAAACTCCCCTAGATTAATTATTAATTTATTACTAACCTATATATAGGTTAGTTAAAGATAAAGTAGTTAAAGCGCTATATTTAGTGTTATATATATAAGGATAGTTATAAGGCTATAAGTAGCTTACTTTTCCTTTACTCTTTAGTTTCTATTTACTAATAATTATATAGTCTATAGCTACTATATATAGTAACTTCCTTAACTTATTAAAGGTACTAGATTAGGTAGATATCCTAATAGAGGCACTTAGTAATAAGGATAAGAATAATTCTAAAGACCTTATATTCTTAGAGGTAACTTAGTGGTGTTTTACTACCTATTATCTTTAGCTTATATAGGGCTTTAACTATACTAATATAATATATTATATTATATTTAGGTTAATAGGGGCTACTAAGGTCTAATAGGTCTATATATTTCTTCCCTTTTTACTAGTTCTTTACTAATATATCTAGGTAGGATACTTTAATTATATACTAGTAGTATATAGTCTCCTATTAAACCCTTATAGTTACTATAAACCTAGCTCTAGTCCTAGGGATAGTAGGTTATATCTTAGCCCTATTTTACTGTCTATTTACTAATATTTTAGTAGGCTAACTATCTATAACTCCTTACTATATAGAATATAGTAATGGTTTTATAGCTATAGCTAAGTAATCTAGGATTTATTACCTAGGGAATAGTATTATATTATTTTTATTATAGAATAAGGGAGGCGGTTATAGTAGATAAGAATAACGCTAAGTATATAGTCTATAGGGGCTAAGTCTTTAGCTATAAGGGGGTAACTATAGAGGGATTTCTATTAACTCTCCTAAAGCTATAGATAGTTTCCTTTATTTTATTCCTTTATATTTTTTCTTTTATTTTTATATATAGTTTAGTTATTTTCTTTTATTAGGTATATTATAGTAGCTAGTAAGGCTATGCCTTTCTTATAGGAACTTTATACTCTTTTACCTATAACTTACTTATATATTACTATCCTTTTCCCTTAACTTATTCTAGTAGAATACCTAAATTATATACTAAGCTCCTTCTATATCTTTAATAGGAACCTATTAGTTATATTTACTTAGCTAACCCTTCTACTTTACTAGGTATTTATTACCTTTATAGGTCTTTTTATATTCCTTAACCTCCTTAACTTTATATTTATTATCTTTATTCTTAAGGTTAGGTATTAGTATTTTTTCTTTATCTATATTCCTATAATAGGTCTAAGGCTCTAGTAGGCTAATATAGAATATATTATATAACCTACTATATTTTTCTAGTAGTATAAGCTAATATACTTACTTACTAATAGTATTAAGTACCTAAAATAGTCTAATAAACCTAGGGATTAGCTTCTATTTTACTTCCTTAAGCTATATATTCTTTACTAATAGTAATACTAGGTTACCTCTTTTAAGAGTAAGTAGTTAGTAATATTTATTATAGTACTTTACCTAGGATTTAGTAGCTTTTACCTAGTTTTACTTTAGCTACTCCTTAACTTTATATAACTTTATAATATAAGTATAAGCCTCTAGCACCTCCCTTTCTATAACCTTATCCCTAAGGGCTAGCTAAAACTCTAGTAAGTACCTTATAAGTGTATAGTTAGGTAAGTAGCCTATAGTTCTATTTACTATATTATTATAGGTAAATTATATAACTAGGAGTAGCTTAGGCTATATCTACTGGTTTTTAGAAGTAAAGTATTATAGGTAGTGCTCTAGTACCTGGTTAGTCCTCTTAGTTTACCTATTAGTTTAGGGGTAAAATACTATAGAAAGCCTGTGTTTTACGTATAATAGGTAATATAGGTCTGACTAGAATTAGCTTATAAAAACGGATCCTCTATTAGATATAATGCCCTTTAGCGGTCTAAATTATAGCTTAATTTCCTTATAGAAAAGTTCTACTAACTTAGCTATATTAATTATAGTTATTATAGGCAGGAAAATAGAGTACTTAGTGTATTAGTTTATAATTACTAGGATTATATTAGTCTCTTATTTACCCGCTTATATAATAGGCAGTCCTATAATAAAGTCTATTAAGATTTCTACCTATAGTTACTCTAGTATTAGTAGTAATTTAAGACTCCTATATAGGCAATGCCTTCTAGTGACTATTTGCTAGTATATCCTATAGCTTATAATATAGTTTAATATAGACTTATTTATAGCTAGCTACTAAAAGTAATGCTTTAATAGCTTAAGCGTTTACTTAGTCCTAAAGTAACCTACTAGTGGATTATTATAGTATAGCTATAGAAGCTCCTGTTATAAGGTAGGCTCTTAGGGAATAACTACCTAGTCTTTATATATTAGGAGGCCCCTTACACTATATAACCATAGACTAGCTTTCCCTCTCTCTAGGGAATTAATCTCTTTACCCTATCTCTATAGGTCTAGATCTTAGCTTTAGGCCTTCTATAGTAGCTACGCTAATAGTTTATTTAGGCCGGATTAGTAGGGATCTAGTAATATAATAGCTCCCTAGATCTCTTATACTATGCTGGTGTCCTGGATATACGCTACCTTCTCCTAGAAATTACCTTTATCTAGCTAGCCTTTTACCGGATCTATAGTGGCTAACTAGCCTCTTAATATAGCTACTTTAGCCTTTACTATAGGGGCTAGGGTATTTTCCTCCCCTAAAGGTATCTTACTATACCTCTCTATAAAGACTAGGGTATTTTCCTCCCCTAAAGGTATCTTACTATATCTTCTTTAATATATTAGTATCTTTTCTTCTACTACTTCTTTAGTAGCTACTAACTTTTTCTTAAGTTCTAGTAAAAGTGCCCTATTTATTAAGGGTTTGCTCTTATAATTAGACCTTCTTAATGGCATATCTATAGGGTTGCTTTTCCCTAGTCTATACTTAATTATAAAGTTTAGTGGGTATAAGAATATATACTATCTAGCCTGTCTTCTATTTAGCTTCTATTACTTTATAAAGGTCTATAGGTTATAGTGGTCTAATAGGACTTTTACTAGGGTCTCCATGCCTTTAATATAATATTACTAGTGTTTAAATAACTTAACTATAGTAAGTAACTCTTAGTTAGGCATGCTATAGTTATGTTTAGCATTAGTAAACTTTCTTAACTAAAAAGCTATAGGGTGCTAGTGGCCCTTATTATCTTATTACAATAAGATTCCTGCTATTATGAAGATTAAGGTATCTATCTCTATGCGCACTAGTTAACTTAGGTTATAATAATAGAGAAGAGGAGCCTGCTAAAAGGCATCCTTTAGCTAGCAAAATGCTACCTATTCTCTTACCCTAAATATAAACCTCCTAGTCTAGATGCTATTCTAACTACCCTTTATTAACGCGTGTAGTGGTGCTGTGATCCTAGAGTATCTATAGATAAACTATTAGTAAAAGTTATAGAACCCTAGGAAGGATTATATATTCTTAAAGCTTATAGGTTCCTTCTAATCCTAAATAGTAGTAACTTAGTAGGTATTTATTAAAATCCTATTAATAGAGAGGATAAACCCTAGGAACTCTACTAACTTCTAGTAGAACTTATATTTAGAGGGTTTTACGTATAGTTCTGCCTCTCTTATATATTCTAAGACTTCTTTAATATATATAGTGTGCTCCTCTTGTGTTTTTAAAAAGATAAGGATATTATCTAGATATACTATATAAATAGTATTAACTAGCCTATAAAGCGCTTTGTGGATATAGTTCTAGAACATAGCTAGGGTATTTATTAGCCTAAAAGGCATTATAAGGTATTTATAGTGCCTATAGCGCGTGCGGAATGCGGTCTTCCACTTATTACCCCCTTTTATCTAGATCCTATAATAAGTATCCTTAATATTAATTTTTAAGAAGAAGCAAGCTCCTTAGCACTAGTCTAGGATCTCTAAAATTAGGGGGAGAGTATAGTAATTCTTCTATATTACCCTATTAAGACCCTGGTAATCCACGTATAATTAGAGCATACTATCTTTCTTTAGTATAAATAAGATAGGTATGCCTATAGGGCTCTTTAATAGTCTTATCTAGCCCTTCTATAGGTTCTTATTAATATACTTATAAAGTTCCTTTAATTTGCCTTAGGAGAGGGGGTAAATTAGTCTATATAGGGGTGTAGCCCCTAGTATTAGATTAATTATGTAATTAGTTATCTTTCTTAAAGGCAAGCTCCCTACCTTATCTACTATAAATATATCTTTAAACTTATATAGCTCCTAGGGGATATCTTTAATGGTTCTATATGCTTTTACCTCTTCTTTATCTCTAAGGGTAATAAACTTATCTTTTATAACCCTATTAATAGCGTATATAATAGTCTTATTATATATAACCTTCGCAAACTTACAGGGAGTTATAAGTAAAAAGGCCTTTTTTCTCTTCTTAAACCACCACTCTTACAAGTATAAATAAAGGTAGATATATTCCTCTATAAGTATATATATCCTAATTAATATAGGGCTTCCCTTAGTTCTTAGGTCCCTATTAATAGCTATATATAGTAGGTTAAGGTTCTTTTCTTCTCCTCTTAAGTCTTTAATTATAAGAGAAACCTTATAGATACTATATTAGGGAACTATAAGGGCCCCTACTACCTTAATAATAGGTACTATAGCCTTAGCTTAGTTAAGTTTATAGGCTTATGTAAATTTAGCGCTAATAATATTAATCTTAGCGTAACTATTAAGATCCGCCACTGTTTTAATATCTATATACCTATAAATAGTAACTAGTGTATAAAATTAACACCCTATTAGTACCTTAGTATTTAAGGCAGAGGTAAGGGCATTTACTTCTACCTTAGGGAGTTTTCTAGGTCTTATTGCTCCTTCTTTAGCTTATTATATCTATTTATAAGATACTCTATGCTATTATAGATAAAACACTGCCTTTTATACCTAGGTTTACAGTTATTTAGGTAGGTAGCAGGAGACTTCTTTTAGTCCTTATCCTTCTAATCTTTATTAGACCTTCTACCTTATAGAAAGTTATATCTATAATATTAGGGAGCCTTATTTAGGCCCTTATCTTCTAAATACTTAGGCTTTTACTTATTCTTTAGCATAGCCTCCTAGAGTTACTAAGTAAGTTATATAACCTCCTCTTATGCCTTTCCTATAATAGAGGTATATAGGTTAATCTAGTCTTATAGGTTAGGGAGTAGTTTTATAAAGAATATAAGAGCTTATAACTTTTTAGTAGCTCTTTCTAGGTATTTCTCTAGCAAATCTAAGTAGATACTAAATTTAATAGGACTCTAGCCCTTATATTGCTTTATATTCTCTAGCTATATAGCTATTTAGGTATTATAGTTAGTAGTATCTTAGAGTAGTGTAAGAGTTTAGGTTTTAAATATATCCTAGTTATCTTTAAGATTACTTTAGTTATTAGCTATTTATTTATTAAGGTATTAGTCCTATCTTACCCTATAATTACTATATATATAATTAAGTATAAAGAGGATTTTTTAGTAATTATACTAATACTTTTACTTTACCCTATTAAAGGTATAGTTTAGGTTATTTATCTATATCTTATACTTCTATAGGTTTATAGGGTATTAGAGGTTAGTAATATTCCTAACTTTAACCTCTTAGTGGCTATTACTAGAGAAGGAACTAAATCTTTACTACCTTTTTATCTTCTCTTTCCCTCTACCTAGCTATAGAAGATTAATAAGCTCTTACTTTTATTCCTATAGTTCTTTAAGTTTCTTAAGCTAAGTAATTTACTTATTTATTACTATAGTATTAGCCCTAATATTAGAGGGTCTAGGTTTAGTCCTAGTTCCTATAGAATATAGTGTGTCTTTAGTAGTAATACTACCCTTATTTAATTAACTTTAGTTATTATTTAATATTACTTAGGTTAATTAGGTAGTTCTTAGCTCTATATTACTCTTAGGTAGCTAGTAGTAGAAGCTTTAGAATTATAAGAATAAAGGTAGCTAGGTAAAAGGATATAGGGTGCACTTATATATTAACTAAAGCTTACTAGGTCTAAGTGTAATATATATATAAGTTACTAGTTTATAGCTAGTGGCTTGCTAATATTACATGGACCTAGCCCTTCCTTCTAGTATTAGGCGCTGCGGTGCTCTGGCGCTGCGGTGCACGCATGCGCGTGGGTCATGTTATGAGGGGCCTCACACCAGGCCTTAGGAGCTATTTTTTATTTTCCACAAAATTCATTTGTATGTGAAAAGTAAAAAATCGACTCACGACCATATAATCTAGCCACCCACGTGCACTAACTAAGCAATCTAATAAGCAACCCTATAAATAAAATACATCATTAAATCCAGAAAAAATCAAGGATTCGAACAGTATAAGTCAGCCTTTTATACGACTACTAGTTCCCTAGTTACAGTCGATTTTAGCTTCCCTATAGGGTAGCCTAGTCGGCTTAGTCATACAAGCCTGTGGGTTGGTTGTGTGCAGGAGCGCAGGTCACAGCCAAAGCTAGCCACAGCCAACAACGCTGCAGGCAACGCCTCGTAACCAACGTTGCAACAACGCAACTAGGCAACTAGTGGGCCTATAAAATAGTGCTATAAATAGCATAATTTTAACAAAAATAAAAGCAAGCTTTAATACTTTAAATACCTTATTACACTCCTCTATCTAATAGAATAGGACGCCCTTCTTTATTAAATCTAGTAGAGGTCCTATAACTTCTAAAAACTATAGTATAAAGTTATAATAGAAGTTAGCGAAACCTAGGAACCCGCGAACTCCCTGGATCCTAGTAGGTGCCTCCTAATCCCTAATTACTATAATTTTCTCTAGGTCTGGGCGAATCTCTTTCCCTATATAGATAATAAACCCTAGATATTTAACCTCCTTTATTGTAAACACGCACTTCTTAATATCTAAGTGTAAGCTAGCCTGTTATAGCCTAGCTAGCACCCCCTAAACCTTTTCTATATAGTCCTTTTATAATCCCCCTAAATAGATAAGGATATTATTAAGGTACGCGGTAATATAGTCCCTAAGAATACCACTAAGTATACTATTAATATATCTCTAGAAGGTTATAGGAGCGCCTGCTAACCTAAATAGGCAAACTAACTATTTAAATAACCTAAATCACGTTTAGAATATAGTCTAATATTCCTTACCTTTAGCGATTTATAACTAATAAAATACTACTTATATATCTAGCTTTATAAACTACTTTACTTCTAATAAGGACTATAGCGTTTCCTTAACTAAAGGTAAGGGGTACTAGTCCTATTCTATAATCTTATTTAATGTGTAATAGTCTACACAAAACCTCTATCCTCCTCCTAGCTTCTTTACTAATAGCACTAGTGCTATAGCCACTAATAAGCTAGCCTAAATCTAACCTTTATCTATAAGATCTATAACTTACTTCCTAATCTTAAGTAAATATTAATAAGGTATACTATATAATAGTGCCTATAGTAGGTCTAGTATATTCCCTTTTATATCTTTCTTAAGGTAAATATAATAATCTAACTTCCCTTAATATAGAGGTAGGGTATTTGCCTTACTCTCCTAGAAGAGATCCTTAAAATCCTATAGCACCTCTAGTAAGGATTTTAATAGCTCTTCTTCTAACGCTTCTAGTGTAGTATTAATCTATAAGATAGATATAATTTCCTATAGACTTATAGCTAGAAGCTAGATATACTACTTCTACCTTTTTGCCCTATATACTATCCTTATAAAGGTTAATCCTAGGATTACTACTATAGGTTAGTTAACCTTCCTATATAGTATAGCCTATACTTTTAAGTTATTTACTAAACCTATGGTTAACTAATAATACTTTATTTCTAGCTTTATATTATAATATCCTATCTATAGTGTCCTAAGGATTAACTCTCTAGTTAAACCTAGGATTATATATACTATAATTAGCGTTTCCTATCTATCTATATTAACCTAAAAACAAATAATATATATTATATATAAACATTTTTTATAACTCTTAGTCCCCCCTTATTTTACACTAATTACTATATAAACTAGCCTCTTAGCTAGTAGGGGGATATATTCTAATTAAAGCTTCTAAATAAGGCGTTTACTTATAGTAGCGTAGTAGTTATAACCTATATTAACCTAGGCATCTATAAAGGTAGTTTTATTAATTAATACTAGAAATAAAAAGGGTATTAAATCTATATTATTCTAGATCTATTTAAAATCCTTATTAGTAATAACTATATACTATAATACCTCCCTAAGCTCCTTACTCTTAACCCTATTTAAATAACTTAATAAAGGGGTTATTCTTTTCCTAACTATTTATTAGCCTTACTACCTAAATTATTAGGCTTAACCTCTACTAAGTTATAAGTATTAATTAATAACCTCCCCTAAGGAGGGATAGCGGTATATAGCGTATATCCTAAGATAAAATGCTTAGTAGAGCTACACTATAGGCACTTACCCTTATCTCTTTATATATTAATTACTTCCTAAGAGACCTACTTAGCCTATTTTACGCTACTCTTACTAGCTAACTTTAACTAGCCCTATAGCTTCCTAGAGCTCTTTTAGGTATAAGATATACCTATAGATTAGATATCTATTATTAGTATATCCTTATCCTACTATTACCTAGCTACTAGTAGGGCATTCCTTTATAACTAATATTTCTTCTTTAATTAGTATAACTTAATATCTAAAATAATATTATAGTAGTAAGCTATAGCTAATAGGTAGTTAGTATAGGGTATATCCTACCCTATACTATAATTCCTTATCTGCTTATTAAGTGCTATATATAATTTAGCTAGCTTTATAGTATTATCCTATTCTAGCCCCCTAGTAAGCGCTAATTTTTATTTAAATTAAATATAGAAGTTACTAAAATACTTATTCTATTATTATATAAGCTAGTTAAGTTCTATAATTACTATTTCCTATTAATAAGGATTATTAAATATCTCCCTAAGGTATTAAAGGAACTACTTAGGCTAATAATATATTATATAGCCCTATTTAAAGAAAGGGGTAATATAGGCCTAGACCTTAGGAGATAGGTTCTAGTAGATAAAGAACCACTAGTCTTACTTATTTCTAATAAAGTTATAGTTAGCTACTAACTTATAAGCTATTAGGCCCTTTTATAATATAAATAGTCCTTTATCCCTATTAAATAAGGGGCCTATAGGTAAGGGTTTACGTTTTAGTTAAGTTAGGTTAGTAGCTATATTTAACTATTCTTATAAGAATTCTAATTACTTAGTTTACTTTTTAATTACTTCCTATAGTCTAGTTACTTTATTTATTTCTATTTCTAAAGGTAATAGTATCTACTCTAGATCTTTTAGTCCTATAGTAAAGAATATTAAATATTATAAACTAGCCTTATAGCTACTATATATAAGCGTTTAAAGTGTAATTAATATTCTTATAGAAGAAGAAGAAAACTAAGCTTAGGGTCTTATAGTATCCCCCTTAATAAGGGGCTATGCTTAGTTAGTGCGTGACCTGCGCACTGGCTAGCGTTTAGCCGCGTACAACCCGCCCTCTTTCCGGAGACTCTCCGGAGGCTTCCCTGCTCCGCTCATGACCCGAGCTTATAGCTCGAGTCTATAACATTAAGTTAGGATTAATAAAGACCTAAATTCTATCTTTAACTGCTCTTACCTTAACTATCTTGTACCACAGGTCCTAGTAATAGGGCTCCTATAGCTTAATAGCTAGCTTATTGCTCTTAGAAGACTTCTTAGATATTATGAGGATACCTGTGGTGTTATTATTATTAAACTAATAGATAGTGGTATTAATCCTAGCGTGCTAGGGTCGCCTAATTATAATGTTAATAAATTAGGCCTCTCTTTTGCTATGTTTATACTAATTATTTAAAGATTAAATAATTAGTTAATTTAAAGAGAAGAGTACTAATTTAGAAGAAAGGTATAATTATTATAAACACTACGTAATTACTACTATATTAGACCACAAAGCTAGGGTTTAATATAATCGCATCTATTAAGTTATCTAACCCTATAAGAGGGTGTAGACTATAGTCTAAATACCTAAGTACCTATACTATTAGTAGGGTACTAGTATAATAATAAAACATACTATAAAACTACGGAGGTCTTGGAAAATGACTTGCGCGGGGTGGATTCCTGTCTCAGCTAGTTGAATAGCGAGACTATCGTGCGGCCGGGATCAATTATGCCCTTGTGGGTGCAACAGTGGCTTACTTTTTTTTTTTCGTGGGGGAGGGAGGCCTCCTCTGGGTCGTCTGGTTATCGACGAAGAGCGGGTCCCGACTGCCACCGTGGCTTGTACATGTACCGTCTGCGCGTACATGTACGTCACCACCATGTCACGGTCTATACAATGCACCCCCTGAATTATTTTACAGATCTACATGACAGAGGGGTTTTAAGCGAATTAGGTGCTGGCAAGGAAATAAAAGAGACAGGGGCTAGTACCTTTTATTATAAGTAACTTACATGGAAATAAATGTACTCTTTCATGTATAGCGTAATGTACCCTATAGATTTTCCTTGTAGCTCTCTAAAATAATATAGGGGGTTATAGTGCACTTGCACACACTTTCAGCTGATTGCAGCTGTTGGAGAGGAACGAATAACTGGGGCATGTAGATTTGTAAAATAATTCAGGGAGGGGGGGGGGGCATTCTTCCCACTTCCAGGCATCCCGCAATCAATGTCTGGGGCCGGTCTGAATACGAGCTGATATTACCTGGCACACAGTTTCGGCAAAGGTCCGCGGGTCATTCAATTTGTGATGGTGCTCCGGTAGCTCCGGTACGTGACATATGTACCCCAAGCCCACGGCAGTTTGTCGAGTTGGTCGTTTTTTGGACCCGCTGGCGCCTTTTCATAATATTCGGTTTGGTATTTTTACTCCGTCACATGTACAACGACCCTAGGTACTCCGTAATTGCCGTACCTCCAAAGACCCCCAAGATAGCAAGGGGGTATTCGGATAAGCTAAAGGAGGGAAGCTAATACGGATTCAGAAAGAGTTCGTGTTTCTGCCACCAGCGTAGTAAAAAAGGAAGTATCCACAGCTAACTTGTACCTTGGCCCATTGGCGTTGTTGATGCTGTGATGAGCGGTCATGAGACGGGCCGAACGGCGCCTGATGCTTTGTCTCGTCACATGGTTTGGCTTATTACGGTAACTTGTCCAGTATACGGATCCGTACGGGAAGTACTACGGACTACATAAGACGAAGATGGCATCCCACGCGCGGCCCTCGAGACGCAGCTTGCTCAATGTCGAGCCTGTTTCAATCAACCATGACTTCTTCCTCCGTGGTCTCGTCGAGCTGCGGGCTTTCCAAAAGCTTCATCCGCAGTTTATTCTCCCTGGCTGCCTTGACCCTCCTGAGCACGCTTGCTTGCGGTGCCGCCGCCGCCGCCGCCGCCGCCTCGGCTGGTGACAAGTATCTAATCGGCGTTGGCAAGGCCGACATCACCGGGCCCGTTGTCGAGATCGGCTTCGCCGGGTACGCCAGTCTCGCTCAAAAGGGTACTGGCCTCCGTCAGCGTCTGCACAGTCGCGCCTTCATCGTCGCGGACAAGAGCAACCCCGACGACCGGTGGGTGTATCTGGTGCTCGACGCTCAGTCCGGCGACTCGGCCGTGCGCTACGGTCTCCTCGATGGCCTCAGGGCCCTCGGTGACGAGTACAAGGTGTACGGCCACAACAACATCGCCTTGACTGGCACCCATTGCCATTCAGGTCCCGGTGCTTGGTTCAATTACCTGTTGCCGCAGATCACGAGCTTGGGTTTCGATAAGCAGAGCTACCAAGCTTTAGTAGACGGTGCCTTGCTCTCCCTGAAGCGCGCCCATGAAAATCTACAAGAGGTGCGTTGACAAGTTGGCAAGTCTTCCGAACAAGAGATGATTTTACACAAGATGAAATGATACTTACACATGCCATGGGGGGGGGAGGGGGGGGAGAGAGAAAAAAGGGCTATCTGGACACGGGTAGCACCAGAATCAAGGACGGTGCCATCAATCGTTCCCTTTATGCCTATCTCGCCAATCCCGAGTCTGAGCGCAGGCAGTATGAGGACGAGACTGATACGACCATGACCATGTTGCGTTTCAAGCGTGCCAAGGATAACAAGGATGTTGGCGTTCTGACCTGGTTCGCCGTTCACGGTACCTCGATGCTCGGAAACAACACACATGCCGCTGCGGACAACAAAGGTGTCGCTGCGTGGCTGTTCGAAGAAGCAATGCGAGACAATCCCAATGCTGCCGAGGGATTCGTCGCCGGCTTCAGCCAAGCGAGCGTGGGTGACACGACGCCGAATGTTCTGGGAGCCTACTGCGACGATGGTTCAGGTAAACAGTGTAGTCTGGTGAACAGCACGTGTGCAGATGGCAAATCGCAGAGCTGCCATGGCCGAGGACCCGAATTCAGGGCTTTGGATCTCGGTGTCAGGAGCTGCTACGAAATCGGTCGCCGTCAGTTTGTCGGCGCGCAAAACATCCATGTAAGTCACCGTATATATACCATCTATCTACCCCTTGGATCATGCCACATATATGTATACACGAACTGATCAGAAACACAGACGGCCCTGGACAAGTCTGGCACAGCTGTTGTAGGTTCATCCGTCAAGGCATTCCACTTCTTCCACGACATGCGCTTCTGGAACTTCATCCTCCCCAGCGGCAAGCCGGCGCAGACCTGCCCTGCGGCACTGGGCTACTCCTTCGCGGCCGGCACCTCGGATTGGCCCGGTGCATTCGACTTCACCCAGGGCGATTCCGGCAAACCCAATGCCAACCCGATATGGGGCGTCGTCTCGGGTCTTCTGAGGAGCCCCTCGAAAGAGCAGAAGGCCTGCCAGGGCTCCAAGCCGGTGCTTCTCGACGTCGGCGAGATGAACGAGCCGTATCCCTGGTCGCCCAACATTGTCGACATCCAGACGCTCCGCGTCGGCCAGTTCGTCATCATCGTCTCTCCCTCCGAGGCGACCACCATGTCCGGCCGAAGATGGAAGGCCGCCGTCGCCAGGGAGGCGGCCACGTTCCTCAAGGAGGAGCCCGTCGTCGTGCTGGGCGGTCCCGCCAACAGCTACGCGCATTACTGCGCCACGCCAGAGGAGTACGAGATGCAGCGGTACGAGGGCGCGTCGACCCTGTTCGGCCCGCACGAGCTGGACGCCTACATCAACCTGACCCTGAGCAACATGCACTACCTCCGCCCGGACTCGACCTCGACGCCCGAGCAGGGCACGCTCTCCCCCGACAACCGCGGCAAGATGCTCTCGTTCATCGCGGGCGTCATCGCGGACGGCGCGCCGCCCGGCTCTCCGTTCGGCAAGGTCCTTCGCCAGCCCGACGCATCCTACGCCGTCGGCTCCGTCGTCAGCGTCACCTTCCGAGGGGCCAACCCGCGCAACAACCTCCGCCAGGAGCAAACCTTTGCCTCGGTCGAGCAGCAGGGCCCCGACGGATCATGGAAGCAGGTCAGGGACGACTCGGACTGGTTCCTGGTGTACTCGTGGAGA
This sequence comes from Epichloe elymi, assembly GCA_023658475.1. Taxonomy (NCBI): domain Eukaryota; kingdom Fungi; phylum Ascomycota; class Sordariomycetes; order Hypocreales; family Clavicipitaceae; genus Epichloe; species Epichloe elymi. Next base: position 898,363 of record CP098278.1, on the reverse strand, counting down.
CGGACCAATTCCCTCCTCGGGTACAGCGAGGTTGACATCTCGTGGGAGACGTACGGCAACGCCAGCCCCGGCACGTACAGGATCAGGTACTACGGGGATTCCAAGCCCTTGGTCGGCAGCATCAGGGCGTTTGAAGGAACGAGCAACGCCTTCACGCTTACGTAGACGGTAGCCATCGATATTGATATTGATGGGGGCTGCTGACGAGGGTTCGTCTGATGTCCGAGGTCGGGACGCAACTTGTACGTTTAGACTTTTTGTGCGTGAGAATCAGTCTACAGCAGGTTGCGAATAAATGACAACGTCACACATTGCATCTCGTGTGCGCGCGCCCACCATTCGAGTAGAGTGCAAGGGGTGAGCGGTACGGATGGATGGACAACCCGCAAGCACCCATCACAATGCCTTGTCTACTCCGTGCTCCGTTGACACCTGTCGGAGACAACTCTGCCACACACGTGTCGTTCGTTTCATGGGGTCGGTCTGTCTGGGCCGCGAGGGGATGACATGACGGATGAACATGTCATCCGCACTTAGCTTTGATGAAAAAAAAAAAAACCAGAAACACATGCCGCTTGACTTTGCCTGAGGCCTCTTCATTATGTGGAAAGAGATGAGGACCAGCAGCACAGCACACGCTCAGTCACCTGCGTCCTTGCCACTTGCGCATCGGGCCGAGATTTCCTTTGTAAGAAAATAACTCAGGTCCCGACAGCATGGAAAGGCCGTGATGCTTTTTTTGGACTTCACAGCGTGCCATTTCGCAGCCCAAACACGCCATCACAAAAACCGCCATGGCTAGAGCTGCATCACTAGACCTAAAATCTAGATCTAGCACTTCTCCACAATTGTCTCCGGATCGACCTCGCATGCACTTGCCCATGTCATGCCCCTAGTTCAGCTGCCACGTCGACCCGTCTTAGAAAGACTGGTGCCCAATTATGGTCTGCTGAATCTGATAGTCAGCCAGTAGTCCGTACATACAGCGGAAAGAGCTCCGTCATGGCCTTGCCAAAATTGACACCAGAAGGCGCATATCCGAGCACAGCACTCCGTGTTACACACCAGATGGTACATTTTGTGAGAATGAGGACGTGTCAGTAGAGAGGGAATGCGAACATCTTGTGCAGAGCTGGTTGCCAAGTAATAAATCCTGCCATGGACTTGAACACGACGTGGACACGTCCCTATTACACCACGACTCTCCTTTTGTCCTGTTGTTTTCTAGGTGCTCAACGCATATATGTGCTTGAGGATGCGACTAACCCCGGATAGTAATACTGCGTTGGTAGCATGCTGCAGCCTTAGACAAGCTATCGTTGTCTGCTGGGCAGCTAGGTCGTGCCATCGCGAGTCAGCACAGCTGAATGGTAAGGTCTGCGCTAGAGGTCGAGTCTTCGGTCGAGTCTTCGGTCGAGTCTTCGGTTGGAGTGCCAGGTGCTTCATGCCATTTGCAGTCGTCCTCTTCGAGCTTGCTCCATGCGGGGAGTAGTAGGGGAGTGTCATGCAGAGATCGACTCCTGGAAAGCCTAACTAGCCGTTCGATAGATGACAACTCTTCCATCAGGTGATCTGGCCAGCACGCATCCGGCTCCCAATCACCGGTAGTGCTTGCATTTCTGTATCTTGTGATGCAAGTTTCAAGAGACCTTATCAGACCACTCTTACCAGTGCCGGCCAAGAAACGTACGCGTTGTCTCTGTTCTCGCTCCGAGCCGAACTTGAAACATGTATCCAGCATAACTTCTAGACCAGCATTGTCCTCATGCGGTGGCTGGATGACTGGAGCTGAGCTTGCTGGAATCGTAAAGGGGACCATCAAAGATGGCTCAGGAGGTCACAAATCGTCCTTGGAATGCCATATGTAATGCCGACAAGACTCGGTCAAAGATACCATCTTGGCAGTCTTGTGCCTGCCTGCCACCCCCGCACCAAGTGGGAGGGGGATCTTGCCTAACAATCCAAAGGTCGGTCCAGCCAAGGCCAGACAAAGTTCGGGGTAGTGCGGATAGCACTAGTCCAGTTTCCTCCCTCCCTCTGTCTCAAGGGATCGATGGGAACGAGGAGGGTCGTGGGATGACTATCGAGATGCGGCAGGCAAGCAGGGTCCGTCTCCGAAAACAGTATAGGGTCGTATTGGCCTCGAAAGGCACGCGCCTAACGCCAAGTCGGTAGATTTTTTTTTTTTTTTTTTTTAGAAAAGCTCTTATTGTGCCCGAGATTTAGCTGGGGGAAAATAAGGGTTCTGGTCCAGTCCATGTGCACCAAAGCAAGATCACTACTCCGTAGAGCAAAGAGCAAAGTGGTCAGGAAAACTACGTGGGGCGTAACAAAGCTGACGCTCTAGATTTTCTGGACCCTGCGGAAGGTGGCAGGTGCGGGCCAGAGGACTTGCCAGCGTGTGAATTCCAGCGTGTAAATTCCAGCTTCAACTTTTCAACTTCGCTCCGTCAACCAATTCAAACAGTGCTTCGGTCGGCAGTCCATGAAGTGCATGTCTATTGAGTGTTATGCTTCCGCCAAATTCGGCTAGTGCAGTGCAGCGTGTATGTATGTATTATGTGTCTTTATCGACCGGAATCGAGGCAGTGGTGGTCCAGGAGCCAAGGAAGGAAGGACCCTTGTGCTCAGCCACGATCTCAGACTTGGTAGATCTGGCGCACTTTTTTGCCGGTACTTTTTGGTGCCTTGATGGACTGCTTACTTATTACTACATACTCCGCAGTCCGTACTGACCTCTAGTCTCGCCAAGTCACCTCTTGTTGCTGGAATGATTTCCCTACTCCCTTTTCTTCGGAAAACGAGATGACTAGGAACCAGGAACCTGTCGAGGGACGAATCTCGTCGTGGTCAACTCCCTTTTGTCTTGCAGAACCGCCGTCTCCTCCTTTGCAAAACCTGAACAAGACTCGGTTTCAATTTCGCAGATACTTCTTCTTCAGTAGCGGGACGCTTGGCAATTAGCCCGCCCCCTCTGGCACTCAAAGTCTCCGAGCTTCACTTGGGAGCCACTCACGATCGGTCACAACCTGATCTAATGACGGTAATCGCGGGTGATTGCGGTGGCAGACGCAACCTTTCCGAACCAGGGCCGGCAAAAGTTAGCAGAGGCGACAGATTTAAGCCACATTCAAAAAGAAGGAGGTGGGCCAAAAAAAAGTCCAAGATTGGCTCCGTCTGACTACAGTATGTAATTGTGTCTGTCTGCAAGTGGAGAGGCCCGAACGTCGTCATCCGTCATCCGTCATCGAATGGTGAACTCCTCGTTGTCATCAATTGAATCCAATTCAGACGGTCAGGCACCAGGCCGCACCACGCCCTCGTTCCCGGCCCGCGGTCCGCCTCTCCCGCCGTGTTCATCAGAAGCCGCTCGTCTTGTGGACTTGTCTGGTGTTGGCAGGTTATTAGAGGTGGGGAGGGTTGGTCAGGCTGGTTCAGGCTGGTCTGGCTGGTTCAGGCTGGTCTGGGTCTGGCCTGGCCTCGTCTGGTGCGTGAGCTCCGTGCTCCAGCGCCACTGCCGCCAATTGTGTTGATTAATCCGTCATCCGTCAGACCCCGTGCAGCCAGGCCAGTCTGCCAGTCCTGCCTGTCCGGCTGTCTGCAAGAAAGCAAGCAATTCCAGGGCAAGGCAAGGCAAGGTACGGAGTAATAAGGCAAAGCAGAGCGAGGGCTGGTTGAGGCAAGGCAAAGCAAGGCACGCTCGACGGCCTGGTGGCAGTTGGCACTATGTACGGATCCGTAATCCGTACATGTAATACCGAGACCGTTGGCGCAGCCTGTGGAGACGCATGACGGCCCAGGCCTCCCTGGCCTCCCGCTGGGTTACGGGACTAATTTTGACAAGCAAACAGAGTACGGATGGTTCGTCCCATCTGCCGTTTCCCACCAGCAAACCTCCCAAACCTCTCTCTCCATGCTGTCCGCGTGGCGTTGTCCAGTTTGGTCAGCCGTTGTCCGTAAGGTCTGAAATCCCCCCCCCAAAGCCAGCATCACAACGGTGTACAGTGTCTCCCATCAATGCCTGACAATATGCGGAGTACTTGATTTTAGTGAAAGCCATCGTCGTATTATGGCAACACAGCAAGCACGTAACTGAACAACTCATGCATGGCCTTAGCCACTCGCCCGAGGCCCATCGCTCCACCTCTCCCTTTCCCTCTGTGCCTGTCTGCCTGCCTGCCTGTCTGTCTGTCTGTCTGTCTGTCTGTACGGACTATTGCGATGCTCATCTTGCTGTTTCACCAGCTAGACTGATCAAGGGAAGAGAAGAAAAACAACGCCGCGAGCTGCGACAAGGTCCATATCCCCCGCATGCTATTTATGCTGGAACCGACTCTCTGGGCGTCCACTAGTCATAAGTTAGTGCAAGGTACGAAGTGCGACGTGGGCAATCATGCACAAGCCAAACCACAAAGAGACAAAAAGCTTGGAGGGAATGGGTTGGTCCCACTCCAATCCTTGATCCTGGCCTCCGGCAAAGGATCCCCTGTCTCCGCATGGTGCTGTTGGACCCCGTCCCGTCGTGGCTGGCTCGTCGTGGCTGGCTCGAACCAACGCTGCAACGCGCCCAAGTTGCCCCAACTTGCAAGGTAAGCAAGGTAGGCCAGGCCAGGCCAGGCCAAGGCAACGTTTGTTGTTGGAGAAGTTCAATGAATGTCTGCGTCTCTCCCCTTGTTCTTTGCTGCACGGGCATGCTTCTCAAACTGGGGCTGGGCGACTTTCCGGGGGATACAAAGATACAAAGTGCTCCCGCACACCCCCCGCCCATCGCACGGAGAGGGAAAAAGAAACGAGACAGACTCCCCTTGCGAGATTAACCGGCACCTTTTTTTTTTTTTTTTTGCTTTATTGTGTCCTTGAGCTTGAGTCGCTGCGAACTAATACTTCCTTCTTCGGGTCCCGTCGTTGGGCCGGGCCGGTCTGGTTGCCTTGTCATCTTAGCATCTCATAATCCTCAAGTCTTCCCTCTCTCTTTCACTCCATCATACTTTAATCCTATGCAACCTCCCGCGACACAGCGTTCCTTCCAAACACTCCAATACTCTATATTGCTCCGCGTCGACTTTCACACAGATAATCAACCTGACACCAGCTCCCAGCCTAAAGAAACGGCGTGTGCCTCGTCTGATCACAGAGTAACACACAAGATAGTACAAAGTCCCTCGTCGCCAACTCGTCCGTCACCCCTCATCTGTCACGCCTGTGACATTCCTCGCTCGTCTCACCGGTGCGCACGTCAGGGGCATATATAAGACTCGGGTGGCGCTGCTCCTGTGCTCTCCAAAACCTCTGAGACTCGGCCGGTATCGCAAATCACGCAAACCCCTCGCTTTGTCTGACATTTCCGATCATTCTCATACCAGTCTCTTCACCTGATCTACTCCTCATAACTCCTTATACTCCTCCTTCGTCGAACCGGCGAGGTAGATAATTAGTTCTTTCATCAATCCGCTCTCCCTCCCGTCCAGACCGGCTACGTCTTCCATTTCATCACACCATCTTCTCTTCGGGACCATCGCACATAATCAAAGACTTCGTCAACATGATGGCACCATCTCCCACGTATAGCTCAAGCGGCTCCACTATCTCGAGCCTCTGCTCATGGCAAGAGCGACTGGAGGGTAAGAGCCGACAATTGAAGCTGCTCATTTTCCAAAAGCTAACCGTGGTTGCAAGAATTCTGCCGAGATTCCCAGCTCATGCCTCCTGTCTTTCAAATCGTATCTGACCGTCGAGGTATGTTAATTCGCGTGAATCGTTTCTAAATCATTCGGTCGATTGCTACACAGCGCAGAAGCTGACTTGTAATCTTTCTATAGGTGGACGCACAGCCTGGTCTAGCAGGGTAACTGTTCACGGTCAAACTTTAGCGGCACGATTTTGGTATGACGGCAAAAATCTCAACAATGCCAGAGAAGACGCTGCGGAACTTGCGGTCAATTGGCTCGCCACAGCGACCGGCCAGTCGAGTAATCAATTCTGGGGCTCTTGGTGATCGCCTCAATCCCCTTTCATCGACACGATCCCACGACCTTTTACTTTTCGTGATAGTTTGTAATATTGGATTTGTTATTCTGCTTGCTTCATTTCCCCTCTCGGCGTTAGCGTCGTAATCGGAGTTTTGAGAGGTAACGAAAAGTGCTACAAGCACCTGCAGGGGATAAAAACAGACAGTTGGCCCCATTGGAACGGCGCTAGGTTCATTTTTCAGGGAGGAAAAAAAATTTGCGAAACCAATACCAGCACTGGCCATTTCATGTTTGGCTTTATCGACTTTTTTTTTGGTGTTTATTACTGTACCTGGATTTGGGATTGATCAACGACACCTCAAGCTAATCCCTGTTTTTTTTTTCCCCAATGTTTATCAGAGCATGGTGTTTACGCTTCCAACCATCCTCTGGAGAAATGGGATTTTTTTTGGAAAGACTTGTAATGATAGCGGGAGTCGGGGCAGAGGCTTGTATTTGCCAGCCATGGCGCAGCTAAAGATAACGGGTTCAATTTATCGCAGATCATGATTGGAAAGCGTAAAATGAGTTCTTTGTTATTAATGAAATCTGTGATATTTATTGCATACCTGACCAAGCCTACACGGACGGACTGCAGTGAGATCATGTTTGCTGACTGCGACAAGTCATGATATTCGTGTACAGCGCTTGCTCGCACTTTGTTGTCAAATCGCCGTACAATTATAGGAGACCAATTTGAGAGATAGCCTTATTACAGTCGAGTAAAGAATTGGGGTTTGATGAAAGTGCTTATTATGTAATTTATTGGAGTTGTCCCTCCCATGATGTAGTCGGGCCGGGACTTGTTCCGGGGCATGCCCAAGCCCATCCCGTCACCAGGCATTTGTTAATTTTGGTACAGCAAGTGGCCACGCGAGAACACGAGTGGTTCTTTGATCTGTCCCGGCACGAAGCGCACCGGCACCGGGCATCAATCATGTCTCCGGCAGCACGAGTATTGGGGGCATGCAGAGCTCTGGCAGTGCGCACGCGGCCAATCGCGGTACTTCGGAACGACTCCCTTTTCCCAGCAGTCGCCGTCTTGCGAACATACTCGGCCGACACGAATAGACCTGCGACCAAAATCACGGGCAGTTCACCAAAGGAGACGACATCTGGTAGCGGCTCTTCTTCGGGCCAGGATGAAATCGACACTTCCACCACCTCTGCCATGGAGACTCTCGATGACGCGACTCTCGAGCAAATATTTTACGGCGGTCGACCTGCAACAAGCGACCGAGAAGGGGGGCTGACGGCTGCTCAGGAAGAAGCCCTTTACCGGGAAGGCACCATTCCACCACCCCAGGATGCAGAGGCTCTTGTTGCCAAAGACCAGGCCAGTCAGTCAACACAACTATTAACTTCTCAGGGGGGCGACATCCAGAACCCGGGCCATAAATTCGGTTTGCCGAAGAGACCATATCCCGAGGGCTTCAATTTGAAAAAACGATACCACCCGGTACTAGAGCAACTCACCCGCTTGCTTATGAGGGACGGCAAGCTCAGTGTTGCACAGAGGGTACGAGAACGCTTTTCAAATACGGTGTTCAATGAAACAACTTTGTATTAATTTGGCTAACTTGTCAATTCTGCAGAATGTCGCAATGGTCATGAACTTCCTTAGGACCGCACCGGCCCCTATCTACAGCCCCAAATTCCCCCTTCTCCCGGGCACCCCACCGGCGTCTCACCTGCCTCTAAATCCTGTTCTCTACATCACGATTGCCATCGACTCAGTAGCGCCTTTGCTAAAGGTGCGCAACATCGCCGGGGCTGGAGGTGGTGGTCGCGCCTTGGAGTTGCCCGTACCACTTGCTGTTCGGCAGCGAAGACGAATGGCGATCAAATGGGTTCTGGACGTGATCGAGAAGAAGCCCTCGAAAGGCAGTGGCAAGAAACAATTCCCCCATCGCATCGCAGAGGAGATCATCGCGGTGGTGGAAGGAAGATCTGGCGTTTGGGAAAAGAGAAAGCAGGTTCACAAACTGGGCACTGCTGCACGAGCCAACGTAGGCTCAAGGAAACTCAGAGTCAAGAAGAAGATGTAAAATTCGGCAGCAGGCCGTGCGTTTGTATATTATACCGTGCGACAGCCTCAGACTGTCTGCACCTTTACTCCCATGTGCCGCACACAAGCAGTATGTGTAAATTAGAAGCCATGTTCAAAACAGAACATTCGGCAGGCATCACGAAACAGGACCAGACGCCTGGTGCTATCCAGTCACGGGATGAGGCATCAGAGAGAGCGGCAAGTTTGGTGGTACAGTCACCGTCGGTCCCTTGGAAAATGATCATGTGATTGTCCACGACCGTTCGCCGCGTTTAAGCTTCTATTTAGCTAGAACGCCTCTTTGCAGGAAGTACCGCTAATAATAATGCCAAAAGGCCAAGTTGTTGAGCAAGCACGGGAATCGAAGAGGCCAAATCTTTGCGCAGCCCCCTCTGCCCTCCCCACTCCCCCCACTCCCCCCACTCGGGGCGCTTTCCATGCTCTACACAGCCCATCTCCTCGCATCCTCTCACGTTCCAGTCAGTCATGTAGATTCTCGCAAACACACATGCGACATCGCTTTTGATCTTTCCATATCCCATCGTGCTTCTTTACCTCTGCTAATTCCTCCTCCGTATTTCTCTTGTCTCGACAACAACAAACTCTGCACCACCAGCAAGTGCTTGCCCTGTTCACGCCCTTGTCGCGCATCAGCCGTCCCCATTACCGTGATCCAGGACTGTGCCAGTTGCGTGAAACGAGCAATCAGGCAATAGCCAGAGCTGCAAATCACCGAAGGCACCCATTGGCACGATGCCATTTGGGCTCTTGAATTGATTCAACGAAGTCTCGCGTCCCCCGAGGACTGCCCTGATAGGTCTTGCGAGTTTCTCTGCACTGCTCACTTCATTCGACTTCCACCAACCTATCGCCCGACATCTTCGGATCACGATATTGGAGAACCATCGCTGTTGTTCTCCCGAGGGAAGTCTGCCAAAATCACTGTCATTTCATCCTTGTCTCGGCCATCACCTACCAGAACGAATTCGTGTCCAACGACCGCTAAGATGTCGGGTCATCGCCCGATGAGTATCGACGCCATGCTGGACATGGAGAGGCAGGAGGTCCTAGCACTCTTGGAGAACAAGAACCTGAATACTGCTTCCTCTCCCACGATGATGCGCTCTTCGTCTCCATATGCCGCCGCCCCGCGATCACCCGTTCGAAGTATGCTCGATATCGAGGAGGAGCCCTCCCAATCTTCACACGCCCAGACAACGCAGGCTCCGGTAAGGAGTATGTTGGATATCGACAGCCCGATCACGGACACAAGAGCCACTACGCGGAGCATGCTTGATCTTAACGCCCCATCTCCCACTGCGTCGATGCATGGAAGAAGCTCCAGTCCTGTCACTCCAAACGAACCTATCTTCAAGACTCATTCTTCTTCGTCTCAAAGCTCGCTCCGTCGAAGGAGTGGTTCGGACGCCGCTTTCAAGCCAGTCGAATCCGGTCTTCGCGCAGGCGGGAGGTTTGATCGAGTTTCCGAGTACCAGTTCTCTGGCATCCTCCCCCAGTATTCCGGGACTCATGGAGCCAAAAGATTGCCTGGAAGCGGCAGCAACAAAAGGTTGTCTAGCGGAGCGCTTGGAGACGCTCTTCGAAGTGCAGACTTGAGCAGCTTGCAGCTACCGGGAGACAGAGGGCGCAACTCTTCCGTTTCTGGACCGCTAGGTCACAACAAGTCCAAGTCTCCCCACGATCGCTGGGCGGCTCGTTCTCGATCACCCGCTACTTTCCAATCACTCTTGCCTCCGAACAAGGCTGTACTCGGCGATGGCCAAATTGTCGATATCAACAGTGCTTACCGCAGATTGTCCGACGCCAACTTGGCATTTTCTAGTGGAAGCTTGTCGCAGCTGCCAATGCGCAAGCGCTCAGACGACATTGGCGAGGGCAGGTTGATAAAGGATTACCTCGGTCCGGATGGCGAGCACCTCGAATCTAGCGACGAAGATGAGCCGGCGTCATCTGATGATGAGGATCGTGGCCGTAAGACGGCTCCCAGACCGCTGAATCCAGACGCCCATGAAGAGACCGAACCCAGCGCGGGCCGTTCGGCGCATGGCCAAGGCGATCGAAAACCGCTGAGTTTATTGGCTGCAGCCGACGAAGAGAGTACGTCTCAGCAATCGCCCACATGCCGAGCACATGCCGATGACTTGCCTGAATCAGTGTTCCCTTTGTTCTAGCCAAAGAGACGGCTAACCATTTATGATAGGGTCAAAAATTGCATCCCAGCAGAGCCAGACTTACTCGTACAGATCACTGCTGGAACCGGAGATCATGATCACAAACACTTCCGGGGACACCGTGAAGTCCTCCAAGGGAGGCATTCACCCGAACACTAGCTACGACCAGAACCCTGCTTCTGCCACACAGTCTGTCTTTGACTCGGACGAAGAAGCAGACATGGATGATATCAAGAGGGCACAGAAGTTATCCTTCTCCATGACAAACGTATTGACGGCCCCAGAATCGCATCGATCAATCCGCATCATCTACCGTGGAGATTACACCAAGATTGTCCAAGCAGCGGAAGAAGACAACCAACGATTGCGAAAATACTTGGTCGCAACTGATCTCAGCGACGAGTCTACGCATGCTCTGGAGTGGGCGATTGGCACTGTGCTACGAGACGGCGACACGTTGATCGCAATCTACTGCGTGGACGAGGAAACCGGAATCGTGACGGGCGAGGGATCCTTGGTGCCCGACGACCCTAAAGCCATGAAAGAACAGGCAGCTGCCATCAACACGGTCGCCAATTCCAAGGGGTTTCCAGCACCGGTATCTCCTGTTTTTGAACTGAAACGGGCCTCGGCGCGCGCAGACTCTACCGGCAGGAGAACACCAGCATCGTCACCTGCTCCCTCGAGCAGAGGCGACAGACAAAGGGCCGTGGAGGAACGGTCTCGAGCGGTCCAGCAGATGACGGACAAAATACTACGATTGTTACGGAAAACTCGTTTGCAGGTGAGGGTCATCGTGGAAGTACTTCACTGCAAGAACCCACGACACCTGATCACCGAAGTTATTGATTTGATCAACCCCACACTGGTGGTCATCGGCAGCCGAGGTCGCAGTGCTCTGAAAGGGTACGTATCTATATCGCATCATGATGGAGAATGCTGCCGCCGGACACGAAGAACAAGGAAGTACTTGACTAACGTGGGAAAAATAGAGTCATTCTGGGATCGTTCTCCAACTATCTGGTCACCAAGAGTTCCGTGCCGGTCATGGTGGCAAGGAAGCGACTCCGAAAGCAGAGCAAGTACAAGCAAAAAGCTGTGAAGCAAATCAATAATCTAAGCAATCCAGCGGCCCGAAGCTTGGCCAATGCGAAGATTGACTAGGAGGACGTGGGTTGCGATGTACGGACTATGAGTTGTGGTGATGAAGAAGTTGCGCTGTGAAAAAAAAAAAAAAAAATTAAGAAAATTCCACTCGTTTTAATGATTCGGCTGACGGGTCAGCCGGACGGACATGTTGCTATAGCATTGAGGGAAAGAAAGCTAGCGAAGTACGGAGTACTCCGTAGCGGGAAATACATGAAATACGGATTACTCAGTAACATGAAATGTTCATGCAGGTCAAGACGCTCTTGTTCTTGTCCCCGTGCCCCTCTTGGGAGTCTTGTCCCTCTGTGCCTCCACCGTGGGACACGGTGATTGGTGGGCGATTGGCCCCGGCACCCAGGGTATCCCAGCCAGCACACAGCAGCACCAGTAGCACCAGCAGCACCAGCAGCACCAGCAGCACGCAGCATCGCACATGGAAAAGCGACTCCCAACCTCTCGATTTCCCAAAATTGAAACCTCACCAGCTCCCCCTCCCTCCCATGTCAGTGGCCAGCGAGCCAGCGCCAGCCCAAGGTGGTGTGGGTGGGCAGCCGCCCATGGCCCCCGTCTCAAGTTCTCAACGATGCTCTGTTCATCGCCCCCGACTGGAAGCGGCCTCGTCGTTCGTTGTCTCGTGCATCTTCCCCTGCTGCATTCCGACTTTGCCGCTGTCTTGCCTTCCCAGCCACCGGCTGTCTGCGAAGACGAACCAGAACAACCCATCAAGGGCCTGCAGAAGAGGCTGCGGACAGCACAACCACCTGTGGGGAAAGAGGGAAAGAGGGAAAGAGGGAAAGAGGCAAAGAAGCAAAGAGGCAAAGAGGCAAAGAGGCAAAGCAAGAGAGAGAGAGAGAAAGATAGCCGGGCGTCCCTGAGATACACCACCAAATGTTCTTCACCGGTTCCATGCCTTCCTTCGTCACCGTGAACAACAACGTTTCGCTCATCAGTATCAACGTCGCACCAAGTACCTGGCTGGCCACCGTCATTGTCCTCTTCGTCCTCGTGGCTCTCTGCATCCCGCGACTGTCGTTGCGTATCCCACGTCCAAGTCTCCCGAGACTACCTTGGCTGCCGTCTTTTCCAAGATTTTCGGCGGCGGCGGCGGCGGCGACCACGACCACGACCACGACGACCCTCGGTCGACCTCGCGGGGTGACTTATAGCGACAAGCCCCTCCCTCCGTATCCGCAGGGTCGCCAGCTCGTCCTCCGGGATCATTCTCTTGTCGTCGCGCGCCGCGCATCCGCCAGCGGCAGTGTCAAAGATGGCCGATCTTCTAGACGGCCTGGACGCCTCCTTGCAGGACTTCGAACCCCCGGCCAGCCCGACGTCAACGCGTCACTCGTCAGCGCTGCCCAGCGAGCCGGCGACGGAGGATCTCGAGGAATCAGACATCGGTTCGGCCGGTGGATACTCGCCGCCGGCATGGCGGAGGCTCGGCAACGGCGACCGGAGCAGCGGCTTCTGGAAGCATCCCCAGCATCAGCAGTATCCGGGACGACGGCGGTTCATTAGGGGCATGCCGCCGGGGTCGGACGAAGGCGATGCCGAGGACGACGTGGTTCTGGAACAGGCCATTCGCACCAGGTTACCCGAGGGCAGCCAGAGTCCGGAAAAGGGACGGAGTCCAAGCCCACAGAGGGGTGAAGATGCGACGGTGAGGGTGGATGGGATGAGTCCCGCGACTGGGCTGGAATCCAGAGCATCGCCGGTGCCAGATAACTGTGAGTTGTTTGGGAGCAAAAATAGTAAAGAAACTACAGAAACCTAGCCATGATGGCATGGCGATGGCGATATATATCTTGGCTGCTAACAACACTGTGTGCAATGCAGATTTTCGCTTTGCCCTTCGTGCAGAAGTTCAGCAGCGTACCAAACTTATAGAAGCCGCCATGTCATTTATTCAGCGGACCATGAAACGGTGGGTGTCCGTCCTGTCAGGTCTTCTGCTGGCTTTCGTCTCCATCTCCATGATGAGAGTGCTGGTCAAGCCTGCCACGCCACGGCCAGTGGGCGACCTGGTCAAAGTCGCTGGCATCGTGCGATCCTTTGAGCCCCTCATCTACTTCTCTGAGCCGGCTGTTGCGCACGTCAAAGACTTACAGTCTACGAGCATCGCGGTATGGGATCTGGCCGAGTCTGTGCGGGTGAGCGGCATGGCAGACGCCGACATCATTGTGGAAAACCTAGATGCCATTAGCGAAGCCATGAAGAGACTTGTTCTGGATCTCACCAAATTCCACACCCACGTCGATGGCGACATTGATAGGTAAAAAAAAAAAAAAACCCCAAAAAAAGATTTAACCCCCGATACATCCCATCACGTCACACACACACACAACTCCTTGCTCCCAGACTAACACTCCGCCGCCCCCTTCCAACAGCATTCTCTCCGTCATGGACTGGGCACGAATGCACCTCAACCGCCTCAATTCGCGGCCACCACCATCGTCCGTCTCCCACGCCTACGACAACATCCACAACTTCCTGACCACGACGGCCATCCTCGAAGACGCCAGCGGCCAGCCCACGCGCCTCGGCCGTCTCACCACCACCCTCTTCGGCATGTCCAACCCCCAACGCGAGCAGCGCATGGTCCAGCTCCTCTTCAACAACTTCCTGTCCACCCTCGAGGAAGCCATCCAGGCCGAGCTCCAAAACTCCGTCTCCCTCTTCGCCCTCTTCGACGACATCGAAGCCCACCTCCTCAGACTCGCCCGCACAGTCGCCCACGAATCCTCGGCCCAGGACGAGTTCCAAGCCGAGCTCCTCTCCGGCCTCTGGGCCCGCATCCTCGGCCCCCGCGCAGCACAGCTCCGCAAATTCGAAAGAAACCGCGCCCTCCTCCATGACGTCCGCTCCAAGACGGTCCGCAACAAGGGCAACCTCGTCGGCCACCACGGCAAACTCCTCACCCTCAAGTCCTCCCTCGAGAGTGTCCGTGGCAAACTCGCCTCCCACCTCGTAAGGGGCCTCAACTCATCTACCCTGACGCTAGAAGATCAGATTCGCGGCATCGCCTCGGTAAGAGACTACCTCTCTGACGTGAGGGCCCGGCAGAAAAGCAAAGTCATGGAGACGCTGTACTCTATTGATCGGAGTCAGAAATACGGGCAGAATGACAATGACAATGACGCCAACACAATCTCTGATGGTTCACATTACTAATGCCCCTTCCCTTATGTGGACGGTTATTTTTTTTTTTTATTTTTTTTTTTCATCCCACTTCTTTTCTCGTCTTTCCTTTCTGGTGTGCTCAGTTGGTTGGATCGGACAGGGAAATTTCATTCATTCGGTTGCGTAAAATCGGTCCAACACACCGAGCCTCACTTTGTCTTTTTTTTTTTTTTTTTGAAAGGGGAATCAACACGGGTGATACACAATGTATAATCCGTATATACTCGTACATCTCTGATGGTAGGCGGTCACGCGCATGCTTACATGGCAGACATTATGGCGTAGTACTAAGCATAGACGTATTCCGAGTTTAATCGACAACTCGTCTGTTGTTGTTCACGCTTGTAGCAGGTAGGCTTAGCAACGTATCTTCAATATAAACAAAACGACGTCACATCTTCGAAGCCACGTCCGAGTCTCTCCTTCAGGCGAACATCAAGCACGTCGTCACATTGAACTCGGTACAAAACAACCTTCTTCACAATCTTCATTCATTAGAACTCCTACTAGCATAGTCCACTTTTTGTCAATCCCTGACCTCTCGCATCGTACGTCATGCATCCGTCTGTTCAATGGAGGGGGTATAAGCATACTTCAAGTCGGTCTCTTCGCCTCGCCGACAACCTTCCAACGCCTTCCCGTCGCGGGCTGTTATCCCCGATGATCAAGTCAGCTTGCTGTCACCGCGCCGGGAGACAGAAACTTCTGTGGCCGTTTGAGCCATAATCACTTCGGGGCCCTTGCCCAACTTTTAGTGCCTCCTTGCCTTTTGTGGGAAGGAAGAAATAGCAAAGAAGTCTATCTGTACAAAATGCAAGCCTTTCGGATATCGGAGCTTCGAACAGGGCTCTTATAAATAAATAAAATAAAAAGGTTTCTTGCCGCCCACCTTCTTGTCCGAAAAATGAAATAAAGCATGTCCCCGGAGGTAGGAGTCCAGCGATGAGCCGAAAAAAGAGGACCAAAACATGTCTCGAACATAGGGAATCAAACATAGGAAATTGCCATTCAGCTCTGGGGAGAAGAGAATACCTTGGCTATTGGTCATTCAAGCCTTGGTCTCTTCCTCCTTTTTGGCTCCACCACCCTCGGCCTGTTCGGTACCTTGAGATTTGACGTACTCGTCGTAAACGGCAAGAGCCTCTTCGACCTTGGCCTTGAGGGCAGCATCATCCTCAATTCTAAATTATCGGTTAGTCATGTACGTCATCAACAAGACGGCGATTAAAAAGGAGGGTTGACTTACAAGTTGATGAGCTCAGTGTTGTCCATCTCGAGAAGCATACCAGTGATCTTTCCAGCAAGCTCGGCATTGATAGCCTGGATCTTGGGAAAGATGACCTCACCCAAAATCTGCTTCTGCTGAGCAGGAGGAGCGGAGCTGAGTTGTTGCTGGAGGATGGAGCCGTTGTTGCCCTCAGGTCGGGCAGCTGGGCTGGGGCCATTGGTGTTACCGTTGTTGTTACGGCCGTTTCCTCCACGTCCAGCACCCTGGCGGCTGTTTGGTGGGTATCCAGGCATGCCGCCGGGCCCAGCATTAGGAGGGGGCATGACACGGCCACCCTGAGGACCGCCACGGCCACCACCCATGGCAGCCTGCTGAGCCTGAGCCTGCATAGCAGCTATGAACTGAGGAGTACCAGGCTGACCGTACTGAGGAGGGAATTGGCCAGGCATGTACATGTTGGGGGGCATCTGCTGGGGAACACCGCCACGACCGCCCTGTTGAGGATAGCCAGGGAACTGGCCAGGACGACCACCCTGAACACCACCCATGCCCATACCAGGCTGGGGGAAAGGCATGCCACGGCCACCTTGAGGCATGAACCCGGGCTGCTGACCGTAGAAGACGGGGGGCTGCATGTACTGCTGAGGCATACCGGCAGCGGCAGCAGCCTGCTGCATCCGCAACTGATTGCGAGCCTGGATACTAGCCTCGAGCTGGCTCTTGCGAACATCCTTGCGCTGAGCCAGAGCGACGTACAAAGGCTTGCCGTTAATCATGCGCTGGGACATCTCGGCAACAGCCTTGGTGGCATCGTCGGGGTTGCTGAAGCAGACAAAACCGAAGCCCTTGCTCTTACCAAACTTCTTATCGCCCTTCTTCTCGGAGCCCTCCTCATCAGCCTCAACAACGGTTCCCTCCTTCTTGGGCTCTGCCTCCTGTTCTTCTTCCTTTTCCTTCTCCTCATCAGATCCGTCGGAAGGAGCATCTCTCATGACTTTGGCAGAGGTGATGGGGCCAAACTCGGAGAACATGTGGCGGAGCTTCTCATCATCGACATCGTCGTCCAGGTTCTTGATGTATAAGTTGACGCCCTGGTACTTGCTAGCCTTCTCGAGGCGGGCAGCCTCATAAGACTTGCGAAGCTCCTCCTCACGCTCGTGCTTCTTCTGGGCACGTCCGACGTAGAGATCCTGGCCCTGGAAGTCTTTTCCATTAAGCTCGTCGACAGCCTTGTAAGCGCTCTCATGGGTGGTGTAGTTGACGAAACCAAAGCCTCGGCTCTTTCCGTCCTGATCACGGGCGAGGGATGAAGAAGTGATCTCGCCGTACCTCTCGAAGAGTTCGCGGAATTCGTCATCACTGGCCTCGGGATTGACGTTCTTGACATAGATGTTGGTGAAGTTGGCCTTCATTTCCTCGAATTTGCTCTGACGGTCCTTCTTGGGGATGTGGTGGCCGACGTAGACCTTCTTCTCGTTCAAAAGCATGCCATTGACATGCTTAATGGCCTGTTGAGCAGATTCGTCGGTCTCGTAGTGAACAAATCCGTAACCCTTGGAGTTACCGTGCTCATCCTGGGCAACCTTGCAGCTCAAAATATTGCCAAAGGCAGCAAAGGTATCATGGAGAGCCTTGTTGTCGATGGCGACATCCAGGTTCTTGATGAAGACGTTGCCCTGGCCGGTCTTGCGAAGGGCAGGATCACGCTGGGACCACATGATGCGGCAAGGACGACCCTTGATAATGGTGTAGTTGAGTTCCTCGAGGGCTTTCTCACCATCAGAAGTGGAGTTGTAGTTGACATAGGCGTATCCAAGAGAGCGACGGGTGACGGCGTCACGGCAGACACGGATAGAAGCGACAGCACCGATTTGGGAGAAGAGCTCGAAAAGCATGGCCTCAGTGACGGAGGGATCGAGTTCTCCGACGTAAAGAGAGGCCGAGTTCTGGGGGTGAGGGGCGGCAGAGTTGGGGGTAGGAGCTGAGGCGTCTTCGGAGCCACCGCTGACGTTGGTGTCAACGGTAGGCTTGGTATCACCGCCATTGTTGAGGGAAGTGTTGTTGAGGTCGTTGGCAAGCTGATCAACAGCGCCGGAAGTAGTGCTGGCGGCCATTTTTTGGTGATTGAGGATATTGAAGATGAATGAATCTTATGTAAGACAAAAGGGTTGTTAAGGTCAGCACCGCGGTTCGAGGGACTTTTTCAAGTGGCCGGGAGGTGTGGACTGACATCCATCACACAACGATAATGAGGGAACAGAGCGCGAGACATACCGGTTCAACAACAGTTGTCCAACGAGGGCAAACCAATTTTGATGGGTTTTCCGCACACCGAATGAAAATACGTGGCAGGAGAAGGAAGACACGGAGAGGAGCTTGAGTGGCGACGGAGAAGCCTGCTCAAAAATCAATCGTGTTGTGGAGGGAGGTCGTGTCTGCACAAAGGCAGGAAAACGGATGGGGGGTTTTTTGGCAAGTTTTGAATTTTTTTTGTAATTTTTTGTTGTTGATGCACAAGAGCAAGAACAGAGAACCAGGTCTAGGACCGTACCTCTGAACCGACTCGCGTTTGGGTTTTTGGGTGTCTTGAGATAAAGGGTGGTGGTTGTGTGGGAGAGGAGGAGAGGAAATTTCATTTTCAAATGATTCTTATTTTTTTTGTATGGGCTGCCACGTCTGGCGGGCTGGTGGAGCGACCCTTCCTGGACAAAGCTCAAGAGTACCTGGGTTCTTTTGTCGCGTTATGCACACGGCTTTGCGCACTGTGTGCATCGCGTGGAAAAAAGCCACGTGTATCAGTTTTTTTGGTTGGGTTCACACACAGTAAGAAATTTCTGTTTCGTCGGATTTTCTGGTGGGCGGACCAGACACTTGACGACGCACCTGGCAAGGTCTGGTCTGGGGTCTGGTGGCTTATGAAAACCCTGAATGTCTTAATGTGCCGCTGATCGTCATGCCTCATGCTCGCGATACCCTAGGGCTCTTGAAATTTAGCCCTCAGCAAGCCAGGTTCTCGCTGAAGAATCGCCCGGCCGCATATCCTCAGTTCCGTCAAATCTTACTACGTACATGCCGAAGAGTGACTCGCACTCGACTGGGTTCGTCCCAATTGAAAACTGGCTCATCACGTCTGCTACTACTCGTGCCACGCCGTAGGTGTAAAGCAAAGGAAACAAGCGAGCCAAGCACGACAAGACAACTCTCTTTGATATATACGCTTAAGCGCTACGCACCCCTAAAAAAAGGGAGCAGATTGAGTCAATATTCTAACAAAGAACGAATCTTTGGTTTGGCGCATGTCTGGCCAAAGTGCTATGCAGCCAACAACAAGCAAGACACAACTCGACCGACCCGTCGTGTTTACCATCGTGCCATCTTGCCCTCGTCACCAAACACATACCCCCCCACCTGGCTGCCCCACTTCCTGCCGTCGCTGGCCCCAGTCAGTCCAAAGAATGCGTGCCTCGATGCACCTCGATGCGTTTCCAGCAGTAGCTCATGACAAATGACAAACAAGCTCACTCTAGAACGCCAGGGCTTTGAACGATAGATGGTGGGTGCAACGACGCCATCGGGTTTGATCTTGCACAATAGACATCACCCTACCTTATCTGAAAACACTTTGTTTCGCATGGACTATGCTCAAATGCGCTTGGGCTTGCCACCATCACCATGTTCTCGACCTTCACTGGAAACTCGAGGCGCCCTCGCAATGTCAACCTGAGCGGCCAAGCCGGTAACCCGTTTGCCAACACATCATGGAGCCCTGCTGTTGTTTCCAACGCAACCAAAACCGTGTCCGATGCGCAAGCCCAACGAGAAAAACGACACTTGGAGCGGCAGAGGCTAAAAGCCGCTAGCAAGATCCAGAGTACATGGCGCGGGCATCAGACCAGGTGTAGTTTGGCGAATGGCTGGAGGGCTGCTTTCGATGATTTATATCGCTCATCCGCCTCGCATCTTACTGTAGCAGAGCGTCTGCCCTTGGCTTTCAATCTGCTGCTGTCGTTCTTCTCCCAACGATCCTTCGATGATCTCCAAAGGGCGTACATGTTCGCCAAAGATTGTGAATCGGCGCATATCGAGCACATAGCACCGCGAGGAATTCCCGTATCCCGCCTCACGAGGTTGACAGATATTCTTACATATGCACTCGGTGCCGTAGTATCAGAAAAGTGAGTTCAGGATTGTACTCTGACAGCGTGCAGAAAAACCGACGTTGACCGCTTAAAAATCAGGGCAAATTCTCCTTTTGATCTGTCCGTTCTACTCAAGCTCATATCGAGACTTACATCCTATAATGCGCAAACCATCTTAAACTCGATTGACAGTTACTATAAGGCGCTGGCAGGCTTGTATCAGGATCGTCGAAACCAGAAATGGGGCGATTTGCTGTTTGATGCACTCAACGTCCCGTTGAACGCAGTGTCGCTTGATGGTCAGTTCTATAGTTTGCCGTGCCGTCGGTGATTTGCCGCCCACTAACGAATATACTACAGTGCTAAACGCTGCTTACAAGGCTCTTGCATTTGCCTTCTTCACTAGTAGTGACTTGGGTGTATTCGAAACACATAGCGCCCGTCTATCGAGCAATATAAAAACTACGAAGCTAGCCGAGACGATCCAATTTGTCTACGGATCACTTCCGGAGTCACTCCCTTCCAAGCAAGATCTCTTGTGGTTGCTCGCACACTTCATCAGTCTTGGTCGTGCGTCGTTGGACTCGTCGGCAAAGTTCGCCTACCTCAACGCCCTCCTAGTCCAACTGATTTATCTGTCGCCAGAAATCAGCATCAGGATAAATTTGACAACGAAAACTGGTGACAGGCTGAATGACGACGAGGGCGCCTCCCTGCAGCCTCTCAGTCCCTTTGTATCAAAACAGCTGCTCTCGCTCGTGGATCATGATGGAATTTCAAACATTTTGCAAGACTTTTCTTCCAACTTGGCCCATTCGGCATCCATGGATTCATACGGGACGAGTCTCCTTGCCGGATACATTCTGACTTTGTTGCATTGTTTCCCAGCCAATGCGGACGAAACGAGGATGCGCTTATTCCTAGAGCAAATTCCTACAGTGTCTGGTTCTGTCCCTACGATAAAATTTTTGTGGCACATTCTGCGACAGGCCAAGGTTTTTGCAAAAGTAGAAAGGGAGTCAGAACGTCCTTTAGATATCATTCAGCGATATTTGCGCACCACGCCGAACTTGTTTCAGGAGAGCACCGAGGAGCAAGAATGGCGAGTCATTCTTCTATTTTTGGAGCTCTACACCTTCATTTTGCGGCTCAGTGATGATGAAGATTTCTTCAGCGGCATGACGACCCAGATTGTGGAAACCAATTCATCCACGTCTCGACTGCGCGAATGTAGTCTATCCTTGAGCGATGTGCAAAGGCTCACCGTCTTCCTCAAAAACACGGCGTTTGTGCTGCACTACAAGGCAAGAGAACTCTCGCAGACGCAAAAGGCTATCGAAGCGGCAACAAAGTCACGACTTGACTCGTATCTTGGAGCGGAGGACTCGCCACAGAACGTGGTTCCTACCGATGGATCTTCGCCCGCGGCATCCACAAAGCTGGACCTCGATGGTCTTCGCGCCATTATAACCACTGCTCTAAAGATGCTGTATGAGCGAGATTCAAGGAAGCATTTCCTACCTCCGAACCACTGGCTCATGAACGCCAAACTCGAACAAGAGGATTTCATCAACGCAGTCATCGCGGAGGAGGAACGCCAGAGCCTTGAAGACGATGCAGATAGCGACGACAATGGCGATGAACACGGCGTAGCGGGAAATCTATATGACGAGGACTCTAGCTCCTACTCGACCATGGCTGGACAAAGAGTATCTCGACATGCTCGTCTGGAGCGGATAAAAACGCAGCAAATACGAGCCCAGCGAGAGCGCCGCTTGGCAGAAATGAGACCAAAGCTCGAGATACTGAAACACATGCCTTTTGTCGTGCCGTTTGAAACTAGAGTGCAGATATTCCGCCAATTCATCAGGCTGGACCGAACGCGGCGTGATAAGAGCAGGCCTTTTTCTATGCACCCCTTCAGGCATCATGCCAAGATCAAACGTGGGCAGCTCTTTGAAGATGCCTTTAACCAATTCTACGAACTTGGGGACGACTTCAAGGACACGATTCAAATCACATTCGTCGACCAGTTTGACACGCCCGAAGCAGGCATCGATGGTGGAGGCGTCACCAAGGAATTTCTCATTGGCGTCACGTCCGAAGCTTTTGCAAATGACGAAAATAGCTTGGGGATGTTCAGCTCCAATGAACAGGGTCTGCTCTTTCCCAACCCCATAGCAGCCGACACGTTGCGCGAATCTCTTCGCCAGGGCGGGCTAAGAGAACACGATCCCGAGTGGAGAGCTGCCGTGACGGGTCTTCTCCAAAGATTCGAGTTCCTGGGACGCATCGTCGGCAAATGTCTCTATGATGGAATCCTCGTTGACCTCGCCTTTGCCGGATTTTTCCTGCTCAAATGGCCTTCGTCCGGACCCAGATACGAGAACACGTACAAGGGCAGTATCAACGATCTCAGGGACATGGATGAGGAACTATACAAGGGTCTTTTGCGGCTCAAAAACTACTCTGGCGACGTATCCGAACTAGGCTTCGACTTCACCGTCACGGATAAAATCTCGCCTCCAGGCCAGCCTGTCCAAATCGTGACGCGCAAACTCATCCCTCAAGGAGACTCCGTCCCCGTCACAAACGATAACCGCCTCCTATACATCTCGTACGCGGCCCGGCACAGACTCGTAATCCAGCCGAAGCTTCAAACGTTTGCTTTCCTAACGGGTCTGCGGTCCATCATCCGCCCCTCTTGGCTCTCCATGTTCAATCAATCCGAGCTCCAGCGCCTCGTGGGCGGAGACTCGTCCGAAATTGACATTGATGACCTGCGCCGCAACACCGTCTACAGCGGCCTGTATGCCGTTGGTGACGATAACCTCGAGCACCCCACCATTGTACTCTTCTGGAAAGTCATGGCCGGTTTCACAGACAGTCAGAGACGAGACGTCCTCAAGTACGTCAGCTCCACGCCCAGAGCACCCCTCCTGGGCTTCTCGCAGCTTCGTCCGAAGTTCAGCATCCGGGATAGCGGAACAGATGAGGATAGACTACCGAGCACGAGTACGTGCGTGAACCTGCTCAAGTTGCCGAGGTATACTAGCGAGGCTGTGCTGAGAGAGAAGCTGCTCTATGCTATCACGTTTGGGGCTGGATTTGACTTGAGTTAACACAACCGTTGATGTGTGTGAGGGGCGTTGGGACAACGGCGGATCAATCTGCATTAGATGAATGAGCTTGAATGGTACGTAGATACATGTTCAATTAAATATGTTTTTCTACTCCAGTCTGGAAAGCAGATTCCCGTGAGGGATCGACCATGACACCCATCCATCCATCATTGGTAGCTCTTGGCCAGTAAATGCGGTTTTCTGTCCAACAGGTCCAAGACCATTTGTCCGAACAGGCCATTCGCCCATGCGAACCTGTAGTGATGACTGTTAGTCGTTGACACCCGACTTCTGCCGCCCTCGTGTTCAAGAAGACAACAGAAAAGCCACTCATAGGAGGAGAGCGACATACCAAGATCGAGTCCATTTCGAATCATCCCACGTGTTAACCGATTCGTGGACAAGTCCCAACTTGCTCGTCGACCCCATGAGCTGCCGTATTCCATGGACGATCTCCTCGTCATTATCCGACGTCATGGTCTGCATGATGACGGCCATGGGCCATGCCATTCCTGGGCCCAAGTGCGGGCCTCCCGTGGAATTGAGGACGGGGCCAGACCCGTAGTAGGGGTTTGAGCGGGAGAGGACGAAGTCGCGGGTGCGTTGGTATACCTTGTCGGTGTTGGGTCTGAAACCTAGATGGGGGATGCTGAGGAGGGATGGGATGTTGGCGTCGTCCTGGCGTTGGTTTAGAAAACAGAACAGATATAACCCATTGTGTGTTTTTGTAAAGACGTACCATGAAGTTGTGAGAGCCGAACCCGTCCACCTCAAAGGCGAAAATGGGTCCAAACTTGGGGTGGTTCACAATGGCATACTTCTGAACGGCTGCCTCGATGCCACGCGCCATGTCCCTCATTTGCGAGGCAGTTGCCTTGTCAATCGTCTCCATCATTTCCACGCAGGCTTCGAGGTAGCGAGCGAACATCATGTTCGCGGGGATGAAGTACTGATAGATGGTGGAATCGTCCGACGGGCGGAAGAAGCTGCGCACGAGACCAATGTTACCTGCAACCGGGTTGCCGGCGCCTCCGTTGGACACCGTCTCGGTTGCACGGTTTGCATCGCGCAGCCAGGTATAGGGCGACTTGTTTACGTGCCCGTCCTCCGTGTACGTGCCTTGCATCATGTCCGTTGCGAGCTTGAGAATAGCCCTGACGGCGTCTGCCCAGCCGAATTTGCCGAAGAACTCGGCGTCCTTGGTCGCGTCGTAGTAGTCCCACGAGAGCTGGAGGAAGGCCGAGATGGAATCCAGCTCGTACTTGCATTCCCACACTTGGTTGGGATCGTAGGGGGGGTTGACCGTGTCGCCGCGCTTGGCGAGCAGGCCGCGCTTGTGGTTGTTGGGCGGCAGTCTGGAGTCCGGTGGCGGCTGGAAGGCATTGCAATAAGGGAACTTGGTTATGTAGCGGGCTTGGAGATTGATTGTCCCGCGGTAGAGACTGACGATATTGTTGTTGTTGTGCGAGGTGGTGTTGAGGATTGGCTTATACGACTGGAGCTGGTTGGCGCTGTCGCGCAGCCACATGGCGTGAATGTCGCCGGTGATGACAAAGGCGAGCTGCAAAGAGAGAGAGAGAAACATGAGAATGGGGGTTTAAAGACAGCCCAAGAATGGAATATACCTCTTCATCGGCGTTGTCCAGCGCCTTTCCATGCCACAGAACAGTCGTGTCCACGGTGTTGGGCCAGGTATTCACAAACAACCTGTACAGATCGGGGTCTTTGACCAGCGTCCCGACCTTGCTGATGGTCTCTTCCACCTCCGGAACGACATACGAGCGACATCTTTCGTCTGGTCGCTGAGATGGATACTTGAACCTCCCAGACGAATACGGCGCATGGCCGACGCGGGCGTACTTTTCGTACTCGGGGCAATCGCTCGGCACTGCAGCGGCCACCGCGACGGCAGAGGCGACGAGCTGGATCCACTTCATGAGCATCAAGTTATGAAGACGAGCAAGCAAAAGCTGTCTGAAGAGACATTCTGCACCTCCAATCCCGTGGCACTCACATCATCGGTCGCAAGGCATTTAAGGGATAATCCACGCACAAATTAGTGGCCAGTCAGCTGCGCCTCTTTTTTTCGTGCAACATGATCAAGTCCCATTGCAAGTGCGGGGGCGACTTCGGATGAGTTGGTACTAACCATGGAAAGTCTCAACCAGGGAAAGTCCCAGGGAAAGAGCTTTCGCCTCGGGCAAGTGGATCACCGGTTTGAGTCGGTTAAGCTGACGTGCACCCAGCTTTGCCGAGCGCCCAATCAGGTACTTGCAAAAAGTCATTACCACGAACGAGGCAGAGTCTCTCGCCTTCTCGCCTCCCCGTCTGCTTCTACAACTACAACCACCCCCAAGCACCTTCTTCACCAGAAGCCATGTCAGCACCTGTGCCAGTGTCAAGGTGCGTCCAGCGCAGTGCGCGGTCAATTGCGCGATGGACGCCGGGAAGGGCTGCTGTCCCCGGCGTGACTTCAGCGTCAAGGTCAAGATCAAGGACTGCTGGCATGACGTCAACTCGGCCGATGATGCTTCAGCCATTGGCGGGCATGAGAGTCTTCAGCACCAGCAGGCCAGTTCGAAATAACGACCAAGACGAATCATTTGACCCCGCGTCGATTGAGCGCGAGTCCGACGAGGTCGACGTGTGCATCGTGGGTGGCGGTCCCGCGGGGTTGAGCGCCGCCATTCGCCTCAAGCAGCTTGCCAATGAGGCCGGCAACGAGGACTTCAGAGTCCTCGTCCTCGAAAAGGCCGGTGACATGGGCGCACATATCCTCTCCGGCGCCGTCATAGAGCCTACATCCATCGACGAGCTTATCCCCGACTGGCTCGACGAGTCCAACCCCAACCGCTTCGAACACGCGACACCCGCCACAAAGGACAAGATGCGCATCTTGACCAAGACTAGCTCCATACCCATTCTAGCTCCGCCGCAAATGCACAACCTCGGCAACTACATTGTCAGCTTGAATCAATTCGTCAAGTGGTTGGCCGAACGGGCCGAGGAGCTCGGCGTCGAGGTGTACCCCGGTTTTGCCGCCGCCGAAGTCTTATACAACTCGGATGGCTCCGTCAAGGGCGTTGCCACAAACGATCTGGGCATCGCTCGTGACGGCAGGCCCAAGGACTCGTTCGAGAGAGGCATGGAGTTCCACGCACGCGTGACCATGTTTGCTGAAGGATGCCACGGCAGCTTGACCAAGCAGGTCATCAACAAGTTTGATCTCCGCAAGGACAGCCAACACCAAACATATGGCCTGGGGATCAAGGAATTGTGGGAAGTCGATCCGGAAAAGTTCGACGAGGGACTGACCGTTCACGCCATGGGATACCCTCTGCCCATGGACGTCTACGGCGGCTCATTCATGTACCACTTCGGCGATAACCTGGTCACCATCGGCCTCGTCACCGCCCTCGACTACCAAAACCCATGGCTGTCCCCCTACCAAGAGTTCCAAAAACTCAAGCAGCACCCACTCTTCAAGAACGTCCTTGAAGGCGGCAAGTGCATCTCATACGGCGCCCGTGCCCTCGTCGAGGGAGGCTTCCAGTCCATTCCCAAGGTAGCCTTCCCCGGCGGCGCTCTCATCGGCGACTCAGCAGGCTTCGTCAACGTGCCCAAAGTCAAGGGCACCCACAACGCCATGAAGTCAGGCATGCTCGCCGCCGACGCAGCCTGGGGTGCCCTCAGCGCCAGCGACCAAGGCACCGTCTTCCTCTACGACTACGAGGACTCCCTCCGCAAGTCCCCCATCTGGAAAGAGCTCAAGGAGGTGCGCAACATGCGGCCCTCTTTCCACTCTCCGCTCGGTTCCATCGGCGGCGTCCTGTACTCCGCCCTCGAGGCCTTCATCTTCAAGGGCCGCGTCCCCTGGACCTTCAAGCACAAGACTCCCGACCACGCCGCCACGCAACCTGCCGACAAGTTCCGGAAGATCGAGTACCCCCAGCCCGACGGCAAAATCTCCTTTGACATACTCACGAGCGTATCCCGCACCGGCACCAATCACGAGGAAGACCAACCCGTCCACCTGCAAGTCAAGGACTGGGATGCCCATACCGAGAAGGCCTATCCGCCGTTCAAGGGCCTCGAAAATCGTTTCTGCCCCGCTGGTGTGTACGAGTACGTGGAAGACGAGTCGAAACCCCATGGTGTTCGATTTCAAATCAATGCGCAAAAGTGAGTTTTTCTTTCTTTCATTTCTTTTTTTTTTCTTGGCCTCAATAACATACGGCCCAACAACCACGGACAATCACGAACATGACTAACGATGCCTCAGTTGCATTCACTGCAAGACGTGCGATATCAAAGCTCCCCAACAAGATATCAATTGGCAGGTGCCTCAGGGCGGGGAGGGCCCTAAATACTACATGACTTGAGTTGATTAATTCTTTTGGCGCATACGGAGTAGCAATTGCCTATCTGTTCCTCTACTGCTCAAAAATCTGCACGTATACGCGCGTCCATATGTGTTGGTTCACACAGTTTCCTCATAGTACGGGCTCTGGTAGATGCATTTTCGGCCGCTGGGCAGGCAATCAAGTCTTACTTGTACATAACACACGGGAAGGGAATAGAAGCAAGCAAATGAATGGCGTTGAACAATCAGGTGCGGTATCACAGAGCACCCTTGCGAGACGAAAATAAAACAGAAAAATACAAAAGGGCCGCCCATTTATGATTGCAGCCATGGTCAGGGTTGGTTGGCTGCAACGTTGACAATGGTGTGCCCCAGTTTATGCATTCCACGTGTTCGTTCAGTTCAGTCTCTTGCTCACTCAGTGTAGATGGTTTGTTCGCGCAAAGAAAAAAAGACGTGGTAAATTATGAGCATGTGCACAGAAAATGAGCAGTGAAAATTATGAACAGAACCCTGCGCTTTGAGAGACAGTACGGAGTAATGTGACGCAATAGATGACACATGCGAGTCCAAGCTCAAATGTTAATTTCGCACACACACACACAAAAAAAAACCCTGACGTTGCTTTTGCTTGCGGCGAGCTTTCCCTAAAGGAGGGAATCAGCCGGCAGGTGGCCCTGGGAGGCTCTGCTCAAGGTTGCGAAATGAGGAAATTGTTAGTGCGGTACTTCCAGGCCCAGCCCCCTCGCGGCGGCTGTGTGCGCGTCAAGTAGCTCTACCTGTGGATCCCAGTAGCCGCAGGATTTTACACTCCAGTCGGGCACAGTTCGACAGGAGATCGCAGCCCTTTTGGAGCGCCAGGCGGCGAAAAAAGTTTATGGAGTGAACGCCTCATGACTACAGATGGGTATTTCGCAATTTTCTTGCACAGATTTGATGCTGAAATCATGTTGCCGCGACGTGACAATATGAGATTACGGTGGCGGGTGCGAGCGACAGCAAACGAGGCTCCGGTATCGATACTTGGGGCTCCAGCCAGTCAAAAGGCTGCAAACGGCCAGTTTCTGTCACGGACGCTGCGAAACGAATGGTTGGACAGGAATCCATGACTCACACACGCGCGACAGAAAAATACCGCCCTCCGCCCCCCCCCGCCGCCCCCCAGTCAAGAAAGGGGGACAAAAAGGAAGAAATTTTTCACTACGTTGTCGCGACGTGGTTTCCGCTTGCGACGCGATGTGTCGCCACTCCAGGGACCGCATCTTCCAGGGGATGGCGGCATCTTGCTGGCTGTCGACTGAATGTCGCGTAAGATACATGTGCAGGCGAACAAGGAAGCCATAGAATTCGAATATACTAGCAGGCTCTACCAAGTGACGTTGGCTGTCCGAAGTCTGGGTCGGCGGCGGTTGGCAGGCAAGAGTTGGGAGGGTTGAGAGGGAACAAAAAAGCTGGCACGACGGCACCCCGGTGGATGTTTCACACTGGAACCGGACAGTGAGAGGTCTGGGCTGTGCTAGGGTGCTAGGATGAGAAGGGGTGCTGCTGGGGTTGGACAGGAGGCAATTTCAGGGAGAAGGGGTGGCGGATAAGGGGCGGCTGGTCCACGACGCGAACGGGCCCATGCGTGGATTGAGACCCAGCTTGAGACCCAGCCACTATTGTCCGCATCCGCCCGAGGTCTACGGAGTAAGAGTACTCCGTAGCTGGGGAGATAGATATTGCTTGGTCGTGAACCGCGAACGCGGAATCGTCGTGCGGTGTAATATGCGGGCGGGCGAAGCACAATATCGTGGTCTGCTGGCTGGCTAGGATCGCCTTCAGATCGTGCGTTCGGGACTGTTCGGCTCAGTCAGTCGGCAGCTTCACGACAACAGCTGGAGTATCGTTCGCGTGCTGCAGTCGTGCTCGCAATAGAAGTCGATAGAAGCCGAGGGTCGGTGTGGGATGCTGGTGGTAAGCTGGAGCATAATAAGGGACAGATAAGGAGTGAACAGAAAGGGGTGGGCTGGCTGGCGAGAGGAGAGAAAGGAGAGAGAGTTTTTTATGTGCACACAAGAAAATACGCGCTGCGTGCCCAGATAAATGAGCATGGGGGACCACTTTTCTTGCTTTGCTGACCTGAACAAAAGTCGATTGCTGGAGGAGCCAAAAGACTGGCTCAGTGAGGAATACTGGTCGACGTCAAAAGTTCGGCTTCAACATCGCAAACAGAATGCAGGTGGGAAGCAAAAATGCCGACGTTGTGAAGCACAGTAATCTTCTTCGACGTGCTTTCGCATACCGCGAATCGCCGCTGGCCGCTTTTCACCACAACCGACTCTATTCTCATCTTCCTCCATTACCAGACCAGACGTCTTCAACTCGTCGCTCCTGGCTTAGGGCAGTGGAATATGTAAATATGTACGGCGCCGGCAGTCTACGGGTACTCGCTGCTGAGCCGTGATAAGAAGGTACCTCAGGGGCTCCGCTGGGGCCGTTCTGGGTTGCATGGTGGAAAAAAAAAGGAGATAAAATCACCACTTTTCGGCCACCTGATTGGCTGCAGATGGTCCTGGCTCATGCGCTAGCCTCAGGCCTAACACTCCAGCGTCGACGCCACAGGCTTGTCGTTGCCTGGGTTGCTGGGAGAACTGGCCAGACGGCAGGTGAGCAAAATTATAAGTACCCAGGCCTCCCCCATACCGCTTATCAAGTTGCCTTTGCGCGGAAGTCCCGACCGGTTGGCCCTGCGTACCTCCCACACAAGTCGGCCACACCTTGAATAATTTTTCATCCCTCCCATCCTTCCACACGTCACGCCCCCACTCATTCACACTTTGCCGGCTTCGCTCCGCTTCGCTTCCCATCTTCTCTCACTGTTTCTGTCAGTTGTTTGGCATCGCCTGACGCTTCAGTCTCGTTGCAGACCCAACCAAGTCTCTTTCGCTGTACGCGCCGTCCGCGAGTTTCGCAATCTGTCTGCACACGCATTACCTGCGCAAGTGCGAGATAACCCTGGAACAAGCGAACCGAGTCTCAAGCATCGTGCCCAAGCTGAACGGCGACATCTCCTGTGACGATCAGGCACTTGAGTTGAACTGAAACACGTTCTCGGAACCCGTCGTCCTTGCCCTCTTTTGTCGCAACTGATCCCCTGGTCATCGACGAAGACAGAACAGCGAGATCTCATCGTTTTTGTTGTCGTCGCCATCGGATCCTTGCGAGTGCGTAGACAACAATTAGAAGAGATTTAAAAGTACAAATTCGAACTGGCCCTCAAGTGAACGAAGACGAGTTCGAACCTGAGATTGAGAAAGCTGTGAAGACGAGCCTCATCTCTCCTTCTCATACCTACAACTGCGTTGTGTCAGGACTCTCGTCGCATCGCATCAAAATTTCCATCTGTGCACCATTCTGTAGGGGAGACATTTGCTTGTTCATCTCCCACGAGTGGTAAGAACATCTCTTGTTCCGATTATTCCTGTTGTCCTACCTGGGTCTACGTGTGAGAATCGTGGGTTGAATGGGGTATAAAACACAACCCACGCCCTGGTTCTCCTCGTATCCCAGTTCCCAGTCACTTTCTAAAACCACTCCTTTGACAAGCTCGCGTTTTAGTGAAGTTTGACTAACAGCCTCCAGATCTGCTCAGTACTAGGACGTCTTTGTGTGCATCGGACAGTCGTTAGTCTCATCATGGAGGGTATCCAAACACATCCGTCCAATGCCGCGCAGGCAAAGGCCTTCACTGCGCCTGGCTCGCTCTCGTTCCCAGGAGCTACAAATGAGCTGACGCCGCCCGCCAGTGGTGGTGACTCCTTGCAGCGTCCAGCTGTCAACGGCCAGCAGGCACCCAACGGAAATGGGGTGACTCCCGCTACTCCCGCTGCCACGCCTTCTGCCACCCAAGGCCCTAGCGGTATCACTCCTACTTTGCAGTATGTATTATCCTGAGTGACCGGGTGTGTCTTTCTTGCTCAGTGGCGCTTATCCTCCACTTCAAAGGAACATCGTTGCCACCGTCAATCTCGATTGCCGTCTGGATCTCAAGACGATCGCCCTGCATGCCCGAAATGCGGAATACAACCCCAAGGTAGACACATATGCTGGCTTGATTTCCATCATTTTGTCCATCAAATGCTGACCCGCTCAAAGCGTTTCGCTGCCGTCATCATGCGAATCCGTGAGCCCAAAACGACGGCTTTGATCTTCGCCAGTGGTAAAATGGTTGTCACAGGTGCCAAATCCGAGGATGACTCCAAGTTGGCATCAAGAAAATATGCCCGCATCATTCAGAAGCTGGGTTTCAACGCCAAGTTTACAGACTTCAAGATCCAGAATATCGTCGGCTCTTGCGATATCAAGTTTCCCATTCGGTTGGAGGGTTTGGCTTCGCGCCATCACAATTTCAGTTCTTACGAACCTGAATTGTTTCCTGGTCTCATTTACCGCATGATCAAGCCTAAGATCGTTCTTCTTATTTTCGTCAGTGGCAAGATTGTCTTGACTGGTGCGAAGGTTCGAGAGGAAATCTATCAGGCTTTCGAAATGATTTACCCTGTGTTGCAAGGTTGGTGAATCCCCGAATCTCAGTCAGATATCTCCAAACACTGACATTATTGTATAGACTTTCGAAAAGTTTAGAGCAAATTGGGTTGGCCACGGCGCTTTTTACTCACGCCTGGTGTACCACCAACGTCCCCTTACCATTTTATTTTCGCATGTACGACTAGACCTTTGGTCCACGATACCATGATTGCTTCATCCTCCACGACGCTCCTCCTGTTCCTTGATAGGTCACAATCAAGCTGCACTGGAGTCGTCATTGTATCATTTGATTATGCATTGCATCGGCGTTGGCAAAAGGCTTAACAGGGGAGGGCAACATCGTTTTTTATCACATTTTTAAAAAGTGCGACGGAATTGGTTCAGGCAGAAAGAACGAGATTACTCAACCCGCGACATTTCATAGATTGATCGTGCTCTGCCATGGATTGGTGCGCCGTCTGAGCAGTCACTTTAATATTTTCCGAGGGCTTAGGTCGAGTGGAAAAGTCGATGAGGAAGGTCGAGGAAGGTCACCGCGATCAAGTGTTACTTGGTTGCAGTGACGATTATGCTTTTGAGTTGACCCCCCAAAAAAGGGTGTGCTATTTTGCACGCTCAGACACAATGGTCGATATGGCAAAGCTGCTTGCTCAGTATTCTAGCGCAGCATTAAGCCATCAATGATTACCGGAGAACGTCACTGGTATATATATGACTGTTCTCTCATTAGGTAGCATATGAACAAAGGGTCATCATGAATTTGCCACTTCTCAGATGCCAGCGAACATATGTGTCCGCCATAATGTAGCGCTGAGATTTAAGTAAAAGCACGAGTAAATCCTCTGAAGTGAAGTAATTCGAGCAAGTCCAAGACTTCTTTCACTTGTTTAGACCACGACAACATCGACAGATGGTACACAAAAAGGACAGACAGCCCACACGGATCTCCGGACATGTCCACCGATGTCGGCAGTATAGCGGTCTCCACTTGGACCACCAATAAACCTCTCCCCTTCCTGAGCCGACACAAACCATTTGATGACCTCGTCTTTACTCCGTATTTTATAAGAGAATACGTGTTCCAAGCCAAGTGTTGGAAAGAGAACTCGCATACATACTATCATCATAAAAGCCTGTTGCTCATCGTGAGAGAGAGAGAGCACACCCGACACCCCAATGGAGAACAAAACACCATCATCCATTCTCATAATCGGCTCTGGTGTATTCGGCCTTAGCACAGCCTGGGCATTGACCAAAAGACGTCAATTTTCCAGCATATCCATCACCGTTGTTGATGATACGTCAAGCGGCCAATTCCCACCAGATGACTGCGCAAGCGTGGATTCATCAAGAATCATTCGCCCTGACTACGCCGACGTCGATTACACCACTCTAGCAGCCGAGGCTCAAGAGGAATGGAGAAAGCAGGGCGATGATGACCTTGGTGGACAGGGTCGCTACACCGAGTCGGGCTTCGTCCTCACGGCATATCACCCTACGGAGCTAAAGGTTGGGGCCAAGTCGGGAATGTACTATACCAAGGAGAGCTGGAAGAACTGTGTTGAATTGGCGCAGAGGGGTGGTCATTCGGCCGATAAGATCAAGGTGCTTGAGAGTACAGAAGCCCTGAACTCATTCCTGGGCACGGAGACATACCCGGGCGATTGGGGGTATCTGAACACTTTATCGGGATGGGCCAACGCTGGCAGAGGGATGGAGTGGCTCTATGAGCGAGTCAAGGCAACGGGTCGAGTCAGCTTTGTGAATGCTGGCGTTGAAAAGTTGACGACGGAAGGTGATCGAGTTACCGGCGCGAGATTGGCTGATGGGGAGTGTCTTACCGCCGACGTCGTCCTCGTCGC
Organism: Epichloe elymi; assembly: GCA_023658475.1. Taxonomy (NCBI): domain Eukaryota; kingdom Fungi; phylum Ascomycota; class Sordariomycetes; order Hypocreales; family Clavicipitaceae; genus Epichloe; species Epichloe elymi. Next base: position 864,540 of record CP098278.1, on the reverse strand, counting down.
TGCAGGAGCGTGGACAGGGGGTCTGATTGATCTGAGAGGACGAGTCGAGGCAACGGGCCACGTCTTGGGCTACATTGATATCAGCGAGGAGGAACTCGGCGTTCTCTCCAAGCAACCGGTTGTGCTGAACCTGTCATCCGGACTCTTCATCATCCCTCCACAAGAGAGGATTCTCAAAGTTGCCCGACATGGCTTCGGGTACCTCAACCCAGTTACAGTACACAACGCGTTGCCCTTGTCGCCATCACTGGAGAGAAAGCCAATTACAGTGTCAAAGCCATCTACTAGGCGAGATGCAGGCGCGAATCGGCTTCCACACGAAGCAGATGTGGACCTTAGAAAGGGGCTTGCCCAGCTCTCCCCAATCAAGGGTCTGGAGAACAGACCTTGGAAAGAAACCAGACTGTGCTGGTACTCTGATACAAAGGATGGAAACTGGCTGGTGGACTGGCATCCCGGATGGAAGGGCCTCTTCATTGCCACGGGAGACAGTGGCCATGGGTACAAGTTCTTGCCGTTGCTGGGCGAAAAGGTGCTGGACTGCATGCTGGGAAAGGGAGGGGTGTATGGGGATAAGTGGAAGTGGAAAGACGTTCATGATGACTCTGTTGGGAGAGAGGTTGATGGCATATTCAAGGGGCTCATCACGATGGATGGCAGTCGGGGCGGGTATCCGGGGATGGTGCTGGAGGAAGAGTTGTGTAGAGGATTCCCGCAGGCCAAGATATGAGGTCGACCGCAGCTGCTCTGGTATGATTAAAAAAATACAATCGGATCATTCGCTAATCGGAATTTCATATGGATTACGTGGCGCAACTGGTGATACCCATCACACGAGTGGTGAGGCAGAGAGACCTCACCCAATTATTCCACGACCAAGTGCCAGTTGTGGTCGAACAACGTAATTGGCATTGGATCCCTGTTCATACGTCAACTCGATAGTGAGAACCAAATCATCGACATTCAAATTGTATTTGTAACAAGTTTCAGTACCAAGGCTTTCCCCAGAAGAGGTTTGGTCAAAAAGCTTTGGCAGGCCCGAAGATTTCGTTAAGGTGGATATGCACATACCGGGGCTGCACCTTCACGACAATACCTCAGCTCGACCACTGAGCAAGGCACTTTTACAACGACACCAACACGCCTCGAACATGTCGTGACGTGGCGAGTCAAGGCTATTCCCCATCCACAATGTCCCCTGGAAAAGGGTTTCCCGATTTCCCAGACGTCAAAGCGAAGCTTCAGAAACCCACCAAGCAATCGGCCTTTGATCGACAACGGGCCGAAGCCGAAGCCAAGCGCAAGCGCGAGGCTGCCGAAACTGCCGCCGTATACGCCGATTTCGTGAAGAGCTTCGATCGCGAAGATGACGAGAGGGACACTGCGCCAAAATCTGGTGCATTTGGGGGATCTCCGAAGGGGAGACTGGGCTTTTCCGGAGCGGGAGCGGGACCAGGAGGACCAGGACCGCTGGGGCATGGCGCCTCCAAGAGACACTTTGTCTCGTCGACGTTGAACAGCGGCCCGGGCAGCCTGGGGCCGGCCCCGAACAACTTTGCGAAGAAGAGATCTTTCAACGATTTCAAAGGCTCGGGAGATCGATTGGGTGCACCGAGCTCCGAGGAACCGATTCCCGGGCCGAAGCCGACGTCGGTCGCACAGGCTTTTCATGCGAGTGACGATGAGGACTCGGGCGAAGCTAGAGATCGAGCAGAGGAGAAAGCGATTGCGAAGCCTACACTCAGACTGACCAACATGCCGCCGGGGACGTCGCCTGCTGTGGTCAAGGCCTTGATGCCCGACCACTTGAACGTGGAAAATGTCAAGATTCTGCCTCCTGCTGGCCCGGGTGGCTCGGAAAGAAAATGTACCGTTGCGATTGTCACACTTTCGCAAGATACACCGGCAAACGAGATTGACACAGCGGTCACCACATTGCAAAACCGTTATCTGGGCTACGGGTACTATCTGTCTCTACATCGACATCTGTCTTCTGCCGTGGCGGCGTCAGCAACAACTCTACCTAGCATATCCTCCTCGACAGCCGGTGCGCATCCATTTGGAGCGAAACCAGTAGAGCGACCGGCCGGCCGGGATAAGCTGCCACATCATCAGCAGGGGATCCATCGCGGGTTCGCACCTCCTTCCTCGTATGGTCCCGTTGGCGCAGGCGTGGCCAGAGCAAACTTGCTGCACGTTCCTGTGAGACCGCCACAAGACGTCAGAACAATCCAATTGATCAACAAATCCATCGAGGGCGTTCTGGAGCATGGACCAGAGTTTGAGGCATTACTCATGTCGCGAGCTGAAGTCCAACGAGAAGAGAAATGGGCTTGGATATGGGATGCCAGAAGCGAAGGTGGCATTTGGTATCGATGGCAGCTCTGGCAGGTCGTGACGGGCTCCGATCCGAACCAGCGCAAAGGAAAATACGTTCCCCTGTTCGACGGCAGTCATGCGTGGAAATCACCAGAGAAGGGTTTGATCTTTGAGTACACGACATCCCTGGATGAGTTTGTGTCAGACGAGGAGTACAACTCCTCCGATGACGAGGACATGTACGGGGAAGGCAACGCCGACCTTCATGGCACTGAGACAGAAAAGGTGTTTCTCAATCCTCTTGACAAAGCCAAGCTTGTCCACCTGCTGGCGAGACTGCCCACCACCATGGCCAAGCTGCGGAAAGGAGATATCGCCAGAGTTGCAACGTTTGCCATCACGCATGCCAGCCGCGGAGCGGACGAGGTCGTGGATATGGTTGTTGCAAACGTCGAGAAACCCCTGTCCCTGACGTCTGCCAACCCGAGGCACGAGCAAGGTGCAAAGCCAAATCCAGCGACCACAAACACAGAGGAGGGAGCTGCGAATGAAGCCCTGGATACGAGCAGCGCTAGCTTGGTGGCACTTTACGTGGTGAGCGACATTCTATCGTCTTCGTCCACAAGCGGAGTTCGACACGCCTGGCGCTTCCGACAGCTGTTTGAAACATGCCTGCGCGAGCGCAAAGTATTCGAAAGACTAGGTGGCATGGCTGAAAAGCTAGGCTGGGGCCGGCTCCGAGCTGAAAAGTGGAAGCGAAGTGTTCATCTTGTCCTCAATTTATGGGAAGGATGGTGCGTTTTCCCCGCCGAGTCCCAGGAACTATTTGTCAAGACATTTGAATCACCACCCTCACTGAAAGCTGAAGACAAGGCGGACGAATCGTCAAACCGCAACAAGTGGAAGACTGTGGAAGCTCTGCCAGTCGCAAAGAACGAGGCAAGCGCCAGAACCGCGGCTGAAGAAGAGCCCGCCGCGATGCAAGATGATGTTGACGGGGAGTCCTTGGCTGAGGATGACGTGATGGGCGAGCCTATCGATGAGGAAGATGTTGAAGGAGAGCCCATCGGCGAGGACGATGTGGCAGGGGAGCCTATCGACGACGACGAGCTTGGAGGCGAGGCTATGGACCAAGATGTAATAGAGGACAGGATGGACAAGGATCAGGATGAAGGGACGGGCGTCCGCGGTGACCAGGAATCTGCGGCCGGGGCCCAACAACGGAAGCGGATGCGAGCAGTGGACATGTTTGCCGACTCGGACGGCTCAAACTAACGAGCCGTGGGAGCAATAGCATCACTAGGCACAGGGACAGGGACAGGGATAGGGACAGGATAGGGTTAGGGACATGAATCCTCACGAAGGACCCCATGCCTAAACTCAACAGGGCTGATATTTTTGGAGCATTTTTCCTTCAAGGAGGTAAAATACGAAGGCATTGTATTCGTATTCAGAGCAAGTAGGCAAGGAAGGGACGGGAAGCAGGGTATATCCGGAATATTTTGCGGGAATGCCTAGTGATAACGCATGGATGGAATTGCACAATGCGCCACGGACTACTCCGTATACGTATGATATAATACTCTGTATCGATCAGATGGGGCATCAGATAGCAGATGGTGTGAAAAGAAGCCTCGTTCTAGAAGTCACAAATTCCCTGATGTCTGTCTCGGCCCGGCCGTCATCTGTTCTCATCCGGTGCTGTCATGTCGTGAACAAGCGCGAGCCAACAACGAACGACTTGCTGGCGGTCATGAGGCATTGCATGCCCCACAACAGGCATTGATTAAGTCCAATAGAAACTTGCTCACCTTGGGGGGCCGCGAATTCAACATACAACGATTTATATGCAAGTATGCAATAATAAGACGGCGCCAACAAGAGGCAGATAGATATAAGCTTAGGACAAAGGCGGCAAGGCGGGTCTGGTTGCTGACGCTTTCGGTTGCGTCTGGGCAACGGCGCGTTGTTTCATGATCTGGGCAAGGGCAAGGCCATGGCTCTCAAGAGGCTGCGTATTTTTTTCAACCCCGCGAGGCCTTTGATTAAACCCATGATAAACCAAACCCCGCCATCAAATTTCGAGAGCGCTTTGCACAACACGAAGAAACCAACTGCGCCCATCTGTTCCGCTGGCTCTCATCCCATGCCACATCAAGGTCACTTGCCGAGGTTTGCCTTATAAGCTCACGCACGGGCAGGAACTCGGCGGGAGGCCGATCGGAGCCTCGCGCCTCAAGGCACGCGCAGCAGGCTGGCCTCGGTGTCGTCGCCCTCGGTATTTGCTTCGGTACAGTTTTCGAGTCCGACTACCCTCATCATGCCTCTTATCAACGGGCAAAAGATGGCCTGGTACGTCCCTTGTTGCATCTGCCGCAAAATGTCCTGACGGTGCTTGCTCGAGAAACCCTCCCCTCCTCCCTCCTCCCTCCTCCCTCCTCCCTCCTCCCCTCCTTCCCTCCTTCCCTCCTTCCCCCTCTTATCGTGCAGCCACAACTAATGGACCATGTTCAGCGAGCCTTGCATTCGCGGCCACCGTTCGACCAAATGCACACATGCCAACGAGCGCCTCATGGTTCCGGTACGGAAGCCTGGCCGGCCGTTGAGCTCATGTCCGCACCCGTCTTCGCGACCATGCGCATGCGCCGCTGTGACTGCAGCGATTCCAAGGAGACAGAAGTGCCATTGCGGGCCGCCAGATACTGCCGCTGTCGAAGACCAGCCAGCAAAGGACCTGTCGTCAACCACCGCGGTAACACCTCCGAGTCCACCCAAGCCCGCAAGTGCTGGATTTCGAGTACAGAAGCAAGGCGCAAAGGTTGGGCCGAGCAGGAAGCAGTCTGTCGACATTGCGGGACTTCAGAGAATGGACTCGAGCCAAATTAACGTCGTACCGCTATACAACGACAACGGGATGAGTCCACAGCTGAGCTCGACAAATGGCTCTCCCACGCCCATGCCAGACGCGTCGTTGTACGCATCAATAGCCATGACACCGAGTGACAGCTCGTTTAGTAGTGCCGAATCGGGCATGTACCCCATGTTTCCGTATGCGCCAGCGCCTATCATGGTGCCAACGGGTCAGGCAAAACCGACGGTGAACGGGCAAAATGGTGTTTCAACCAACGGCGCCGCGGACTCGGGGCCAGAAACGCTCAGGAGCTGTTGTGGTGGAGGGGCGAACGGCACAAAGAGCCGGGCAGTGACTCCTCCCCCCCCTCCTCCTGTGTCCGTCAACACATCAGACGTCAGCAGCGACGACATTGACATTGGGCCGGCGGCCAAGAGCTGCTGCTCCTCAAAGACAACCTCATCCACTCAACGAGAGAAGAAGCATGCTCCAGGGCATACTCCAGGGGTCATGCCACCGCCAGGAGTGTCATTCGCCCCGAATGGAATCATGATGCCTCCTCCCTTCCAACATCCCATGGTCATGGCCAGCGGAATGTATCCTTTCTACGCTCAGCCCAACATCTTCAACTTCCCTCCACAGTATGGATCGTACATGCAGCCTCTCCAGCCCGAACAATGGAGACAAGTCATGGCCGCCATGGCTTTCAGTCAAAATGTAGGAGGCCAACCTTTTGGCATGGCAGGACCGTTGCCCATGCAGCAGCAGCAACAGCATCATCATCATCATCAACAACAAACCCCGACAACACCGAATGAATCATCGTGGACGTCACATCAGTGCAGCTGTGGCGATAGTTGCCAGTGCGTCGGATGCGCTGCCCACCCATACAACGAGGCAACGCAGGACTATGTGCGCTCGGCCTGGAATATGATGAAGGAGGATCCGGAAACAGGAAATGCCCACGCCAACGGCGGCGTCACGCATCTCGATGGCGTAACGGACGGCGGCGCAAATGCTTCGAATGGTGAACAGGAAGAGGCTGCGAATGCATCCTCCAACGGGACGACAACGCCCATCAAGCCTCACCACGACGGGACCAGGTCGCCTGTGGCAGCACAAACCCCGTCGGATGCAGCATCTGGCGCAAGTGAAGAGCAAGCACTGTGTGCCAGCGACTTCTTCTTCGTGAGCTACCCATTCGGCGACTCATGTGCCGGAGAGACGGTGAGCTGTCCCTGCGGCGATGACTGCCAGTGCATTGGTTGCGCCATTCACAATCATCCCGGCCCGGTGACGGGCGAAAAACATGAAACCGTCTAGGGAGTTTTCCACTTTTTTTTTGCACAAAGCGCGATTGATCATGTCAGGCTGTCCGAACATGCAGATGGTGAGCAATCGTGGACCACGAGCGTATTTCTCGCGGTACATTGTACATATTACGGCTTTGGCGCGGATACAACGACGTAGAGAGTTTTTCTCTAATCTGCTGAAGCATTTATTTCTCTGGTGCTGTAGATAGATACCCAAGATACAAGACTCGTATGCGCAATTCGAGGAAGAAGGGCGTTGGCCCAAACACCAAATGAATTAGAGGAACGAATAGCCGCTCACAGACGCTGCTTGCACGGTGGTGACGTTGTAATGGAGGCTGTGAAGGACCAGAAATGTCACTGCGTGATCAAAAGAGCTCACAGTACCTAGCTAGATTTCACGTCAAACGAGTGCTTCAACAGCCGTACGTAGTCTAGAACCGGCCGGGGCGGCAAGTTCCGTGGCCGGGCCGGAACGATTTGAACAAGTTGATGAAGCAGAAAAGTGGGACCCGAATATGACGTGTCTCACCTTTTTTATCTCACCTCACCTCACCGACCTGACTTTCACTTGCGTCTTTTCCACGAAACCACGCCAAAAAAAAAAAATTCGATTCCATCCATCGCCAAGATTTCATCAGTTTCCATAAGGAGCACACGCACCCCGCTTACTGAACGCGCCTAACCTAGCTAAGCAGGCTCTTCGCCGCCGCAGCAACAACAACAAGGATGCCCAAAGCGCGCGCAGACGACTCCCATCCTCATCACGACGCCCGCGGACGCTCTAGATCACAGTCACAATCACAATCGCCAGGACGGCGCTCCCACCACCGCCGGCGGCCGCACAAGTCGCGCCGCGCAGGCGACAAGGGCAGGCCGCTGCCCTTCTCCGCCCGCGCCCTCACCAAGTCTGACTTCCGCACGTTCGAGCCCCTGTTCGCGCACTATCTTGAGCTGCAGAAGCAGAGGGACCTGGGGGACATGGACGAGCGGGAGGCACGGGGGCGGTGGAAGAGCTTCGTGGGGAAATGGAACCGCAACGAGCTGGCCGAGGGGTGGTACGACCCCGACATGTTTGCCAGGTGCGCGTCCGAGTACTGCGCGGGGCCGGAGAGACGGGGCGACTCTGGCGACTCTGGCGAGGGGGAGGACGGGGAGGAGGACGGGGAGGAGGACGAGGACGACTACGGGCCGACGCTCCCGGGGGTCGGTAGTGAAGATGGACCGAGGGTGCGGCGGCGGATGGGGGCCCGGTCGGCGACGGCGGCGGATCTGTCGCTGCGGGACGAGCTCGCGCGGGAGCAGAGGGAGGACGAGCGCGAACAGCTCCGGCACGCGCGGAGGGAGGACCGCGCGCTGCAGAAACGGAGGTTGGAGGAGCTCGTGCCGCGCGCGGAGCCGGGCACGCGCGAGCGCAGGCTCGAGAAGAAGAAGGAGGTGAATGAGAAGATGGGCCAGTTCCGGGAGAGGAGCCCCGGCGTCGAGGTCGGGGAGGCGCAGTTGATGGGGGCCGGGGACGAGCTGGAGGAGCACAGGAGGATGAGGGAGAGGGAGAAGGTGAAGAAGTCGCAGAGGCAGGTGAGGCGGGAGGAGTTTGAGAGGGCCAAGGCGGAGGACATGGAGGTGAGGAGGAGGGCGTGGAGGGAGAGGGAGGAGGGCACGGTGAGCATGTTGAAGGAATTGGCCAAGCAGCGGTTTGGATGACGGCTTGCCGGTTCTTGAACGGGGGGCCTGTCTTCTGTCTTTGGAAGGGAAAGCGGCCACGACGGGATTCATTCATTCATTCATTGTCCGTTTGGCCGCCAGCCTAATCGGCCCGTGGCGGCGGTCCTGATCTGATTGATGACGGACGCATTGTGGGTCGGTCCCCGGGAAGGGTGTGCATTGTAATGTGGAGAAGTGAACAGACACAGACCCACCCACCCGGGCCACACTCGGGAACCAAAAAAAAAAAAATCTCATGTTGCAGAATCCGTCACCAACTCCCAACAAGCCCTCTAAAACGACTCCATCCCGGCCACCACATTGCAAAAAAAAAAAAAAGCAGGGCAGCAATGGAGGATTACGAGGACGTCGCCTACGCCACCGGGGGTCTGATGGAAGACCCCGAGGACTACTACCCCCCTACACCACCCCCTACCCGGCAGGTGTTCGAGATGCAGAGCGGCAAGCAGGTGACACTCCATCTGGTGGGACACAGCCCTACAGAGGCGCATCACCTCTGGAACGGAGCCAAGCTCGTGTCGGATTACTTTGAGCGCGTGCCGTCCAGGGTCCGGGGCAGGTCCGTCCTCGAGCTCGGTGCGGGAGCCGGACTGCCATCGCTGGTGGCTGGCATCCTCGGAGCGGAAAAGGTGGTCGCGTCGGATTTCCCGGACCCAGACCTCGTGGCCAACATGCAGAAGAACATTGATGAATGCGACGAGACTGTTGAACCGCGGGGGTGCATCGGACGGACCATTGATGCCGTCGGGTTCGTCTGGGGGGCTGATCCGGAGCCGCTCCTGGCCAGACTTGCGCCGCCTCCTGATGGGGCAGCTCGGATTGGAGCAGGGCAAGACGCCGATGCCGATGCCGATGCCGATGCCGACAAGGGACCCTCGCCAGCGTCGACTCCTCGGGAGCAGAGGATGCGGCAACGGTTTGACGTGCTGGTGCTCGCTGATCTGCTCTTCCGGCACTCGGAACACGGCGCCCTTGTCAAGACGATCAGGGAGACGATGCGGAGGTCGCGAGAAAGCGCCGCCTACGTCTTCTTCACTTCGTATCGACCATGGAAGCAGGATCTGGACATGAGCTTCTTTGATGTTGCTCGGGACGCGGGTCTGGAGGTGGAGCAGGTCTCGGAAAGGAAGTTGGAGAAGCCCCTCTTCGAAGGAGATCCGGGGGACCTGGATGTGCAAAAGACTGTCAAAGGTTTTGAACTTCGGTGGCGGCCTCAGGACTGTACCGAACCGTAGAGGAGAAGAGTACTTTGTGCATGCGTACACATTGACTTTCCCGATATGAACAACCTCCCTTCAAAATGCCCCAAAGGCGGATTTTGACAATCAATTCCTATGCGGGGCAGGAGAATTATATTTGTTGTGGAGGTGGAGACTTGAGATGGATGATCCACAGTACGAACATGTCGTCAACCCCGCCGCGACAACTTGGAAAAAAAAAAAAAAAGAGAGACAAATCAATTCTGGAATCACCCCATTCAGCGGCCTGGCCTGGCACACAACCGAACACGCAACAATTACAGCAGCCAGAAATGCCCGCTCAAAAAACCAAGAAAGCCACCGGTCACCTAGCCGACCTCGAGAGAGACGGCTTCGTCGTCGTTCGCGGCATCGTCAGCGGCCAGAAGCTCGAGACATTGCGAGAAGCCAGTGCCAAGGTTGAGAAGCTTGGCCGATCTGGCCAGTGGCCTCATGTCCGCACAGTCGGCAAGCAGTTTCCGCCGTGGACCTTTTCCCCCGAAAAGGGCATCTGGGGCGTCCAGCATCTCATGAACCCCGACCTGCCGGGGCACGAGGTCTTCACTCGGCAGTACTTCTCCGAGGAAATACTGAGCATCGCCAAGGAGCTCCTGCAGTGCAGCGACGACGAGCTCGTCATGGAGCTCTTCAACATGCTCGTCCGGCCCGACGGTGATTTCGAGCTCAGGTGGCACCGTGATGACATCCCCGCCGAGGCTACGCCGGAAGAGGAGATGGAGCGTCTCGGGCGTCCCGGCTTCCACGCCCAGTACAACCTTGCTCTGTGGGAGGATGAGTCTCTGGTCGTGGTCCCCGGTTCTCACAGACGGCCGAGAACCGACGGTGAGCGCAACGCTGACCCCTTCGAGAAGGTCTTGCCCGACCAGTCCATCGTTGCGCTTGGCCCCGGCGACATTGCCTTTTACAACAACAACATTTTGCATCGGGGAGTATACGATTCCGGCAGGGACCGAGTCACTCTGCATGGCTCAGTCGGTCATTCGGGAGGCAGCGAGCTCCGAGCCCGCAACGTGTTGCAGCATGGAGTTGGAGGCTATGTGGATAAAGTCGACTTGTTCAAGCTGAGTCATGGCGAGAGAAAGCGTGCCGAGGAAATGCGTGCAAGGTTGGTCAAGCTGGGCAGCGAGAATGCCCATGTCGGCTACTCTCTGCAGGGTTAGAACAAGAGTCTGGAGAAACGGAATTGCGTCTTATTGTCTTGTCCTCCGATGATGGATGGGGTCACGAATCCGAGCAAATGAGCAAGGTAGACTAAAGGTTGCGCCTTTAAAATTTCGACTTTACAACTCAAGTCTCCTGACAATCACGTAAAATGGGAGATCCAAATCAAAAATATCAAAGGACAAGCAATTCGCGTCTGTGACTCCCTTTTCCAGGAAGTCTGATCTAGTTCCTAGTCCTGGTCGGTGAGTTGGCGAAAACACCTCCGGTTGCGCCGCTTCTTTCGTGCAACATCAGCCACAGCGTTACGGCCCACACGACAATTGGCCTTGTCGCTCTTGCTCGTCATCTCGAATGACGCGGCGCTTGCAGTACAAGACGATGGGTGGGGAGACTGCGAGCTTGTCGCAAGGCAGGCATATGAGGGATAATGTACGCGCACAAATTAGTTGGCCAGATAGCTGCGCCTCTTTTTTTCGTGCAACACGAGCTGCCCGCCCGCCCCATGCCCAAGTCCGCTCTGAATCCCCACGGTCTGGTTAACCTCGGCAAGGAAGGTTGGTGCCCTTTGCTTTCGGCTTCTCCACCCCCACCTCTTCACAAAACCCATACATTTTATAGATTCCGGGGTTCCCCCATCTAGATATTTGTTGTGCATTGCGAGCCGGTTCGGTCTGACATCCACGTAATAAAGAAAACAACACGACTTCACGAGGCACACAGCAAGAAACCATGCCTATCGTCACGGAGCTGACCAAGGCGCTGGGCATCCGCGGTATGTAGTTACTGTACACGAGGACGAGGAGAAAGAAGAATCAATTCACACAAAGAAAGCCTCTCTGCACATGCTGACGCCCCTTTGCTCGCAGTCCCCGTCGTCCAAGGCGGCATGATGCACGTCGGCACCGCAGACCTCGCCTCGGCCGTCTCTAACGCCGGCGGCCTGGGCATCATCACGGCGCTCATCTTCCCCACGCCCGAAGCCCTCCGCGACGAGATCCGCCGGTGCCGCGGCCTCACCAAGAAGCCCTTCGCCGTCAACCTGACGCTGCTGCCCGCCATGGTGCCCCCGGACTACGGCGCCTACGCCCGGGCCATCATCGACGAGGGCGTCAAGGTCGTCGAGACGGCCGGCAACTCGCCCGGCCCCGTCATCGAGCAGTTCAAGGGGGCCGGCGTCGTCGTCCTCCACAAGTGCACCACCATCCGCCACGCCCAGAGCGCCGCCAGGCTCGGCGCCGACTTCCTGTCCATCGACGGCTTCGAGTGCGCGGGCCACGTCGGCGAGAGCGACATCACCAACTTCGTTCTCCTGGGCAGGGCCCGCCAGACGCTGGGCGGCGTCCCCTTCATCGCGAGCGGCGGCTTCGCCGACGGCCACGGCCTGGCCGCCGCCCTGCTGCTGGGGGCGTCGGGCGTCAACATGGGCACGCGCTTCATGGCCACCGTCGAGGCCCCCGTCCACCGCAACATCAAGGAGGCCATTGTCAGGGCTGACGAGCACGACACCACGCTCCTGCTGAGGCGCTGGCGCAACACGAGCCGCCTGTTCAAGAACAAGGTTGCCTTGGAGGCGCTCAGGATTGAGAAGGAGAGCACCACGGGCGAGTTCTCCGAGATTGCCCCTCTGGTGAGCGGCAAGAGGGGCAAGGAGGTGTTTGTCAATGGTGACCCGGAGTATGGTGTAAGTCTTTTTTTTTTTCTTTTTTTTTTTTAACAGGGCTGCGAGGCATGAAATGTTTTTGCTAACTTGATTGGTCTTCTTCATCTAGGTCTGGACCACTGGCCCTGTCATGGGCTTGATTCACGATGTCCCCACGTGTGAAGTGTTGGTGAAGCGCATTGAGAAGGAGGCTGAGCAGGCGTTCAAGGATACATCGGCTCTTATTGTTCCCGAGTCGAAATTGTAGAGTATCTGAAGAGTGTTGTCTAAATGAGGCACGCAAAGGGGGGGCATAAATTAGAGCAAAGGTTAATAGATCTAATAGTTTAGCAGTTGCCTCGCCCGTGCCCAACTCCCACCTGCGACGAAGAAAAGTCCAAATCCACCCAGAATATTCCACACAACCGTCTACTGTCGATGGCCAAACCGGTTGCCTCTCCTCCTCCTCATCGGTAATCGCTGTCTCAACGCCGTGTCAAGGCGGCTCCTCTGCGGCGGGTCCGCGAGACCATTTTCTGCCTTCGCCTCATCCGCCGTGTCCTCGTTGTAAAAGAGCGCCGGCATACCGCTGTGCAGCTCTCCATGTAGCCCGTCGTGAACCCGGCTCGTGCACAGACCGACGCCCGTCTCCGCGACGGTCACGCTCGACACGCTAGATACTCGCCACCCATCGGGGCAGGAAGGGTTCCTCGTCTCCCGCCGGCTCGGCACGTCTTCTTTGAGGACGAGCTGCGCTTCTGCGACGGCGCCTCGCAGGCCGAGGTAGAACTTGTCCGACGTGTCCGACGCCCTGGCGAGGGAGAAGACGCGGTCCATGCCACGGTAGCCCAGCCAGAGGGTGGCGTCTTGTCTGTAGCAGTCTGTTCTCGAGAGTGCGTGCCAGGGGCAGCGGCCCGGGCGGCCGGGCTTGCATTCCGATTCCGATGCAATGTCGTCGCCGGACCTGCCTAGGTTGGGCAGGTTCGTCGTGCCGGATGAGCAGCACACGCGCGGCTGCGGCTGGGCAGACGAGCACTCGGACGCGGCAGAGTGGAAGTAGGGCTTGTCGAAGCGGAAGTCGAAGAAGCGGACTGTCGGGGCCGTGTTGTTGCCCGTCACGAAGCGCTCTGTGCCGTAGACGAGCAACGGGCCGCCGGCCTGGTAGGGCTGGAAGTTGTCCCGGTAGATGGCGTCGTGGGGGGAAGGGGTGCGGGCGTCGAGCAGTCGGAACGTGCCGTCTTGCCAGGAGCTCAGGAGGAGGTTCTTGCTGTTCCTGTGTCCGACGGGCTCGATGGCCCAGACGATGGTTTTGACGTCTGTGAGGGGTGGTGGGAGCCTGCCTTGCTTTCTGGCGTAGACGTCAGGGTTGTGGGCGGCCGGCTCGAAGACGACGCCTGTTGGCCGGACGGTGCCGTACTGGATGGGCTGGGAACTGCCGCCCAGGGCAACGGCGACGTGGTCTCTGTCCAGGAACTTGATGTCGCGGACCAAGGATTCCTGGTTGGCCGGTCGGCCCGCCGACATGTCGTGGAAGGAGAGCGACTCAAGTTCCGCAAGTTCCGTGTCCTCCTCCTCCTCGGGGGCCATCTTGTACAGATGGAGATGCGAGCTTCTGCTGGCGGCGAGCATGTCCGTGTCTGGCTGCCACTCGGTGCAGCTGACGGCCAGGCGGCCCGGGGATATGCTCATCGGCGCCGACAGCTGGCGGCCATCTGATGAATCTGCACGCGCGTCCAGCTTCACCACGCTCCTTGTCGGTTTGCCAAAGGAGGAGTCGTTTGCCGCCGACAGCACCTCGACGTCGCCGTTTGCCCTTCCCACGACTACTTGGGGCCTCACTCCTCCATGACCATCATCGCCACCAGTGGCAGGCCTCTCCATCATCTTCAACGCCGTCACATCCCCCGTGCCGGCAGAGTAGCCTCCCTCGCGGCCCAGGATGCTCCCCCAGCTCCCAGCTCCCGCAGATGCTGCTCCATCTTTGCCTTTGCCTTTGCTGCTTCTCCCTCCTCTCGCCGCCCACCTCACTTGGAGGTCCTCGCCGGCCCCCCAAGCAACGACCTCTTGATCCAGGCCCGACACGTACCGCGCATCAACGACGCCATGGAAATCAACAGCCTGTCCCGGCGCCCCCGGCCCCCCCCCGTTCCTGTTTCTGTTCCTCTGCCTCGGCGGCGGCAGCGTCCGGAACAGACTGAACTGCACAGCACGCTTGTTCCAGCACCGATCAAGATACGTATACTGGTCGGCGACCCAGCTCCACGACACGCCCCGCACACCAGGTTCTCGAAACGACGGGAACCGCGCCTTCACAAACGCCCTCCAGCCATCCTGCTCAACGAGCCTTTGCGTACGCCTCGTTGCCCGTCCAAGACGACAAACGTCTCTGCTCGTGTCTAGATACTCGATAATGTCGAGTAACAAGTCGTCTGGGAGACCTGTTAGCGACGCATGGGCCATGACATGGCTGACATTTGTAGAGGACTTGGGAAAAATGGGAGATTTTCGAATATAGCTCGTGTGTAGAATGTTGATGGCTCTTCTATAATTTTCCAAGGAGCGCCTCGCCGTGATTTTGTACCTCGTGGTGCGGCCATGAAAGGGTTTCAAACGCGTTTGCCTGAAAGTCAAAGCGGGGTTTGATTCCTGGGCGCCGCGGGGCGGATAAAAGTGGCCCCAAGCAAGACTTTGAGTCATCGATTCACGTTATTCGGTTATTGATTTCAATGCCATGGGATGGGAGATTGGGAAGCTTATGAGGCGGTGCGAGGACGACTTTGCGTCAGCCATCATTCCATCTCCGGGGCGAGTCACTCTGTTCAACTGCACAATGTTTGCATCCTATGTACTATTCTTTATCCGTCTGATGCACCGCTCGAACGTAAACGAAAAAATAAATACGCAACATTGCTTTCCACAAGTACCGCCAAACGCCTTCGGCCCTCACTGACCAAGGGCACGCCACGCCCCCCAAAAACCCAAACCCAATCCAATGCTCATTTCATCTCAATAAATTATGACTTCGTCAACACGCTCTCTGGTCTTGGAATCAACATCACATGAGTAAATACATGGCCCGCACTGCCTTTTCCGCCGCGGCAATATGCCAGGGGCGTACATCTGTGTCCCTTGGCACCACTCCTCTGGCCCGTGACAGAGTGCCTAATCCTCTGAAACAACTCAGCATCTCTCTCAAGAGAGGCTCGTATGCTCGTGGACTGGCATCCGTGTGCACGAGGTTGACTTCCATGGCCACGGGCGCATCCTCCATTCGGGCCCCAGTGCGTTTGATGAGGTAGCCGCTGACCAACGCTGGGCGCAAATCAGTCACGCTCGTCGAATTATTGAGTCGGTGGCCGACAACAGCTCCCCATGTCTGGTCAGTCACGTCATACAAGATGGCATCCGTGTCCGCGTCTGCGCCGGCCTCGAGACCCCCCGGTGTCGCGGCCGTGGCGTTGGCGGGAGTCGCCGGGGTGGCGCTCTGCTCTGGTGAGACGATACTTGCCTGCGGTGTCGACTCGGGAGTTGTGTAAAAGGGCACCGACGTCTGTGGCAGCTTGACCATGGGTGGTATCAGTTGCAGCGAGGGGTTCGTGTCCACCGTCATCAGTATTATGGTGACCGATGCTTTGATCTCTGTCCGCGCCAAATTGACCCAGAATTCAACCTCATGCTGATCCATTGGCCCGCATTTGGTAATAATAATCCGCCAGTGTACCTTCCAGGCAGAGATCAGGTCCAACGTAGACTCCCACATTTCATGTGCTACTTCGTTCATCGACCGGGACGCTGCTCTCTGTTTTCGTCTCATGCAGTACGACGCGGTAGCCTGCTGGTTTCCTCGGTCGTCTGTCCACGCTGCCGTGATCCAACGCTCGTCGACGGTTTGAGCATACGCCACGTGAATGCACGAGTTTTCCCTGATCAACGAGGCCGAAGGAGTATGGACGAGCTTGAAATCAATGATGCGTGGTAGAGGCTGTTCCAACCGGATCGCTGGTGCTGGCATAAGGCCCCCAAAGAGAGTACATCGGTCATACGTTTCCATGCAGAGCCTGACAAGGTCCTGAGACGGAGTCACGACCAGGGAAGTTGGCGATGACAGCGCATCCGCAGAAACTAGTTGTAGGACGAGTTCGTTGGTCACTGGCTCTTTTTTAATCGACAGCTCTTTCTGATGCGAATCAAAGAATCGCTGAAACGCTGCACAAGCTTCAACAATAGTTCCCGGGTTGCTCGGCGAATATACAAAGTAGACGACGACGTTAGTGTCCGTGACAGTGAGATTGGACAGCGCGCCTCGCAATATTTCCATGCTCCCGACAAGAGCTGACCCATGTCCTGTCATTGTTGCATCAGGCGACGTCGAGATTCGATCTACTTCGTGAGGAAGGATGCCATCGTCCATGTCTGGTGAGAGCGTCAAACTGTTCATGGTACCGAGCCTCAACACTTCATAGACACTTTTGACGCGCCCCAAAAAGGTCTTCGCATTGTCAGTCATTCCTTTCCACCCCGGGAACACGCAAACAGCAGTAATATCCTTGCTTCCAGACGATGGGGCAAGCCCCAAACTTTCCCAGAAAGTAACAGCTGAAGGCAGAACGGAAAGTTTGGCATCGGACCGACGGACTTCCAGGTGCGGACCTGGTATTTGATACAGATTACTGGGTCGCATTTGCTCCGCATTTGCATCCCGTCCTGGTATCGGACGGGGCTGAAGTCGCGTCGGTTGGCCTTGGAGAGGCACATCTTGAATATCCAAAAACCCTTTCAAGCGAACCGAGTCTATGCCGGGAAGGAATGGCGAAACGACCTGCCGAAGCAGCTGCAAAGATACTCTTGCCTCAACGAGGAGTCTTTGACGATTCTGTTCAACAATTAAGCTGGACTTCACATCAGTTGCAGTGTTGCAAAGGTTCAGCGTTCCTGTGGCAGCCTGTTCCGCCAATATTTGGGCAACCTGGACCAGATCCTCGTCGCCCAAGGACAGGTCCAGACTAATGGGTTCCGGATCCGAGAAGAGCACGGATAGGGGCGTTTCCGGAGTGTCGGGCTTGGAAAGTCTGGGCAGCTCAGTAGCCAGCTGGTGATCCGGTTCTTCAATCGCGTCCAACTCCTTCAAGGACGTGACTTGGGACGTACAGTCGTCATCAAGAAGTGCTTGTTTGACACTCGACTTCACAGGTGACGTCGGTTCGTGGTCACTTAGAAAGCTGGAATCGTCTTGGTCCGAGTCGGTGCTGCTTTGTTCGCCATCGGATATTTGAGTGTCCAATTTCGTCGGGCTAGAGCCGGAAATCGGGGGCTCCAGGCCAGTCAATGGGCCCATGAGTAAACTGTTGTGTAAACCGTGGCCCTTAGGGCCTCGACTTTGCTTGCTGTGACGCTTGAGATAATCTGTTTTGGGTAAACTCCCCAGATCAACCTTGGGCTTCTCGGGACTGGAATTCTTGCTGTAGTCAAATTGTCCACCTTGCTCGTATTTCTTATTAATCATAGGAAGTCTCGGATCAAAGTCCATTTTCTCGAATATCCTTGTGATGCGGTTCTCATTTGGGCTCGTGGGACTGGCCTTTTCCGTTGCCCCAAACGAGGCCCGTACTCTTTTGAAAACCGTGTGAGGATCAAATGGGCTAGATTCTCGTTTCATGGAAGCACGTCTAAGTTCTCGTCCACGTTGGTTTTCGTTCTGTGCACTTATGGCATGTCGAAGTTCGGGCTTTGTGAAGGCGATTATTTCCCTCTCGTGATTCAGCTCTTGTTCCGGGAGCTCTGTTGTACAAGGGGCCTCCTCTTTTGCTGTGTCATGGCTCGAAAGCATACTCGTGTCCGCAATTCCATCGTCCAAGCTAGCCATCGCTGCGTCAAGATCAATGTCCCCTGGTTCCTCATCAAAAAAATTGAAGTCGGCCTCTGTAATATCGTTATCGCCAAACATGTCTCCCCCAATATCGCCGAAGATGTGTTCTGGGTCTCCGAGCAGATGACTATCATTTCTCTGTCGCTTGGAATCCGAGAAGTCCTGCCCAGACTCGAATGGTCCTGCCATCACTGTAGGGTTTGAATCATTATTCTCGGCATCTGGCACCGCAGCTGAAGATAAGGGATTTCCGGGGCTTGACAGTGTACCGTCCAGTGAAGGTGTCACTCCGTTCAGATTTTGCAACGCATCAGGTGGTGTAGGATACATTGATCCTGCAGCTGCTGTGCTTGGACGTCTTATGGTCAAGGGCGACTGTCCATTCGGTCTCAATGTTCGGGCATCAGCTGCAACAGCCTCTTGTGAAGCTGCCGCACGCTCTTGTTTTCTCTTACATATCTTTTCCTCGCGCTCAGACGTGGAGCTGAACCAGGCTTGCGCATTGCCCAAAGGGTCGTGGCATTCTTCGTGCCCACTGAGGAGGGTGTCGCTTATCCGGCTTGTAGAGAGAACTTCAACAGGTTTCTTCCGAAAGCATAGTGGTCCAGGCCACGGAATCGTCACTGTAGAGTTTGCTTGCTGCAACCTTTTGGGATCAGTTTTCGTGTCATGAAGTTTGGGTTTCGATACCATCAAATTCATCCAGAAGCAGTCCATTAGCTTTGGACGAGCGATACCGCGGAGTTGTAGAAATTTCAAGCAACTTTGTCTCCAAAGCGAGTCATGTATATCAGGGGCTCCTCGGAGGCTTAAGGCTTGTGTGTTTGGGGTTTGAGCCATGCTAGCTGTCCCGCCTTCAATGGTTGGAGGTGAATGACTGCTGGCAATCATTCCGAATGGGGCGGCCAGGATACAGTGGCCATGAATTCCAGGGCTTTGATTAAGCATTTCATTGAACGAAAGCAGTCCTCGACATACGGCAAAGCTCATGCTGACGACAAGATTACCCGTGGTCGTCATGTAGGCTTTGAAGGTACCAATTGTCGGACCTCGATCGCCGAAATCGCTAAAACCACTGCTCCCCAAGGCTTCTTCTGATAGAAGTACAGTACGATAATCAAGAGGGATCGAGCCCGAGCGTATTGAAAAGGCCGCAGAGATGGTCAGAAGAGTTGCCACCATGAAATTCTCGTAGATGACTTTTGACGGATTTGGTTCCCCTTGGCCCCCTTTTGTGTCGACAGAGATAAACACAGAATCTTTTGAGTCTACTTCCTGCAAGCCTGGTGGCGTATTTTGTGATGTGGAGACGAGTGTTTGTCGCTGCGACTGGTCCAGGACCGAAGCGCTCGACGTTGAACTTGTCAGAGTATGCCCGGCTTGTTGCACAACCACCCGAGGCTTTTGTAGACTACTCGGTTCGAAAAACCCCTCCTCTGCTGTAACAAGCGAGTAATCGTGCAAGCCAAGCGGCTGATCCATCGCTTTATTGTTCACATCGCCATTGCCATCCTTTCTCTGCACCCTAAAATGCCAGATGCAACGCCGGTTTGCGTCATAGTACACGATGAGGCCCTGTTCTCGCAGCCTACTCTCGATTTCTATGGCTGTCGATCCAAAGCTCTGCGATTGCTCGGGGGTAGGCTCGTAAACGCGAAAGGAGATTGAAGAGATATCATTCTGTAGCACAGGTTAATTTCTTGATCAAACAACGGGTCGCTAAGCCAATGACGCACCAGAACCAGGGTATTGGTATCATATTCAGCAGTATCCATCTCATTAGCTAGCTCGGAGTTTGCTTGCGACTCGCTGCACAATGCCTCTTTGAGATAGGAAGGGCTAATGGGCGGCAAGAAGGGCGTCGACAACTGGTCACGTCACAGGAGACGTCCTCGGCGGTAGCTTTTAGCTAACGAGGTCGAGCTTACTCCGCCGCCTTTCGATAAGCAACACAAGTTCCCTAATGACAGCATGCGATTCCAGGAACTGGCAGCTTCACGGGCTCCATCTCCGCGAATGTTGCGACGCTCAGCCCGCTTGGACTAGATGGCGACCCCTTCGGTGGTAGTAGATTTGATACCGGGTCGTCAATGCTGCTGAATCGATTGCGAATGGGGTTTCTTCCCTCAATCCACAGATGAATGGGGATGAGAGTATGTCGATCGACCGTCCTGAGCCAGCGAATGCGGGACACAGGGCTGCGAGGGCGAGTAGGGAGGTATGTTGTGTTCGCCGAAATGATTTCGACGTCGTTGACGAGGAGGGTCTCACGAGAGCTGGGGGATAATACGGGGGAGGCCAGTGAGAGGACGAGCTGCTTGTTAGTGCGACAGGGAAGGTGCGTGGGTGTCGGGTAATACGGAATACACATCCCATTGGCTAAGACAAAGGCAAGTCCCCAGGTACCGAGGACTGCAGGTCTCGCAAAACGGAACAATGTGGGGGGGGGGGCTGGATTTTCTCCTCTCACCGCGCTGTCGCCTGCTTTTTCTGCCGTGCATTTTTAATTGCAAATTCAAACCAACTCATCCATCAATTCTTTCCGAGAGACACCATCGCCACGCTGCGCCTCGCACCATGAAGTTGTCAAATCCGGGTACGGTGCCGGTCTATACCGTCTCTGGAGCATCTACTGCCAGGCCACTCCCAGATTGGCTCGCTCGCAGACGGAAGCGAAGTTTGAAGAACGACCCTGAGTACCAGAATCGTGTCGAGCTTCTTCAAGACTTTGAGTTCGAGGAGGCCAGTAGCTGCATTCGAGTCAGTGAAGATGGAGACTGGGTGATGAGTACGGGCACATACAAGCCTCAGATGCATGTGCACAACCTACCACAACTCGGACTTTCCTTCGCTCGCCACACCAATTCCTTGAACCATGCCTTCGTTCTCCTCTCTTCCGACTATTCCAAATCACTTCACTTGCAGAACGACCGAAGAATCGAGTTCCACACCCCCATGGGCTGCCACTACGAAGTGCGAATCCCCAGATATGGGCGTGATGTACTGTACGACCGTTATGCAACAGAGGCGCTGGTGCCCGCTGTTGGTCTAGATGCGGAGGGCAAGGGCGAAGTTTTCCGCATGAATCTCGAACAGGGACGTTTTATGAAGTCTTATCAAATCGATGTTGGCAGTGACGACGAATTGACCGGTGGTGGATTACAAGGAGGTATCTGTGTTGGGAGTGTCAATGTCGCCGCCAATGCGGAAGCTACTCACAATTTGCTGGCTTTTGGAACATCAATAGGGACCGTTGAGTTCTGGGACCCACGATCAAGATCTCGAGTTGCGTTACTAGCCGGCCACGATGGCGAGGTTACGTCCTTAAGCTTCAACTTATCCGGCTTATCACTAGCGACTGGTTCTTCCACCGGCATGGTCCAACTATTCGATTTGCGACGGCCGATACCTCTCTTGAAGAAAGACCATGGTTATGGGTTCCCGGTCAAGAAGCTCTTCCATATGACAACGTCTTCACAAGAAAAGAAAATCATGTCTGCTGACAAACGTATCATTAAACTATGGAACGAGTCGACTGGCGACCCATGGACATCGGTCGAGCCTGTCGTGGATATCAATGATGTCGCATGGTGCAAGGATACCGGTATGCTTCTCACTGCCAATGAGGGCAAACAGCAACATGCATTCTTCATTCCCCAGCTTGGCCCAGCTCCTAAATGGTGCTCTTTCTTGGACAGCATGGTAGAAGAAATGGACGAGGAGGTTCATACTGAAACCTATGACAATTACAAGTTCTTGACATTACCAGAACTAAAGCAGCTTAGCTTGGCACACTTGATCGGAAAGACCAACCTTCTGCGACCATATATGCACGGATACTTCGTGGCATCCAAATTATATGAGCAGGCTAAGTTGATCGCCAATCCCTACGCATGGGAAGAGGAGAGAGTCAAACGCATCAAGGACAAGGTAGAGAAGGAGCGTGCGAGCAGAATTCGCGGCAGCAAAAAAGTCAAGGTCAATCAGAAACTGGTCGACAGAATTCTCAAGAAGCAAGAGAACAGGGCGATCGTGGACACCAATGCTGGTGTTCTTGGAGATGATCGATTCGCGCAAGTGTTCGAGGATGAAGAGTTCAGGGTGGATGAGATGAGCAAGGAGTTCCAGCTGCTCAATCCCAGCACCCAAGTCGAACAACCTGTGGATCCCAAGGCACCTACTCGGTATCAAGCCAAGGACTCTGACGATGATTCTAGCGACAGCGACGATGAGATTCGCACAGCGAATAAGTCTACGGATGACATAACTATGCGGGTCACATCTACCCAACACCAAGGGCGACAGATTCGAGACAGTGCATTAGGCTCACGACAACAAAAGTCAGGCCGCATTGCCAAGGGACAACGTGGTGAAACAGGTGGTGAGCGTCAAGTTGTATTCGTTCCTGAATCAAGGAAGAAAAGGCAAGAGCAAGAGCCACCTGCACGGGCTCAACCTAGAGCAGGGCGACGGAGTGCCAGCTCCAACACATTCAGGCGAATGTGAGGGCCGCCTTCACTCAATAAATCTATTTATTTACAAGAACACCAAAACTCCCAGCAGATACGATGATCGCGATACCCTTCATATTACAAGTCTCGTAATGACACAACCCCAGGTCACTCATCATTTTCGAGATTTGCCTCGAATTCTATCCCGCGCAAGGCCCTTCTCGAGGTCTTCAGGAAGAAGACGAGGCGTTGGTGGAAGATCATGGTCGCTCAGATTCCTTCGATTTCGCTTGGACGATCCCTTGGTTTGCTCCACTGAGTTCGGAAATTCCGTGCGTCTTGGTGTGAGGGCAGTGACGACTTTCTTGACCGAATGTCTGAGCACTTCTTTTGCCGTCCACTCGCGCTTCTTCGCGATGAAGAAAAGTGTTGCTGTACATGCTAAAAGACAGGTTAGTAGAGACGTTGCAAGAACTAGATCTTTCACAGTGCCTACATACCTCCGATGATTGCAACAATAAAAACAATCACAACAATGACAACCAACCCACCAGTTGAGATACTCATCGAACTCACGGAGCTGTCACCCCCATTCCCAATGTCTTCGCCATTTTTGTTGTTCGTGCCAGCATCTGCATGGTAAACACTTGGCAACGGGAAACCATGAGTCGTCGTTGAGGCCATGGTGTGCTCTATAGAGTGTTGGAAGATTGGGTTAATGCCGGCGTTCAACGCTTAACAAGGACATGAAGCTCGGCTTTAAAAGCGTTTAGGGAGCACAGAGAAGAGAGGTGCATATAGAAATGAAAATATATAATAAAGATTACCTTTACCTTTTTCTCTATTAGGGATAATTGTGATGGTCTAGGCTTTGCCTAGATCCTAGTAATATAGGTGTTAATTGTACGAGTCACAAGGGACTTGTACAATGCGTATTTGTTTATATAGAACCTTTCCCCACTTCGATCCTTCAAGTTCTTATTAAAGTATTTACTACTACTACTAAGATCTACACTAGAGGCCGTTCGACCCGGGCTCACGCCCTAGGCTTCGTCACTAACCCCCACGTCCGCCTACTCCTCAGGGCTTCGTTTCTGCCCTGGGGGCGAGTGAGATCCCAAAGGTGTACGTAGGCTTCAAGTCAAGTGCGCAGGTTAGGTGAGGGAGCATCTGGCATCGTCGCCACTTTCCACAAAGAGAATAGATGTCCCAAGGGTTAAGGTGAGCTGAATCGGTCTTCTTTGACAAGGTTGCATGTGTGCCGAACCAGCGCTTTGGATTGACTACCTTTAAGCCGCGCATGCTCTCATCAGCAACCTATAGAAACTACGAGCTGTGAGGAAGGGACACTCACAATGTTCAGCATCACATTGACACGGTTACTTACAAATTCAGGATGGCTGAGGATTGGATGCGGACTGTATGCGGACTGGATGCGAGACAAATCGTGTCGAGTGCCATAACAGCCACTTCCCTTCTTGTAACGCTGTCGGACTGTTCGTCAGCTGGAGGCAAGTGCGAAAGCAGATGGCAAGTGCCCGCCTGCTGTGAGTTTTATTTGCAGCCACGAGAGAAGGAGCTGCCTGTTTCTTTTAACTGAAATAAATAAAAACGTTAAATCAAACTTCTCTTTATTAACCTGTGACTCTTCTCTGACCTGCAAGATCGAATTATAACCTCCTCGGTCATCCTCAAGTCACACAACCTCGATTGATACGACGCGATAAGAAATTTTTCATAGTTCAGGAACCTATCAAGACTATGGACAGAGGTTTTGGAGTTGAACAAACTCCGAATCTCAGGTGGCTAGCCACCTCAACCAACACCAACGCCGGTGATGCTGCTCCCCGGCACCTGAAGAGATCATCCCAAGACAGCAGGCGTTCTATGCCGCAAACAAATCTGTATCCCGATAGCGTTCCTAAAGAATTTTCTCGGGGCAATTCCCTATCGTTCGATCACTCTCTAATGAAGAATGGCTCTGCAGAAACGAAAATGACAATTGGCAGTGACAGTAGACCTTATCCAGACGAACGTTGTCCATCATCTGTGAGCACATGCGGCGATCTAGAAGGACCACACCGGATTACTGCCCACAGACACCTTGGAACATCCAATGAACATGACTTCAAACATCGAGCAGAACAACGTTTCAGTCCTGGGGCGTACGACAGAGCTTTTGGTCATCGGTCTCGATCTCGGACTAGCAACATGTCCATAAAACGAAGCAATGCAAGCAAGCAAAACTTGAAGCCAGACCCTGAGAGAAAGAAGTTACTCATGCATCAAGTTGCTCGCTACTGGAACGAATGCATTGGCCTGGCTGATGAAGAAAAAGCACAAGCCAAGGTGGAGACTGATACACTTCGGAACGAGCTGCACCAGCAACAGGCAAAGTTGCATGAAGCACTGCAAGATTTTCACGAAGAGCGTACTATACGTCAAGGTCTTGAAGAGAAGCTCCAGGCGGCCGAAAAACTCAATGCTGGTGTTTGCCAAGAAAACTCTAAGCTGGTGGAAGAAGTTGGCCAGCTCAAGGCAAACCTCGAGTCCTCGAAAGAAAGGGCCAAAGCCCTCAATGGAAAGTACCGGACGTATAGAGCGAAGCTTAATGAAGCCATTGTAGAGCAGCAGCGTCTTTTTACTCAAGCGAAAGAACTGTACAATGAGACTATCCGAAATGTCCGTCAAGAAGCCGAAGCTCGAAAGATTGAATCGGAGACGATCGAAAAGGCTCTTGCAGACAGTGTTCAGAAGCGTGCCAATATGAAAAAATGTCTGGAAGAACTATGGGCCAATTTTGGACTTCAGGTAAAAGAAAGTAGGTGATTTGGCTGTTGCTGCACATTACGACATTAACTTTTTTGATAACATGAATTGAAGAGCAGCAAGAGATTTCGCAGCTGAAAGCAAAGTCCATCGCACAGGATCAAGCTCTCCTAGTTGAGAAGCAAATGTCGCATCAGCTGCGAGACCGGCTGGATTCTGAATGCGCAAGTCATAGTCTCGCGATGAGAGAGCTATCAAATTCCGTGAGGGAGCTGCAGGAGGTTATGATGGCCAGAGTCTCGGAGCAGCCACATGAATGTGAGCTACCAGTGCATGTTCATGAGAGGTATGTGGCTTTATTCGATGTTCTAATGCACGCCTCTTACACCCGGTAGGCTTTATCATCTTGAAGAAGCGGTTCAGACTTGTGCTACCAATGTCTCTAACCAGGGCAATTTCGGGAGCATGATGCAAGACCTTGAAGCGAGAATCGCCGCAGAGTAAGTCAACCCGATTTTCCATTCCTATACGAATATCGCTCTATACTCATACTCGCAGGATAAATCCAGCACTTTGTGACATCAATCAGTGCCAAACGTACACAAATGAAATGCTCTTGCTTATAAGCAACGGTTGCGCAACAGAATTGGGTCTCGTTCGCGGAGAACTCGAGAATCTGTCTCGAGAACAGTTTGAATTCCATGGCCTAATTGCTGAGAGGGCTAACTTAGTTTCCAATGGTTTGGAATCCATGCGCAATGAAGTAACTGCAACTCGGGAGGTGTGTGACAACATAGGTCAGAGTCTACTGAGTTGGTTCACGGAGGAGCGTCATTCTTTCGGCGAAGAGCGAAGCTCGTGGAAGAAAGATCTGCTTCTTCAACTCACTCAGCGAAGCGAAAAGATTGACGAGTTGAAAAAAATGTGTGATGACGCAACGCAGTTGTACATCACAAAATTCGATCAACTGAGCAACTCTCTTGCTACGAAGGAAGAGGGAAAGCAGCTAGTCCAAGCTGTGATGGACGAGTTTCAGTTTGTGCTAGACCATGAACTGTGTCGGGATAAAGCAGAAGCAGAGCACAATTCCAAGCAGACTCAGTACACGCTTGCCAATTTGGAGACTCAAATCGGCACCGTCATCGATCAGCTAAAGCGGAACGAAACCGAAGTTCGCGATACACAGAATCAGGAAACGATATCCTCTTTCAAGCAAATGATCCAAGGTCTTCAAGCAGAAGCGAAAGTGACCGCAGATTTACGCAATCGCTGGCATTCTGACGTCAAACTGATAGACTCCATGAGATCAAAGTTGGAGAGCATGCAAAGTTTGATGCCTCATATTGACCAATGTCACCAAACAATAGACAAGATGACACACCTGGGAGACATTATTGAGCACACTTCGAAATACATTGATCAGGAGCATCAATGGGTCAGGCACCAACTACGGGAGCAGGCTGAAGGGAACATCGCCGCTGCCACAAAAACCGTCACTCCGCGTCCAGGTCAGCCAGAACAAGGCCACGCCGGCCTTACAAATACAGAGAGCAACTGCATTGAGAGACGCGTCATTGATGTCCAGTCGCATTCTGAGACTGCATTTGCGGATTTGGCCCATCTTGGCTTACACGAGACTACTAAGAAGCGTGTTCATGTTCACAGTCCGATTGAATCGTTCTTTCCAGCAAATGCCCTTTCTGTCGAACAAGAAAAAAGGCGACGAAGAGACCCAATGAACGTACCCTCGATCTTGAAGTCCAACGGCTCATCTTCCTCGCAGGAGACGATGATGACAGAGGATCGTGGCAATAAGACAGAGACTGAGCTTGGGCTAGTGCATGAGTGCAGAAAAGTTCCCACCCAGGCCGCCAGTCTCAACGAGGAAAAACACAGGATAATCCACGAAATTGGGTCCAGTTTTCTAACTGCTTCTGACCTACCAAGGATTACCGACTATCTACCACTCCCTACAGCATTGAGAGAAGTGACCAACAAACAGAAGCGAAAGACTCAGGACGATGAAAAAGAATACAACGGTACAAGAATCAAAAGAGTGAAACTTTCGTAATCGGCGAAAGGGTGAGAAAGCCAAAGAGGGTGTCAGATAAAATTTGTCTGAGTCTATGCAACTGACGGCAGTTCAAGCAGGTACAGAAGTTCGATGACGGGTGTAGATTGAGATCTAGTCTTCCAAAAAGTCGAGCAATGACTTAATTAGCAGCAGGAGCATGCCTGACTATGTTGAACGAGATGTTTTTGACCAGAAAAGTGGAAGTGAGATAGTGAGATAGTAGCTTAGCTCTATATTTGCCATCAACAAGATATTTGCTACAGTGCATGCATCTGTAAGAATGAATGACGAGGTTAAGGTATTCTAATCAAACGCCAAATATCCCCGTGGCGCACTTGTGCGCATTGTGCAAGCGAATCCCAAAACTCCAAAAAAAAAATGCCCCTTTGTGTATGATGTACAGTATCGGCCTGCCTCGTGGCTCATGCAACACATGTCCTACGGACAGTCATGTTGCAGAGTGGAACTTCGGTGATCGGAAAAGGAAGAAGCCAGAAGCCTGGCGTTTCATTTTGATCTCTTCTTCGTTTCGAGGAAAAGAACCTTTTTGCGGACTAAAAGCGGGATGCTCGCGTTAGTGAGTGCCTCAACGTCCGATGCTAAACGTTGCCAACGCCGGTACTAAAGAGAAATTCAGGCCCATGCCCATACCAATCGGATCGTATTTCATCATGCCCATGAAAGGCGCCGTTCGCGGCCGCTTGAAGGTGTAGAAGAAGCCCGTCATGGCCATGGATATGAGGCGGACATTGAGTAAACGAGCCTTGGCTATGGTGTGTGCGAGCGCAGAAAATCAGCAAAAGAGCGTCGATGGAGGTTTGCGGCGCCAACGCTGATGGCTTGAGGGGTTCAAGCGGTTTGTCCTACCTTTCTTGGCCATATTGTCTGGTGTTGCGATGATGGAAGCTATGAGGAGGACTGACTGATGGGTGGTATTGCACGGAATTTGAGACGAGATGGAGTGCTCGGTAAAATGTGGCTCCGGCCCCCGATGTTGGACTGACTGGGTATTATGTAGGCACGCATCCTACGGCAAGTTACATACAGAGAGAGCACTTTGTAGTGAGTGGGTCATTGATTGACCAGGCCAGGGTATTAGTTGGATGGGGGTTTCTCCACCTAATAAGCAATTACGTACAGTGCAACCCCCGGGACGCCCAGGCTTGCGCCAACCTGGCGCATTACTCTGTACAAAAACGGGCTCCTTTGTCAGGAACGCCCGCCATCAACGTCTCCCAACAGCAGAGTCGGCTACTCGACCCATCGAAAAGTGCATCGGAGACGGAGAGACTGCAGCGTCCAAAGGCCTTATCAAACGGAAGACGATGAATCTGGCGGCGAAGGGTGGGCAGGCGTCTGTGATGCGGAGAGCTGGTGTCACGGCGCCATGGGCAAAGGGGTGCAACGCAGCAGGTGAGTGAAGTGGGTTGTTTTTCCTGCCAAGTCGTTCATCCTCCCTCCCTTTCGCTTTCGTTCTTGACGTCGCGAAATGCACCATCTCGCATTCAGATACGGCCGCGAGCTCCCCGGGTCTTGGCGGATGTCCCCGGTGTCGGACGCGGCCGCGTGGGCGAACTGGAAGTTCGTCTCAACCGGAGTAGTATTTGTATTTGGTCCCGGCTCCACACACCACACAAACCTTGCCTTTGTTGAGGAAGACACCACGATCGGAAGAGATCTACGGAGTAATGGTGTGGA
Organism: Epichloe elymi; assembly: GCA_023658475.1. NCBI lineage: Eukaryota > Fungi > Ascomycota > Sordariomycetes > Hypocreales > Clavicipitaceae > Epichloe > Epichloe elymi. Next base: position 835,412 of record CP098278.1, on the reverse strand, counting down.
TTTTGCATTAGCATCTCCGGTTCGCTGTCATCATCAAAAATTTGCTTCTTTTTCGTGGCGATTCGAGCCAGTCACTTTCACTTGCGATTCTGACCTGAACTTTTCTATTTGGGTTTGATCAAAGGAGTGAGTACTATAATAATACTCCGTACTCTGTACTGACTCAATCATTAGCCACCTCCGACACCGGGGTCGGCACCCCTCGTCGACATTTTGCTCCGACTGCCCCGCCAAATCTTCTCCCATCAACCCGCCGCCAGTCACCACCACTACTTGGACTCGGAGACAAGGCGCACTTGCACCCGTCACAGCTGCGACTACGACAGCCACAGCATCGACGTGAATCCTCCACCATGAGACTGACACGAGACAACATCAATCAGCACGTTGTGCGTGCCGAGTACGCCGTTCGTGGCGAGCTCGCCGTCAAGTCGGAAGAGTTCCGCGCCCGCCTTAAGAAGGGCGACACCTCTCTGCCCTTTGATCAGGTCATCTCGGCCAACATCGGAAACCCTCAGCAGCTCGACCAGAAGCCCATTACATTTTTTCGGCAGGTCCTCAGCCTGCTCGAGAACCCGGAGCTGTTGAACAAGGAGGATGTTCTGATCAATGGTCTCGGTTACAAGACCGATGTCATTGAACGTGCCAAGTGGTTGTTGAAGCAGGTCGGCTCCGTTGGTGCTTATAGCGCCAGCGCCGGTGCACCTGCCATTAAAGAAAGCATCGCTGCTTTCTTGGAGAGTAAGTTTTGAATCGTGGTCCATGATTGGGTGATCTCCCTTCACTTTGTCTGACCTATTTTTGGAACTTTTTGTCGCTCACAGGACGAGATGGTTTCCCCGCCGATCCTTCCAAGATCTACCTCTCCACCGGTGCCTCTTCCGGCGTCAACACGCTTCTCCATGTCATTTGTGCCGACAAGAATACCGGGATCATGATCCCCATTCCCCAGTATCCCTTGTATACAGCGACTCTGTCTCTCCTTGACGCTCAGGCCGTCCCATACTACCTGGACGAGTCTAAATCTTGGGGGACCAGGTTCGAGACCATCAAGGCTGCCTATGAAAAGGGCAAGGCAGACGGTCTCGACGTCCGTTGCATCGTCATCATCAACCCGGGAAACCCCACCGGTGCTTCTTTGTCCGAGGAAGATGTCCGTTCAGTCATTGACTTTGCAAAGCAGGAGAACTTGGTCGTCATGGCCGACGAGGTGTACCAGACCAATGTCTTTGTCGGCAAGTTCCACAGCTTCAAGGGTGTTTTGCGCAAGATGCAACGGGAGAACCCCGGCAAGTACGATGGCGTTGAGCTCGCTTCGCTGCACAGTGTCTCAAAGGGCATGGTTGGCGAGTGTGGTCACCGAGGTGGTTACTTTGAGCTTGTCGGTTTCAACACCGAAGTGGAGGCTGAGATTTACAAGTTTGTCTCCATCATGCTCTGCGCTCCCGTCATCGGCCAGTGCCTCGTCGAGCTCATGGTCAACCCGCCCAAGCAGGGAGAGCCGTCGTTCGAGCTCTACCAAAACGAGCACTCTGGCATCTACGAGGGTCTTCGTGAGCGCGCCGCTGCTCTGCACAAGGCCTTTGGCCAGATGGAGGGTGTCGAGTGTGCTGAGCCTCAGGGCGCCATGTACCTATTCCCCACCATCCGGCTGCCAAAGAAGGCTCTGGACGCGGCTGCCGCCGAGAAGCGCAAGCCCGATGAGTTCTACTGCATGAAGATGCTCGAGGCCACTGGCGTTTGTGTTGTCGCCGGCTCCGGATTCGGCCAGAAGGAGGGCACTCTGCATTTCCGAACCACCTTCCTCGCTCCCGGTACGGAGTGGGTTGCCGGTATTGTCAAGTTCCACCAGGAGTTCATGGACAAGTACAGGTGAGACTTTTGTTATGGGTAATGTTTAGTTAGATCGAAACTTGAATATACCCGATTTTAAGGTTTTTTTTTAAAAAAAAATTGGGGGGGTGGGCAATAACATGCGTTGAGAATTGTTACACATTTTTCCCCGCTGGAGTTGAAAGAGAGCGTCGGGATCGCACAACCCATCTTTTTGTCACCAGCTATTTAGATCTGATGTGGTATGGGGGAATCCATTTGAGATACAAGGATGATTTGGACTCCGTACTCATCATGTCATGCTCGCGTCGACTACCTATCCTCTCCGACGCCATCTGCCTGGTGGGCAATCCTACCCATTTTCTTCACTACCGACCTAATCAAGGGCATCTGTGATGATGTAAATTCCACTGGGGGTTCATTTCGATGGGACTTGAGCACTTTCATGAGCGAGAAGAACCTATTTATGCATATTCTCTTTCAATATTGATACATCGAGGCCAACTAGACTATGGAATTATTCCCTCGTCTATATGGCCTATTTTTGCACTCTCCCAAGCTAACCGAAGCAAGTCTTCTCGTGCATGGATTCGAATTCCTCAGACTTCCACCATATCTACTTCATACCTCTAGGCTCTCTCGCTGCCCCTCAGTCTCACTGCCTGTCCGTACTTTTGCAGTTTCGTAATCAGCTGATCGCCTTGGCGAACAACATTCTGGTACTGCTTGTTCTTATCGTCAGGTCGGTTGGTTTCAATCACGCCCTTGCCCGTGACGCGGTCAATGGTGCAGGATATGCGGCCGGCGGCGATGAACCGGGCGAGGTCACTGGCAGGTGAGATTAGCCTCGCGTTCCGCAATGGCATGCATTTCGTTACACGGTGTACTCATCCCCCCTTTTGTGAATATGAGAGAGACAGTAGGGATACACGTACCGGTCCAAAAAGTCAACAGTCACCCCAAAGTCACTGGCCATGCTCTCCAGTCCCACAACGCGGTAGCTCTGGAGTAGCTGCTGGTATGCGCGCAATCGCATCTCCCGGATAAACCAGCTCTTGTGCTCGTGCAGGTAGCGGTCCTGGTTGAGAAACTGCTCCTCTACATCGGCCAAGGACTGGAAGAATGTCTTGTAGTTGCCATTGTATAGACTGCTTACCAGCAAAGCCAGAGGGCTAAAGTCGACAGCCATCTCGGCTTCAGGCTGCTCCGTGTTTGCTCCCAAAGTCGTCAGGTTGACGACATGTTTCGTGGCAGTCTGTGGTGTCTTGTCTCCAAAAGTGTCATCTGCGCCGGGGCCAGCACTCAGAGCGCCACTCAGAGCCAGCAGCTTGTCCTCGCCGTCGCCCATGATAGCTTTGATCTCCGGCGCGTCGACAACTTTGGACTTGAAATCGACTCGCTTTAGAGACACAGAACCAGCCAGGACAGAGTACACAACTAGGTTGGAGTACGTGCAGAGTTCGTAGCTGGTAAAGGTAGAAAGGGAATCGAGGAGTAGTGGTGCGGCGAGGTTGTATGATCGGACAGTGAGAAGGTGAAGCCCCTCGTAGGCCTTAAGGCGGTTTCGCCGGTCCCAGTCACCACCAGACTCAACCAAAGTCTTGGCTCGCTCAATGTGCTTCTTGACTAGTGCCTTGTCTCCGTAGAAGAGACCCATGCGTATTATGGCGAGCACCAGGTCAATCTTGGCGCCCAGGATACCCGTCTTCTCGAAAATGTCCTCGTAAATGGCAATTGCCTTGTCCTGTCGGTTGCTCGTTTGTCAGTGGCCTTTGTCTCTCCGAAGTCAAGTCCTTTTGGAACTGCCAGGATTCACGACATACCTTATCACCAACGCGAGCCCAGAAGTCTGCCCTTTTGCCCTTGGCGGCCATGATCTCGGTATCGCCAGCTTGCTCAACAGCCTCGTCCTCCTCCTTCTGAAACTCGGCCAATTCTTTATCATTGTCTTCCTTCAACTTGGCATAGAGGGCCTCGTCCCATGGCAAAACCACGTTCATTGTTGATGCCTTGGTGGCGACCATGCCTGCCAGGCTGGATTTCCTGCTCAGTGGCTTGCCGGGCCCAGAGGCGCCGCCTTCACCAACAGCATTCAGGATCCCGTCGATGGGGTGTGCAAGGTACCGATAGAAAGGCGCCATCTTGTCCTCGGTGATGGCATCCTGCAGGATCTTTGCAGCCGCCTGTTGTGCTGTTTTTGAGGCATAGCCGTTTGTGAGAGTGAAGACGTGCTGCGACAACGGCAGCAATGGCCACTTTGCGTACTGAGGATCTGAGCCCATGGTGGCGGCGGGTAACGGGATTGACTACGATGAACCACTGAGCTTCTCGGGTTCAGACCACTTGTCCGCGTGGTTCCTTGCAGATATTCGAGTGCTGTGTCGAGGGGTCGTTCTGAGGCGATGGGGTCGAAGTGGTGACGAGAGCTGGAGGGAGCTTGCCCATTCAAACAGGTTTGGATGAGTAAGTGCATAAAATAATACTCCGTAGACTGGAGCTGTGTGGGTCCTCGTCCAGCGGGACACGCACCCGTCCTCTGCCTACCGTTCCCTACCCTGGAGTCCGGAGCCAAACGCCATGTTAAAGTTTAGCGTTCCAGAAGAACTAAGGGTGTGATCCATGTAGGCGCAGTCGTTTAAAAGCTAGCGCACTTAAGACCCCTATAGGTACAAGTTAGCTATAGATATAGGTGGAGAGCTTACTTTATACTATCTATAGTACCTTTCCTTACTAATATATAAGGGGGTAAAGAGATTTTATATTACCCTAGCCCCTTATATATTATTAAAGGCTTTTCCCTTATAAAGAAGTTATTATTATTAAATAATTCCTTATACCTTTATACTCTTCTTCTTTAAATATCTTCTTCTTAGTCTTAAAGCGCTTTATAGCCTAGTTAATCTACTACTTCTTAGTGTAGTATTAGTATAAGGTAGACTAATAAGTAAATAATTTACTTACTAAAGAAGCTTTATAAAGCCTAGGTTAATAGTAAATTAAATAGTATAAAGTATAGTATAACTTAATTAACTTTATAAGATATTATCCCTACTATATAAGATTATTACCCTTATTATAGATAGATTATAAAATTAGTAAAATAAAAGTATTATAGCTTATAGGACTATTAGTAAGTATTTATATAGGCTAAAAGCTATTCTAGTATATAATATAATAAGGTAGAGTATATACTTAAAATAAGTAATATAAATACTAAGCTACTTAAAAAGAAGTTTAGTATAATTAGGAAAAAGGTTATAACCTAGCTACTCTTAGTTACTAATAATATTACCTATAATACTTAGTGTAATATCTTTTTAAAGGACTTACTAGCTAGGGGTACTATTTTAGAAGTAGGTAATAATCTAGGCTTTATAGTAGTAGCCTAACCTCTTAAGGATCTAATAGATAAAGATAATAATTAATAAGGGACTAGTAAAATAGTTAAGAATAATAGTATTAATTAGCTTAAGACTATTAATCTAACTAGGGGGGATAATCCCTTTGCCTTAGTATAATTAATATAACCTATTACTATACTTATATTAGAATAAATTAGTTAGGTTATAGTAACTCTAAGCTCTAAAGGGTTAACCCTAAGCTCTACTAGAGGGGGATTATGTAAGGATAAAGGTAGCTAGGCAAAAGGATATAGGGTGCACTTGTATATTGACTGAAGCTTGCTAGGTCTAAGTGTAATGTGTGTGCGAGTCGCTGGTTTATAGCTAGTGGCTCGCTAATGTCACGTGGACCTAGCCCTTCCTTCTAGTGTTAGGCGCCGCGGTGCTCTGGCGCTACAGTGCACGCATACGCGTGGGTTATGTTATAAGGGGCCTTATAATTATCCCCCCCCTTATTACTAGGCTCCTAAATAGCTTTTACCCTATATTTTATAACTATTTACTAACTAGTAGTTGCATTAAAATAATAATAAATAATAATCTATAATAACAAATAATAGTCAGCGCTTTAGTATAAATTCACCTCTAACTCTCTACTATATTATTCTATTTTTATTTCTATATTATTAGCTAAATTATTACTTCTTTTATAACACTATTATCTATCCATTATTAATCACTAATATATTACTATAAGCATGCCTATGATTCTACTCTACGATTACTTATGTATATATTATTTACGTACTAGATACGCTGAACACAAAAAGAGCCCCCTATCTACCCCTAAACTTCCCTAGATTAATTATTAATTTATTACTAACCTATATATAGGTTAGTTAAAGATAAAGTAGTTAAAGCACTATATTTAGTGTTATACACGCGGGGATAGCTATAAGGCTATAAGTATCTTACTTTTCCTTTACTCTTTAGTTTCTATTTACTAATAATTATATAGTTTATAGCTACTATATATAGTAACTTCCTTAACTTATTAAAGGTACTAGATTAGGTAGATATCCTAATAGAGGCACTTAGTAATAAGGATAAGGATAATCCTAAAGACCTTATATTCTTAGAGGTAACTTAGTAGCGTTTTACTACCTATTATCTTTAGCTTATATAAGGCTTTAACTATACTAATATAACGCATTGCGTTATATTTAGGTTAATAGGGGCTACTAAGGTCCGCTAGGTCTATATATTTCTTCCCTTTTTACTAGTTCTTTACTAATATATCTAGGTAGGATGCTTTAATTATATACTAGTAGTATATAGTCTCCTATTAAACCCTTATAATTACTATAAACCTAGCTCTAGTCCTAGGGGATAGTAGGTTATATCTATTTTAGTAGGCTAACTATCTATAACTCCTTACTATATAGAATATAATAATAGTTTTATAGCTATAGCTAAGTAATCTAGGATTTATTACCTAGGGAATAGTATTATATTATTTTTATTATAGAATAAAGGAGGTAGTTATAGTGGATAAGAATAATGCTAAGTATATAGTCTATAGGGGCTAAGTCTTTAGCTATAAGGGGGTAACTATAGAGGGATTTTTATTAACTCTCCTAAAGCTATAGATAGTTTCCTTTATTTTATTCCTTTATATTTTTTTCTTTTATTTTTATATATAGTTTAGTTATTTTCTTTTATTAGGTATATTATAGTAGCTAGTAAGGCTATACCTTTCTTATAAGAACTTTATACTCTTTTACCTATAACTTACTTATATATTACTATTCTTTTCCCTTAACTTATTCTAGTAGAATACCTAAATTATATACTAAGCTCCTTCTATATCTTTAATAGGAACCTACTAGTTATATTTACTTAGCTAACCCTTCTACTTTACTAGGTATTTATTACCTTTATAGGTCTTTCTATATTCCTTAACCTTCTTAACTTTATATTTATTATCTTTATCCTTAAGATTAGGTATTAGTATTTTTTCTTTATCTATATTCTTATAATAAGTCTAAGGCTCTAGTAGGCTAATATAGAATATATTATATAACCTACTATATTTTTCTAGTAGTATAAGCTAATATACTTACTTACTAATAGTATTAAGTACCTAAAATAGTCTAATAAACCTAGGGGTTAGCTTCTATTTTACTTCCTTAAGCTATATATTCTTTACTAATAATAATACTAGGTTACCTCTTTTAAGAGTAAGTAGTTAGTAATATTTATTATAGTACTTTACCTAGGATTTAGTAGCTTTTACCTAGTTTTACTTTAGTTACTCCCTAGCTTTATATAACTTTATAATATAAGTATAAGCCTCTAGTACCTCCCTTTTTATAACCTTATCCCTAAGGGCTAGCTAAAACTCTAGTAAGTACCCTATAAGTATATAGTTTAGTAAATAGCCTATAGTTCTATTTACTATATTATTATAGGTAAATTATATAACTAGGAGTAGCTTAGGCTATATCTACTAGTTTTTAGAAGTAAAGTATTATAGGTAGTGCTCTAGTACCTAGTTAGTCCTCTTAGTCTACCTATTAGTTTAGGGGTAAAATACTATAAAAAGCCTGTGTTTTATATATAATAGGTAATATAGGTCTAACTAGAATTAGCTTATAAAAACAGATCCTTTATTAAATATAATACCCTTTAGTAGCCTAAATTATAGCTTAATTTCCTTATAGAAAAGTTCCACTAACTTAGCTATATTAATTATAGTTATTATAGGTAGGAAGATAGAGTACTTAGTATATTAGTCTATAATTACTAGGATTATATTAGTTTCTTATTTGCCTACTTATATAATAGGTAATCCTATAATAAAGTCTATTAAAATTTCTACCTATAGTTACTCTAGTATTAGTAGTAATTTAAGGCTCCTATATAGGTAATGCCTTCTTATAACTATTTACTAATATATCCTATAGCTTATAATATAGTCTAATATAGACTTATTTATAGCTAGCTACTAAAAGTAGTGCTTTAATAGCTTAAGTATTTACTTAGTCTTAAAGTAACCTACTAGTAGATTATTATAGTATAGCTATAGAAGCTCCTATTATAAGGTAGGCTCTTAGGGAATAACTACCTAGTCTTTATATATTAGGAAACCCCTTATACTATATAACTATAGACTAGCTTTCCCTCTCTCTAGGGAATTAATCTCTTTACTCTACCTTTATAGGTCTAGATCTTAGCTTTAGGCTTTTTATAGTAGCTATACTAATAGTTTATTTAGGCTAGATTAGTAAGGATCTAGTAATATAATAGCCCCCTAGATCTCTTATACTATGCTAGCGTCCTAGATATATACTACCTTCTCCTAGAAATTACCTTTATTTAGCTAACCTTTTACTAGATCTATAGTAGCTAACTAGCCTCTTAATATAGCTACTCTAGCCTTTACTATAAGGGCTAGGGTATTTTCCTCCCCTAAAGGTATCTTACTATACCTCTCTATAAAGACTAGGGTATTTTCCTCCCCTAAAGGTATCTTACTATATCTTCTTTAATATATTAGTATCTCTTTTTCTACTACTTCTTTAGTAGTTACTAACTTTTTCTTAAGTTCTAGTAGAAGTACCCTATTTATTAGGGGTTTACTCTTATAATTAGACTTTCTTAATAGTATATCTATAGGGTTACTTTTCCCTAGTCTATACTTAATTATAAAATTTAGTAGGTATAGGAATATATACTATCTAGCTTATCTTCTATTTAGCTTCTATTACTTTATAAAGGTCTATAGGTTATAGTAGTCTAATAGGACTTCTACTAGGGTCTCTATGCTTTTAATATAATATTACTAGTGTTTAAATAACTTAACTATAGTAAGTAGCTCTTAGTTAGGTATACTATAGTTTTATTTAGTATTAGTAAACTTCCTTAACTAAAAGGCTATAGGGTACTAGCGGCCCTTATTATCTTATTATAATAAGATTCCTACTATTATAAAGATTAAGGTATCTATCTTAATACGCACTAGTTAACTTAGGTTATAATAATAGAGTAAAGGAGCCCGCTAAAAGGCGTCTTTTAGCTAGTGAAATACTACCTATTCTCTTGCCCTAAATATAAACCTCCTAGTCTAGATACTATTCTAACTACCCTTTATTAATATATATAGTAGTGCTATAATCCCTAAGTATCTATAGATAAACTATTAGTAAAAGTTATAGAACCCTAGGAAGGATTATATATCCTTAAAGCTTATAGGTTCTTTCTAATCCTAGATAGTAGTAACTTAGTAGGTATCTATTAAGATCCTATTAATAAAGAGGATAAACCCTAGGAACTCCACTAACTCCTAGTAGAATTTATATTTAGAGGGTTTTATATATAATTCTACCTCTCTTATATACCCTAGGACTTCTTTAATATATATAGTATACTCCTCTTATATTTTTAAAAAGATTAGGATATTATCTAGATATACTATATAAATAGTATTAACTAGCCTATAAAGCGCTTTATAGATATAGTTCTAGAATATAGCTAGGGTATTTATTAATCTAAAAGGCATTATAAGATATTTATAGTGCCTATAATATATATAGAACGCGGTCTTCTATTTATTACCCCCTTTAATCTAGATTCTATAATAAGTATTCTTAATATTAATTTTTAAGAAGAAGCAAGCTCCTTAGCACTAGTCTAGGATCTCTAAAATTAGGGGGAGAGCATAGTGATTCTTCTATATTACCCTATTAAGACCCTAGTAATCTATATATAATTAGAGCGTACTATCTTTCTTTAGTATAAATAGGATAGGTATGCCTATAGGGCTCTTTAATAGTCTTATCTAGCCCTTCTATAGGTTCTTATTAATATACTTATAAAGTTCCTTTAATTTACCTTAGGAAAGGAGGTAAATTAGTCTATATAGGGGTGTAGCCCCTAGTATTAGATTAATTATATAATTAGTGGTCTTTCTTAAAAGTAAGCTTCCTACCTTATTTAATATAAATATATCTTTAAACTTATATAGTTCCTAGGGGATATCTTTAATAGTTCTATATACCTTTGCCTCTTCTTTATCTCTAAGGGTAATAAACTTATCTTCTATAACCCTATTAATAGCATATATAATAGTCTTATTATATATAACCTTTATAAATTTATAAGGAGTTATAAGTAAAAAAGCCTTTCTTCTTTTCTTAAACTACTACTCTTATAAGTATAAGTAAAGGTAGATATATTCCTTAGTAAGTATATATATCCTAATTAATATAGGGCTTCCCTTAGTTCTTAGGTCCTTATTAATAGCTATATATAGTAGCTTAAGGTCCTTTTCTTCTTCTCTTAAGTCTTTAATTATAATAGGGACCTTATAGATACTATATTAGGGAACTATAAGGGCCCTTACTACCTTAATAATAGGTACTATAGCCTTAGCTTAGTTAAGTTTATAGGCTTATATAAATTTAGTGCTAATAATATTAATCTTAGCGTAACTATTAAGATCTACTACTATTTTAATATCTATATACCTATAAATAGTAACTAGTATATAAAATTAATACCCTATTAGTACCTTAGTATTTAAGGTAGAGGTAAGGGTATCTACTTCTACCTTAGGGAGTTTTCTAGGTCTTATTACTCCTTCTTTAGCTTATTATATCTATTTATAAGGTACTCTATGCTATTATAGTTAAAACACTACCTTTTATACCTAGGTTCGCGGTTATTTAGGTAGGTAGTAAGAGACTTCTCTTAGTCCTTATCCTTCTAATCTTTATTAGACCTTCTACTTTATAGGAAGTTATATTTATAATATTAGGGAGCCTTATTTAGGCCCTTATTTTCTAAATACTTAGACTTTTACTTACTCTTTAGTATAGCCTCCTAGAGTTACTAAGTAAGTTATATAACCTCTTCTTATGCCTTTCCTATAATAGAGGTATATAGGTTAATCTAGTCTTATAGGTTAGGGAGTAGTTTTATAAAGAATATAAGAGCTTATAACTTTTTAGTAGCTCTTTCTAGGTATTTCTCTAGTAAATCTAGGTAGATACTAAATTTAATAGGACTCTAGCCCTTATATTACTTTATGTTCTCTAGCTATATAGCTATTTAGGTATTATAGTTAGTAGTATCTTAGAGTAGTATAAGAGTTTAGGTCTTAAATATATCCTAGTTATTTTTAAGATTACTTTAGTTATTAGCTATCTATTTATTAAGGTATTAGTCCTATCTTACCCTATAATTACTATATATATAGTTAAGTATAAAGAGGATTTTTTAGTAATTATACTAATACTTTTACTTTACCCTATTAAAGGTATAGTTTAGATTATTTATCTATATTTTATACTTCTATAGGTTTATAGGGTATTAAAGATTAGTAATATTCCTAACTTTAACCTCCTAGTAGCTATTACTAGAGAAGGAACTAGATCTTTACTACCTTTTTATCTTCTCTTTCCCTTTACCTAGCTATAGAAGATTAATAAGCTTTTACTCTTATTCCTATAGTTCTTTAAGTTTCTTAAGCTAAGTAATTTACTTATTTATTACTATAGTATTAGCCCTAATATTAGAGGGTCTAGGTTTAGTCCTAGTTCCTATAGAATATAGTGTATCTTTAGTAGTAATACTACCCTTATTTAATTAACTTTAGTTATTATCTAATATTACTTAGGTTAATTAGGTAGTTCTTAGCCTTATATTACTCTTAGGTAGCTAGTAATAAAAGCTTTAGAATTATAAGGATAAAGGTAGCTAGGTAAAAGGATATAGGGTATACTTATATATTAACTAAAGCTTACTAGGTCTAAGTGTAATATATATATAAGTTACTAGTTTATAGCTAGTGGCTTGCTAATATTACGTGGACCTAGCCCTTCCTTCTAGTATTAGGCGCCGCGGTGCTCTGGCGCTGCGGTGCACGCATACGCGTGGGTCATGTTGTGAGGGGCCTCACAGATTATTACCTTCTAGTAGATCTGCCCTAAGTAGTATACTAGTTTAGAGGATTTAGAAGAAGAATATAAATTAATTAATAGTAAAAGTAATTTCTATAGCACTTAAGTTAGTGTTTTCTTAAGTTTAGAAGTAAGAGTACTCTTATATATATACTATCTAGTAAAGTAACCTATTAGATAGTAAGTTTAAAAAGGTATTAGAGAACTATAAGTCTTTTTATAAAAGCTATAGTATTACTTAGATATTAAAAGTAATAAGCTAGGTTAAGGAAAATCTAAAGAATATAATACTTTAGAATAAGCTTAGAAGTAAGGATAAAGAGGCTTTTATAACTATAGACTTTAGCTATTATTTATAAAGGTAAAAGGAAGAGGTTATTTATAAAGGTAAAGAAAGAGGTTATAAAGGTAAAGGAAGAGGTTATAAAGGTAGAGGAGGAGGTTTAGAAAGTAAGGTTATAAAGGTAAAGGAAGAGGCTAGAAGGTTATAGTAGAATTAGCTTAGGCATAAGGATTACTAGTATTTTTACCTATATAAAATTCACGCTACTTATGGTTTTATCTCCCTTACCTTATAGCCACCTGCCTAATAACCTTGTAGCCGCCTGCCTAATAACCTTGTAGCCGCCTACCTAATAACCTTATAGCTACCTACCTAATAACCTTATAACTACCTACTAAATAATTCCTCCCTTATTAAAGACTTCTATCCTTAGGGATCTTAATACCTCTCTCTTACTAGTATTACTAATAACTATAAAAGCCTCTTTTTATAATAATACTTTACTATACTATTAGACTTCCTCTTATATTAAAGCTATTTACTAGCTTATAAGCCTCTTTAATAAGCTAGTATTTATCCTTATTTAATACCTCTAAGTTAAGCCTACCTTGCTCTTCTAGTGTAATACTACCTAACTTAATAAAGTTAAATAGGCTAGTTATAGTATAAATAATCTTAATCTAATCTAGAAAGTTATACTTAGTAATGCTATAGTAAATTATCTTAAACTTTTACTTATAATACCTAAAGAGTTTCTTAACTACTACTTAAAGAATAGTATACTAGAGATTAAAAAGCTTAGCCCTTATTTTTAGCCCTTCTCTATTATTAGGATTCTTATTTAAATAATAGTAAATACCTATAAAAGGTATAAATAAACTAGCTTAGGTATAAAATCCTATATCTATAAGGTAAAAATACTTTCTATATATTTAGAATAACCTAGTAAGAGTAGTTTAAAGTAGTGGTTTATTATAAATTAATCCCTTAGTGCTTACTAATATATATATAAAGATATTATTATTAAAATTTATAGCTATAAGTATATTTTAAGATATATTACTCTTTTAAGAGAAGAATTACTACTACTTTACTACTAGAATAAATATAGGTATATATATACTATTAATAGCACCTATTATACTATAGAACGCGTGTTTACTTAGATCTAATATAATATATATAGAAATATAATCTAGCTCTAGTTAATAAATAAAAGTAGTATATAAATACCTTATTAAATTAATAAGCCTATAGAAGATCCTTAATACTAATAACTAGCCTAATTTAAAATAAAAAGCTATATTTTACTATAGCTTATTAAACACTATAATCTATAGGAAAATTATAACTATCTACTTAACTAACTAGTATTTAGTAGGCCTAATATCTATATTATTTTAAAGCTATTAATAGAGGTTAAAAAACATAGCCTTTAATATATAGAAGATATTTTAAAACCCTAAATTAGTAAAAATATAAAGGACTTTCTTATAAAAGGCTATTAAGGCTATTAGTAATCTATACCTTATTATAAAAGGATTAGTATTATTTTATAGTAAGTTTTAAATAAAAGAAATATTATAAAGGATTAATATAGTAATAATAAGGTATAGGTTATTATTATTATTATTCTCTTTAACTAAATTTAATAAGAATTACTCTAAAGAAAAGAAGTTTATCTCTATTAGTATATTAGAGAACATAGAGTATACTAGTTTAGCTAGAGAGTATGCTAATTTAACTAGAGTACGCTAAAATATTTAGTATACTTTTTTTTATTATATTAGTAGTAGAAACATAACTTTTTCTTAATAGCTTCCCTCTTATAGCTATCTAACTAGCCCTTACTATCTTAGTATATTATAAATAGGGGCCTTTTAGAGGTATAGTAATTACCTAGGGTATACACTATAAAAATACTAACTAAATATAGGAAGGCCCTAGTTTTTACGTAATTATAGGTCTAAAAATAATGAATTTTAAACGACTGCGCCAGCTTTTAAACGACTGCGCCTACGTGGATCACACCCTAACTGCCTGCCAAGCTCAGCTAATAATTCCGTTGTTGGGATTTCTTAGACAGTAACATTTTGTGTCTCAATTTCGCACTGTGTGTAATTCAAATGCCTACTTGGGTAATCCGTAGTCCCGTACATGTACAGGAACAGGCAGGGTACGGATTACAGGCTTGGTGGAACGTGCCAAGGGCCCCACACCTCCTTTGTGACGTTTCAACTTCCCGTCCACATCCATCTCTACTCATCAACCACGACCACCAAAATTTCTCTGCCAAAAGGGCAGACACCGCTCACGATGCTAGAGCATGGAAATGAAGGGAAACCAGACGGGGATTCTTACCAGCCCAACAGGCCCAACAAGCGTCGCGCACAAGACGACGCACAAGATGATCTCCCGCAACCCTACAACGCAAATCAACTACAAGCGGCCAAACGACGCGCCGTCTCGCCCTCAGAGCAGCCCCGAAAACAAAAACGCCCTGGCGCAAGAGCGCGCATATCCGAAGCCGAAAGAGAAGCCATTCGTCAGCGCCAGCTTGAACGCGAGCGCGAGCAGGCCGCACAGCAAGCCGCCGCCGCGGAGCACAATCGCGTGCGCGGCGTCCACGATGTAGTCCGCCAACACTACAACAATGTCCCCGAACGAGGCAGGCAATGGCGAACAACAGACAGCAAGATCAAGGGCCTCCGAGTCTTCAACAATTGGATCAAGAGCTGCATCATCCAGCGATATTCCCCCGACGAAGACCACGAGCCTGGATCTCGCGAATTGGGTCGCTCCAGCGGAAAGGAGCTTCTCGTCCTGGACATTGGCTGCGGGAAGGGCGGTGACTTGAACAAATGGCAGCAGGCCCCCCAGCCGATCCAGCTGTACGTCGGCCTCGACCCTGCTGAAGTGAGCATCGACCAAGCGAAAGATCGGTATCGAAACATCTCTTCACGAGGAGGTGGCGGCCGAGGTGGCGGCCGCGGAGGTTCTCACAGACGGCCCGAACCACGCGTCTTTGACGCACGATTCCACGTCAAAGACTGCTACAGCGAAAGTATCGAGGAAATCGAAATTATTCGCCAGGTCGGGTTTGACCCGTCGCCCATGAACCACCGGGGCTTCGACGTGGTCACTATGATGTTCTCCATGCACTACGCCTTTGAATCCGAGCGCAACGCACGAACCATGCTGCGCAACGTGGCAGGCGCATTGAAAAAGGGAGGTCGTTTCATCGGCTGCATTCCCAACTCGGACGTGCTCAGCGAGCGAGTGCGCCAGTTCAATGAGAAGGCGGCGGCGAAAGAGGCAGAAAGGGGTCAAAAGGACCAAAGGGAGAAGGAACAGGAAAAAGAGGGCAGCAGTGGAGCTGTTACACCCCCCGAAGCTGACCCTGACGACGGGGAGCTCGAGGAAGGCGAGGCTGAGCCCACGGCTGAATGGGGCAACTCGATCTACCGCGTTCGGTTCCCCGGAAAAACACCCGAAGACGGAGTGTTCCGGCCTGCTTTCGGCTGGAAGTATAACTTCTTCTTGGATGAGGCCGTAGAGGAGGTGCCCGAGTACGTTGTTCCCTGGGAGGCCTTCCGTGCACTGGCCGACGATTTCAACCTTGAATTGCAATTCCACCGAACGTTCAGTGAAATTTGGGAGGCAGAGAAGGATGACCCTGAGTTGGGCCCCTTGAGCGAGCGAATGGGTGTTCGCGAAAGGGGAGGAGGACCTCTTTTGGTGTCGGATGAAGAAATGGAAGCTGCTAGCTTCTATATAGGCTTTTGCTTTTATAAAGTGTAAAATGTATCACAACGTACGGTGCCATTGCATCATGGCTAGAGACAATTAACTATACACCAATGCGGAGAAACCCAGAGAGAGAGAGAGAGAGAGAGAGAGAGCAACGAGCAAGGGACAGATATGATGCTACCCAAAAAAAGTAAATTTGTAGTATCATTATAATCATTGATATTACTTTGTGAATTCTTCGTAAGAATTAGTGCCGTAGGAGTAAAGAGGGTATCATAATCCGACTTGTCCCAGAGTAACTGCGTTGTGACAACTCCTGGCCATGCAAAAAACTCCCCGTCATCTCCAACGATAGGACCGGCGCTTTAAAAGAGAAATCATTCAAAACTCGACGGAGAGAAAAGAAGAAGAAAAGTGGATTGTACAGCTCTGCCGCAGATCCAATAACTAATTACTAAAGAGTGGTGTGTCGCCTGTTAAGGAAGGTGATGTGGTTTTGAATAACTCGACAACAAATCGAGTACGAGCGCCGAGTGAAGTAATACCTCTGTCTGTTGCGACGTCGCATGTCTATGCTGCGTTGGTGGAACGACGCCAGATCATGACGGCAGCGACGGCAGCGCATGCGGTCGCACCAAGGGCCATGTACAGACTCGTACGATCAGGTACCTCTTCCTCAGTCTTGGGAAAGCCCATGCTCGGATTGGTAGCAGCTTCGGCAAGGGCAACGAAGAGTTCGGCGATGCTGTTCCATGTTACGCTAACATGAAGTGGCGTATTCATGTTTAGAGACGATGTGTATTGGTCGGGCTGCAATTCACTCCGCTGCGTTGTCTTGTCTTTATCCGCCTTGAGGGCGGTATACACAGATGGCAACTCGTCAAGTTGTGGATACTTGGATCGCATGTCGACAATGTGCGAAAAGGAGTCGGGGTCAGAAGAATCATACGAATAGCAGATCAAATCACATGAGTCAAGTTTGGACTGATTCTCCAAAATGGCAGGCTCCAGTTCGCCGAGCTCTTCGAGAATCAGATAGACTTGCTTGCCGCCAGGAAGCTCGACACTATTGACCGCACGACGGGGTTTGATGGTTGGATGATAGAGTCCATCAAACGGGCGGTTCAGAAACGCATCGAGAAGGGAGGACTTGCCAGCTCCGGGAGCACCAATCAAGTAACAGAGAACCACATTTCTTTCAACTCTGCCGGGCCGTCGTCTGCGCTTGCGAGACTTTGTAACTTTGAGAGCCGCAGTTATTCCCTCCTTGACATTGGGCGACTCGAAGCCTAGATATGCAAGATACTCGATGGTTGTTTTTGGTTCAAGGAAGGTTGTCATGCTCCATTGTGCCAGCCAGCCTTGTAAGGTGATGTGACCGGCTTCGTTCCGGACTGTAGACGAAGGGAAAGCCGAGTCTACCCAAGAGGCTGGCAGACCGGGCGTAGGTAAGAAGAGAGCCTCAAGCTCTTGGTCATTTAAGCCGCCGTCATTGTCCTTGTCAAAGAGCAGAAATAAGTCGACGAAGAATCTGTAGCCAATGGGACTCAATTCTGATGAGCAGTATTCCGGAACGTCGAATTTGGGGTGCAAGAATTTATCTTCAAGGCTCAGGCTATCGGTGTAGTGATACTTGCGGAGTATGATCCAGATGGTTTCGTGTCGACCCTTTTCAGCATAAATCTTGTTCAGTTGAAGAAATCCAGCTTGGTCGATTCCCCTTTCCATATTCGAACCCAGCATGGTTTTGGAAATGGACAGCTTGATGTTGTCGAGGTCCTCGCTGGTCAAAGGCTTATCGAAGCACCGGGCCTGAAACTCTCGCATCTCATCGTCGTTCAGATAGCCATCCTGATCCTTGTCGCAAAGGAAGAAGACTCTTTTCAGAGCAGCCACACAAGTGGGCTTGAGACGCCCTTCTTTGTAGTCGAACAGCGGGGCTATGGGATGTGTCACCGCCTTTTGGCAAAGGAAGAAGACCTCATTGACATTCTTGTGTTCGCGGGCACTCGTCCGGATACACGAATCGATCTCGCGAAATTCAGCCATGACAGGCAGCATCTCCTCCTCGACTATCTGAGGCGTGTTCCCCTGACCGGCGAGGTCGGATTTATTGGCACAGAGGACGACAGGAACGTTGACGCCAAGGGAGCGGAAATACGGCATCCAGAAAAGGGCGACTCTCTCATAACTGTAGTGATCCGCGTAGACGAGG
Organism: Epichloe elymi; assembly: GCA_023658475.1. Lineage (NCBI taxonomy): Eukaryota > Fungi > Ascomycota > Sordariomycetes > Hypocreales > Clavicipitaceae > Epichloe > Epichloe elymi. The sequence goes on along the minus strand of CP098278.1, from coordinate 817,028 downwards.
AGGATGACGTTGCATTTTCGAATCTCTTTCCGTAGAGTTGTTCGGTCTTGTGGGCGGGCAGAGGTATCGACAATAGTCGTGGTGACATTCTCAGGAGTACCGATGCTTGGCGGTATGGTGATTTGCGGCAGGACAGGCTGAATCTTGTTGCTCACGAACTGGTCCTTGACAAGAGAGGCGATGAGGCTGGACTTTCCAGTGCTCTCGTCTCCGCAGACACAAACACGAACTGATGAGAGCTCAAGGTCAGTATGTAGTACGATGGCGATGGAACCAGCAGTGGCTAGCTATCAGGAGGTGTCATGTCTGCGTCTGAATGCCTTACCTGTCGTCATGGTTGCGGAGCTATCGAAGCTGTGATGAAACCTCGGCTGCGGCAATTTTAACGCGGAGCCATGTCCCCGATGATGGCGGAGGCTGCGTTGTGTACTATGTCAAGTCGTTATCGGATTGCGAATCCGGGCGAGGAGGAAAGGTGACGCTGGAGACGGAGACGGGCTGATGAGAATGCTTCAAGTCGCGTCTGGTCATTACAGACGGAGCTGGGGGGTGGTACCAGAGGATTGAGGATGAGGATTGCCTGGGGAGAAACTTGCTTGCCTTTAAATTACACATTTAAATTACACATGGAAGAAGACTGGTGGGCATCGAACCGAAATCCACCTCCCGCTCATCCACGTTGACCGGATTTTTTGAGCACCCCGTTGGAGGCCCACACAGCGGCCAAATGGGAGGTGCCACACTGTAGGACCAGCGCCGACGGACCGGAAAGTCGCTGAAGAGCCCCCGATCGTGGCCCCCAGTCGTAATGCTGGACAGGCAAGTGCAGGCCAACGTCAATGTCAGTGCCCCCTCCTCAGTCAAGACCATTTGCCCATTTCCGCGTCATAGTACGACACACGGCCATGTTCATGTTTCAATCCGATGCGCGACGGATCGTCACCGACCCAACGAACACGCCGCCGCGCTGTCACGCAACGTCACGCACTCACGCACTGCGAAGCATCCCTCCCACGAGTCTCATGCTATCAATTTAATGGCATGGGTTCTGACAGGCACCCCACACTTCACACCAACCAACGAACCCAACGAACCCAACGAACCCATTGAGACCCCAGGTCAGCAGCTCCCAGGTCAAGCTCCCCAGGTCAGCTCCGGATAAAGGAGGCCAGGCCAGGTCGACAAGTGGCCGCAGGCACCTCCTCCCGCTGAAGTCGATGCAACCAACCCAACCCTGGAGCTCCCCCACTCGCTGTGACGCTGGACCCTCAAGACGACATCGCCCATCTTGTCTGCGACGAGACGATCGCATAATCGCATGCTGTCGCACTGTCGCAGCGTCGACTTACACGCGAAATTGCGCGGGTTTGACCGGTTGTGTTCTGGAGCTGGCCGAGGAAACACCGCCACCATGTTGTAAGTGTCAACGAACCCACGCAATGGCCCTTGGGCTTCCTCGCGCACTCTCTTTCCCATCCATCATCTTTCTCGCAAAGCCCCATGGCTGACGTCCACTTTCGCAGTGTTCTACCTCCTCCACCCCGATACCCTGTTGGTGGTCCCTACAGCGCGACCGGTATTACGGGAATCGTGCCGATGATAGAGACAAATAATACCATATCAAACCCTACCGGGCCGGAGTGGCAGTTTCTCGTAGGAGAAGGTTTGTGAGCACCAGCCTTGGAGCAGAACCATGATGGAACGTCGCCGACACGACCTGCTGACCGGATCAACCACAAAGGCACCTACGTCCTCAAAGAAGATTTACACCTAGCGACACCTCCACCGCACCCATCGGAAGCTCCTATGGTGAACCCCAACCCCTTAGCGACCAACCCACAACCCGCCTCTGTAGGCACCACGATGACCCTGGTCCGGATTCAATCTCGACCACCACCATTCTCCTACAGAAGACCTGCTGCTACTACACTGTCACTAGGTGGCGCAAGCTCTAGCATGGACCAATCTGGCGACGGAAGATACTCCACCGAAGGTGGCATGAGCAGTGAAGATGGACGGGCTCCCTCGACCAGTGATGCGCCGAATTCCATCACCATGGGATCGACCCCGGCATTTGGGGAAGGAAATTCGTTGCTTGTCCCATCACACACAAGGGACGTGAACAAGCGCAAAAAGCCCAAAAACAACGTGACCAAGAGCAACTCGTCCTTCATCTCCCGAGTCATCGTGAACGAGAGCCTGTCGAGAAGAATGACAGACAGACCCGACGACGGTATATTTGCCTTTGCAAATATCAATCGTGCTTTTCAGTGGTTGGACTTGTCATCGCCAAACAAGGCAAGCAAGCCACTAGATCCCTCCATCTCCAGAAGTCCGTCGTGAATAGGGTCTAATTCGTGATAATAGCAAGATTATTTTACAAAGATTTTGTTCACAAAGGCACATTGCTTATGCCATGACGTCAACATGGTTACGAAAGGCGCATCCCACATCGACGTCATTATGGGATTTTCAACGGGCGAGATCATCTGGTGGGAACCAATCTCGCAGAGGTATACGCGTATGAACAAGAATGTACGTGGAACTAGGCGCTATCCAGATGCCCGGATCAAATCTGACATTTCTAATAGGGAGTCATCAACAACACCCCTGTCTCTCATATCAAATGGATTCCAGGTTCGGAAAATCTGTTCCTGGCTGCGCATATGGACGGCTCCTTGGTAGTTTACGATAAAGAAAAGGACGACGGGCAATTCGTTCCCCAAGAGGAAGAACAAAGCGTCAACGGGAGCGAGTCAGGAGATGGTCAGAACGGCGTCAAACCCGGCACCAAGATGCACATCAACAAGTCGGTGCACTCGCAGAACCAGAAGACGAACCCAGTAGCGGCATGGAAGATTTCCAACCAGCGAATCAATGCCTTGGCCTTTTCTCCAGACAGCCGCCACCTGGCTGTGGTATCTGAGGACGGAACTCTGAGATTGATAGACTATCTCAGGGAAGAGTAAGTTTGTCTTTTGCTGGGGCGGGGGCGTCGTGAAAAAAAGAAAAAGAAATATTTTACTCATGCATTCAGTAGACTTTTGGACTTGTTCTTCTCATACTACGGGGGATTGACCTGCGTATGCTGGACGCCAGATGGCAAGTACGTCCTGACCGGTGGACAAGACGACTTGATTTCCATCTGGTCCGCCGCCGACTCTGCACTGGTGGCGCGATGTCAAGGACATCAATCATGGGTCTCCTCTCTCGCATTTGACTTCTGGAGGTGCGACGAGCGCACCTATCGATTCGGCAGTGTTGGTGAAGATGGTCGTTTGTGTCTTTGGGACTTCAATGTGGGAATGCTTCACCGACCAAAGGTAAGATACAACTGTACCCACTGCACATGGACACGCGTGCGCGTCTTGGCTTTGTCACTCCATGAACGAGAGAGAAAAATGTGAGACTGATGACGAAGACAGAACTCGGCGAGGCAGAGAGGTTCCGTCTCTGGCCCATCTGAGGCATCTCCCCGGAGTGAGGCGGCCAGTCCTCTCGGCAATTGGATGAGATCAAACTCTGGCCTCGACGGCGAAGATGACGGCGATGGTGTCTCTCATGCCGTGGAGCCACGGTCTAGAATTCCGATTCTGCCGCCCGTTCTGGTCAGTGTTACAAATAAATCAATGTCCAGTGTGCACATGTTTCTGATATCAGTACAAATAGACCACAGTGATCGACACTCATCCAGTATGTTGGTTGGATTTCACGGAAGAAGCCATCATCACAAGTTGCAAAGACGGTTCGTCCATACTCTTGGGTGACATCTTTGAGGGCAAGAGAAAGGCTGACAAGTCATGTAGGCCATGTGAGAACCTGGAACCGACCTGGCACATCTATCTGATGGAGTGGCAGAGGTGTCAAGTGACTTGCGACTGCAATCAAAGCCATTTATCTCGGATCTTGTATAGCCTTCAAGCTGGCAGCTATCCTGAGGCTGGCATGTACTATGACGGGGTCTCGTCCATCTTTCCCGGCCGCGCGGGTCTTATTATCGGTCAATCAAGCATTTGTTGTTGATACCATATCGAGGCAGGCTTCTTGACATGTGTCACATCTGACGGACAGCACTGGCAAACGGAGTGGTTGCGCATCCTAATTACGCGTCTCTCCGTACCTATAGAGAGGCCGCAGGTACGCTTCCGAAGAAACCGAGACAGCAAGGAAGGCCAGGCCGCGAAACATTTGACACGTGCTTCGAAGAAAGACGACGACGCGCACACATGTACAGTTTGGTGCCCGACACTCTTTCTAGGCACATGCAAGTGTGAGTGAGTCAATGAATAAGAGAATGACAGGGGACCATGTCAAACGTGGCTCATCGCCGAGATCGTCCAAACGTCTCCAATATCGGGACATTTCGAACCCTCAGTCCACCTACCTTGCGCGCACGCGGCAACAGGTTCTCTAGGACCCCCTGAGATCAGATGGTGAGACTTGGAATGACACCTACTCCGCACGGACCACGGAGTACATGTAGAAGAAATGGTACCACGGACCCACGCGTTCGTTGGCTGCAGGCCGAGTCCATACGAGCATGGGTGTGTTGAGTGAACGAACAAGTCGGGTCGGAAAAATGGTATAATTCCCGTGGGAGTTTCACATGTTCGATGGGGAAGAAGGGGAGTGGGCCGATGGGGGCGGCAGTCGGGCGCTGGTAAAGAAAGGGTTGTTGTTTTGAAAAGTTGGACAGATATGGACACTAAGATATTATCCCGGCGCCAGGTTGGGATTTCAGCCTCTTCCTGATGAAGGAGCCGTGGGACGGGCCCGACATTTGTAGATGAAGACTGTTTCCATTCTTCCTTCTTTTTGAAATTATCCTTGTTACGACACAGACAACAGGACTCGTCATACTGGCTAGGAAACGAAAGCGAGAAATGACCTACGGGTTACTGCTTTGACTTGTGGGCCCGAGCCGGGCTTGACTTGCCGAGGATTCGAACCTGCAACCTGCATTGCATGCATGCATGTGCTTGACGTTCATGTTTCTTCACCGAGACCGAGGACGAATGGATGCGCCACGAATTCTCTCATATTCATAGTAGGTCGAGTCGACGACTTCATTCTTGTTTGTCTGGGCCCGTTTAATTATTTACGGAACTTTTTCTTGTCACCTTTTTCATCTTGCTCTGATATGTAAGTAAGTGGGCATGCAGGATAGCGGAAAAAAAGCACTTTGACGAATGTACGGACTACAACGGAGCATTTACAGTGGGTCTTGGGTAATTCCGAAAATTATCTGGTACATTGGCCGCCACACCACGGCCACACCACGGCCACACCACGGCCACACCACGGCCACACCATGGCCACACCACAACTGCACACCCAGTACTCACCCAGTACTTACCCAGTACTCACCCACATAGGTAGTCCGTAGCGGGCCATGCCGGCAAGTCGGAGCTCGTCAATTCCGCCGGCCCAGCAAGGCAAATGCTGCGCACATGGCCATCGGCAGTTGTTTATTCGGGATTTGTTTGGGGAAGGAGGAAACAATTTAATAACAGCGAAAGTCCTTTCTCGCAGCCCCGATTCTGACATTGTGTCTTTGGACAAGTCATCGCAGCTCAACATCCGTACTTTCGCAGTTCCTCACCAACGGTTTGTCGTGCAATCAAATCATCAACCCCGTCCCGCATCAACGCCACATCAACGCCGCATACCAGACTACGTGGCTGGTCCATTCTACGGCTTGCCGTCCGGCAGAAGACTCTTCGTCGTTCGTCGGTGAATACACTATACATTACACTTCGTACATCTCACGACCACCATCGAAGAAAAAGTCGAGAGAGAGTTGTCGCTTCCTCATGCAGCTGGGGCCTCAACTCACATTTGTGGGCACGCACGGATTACTTATTACTGTACGGACGGTTCGTGTGCATGGTGCATGGTGCGTGGTGCATGGTTGCGTTGTGCGTGGTTGCGTTGTGCAGAGCGGATCTTTCCTGCGGCGGCAGTTCCAAAACTAGAAACTCTCCACCAACAAGGAAACAGCCGTCATCCGGCCTTTTTTGCCTTTATCGCCCTCCCTTGGCGGGTCGCGGGCGCGCGAATTATCGACTGAGGCGTTGCGCGGACGCGTCAGGTTTCATCAATGATCAGAACTTGCTTTGCCGCCAAGTCAGGCTGATGAATCAAGTTGTCAAACGGATTTGGCCCCACCACCACACACATTATACGTTATCGGCGGACCGACCGGACTACGTAGACGGGCTTCCCGTCGAGGCCATCGAGGCGGGCAGAAAGTCTCCCTGGCGCAATCGACAAGGACACGGACGAGTGAAAGGCAGGGTCTGAAACAAGGCGCATCTGTATCAGAGAATTTGTGGCTTGACGGGTGGTGGCCAACGTGGCCGAGCGTCGAGTTGTCGAATTGTAGCGTCAACCGAGCCCACGCGCAACCTGCAAGCCACCACCAAAGACGGACGACACAATCACTTGCAGGCAGGGACAGAGGCAGAGGCAGAGAGGCAGAGGCAGAGCAAAACGGTTGGCGAGATTGGCATGTGGTTTTGGCGTCGAAACCGTCAACAAGTCGACTTCCTCGAGTAATTGATGCTACGGGCCACGGGCTCCACCAAATCTGCCGCCCGTCACTCTTTTCTGGACTCTCTGATCCTCTCTGATCCTCTCTGCTGTTGCAAACTCCTTTCTCTCTTCTTACCAAGTTGTCTGTACATCTACGGACTTAACCCCCCTTCCTCGCCCATATCACCTTTTCGAGCCAGACATTGGTGTTTTCTTCTTCCCAACCTCTCAAGTGTTGCAAAAGTCCCCCCTTTTGCGACCCGTCGTCGCCTTCCAATTGTCATCGCTCGCCCAGCCGAATTGGGCTTACAGACCATGCCATCCTTCAAGCCGTTCTCGTCGGTGACGGGTCGCAACAGTTATAGCCTGTTTGATATTCGGTACGTTTCCACACGTTTTGGTGCCAAGCGAAGGTGGCAGTCCCGTGCCGCCACATTGCGCCGTCCCTCCCTCCCTCCCTCTCAACCCCCACCGGAGGGCATCAACTTCTTCCCTCTCCCTCGCCAGACTGTGAAAGATGGGGGTTGTGCTGACTCATTACTGTGCCGCGTGTCCAGGCTGGACCAAGACTTCATCGTCTTTCGAGGAAACGACCATGAGTCTTCAGGTCAACTCCTCAAGGGGGTCGTCGTTCTCTGTCTCTCGTCCCCTTTGCGCATCGAGGACATTCATCTACGCCTCGTGGGCACATTGAGCTTATCGTATGCTTCTTTCATTTTGTTTTCGAAAATCCTCGCCGTTGTACCACAATTCCAAGGTCTAACCTTGGACTCACTACACAGATGGACTGACTATAGATCGACCGCACCCGGCGTTTCGGGACAAAAAGTCGACAAAGCGACGACAATACTCGACCACCGGTGGAAGCCGTTTATCGGTGCTCCACACGGCAAGAGCATGACTTTACCTGCAGGCAACTACGAATATCCCTTCGAGTTTATGTTGCCGGGAGATACGGCCGAGAGTGTCGAGGGAATCCCGGAAGCTTCAATAACGTACCGCCTCAAGGCCACGGTTAGCCGTGGCAAGCTTGCCTATGACCTGCATGCATACAGACACCTCCGTATCATCCGCACCCTAGATCCCGGCGCTTTGGAGTTCTTGCACGCTATGAGCGTGGAGAATATATGGCCCAACAAGGTCGATTACTCCATCATAATACCTCAGAAGGCTGTCGTTTTCGGTGGCACCATCAACATGGAAATGCGATTCACCCCACTTCTGAAGGGACTCGAAGTCGGCGATATCACAGCCAAAATGATTGAGATCCGTGACTGCTGGATTCAGGGCGCGGCGGGCCTCAGCATGCGAGAATACCGCACAGAACGCGAGGTCGCTACCTGGCGTTTTCAAGTGAACCGGGAGGAGCACTGGCAGGACATGATAGAAGATACTGGTCAGGAGGGCTGGACACTAGTCAAGCCGCTGCCCCTTCCCAAACGACTACGTCAATGCATCCAGGACTTGAATCACCATGGCATCAAGGTTCGCCACAAGATTAAGCTGACCGTGGCCCTGAAAAATCCCGATGGCCACATCTCAGAGGTGTGCTCGTCAACCCACGTGGGGAAAGGTTGTTGTCGTTGTTGTTGTTGTTGTCGCTAACAGAATAATGCAGCTTCGTGCGACCTTGCCAGTGTCAATATTCATTTCACCGAATATCCCGTTTGACGAACAAGGCAACCTCGTCAATCAGTCTCAAGGTGGCGCCGTTGCAACGAGCGAAACCGCGGCGATTGCACCACCGGGCTACGGCGAACACGTCCTGGACCAGCTCTACGAAGACGTGGATATCTCCGGATTCCAAACACCGGCCTTCCAATCTGGTGTCAGCAGCCCGTTCTATGCTCAGTCGAGGAGTGGATCGGCCGAGAACCTGGCTTCGCTCGGCCATGCAGCTCCGATTGCGCCAGCGGCGCTATCGTCTCGATTGGCGGATGTGTCGCTTGATCCCTCACACAGGAATCGATCATACACTTCGATGCTGTCGCATCCTCCGTCTGGCAGGGTATCGCCGACATGGGGCCCGCATGGATCCGGACCACGGTCCGAGACGGCCTCGACAGGCTTGACAAGAAGTAACAGCGAGGAAGACCACTCGGGAAGAAACTCAACGGAGCATGTAGACCTCGATCCGGCCGAGTTTGCCGAATTGAACCGTGTTCCCAGCTATGCCACGGCAGTCCGCACACCGGCGCGGTCTCGGGCGCAGCCCACTGCAGGACTGGTTCCGGACTACCAGACTGCCCTTCACGCGCCACGTACTCCACCGGCGACGGATCACAATGTTGAGCCCTTGACGTCCATAAGCGAGGATCGAATTGGCGAACATCGCAGCAATGTGACCAGCGCGCTACCAAACGTTGTCTTGGAGGCGGTCAGCTCGGAAAGCAGATAGGTTGGTTGTTCTTTCCACCACCGGACATGACCTTTGCGTACGAGAAGGGCAATCGGACTTTGTATTTTCTTTGTTTTTTCTCTGTTTACGAATGCCATTCTCTCTTGGATAGACAAGTTGATGCAATTCAATTCACTAGCGGCATCATCAAACTCACATGGCGTTGGAGGGGACAGAGGCTCGTCTAATTTGACGCGCGGGTCACGAGCAAAGACGGGTTGCATTTTCCTTTGGAGCGGGTTTTTTTTTTCTCCTGTCGCCGGGAGGGGGGGGGCAATTGTCTCAGAACCACCATACTTGGTTCCAAATTACAGTCAATCAATACGGTTACACAGAAGAACCAGACCATCTGCACACGTCTCAACTTCTTTTTGGTTTTTCGTGAATAAGGAGACCGACCCCCTTGGTTTCGATACGCACCGTGAAATTAGTCAGCTTTTGATGACACCAAGGTAGTGTAACTATGTAAGGACGAGCATTTTGTGTCTCCATCGTGGTGGTGGGGCGCGGGCGCGATCTGATGATACCGGCAAGTCGAGGTTCCGTCGACCGTTTGACAGTCAAGACAGTCAAAAGGAATGATAAATCGAGGTCTCCCTCCACTCGTCATCACTTTGTTCAAGGGCCCACTGACGAACAAGTATTGAATGCCACGAACTGAAGTAGTGCGCATGGCACACGGCTCATGTTGACTTTGGAAGTTGAGCCCGAAAGATTGCGGGCCATGACCCCGGCGGGTCCACGGACTTACGGATCGCATTATTTTAGCATATTTTAGCATATTTTAGCATGCATGCCCAGGCAGGGGGTGTTCTGGAACTTCTGGGGGTGGTTTCTGTGGTGGTTTCTGTGGTGGTTTCTGTTGTGGTTTCTGTGGTTGGTTTCTGCTCGAGATGAGGGAAAGCCTGCCATGACAGCTCAAGGTGCCATTGACGTCACCACCTGCATCCTGGCTCTTGTCATGGTTGTTGCTTGGACTTGCTCCGTACAAATACTTCATCTCCTCCATCTTCGACGCCTGGCTTTGGGCGTGTTTATCAACTCGGTTGCCCTTTTCACTTTTCGCTTTATGCCTTAACTGGTAGCCACGACATTGACGGTAATAACGCGCTATTCACGGACTAACACATTTACACACTAATCGTAAGTAGCTCATCTCTTTTTTCCTGTCCCCGCACCAACCAATCAATCCCTTGATCCTTTTGTGAGGCCTCTTCTGCAACTTCTTGTTTCTTGACAAATGCTACTCCCGTACAAGTTTCACCGCTGACCCCTTGCTTGTCCTGTCCGAGTCTGGACTAGGTAATAAATAATTGACTCCACCCGACGAGGCCCAAAGCTCCCAGCTCCCAGATTCCTCCCCTTCCCCCTCCCAGCGGCTCCCAGCGGGCGCCTGTCCTCGATATAGTAGTCCGTATCTATTTCGGATTGCTCTAGATCTCGTTGCGTAACAATGGCGACTCCAATTTCTCCAGCTACGACGAAGCTGTCCTCGCACGATGCTACGGGCTCGAGCCCGCATGCTGCCGATGCGGTCCCCGACTTTGACCCCAATACTGTGAGTGCAATAAAAGGTACTTCACAAGCAAAAGAGGATCCGACTAACTTTTACTTTGCTAGACCGCTGGACTGCTCGCTGAGCGTCTCCAGGCATGGAAGCATGCTTGTGGCTATCTCGAGGATTACATCACTGCCGTGGAAAAAATTCACGGCCGTCACGCCAAGGAGTATGAGAAGGCTTTGAAGGTATGGATGGCATGCTGAGTCCTGACTCTCCTCTCCCGTGATATACTGGCGCGGCGAACAAGTCGCTGATTGTTCGACGACAGACCATTTCCAACCCGCTTCGCGAGGGCCATCACTTCGACCAGACCCTTGGGGGCATTGCTGGATTCTTCGAGAACATGCGCTCCAACACCCAGGCTCAAATCAATACTAATCTCGAGACTGAGAAAAGCCTCAAAGGCTCGGTCTTGCCCATTCTCGAACGTCTTCACAAGGAGATCAAGCACAAATCCAAGGAACTGCAGAGCGGCGCTCAAACCAGTGCCAAAGAAGTCGAGAAACTGCGCAACACGACGCAGAAGCAGATTGAGCTTCTCGGCCAACAGACTGCGTCTTATGATTCTGCCGGCGGAAAACTAAACGCTGGCGACGACCCCTATGTTGTCCACAGAGGCGTCTTGCACCGCTTGAGCAATCAGGTTCTCGCCGAGAACAACCACCACAACGACCTCGTTGCCGTTCAGAACAACTTCCAGACTTTCGAGGCCCATGTCATCGAAGTTTTCCAGCAGGCAGTCGAGGCTTTTGTCCAGCTCGCTGGTGGCCAGGCCGAGAAGACACGCGCCCTGTACCAGGACATGCTGGGTACGCTTCAGTGCGTTCCCATGAACTTTGAGTGGCAAAACTTCACGCAGCGCAGCGCCGACCGCCTGGCCAACCCCAATGACCCGCCACGCTCTATCGAGTCGGTTCAGTTCCCTAACATGGACCATGTCGCCACCAAGCCACTGATCGAAGGCTCCCTGGAGCGCAAATCGCGAAACAAGCTGTCGTGGGGTTACTCGTCGGGCTATTACGTGGTCACCCCGTCCAAGTGGCTGCACGAGTTCAAAGACACTGATGATGTTCGCCACAATCCCAAGCCTGAGCTCTCCATGTACCTTCCCGACGCCGTCATTGGCGCAACCAACACCGAGAAGTTCCATGTGAAGGGCAAAGACAAAAGTGGTACCGTGAGCTCCAAGCTCACTGGCAGCACCGAGCTCTCCTTCAAGGCACACACCCCTGCCGATGCCCAGAAATGGTTCCAAGTCATCCAGCAAGTCTGCGGCGCCGTCGGCCCAGCCGAGCCAAACTCGCCAGCTGGTGAATCGCCCGGGGCATCATCTCCCTTGATGGCTCAGGGCACCGAGAAGGATGACAAGCTCCACGTGAGCCCTCCCACGCCATCTCCCGCGGCGAAGACGACGGTGGTAGGTATTCATCCAGCCCAAGAGGCTGGCGTGACTGGCGGTGAAGCCGCCGCGGCTCCCATGACGAGCGAGAAGAAGCTTGCGCCGGTATAGTTGAGGCGGGCACTAGGCAGAGAGAGAGAGAGAGAGTGATGAAAGGATGGATGAATGAATATGCAGGGGTGGGAGAAAAATGAGACAGCAAATAGCAGGCGGGCCACATCACTGTCGAAATTGTCATATTGCTGATGTTTGGGCTTACACTGGAATAGCCTTTTTTTTTGCTAATTTTATACATGGCGTTTTCAAACCCGTTATATCACGTGCATTACTGTTCTGTATGTATCGTATCACAAACTCTGGCGTTGCATCAAAGGTTTACACCACCTCCATCTTTCTTGCACAAGATAATCAATCGCACTTGGACACATAGTCAAGCAGCTCCGCTGGGCTGCTGCTTGAACACGTCCTTCTCTCGGATGTACGTTCCGGACGGGTCGTCGCCCCTTCTAACCCCGTCCAGAGAATGACGCAAGGAAGAAGGACTTTGATGGGAGCCTGGAGGGCGACGGAAATAGATAACATGTCGTGACGCCGAGGAAGGCGGACTAGACTCGCGCGGGCGGTTCATCCCGCTCCCGCTCAGTGCATACATACACAGACAGGGCCAGGGAAGGGAGCAGGAGGTGAGATTCAGCTTCAGTTTCAGCTTCTGCTCCACAGGGTCTTCTTGGCGGAGGAGGGGGGGTTCTTCGGGAGGCGCACGTGGACGAGTTCCACATGGATATCAACAGCCATGCATGGACAACTCTGGTTCCTGGACCCGAATAGAGGATCCTGGCAGTCCTGCCTCCAGAAATCAGCATCGACCGGCGTCATCAGATCAGGCCGCTTGATATCTGGTCTCAGGTGTCGCCGCACCGAATCCTCAAATCCAATGGACCAAGTGAAGACGCAACCCGCAGTCTGACGACACTGGCTCTTCCATTTATTCCGCCTCTTGAGTGTTCTGCGGCTGTTGTGACATTGGATGCATTCAGGATAAAGTTGCAAGCATGAGGGCTCCATGTAAGGAATGGGAGGTGGGCGTTCTAGGGAATCGGGCCGGGCAATGCACACGGGAGGAGATATACAAAGTAAGAGGAAACACGCTCGCTTTAAAATCAATCCCGTTTCAAGTTTTGTCTGATTCATTTTGTAGTAGCAGCCTGGACTAGATAGCAGTGGCCGTTGGTCGCTCGCAAAAAATACACACCGTCGTCGCCGTACACCGCAACACCACGCAAATGTTTACAGTCACATCATTCCTTTCCAAGTTAGTACAGGGACACAAAGCTTAAAGAGCAACAAAAGCTAGTGTTGAAGGTGAAGAGTGTCAGGAGAAGGTGCCTTGTCACAGGCGTTGTCATCAATGCATATGGCTAAGTTGACCGTCGTGATATTTGTAACATCATATGAATAGTGAGGTGGTGGTGAAGGGAAAAAGCTCAGACAACTTACATAAAGGGCTCATTACAAGGGTGGTTCTGCAATTGTCTTTGGTAAAGTCAGCAAAATGCCCTGCACAAAGATGGCACCAAAATATGGCAACGCCGTAACAGTCAGAAAAAAATGCGGATGATTTGTCGTCGCCGCCGAAGCTCAGACATATGCTTGTCATTTTCATTCGCGTTCATCAGGCTGAGGCTTGGCCGCACATGGCGATGGAAGGACTAACCAGTAGGAAATCTGTTACTTGTCAGCACGGAATAGATCGAGTAGTTCGTATCAACGTGAAAAGTGTATGTAGTCTTGTTCAGTGAAGCATGAATGGTATAAAAAAGATTAAATGTCTGCATCGAAAACTCGAATAAGACTCGTCATCTGTATCATCAGGAAGGCAGGGGGGACGGAGGTGTGTGAAGGGGGATGGCTTACTATTGACAAACTGTGATGCATGCAGCACCACTACGTCGTAAAACAGCGATTCCAGACACTATTATTGGACAGATGTCAGTTCATCCGCATGTACAGCCTTTGCAATGACAAGTGATGATGATGCCGGATCAGTGGGCGAGGTTTTCTAGGCCTGCCGCAAAGTGGCTTTTCTTGCTCATGGTTTCTTTTTCTTCGGAGCCCAGTGCCGCTTCATCATAACAGGTTGGTGCAGGACGAGTGCCTTCGTTCATGCATACCTTGTCTAAGAATCTTGATGGATGTTAGCATAAGCGTCTTCAACCAAAGCAACCATCAATGAAGAGTGAAGACGTGGTACAATCAGAAATAGCCATTAAATATCGTCAAAGAAAAAGATCTCAGCCGGTAATTTCCAGCGTATATTGATACGAAAATGATCATCAGGAACCAGGCGGGGGCGATGTGTGTTTGCAGAGGGAAGGTGTCACATACCATTTAATTGCGAGCTCGTGACAGGGACGCAGCTACAGGCATCTATTCGTTTGTTCACTTGAACTTCAGGCCCTGAAGATTCGAGGTTAGCACGACAAGCTCCGCTAGGTACAGTTGCAATGCTTGATTCTTGACAGTCACAGAAGACAGCTTCTTTTCAGACTGACGTGTAAAAAAAAACAGAGTTTTCATTCCGAAAGAGGTCAAAGACTCTAGTTTGCGGTTTGATTGTGTCATCAGGAAGCGATGATGAAAAGGGGATGCAAAGCTCAATTGCATTCGAAACTTACAATCTGCTCGGGATGTTTGTGTGTGTAAAGGAGCAAGAAGAAGGTGGAAGAGAAAATTGCTGGCGCGAACAAATTTGTCTTTCGTTGTGGAGAAGGCGGTGGAGTCGAGAGCTCCGGGTCACGTAAGCAGGTCACGGGGTTTCGTGTGAGAAGCGTGGCAGCACGTGAGATTCACTCTTACACTCACTTCACCTGTCGCATGAGAACGAAGATGCCCGAGATAGCAGAAGGTGCGGATAAACCTGCACTCATAATGGCGAGCTATTCCTGACGGTCAATACAAGTCGCTCGTATCGTTCACTTTCTCCGCCTCCACTTGGTTGGCAAGAAGATCAAGGACGTATCTGCCATAGACGATGGCAATGTCTTTGGCAAGGTGGGAACCACAGGTGCGGCTGTTGAAGCTGCCTTGAAGGGGAAAAAAGTATGATGTAATAATGCCCTTGGTGGAGAGTTCTCATCCTTCTTAATTTGCCACTGTGTTATTTCGTATGTAGCTTGATAAGCGTACTTACAACGGCCACCAAACAGGTAGTCTCGGCAGGCAGTCAAGGAAAGTATTTCTGGTAAGGCCCCCAAACCCCCATGAAACATACAACGGTGCGCTCATCGTACGCAGGATAACATTAGACAAACCTCCACACCTGGTCATGCATTTTGGAATGACAGGTGTGTGTGTGACCGCTGAATTCAGATCGGCCCACAACCGCCCGTACTGACTATAGCAGGATGGGTACACATCAAGGGCGAGAAGACAGCATACACAAACTACTACAAAAAGCTCAAAGAGAGTGACCTCGCTCAATGGCCCCCTAAATTCTGGAAATTCCGACTCACGACGGACGGCAAACCCCCCGTAGAAGTCGCCTTCACAGACGCTCGGCGCTTCGGTCGAGTTCGACTCGTCGATTGTTCTGGCGTCGACATCCGAAAATACTCGCCTCTCATGGAGAATGGGCCAGACCCCGTCATCGATACGGATAGATTCACCGAGGACTACCTCCGCGGCAAAATGAAAAACCGCCACGTCCCCGTCAAGACGCTCCTCCTTGACCAAGTTATGATCAGCGGCATAGGAAACTGGGTCGCCGACGAGACTTTGTATCAGGCGAAACTCCATCCGGAGCAGTACAGTGATAGCTTCAGCGATGCGGAGATCAAGAAGTTGTACGAAGCCATTCGATATGTTTGTCAAACAGCGGTGGACATATTAGGCGACTCGGATGAGTTCCCGGAGCACTGGTTATTCAATTACCGCTGGGGGAAAGGCGACAAGGGCGCTGCGACTAAACTTCCCAACGGGATGAAGCTGTCATTTATTACCGTGGGCGGCCGAACAAGTTGCTTCGCTCCAGGCGTGCAGAAGAAGACTGGGCAAGTTGTACCTGGCGCGAAAGCGGAGCCTGTCAAGGTCGAAGAAGAGGAGGAAAAGGAGGGAATGGCAGTGAAGAAATCGCGCAAACAAAAGATGGAAGCGAAAGGGGCCGCTGACCTTGACCAGCCGCCTACTAAAAAGAAACGCATGATCAAGGTGAGGAAGGAGGGGGAGGAGTACAACAAACCAAATCTTCAGCCAGATGTAGACTTGTCATCTGGTAGGAGACGATCGGCCCGTCTTCAGAGGTGAATTCTACGTGCTTTTCAAGAGGCTTGTGCAATTTTCATTTTGTTTGTGTATATTTTCACGAGGCCGAATTTAAATTCAACACGTGGAGAGACAGTATTGACTCAAGGGTAGAAACTACACTCTGATGCGAACACGACGAATCGTCAGAACGTGTGGTATTCGTACAGACTAACAGAGTCGCTAAGTGCGTTCACCTAGATCTTTTGATTTTGTCTCCCGGAATAAACCTGAAGTGAACTCCGAACCTTTGATGAACGTGTTAGAACGCTAACCGCGGCAAGAAATCTCATAAAATTGGAGCCAACGTTTTGTATAAGCCCGTTAGTGACGAATTTCGCATGGAAACTCCGTTGAGCTGATACTTATGAACTAAGACTCGAAAGAGCCCCTGTTGCCTCCTTTGTGTCATGATCATGAGGACGCAGTAGCAAGAACAAAGGAGAAAAAGAAGAAAAAAAGAACTCCCGAAATTATTTGTGCGTGAAAGCACATGCGACGTCAATGCAGAGTATAGGCTAAAACCTTTGTGCGTATGGGTATTGTGAACGGAGTACGTGAAAGTCATTAGGCGATATGAGATGAACGTCGTGTGTAATATGCATGAACATTAAAAGTCCACGACGGAATTTCCTTTATGAGACTTCAACAGCAAAGCCAACAGCGTATTGGTAGCCAGAGTCGTCCAAGGTCAAGGGTATGATAGTGAGGAGGTTGTTGAATTCCTGGCCGTTTTTTCGGTAGTTGACAACATTCAGTTGAATTTCATTCCTGTCATTGATGGCATTCCGCATTCGTGAGCCAGCTGTCTTGCCGTGCAACTTTGCTGCAGTACTCGACGTTGCTTTTGAGCTGTGATTGGGTGACTGAAGGAAGCGGCAGTTTCGACCCAGGATTTCTGGTTTTGAATAGCCAGTGAGGTCACAGAAGGCATCGGCTGCGTAGACAATAGGCTCATCGGGCAATTCGAGATCACACAACACGAGAGCAACAGAGCAATCAACGGGGCCAAGCTCGATTTGTGGATTTGGTCGACCCATAAGACGAAACTGGTAAAACTGGTCAGTTACGAGTTGAATTAGAAAAAGACGTGTAAAATCCCAATAGCAATAGACAGGAAACGGGATTGCTGACCAGAATAGTCATCAAGTCGTAGCCGCTGTTTGAGTACAGCCCTGGGTAGAATACAGGGTCTGCCATAGCTCGCCATTTGCTCCTCTTTGGGACGCTGGCCTGCTTGAGGTCAACAACAGCTGACAGTGGATCGTCGGAAAATTGATACTATTGAGAGACATGACATCGTTAATTTCCGCCAGATGTGACAACTTGAACAATGGCAAAGTCGATGAATTAAGCCACGAGGTTGAGGGGTAATTACATTGAGAGCCTGTAGTTCCCATGGATTCATAGCAACCTCGACATTGGACGTCATTTTGCGTGCGGTTTGTGAGAGAAATGTTGCAGGGTGTTTCAAAAACAACCAAAAAGAACAGGTGGAAGAGAAACCGCCAACAAGGATCATAAATAAGGCGACGACGAGTGTGTCTCTTGGGCAGTGATCAAGATACAGCAAGGGCGGATTGTGCCTAATCAGATATGAGAGCAGGAACCGGGCAATGCCATCTTTCCGATCGTGGATCCACCAGACAGGCACGGGAGGCTTGGTAGAATAGGAAGTGTGGGAAGAGCAGTCAGCCGATTGTAGCATAGCATGACGGTTTATTAGTTGTAGACAGGCTAGAATGATGAGAAAAACAGGCGGAGGAGGAGGCATCAGACGGGCCACGGCAGGAATGGGCAGAGATCGGGCAGCTTGCCGAAGGGCCGTCGCACCTCCTGACCTCGAGATCGCCATTTCCAACAAGCAATTCTGGAGATCGAGGGTTGATCGACGTTTGGTGTGAGTGTGGCATCTGCCTGCCATCTGCCTGCCACCTGTCTGCCACCCGTCTGCCACCCGTCTGCTTTTGAGCTATCAGAGTGGATCCCCAACACGGGCAAACCAACCGGATTGGACCGATGGCGCCGAGCCTGGTCTCCGATGCGCGATCGATGAACAGCAGCAGCTCCCATGACGATCTCACGTATTGCTGCCCTATCAGATAAAGCACTTATTGGCCATGTACATACGGACTACATATATACCCAGGGATCTATATATCTAGCTGGTTTAAAATAGTAGCGGAGAAAGTATATATAGAAAAGTTAAGTAAATAACCACCCTACCACCCACTCTCCCGCCCCCAACGGATGCGGATGCGGATACGATGCGGATGCGATGCGGATGCGGATGCAGGTGCGGATGTGGATGCTGATGCTGATGCAGAGGTTAATGTAAATGCAAATGCAAACGCAAATGCAAACGCAAATGCGTCGTGCTAGGCTCACTTTTTAGGGGACTTAACCACTTACGAATTAGTCTAACCTAGTGTGATAAGTTAATGCGTTATTATATATAACTATTATTCTAAAACTTTTTTCCTATTATATAGAGTGTAAGTCCTTACTACGCGCTATCTTATTAGCTAAGCCTTATGGACTCTCCAATGCCCTTAATAATGCAGATAGTGCGGCTCCGTCGTTTCTCGACTTAGGTCTAACTACTAGATCCCCTGTAAAAATTTGCTATAAGCCTAGTATTAGTTACTAGCAGCCACTAGCCACATTTAGAGGTGCTAATTACGCACAAGCGTTTGCCCAATAAACACGCCCTTTCCCTTTTGCTGGATAGTATCATTCGTCATCGAATTTGACACTGAACATGATGGATCGTGATTGAAATCGCGTCATGTCTTTGGTCATGGGCACATGGCCCATGGGCAAGCAAGCAAGCAAGCATGCCGCCACCGATTCCCGGATCCGATGCCTGATGGATGAAGTCAAAATTCGATCGAAAGCAAAAGTCATGACCAGAAACGGACATGGCGCGCATGGCGCCACGTGCAGATAGATAAGCCGTGGCCCGTAGCTGCCGCCCACATGTTGGGGATTCAGCCAACCAACAACCACCTTTGACAATTTGACGAATTAACACCGCGTCTCGTCGCGTCTGTCCGCCATCGCCATCGCCATCGCCATCGCCATCACCATCGCCATCGCCATCGCCATCGCCATCGCCATCGCGACGACAATCCTTGCTGCCCAGACCCAGGCAAAGCACCGGCGAAACAAGGCAGCATCATGTCACGGCGCCTCCTCAACCGTGGCCGCTCCTCTGCCGCAGGTTCCTCTCCGGCCAGGGGTCATCCTGCCTCATCCGCAACCCTCCCCGAGTACCAGCCGCCGTCATGTCCCCTGAACGACGCTGGCCGCCAAGCACTCGGTGAACTTTCCCACAACCGCGGCACGCAGCCATATGAGAGGCAGCTGAAGGATGCAGCCCGACAGCTCGGCCTCTGCATAGGAGACCTTCACGAAAGACTCGGAGCCCAGCAGGACCGATTGCGCAGCCTTCGTGAGCGACGGCGAGAAAAAGGAACGGATAAGACAGCCGAGGAAGAGCGACTAGAAGCTCATCTTGCCGAACTAGAAAAGGACGTGGATGAAGTGACAAACGAATCCGAAGAGTCACTACGCGACGTCATTGACCATCAAGCCGAGCTGCAAGATCAAACCGACGTCCTCGGGGACTTGTACACCGATGCCGCCACAGCAAGCACGGCGAACGTGCCAAGAACAGGGGAACCGCGACGGCGCGCCAGACACCAAGCAGGAGCAGGGGAGTCGTTACCAGCTGTGGACCAAAAGGAAGAAGAAGAAGAAGAAATAACACCCGTGCCTGTGCCCAGTACCCGGGACACATATCTTGCCGCTCGAGCCCAGAAGCAGGCCGAATACGAAGCACTCAGCCCTCATCAACGATATGCGCTCAACAATGACTACGCCGCCTTCAAGAAGATATGGCACGACGCTGCCGTCGGCGAGAATGGACCTCCACTGGCCGATGGCTCGCGCTGGTTCCGTGCCGACGGACGTCCCGTCATGTCCCGACCAGGCGCGAGTAGTGCTCACCGAGGCACAACAGACGCCGCCGCCGCCGACGACGACGATGATGAAGACAGCGACGACATAGCCGTTGCGCGAGAAGTCATCAGTCTCAACTGCCCGCTGACACTGCGCCAAATGGAAGAGCCATACACGCACGCCAAGTGCAAGCACACTTTTGAAAAGTCCGCCATCATGGAGTACCTCCCTGCCCGAGGCAACGTTCAATGCCCACAATCCGGCTGTAGTCAGGTAAATCTCATCATGCGTCACCATGGTCTCCTCTCCGCTCTTCCCTCTACACACATACAAGCCCCCCCTCCCCTTACTGACCCCGTTTCCTCCAGGCCATGTCCAAAGCCCTGTTCAGCCAAGACTTTTACCCCGACGAAGTCATGCTGCGACGGATCCAGCGCTCCAAGCAGACACAGCGCGCTATCGACCATATGGACGATGACGAGGAAGACGTTCACATGGGCGACGAGTCAGTCGTGCTGGAGCGGGAGAGACGCGCACATGGTGGGAATACGAAGCAAGAGACATCATGATACCCTTGTAGCGGATGGGAAAAAAAAATTCCCAAAGAAACTCAAAAAATATACCCCATTCCATGGACAGATCCATGGACAAAGTACTTCAGTATCGGACTGTTTTCCCAAACCAAGCCCGCATGCATGACCATGAAGTGATCAAATAAATTACATTGCAGGACCGCGGCGGGCACTCACTTTATTTACACAACGTTTGCTCCCTCATCTGCCAAACGTTGATATTAAGACAAGAATGCCCCCGGTCATCACCGTAGCACAGCTCCCAACAATACCTGTGCGGCAGAAAAAGCACCTTGGTTCTTCTTCTTAAATCTATCAACACACGTCCTTAGTCATACAAGGGTGGCGCTGACTTGTGCCACCGGTAAAATGCAGTATCGGTGTAATTACGTGCAAATCCTACCGCGCAGGCATAAAACTACACCTATGCCAATGCTGAGAAAAGAAAACACTCATTACCAAAGTGAGAGTTGCATCCGCTGTTCTCATAATTCTTCCTGTTCAACCTTTGAAACTTCAACGCGAATTTCTCTTGTCCAATATCGATGCTAGTTGTGCGGCTCACAAAATTATTACGGAGAGATGCATGCCGAATATGCAGAGTACGAGCATCCAGCTCATATGAACATGTACAAGAAACGCCTTGCTATCCGGCGTTTTTGTCGCGATAAAGACACCCGTGGGTGTCTCCAACGTAGACGTGGCTTTGCCGCTTGTTGGGGAAAAAGGCTGCGTCGTTGCCAAGGGCCAGTCAGCCGACTTGCTGTACAAGACACCGTTGATTACTGTGCCTGTCCCCGCTGAAGCAAGACTCCGCGCGTCATCGTCACATGTTTCGTTGAACATGTAGACGTAGCATGTTGTAGGGGGCATGGCGGGAAGCTTGTCAGAGTGTGAGGCGGCAGACGAGCCTGTCGTGTTGTACAAGGATAGGTTGATAGCCTCGCCCGTGGAGAGCGAGGTGCCCATCATGATGCGGGCGAAGACTTGGAACGCGGTTTCGGGTTGGTACCACGCCACCGAGTGGCCGGCTTGGTAGATGCGGCTTAAGGATAGGTTACCGTACTGGCGTACCAGCCCGCCGACGTATGTGTCGTTGACGATAATGGGTGCGTACCCGGCAGCGGGAAATTTAACTGCGTATTCGGGACTAGTCTGGTTGGCGATTGCCAGGGACACAGCCTCTCCGCCGTACCAGTTGCAGATGTAGTCTCTGTCGCCGTACATGAGGCCGATGCGTACGCCTCGGTTCAGAAGATCTGCCAGCCGCTTGATGTTGCCGCCGCGGGATTGGTCGCCTGTGTTCTGGAAGACGTCGAACACACGGTGGTTCATCATGGTGTAGTTGATCGGAGAGCCGATGGCTTTGAGAATGTGACCCTGGTTGAGGTAGGAGACAAATCGTAGAGCGGGGTTAGGGTCACGATACGGCGCGGCCAGGTCATAAGGACTGCGGCCACTGTGGTAATAAGGCTCCTCGATGACGAAGCAGGCGGCGTTGGCGGCTGCGCATATTGAGTTCACGTTGGCATTGCCCCCCTGGCCCTTTGGATCCGAAGCCAAGGCTGCGGCTATGCATTGTTGAACTTTGGCTTTGCAGCCATCCTGGGAACCGAACTTGGCAGAGAAGTGGGTGGCTTCTACATCGGAGAGTGCCTTGAACCCATAGGTGTTGTTGTTTGCGAAGATTGGATAGTACGGGACCTGGATTTCCTGATCGACGCATCCATTGACGATACCAAGTGAGCCAAGTCGAACTTCCACGGTCGAGTTTGCACGCAGCTCTCCCGTCACTCGTTTCTGATTCTGCTGCTCCCATTTTTCGGCGAACAGCGGCCCGTATCTCCCGCCATAGCTCTCTGAGAATAAGTGGACAGATACCGAGGTGTTGGAAGCATTCTGATACAGAGGAAAAGTCGTGAGAAAGCCTTGTATCAGATGCCACACAGCAAGGGCAGCCGTTTCTGTGGTGTTGGCCATAGAGCTGGAATTTGTGGTGCTGAATGTGCCATTGAGATATGCCCAGGCCGTAGAAGAGCCAATTCCTTGCAACGGTGGTTGGCGTATATCGCCGCCAGTGTTCAAAAGTATGGTTCCATTGGTGGGTTTATCATATGAAAACCCCACTTGATTGGGCTGGTGAGGACGATGGAGATGACAATGGGTTAGCCGTAGATGAAATGTATGCATTTCGAGGAACCTCTACAAACCTGATCTATGAATAGCATGTTGGAGGCTCTATCCCATCCCCATTCCCTCGCAGCGGTGTCATATTTATCGATATCCTGCTCAATGACCTCACAGGGACCATTGCCACTAAAGAAGCCCAACAAGGAACTCGAACCAGGGCCTCCATTCAGCCATAGGGTCAGCTCATCTGTTCGTTGACGAGCTTCGACAAACCAGAAGAACAGATTGGTCGAATAGGCACCAGGAATATTGACCCATCCGGTGTACTGTTTCTGGTGACTAAAGGCTGTTTTGCAGGCTCCACGGGGTTCCTTGTACGAGATGGTGATGTTGCCGTCAGCTGGCGAGCGCACCACCGTCAGGTTCAGAGCCGCGGCGTCCGTCACTGGGAATTGAGCCAGACACGATGGCGCGCCCAGTGCCACCAGCAAGGAGACATGTCGAACAAGCATCGAAAGCAAGGGAAATCGAGGGGAAACAGAGGGGAAACCGAGGGGAAACAGAGGGGAAACAGAGAGATGGCAGTTCTGGCGGAGCGCCCTTTGGCTGGACGAGAAGTTGTTCAAAACATGTCACAAGCGGATATCGCTTCGGAGGGTGAGTGACACGCGACTCGGGGAACGAGACCAAGGGACAAGGAAGGGACTGGAGAGAAGAGAAGAACAAAAGAAGGCGAAAGAATTGCTCGGCGCCAAGAAGACAAAAAAAAAAAAAAAAGGGACGCCTCATTATTGCAGACCAGGCCAGATGTTCTGTCCGACAGGAAAGCGCGAGGCAAGCCGGGGTGTTCCTTGATGGGGGAGGACCCAAGAAAGACATTTCGAATTGGTCCACAACCAGCCAGCCATACGCACAAATAAGCATGCTTGGCCGTGCAACGAAAAAGCTTGGTCCGCTTGTGGGGTGGGGTGGGGTTGGTGCCGCCAACAAAGGCCCGCCAAGAAAAGGACATGGCTGCCAATGATTATTATGTGACATGACTCTCGACTTCTTCACTCTGCCTCCACCCTCCTCTTTACTCATCACCTTGATAGTTGGTGTATGTACAGTTTTTGATTATACAAGCCGCTCATCCCAGCGTCAACGTACGTAGTAAATACAATTTATCCCGTCCCATTGGGTACATCGTCCGCGCTGTCATTCCATGACTGCCTCTCATGCCAACTGCTTACTTCATGCCGGCCGGTGCTCCTCCTCACGGCAAAAAAGTAGTTGCCAACCTTCTCGCCCCCCCGCACTTCCTTCCATCCCAGCCCTGGAACATACATGACGCCCATGACTCTAGGACTGTCCCAATCCTGGCCCATGAAGAACCGCCGCAGCTCCTCCTCGTTGATGTACTTGTCCCAATCGTGAGTTCCGCGCGGAACGATGCGCAAAAGATGCTCTGCCAGCAGATTTGTCGTGAACCAGCTCATCCACGTTCTCGCAATCGTGCTCATGACCAGCCACCCACCGGGCTTGACAAACGGCCGGACTCGTTGCAGGAAGGGACCTGGCTCGTCTACGTGCTCAATAACTTCGAATAAGCTGACGACGTCGTAGCGATCCTTGTTCTCCCGCGGCACCTCGAGTTCCTCGATCGAACTCTGTCTGTAGAAAAGCTTGCCGCTTAGCGACGGATCCTTCTTTGCATGAGCCTTTGCAACGGACAGGACGGAGGGTGTCGGGTCAATCGCTGTGACTCGTTTCGTTGTGGGCAGCCGTGCAGCACTTTCAGCAAAGATACCACCACCGCAGCCGATATCGAGGTAGGTCAAGGTCGAATCTTGTACCCTGGAAGCTGCCGTCTCGGGTCGCGATTGTAGGCAGCCCCTGATAAAGTCCTGCCGCACCGGGTTCATCAGGTGCAGAAGCCGGGACGAGCCGTGAGGATCCCACCACTCGGAAGCGAGGGCATTGAAATGCGAGACCTCTTGGGGGTTCACGGATGAAAAGGTCGAATGCCATTGCTGGCTCGTAGGCGGGCAAGCTTTGCCCGAGTGTACGCGTGGGCAGGCGTTGCCTCGCGCAGGGGCGCTTGAGTGCGGTGTCCTCACACGGCCGAGGACGCGACCGACTGTTCTCAACGGCGGCGTCATGGGCGCTTAAGCTGATGCTGTCGAGGAACAGAGCTGGTTAGAAGTAGAAGAAGCTGGAGAGCGGAAATCTGTGGGATATTATTAATTTTATTAGTTACCAGACCAGCAGCAAGCACCCACCTGCGAGGGGCAGGCGCCGAGGACCCACTTGTGTGAGCGAGCTTCTGACAGAGGCTTCTTCTACATGTATGTATGTATGCATGTAATCCGTATGGCCCGTCAATTGACGATCCCGCCCGGCACCGAGGAAAGCAGCCCACCCGGTCGGTTCCTTCCCCTCCAGCACCCGCCAACGACAACCAACCCACCACTATTGCACCACCGCCGCTGCTCACGGTTCGTTCCTCCAGTCACAAAGACAAAGCGACAACCTCGTCACGGGCCGGCTTCGCTTCAACCCCAACATGCCTGCTTCAACGATACCGACGAGTCAATTCGACTCCATTCCCGACACAATCGAGGCTTTCCGTAAGTAGCCGCCCCGGCGTGTGCCTGCATTTTTTCATACGATATGCAGTCTGTCCGTCCGTCCGTCTGTCTGTCTGTCCATCTGCATGTACCCGTACCAGCCGGCGCTGAACAAAGTCCTTCCCCAGGCCGAGGTGAATTCATCCTGGCCCTCGACGACCCCGGCCGCGAGAATGAGGCCGATCTGATCATTGCCGCCGAGGACGTCACCACGGAACAAATGGCCTGGATGGTCCGCTACACCTCTGGCCTCATCTGCGCGCCCATCATGCCCTCGCGCGCCGACGCCCTCGAGCTGCCCGTCATGGTCTCGGCCAGCCAGGACTCCCGCGGCACCGCCTACACCATCTCCGTCGACGCCGCCCACGAGTCCGTCACCACAGGCATCAGTGCCCACGACCGAGCCCTCTGCTGCCGCTCCCTCGCCAACCCCAAGTCCTCTTCCACCAGCTTCATCCGTCCCGGTCACATCCTGCCCCTGCGCGCCGCCCCCGGCGGCGTCCGCCAACGAAGAGGCCATACCGAGGCTGCCATCGAGCTCTGCCGTCTCGCCGGCAAGAACCCTGCCGCCGCCATCGCCGAGCTCGTCGAGGACGGCGAACCCACGCCCGGACAGCCCACTCTCACCCGAGCTGGCATGATGAGGGGCGAAGAGAACATCGCCTTTGCCAGAAAGTGGGGTCTCAAGGTCTGCACCATCGCCGATCTGGTCGAGCACGTTGAGAAGATGGAGGGAAAGCTCAAGTCAAATGGGGTGTAGAAGGAAACTTTACAGGAAGAAATACCATGTATTACAAGACGAAGAGAAGGAAACCCTCATTTTTTTAAAAAAAAAATGAGAAAGGAATGCCGCCTCCAACCAAACGCGGACTTGCAGTGAGGACCGTCCAAAGATGTTCAAGGAGGGAGAAGGAGGATAGGGAACAGAAAGCACCGAATTTCATTTGGTCGGCTATTGATGAAAGGTTCCCTGGGACCCCTCTGTATCTAGTATTCGCAATTTTCGCTTCTCTACAGTGCATGGGATTGCAATCTACGGAATGAGGTGTTTCTAAAGCAAGAGGGCTGCGCACCAATGCACTTTTGGTTTTACTTTTTCCGGGTTCCGCTGATTTGTTCGAGCGTCGTCCCACCTCTTTTTGTGTAGAGAAGTTATTATTTTTGTATACGCCTCAATCAAGCATGTATTTGACACTGGCAAGAAAGCAGAGGTGACAAATGTGAAACGACACTCGCAGGTTTTTTGTTGCCCCAATCCCAGAGTGCCATGTATGCATGTTCCATGTACATACGTATACGCCTACGAACGCTGTCATGATGCATGCTTTAAGAGAGAGAAAGAAAAAAAAGAGAGAGAGAGGGGGATAAATCGACCTATGCCATGAAATCATCCTCCAGACTTCTCCCCGTCGCCACAGCCCCTTCACCCAACCTCATATTCGCAGCCTTCTTCAAGAAGTCGCCTTCCTCATCCACCACCTCGCTGACTACACGTCCCGGGCCCGTCTTGCTTCTCACTTGGATCTTGATCTCACCTTCGATGCCGTCCATTCTCAGCGACGACACTACCGAACCAGGAGGGGGGGGTTTCAGTCCAGGGTGAGGCGACATGCTGACGAGTTCTCTGAAGAAATTGTTGGCTGCTTCGCACCCGTCCAGAAGCCACTTGAGACAAATCGTGACGCGCTCCTTTGCAAACGGGTTGTGGTCATCGTACGAGCAGCTGTTAAGGAGAGGCACAATGCCGTTGAACTTGATCATTTGGGATTGTGCCAGGGGATTGCCAGGGCTGCTTTGCCCGGCGGCCGGTTGGAGAAGCGTGGCGAGGATGGTGAATATTTGGCCCTTGATGCCGGGCCAGGGGAACTTGTGAGCAGATTCTTGGACGGGCGGTGGGAGGGAGGGGGAAGGAGATGAGGGCTCTGCGGCATAGGGCCGCTCGATCATCGGGTTAGTATTGTTCAGGCTGGGGGTCGGAGGACTCGATTTCGTCTTGGGCGAGCGCCTGGGCAGTTCTATTAAAGGTTTCTTGGCAACACCTGCTTCGAGGCCGCTTAGTATGGCGATGAGGTCGTAGACCGTCTCCCACTCGATGAGCTTTGTGCGCGTATCCGTCATTTCGGCAACTGTGGTGAGGAAATCTAGATATTGCGCGAGACCGTCCTTGGCACGCTCCATATCCCAGCTGTCGACGGGGAATTCGGCCGAATCACATTTATCCTCGCGAATTTGGGCCTGCAGGTGCATCAACGCGGCACACTCGGGCACAACGCGCGTGCGAAAGAAGCTGAAGAAGAAGTGGACGAGCTTGATGTCTCTAGACTGGTCCTTTTCATGGGGCAAAGGTATGGTGGAGCAATTGTTACTACTACTACTGTTGCTGGCGCTGGCGCTGACGCTGACGCTGGCGTTGCCACCGCTAGGAGCAGCATTGGTAGTAGTCGTAGGAGTGACAGGGTTGTTACCATTACTAGGATTGGTGCTGTTATGCGCGGCGTTGTTGGTAGCAATACCAGCGGTGCTATTGGCATTGTTGTTGAGTCTGGCCCTGAACATGTGGCTGACAAGTCGTAGAAGGACAGTTTGCGCGGGGGAAATTATATCCTTGGGAATGCGAAGCGAGTTCCATGCATATGGAATCAAGGCACTGTGGTGAAGGGCCTCCACTATCTGGGTAGTGACCTGGAAGATGAGCGACTGTTCATCTTTGTCCCAGACGGCAATGAAGACGAGAAGCTCTCGCAGCAGACTCTTGCCGCAGTCCAAGGCTAGAAACATTCTGCATCTCGTTTTTTGCAGGTTCTCTCCAGCACGGGTGAGACCAGATCCCGCATTGTCCAGGATGCAAGACTTGACAATCATATGCAATGCTTCAATCTGCTTCGGGTCAAGGATGTTGGGCACTTCAGTAAGGAGCCCGGTCAAGGGCCCCTCGCCATAGGACTCATCGTCGTCTTCATCATCTATATCATCGTAGTCATGGCCATAGTCGTGCATATGGTCATGGTGGTGGTGGTGGTGGTGGTGGTGGTGGTGGTGATGATGACGATGATGATGATGGTCATGGTGGTGCTCACATCCAACGTCGTGCTCAAGGTCGTGGTCGTGGTCGTGATCATTATGACGCTCACAGGTGTGGCCGTGGTCGTGGTCATGATCATGCACGTGTTCGTGTTGGTGGTGGTCATCATCTTCTTCCTCTTGGTCATGATGGTGATGACACCCAAAACACTCAGGACAGTGATGACAATGGTCTTGTTCTGACAGCTCGTCGTCGGCAACTTCAGGGGGCGGTGAATGATCGCCATGGTATGAGTGAGAGTATCGATGAATCAAGTTCGTCTTGCAATGCTCGGCTCGAGATTGTGCGAATTCCACCGACGGCGTGTGCACAGTCCATTCTTCATAGTTTGGGTCCCGAGCTCGCAACCACCAAGTATCAATCTCTCGGGACACGCGACCATAAGCCTTGTCCTGCTCGAACTTGTCTGTCTCGTCCGGTTTCCACACAGGATTGATCTTCTCGTTGCTGCCCCCAACGTCGCCGGGCATATTGACAGTACCTTCGGGCAGCCAGTTCCAAGCCAGCGGTCGGATAGGCGCCAGATTACCGGGTGGTTTGTCAGACTGGTTCTCCGCGTAGTCCTTGAGTAGCTTTCTAGCCGTGTCGCACATCTTCGAGTTCCGCTCCAGCCAATGCTGGACCTGCTGTTTGGCCACGTCTGGCCTGAACCCAGAGCCGTCGCCGACTCCGTCATCCTGGCCACCAAAAGCACTCTCGTCCTCGTCGAACAGGACGTCAAACCAGAAGGACATCTTATTTCGGTCATGCTTGGCGGTCCAATTGTGCGCTTGCTGCAGGGAAGTGACGAGCAGCTTTTTGTCTACAGGGTTCACTCATTAGAACAGAGTCAAATCCTGTAGAAGAAGGGAATATTTCGCACTCACATAGCTCGGTGATATCAGCCAGCTTTAGCCTCTGGGTCTCGTCCAGAATCTCCCCGTCGTACCCTTTACTCGTGACATTTACGCAAAGGATGATGGTCTGATACACCATCTGGTCAAAGTGCACAGCCGCACATATATCCTGCGGAACTTCCGGCTCAGCATTGACCAAAAGATTTCTCGCAATGTGCATCAACTTGATCAAGGTCCCAAGGTCCTCTTTCATACTGGCGTGGTTCATGACGATCAAGGCTGTGCTCTCCTGGGGGGTGACGCCTTTCTCGGGGTCGTTCAAGCTCGACAGCGGCCCCACCGCTCTGGTAGTAAGGCTAGGAATGGCAGCGGCAAATATTTTGGTGAGCCATATCCAGATGGCAACATTGCGAGACAATGCCTCTCTATGCAGAACAACGATGCTCCAGGTCAGCACGTGCTCTTCAGTTTGACAATGAAACAGGGGGCCGAGATACAGGAGAACTGGTTACACGCACCGGGACGTCCTTAGAGTATGTGTCTTCTCTAGCGTTTTCGAGATCATGGAGCTCACTCGAGCCGCAGTCTGGGGTCCCATAGGGGGAGAACGGGTGAAATGGCCCTCGAGGCAGATGAGAGCTGCGGAGAAGCATCGCTCCTCAATGGATTCGCCCGTGCTGTCATCTCCAGTGCCGGGAGTCGGCGACGCGCCGTCTGCTAGCTGTGTCATTCTGCACTCGTATCTCCGTCTGGCCTGCCGTGCTTATTAGCAGCGGCGAAATACGGGCGAAGAAGCTGAGATGCGCAATGACGTTGGAAAGTGATTTGAAGTAGGTGAGGTTGGCTGCTCGCTCGTCACTCAAGATTTTGGCGGGGCGGGGCCAGGCTCGGGCAGAAAACGGGAAAAAAAAAAAAAAAAAGTTTTGCGGCTTCTGTGGCCACCAGCGGGTTGGTTGGTTGGTGGTTGGTCAGCAACAAGCCGCGGACGGCCTTGTATGTGGAACGAACATAAATCGCTTGTGTCACACATGAACAATTTTCGCATATATGGTCATCAAGAAGTGTCTAAATAGCCGTGAATGGACTCTGATGGTTCTCGCTTCCCTGCCCAGCAACCCCTTCTCTCCATCTGCCAGCCTTATCGATAGCAAGCAACAATGTGCGCCAAACAAAACAAAGCTTGCAAGTACTGCAAGTTGGCCCCTCCATGAGAGATGGGATGGATGGCGGGGTACCCCCAACGTTCCGCCGTCGGCATCATTGCGACCTTGCAACTTTTTTTCCCCCCTTGCTTCGGTCAACATACACAAGAACATCTTCATTCATTCTGGTTTTTGTTTTTAATTTCTGTTCAAACCCTGAATCAACGTGTTCGCCGAATCCCATATCAACACCGCCTCATATTACCGAGCTTGTCTGCCACCCTCCCAAAAAAAAGATGTCCCAGCTCCCCACCACCTTCGACAGCACGTTCAACCAGATAATATATCCCCCTCTCCAAAAGTTGACGCGAAGAAAAAAAAACTGACGATTTCCCTAGAACCCGTCCACATCGCCGTCATAGGCGGCACCGGCCTCGGCCAACTAGAGGGCTACGAGCCAATCGCCGAGCTAAATCCCATGACGCCCTGGGGCCCTCCCGCCTCGCCCATCCGCATCCTCTCCCACAAAGGCGTCAACATTGCCTTCCTGGCCCGCCACGGCCTCCACCACCAGTTCGCGCCGCACGAGGTCCCCAACCGAGCCAATATTGCTGCCCTCCGCCACATGGGCGTGCGATGTGTCATTGCCTTCTCGGCCGTGGGCTCCCTCCAGGAGCAGATCAAGCCCATGGACTTCGTCATCCCCGACCAAGTCATCGACCGAACCAAGGGCATCCGCCCCTTCACCTTTTGTGAGGGCGGCATCGTCGGCCACGTCGGGTTCGCGGACCCCTTCGACGCAGCATTGGCCGCTGTTGTGAAGCGCTGCGCCAAGAGCATGGAGGGCGACGGCGTCGTCTTGCACGACAAGGGGACTCTTGTTGTGATGGGTTCGTCCCTTTTTTTTTTTTCCTTCTCCCCAAAGCCCATTCGTTAATTTTTTTTTGCGACGAATTTCTACCACACACACAAGCTGAACTTTCTTCCTTCTCTCCCACAAACAGAGGGTCCCCAATTCTCGACCCGCGCCGAATCTCACATGTACAGAGCATGGGGTGGCTCCGTCATCAACATGTCCACTCTGCCCGAAGCCAAACTCGCCCGCGAAGCCGAGCTCTCGTACCAGGTCATCGCCATGGCCACCGACTACGACTGCTGGCACTCGTTTGAGGACGTCAATGTCGAGCTGGTATTGAAGTATATGAAGGCCAACGTCAGCAACGCCAAACGCCTGGTTGCTGCTGTCCTGGACCAGCTCAGCGAAAGTGAGCATAGCGACTTGGTCGCGGCCAAGCACTGGGAGGGGTACGCCCAGGGCGGCTTGAAGTTCATGACCAAGCCTGAAGGTCGGGATGCCGAGGCCATGAAGAAGATTGAATATTTGTTCCCTGGTGTTTGGCAGTCATAGATTGGTTGCTAATTGGCGGGCATAGAAATTAGAGTGGCATTTTGGAGTATTTGGTCTTTTTTTTTTTCAGATTCTTATGGAAGAATTGAGAGTCACGGCGGCCACAGGAGCTTCATATTTAAACCTGGAACTCTGCGCAGATGCACGGACATGAAATAGAAGAGCCAATCCACGCAATCAGTTGGAGACAAGGCCAAATTCTTGGAGCAGACGCTGGGAAATGCTTTGAGTCTCTCAAGTTTTCTCCTCTTTATGGGCACTGGTCCTATTCCGATAGCTGATCCTCAAAACAGATAGAACACACAAACTTGATAAATCCGCAGCAACCCAGTCAGCACAGCAGCGACACAGCAGCCAGCCTGCGTATGCGTTCGAGGTTTCCTCACGGCCGTGGTATCAGTTTCATGCAAAGTCCAATCTCGAGAAAGCAAAGCGGCGATGTGTGTTGCGGGAGAAGCAAGCCGTTTGAGAATGTCTGGTGTGACGTCAAACCAGTCTGTCTGTCTGTCTGGTCCATTGGTACAAGCTCAACAACAAGTGGAAGGCGTACGATGAAGACGCACCAGAAGCAGGTCAAGATTATCCCGATACTGCCCCCTATGCCTGCCTGCCTGCCTGTCTTGATTGAAATCTGGGCTGTGGTGGCCATTGCCAGGAGCACCATGTGTCAAACAACCACCTCCTCCTCCTCCTCCTCCCCTTCATAGTTCGTAATTCATTGTCCTTGAGGCCGTTTTTTTTTTCACAAGCAAATTTTTTTTTTAAAAAAAAGTCGTGATGCGCGGCTATCTACGTCGTGGTATTAGCCCGTTGGCCGGTTGACCGAGCCCATGATAACGAAACCCCCTTCCCCTCCTTCGCAAACATCGAACGTGGTCTCACCCCCTCCATGAACAACACCCCCCTCCATTTTGGCCAAGCATGACCTGTCACTTGTTGCGGGCGTGGGCAACATGCGTACGCCAAGAGTGGTGAGGACAAAGGCAAGGAAGGGGCAAAGGCAGCACCGCCGAAGCCATGTCCCGAATCGCTCCTCACGTCTTCAGGGCTATCCAAAGCGGAAGGTGAGAGAACGCTGCATGCGACGGACGACAATTGTCATCCTTGATGCCGACACTCGTAACACACGGAGTACGAGGCGGGAAGCGACTCATCTGCGCATGCGCACCTGGCTGTCGATGATTTCATGGTCATGGCAGACGGTCCCATATACGAAACCTCGTACATATTCGTACATGTCTTCCTTCCCCTCAGAGTCCGCTGCCTACGGATTAGTCCGTACATAATTCTCTCTCCTCGGCAAGCATCATCCCCTTCGCCGTCACAACTCAACACGGGAGCACCCGAGGAAAAACGGGGGGCGTGCCCAGGATCTTGGTGGGCCCGGCACGTCACGTTGATGTTTGATCAAAGATCCCAAGAACCCTGTTGTTGCTCGGTCAAATCAGCATCCTACATAATAGATGTTGCTGTCCAGAGGCCGAGTCATGTGCAACACGAACACGAGGATTTGACGGGTTGTATTCAAAGGACAACATCGATTACCATGGCCGATGGCGGAGGGCCAGGCATCGCATCGCATCGCAACCTTTCTTTATGACAACGGCAATCTCGCGCGGCTTCGTAGCAAGCACAAGGGTCCAAGAACCGAAAGCATGAATCAAGAACAGCCAGCCAGCGGGACTCTCTCCCTCTCTCATCTGAAAAGAAAAACCCCAGTTAGAAAAACTTCGCACCTGGTCGGGCAATATTTGCCAATGAGATCGGGCATGACTAGGGTCCCTTGACCCAATTCTCTCCAATTGTGTCTAGTTCCGTACGGAGTAGTTCAATCCATTATTCCTTTGCGTGGCTTGAGAGACATCAAGCAGATCGTTCCCGACTACCGGCGATCGATGGGTGGCGTATGGCCGGTAAAGCCTGGGTATCCCAAGACCAACAAGCAGAGGACACGACCTCTTTCATCGTAATGATGGGCTTCTTCCGGATTTTTTTTGAGACGGAGCACATCAAACACGCGAGGCCGAGGTCCTCGGCGGTTTTGAACTCGAAATCATCCTCTCCCGGGGTTTCCGGTCGCGATAGCGAACACCGTGACCGACATCGGAGTATTTGTCACATCAAAAGCTCTTTTCGGAATGATATACGGATTCATATAATATAAGTGGAGGACGGTAAGTCAAGGAACGACGGAGCCGCACTACCTGCATTATTAAGGGCATTACAGGGTCTATAAGGCTTAGCTGATAAGACAGCGCGTGATAAGGACTTATACTCTATATAATAGGAGAAAAGTTTTAGAATAATATAATATAGTTATACATAATAATATATTAACTTATTACACTAGGTTAGACTACTTAGTAAGTGGTTAGTCCCCTAAAAAGTAAGCCGAGCCTAGTCTAGCATAATGCATTTGCGTTTGTATTTGCGTTTGTATTTGCGTTTGTATTTGCATTTATATTTACATTTACATTAACCTCTGTATTAGCATCCGCATCCATATCCGCACCCGTACCCGCATCCGCCTCTATATCCGCATCTACATCCGTTAGGGGTAGGAGAGGGGGTGGCGGGGTGGTGGTTATTAACTTAACTTTTCTGTATATCCTTTCTCCACTACTACTACTTTAAACTAGCTAGATATATGGATCCATAGGTATATATATAGTCAGTCCGTATGTACATGGCCAATAAGTGCTTTATCTGATAGGGGACACACACTCCATGCAACAGTTAGCATTCAACCCGTAGTATTAATGGAGTAGACGAACAACGTGCCATTCTTCTCCTCAACGCGTATTGCATGTCCATAAAGGGCAAGTCGGAGCATCTATTCCGTCACGCCAACCTTGCCATGATTCGTTTGGCATTGTTTCAGTCCAACCAAAATTTACTGCCCGCTTCCCGGACCGTTCTCCTGCAGATGAATCGCGTCGGCTTGCGTACCATTCTTTTCCGTGTCCCCGGAACGGACCTCCGGGCCGACACAACACACCAAGTCCCGCCTCACTGCCAGTGGCGTGCAAGGGTCGGTATACACAACGTCTTTGCCTCGGAAACTTGACCTGATCAGTCATGAATGAAAGTCCTCCGTACGTTTGGTGATTTGGCATATGTACGCATTACTGCTCACTGCCCACCACCACCCATGCACATGCACATGCACATGCACATGCTTGACAATGCCCAGGAGAAACGAGGGAAGTCGTGACCCAAAGAAGACAAGGAAAGACAACAAAGACAGATGATGGCCAAGGAAAAAGAGCAAGGGCAAAAAAATAAAATAAATACCACTGGCCGCTGCGTCTTGTACTCTGTACATACACACCGGCGGCTAAACCCTCAGATCCCCAGCGGCTAGCGAGACAACGAGACTCCCTCTGCCTCCCCCCTTTTCCCATGCATGCCATGCATGCCATGGGTGGAGATGAGTGAGTACCGCCGGTGACTTGTCCAAGTCTAAGCCACCATCCATGTATCGCCCTAATGTAATCCGTACGGAGTACGTTCATGCAAAGGTGGCCATCTTCTGATATCCTTTTTACTTCATTTGTCGTCCTTGTCCTTGTCCTTGCCTTCCGCATACTACCTGTTGCCTGTAAGCGTTTTGTCCAAATGATACTCAATTGTTCATGACATTTGGCACTTTGCATCAGCATTCCGGCATCTCGCAAAGCATCATCCAATAACTGATCTCTTCTGTCGGCATTTGGGTGGAGTTACCAGGTAGGTGAATGAGAAGCCCTGTCAACTGGCCGGGAACAAATCCTTCATTGTCCTCTTCTTTGACCTGATTTTTCCCTCAACCCTGCTCTACATCATAACCCCCTAACTCGCTCTTTCACCGCTGTGCTTCTCTGTTATCACCTTTTGTTCATGGCTCCGCAAGCACGAGGCGTTCCTGATGAACCCGGACGATATATGTCGGCATATTATATGTGCGTATATAAACCACCTTCGCTTCGTCGCCAACAAGTCTCGACACTACTACATTACCAATTTCACCGAGGCCGGTTCGGAACGCTCTCGCCTGCTCCTCTCGTCCATCTTCTGGATGAAGTCAACTTGTTGAAAATTCGTTCAGTCTTGTCAGTTTCCGCCGGTAAATTTGGCCGGGTTCGAGCCGTGGTTTGCTGGGGCAGCGGAGTCATCCTGTCCTCCGCCTCTCTCGTCCAGAATCCAGAATCCTGGGCTGTCGTCTCATCGTCTGGGCATTATCGTGCAGCTTACCCCCTTACATCATGGCTCCTCCGTTGGACAAAGCACTAGCCCACGGCAGTGTCATCGATATTGGAGGTGCTGATATGCCTAGCGATATTACGGAACGTCTATTAAGCACGTTGCAGGCGCCGTACGACAAGGGCAACAAACCCATCCTTCCCGACGAGCTGTTGTATGACGACAATGGACTGACAATCTGGAATGAGATCATCTTCACTCCAGAATTCTACCAGACGCACGATGAGATAGCGCTGTTTAAGAGGCACGGAGAGTCGATCGCACGTCTTGTTTCACCGGGCGTGACCATGGTAGATATTGGAGCAGGGTTAGTACTCCACTCTTGGCGCATGAGGTGACGAATCCACGAAATTGAACCATGCGCGAGTTGTCTCGAGGATAACAGATATAGGCTGACGTGACATGGTGGCGAAAGTGACACGAGAAAAGTCGACCATCTGCTAGACGCGTTCGAGAAGACAAAGGTTTCGGCCACATATCTTGCTCTCGATATTTCTGCAGCCTCGCTGTCACACAACGTAGGGCATTTGGCCGGGTTACACCCGGCGCCTGGATCGTATGTTACTTGCGCTGGTCTCTGGGGCACTTTCGAGGATGGACAGGACTTTGTGGCGAGGCACATCAAAGGCCCAAGGCTGTTTCTGTCGTTGGGCTCGGTTCTCTGCAACGATGAATGGGTGCGGGCGGTGGATCATTTGAAGGCGTGGAAGACTGTCATGCGTCCAGGAGATCTGTTAATCGCTGGCATGGACGCCCACATGGCTGACGAGTTCGAGGACAAAATCGAGGCTGCATATCATTCCAGAGGAGACCTCTATAGGAAGTTCTTTCTCAATGGATTCGACAACATAAACAGGTGCCTGGGGCAAGATGTGTTTGTCGAGGCTAACTGGCAGTTCTGCTGCAGTCTTGAGCGTACCCCCACTACCAGGCATCGAGTGTACTTCCGTGCCAAAAGAAACATCGAGTGCGCCCTGCTTGATCGAGTGATTCAGACTGGCGAAGAGGTCGACTGGTTTGATTCACATAAGTACTGCGAGAACAACGTCCAAATCATGTGTTCCAAGGCAGGCTTGAGCGTTGTGGACGTTTGGAAAGCTGATGATTCCGAGTTCCGTAAGTTTCGAGCGCCCCGAGTTCCTGGTTGTCCTCCCCAATTCGCTCTTGAATCGGAGCTAACAAGTTGATATCCAGGCCAGTATCTCATGAAACTCAAGGATCCCCGAGATCTCGAGGAGGATGGAGACAGCGGCGTATCTGATGTATCATGAGATGCATGACACAAGTACTCGGTGCAAATGTGCTCCGTACACCACCGTAGGGCGGCAAGTGTCTCCTGCACAAGGCGATGTGGCGGGGGTACCACAAGAAGGCGTGACCGTCTTTGTCCCACCACAAAAAGATGTGACAATCCAGGCCAGGTGCTCTGGCAAGGCCACATTACGCGCATAGATAGATGTATAGAGCCTCTTAGTGTCACCTTGCTTGTTGTGCTCATGTTTATGTCAAACACAAAACCTCCTTTTCTTGCTCTTGTACTTTATTCACCAATCTTTCCCACCATGCATGGCGGAGATGAATTGGCTGCGCGGCCTCAAGACTTGGCGGTAGCGACAACGGGAAGTCATCATCAAGCCATTCCCAGATATTCTGCAACGCTGCATACAGTGGAGGAACGCTCTGTGGAAGAGACGATGGGTCATTAGTCAAAGAATAATCTCACCAAGGTTTTGGAAGACACTTTCGCGTCAGAGATACTAACACTTCTGACAGGGGTTTGTAGCACTTCGTCAAACCATTCGCTAGACACGGCTCTGTGCTCGGGTGAAGAGGCTAAGATTCCTAGCAAGAACACGGGGAAGAGGGGTGCCTGCGCGGTGAATTGCATACCAGATGTCGGCATAATCGCAATGCACCGTCCGAGGTCATCCACGTGGGAGACGATTTCTGGGTGGTTTCGAGGGAGCCTATATAAGTCGAAGTGAGTGAGTACGGGGTACGGAGACAATTCGGGCTGCGATTGATTACATGCAGGCGTCAGTATACTATGGAGCTTACCGGTACACCCGACACAGCAGGTAGAGTATGGCAGCAATGCGCCACGCTTCAGCGGTGACGTCTGTCATGATCGAATTCTCATCAATAATATACCCCGCCGATTGATGACGCACCCAATCAATGAC
Organism: Epichloe elymi; assembly: GCA_023658475.1. NCBI lineage: Eukaryota > Fungi > Ascomycota > Sordariomycetes > Hypocreales > Clavicipitaceae > Epichloe > Epichloe elymi. The sequence goes on along the minus strand of CP098278.1, from coordinate 778,670 downwards.
AGCATGTGAAGAGTTGACAACTTCCCAGTCTTGCGATTCGGGGCTCCATTGCCTCATTCCCAGGAGCTCTTGACGAATATAATCAGCCGTCATGGGGACTATTGGATTCTCTGCGTCTTGATGTAGGCGGGCTGCGCAGTAGGTAACTTGGCTCAAAATATGGAGCAACTTTTTCGAAAAGCCACAGCCGCCATGGATCTGATACATGTCTTTTTCGGTCCCATAGAGTAGCCATGCGAATCTCGAGGCCTCTTTCTCCATGTCGAATTCTTCCGGTCGAGGCAATGAAGACATGGGCTGAGCCAGGATAACCGCGCGACCCACGATCACAGACTGAGAGATCCGCAACGAGGACGCTTGGATGTTTGACGCTCTCCAAAAGCGCGACCCGTGGTCAGTTGCTTGCAATAATTCTTCTCCGTGGCGGAAACCCTGAAGCCAGCGTGGAATGAATGGCTTTTTCAATCGTCGCTCGGTCGAGACAATCTAGTAAAGTTTGTCAACACAAGCCTGAAGACATACAAAGGTCGTTTATCTGCCAATTCTTTTGCGGATGATAGGCGACTTACATCCTGCATTGACAAAATAACAGCAATAGTGATCAATTCGTTTGCTTGCGTCTCGTCCTGATAGGTCGCTGCGTCGTTGAGCAATTGAGTAAACCGCTTCTCGGCAGCCTCAAATCGTTTATTGACTGCGTTTCGTATTGACTCAAGGGGCTGGTAGTCGTATATGTAGATCCCCGCCAGACTCTGAAGGGCTGAGCGAACACCGACACTTTTGTGCATTTGCGCAAAATCCTTCAGCCATAAATTTGTCTCCTCCAGGACACTACGGCCGGGGCACCAGTTGCGGATATCTGATTATACGAGCGTTAGCATATCCTAGAATCCGTAACATGCGCGACATGATCAAGAGGCAGCCACTATGTCTAGCTTTGTTCACATACAAAACTGCCAAAATCGCCGGTCTGTGGGGTCCATCTTGGCTTCGTAGCCGTACTGAGAAGGTATCAGCCTTGGCGCGCCCATGGACGCGACTTCTACAGAGGCGTTATGAAAAACGGGCGACGGGGTTGTCCCGTTTGGCGTACATCCACCATAGCTCGAATTTGCCGTTTGGCCGACGTAGGTTGCGAAATCATTGCTCAACTCCGGCATGGCATCTTGTGAAGCTGGTGGTGGAGCCCGTGGGCCAACTACAGTGACACCATATGGTGAAGTGGCGATCTCATTAGGTTCCGAAACGTCATCCAGTTCTGTGATTCTGGAAGTCTGCGATATCGAGGATGTGCGTGCGATCGAGTCCCTTTTTTTGTTATTTTCTTTCGGCCACGAAAACTTGATGTAACCGTTGACTTGGCCATCGACAGGGCGGTGAAAATATTGCGACCTGTTCAAACCAAATGTGCCCACACAATCACGAAAGGGGCTTTTGAAAACATGATTGTTGAGACTTGGAGAGTGAGGAGTGGTTTGCTGGACATGGTCGATTGTTGTTTCCACTGAAGCAGCTGTGCCGTCGACAAGTTTCGCGAGAGGTGGTGTTGGCGAGACGAAGCATGAATTTAGAGAAATCGAATGATCCGAGTACACTGAATCAGGATGGTGCCGAGGAGGGAAATCGTGATGGGGTCCAGTGAAAAGAGCTGCGATATATGTCAGATCCTGAGATAGGCAGCGTGTCATCTCGACGTCTTGTCAAGGCTAATGCCGATCAAAATGAAGATGCAGGTGAGGCGATCGGAACAACCCAATTTCAAACAAAACCCTGAAGATGTTGAGTTGCTGAGGAGCATTCACAGTGTATGTTCAATACGAAATGATAGGAACACTCAATCTGATCATGTTGAAAGATCTGCCTCCTTTGATGGGGAGTCATAACACTTGAGCCGGCTTGATTCGTGCCACGAATGTGGAACAGGTGGGAAATTTGGGAACATGGAGGGGGCGCCAGAAGGAACAAAGACAAAAAAGGAAGTCGATAAAGAGTGGTTTGGTCTCAATACCGACTGTATAATCTTGCCTATAGAAAAGAACATGGGAGGGGGGCATGAACGTGCTTCCCGTTCCCAAGCGATAATGCAAGTTCTCCCGGGACTAGGAACTTAGCACACCGGTGTGGGGACAGGCGCATACCCACAGCGAACCAGGGCGCTTCATGGTGATGCATGGCAGCATGGGGTGTTACGTCCAGAGAGCAGGCTGCAGACGAACACCCCCTTGGTCTGCCATGGAGAGGGATGGAGAGGGTAAATATAAATATGCCTCGGGTGGCTTGGGCTGGGCCGCTTGGCCATCCCATATTGATAGGCATGATGCAAGTGAGCCGGCAACATTTTTCACGTTTGCGACAAGCAAGCAGGGCGAGTGAGTGCATGGAACAATGGAACAGGCACCCAAGTGCTAAAAATTTCCTCTCACCTGGCTGCATGGACGATGTGGCTCCCATTCTGTCGACAGCTGCTAGGGCAAGTGGCGGCGGCCGGACCACTGTGGAAAGTAATGTTGTGCTCGCCCCGACACTGTCTCGGGGACTGATTCGTTGGGTTGACGGAGGGGCCAGTTCCTCAGACGACGCCCAAGTCCAGCATGAATCAAAAATGGCCGCATTGTTCGACCAGGAGAGGCTGTTAGTCGACTCGTCTGCAGGGCTCCTAGTTGCCATGGCCATGCTGGGACTCGACGCAGAACCGGCATGCTCCTCGGGTTGCAGTTCTTGGTCAAGATGTTGCAACGGTGGTTGTGATGGAAATGGTTGAGCCTGGTTCCAGTGGGGTTGAGAGTGTGGCGGGGCTTGCGGTGGCAGCGGTGGCAGCGGTGGAAGCGGCGGCAGCGGCGTGTGGCGGCGAGAGAAGACCTTGGCGTCGACGGAATGGTCATGAGGATCAAGCGGAGCGGCGAAAAGCTTGATACGTTTTGCAGGACCTTGATCTTCAAGATCCAACGGGTCGCCCATCGGAGCAGAAGAATAGTATACTAATATGATGGAGACAAACGGTGACCGCTTGTATTGTATTTTGTGGCTGAAGATGTGAGGGATGATCGATGGCTGATCACAGCTGTACCCTGTTGCTATCGGGCTAATGCAGGCTTTGTCTCTGACACTCGACAAGGCTGTCGACGGTGTCTCACAGTGTGATGGGGTGATGGGTGCAAGGCGCTTGTAGGCGGCTGGTTGTTGGGGCGTTCGCTACCCAGGGGATCGGACTCGATTGATTCAGCTTGTCTGGAGTAGTCCGTCATGACCCGTAACTTAGCACAATGCCGGTCCTTGGCGAGCTTAATGATTGATGGCTCTTGATTGACGGGAGCCGGTAAAGACGATCCTATTCGTCGAACAGGCCGGGAGTTGTTCCGCTGGCGCGCAGCCCAAATGTTTGCCAAAACGGCCCTTGAACGACAGGGTTAGCCGAAGAAAGAACGCATGATGGAGGCGCAAACAGAGCGCAGCCAACAGTCGCGTCTCCATGTAATACATGAGATTGGGATACGACATGGAGGAGGAGTCTGAAGGGGGCGACCGGGAAGGGCTCAACGCAGTCAAGCGGGCGAGCAGGCAAGTAGGCATGTCGGCAGAGCAGGGCAGGAGTGATCGATCCAGCCAGCCGGTTCGTGCCTGCTTCCCGCTTGCCGCGTTTCAGTGAGCATAACAGGGCAGGTACAGGTCAGATACCGGGGCAAGCGGGTGGCAAGGTCCAGCGAGCAAGAAATGCATATGCATCAACGTCTGGGAATCGGAGCTTTGAAAGCATGCTAACAATGAAGAGTGGCGTGCTGGGACGCTGGTACCTCTGGCACTTTGTCCTTTTGAGAGAGAGAGAGAGAGAAAGAGAGAAAACGGAAATGTGTCGCGTTCGGAGGGCATGGACAGAATAAACGGCGCGCGGGGGAGACAGGCATTGCGAGGAGACAAAACGAGAAGTAACACTTGCTTACAGATGAGGCGTCCAGCGCAGGATGGGCCAGACCAGGGCGGTCGAGTCGATATTATCGGTGTCTTTGTTCTCTGTTGAATGTCTTCTATTGGCCCGATGCGGTCGCTTATCGTCTCTTTTCCCAAGTGCTCCGCAATATTTGGAAGCAATGGACAAGGTGTGATCGTCGGGTCGCAAGTCGAGAAGGGGAAAGGGGGAGACGGAGTAAAGAAGTGAGCACGGCGTTCCTGCATTAAAGAGGATGAAAAGGACAAGGTCAATTGCAGACGAGCTGACCAGATAGTAAAGAAAGGGTCGGTCTGACAGAAACAAGCCTTGGAATAATCATAACCGAAAAAAAATCCGCGAGTACGGAGTATGGGTCCCCGAAGATCGTCGCTCGCAGCTTCTCGGTCGGGCTTTTGTGTTGCGACTTGCCGTTTCATCGATCAAGCCCGCGCCAGCCAGCGGGCCGAACCTCAGCAGTGTGGCATGTCTGTTCTGTCTGAGGCTTGCTTGCTTGCTTGCTTGCTTGCTTGCTTGCTTGCTTGCTTGTTTGGTTGTTTGGTTGTTTGGTTGTTTGGTTGGTTATTTGGTTATTTGGTTATTTGGTCGTTTGGTCGTTTGGTTGGCTGGTTGGTTGGTTGATTGATTGATTGATTGATTGATTGATTGATTGATTGACGCCAGAACCAACATGTCCACGTCAATGTTCAGCGGCGCCTTCTCCATTTTCAACTGGTCCCAGATCCCGGATCCCCGATCCCAGATCCCTGCTCAGCTTTTTCATCTGGTTGCAGATCCAAAGCGGCTTCTCATTCGATGTTCCCATTTTTAATGGCTCTGCAGCTGCAGCTTCTTGCTTGCTGCCACTGCAGACCCAGACCGCGCCTCCTCCCCTGCCAACTTCTTGTCGTTTGGTCGACTCCCGGCTCCGTGATTATTGCGGGAGCTAATACGTCTACCGAGGTCTACCGAGGCTGTTCGACTGGTAGAATGGGGCGGACGATGGGCCGTCACGACGACTAACTAACTCCAGACCCATCCATCAATAACGCCACCACCACCCGACAAGAAAGGGGGGAAGGGCGGCGGTGCTCTCACAAACTGACGCCGTTGTTTCTTCTTCTTCCGAGCAACCCCCCACACCCCCCTCCTCATCCCCCCTTTATTTTCCTTCTAACCTATCTCGGACTTGATTCAATTAGGGTCCGAGATGAAGACTAATCACATTGTGCTGCGAGTCGAATCGATTGCCGGCGTGGGGGCTATTTCTTTTTTCGCTCCTCCGATAATATTTACATCTCAACATGCCACCGCCTCGGTCCCTTTGTGTGAGTCCGCCCTGCCACTAACGCTGATGATTGACGGCGCGACTGCGCGGAACAAGATTTCCTGCATTCGACGTCCAAGGAACAAGGAAACGTTGCGAGCGCGGCCAAGATATCACCGTGGCAAGGTTATCGGATAATTTGGACTAAACGAAAAATAAAATAATATACACGTACTTCGCACACCGGGGCGCCACAATGGTTTTAGATCCCAAGCGTCGGCATAAAAAAACGAAATGCATGATGGATTGAAACTGAAGAGGTCCCTTTCCATGTGTTTTTCCTAGTCAAGATACCTCTACGAGTTCTCGTATCACACTGACTGACAAAGGTCCTTGTCTGACCCGGCAACTTCGTGTACCCTTTTACGGGCAACGTCCTCTCCGAATCCGCCCCCCAGCGAGATGAGGTCTGTCACATTGGCGATGGTTGCGCTTGTGATTGGCCCAGTGTGCAGCGATGGACACAAACGGCACAGGCATACAGGAATATGGGCTTATTCCCTATCACTTATCAACTTCCCATGCTTTGCAGTGGCTATGTACAACGGAGTATGTATGTATTGCATCTTCTCATTTTAGCGTTGCGGACTTGTGGACCTTGCGGCAAACGCGCATGCGCATGCAGGCATACGTCTGTACACTGGCTTTAATCTACAAATTAAAGGCACATCCCCCAGCTGATTTTTGGGGGCCGTGATGTCCTGACACTACCGACCCAGGGATGCGCCAGGATATATTGAAGAACAGGGCATAATGTTTGTTCACATGTCATCGGACACATCTTTTCATAGCCGAGTGTGAATCTGTGTACTCCGCATTGGCGTACTAAAGGGTACCTTTAATCCTAGCCCCTGTACCCTTTACTTCCTAGCTAATATCTGATTTGCTTAATCCCCCCTGTCATGTAGATTTGTAAAATATGTAATTCAAGGGGTGTATTGTATGCTACCCTATCGCGTTGAGACCTCACGCACGTACATGTATTGTATCCACATTATTCACAGTATACGTACGGAGTAAGAGAGTACTTACTTATTGAAAGCCTACTCTGTAGATGAAACTATTAGTCCGTACACTATCCTATGTATACTACTCCGTATTATATGATTGCATCATTAGGCTACTTCTTCTATTCTATGTCCCCTTTATCCTGCGTAGTAGCGACTAGCCTTTATCTTAGGACCGTAATAGGCTCATCAACGTGATGATGAACCGCTCGGCTTTTCCGAGCCAAGTGTTCCTGTGGGTTCGGGCAGCTGATTGTGCTTGTTGGGAGGACGCGAGGCGCACCGTTTTTGGGCGCAGAGCAAACTGGCTCGTCAGCACGCCTGTGGCCGTGTTTGTCAGTCATCAGCCCTGGCTGCAACGACAAGCACCGCAGTGCTGATTTCCCCATCCAGTTGTCACATTTCTGAATGTCGTGGTGGGCAGGGTAGTTTACAGTCGCTGCATCGGTGCGCCGTTGATCAAATCAATCGAACCTTGCATTACCGGAAGTACAATGTATTCGCTGCCCCCACTCTCCATCAATGCCCTGATTTCGTGCTGCTGCGGCAGCAAAAAAAAGAATTGCCGACGTGAAAGAGCATTTCAGAGCACGCCATGTCCTTGGAGTATGTCTTTACTAATTACGGAGTACTCCGCTCCGTAGCTGGTCGGAAGCTGCAAGAGCGGCCAATGCGAGCGCTTCCCCGGAAGATCAGTCACATTTCCCCGGTGGGACCACCCAACCCATTAGCCTATGTATGTAGTTTAATTATAGCGATCTATTTATAGCTTATAGGTGTGCATAAATGAGAAGAAAAAAAAAGACATATATATATTTATATTGATACATTAGCCAGTCCATAATGTCATTTATATTCAACTCGAAATGCTAGTGTCTGTTCTATTTTTGTCTCATAATATGATATATAACTGTCAGGGTGAGGGCTCTGACAACACTGCATTAACTCTATTAACAAAGATAAGACCCTCCTTAAGATAACAGTAGATATAATATATTAGAAGTACCTAACTTAGCTAGATAGTACTATAGCGCACTATGTACCTTTTAGGTATAAAAGTCAGGTGCCGTCTGCACCTCTGATTAATTAAATTGAACGCTTTTTACCAACCATATTTACCCCTACCTTTGACAATAATAGTGAGTGGGCTGGGAGAGCTCTTTGTGCTCTGATCATGTTGCAGAGGGGTCCCTACCCACTACGGAGCAGATGCCCAAGGCCGCTAGCCATGGTGTCTGCCATGTTGTCTCTTTTCTCTCCCTCCGCCCGTCGATGCCCCACAAGCTCAACTCTGTCACTTTGTGAGCGAGTCCACATCGCATTTCCAGCACGGCGAGGCTCGTTTCGTCATTTTACCGCCTCAGTCGGCTTCAGCAGCAATGCATTAATGCTGGAACAGCACTCCATAAGCGCTCTGTAATACCTTGCGTGCGTGAGTCCGGTCTTGTTGTTTCCTCGCCCAAATTCATGTCTCGCCTGTCTTGTCCCGTCCGAGCCCCATCGTAAGTCCAGTCCACATAACAGCGCCCGGAAAAAGAAACAGTCAAGCAGGAAAAGACGAGAGAATCCGGCTGTGTCAAGCGATAAAACTCCTCTCGGAGAACCTCGAGGACGGTTGAGTCGCCTTATCTCTCTCACGTTACCCTTCGTTCGTTTCCTGCCTTTCGTTTCCTGCCAGGCCTCGCCTTCAGTCCAGCAGGGAATTTGCTTTGCTGGTCCACGTGGCATCTTCCTCATTTCCAAGGACCCGAGGAGCAATTGGTGAGAGTGGAGGACGACGACGACGACAGGAACAGAAACTGGCCCGGCTAGCAGAAGAACGCCAGGAAACGAGACCCGACGACCAGAAGTGCCTCACCCTTAATACCCCGATCCCACCCTCATCCTCACTTCTGCCCGGTTGGGTTGGCCAAGGCTTCGTTCGATTGTCTGCGGTCGGCCTTATTGCCTCTACAGGCCAGAAGCTTGCTGCTTCCTCTTTTGCCACACACAGGTTTCGTCCGCGCTGAGTTACACACGCTGCCTTTTTATTTATTTTTATTCTCCTCCCCTTTCGTCGCCTGCCTCGCGTCCGTTTTACTAGAAACCCCCGCAAGCAACACAACAAAATCCTTTCCCTAGTGCCGCACCCCCCACCCCAAGCTGTGGGTTACTGAACAAAGCAAAACGAAACAACAAAAAACAACATCACTCGGCACGGCCCTTCTTCTGTGGGTGTTCCTTCCCCTCTCACACGGACCAGTCCGCCAACCAACCTGCGCTAGCCCCGCTCACCCGCAACTGCAAACTCTGTGTCGACGTACGTCAACAACACTAGTCGGCGTTCACCATCAAGGCTGTTGTTGCACCACATCCATACTCCCAGCCTCGAATATCGAAAGCGTTGTCGTACTTTCGTCTACCAAGAAGACCTGGTTCGGACACACTAGTAGCTCCGACTAGCTACGACGCACAGTTTCTTTTTAAGAGTGTTGGAGACTTTGGATTGTCGGCGACTTTCTTACCCATCTTGGACTTGGACTTGGACGTCTGATAGTGACGACGTGTGCGGCCTAGCACTAGACTAGACTCATCTACACTAACGCCCTCATTCCGAGCTTTAGATCTGCGCTGCTTCGAGAACACACGGCCTCGGTGCTTAAGTACAGGAAGTGCAGGCAGCCTACTCAGCCGAGAGACGGCTGGGGTTTTTATCCCATCGACGGCCCGCGCATTGCCGAATGCTGTTAAGCGAATGCTGTCGATCCTCCTTGATATACCACTTTGGGACGACTGAAGGTGGAAGGGGGTGAAGGTTGCCTCTACGTGTGTTGCCGGGTTTCGGAGAGGAATCTCTCTTCTGTTGGCGTGTGACCGCGTCGTCTGTTAGTTTTCTGGCGATTCGGCGGGCTGAATCACTTTCTGGGTCGGTCTACTGCTCTTACTCGTCATTTTCATTTTATGCACCATGCCATTGCCGCCGTTGCCGCCATTACGTCATGTTTTCGACACTGGATTACGGAGTTTTGCGCCGCGAAGCGGCAATCTGGATATGCTGGTTCAGCAGCAGCTCGAACTAGTTGCCCGGAATTTTGACATGATGAACACTCCTCCTCCAAACTCAGATTCCGAGGACTTAATAGCTGAAATGGGTGACTATTTTACGCGAACGGCCATGCTGTGGGCTCAATTAACGGAACATCTGGCCCAAGGACCACACATTGATCAAGAATCCCACCGAGCTCATGAACGATCCAAAGCAGAGACTCATTTGTCTGATCTCAGGGAGGTAGTCAGGATCGATGTGCATACCGCAAGGCTCAGGTATGTTTTACCTCTACCGCTTCGGCTGCGCCAAATTACCAAACAGGAGTTCAACGAGACAGGAAAAAGAACCCCTGCTGATATTGTTCATTTTGAAACAGAAGAATAAGGGATTTGAGTTTGAAATTCTCTCAAGAGGTCCAGGCAGCCTGGCGTCCAGAATCCACCACGCTGAATAAGCACTCAGTCATGCAAACTTCTATTTCACCATTCTGTGAAGGAAAAAAGTCAACAACATCAGAAGCCACATCATTTGCCAGCGACAGTGATCCATTACATTTTGCATCCCGCAAGCTCCTACCTAACAAGGGTCAAATAAGCCATCACCCAAATGTGAATGGGGACATGTCCGGTTCAGAATCTTCATCGGATGACAACGACGAGCAATTCCAAGCCATAGACATGGACGCACTCCGGCAACGGGGAAAGGGCGTCTATTTCTGTCCCAAAGGCTTGAAATGCGATAAAGGTGGTGTTGACAAGGATGGAAATCTCGTCGTCTTTGACAGGAACTCATCATTTGCGTACGTCCTTTTCCTTTCTCTTCCAATTTGATCAGCGTACCCCTTACCCCTTGTTGCACTATTCGCGATAGACCGATCAAGAATCCAGATTGGGAATGGTAATGCTAACCAATGCAATATAGACAGCATTGCAACAAACATCGCAAACCTTGGCGCTGTGATGTACCTGGCTGTCCAAATCCTCCGAAGAAAAGGAGGTTTGCTCGACGTGACGGGTTGGAGAGGCACAAAACAACAGTTAAGCATTACATGGTTACATGATGACGGACCACAGAACAATGGACTGTTGACATTTCGAGGTGAATATCCCCCGCCAGGGCGCTTCTATGCACAGCCAGATACATAGGTACCTACCTACCTAGCAGGCATCCTCGGATACCAGACTTTAACCCACCAGACTGTGAAGGGGATCGGAGGACAGAGGTTAGACTGTGACGTACAATATCGTCTGGGGGTCCATTAAGACACCAGCGCGGGGGTCGTGTAGGGATCCGCCGCATCCGAAGATAAAAAGATGCTGTTTTCTGCCTGCCTCCAATTCGTCACGCAATTGCACGAAAGAGTCGACATTGGTCTTGCTTCTACGCAGCACGGCTGCATGAGTTCTTTAAGCACGCCGTTCGGCTTGTATACAATACCTGCTGGAACACGCTGCGACTGGCCTTATCATCCAACGGAGTCTGGTGGATGGTCATCATCAAGCTGCGCAGAGCGTCTCATGCTTGAGGGTTCACGAGACAGGTAGTGAGTGCCCTAGCAAGCTTGCTGGCCAAGGCAGAAGTTAGTATTTATAAGCAGGCAATTTGGCTTTTGAAGTCTCCTTCTCCTCCTTCTTCCCCTTTTCTAACACAATCATGCGTGTGTCATGGATCTTGGTGTCGTATAGGTCAATTGCAAACTTGATATCCTACAAGCCTGGTGACAGTTGAATCAATGCAGTACGTGTCAGTAGTGAGTGAGGTGATGATCCCGCGTTAACCGATGAATGTAGGGAAGGAGCCTGACCACACACAAGAGTGTCCAAGACGTTGTTCCTTTCGTAGTCAAGAAACCTTTTCCGGTCCAGGAGCTCGAGTAACAGGAATTCACTCTTGGCGAGCCGTCCTGTCAAGTCCCGAGTCCAAATTAGTTGGATGTATTCACCCCTCACCACCACCTGCAGCTGCGAATAGCATGATTCCGAGGTGTAGTTTCTGCACTCACTTCCTCGTTGTTTTACATGAGTCTGCGTCATTGGGGCAACATCGTCATCTAGGAAGCTTCCAAGTGGAGCGTCTTCCCCGGCACATCTGCCCATTCCAGGCCCTCAGGCCACCTTGGTGAGTTGACATGGTCCGTAAGCGGCATGCAGGACACGTTGCACTTGTCCTATCCGATTGTGGTGGAGAGTTGGTATACTGCGTGGATGGATCAACACCACCACGTAATCATACCTGTTGTTGGTGCGCATTTAGCATCACTCTGATGAGAAGCTGGGACGCAAAAATTACTGATCCCTGAACCTCGGCTGGAGTCCTAGGGTTTGGGAAAGACCAAAGCCACCGAAGTCGTTGGTGTGGGCTTGTTCAGGCGCCGCCAAGGGAATCCTGAACTTGGTGACCCGTACATGGAACCAACCGCATCAACGCATCGATTTTTTCCACAAACCCAATACTAGCATATAGCTCAGACCTAGCCCACAGGTTGGCCTTGAATTTTGTGGCCGATCTTTTGGGCCTGAAGTCACATTTGTGTAAGTGGACCGGACACACAAATTCTAGGCTCTTCTGGCTGTCATTATGCCTGCTGGGACAGCGTCGTATCGTGTCCCAATTTCTCGGTTCTGTACTGTATTGATTTGCGGAGACTATCATCCTTCCAGACGTGTGAAAGGGGATCAAACATGAAAAGAGTTATTCTCAACCAGATGACGCCGTGGTGCAGCTATTACTGTTTAACATGGTCAGCTCGGTGATTGAAGTTTGATTTGACCACAAATTGATGAGGGAATGCAATATCGTCGATTCCGGTTCGTCGAGCTAGCCTCGCTTCGAGACAGTGACCAGATTTCTGCAAGAAATGCCAGCCTACGAGACGGCCCTCAAAGGCGTGTTCGCAGACCAAAGGCTCGGCCACGCAAGGACTCATCACATCACACGAGGTTGCGCCTAGATGTGAGTCCAGCTTGGGAGTAGAAATATAATGAACAGGAAGTCCACCACACTTCAACACACAGACCCAAAGCACGACACTGCGTAACAATACCACCCGCTTCAAATCGCGAATGTCCACGCGTGGAAGGAGCGAGCGGCGCACAAGGAGGAGACCCCATTGAAGCCCCAGAAAATGACCGGCTCACGTGCCCAAAAGTTGGTGCGGGCCTAAGGCACGAACGACCACGAGTCGCAAACCCAGTCCGGTCACGAAAGCTCAACCATGACAAGGACACGGACTATTAAGCTGCTGCTCCTTCGTGCGTTCCGAGCATCCGATAAGGAACTCGCGAAACGCCAGACGGTGAGCCTTCCGGGTTGCATGCAGAATCTTGTTCCTCCACCGGCGAGCGGCAGCCCCATTCCAGCCGAACAACGATCAGATTCAGAAGTATTTAATAATGGAGGGGTCAACAACCATGCTAACTTAGTATCGGTCGCTTCAGGCGTAGAAAGAAAGGTGCTCTCTTGATCTAACTGACAACTCTTGCGCAATCCAACACAAAACACATCAAGTCGGCACGAGCCAATAACGAGTGACGTGACTGTTACGAGCAGGCGAGGCGATTCAACAATGGCTGTTGTTACAGTGTGAAATGGCCGTCGGCTTCGTGACTGCAAACCAGGCGTGTCAGCGACAACTCATGCGTTGGCGTCTGCAAGCAGCTTGCCGGGAACATGCCAGGCCAGGGACAGGACCGAGCACGAAGTAGACTTTGGAGCTTGCTGGATTGCTCGGTGACTTTTCAGCCCGACATTGAGTAAACAAAGCGACAGATGGCGTGGTTTGGGAGATGTCTTCGCTCGCCTCCCGCCCCCGGCCCCCCGCCCCCCTCCTCTCATCTCTCTCATCTCGCTTCACGATACAAGTCTCCTCAGTGATAGGAGCGCGCTGGCAAGGGGACATTCCCCATCAAATTCAGGGTTGTCATGTACGTGGTATTATTCATTACATGCAAGCACTGCGGGGTACTCTGCGCAGCTGTGACCACCAGCAAAACCGCATGGAGACAAGGGCCCCAGCAAGGATACCAGTCATTTCGTTGGGTTGAGTGACGTGCTCTTGAATCCGCAAGTGAAATGACAATGGAGGAAGGAATGGAAGCAGAGCACGGAGTAAACATCGGTACGTCGCATCGCACCATGCTTAATGAATGAAATGGGGCCGAAACTGCGGAGAGAAGAGACGTGATGGCAGATGGCAATTTCTAGTGGGGGCGGCTACGTCAACTTGGGACGGAAAACAAAGATGAATGGGGATGAATGCTGCAACTAACTTATTGTACCAAATCCACGGGATATTAGGCGGCAAGCCACGGTCGATCTATGACCGCCAGTCCCCACGAGGCGAAGCGGATGTCAGATCCGTAAAAGGGTCCATCACACTCGTCCATCACAGGGTGAGGCACGGTAAGGAGGCACTTCGCAGCAACGTCGACTTGAAGCCCGAACAGTAAAGACATGAAGCACATGACTTGACCTAGTCGTGTTTGGGATTGTATGCTTGTCGTCATTGTGTCAGGTCCACTGGCACTGGCACTGGCACTGGCACTGGCACTGGCAACAGCTGCGAACACCGGCTGGTAATCAAATCAATCAAATAAATGCTTCCAGACCGCCGCGGCTGGCATGGGCGGCTGGCGGCACGGGGTCCGGCCCCTCCTCCTTGCCATTGGGTGGATGGATGTTCACTCACGTCGGTGCCACAAGCGTCTGCGTTTGTTGTCTCGCTCTGTTTTCTCATTCGATTTAGTTAGGCTTTTTTTTTTCGGCGACCGCCTTTGGTCATTTCTTGTTAGTCTTGGCTGGGAGAAGGCGACCACTTTTGATTCTCATTCCCCATAATTATTCCGTCACGGCAATGCAGCCGAGCCTCTGACGAACAGGCTCTAATACCGGCCTTCGTCCTTGTTGGCGCCGTCGAGCGCTGGCGAAACTCTCAAGCTGCGAATACTTTTGTACTCAAAGCCTCCTCGACGACGCATACTACGGAGTAATCGACCAGCAAGCAAGTCATGTTGCCGCAGAGCATCGCATCATCCGAGCTTTCCGACCACATGCGTGCGTAGGTGCACTCCCAGCATCTTTCTTACGTTTGGGGCGAAATGGTTGGCTTGGCTCCGTCTATATTCTCGGGCCCCCACAATCTCATCGGTCGACCCGAGTTTCTGCTGTTCTTCTCTATTCCCTCCCCCCAGAGAAGACTTTGAACTCTGTGTAGAAGGTCCCGCCCCACCGCCTGCATGGGTGGGAAAAGACGCGAGAGGAGGATCCCTTTTCTCGGGATAAGACATCTACTTGGGTTGACACGTCATTGGCAGGGCCATCGTTGGACTACATACATATTTTCGCCTGGCTTTGCTGTGCTCGGTCCGCTCTTGTCGTCAATGGCCTTTCTGGATTCTGGATTACCACCCAATACAAACCCTTTCGTGGTCATGCTCAAAAAGCCCGACTTTGTCATCTCTCATCGTGTATCACCGCTTGTCCCACACCCCTAGCCGTCCATTATCTCGGCTAGAAAGCAAGCTACTACCCCCAAAGTATATAAAGTCTCGGAGCCGCCCATTTCCAAGTCATCCTGTGAGCGCGGAAGATAGACAGTCCATGTATGTCTTGAAGAGCTGCACCCACTATAAGAGCGGAATGCAAACGTGAATAGGTTCGTCCAAAACGTTCACACCTTGCCAGTCAAGCCCGGGGCTGCTACCAACAACAAGCCTACAACAAAACGACCATTGCCACGCTGCTGCCTTCTCCCTCCCACCACAATCAATCTCTATTGTCTTGCATCAATCAATTGTCGGCATGACGAGCTACCTTATAATCGGAGCGGGCAACTTTGGTGCCGGCACCGCCTTGACTTTAATTCAAAGGGAAGGGACCGCCAAAGTTACTCTTGTTGACACGACGCAATTTCCCAATCCCCGAGCTGCTTCACACGACGTCAACAAGATTGTTCGCGATGACTATCCGGACAAGCTCTACATGCAGATGTTGAAAAAAGCCATGCCCATGTGGCGAAACCATGACTTGTACAAGACCTGGTATCACGAAGTGGGCATGCTCAGAGCCGATGCTTCAAACTTTGGAGAGGAGAGTATCTCTGCGTACAAGGATGTGGGCATCGAGAATAATTCACACTTTCTTCCTGTTGAAGAAGTGCGAAGGCGATGGAACGGAGCATTTGCTACAGCAAACTTTGGGGGTCTGGACCAAATCCTCTTCAACCCAACAGTGGGTTTTGCCGAGGCCGACAAGGCACTCGGGGCTGTCGTTCAAAAAGCCGTGGACCAAGGTGTCGAATACGTGTTGGGTGTGATGGCGAGGCTCAACTTTGGCCCCGACGGCGAGTGCATTGGTGTAACTCTGCAGTCCGGCGAGACACTGCATGCAGACAAAATCTTGCTTGCCACGGGCGCACGTACATCATCCCTCTTGGCGCAGAGCGCTCCCGCAGACACCCAGCTTCACGCCGGCGACAGGTTACTGGCGACTGGGGCAGTGAGTTTCTATGCCAAGGTCCACGGTGCCCAAAGGGAGAAGCTTTCGCCCATCCCTGTACTGAAGAACTGCTTGCCACAAGTCAAAGGTACGTCGTCGCAGCTGACAGTTGTGTTATGCAATCCACTCACTCTGAGAGGAGGAACTCGAATGTTCAACGAGGGAAGGACCAGGAGAAAAAGTGGGGGGGGGAAAGAAAGAAAAAAGAAAAAGAAACAAGAAACAAGAAGACAGAAATGAGAAACGAGAAACGAGAAACGAGAAAAAAAAAAAAAACACAACGCGGCTAACTTGCCACCTGTACAGGCGAAGGCATGTCCATTCTGAAAGACGGCACTATCAAATTCAACTGCGACATGTGCTTTACCAACTTTGTGCAGTGTCCCCTCACCGGTCAGCGCTTGTCCATGGCTCCCGACGAGAGCGTGTACAATGTTTGGACTGGACCCAAGTTCATCAAGTTCTTCCAAGAGCGTGCTCGCAAGACCCTGGATGGGCTTTACGGGAAAGAAGTGGAGGATGTTGCCATCGATGCCTATCGCATTTGCTGGTGAGTGCCAAGTCTGCGCGCGACCTTGTCCCCACCACGGTGAAGACGTGCGTGCATCAGGAACCAATGCAATGCAAGCTGCTGACACGGATGGCGAATTCCTCAGGGACGCGTCGACTCCAACACACGATTTCCTCATCACGCCCCATCCGCACAGCCAAGGCCTCTACGTGGCCACGGGCGGCTCGTTCCATGGCTGGAAGTTTCTTCCAGTCATTGGAGACTACGTCGCCGACATGATGCAGGGCAGCCTCGAGCCTGAGTTCGCTGATCGTTGGGCCTGGAACAAGAAAGGCGGTGATGGCCACTCAGCGAACCCAACTTACCAGATCGTGGGGGACCTGCAGGACTGGCTGGCGTGATCTGTCTGACCTGGCCTTGACCTGGCCCTTTTTTTTTTTTGGCGCCCACAGTCAAGCCCGAGCTGCAGTCGATGAGGTAGTTGAAGTCGTGTCGGCCACGGCAGAACCCGAATCGAGCGACACAAGTCTGGCGGCAAGCGATGGCTTTTCTGAACCAGCAAATAAGGATGAATCGTAATACCTCATAAAACCGAAGTCGTCAATGAACAATTAAAATTAAGAAAAAAAAAACGCATTGCTGAAGATATGAGGGAGTATGCATGCATGCGGGGCACTGTGCGAACAGAAGAGCATTGGAGTTTTTTTTTTTTCTTTCTTCTTTCTTCTCTCTCTTTCTCTACTTCTTGCACGGGAGTTGACCTCATCTGTGAAGACAATGCGACTCGACTTGGGGAGATTGCGGTCTTTACAAATATCTGATCGGAATTCTCTCTTTTTTTTTTTACGATTCAATACTTTTTTTTTTTTTCAAATTCCACTCTTCACTATACCCCTCTGCTTCTTGCCTGCGTCTTTTGGCCAGAGGGGACTCTTGGACACAACTCTTCTTCTTCTTCTATTGATTCTATTTCCAATTGACTGTCACATGATAGAGGTCGGGACCAATCGCAGACAAATGCCGGTCGTGGCCACTCATTACAAAGACTAGCTAAGTCGTGGGAGCTGTGTCGTCTCACGGCGGGGAGGTTGGGCACGGAGTCGGAAACTATGGCGGAGGCATCTTCCGGTTTAGCACGCATGATGCTATGTACTCAATTTAAACAGATATTTTCTCTCGTGTTCGAATAGTAGCAACCTACCTGCTCGGGTACATTGCCGGCCTGTCCCTGGACTTGCTCCGCTTTTGATGTTTGTCCCGAAGGAAGTTGTCTTGGGAGTGTATGTTCATAGGTTTCATTAACTCTATAGTCGTAGATACAACATGTGTTGTAGATGATGAAAGAAGAAATCTCAAAAAAAAATATCCCCAAAAAAATCACTAGTACACCTCGAGCACATATCGTCCCTCCTCCTTGAGCTTCTCAATCTCCTTCTTGGGGTCAATCTTCTTCCCGCTGCCCTGCGCCTCTGCCGCGATGGCCTCCTCCAGAACCTTTGTCACATCGGGCACCGGCCAGGTCGGGCCGCAGAGGTAGAAGCTGCCGCCGTCCTGGACGTACGCCTTGGCAATCTGCTGCAGCGTCTCGCGCATCCTGTCCTGGATGTAGATCTTCCGAGGCTGGTCACGAGAGAAGGCGGCGCCGACGAGGGTGACGACGCCCGCGGCGAGGTACGCCTCCCACTCCTCGCCGTAGAGATACTCCTCGCGCTGGTGGCGTGAGCCCAGGTACAGCAGGATGTCGCCGATCTCCTTGCCCTCGGCCTTTTGCATGGCTCGGTACTGGACGAATGCGCGGAAGGGGGCGAGGCCGGTCCCCAGGCCGGCCATGATGAGGGGCGCCGTGTCGTTGGTCGGGAGCTTCATGACGGAGGGCTTGACGGAAGCGGTGACGGCGGCGCCCGGCCGCAGCCGGCTGAGGTAGCGGGTCGCGTGACCGTAGCGAGTGCGGCCCTTGGTGTCGACCCAGTCGACCACGACGATCATGAGGCTGACGGAGTTGGGGGTGACGGCTTGGGCAGAGGCGATGGAGTATTCGCGGCGCTTGAGCGGGCTGACAATCTTGACGAGGTCGGCGAAGCTCGGGCGGGCCGACTTGAACTCGTCCAGGACGTCCACGTAGGTGAGCATGTCGACTTCGGTGCGACGCTTGAAGTCTTCGGCGCCGGCAGCGCTGCCCAGGGCCTCGAGCTTCTTCTTCTCGACGTCGTCGGCGGCGAAGTCGGCGAGGGCTTCGTAGAAGCGCTTGGGTGGCTTGCCGAGAATGTCCACGTTCTGCACGAGAGCCTGGTGGACGGTTCGAACCTCGAGAGCCTCGGCGTCCTCGCGCGCGGGGACACGAACAAGCTCGTCGGGGTCAAGGCCGTACGAGTTGATGAAGTCGACGACCTGTTCCTCGTCGTTTTCGGCGTGGACGCCCAGGGCTTCGCCAATTTTGTAGGTGAGGCCCGAGTCGCCGAGATCAAACTCAATGTGGAAGATGTTGCGGTCATACTCGGACGGTGTGAGGCGGCGGTTCTCCTTGACGCGGATGGTGGCTGTCTTGACGGGCAGGTCGGGACGCAGACCTGTCTGGGTGTGGTACGCCTCCTTGAAGACGAGACCCTTGGCGGCGGTCTGCCAGTCGCTGAGATCCAGGAGGGGCTCTTCGGGCTCTTCCTTCTTGTTGAAGGGCGCGAAACTGTTGGCCTGGAGGGTGACGGGCAGCCGGGGAGCCTGGAATTCGGCCTCGACCTCGGCCTCGACCCCGGCCCAGGACGCGGGAACGTCGACCTTGGTGAGGCACTGGCTGACGGCTTCGACACACTCCTCCAAGGTAGGTGGGTTGTTCTCGATGAGCATGATGAGCTTGGAGATGGTCTCGGGTCCAATGCCTGGCTGTGCGATCTTGAGGAAAGCAAGTTCCAGGAGCAGCTTGGCCTGGGTGTCCTTCTCGAATGCGGGAGAAGAGGACGTGTCCAGGACAGAGAGCTGGATGTCCTTGTCCCGGAGGGCCTTTCTGAAAGAAGCTGGAAGACGTTTCTCGATCTCGTCGACCTTGAAGTTGGGGAGCTTGAGGATGAGTCTACCACCCTCGGCAATGCTCGTCACGACATCAACTTCCTTGAGGATGCGGTCATCACCAACAACGACGGCGTCGGCCTCGAACACGGCGTAGGGAGCCTCCAGGGCCTTCTTGGATGCTCGCACATCGGTCCGCACAATGCCGCCCAGAGTGAGATTGTCGTGTGTGGCGTGGACATGGACATTGGTTGTGGAGGACTGCTTAGCAAGGACACTGCCAATGACGGAGGGCAATTCGACAGCGGCAGAGTCGTCGATGTCCCAAAAGGTGTACTGCTCTGCCACCACGAGAGAGGGCAGCGGTCTCGCCTCGTCGGCATTGCCAAAGATCTTGTGCAGGGTGTTGACCAGGCCCCAGGGGGTCAGAGACTGGGCGGGAGTGTACTTGATGTCGAGGACGGCGGGCTCGTTGTCAAACTTGCCGGAGAAGGTTACGGCAGTGAGGACATCGCCGTACAGAGCAGACTGGGCGGCCTCGTCCTCGACGGCAACCTGGTCTCGGACCTGGCCCAGAACAGCAAGGGTGCGGGCGGAAGAAGGGATGGACTTTAGGAATTCCTCCTCAATGAACGGACGGTAGACACGCACGTTGATGACACCAACCTTGGCACCATCGGCAGCAATCTTGCCGAGAGTCTGCTTGGCAACCTGCGTCTCAACGCTGCCGAATGCGACCAGGACGACATCGGGGGTCTCGTGGCCATGGTACTCGAATGGCTGGTAGATGGTGCCGAGCTCGTCGTTGAAGAGTTTGAGCAGTTCCATGACCTTGCCAGACGTGTCAAGATGTGTGTTGAGCTTGCCAGCCTCTGCGGACAGCTTGTTGTACAAGTCGGCGACCCCGGACTCGCTCAACGCATCGACGACGCGGAGAGTCTCTCTCGCGACGCGGATGCCGTCGTACATGTGTACCGTGGGGAGCACAGTAGCCAGGAGAGTTGAGAAAAGAGACATGTGCTGGGCCTCATATGTGGAGGAGCTGCCGACCAGTCCCAAGCCAAGATCCTCGGCCAGTCTCAGCGCAGTGTCATAGTTGGACACGAGACCATCGAAACTGGTGTAGTCGGCGGCAGCGATGTGTGCGACAAAGGGGCTTGACAGGCCGTACAAAAGAGAGAGCTGGTCAAGGGCACCTCTCAGCTGCTGCAGGCTGCCGGAGGTGGCAAGCAGAGTCTGAGGAATATGTCTTTTGGAGACGTCAAAGTCCGGGGAGAAGATGTATCCAAGGGCCAGCGAGCCCGCGCCCGTTCTGGTCTGAAGAGGCAAAACCTGTGGTGTGTAGCCGTGGACATTGGTGTTCTGCTGGGAGGCCCAGTCCCTCGCAGCAATGTCAAGATCAAATGTGTCGGGGGAGTAGGAAAAGATCTTGTCAGAAAGTTTGTAGGCGATCTGCTGAACGAGCAGCTGGGCCGTCACGTAGGTAGGACCAGAGATGGTGTCCAAGGGTACGGGCCGGCCAAAGGGGAGAGTCGAGGAGAGAGGTTCAGGTGCTGTTGTTTTCTGGGCAGAAACGCCGCTGCCGCTTGGTCCTCGTTGTTGAGAAGGCATCGTGGACGAGAAAGACCCTTGGTCCTTTTCTCTCTTCCAAGTTGTCGCAGTATGATATTATTTCCTCGAGTAAAGATGATGCCACTCGCGGAGCACTCTCAGACTGACTGTTCAAGGAGAAACAAACAGTGCAGGGGCGGAGATGACAAGATACAAGATGGCCAAGAAAGAAAGGTGAAAGAAAAGTAGAGCGTTGCGCCACGGTCCGGCACCTCGGCATCATTGTAGTAAGTAACTATGAGGGCAACGTACTACGGAGTACGCGCTCTTGTTGCCGTTGTCGCCCCATCGCCAATGGCCTTGTGCGAAATTGTTGATAAGTTTGATGGAATCACGCAATCCGCTTTGCCCCAATTAGGCTTAGCGCCCATGATGCAAGAGCCAGATCCTCGCGCTGGTCCCCGGATCGACCCATTTCTCCGACTTGCGCCATCGAGGGCCACCGAGGGCCCGAGACTGCGCGTGTGGGAGACGGCGAGGTTCCGCCGACAACCGCCCAATTGGCATTCCATTCTACGGATTGCATATTGCATGCATTTTCTGGCAGTTCGCACCGTAAATATTGGTTGTCAGCCCGGATCCTCATTGGCGGAGTGGCAAGATGCAGCGACATGCGGAGTACTCCGTACGGATTACATGAATGGCATAGCATATTCGGACGTTCATTGCTGGGAGTGTGCTGGGAGTGCGATACTTGTGCGCGTTTTAGCGTCAGTTTGTCACTGCTTTTTACTAATCGGCTTCACCTGCCACAAAGTAGCAAGCGGAAAAGTACTTCTGCTCGCGCAACATCGATTAGTCAGTCAGTCACCTTCTTGAGTGCTTATCCATGATTGGCCAATGAAGCTCTGGCATGCGGTCCCACCTCTGTGCCATGGGTTGACCAATGCCGTCAACTCCCACTCACTGTGCTACCAGCAACATTCCTTGCAGTATTATCATTCTTATTTTTTAATCGTTTTTTGGTCTAACTTCATCACTGATCAATCTGCCTCAAGTCGACAAACACAGGGGAGGAGATGATTGCCAATTGAAATCTCCAGAGCCCGTGGTACCCTCTCACCTGGGTCCTGTTTGGCAGGTGGTCACTTCAACTTGTGTCGCCCAGTGCTGGCTGGCACCTGTGCAACGCCATGGCGCAACCGAAACCGAAACCCATCACAACATCGTACCTCGTGGGCAACTTGCACTGTCCGTCCTGCGTGGCAGTCATCAAGAATGCTCTTGCACAGGAATATGTCGGCAGAGTTTCTTGGGTATCCCCCAATGTTGTCACCTCCGTCGTCACCGTTGAACACGAAGATGCAGGTGCCGAC
The DNA here is from genome assembly GCA_023658475.1 of Epichloe elymi. NCBI lineage: Eukaryota > Fungi > Ascomycota > Sordariomycetes > Hypocreales > Clavicipitaceae > Epichloe > Epichloe elymi. The sequence continues at coordinate 756,453 of CP098278.1, read as the reverse complement.
TTCATCCGCGACATGGGCAATACCCTCGAGGACGCTGGCTTCGAAATATGTGCCGTCGACACAACGGCTGATATCCCAGACGACTTGAACGATCCAACTGAAGATACTGGCCGAGCGAGTGCCCGTCAAGAGAGCCACCGTCGCCGAAGCAGCAGTGCTTTTGAACTCTGGTGGAGGTTATGGAGGGCCGCCACGCCTTCTGCCACGCCTTCTGCCACGCCTCATGATGGCAGAGCGGCTGCACACTTGGATAACTGTGACGCTTGCAAGACGGTAGCAGCAGCTATGGTTCACGAGAACGGTCTGAGCTTGGAACAACAACTTGGTCAGAATAACTTGTCTGCTGCCAGCCTCCAGAAGCGCCTAAATGGTGCTGCAAAGGCGAACCCCGCCGTTCTCGAGCAGGTGGTTGTCGATGACGACTCAGAGGCCCCTCGCTTATGGCGAGTGACAGTATCCATCGGCGGCATGACGTGCGCATCATGCGCCAATACCATTACAGAAGAGATTCAAAAATACCCATGGGTGTCTGGAATTGTCGTCAACCTCGTCGCAAACAGTGCATCGGTGGACGTCAAGGACCAGGGCCGAGCACAAGAACTTGTCGAAGCTATTGAAGATCTCGGATACGATGCCGCGCTTGACAAGGTCGTCGATTTGGACCAACTAGAGCATGCTTCAGAGGACGAGCGCGAGGTTGAGATTCAGGTCGACGGCATATTCTGCGTCAAGTGCCCTGAACGTATACTCAAGACGCTCAAGAATCTGAGTTCTTCGCGCATCGAGATTCTTAAGAAGCCTTCGCGAGAAAAGCCATTTCTCAAAATCAGATACTCTCCACAAGCCCCCAAGTTCACTATCCGACATATCCTCAAGGCAATCGAGGCCACCGATCCCTCTTTAGAAGCTTCAATCTATCACCCGCCAACATTGGAAGAACGATCAAAGGCTATCAGAGCCAAGCACCAGCGCGAATTGTTCCGGCGCATGATGCTGACGTTACTGCTGGCGATACCCACGTTTGTGTTTGGAATCGCTTACATGAGTTTGGTGCCTGAATCAGATCCCACAAAACAATATCTGATGAGGCCCTGGACATCAGGCTTGAGCCGTCTGGAGATTATTCTTTTTGCGCTCTCGACTCCGGTGTACTTTTTTGCCGCGGACATTTTCCATTTCCGCGCCATCAAGGAAGTTCGCGCCATGTGGCGACCTGGAAGTCGTACACCATTCGTCGAGAGGTTCTACAAGTTTGGCAGCATGAATATGCTCATGTCCCTAGGGACCACGATTGCTTATTTTTCATCGGTGGCACAAATGATTGCAGCCGGCCTACGGCATGACACGAAGGTGCCCGAGAGCCGCTTCTACTTTGACTCTGTTGTATTTCTAACCCTCTTCCTCCTTGCAGGAAGATTGATCGAGGCGTACAGCAAATCGAAGACTGGCGATGCAGTCGGTGCGTTGGCCAAGCTGCGGCCCAGCACAGCACTTCTCATGGAGAAGGATCACATCCGGGGTGGTCAGGTCACTTCAGTCACACCCATTGATCAACTCGAACGCGGCGATACGATTCGTGTCCCTCACGGAGCGTCCCCGGCGGTAGACGGGGTCATTCTCACTGGCGAGACTAATTTTGACGAGTCCAGTTTGACCGGAGAGTCTCGTCCTATCATGAAGGCACCCGGCGATGAGGTCTTTGCGGGCACGGTGAACAAGGGACATGCCATCACGATCAGCGTAACCGGTACATCCGGAAAATCGATGCTCGACCAAATTGTGGAAGTGGTGCGCGAAGGACAGACCAAACGAGCGCCCGTGGAACAGATTGCCGATCTTCTGACTTCATACTTTGTCCCCGTCATTACACTGATTGCAGTCGTCACCTGGATAAGTTGGCTCTCTCTTGCACTGTCTGGCGTGGTGTCCGGCAATGAGCTACAATCATCTGGTGGTTCTGCGGCGTTTGCATTCCAATTTGCCATTGCCGTCTTTGTGGTTGCTTGCCCCTGCGGCCTCGCTCTAGCTGCTCCGACAGCCATATTTGTCGGAGGCGGTATAGCAGCCAAGCATGGTATACTAGCCAAGGGCGGAGGTGAAGCATTCGAAAAGGCTAGCAAGATTGACTGTGTGGTGTTTGACAAGACGGGGACGTTGACGGAAGGCGGCGAGCCCAAAATTACCGACTCGGAGCTCTTTCCTGACCAGAAAATAAGGGCCTTTGACCAGCAGACTCTTTTATCAGGACTCAAAGCGGCAGAAGAACAAAGCAGCCACCCCATTGCCAAAGCAATTGTCAATTTCTGCGGAGAAGATGTTTCGTCTGCAACGCTCGACAAGATTGAGGAGCTGCCCGGCCGAGGAATGAAGGCATCTTACCAGGACAAACCATTCGATTTGGCCGTGGGCAACGAGTTGCTCATGCGCGACCTCTCCGTCACCTTGTCCCCAGCCGTGTGCAGCCGCCTACAGAGCTGGAAAACCGAAGCCAAGTCAGTCGCGGTCATGGCAGTCAAGTCCCACGACGACGACAACTGGTCTCTTGGAGCCATCCTGTCCATATCTGACCCCATACGGCCCGAGGCTGTTGCTGTGGTCAGAGCCCTACGCGCCCGCGGGACTCAAGTCTGGATGCTCTCGGGAGACAACGTCACAACTGCCCAAGCCGTGGCCCGCCTGGTGGGCATCAAGGAGGCAAACGTGATCGCCGAGGTGCTGCCCTCGGAAAAGGCCGACAAAATTCGACATCTCCAGGCGACAGTACACGCCGACGATGAATATCGCCACCTCGACCGTCACCGATATAGGACGCGGCGCGCCATGGTGGCCATGGTAGGCGACGGCATCAACGACTCCCCCGCCCTGACCACAGCCGACGTGGGCATCGCCATCGGCTCCGGCAGCGACGTGGCCATCTCGAGCGCAGACTTTGTCCTTGCGTCGTCGAGCCTGGGCGCCGTGCTGACGCTCCTGGACCTCAGCCGTACCGTCTTCCGCCGCATCAAGGTCAATTTCGTCTGGGCTGTGATATACAACCTGTTGGCTGTTCCCATCGCAGCAGGGTGCTTATACGCCATCAAAACAGGGAACGGCTCTCACGTCAGGCTTGACCCGGTGTGGGCAGCGCTGGCCATGGCCCTCTCGAGCATCAGCGTCGTGTTGAGCAGCCTCGCCTTGAGGTTGAGAGTGCCATGGGTGGGTTTCCGAGCTAGACCCTTGAAAGAGTGAGATGACTTTCAGCTATTAGTCCAAGGTCAAGAGCTTGAAGCTTTCACATCCACATCGTGCGTGTACAAGAATCATTGGCTGGTTGGTGGTGAAAGGGGATTAGCGGACCAGGCTTACGTCAATGAGGGTTGTTGATTTTGATTTTTTTTCTCACCTCCCTGAGACGGAGAGCGTCTGCCTAATAACTTATCAATTGTAAAAGTATCATTCTCGGGAGTTGGTCCGGGGCAGGGCAGTAAATCTGCTCCTTGATGCGGAGTGCAATCTCACTTGGTACTCCATGCAACCAAGACATTTGTCATTCAAAATCGTGACCAAAAAGCTTTCCATCCACATCCTCCACATCGTATTGAGTCGGTTACCTACCACCAGTGAAGAGTCCTCGGTCACACGGTAAACCCGATCCTCACCACGATCCACGCACCCTAACAAAACGCAGTGTGAATTTGTCTTGGCGTCAACGTCGGCATCAGCAATCAAACCCGGTCCTCCTTGGCGAATGCACGCTGCGGCTGGCTGGCTGGCTGGCTGCCAAGTGACCCGGATGAAGAAGAATTACTGACCGATGCTCGCGTGTCGCTTCCTCGCGCTGCCGCGTCACCTCTCACTTCGTCCTACTGTGATGCGGCCGCGATAACGGCCCGGGCGGAGGGAGGGAGTGCGCGGCTATCTATGGTGGCGCAATCAGGCCGGCCCATGACATCTGACATGAGCTTCACAAAAACGACAACACCAAGCTTGGGCTTCGTGCCGTGGAAAGAGGCAGCCCGCGCACTTCATCTGTTAAGCAAGCCAAGAGACATGTCACGAGAAAAAGGAGCTTCGAGGTGAGGTGAGGGTATAAAATTGCATTCACTTGTCTTGGAGACAAGATATTCTAAGCCATCCGATACCATCCACATGTATAATCAATCAAAAAAATGAAACCAAAAACACCTAATGATATTCCAGACCATAGGCGTGGCAGTCCCAGACTAGCCCAAGTTCATCCTATACCTGGTGAAGCCACCGCAACTCCTTGAGATTCCCACCTAGGCCATCGAGTGGCCAGGAAATCGACAAAAAAAAAGGCAACTGAAGGTTCAACCCGACAGTCCGTGTGAATTGTAAAAGTAGAAACCCATATCCATCCAACTCCGATTACTTTCATGATACACAAGGGAATATGGACCGCGGTGCACATAATAACGCTGCAGCGTCTGTGTCGGACGCATTAAGGGGCATCTTGGGCCAGACTCAAGGGAACAAAGCGCGTAGTTGAAAAGTTCATAATAAATGCCGTATGCGTCAATTGTTTCTCCGAAAAAAGCGAAGCAATGATGCCCAAAAAAAAAAAGAACCCCGAGGCCCCACGCAACGCCATGCTTTTAGAAAGTCAAAATGCAAAGTGTTCGTAACTTGAAGAAATAAATGTCGACAAGGTCATTCAGGTGGGTTGGTGATGGACACGATTGGCCTCGAAAGCCTAACGAACGGTGACGGCACCACTGAGGAGACGTCCCCACATTCCTCGCTTTTGTCGCTTCTTAGCAGATTCTTCTTGGAGGTCGTGGTACTGCTCAGCAGAGATTTCGTATGGAAGCATGCCATCTCCAGATACAGATTGTTCCGGGGCCGACTTGGCAATGTCTGCGTCCAAGACAACCTCGATGGGAGAGTCGTACAAGCTGCCTTGAGGCTGCGAGGTTCCGTACATACAAGGCGAAGGGTCAGACTCCAGGGGGGTGGCAGAGCGAGATTGCTGTCGGCTCGAAGCAATCGACGAGGCGTACGAGCTGCCAGAGCTGCTGTATGTAAGACCAGGAGGGGTGACAGCGCCACCGCTTTGGCGGAGCGAAACGGTCTCGGGGCTGGCGTGTCGAGAGCGAGATGGACCTCGAGATGCGGGAGGGCTGTGGTGACGGGCAGCCATTTCCTGTTGGCGTCTCTTCTCCTCATGGTGACGCATTTTGCGAGCATGTCTCTCGGCAACGCGGCCGCGAAGAGGGGCCAGGAACGAATCCAGCTCCCGGTACAAGTCCTGCTCATGAATTCTCAAGTCCCATTCGAGAAGGAAGAGGAGCTGCTTTTCCATCAAGTTGACCTCGGTGCGATTGAATCCAAAGCTGTAGAGGTCGGTGTTGATGTGGGTATAGTTGGCCCAGTGCTTGTTCTTGGGTGAACTGTCGTTGAGATACTTGGCAGAGAGGATGAGCGAGGCAAGGAAGATGCGGTGGGTTGTGCATCGCAGGCCACGAGCCATGGGTTGGAGCCTCGACTTTAGACGAGTCAGATAGACCAAAGTGGACATGAGTGTCGGGACCTGGACATTGGAGGATACAACGAGCTGTGTGATGAATTCCTCGAGAGAAGGCAGCGTGTTGTCCACGGGTTCGACGACTTCAGATTCGGGGCTTGGAGGGGGTGTAGGAGGAAGATCTGACTGCTGTTGTTGTTGAGGCTGGTGTTTTGTCGTGCTTGGCGGCATGATGGTCGAGTCGCATGTGATGACATTGTGAGCGGCCTCGGCGAGGAATGAGATCATCTCTCGGCTCACTGGTTGATATACAAATAGGTCAAGGGCGGCGTTGTTCAGCTCGTCCATGGTCAGTTGTCGTGTCGCCATGATGAATAGAGGGGATTGTGTGGTGAAATGTCGAGAGTGGTGGCGATGCGGCAATGTCGACAGCAAAGGAACCACGGCCGATGCAAGTGGAGTATGATGGAGGGACAAGAGGTTGAAGATCCGATGAACGCAAGCTCCAAAAAGTGGGAGAAGCGTGGACGATATATTATATCGGGAAAATGTGGCCGCACTTCCAATGATGTGAAATTGAGGAATGGGCAAGTGAATAAAAAGGAAGCAAGGGAGACCAAAGATTGGTTCTCGATGTCAGACAACGGAGGGCGAGAAGCTCATGCGCATGTGGCCTCCTAGTCCGGACAAGTGACCACCCAAAGGGCCCGTGGACGTTCGTCAGTTGGTGACGTTAAGAACACGGGGCTGAGCGTACAGGGGGGTCTCGCAGGGGTGCCACAGAAGGGGGGGAGTGGAGGGGGAAGAGGAGGGGAGGGGGGGCGCAGGAAGAGGGATGTGGGGTGGGGCGTGGGGCGTGGGGCGTGTGGTCGGGGTCGACTCAGGTTGGTGTCAACTTGCGTGCCAAGTTGCGTGCCAAGGCGACGGGTTGCAGGATGAATGCCCAAAGGTGGTGATGGCAGGGTTTTCTGGGATCTCGGACCACAGTATTGCGGGAAGCTGCGCGGCGCAAAGTCTTCGATCAGGGAGAGCCAACCAAAAAACGAGATCCTACAACGTAAGAAGAGAAGGAGTCAGTCAAGCGTTCCGTTAGAATTGCAAACCAGCAGGGCAAATGCTCTGCTCAGCCAAGGGCTGCGGAATCGGCGGCAGCGCTCGGCGGCAGCGCTGGGCGGCAGCGCTGGGCGGTGCGGGCAGTAACGATGGGAACGGGGGGGCGCAGGTACCAACCTTACCGGAGATGGTGCGTCTCAGATCGCTAGCGGCCAGGTCGACAAGGGGATGTGAACCAGCAGGGGCGCGAGGGGCAGATTCCTCCGAGTCAGGATTTATATGCAAAGTCGAAATGGACGACGCTTCTTCTTTCTCTTTCCTGTTCGTGATTGCGGAAGCGGCGGGCCGAATGTGAATGACGAGTGCGTTCAGTGATGGGCCAAATACGAGTGGCCGGGAATGCCGTAAACTCCGTTATCCGTAAATCCGTACAACCTGACACCAATCTTTCTATTATATGTATTTGCGGGTGAAGCGGGTCGGGATTTCGTCGGTGTGGCTGGAGCGTGCCAAAGGTCAAGATCCACCCACACGTGGCTCTGTCTTCGTCTTTGAGGCGTATAGCAATCAGGGACGTGACTGAATCAGTCGTATGCGTTCTCGTTGGATTTGATGCGGGTGTCAAGTGTCAAGTGTACGCCGGGCGCTCGAGAAAACGAAGTGACTGACACGACACTTTGTGTCAAAGTTTTTTTTTTTTTCGTAGTGAGGGTGTGGAGTGTTGCGTTGCAAAATTAGGTATAAGCTCGAAGATTCCGGATACGGGAGTTGTTTGCTGCAACGGTGAAGACGAAGACGCTAGGTTGCAACGAACGAGATGGCGAGATAATAAACTTCCGACCAGCAGAAGAACGTTTTCGGAAGCTTTCCTGTAAAGTAATGGGAACCTCCCCTTTGTCGCTGGCGGCTCCTTTGTTCAATGCTGACGAACCGGTCAGCTCAAGGTCAGTGCTTTCCTATCGGTGAAAGCTATCTTTGCTATTGTTCCGATTGAACTGGCACTCGTGTATTATGCTTCCGTTTGCAATGCACGGTAGGTAGCGCAGTATATCGAGTTGGTCAAGGGGAAAAAATTTAGCCTGGTAGTGGTGATTTTGTTTTCCTTTCTAGGTGTGTGTATCCAGATTGAAAAGTGGATGTCTGTCTTGTGCCGCGATGGCGTTGTGGTCGCAGCAGCCAGTGCTGGGCGAAAATGGCAATTACTTTGAAAGATGAGAGGGGGGGGGGGGGAAGAGAAAGAAGAAAAGATTGTGTCGTCAATAAGGAAAACGACTTGGCTTTTCTAGAAATTCAGGCGGTCACACGCACGAAGCCGTGATGTGCAGTTGGTGAAAGAGCGGACAATTTTTCAAGTGCTGTTCTTGTAGCACGAAGAGGCGAAACAGATGTGCTCGTGCAGTGTTTCGTCTGGATCGGTGATGATGAATCACACAAGTTTTATCCTGTCTGCGATTTTCAAAAAGAACAGACGGTAGAACGGAACATCAACTTTATATAGAGGCGTTGCAAAGGCTCTGGGTGAATCGATTTCTGCACCGCGCCTCAATGGTTGAGTTAGACAAACGCAAGGGGGGGGTTGGTTCCTGGACCGGATGAGCCGTCGACTTGTAGAATTGCTGTAGCAGTCGGAACGTCGTGGGCCAAAAGGGCGGTTGGGTGGGCGGTTGGGTGGGCGGTTGGGTGGGTGCGACAACGAGTGCGTTGACGTGCGTGACTGGGGTTGGGGCGAGGGCACTGGAGCCACCTTCGAGGCTTGTAGCTTGTTCACTTTTGCTTCCGCCAACTGGAATGCCGCAGGAAAATTGATTCAACGTATGATTTCGTGCGACGATCCGTCTCCAGATGCTTTTCAAGTCACTGCTGGTACGTCACAGCGTATGCAGTCTTTCGTCGCCGGCGTTGTGATGAGCAAGACGATGGGAGTAAAAAGAAAGGTACCGAGCGAACCGTGTCGGTGTCGGTGTCGGTGTCTGCGTCGGGGGGTCTGCGTCGGGGTCTGCGCCGGTATCAAACCAAAATGCAGCCACAAACTTGGGAAAATCTTCTCGTTGGTCGCGTCAAACTGTGGTGCAATACCTCACAGAGGTATGGACTTTGATGACGATCCCTTCTTCCTGAGAAACAAGAAAGAAAAATAGGTGGATATACCAAGCACGGCGAGGATTGTTGACCACTCAGAATCGTCGGAAGGAGCCAGCCAGCCAAGGGGCGGAAAACAAAGAACTAGCGAACACTAAGCCGGCAGGTGCGATAAGTCGAGCCAAAGGGAAATGGCTAACAATGGAACCGAGGAGGAGGGGGGAAGTTGGAAAAGGAATATGAGAACTGGGGGTCCTCCCTTCAATACTACCCCGCAAGAATTCCTCACGATGAAAAGAAGAAGAAAAAGAAAAAGGGGGATGGTTCTGAATGAACAAAATTGTCTACGAGTATAGAAGGCCACAATGTTTCAATAAAGAGGGGAGGAGTGGTTAATAAGTAAAGGGCAATTTAGGAATCTTGGAGGTATCCAATGTTTCCGAACAAGAGCTGTTGTTCAAGGATAGGCAAGGACCCTTGACGCCAACCAAAAAAAAATACGAATTTGAAAAGCACACCATGGCTTACAGCAGAGAGGAGAGACGGTTGCGAATCATTTGCCGTTGGAGCGCGTACGTGCAAGGCACGGCAAGCATGGTTATCGACATGTTGGGCAGTTGCTGGCTGCTGGCAGCTGGCGCGCAGACCAGACCGACCATCTGTCAACAGACCAATGTCCAATTTTGGAGACGGCTGGTCTGCATTGCATGTTGGAATCGACTGGCTGTGTGTGAATGAATTGCTTCTCAGGCGAAACACGCCGACTCTGGACTTGATTGGTTTGAACACTCCTGGAGTTTGAAACAAAAGCGGGTCCACTTCCTTGAAACCTCCGTACAAGTTGCCATGTATGAGATGCCAATGCGAGCTGGCCAATTGACTTGCTCCGTACAGCTCGTTTTACAGAGCGTACGGATAATAGGATTTCGCCTTTGCCGGGCCTTCATCTTGGGCGCGGCTGTGCTTTTTATTGCAGATTGCAGCCAGACGTACGTCCAGCCAGAGGATAAGAGACGGCCAAAAGAAAAGCCCTGAACTTGTTTCGTTGCTTGGACCTGGAGCCATTCACCTGCACGCCGCCAAACTGACGCAGGGGAAATGGCAGTGGTCGCATTCTAGGTGTGTATTTTTTTTTCACCCTCATTTTTAGGGGACCCCATCGGCGGGTTCCTCTTTTTCTTTTTTTTTTCGTCTTTCCCCCGTACCTGAACGGTGAGGGGGATGCACAGACAACTTGGGGTAAAGCCGGGTTCTCCCACAGTATCGGATGGACCATGGCTTTTTTTTTTTTCCCCAAAGTCGTTCGTTCGTAGCGGAGGCAATTTCTAAGACAACTGCTGGCAGCCCGCTCAGCCGCGGCACTTACCGCTACGAACGTCGCCCAGACGAGGCTCTCATACTAGACTTATCTAGTCAGACTCAACCGTGTCGCCGATGGATGCTGACTCGGCGAGGGGCTGCATCTCGTCAGCAGGAGCCCAAGTGAATTGACCTGACCCTTGGGGGGTGCGTCCGTAAGAGCGAGTCGGACAGCACCTGGTTCACTGAAGAGCTTAACTGACAAAGTTCGGCCCTTGACAAGATTAATCTCAGGTAAAGATGCTCTTCTTGGCCTGACGGGCGCAAACTCCATCTATGCCCCCTTGGCCCTTGGGTGGGCAGCGCTCGCCCCCGCCCCGATTGCCTATCTGGGTAATCATGTCCATCTGACTGGTATCTTGTTGTGCGGATGGGTGGCGGCATTGGACATGGACGGATCATGGGGTTGACGCGGGGAGAAGGGGGGACTTTTCTACGAAGGGGGCGGGCGCGGCGCAGAGAGGGAGTCATTTTGAAGGAGGCAGGCAACCTTGGGAGATGGCAATAGCGGTGTTTTCTCATTTGGCCCCTCCGTCTTGTCTTGTCCGGTCATCTTGAGAGATTTGTCTGTGGGGAGGACGAGGGGGCCAAGTTGGTCCCGTGAAGCGTTGCATTTGATTGACATTGACATTGACCGAAGACCAACACGGCCATTATTTTTGCCACGGGGAATTCCCGCGCATCTGATTGCCGGGGGCCGTGTCTAGTTTCTCCGTGCTGTAATCCGTACTACATTAAAGATTGAAAGAATGGGTGGGTGAGAAAAGAAATGTGATGCGGAACATTTGCAAAGTTCCAGAGCCATGCTTCCGTGATCCCATCCGTAGGTCAACCCAGCGGGTCATGACGTGACACGAGAAAATCCGTGGCCCCAGATGGAACTTGCTGAAGAATGTGACTCGTTCAACTTTCTCAACTTGTTGTCGAGTTCCGTCCCACACGAGGCGTTTTTTTTTTTTTCGCACAAGTTTCTCGCGCAGGACGAACCAGACATGATGAGATTCATTACCTCTTCTTCTTTTTTTTCTTTCTTCCTTTTCTTACTCCGCACATGGGGGTTGCTGATGAGGGAGGACAAACAAGGGCGGGAAAAAGTCTTGTGGGCGAGGGGCACCGTCTCTGTTCCCGGCCTGCGACTGTTCGAGAGACATCAATATAGCAAGGAGAGCGAAATGAAGCAGGATTTCGCCCTCAGTGCATCCCATCTCCCGCACATCATGGGGGGGAAAAAACGATCAAGACGCTTCAAGTGAAATGAATCCTTTCACCATGCGCCGTACATAATCCCGTATCCTTCGGCCGCAACAACTTCTGATACGAGGCTCCACATGCCCGCCGAGAGTTGTGTGCAAGGAAGACCGCCGCCCGGCGTCTTCCGTCATCCCCATCTACGGCGGCGCCGATGGCCGGGACATGCTCAACTTCACACATTGGCTTGCAATTTCTCACATGAATTCAGCAGAAACAAAAAATTCGTTACTACTGAACAAGAGCACGAAACCGGCTCTGGGCAAAAGAGGGGGAAAAAAAAAAACCCCTCCCTTTTTCTTTCACGCCCCCCCACCGCAGATCAATCAACCTTTTACCCATTCGCCCCCGGATTCTGGCAGATTCACACAAGTCCATCTGGCTGCAAGCTCTGATTGGGCCCCTGTCAGCAGGGGTGTCGCAACGCTAGCATCACGCACGCCCTTCTTCTTCTCCCTCCACGCGGAGCCACGCTTCCCGGGTGTGGCTGATGCGGTCTGATTGCTGCCCGTCGTGGGGCTGTGGCTGAGAGACAAACGCAGCGGTTGAAATCGCGGAATGCGGAACAGCTATGTATGCATGAATAAATAGCCCGCATCATTCATCTCTATTCTATTCCATTCCTATCCCATTCCTATCCCGTCCATGTGAGAGTTCGCATGGTCCAGGCCATCGTGAGTACGAGGTGCGTCGTGTAACGGGTAGGATCAAGTGATTGACAGGGGGGGCTGGTTGGTCACTAGGGACTTGTTCCGTATGTATGTACTTGTTCGGAGCGAGTACGGACGTTGTCTTTGAGGCTACCCTTGACATGAATCTCATGAATCTCTAACTTGACACAACACATCGCTGCAAGTCAACGCCGAGTCATGGAAAAGCAGGTGATGCATGTTTCCCCATCGTCCTGACACGGCACCCGCCCCTGACGCCAGGCCCGTTCCGTCACGTCGCAACCTCCTACGGATTCCGCCGACGATGAGATGAGCGGACGGGAAAGTTCACTCATCCCAACAAGCTTCGTGCATCTTTTTTTTTTTTTTGATTTCACCCAACAGGTGCGCAATGCAGTGCAGGTAGGAGGTGAAGTCGGCAAAGTCAAGTCCTGGTCAATGCTGCGCTGCGGGCGCCTACGGCTGCGCACAAGCGCCGCGCGTTTCATCAGGCGCCTTGCCGTGCTTGCATCGACCCCGCCATCCTATCAAGATGCCTTGTCCTGGGCCCTGGCCGGCTGTTGGACCTGGCCGGGATTTGGATCATCATGAAGACATGCACATCAGTTGCGGCTAACGCAACGTATGAATCGAATCGATGCAAGACCGAGGAGCGTGACACGAAAATACAAGGCGGAGAACAATCAGTGGCCGACAAAACATCCCGAGCGGTCAACGTATCCCTTGACTCGCTGTAGACTGGGGAGCACGGCATGTAAAATAGAAGACGGAAAATGACCAGCGGGCAGTCAGATAGTCTTCTTCTTCCTTGTTGTTTTGAACGTCCAAATCTATTTATTAGCCCTTGTCTGTCCGTGATTCCCAGAACCAAAAGAACCAAACGTAGCCCTCGCGTCGTCTACCCTGTACATGCATTTAGAACAACGACAACACAAAGAAAAAGAAGACGACAAACGTATCAGTAAGCAAATCAGTTCGTGCAGCCTCGCGAGGAAAGCCTGCCTCATCTCTGCCATCAATCATCTCGGTGAAACGCGCTCGTCTTGTGAATGGGACATGCTGAGAATCCGACACCAAGTGATACATCTTGATATTGAAGGGTTGGGCGTGACTTCCACCGTTGCGTCGTCACTGTTGATTGTTGTTTTTGCATCCTTTGCTGTGTGGTTGGTGTGGTTTTCAGTTCAAGTTGGCTGACAAGAGTTGATGACCCGGGCAAATGTCATGGTACAAAGCCTTCCAGTTGTGCATTGGACTTTGTGGTGCTTTTCGCCTTGTCAGGCAGACTGACCCAGCCTCGAACTTCATACAATAGAAACACGACTGGTTGGGGCAGGAGTGCCTTGCCGTTATTTGGTCCACATTCTCTTGAGATCTTCTGCACCCTTCACTCGTATCCTGAAAGCCTCGTTCGTAGCAACGCGGTTAGCATCGCCCCTCTCCCATCCACCCTTTACTTCCACAGATACCAGACAACTATCACTCCCATGGATACCGAATGACAATGTGGTTCAGTCAGTCGTCTTATCCACCCATCGTAACAAAAACCCCCCCCGAAAAAACCGAAAAACCAAAAAAAAAAAAAACATCAATCGCTAGTGGCACATAGGTCTACTACCCGTCTCTAATTGTAGTAGCCATTCATGCGGCCAACCTCTTCTTGTTGATCGGCGAGGTAATCCTCAAAGTAAGGGTGATTGCAGGATTGCTTGGCAGAAATGCGGCCAGCAGGATCGTATACCAACATCATCTCGAGAAGCTCTAGACCCTTGTCATCGAGATTCTGACAGAGTGATAATCTGTAGTCGCGCTTCCACTTGGGAAATGATGACTTGAAATCTGGGTATGAGGTGACGCCTGGCCAGGCTTCTTCATCTGGAGTACCGAGCGCTCTATTCAAAAGAAAAGAGAGAACAAGAAGATCAGTCAGTCATCATATCTCTTTCTCACATTTTGCACGAATACATACCGGAAGATCTTGAAGATCTCGTCAATCTCCGAATCACCGGGGAAAAGAGGTTTCCGCGTGCACATCTCGGCAAAGATGCATCCCACCGACCACATATCAACACCCGTCGAGTATTGTCTACCGCCCAGAAGAATCTCGGGAGCACGATACCACAGCGTGACAACCTCGTGCGTATACGTCCTCAGAGGAACACCAAACGCGCGGGCGAGACCAAAGTCGGCCAATTTCAGATTACCCTCCTTGTCGATGAGCAAGTTCTGTGGCTTCAAATCGCGATGCAACACTCTTCGCGAGTGGCAGTACTTGATTCCGTCACATAGCTGCATCATGAACTTGCGGATGACAACATCACTGAGGCCGAGTGTCATGATAGTTGACGAGGCCCCTTCAGGAAGCGCCTTTCCTCGTCCACCGTCGCTGATGGGCAGCGCCTCCATGTATTTCTTCAGATCTAGGTCAAGGAATTCAAAGACAAGATAGAGCTTGTGGCCGTCGGAGTGAACAATGTTGAGTAAGCGGACAATGTTGTCGTCCTTCATCTCCTTGAGGAGGGAAATCTCGCGGATGGCGGTGCTGGGGACGCCTTCGTCTTCGGCTTCGAGGCGAATCTTCTTGAGGGCGACGATGCGGCCGCCATTGGCGAGGTCACGGGCCTTGTAGACGACACCGTACGTACCTGTTCTGATGTTAGATGGGTGTGTTGCAAGCACGGTTTTCCTGGAAGACAGTTTTCCTGGAATGGAGGCGTCCAGCATAAAGCTTGCGTTGCATTGCAGGCGCGACGAAGTCGAGAACAACTTTGTCGCCAAGGCCAAGGAAGGATGACCACTCACCCTCGCCAACCTTTTCCAGCTTCTGATAGTTCTCCATGGCCAAGAAGTCTTTTTTTTTTTTTTTTTTTTGCGAATGCCCTCTCTGGCAACCAATTGCTAGACCAGGGCCCAGGTTCCTACCGGTCAGTTCTGTCCGCCGCAAAAGGGACAAAAGGGAGGTAGGCACAAAAAAAAGACACCGTCAGACGGGTGCGACCTGTCGGAATACCAAAAGTCGGCTTGGGACGAAGCTAGACAGGACAAAGAAGTGGGAGTTTGTCCTCCCTTGACCTGTAGCAGCGGGCGGGGTGGTGAGCAGAAGAAAATGACAAAGATTCGTCTGGTTCGTTCCGTCACCGTAGCGAGCAAGCGAGGGGTCAACAGAGGTCAACAGAGGTCAACAGAGGTCAACAACAGACACAGACAGACGCCACACGGCACGCTGCACGCTGCACAGCGCCGGCGCGGGGCGGGAGACGCGCCTGACGTGGTGGGACCAGCAGGTCAACCAAACGGGTCGAGCAAGTACGGAGGTAAAAAAGGCGAGAGGCGAGAGGCGAGAGGCGAGAGGCGAGCGAGGCAAGGCAAAGAATTGCACAACAAGAACCAGATTCCCAAAAAGGAGTGTCAGAGTCTCCCGGCAGTTCGGGTACGAGGGCAGGGCTTGCATATGTTGTGTACAGCCTTTGGTACATCAACAATAAAAGTCAACATTGTTGTGTTTTCATGGACAAGGCGAGCTGTCGGAGTCGCGCGTTTAGCGGGGCATATCGACAAAGCCACCATACAGATAACTCCGTACAACGTTACCGCCTGCCTGCACGGCATTTAAAAATCCGTCCCTGCATCCTGCGTCTCCACCAGCCAGCCCGCCCGTCATCATCATCATCATCATCATCATCATCCATCATCCATCATCATCGTCATCATCCATCATGAATCCTGAATCTCACCCGCAGCAACCCCATCCGCGCGCCTCAAGTCCAAAATTTTGCTCAACCTCAACTGTCCCTTTGCACCCCAACCCGACGGCCCGGCTTCCACATCCGGCCTCATAGCAACGTACCAACCCCAAGCTCTTCTGTCGAGCTCATCCCTTTGTAGCACCCCCGCCCAGCTCGCGAACAGCAGCCTCAACGCACCCAGTAATCTCCCCAAGTTGACCTGCTTCTCATCGTTCAACGCAACGAGCGTCTTCTTGCCTTCACTGCCACCGCCTTCGGATGGCGCCGTGGCAAAGCTCCGAAGAAGGTAGTTCCGCGCCCCTTCCGGGCGGTGAATCGGCATCCCCACCGTGGCCAGGGACGACGGCGTCTTGTTTTCGGGATCCAGACCCCAGAGTGCTTCGCCCGTGATGAGTGTGGATGTGCGTCGACGCGAGGATAGTGCGTCGTTGAGGCAATCTCTCATGAGCCGCCACCGATCCGGGCCGAGCATGATGCCGCCATACCATCGTGTCAACACGACCAGCGTGTTTTTGACGTCGGCCTGGCGCATGATTCCGAGCAAGAACTTGCCGCAGCCCGATTCGCCGTCGTCAAACGATGCTTCTTGCACAAGCGGCGAGTTTCCGTAGCTGGACCTCAATGCCCACGCGTTATGCGTCGCCGTCTCCAGCTCGGGTTTGTCCGCCACCAAGGCTTTCATCAGACCTGCCCTTAGAGAGGGCGACGATAGACTCGCCGCGTGTGCAACAAAAGTCGATCCCCTAGACGTCAGTTTCTGGCTCGCTGTCCATGTCCTCGTCTTCTCCGCTGAGATGTCGCCTTCCCTGGCTCCATGGATCGTGGATGTGGGCGTAGATCCAGGCGTAGATCCAGGCGCCTCATCCTCACCCCGTTTCCACGTATACCCCCCCCTCTTGAGAACAGCAATCTCCCTCCCCAAGACCCTAACTTTTGGCTGGCCCTCTGGAACCTGTGATGATTCGCCTCCCGCCGGAGCCTTCTCAATCCCGATACTAATCGCCTTGGACCTTGAATTTGCACTCACAACAGCCTGGCCCAAGCTCAGCCTGCTACTCGGCGGCTGCTCAGGCATGGTAAAGCGTAGCAATTCCACGGCAAACGCCAGGACCAGCGGTGCCCTGTTGGTAACTATCGTCGTCTGCCGAATCGCTTCCTCGTCCACCTCCAAGGGCAGACCGAGCGCGGCTTCCAGCTCGTCTGCACTCAGGGAACCATAATCCAAGTCACGTTTGTGAGGCTCCCATCTTATTTTCTTGGCACTGGGTGAGACGGCCACCTCGTCTCCATCAGCCGCGCGTTTGGGCGCTTGCTTCCCGTGAGATTTGCATGCTGCGTGGAACGATTTGGAGAGTTTGGCATCGGGTATGGCTGTTTCAATTGCGGAAAAGGGTGCTTCTGCAATTTGTTCAATGCTAGAGATGAATTAATTGAACTGGACATGTCTAGATTTTCTCTTCATTCTCGCTGCTAACATGTAAAACAAGAAAAAAAAGGCGTCAATGAGCAGCACAATGATGGAAATTCACCTCCGAAGATTTTGGGACTGTAACGACTTGACATGACCCATGGCCGTCATCATAGGAACTTTGCGTGAAGTGAACATGCGCAGAAGCTCCTGTATGTCACCGTGCCCAGACATGGCTCGACAGAATCGAAGATGCTCGACTCCAAGATGAAAGCGTGACTTTTCGAGAAGTAGAGAGTGCGTACACATGTGCCGCGTCGAACCAATCGCGCAGAAAGTAGACGGATGTTGATAAAACGCACTTACTTCTTCATGCAAGCTCTCTGTTGAACGTGCCCCGCATCGGCTCCGACCGAACCTTCGGGCCGTTCACAGATCCGCAACCAAATGCACAAAACCAACTCCCAAGATGTTATCCCTTCGCTCACCTCTCCCCCAATCTCAATCAAAGGACTGCACTGCACGCCCCCCGCGCGCAGCCTCACGGCTCAACATTCTACGATACCGTCATTAAAAACAGTCATGCTACGTCAATGAGCGCCTCCACCACGCGTGGCTTCGCCCGAGCCCGCTGCCTCGCCTGGCGGCGCTCTGCATCATCCTCGTCCAAATCACCACCGCACAAATCCTCCAAACCACCCATCACTCCACCATCCCGCGTCTCCAGACCATATAATCCGTAGGTTCAACTCTCAAACATCGATGCCCCTAAAAGAGTGGGAAAAAAAAAAAAAAACTTACAAACATTTCCAGCGCAGCTCGAAAGTCCACCCCACAAACCACCATCAATTCCTCCTCTCCCTCCTCGTCGAATCCCCCACCCGACGACACCCTCCAGACCCTCTGGCGCCGATCCTGGCTGCCCCTCTCCGGCGCCGCCCTCTTCGCCGGCTTCCTAGGCTTCTACATAATCGGCACCGTCGCCGCCTCCTTCAAACAATGTCCCTGCCGCCCCCCCCGCGAACATGAATCCCCGACCGGCCGGCCCCCAGCCCTGACAGGCGACAATGCCGAGCAGTTCGACAAGGAACTCGACCTCCCAGAATGGTGGATGGGCATCACCAAGCTCCGGAAACGACTCGCCCATCACGCCAAAGGCGACGTGCTCGAACTCGCCATAGGAACAGGCCGGAACCTAGAACACTACAACTGGGAGGGCCTAGGCAAGCCCGATCCCACCACTCACAAGACGAGCAACAACGACAACAACACCAAACCCACCCGCGGCATCACATCCTTCACCGGCCTCGACATATCAGTCGACATGCTCGACGTTGCGCGCAAACGACTCGCCAAGACCGTCCCGCCCATGAAAGACTCGGAGCCGGTCGTGAAAAAGTCCACCATGGCAGACCGCACGGGCGGCCAATTGTCCTTTCTGAATAATCGCCTACGGCTCATCCACTCGGATGCCCATCGCGCACTGCCCCTTGCGGCGACGGCCGACGCACCCGAGGGGAACAAGAAGAAATACGACACCATCATCCAGACGTTTGGGCTGTGCTCCGTATCAGATCCCGTCGCCGTATTGTGTAACCTTGCGTCTGCCGTCACACCCGACACCGGCCGCATCGTCCTGCTCGAACATGGGAAGGGGTGGTACGGGCTCGTAAACGGACTACTGGACAAGAATGCCGGGCGGCATTTTGACAAATATGGATGTTGGTGGAACCGAGATATCGAGGCGCTCGTCGACGAGGCTGTACAAAGGACCCCGGGACTGGAAATCGTCAAGTTGGACCGCCCCAACATGTTGCAGATGGGCACTCTGGTTTGGGTAGAGCTCCGGGTCAAGGGAGGGGTGGTGCATGATGGATCGATGGGATCGATTGCGTGTCTTCTTGCATGGCAAAACGTGTAAATCAATCACTGGCGCTGGCTGATACTGACAACCTGTACAATCACTTGGGATGAAATAAGAGAAGCAGGCCATATGACTTATAGAAGCAAAGAGTGGCATTTATCCATTTGAGATCCTGTACGTGTAGTGTATCCTCTTTGTGTCTGGCAGCCAGTTTCCCATTTTCCTCGAGATTCTGTTCCAGAGAGTTGATACTTCTCTTCCATCTACTCGTGCATGGTATAAAAAGGACACAGGAGATAGTCTATATGTACAGGTACTTTTACACGATATTTTCCATTTGCAGAGAAGAGAATGGGGTAAAAAGACGTAAACGCGGTAAGAAGATGAAAAGATTTATCAAGACCCAACCCCGGCGGCTATACGCTCGTTTTTATGCCGTCTTTCCTCGGAACTCCATGCGAGCCTTCGCAAATCGTGTGTAAGCCAAAAGTAGAGGATATCAGAGGTGCACCAAAAAGTAAGAAAATTAAACCGTAACGGCGACTTCATCAGTACGTATCAAACAGGCAGTCGAGCTCGTCAATTTCAATGCTCTCGGCAGTTCTGTCCCATTCAAATAGTTTGTTCAACTTTAGCCAGCTGTCGGCCTCGTCCTCCTTGCGCAAACTTGACATGGTGCTGGGTCGCATGGCTGGGCTGGCCAAGAGTGTGGCAGATGGCAGTGCACGGTCGCCGAACCAAATGTCGTCGCGATAACCGTATTCCAGAGTGGAATTGCGCTCGACTGTTTCGGGTGATGTAATGTGATCATCGTGCGTGAATTTGCGCTTTTGTAATACGTCGGCGGTTTGAGTGAACTCTCTCTCATCCTTCTCCAAGGGTGGAGAGTCCCGTCGCAAGTCACGAGCATGTCTCATCCGGATATTGTGAGACTTGAATGAGCCCATTGGCGTGATTGGCATCCCCACATCGTCCTCCATGTCATCAAATTCTGGTGAAGAAAGATCTACCTCGGGCGAAGGGCTCAGCTCGCGCCGCCGGGCATCGAAGTCGTCTGACCCCGAATCATCCGTCAGGGAGACGCAGGGTGTGACAATAGGAGGGTGATGAATGGGCTGAGGGATGCTGGGGACCGGAAGAGGTTGTCGGGGACAAGTGGTAAGAAAGAAGTATGTGCGCCGCGGGTGAACAGTCTCGAGTTCTTTGGAAAGGGGGCACGGGGAGAGTGCACTCCAACAGGGGCGCTTCATATATGTAGTCAAACGAGAGGAGATGATGGCGCATGGATTAGCTGATCTAAAAAAGTTGATTTCATTAACATTTTGACCGTTGAAACGAGTATTGCGTATAGCCGAGACTTACTGTTGTACAGAGGTGAGTTTTTGTGCAAGGACGGTGGCCAACTCCTTAATGAGATGAGGTCTATTGGCGGTGGACTGCAGCTGTGTGATGGATGCCTCGACAATATCATCGTTGATGCCTTCGAGATCGACCCTGGGCATTATTACGTCTGCGTCCGACACCTCAATGCTGGTGGCAGGGGTCGGAGAAGGGGAAGGGGTTTGCTCGAGGATGGCTTCGTTGGGGCCCGATACGGCTCCATGCGACCGCTTGAGACGTTTGCTAGGATGTGAAGTCATGGTATCGGTGGGAGAATCTGAAATATGCGCCGATGTAGTTGGCGATGAAGAAGAAGACGAAGACGGAGACGATGATGATGACGGACGTCTCGAGACCTTGTTCGAGGCAGCGGCGGCAGCGGCACGAGCAGCGTGCGTAACGGGAATGTGTATGCCTAGGCTGGGCAGGGACAGCGACTTGCGGCGCGTATTATACGGCATTCTCGTGGCTTATTTCGCGCAACAGGGGGAGACTTGTACGGTGTATAACACTTCAACCCAGCTGTGTAGGTGTTGTGACTGTTTGTTTTGTTGGGAGAGCTTTGGTGTTGCGAGACGGAGCTACTGGATAAAGAAGTCAATGCTTGTCGCCAGGAGACGCTGTCCGTTCGGGAGTGCAACGACAACGATGAGGCGAAGAAAAAATAATAAAAAAAGGGTCGCCTTGTTGGTCGCAAGTTAAGATGCAAGAATGAAGGGGGGTGACTCTGCACAAGAAGAGGGATCGAAGAGGAATCGAGGAGGGATCGAACAAGCGAAGACTCTGGGCCAGGACGGGGGATGGGGACGGAGACACTGGTTGACTGGGAGGCTCAGGCGATTTCGGATTTTCTGGCGTTGGCTCGGAAAAAGCAGCCCACGAGCTTCCGATTAATTTTTTCCTTTCCCCCATCCATTGGCCGGCATCTGGATGCAGGCTTGCCGAAGTGGAGGCGCTAGCGCAAGTGGATAGGACATCCCTTGATGTAGCCAAAATCGGGGCTCAATAAGCCAATGACGTCGCACCGTTTGGGAAGGCTGCCCCAGTTTTTGTCGGCTACATTCCACTCAGGACCCTGTCTGTCTTTTGAGCTGCCAGGCTGCCAGGTTGCCGGCCTTCCTGCCCGTATCTGTTGTTCACTTGTTCTGTGTGTGTTCACTGTTCTGCGTCTGTGTCTGTGTGTGTCAATCGGTCTGGTCTGTTTTTTTTTTTTTTTGCCTCACGTTCTCAGCAGGAGCGCAACAGTGCGCCTGCCACCTGCCACCTGCAGTCCGTACCGCACCTTCTTCTCTAAGCCGCAGGCGGTCAAATAGGGGGGAGGGGGGGGGGGACAGGAAGCAAACTGACGTATTATACTCATACTCTGTTTTCCATGCCATGACTCAAACGCGCCCCCCCCCTAGGTGTTACCTTACTTGTGCCTGCCTTCTCTCCTCGGGCCCAGACTTATAGCTGGCTAGAAGTCCTGATCTCCTGGTTTCATGAATCAACAGCTAGATTCGAAAACAACTTTTCTCCCCCTTTGGATGGCACGGGAGGACGGGAGGACGGGCGACGGGGCGACGGCAGGGAGCTGAGACGAGACAATCGAGAGTGAACCAGTTTCGACCACGGATGGATGGTTCATTCGTCAAGAAGCGTTCAACGACCCCCGCTTCGACTGTCGACACTACCAATTGCTTGCATCCTGTACGGTTCTGTACGGACTATGAAGCAAACTCTCCGTTCCAGAGAATGCCGCCATGCCGTTAACTAAACTTACAGCGAGCCACCACCAGGGGGTCACACCTCGGTCGCATGATTCATGTCGTCTTTGGGTGAGAAAACGTCACCAAGAAAACTGAGACTGCACGATTGCCATGGCTGGAAGTGTACAAGATGAAGATGAGAATGTGACGATAAGGCTTGGCTAAGGAGCGAAAAGGAATTTTTTTTTTTTTATGCAATCTGTCTGCCTATCACTCACCGCCCAAGGTGTGGGTGATAATTGGTATCGTCCTGTTTCAAGAGCCTCGCCTTGCCTCGCACATGGGTGGCAGGCCTTGCATGTGCGTGTGTGGGCCAGTGGCTGCAGCAAGAGACTAACAGGGTGTAGAAATGGGCAAGGAGAGTAACACGCAGCAACGGATTTTCGAATGATACGCAGCAACAACTTGGGCCTAAAATAGAAGATGTGTAGAAGATGTATCTCTGCATATATTTTTATATGACCAGGTACATTCCCGGTTGTACGTGACTTGCGAGGGGATTTAGTCCAGCACTATTATACGAAACCAGGATTGTACCTAATTATATGAACTTATATGAGGATATACCTCTTCCGTTTTGGGCCTAGCTGCTGCTGCGTACAATATATTCAAAAATCTGTTGCCGCGTGTTTACCTACTCAAGATGAACTCCAGTCAACTGGCGGGCACAGCGGTTCAAGTCATGCGCGGCTACGTCTCCCTCTGAGACATGGGAATAAATACAAGAATGGGTAGCCATACTTCGTACTGTATTGACAAGATATAAAAAAAGTCCAGAATATGTCCCCTTGGCCCCTTCAACGGCGACGACATTACCTCGCTCCTCCAAAAAACAACCACTCTCAAAGAAAGCCAACTCCCGCACCACATGCTGTGTTTTGACCAGAAAGAAAATGCTACGCCGTGATTTTGTCCTCCTTTGCACTACATCGTGATAGACACTCCTCTATCGTACATAAATACAGGTATTACAGCGCGATCCACGCTCAGAATGGTATGCATATGTATGCATATGTATGCATGTGTGCTTGTGTCTGCGTGTGTTCCCGTTCGTCGGCTTTCGTTTCCCCCAAAACAAAAGTCAGACCCCATAAAACATTTCATGGAGCGTCGCATCTATTCCCCTATCAACTTGTTCTTGTTCCATTAGTTGTGAAGACGCGAATGTGGAAAATACCCCGATCCGCCCCTCAGGGTTTCAATGTCGATAGCTCTGTAATTTGTTTTGTTGTACGCAATTTCAAGGCCAGCGCAGGTAGCCATTCGAGACTGTTCGACAGTAGCGATTTGACTCGGTGACGATTCATAATCTTTGTTCAGTCCGCGAAACATGCTCATGTCGCCCCTTCATAATTGAGTCTATGGGCGCTGGAGCATAGAGGCAAATCTCTCGGCAACCTGTCGCATTTATTTCATTAGAATCGCGAAACTCGATGTCCATTCATCAAAATTTCATGGCTTACCTCCGGGGCTGATTTGACAAAGGGAAGGCTGAAGAACATGTATTTCTCATTCTTCACCAACTCGAGAACCGTCAAGATAAGGCCCCATGGTTGTGGCCAGAATCCGAACAAACGTTCGAAAAAAACTCGAGTAATTTGCTGGCGAATGTCGGTTTCTTCGGGGTCGTTGATATCCTTTCCGAAAACATGAAGAAGTAATTGACCGCAGAACTCTGTAAGGCTGCTGGGGAATCGCAATTGGTTGACGAGGCTGACAATAACATAGTAGCGAGCCTCGGGTGCTAGCTCATGAATGAGAAGCGCGATAGTGGACACCTCGGGCTCATTGCCCGTTACATTGCTAATTGATAATGACTGACCGAGCCGCTCCGCGGCGTGGTGGCTGATATATGTTGCAACGGCGCCGATGACGCGGGGATTAGCTGCTAAGGGAATGTGTCCATATGCGGTCTCACTTGACTCGCTTTGCGTCATGGCATGTGCGATCTGAGCAACGGTATCTTCTGATGGCCCGTTCTGAAGTGTCTGTTCTACCAAGCCGAGTAGTCCGCCATCTCGTAGAATCCTTTTGGCTTCCTCTATCATGCCAGGATGTATCTTGGCCTCTTCTTTGCCGTCCGGCGATTTGTTGAACCCTTGCTGAGGGTTAGCAGAGACCACGGTGTGAATCAACTGCGTGCAATGCGGCAGAAAACATGCGCAAAGCTTGAGCTGGTTGCCAGCCATGAAGTCCGGGAAGTCGTGTTGCAGGCCGAGAAGGAGCCTATGGGTGGCTCGATACAGCTCTTTGGTGACAAGAGGGGTATCAAGTGCCTTGAGTTGCTCGCTTAAAAAGTCGAGATGATGGACGAGCAATCTCATATAGGCAGACCATCCAGCGTTATTTGGCATCTGCAACATCGGAGGCAAGAACGCTCGATGCTGAAGAAGCGACATCCACGCAAAGGAGAAGCCAGGCAGGTGTTGTGGTCCAAGGGCATCGAGTCTTGCAGCAATCGTCAGGACCAAGCTGCGCTGCTCCTCATCGGAGACGTCTCCAAAATTCGAGAACACCTCATGCATCAACATCGACAGCAACCGGAGAAAGATTCGGCTGTTTGAGTTCTCCCCTCTCTTTACAAAGTGGTGATTGATGACCAGAATAAGCAAGACCAGGACTGAGTCGAGGAATGAGACGCGGGAAACAGAGGCATCGTCTTGCATCTTCGTCAAAACTCTGATCAGCTTCGCTGCGCCATCCACCAGTAAATACGGATCTCCACCACTGCCTGTGAGCAAAATATGCTCGGAACGGTCTACCGACAGATCAATCGCGGTTCGGATGAAGACGAAGAGATCATCTCTGTCGCGGAGAATCTGCCTGGCTTGTAGTTGTTGGATGAACAGTGCTGCTGCCTTGTCGGTTGCGATCGGGTTGTTGGCAAGGTGCACCCATTCTTCAAAGACATACTCCATTTGATCTTGTCGAAATGCTGGGCTTGAATTGTCCGCATCTGCGGGTCCTCGAGTCGCTTGTGTTGTTCCTGACCCCAATAGCTTGCCTTTCAATCTCTGCCCGACAACGCTGTTGGGTTCTTCAGAAATCCAAAGCCACGCCATCTCAAGGGTGCGAACGAAATCGGCATACAATGCGATTGGGCGGTTATTGAGCAGAGCAAGGTCAAGCATGTGCTCGAGGAAGTCTAGGGATCCGTCCTTACGGGCTTCAAGAGCCTTGGCCATGGAAAGATCGATGTTTCGCCAATCGAGCAAGTCGGTCCTGATGAGAGCGGCGAGGAGAGGCAGGCTAAGGAAGTTTGACCCAGGCTGCTGACTGAACAAAACCCTAACGCGTTCATTCAAGTCAGGCCCGGAAATCTTCCTCAGAGTTTCCAGCACATGGACCAAGCTCTCTAGTGTCAGATTGCCCTCGACTTGCTGGAAAATGAGAGCACTGATCTGCTCAGCTGCATAGATGGCAAACTCTTCAGAATTTTGCGACGTCTTGATGATAAGTTGGACAAGAGCATCTACGACATCTAGGACGGGGTGCGGCCTGGGCAGGTCTAGAAAGTGCTTCTCACGAGCCTCACCCGCGACGCGCAACAGCTCTTGCAGCAACTTATTGACTCGCTCCGCCAAGCCACGTACGTCCATCTGGAAACCCGCGTTACGTCCGCTACCCATCGCATTGACAGCTGCGTTGTGAACAGGGGCGTAAGGCTGCATCTGGGTTCCCAAGTGTTGGATGGAGGGAGTCTCGGCTGGCGTAGGAATGTTTGGCAAAGTGCTGTAGGGCTCTTGCAACACTTCGTTTGCCAGAGATCGAGTCGCATCGGAAGTCGAAGCTGCATGTGATGGGGTGGTGGTTGGTGCAGTTCGCGGTTGTCTGGCAAAGTCTTCGTAGATGGCCATTTGCTCTGGATTGAGTCCGTTAATGTTAGGAGATAATTTGTATGGGTTGGGAATTGTCATGGCCCATCGGTTCACTGTGCCAGCATAAAATGGCTCATTCGGTTGCTGAATGCGATGATGTCGTCTGGCTTCCAGTTCCGGCTCAATCATGTCCTCAATCTCGGGTACGGCTCTTTCTTCCGCTTGCTTCTCAATAATACTGCAAGCAAGATCGAGGTTGGAGTTGACACACATTATGATCGTGCCTTCAGGTAACCCTGAGGGTAGATCATTGGAGAAGTTTCGCATGTAGTTGGTTAGATTCGCCCTTAAGGGTTCCTTTGACGTTACTAGGGCCAAGCTTCCAGCGGTTGCCTTCACCATGTTGACGGCTGATGTACGTACGCGATTCTCGTCGGGTTCCGCGACGAAATCTTTGCGAATCATTTGAGCTGTTGAAATGGCTGCAATGGTTACTGATCTATCCACGACAGGCTGGATAATATCTTGCAGCGCTCGCGTAAGAGCACTCCTGACAATCTCGTGAAGACGTGTGGTACTGACGACCATCTCGTTGGTAGGAGGAATGTTGATCAAAGGACCGAGGTCTGGAATAGTAGCAGCCACAGCTTGTGCGGAAATGCCGGCACCGACAGTCGAGCCTAGTCCATTCAGTGACATGCTTTCAAAAGCATCTAATTGCTCCGGAGCCAGGATGTCTGCATTTTCCTCAATGGTGGGGCGATTGAGAATCTCCCCAGACGGTTCGATGCTCTTGTGGTCCAAATTAAGCCCCTTGCAGAGGACTTCAATCTCGAACTTCAAATTGAGCTTCAGTTCTGCGTGATGATACAGTTCGATCAATAGGTGAATGATGTCCATAAGCCAAGGATTTGGTGGTCGGAAAACAGCAGAGGAGGCACCCTGTGTCAAGACTTTGCAGACAAACGGTATAACGACAATGAGTCTCTTGGTATCATGGGCTTCAATAAGCAATTGCTTGAATGCGATATTCTTGTGTTTGATGGGTTGGTCTCTCGCAAGTGTTAGCAGACCTAACCAGCCACCTAAGTTCTTGAGGTGAGTTCGCTCGCTAGAATTCTGCATAGTGGCCTCTGAATTCAACATTCTCGCAACGCTGATATATGTCTCCCGGAGAACTTCATTCCACAGGCTCTTATCTTGCAAGAGCGTGACAAGCTCAAGATAGACATGATGGTAGTTGGGCTGCATTTTGGCGCGCTCCTCCACTAGATGGCTTGCGAACCATTGTTGATGTTTGCGTTCGAGCATGTCTCGCAATTCGTTTCGCATGGATTGGATAGTACCTTCGGTAATGTTGTTCAGGACGAATTGGATCTTACCCTGATCATCTTCGCCGGGTTCCTCACAGTCAATTCCTTGGGAGATAGGATCAACCTTGATTGATGTGAAGGCGGGCGCTTGTGTTTCGCCAATAAGCTGATCTTCGGCATTCCCGTTAGGAAAGGTATCTGTACCAAATCCAAGCATCTGTGGCGTTCCGGCTTCATTACTGGAACGGACAACCTCGTTTTCGTGATCGCGAATGATCTCTTCCGCCTTTTTGAAAGCCTCTGTGCCTTGGAGACCAGGAATTGCCAGCAGCTGCTTACAGAATCCTGGCCATTCTCGAAACCGGACCAACAGCTGCATCAATGCCTGCAGGCCAAACTTGTACATGGGGGCTTCAGGTAAATGGTCACGAACGGATTCCAGGATCATGCCAAGACCAATCTTCAAGGATAGGTCGGATATTAACTTGTGTGAAATGATCCCGCCAAAGAGAACAGCTGTAGTAGCCAATGCCTCCAAAGGATAGCCTCCATAGTGGTTATACTCATCGAATAGGCCGTGAATCATGCACGCAAATATGTCTTGGTCCAAGGAGTCTCGGGAATGCTTGTATCGATCCAAAGTTTCGACAATGGTGCGCACCTGTACCTCGCCACCATACATCGTTTTGTAATGTTTCTCCATCTTGGAGTTTGCTGTACTAGGTAAGGCATTCCCGTCCTTGCCATTTGCATCGATGACATCATCATAACCTTCCCCGTAATTTATCAGTCTGGGGTAAGCAGTGATGCAAGTGCGCTGAACGACGATGAGATCTTGCGTGGGAGCTTTGGGCAAGAAGTCCTCGAGGATGGTCAAGAAACCCCATACGGTGCGAACCTGGAGACTGGTGGTCGGGGTGGTCGGGGTGCTCGGTTTGGCTTGCGTTGATTCTTCTGGTGGTCGTTGAGATCTGATCTCCAATTCGCATTTGATCATTAGGAACTGCGTCAATGTGCGAGCTATTTCTGAACCGCGCTCTTTGTTAAAGCTTGCCCAGTTGTTCAGGTCCAGATAACCCTCTGCGTGAGCGAAGGCGGCAAGATCGATACCAAAGCCATTCGGCAAATAAACCAAAATATCTAGCCAATTATGTCGGACGGCATGTTCGAATATCAGGGGAAGATCAGATGGTTTGACTGCATGTGCATCGATCAATCGTGCGATGACCCATTCTTTGTCCTTTCTCCAAAGACTGTCCAAAACGAAGTCGTATTCTGGAGAGCGTTTGTATAAAAAGTTTTCGAACAGCGAGTTGAGTGTGTCGACGGCCATAGTTGCCCAAGACTGTCTAGGCACTTCAAAGGCAGAGACTAGAAAGATGTCCAAGTTGGGTACCACAACCTCTTGAAAAAGTCGTTTTGCCTCGATGCTCTGAGACGCGTGCACGGAATTTAGAGCAACATTGAATATCGCGGAAAGAGCAGCCACGGACACGAGTGGATGCTTCACAGCCACAGCAGCTCTTTCCCGGACGTTGGCAGGAGAGTTTGCGTAATCTCCAATTGCAATGCTTCGCTGCAGACCAGGAATTGTAGTGGCATCTAGCTGGTCCGGATCCAGTGATGCATAAGCACTGACAAAAGATAGCTGAGCTTCTGGTTCACTCCACGACCCGCCCCAGAGCCTCTGGATGTCAAAGTTGTGCTGGGGATCTCTTGCAATTGGCAACAAGGCATTGTAAAGTCGCAAAAATTGACTTGACGAAATGCGAGCAGATGGCTGATCGAAAAACGTAACCACTTCATTCCACTGAAACGATCTGGAAACTGATCGTTGCAATGCGGACACAAAAGCAACTGGATCATGCAATGGCGATTGACAAATGGTCGTGAAAGTCAGCGCAGAGGCCACTTGCTCAGGATTTAGTTGGATGTTATTCGGTCGATTTTGAAGATATGTCAGGCAAGTTTCCTCGTCTCTAGTGAAGTCTGGACCTGTCTTTTGGAGGTACCTTGATAAGGCATTCGCAGGACGGTCTGCCAACACCCTGCCTATATCAAGAGCCGCCAATACTTCCGAGGGGGGGGCTTGATCAGCGTTGGTATATCGTTTGGTGACGGCGTTTTGGAGATCGCCAAGAGATGCGGCGTTGAAACTAGGAGGATGATATTGCAAGAATCGGTTGACAATGAGGGCCAAAAAGGCAGGAGACAAATCAGCGTGTGCTTCGTAGTCGTGACGTGAAAGAATATCCATAAATGTTGTGGAATTCGTGGACAAGATTGCATCAGCTATAGGTACTGTGTCAGCATAACAGACAATAAGTAGGCGCGATGACGGGCCAAATGCGGTGGCAATATTTCTACCTTTTGTCTTTAGGTCTGGACGTGACCCAGTCTTGAATGCCAGTGCTAGCAGTGTCTTTTCCAGGGCGTCGAGTTTGAAGTGCTCCATGAAGGTTGAGAGGTCAAAATCGCGAAAGATGTCTTCCGTGCCACTCTCCACCGATTCAGCTATTTTACTTGCTTGATCTGCATCGTGCGAAATCTTTCTTATTTCGTTGACAAGAATATGATAATTTCCAGGACCTGTCCCTTGCCTGTTGAGGCCTGGGAATATCTGAGAGGCGTTTCCAGCAACTAGCCGAGTGAAATATTTCGTAAAAATTTCCATTCCGTTGTCATCGATAAGCTATCGAGTACAGGCTGGTAAGTACAAGGTCTACCAAAATAAGAGCTCAGGCATCAGGTGGAAACAAGGTTGAGAAGGGAGACGCGTTGTGTTATGACCAACATTCGGGCTGGGCTTTCATGGTCTGACTAAACGCACCTTTTTTAGCTTCTCTGCCTGCGTATCAAACTTGGTGAGATCCGACGGATCCTCTTTTATGGTACTTAGTAAAAGATAAACTTGAGCGATCGTCAGGGAGTTGGTCCCCGTCGGACTGTTGGTGCTGGGGCTTGCGCCAGCACTGAGGATACCAGCGTGCGATGAATGAGGAGAATGATAGTTTCCAATTTGAAGCGTTTGGGCCAGATTGGGTGAGAAAGATCCCGTTCTTTGTGGAGGGACCATGGAGGTGTAGTGACGACGGCACAGGTTTCGTGGTGGATCGTCGTCCTGTGAACTGATGGGTTGCAGCTCACAGAAGAGGTGCGGCGGTCGTGGGAAGGGAGCGTTCAGGAGCTGTCCTACATGGAGTAGAATCGCTCGTCAAAATCGCTGCCTTATCACCAAATAAATCGTTATAGATGCGACTAGAATTGACGCGACCTTGCGGAGAGATGTCAATGAGGCTGGCAGATGCTATTGAAATCGGACCGAACAACTCGTTGCCGCACGGGATGCGTTGTGATTCAAGCGGTCTGAAGGAATGCTGCAGAATCAGTGAGCTTGTGGGGGGCAAACTCGTAGACAGTTCAGCAATCGAAATTGTCGTTAGAAAAACACGGAGAATCGTACGTGATGTGTGTAAGGGTCGACGGGGTAGTAGATGCATAGATATCGAGCTGAGAGGACAAGGTAAGGTGTTGTATAGAAAATGACTATGGCACGAGAACGGCGGTACGTTCTGCCGAGCCCTCGAAGCCGGGGTGGGGAAGGTGGCCACCCCGTCCAAGCTTGATGCAGAGGGTCACGTGGACGGATGCTTCGGACTGCGTTGCCCGGTCAACAATGTGGACGACCCCAACAAAGCTATTGACGAGGGTCCCCTTTGAAGTTGTAAGTCTTACGATACATCCCTCTGCATACGACTGTGAGCGGGTTATCTTCAATTCGAGGATTTTGATTTTGTGACTCTTGGCTGAGAACCGGCCCCGTTTTGCTTCCTCCCCTTCTACATCTGGTCCTTGTATTGGGCGTGACATATTTGTGAACGGTGATCTCATAGAGTAGGCAGAATGCCTGCAGTAACAACAGAAGCACCAGCGGTGGCGCTGTCTTGTGAGTATCCATACGGTTTTTGAAGCGCATTAGAGAGTTTGTACTGATCGAAACACTTCTCTTCAAGTCGCAAATAACTTTTGGGGAAAAGAAGATGCAGGAGTTGGGCCGCTCCTGGAGCGGATGCAAAGCGCGAAAACTACATGCGACGAGCTCAAATCTTTTTACAGTGGTATGGTTGCTCAAAATGATCGCTTCAATCTGAGGACTAACTAATTTTGGATACTCTTTAGCTCGCGCTTCTATCGAAGATGAGTACTCACGAAAGTTGCTTAACCTGGGCCGAAAATCGCTAGGATCACACGAGATGGGTAGTTTGAAGACATCATTGGATGTTTTGAGAGGGGAAGTCGATGCTATGGCAAAACAGCATCAAAACATAGCTGCACAAATGAAGACCGAACTCGAAGAGCCGCTAGCTGCATTTGCTGGGGGTATGAAGGAAAGGAGAAAGATTGTCCAAGGGACCGTTGAAAAGCTCCTTAAAACAAAGATCCAGCAGACCCAACAAGTGAACAAGGTAAGAAACCCTTTTGTCAATAAGGCGTCCATAATTGTAGTTGATCAACGCATTTGCTCATGTTTTGCGTATATAGACACGCGACAAGTACGAACAAGAGTGTTTAAAGATCAAGGGCTACTTGGCCCAAGGACACATGGTCATGGGACAAGAGGAACGTCGCAACAAGGCCAAGTTGGAAAAAACGCAAATCTCACTTGCCACAGCTAACCAAGACTATGAGAGTGCTGTGAAGGTGCTGGAAGAAACAACCGCAAGATGGAACAGAGAGTGGAAGGCGGCAGCAGACAAGTTCCAAGACCTCGAGGAGGAGCGACTCGACTTCACTAAAAGTAGCCTGTGGACGTTTGCCAATATTGCTTCCACAGTTTGTGTCAGTGATGATGCATCATGCGAAAAGATACGACTTTCCTTGGAAAAAATGGAAGTGGAGAGGGACATTGTTCATTTCATTACTGAGCAAGGAACCGGTCAAGAGATTCCCGACCCGCCCAAGTACATCAACTTTTGCCGGGGTGATGTCAATGACAGTCAGTCCGAAGTTTCCGAGGACGAAAATTACTCAGTGGCACAATTTCCACGAAGTATTAACCCCGCCTTTCGTTCATCCTCGCCTCAGCCGTCGACGTTCGAGTCTCATCATGATCCAAACTCCATGCTTGCCAACAATCTGGCGCATCGAGAACTCGCGCAATCATCTAGTCGGGATGCAACCGTCACTCCGCAAAAACAGCCTCCAGCAATGCGAAATTCGATGGATGAGCACCGCCAGGGACAGCATGTGCCGCCTCAATATGATGCCAATCAATATGGACCTCTCGCTGCAGTGCCTCATGAACCTTATCCCATGGATGGTATGACGATGTTGTGCCGGACCGGACCTCTCTCTGACAGGAGCTCACAAACTCCGTCAGCCAGACCTTCTAGCCGGGCGTCTCACAGTGACTACTCCAATCCAACATCGATGAGTAGCATGGAGCCGCCGAGCGGTACGACGCCACCCGTGAAGCAGGATATGGTTGATTCCCCGAGTCCAGAGAAGCGAATGCTGAAGAAGAAGAGCGGGTTTTTCCAGAACCATAGCCCTTTCCGCCGAAAGAGTACCAAGGAAGTACAGTCTCCAGTACAGAACAGAAATACATGGCATGTTGCACACAGCCCCGGAGGAGAAATGGTAAGATGATATGATATTTAACCGACGGTAGGCAGAAGGACTGACTTGTCACAGGAACGGACAGCAAGCCCCGAGCCGATTGATGTCAACGCCAGCCTGGCTTTGGGTGTTGGACAAAACGTCCTCCCTGTCACGACCCCCGATACCCAGGGGAGACGCGGTCAGTCTCGAGAGGTTGAATCTGAACAATCGGATCCTATTGCAATGGCCCTGGCGGAACTCAAACAAGTCAACTTGGGCAAAAATTCTTCTGTCCGCGTGTCCGCCGATCACTATCACGGTATTGCTACACCGACTCCAGGAGCAGAATCCCGACCAGCTCGTTCCAGTGGCCGAGAGGCACCACCTTCGTACAACAATCAAGCACCTGTTTCTCGACTAGGCGTACCACCTCCCGCGGTCACCTCTCGTGCCATGAAGGAAGCCACCAAAAAGGCCGCAGACCATACACGTGCTGTTTTTGGAAACGCCGGGAACCGGGGGCAGTCGCCAGCTTCGCGGCCGGCACCACGTGGAAATGACATGCCTCGGGCTGCCTCGCCAGCTCCCACACGTAGCGCCTCTCCTCAACCACCACGAAACAGTGGTGACTCTCGATACCGGTCTGCATCACCCAATCCGTATGGTGGCCACCATAGAAACGGGTCGCAGGTGAGTATGTCTCAGCAGCGAGGATCCGATCAGCGCTACTACGGCGCAGCGTCGCCACATGGGTCGACTAGAGGGGGCTCTCCAGCCTCATTTAGGGGCGAATATGATCGACCTCGCAGCAGCTATGGTGGCTCTGACATGGCAGTACAGTTAGCTCCAGTTGGTGATGATCGATATGGCTCGCAGCGAGGAAGGGGTGCGGTGGACCTCTACGACGGAGGATCTCGACCTCGCAGCAAGAGTGTTGCCGACCCATCTAGACAGTATACCCGTGATGGGATTCCGATTTTGCACTTTGGTAAGTAGTTCAGATTCCCTTTTTACGCACAAAATGTCGTTGAACTTGCTAACGAACACGACAGCTCGCGCGCTGTATATGTACCAAGCCGCCATACCTGAAGAGCTGGGATTTGGAAAGGGCGACTATCTAGCTGTATTGCGCCACCAAGACGACGGCTGGTGGGAAGCAGAAGTTCACAACGGCAATGGGCGTGTTGGGCTGGTCCCAAGCAATTATCTTCAGCCATGCTGAAATGACTCTCCGACATGATGAATGCTGTATATAGCTACAGGCGGATGCAATGTGTGGTAAGAATTGGGCGCAGGATCCCGGCAATTTGTATACGGTCTGTTGACTTGTTTTGAGTGAGGGATAGTTATTGGTGCCTGCCTACACTCGTTTTGGAAGATGATAATATGTAGTACAGTTTAAAACTAAGTGAGTGAATAGTTTGGTACATTCAGCAGCACAGTGTCGCAAGTGTGTCGTGTACATGGCGATGAACCGACCAGAGGAGAGACAGACGTCTTCCTGCGTACATGTAACAAGTGATTCATGTTCGATGTTGTTCGATGCCACTGTAGGATGTCTTGACGCACATAGCAAACCCAGACACAAACCTGCGTGGTTTACGTTTCGTGGATCACACCCCAGACGATTCCAGCCCACATGGCGGCGGCTGTGGCCACCAGGCCCCCTCGCCGCGACCCACTTACACTTCAATGACGACCTTCACCTCAACACACATCGGGCAGCGTTGGAACAACATTGGCGTGCGTGATGAGCGTACATACATCATCACAAGTATAATGGTAGGAGCCACGATTTCCAGAGCATCATGATGAA
This sequence comes from Epichloe elymi, assembly GCA_023658475.1. NCBI lineage: Eukaryota > Fungi > Ascomycota > Sordariomycetes > Hypocreales > Clavicipitaceae > Epichloe > Epichloe elymi. The sequence goes on along the minus strand of CP098278.1, from coordinate 721,885 downwards.
TTACATGTCGTCAGGTCTGACCGCTTGAATAGGAAGCTTTAGAAGAGACCGCGCGCATGGTCACGTCGAAACCGGCACAAAGAGCTGCTGTCAACGTGGTGCTACTCTTGTCCAGTGCCTTGACGCTTCTTGGGTTGGCATCGTTGGCAACTGCCTTGTTCTTCCAAAATTTCGTCCCGGATCAATTCATCACCACGCCTATATTCCTTCAGTACCAGTAAGTCGCCCACTGCCGCATCGTGGGTATAAACAGGACGCAGTTTAACTCCTTGCTCAATAGTTCTGGAGTCAACCCCTACGCCATCGCACAGCTGGCTTATCCAGAACCAAAACTACACCAAGATTACGACGTTTCAGTGACGCTGTCGATGCCACGATCGCCTCCGAACACGGATCGCGGAAACTTCATGGTGTCCTTGTACCTGGTCAGAGACGGAGGGAAGAGCTACCAGACAGATACAAGCGGACGACAAATTCCAAGTGTGCAGAAATACCTGGAGAGCCAGAGAGTACTATTCCAATCACGTCGACCGGCATTGATGCCATATGAAGATCCCATTATATCTATAGCGAAGCGCGTGCTCTTTATGGGCTACTACATTATGTTCCCTCGCTCACAGGGCCGGACTATGACTGTCCAGCTCGCAAAGCGAGTCCATTTTGACAAGACTGCGATGCAGCCTACAACGGCATTGGTGGAAATTGAAGCTGGACAAAACATTCAGATTTACGAGACAGCGTTGACTTTGACCGCACAGCTACGAGGACTAAGATGGTTGATGTTCCATTACCGTCTGCTTACATACGTGGCGTTTACTTTCCTATTTTGGGCCTGTGAAATTCTCTTCATGTGTCTGGCCTGGGCTGTCTGGAGCTCTACAACGGCGTCAAAGAGCTCTGCCGCTCGAGGGGGCGATTTCACAGATGCCGAGGACGATCGATTTGAAGACGATGACTATTCCGATCGGCCGGCAAGTTCTATTTCACATGGAAAGCAAGCCGCGATGAAAAAGGAACCACGATTTAAGCGTGAGGCAAGTGATGAGCAAGATCGAGCAATATCAGATATACCGATGGGCGGGACTGGAGCGGATGATGAAGAAGACTTCGATGATGAAGATATCGGAATCGGCGGAGATGAAGGAATTGTAGGGGCAGCGACTAGCTACAAAGGGAAAGGCAGTGATAGTGTTCGTCGGCGAGCGTCTCGGAATGTCATGGATTGAGCTGCGGGTAGGAAGGCTGGTGGCGGAAGGCCTGCAACGTCTGTTATGATACCCTCTTTTGTTTTTGCCTTTTCCCGCATGTTTCAAGGTAGTTTCAGCTGCGCTGGCCTCTTATGCCATAGAATCCTGGTTCTTCAACTGTGTAAATCGATGATTTTGCAAAAGTTCACATTGTCCATGTACCTATAGTATATCATGCCAAGGCTTTGAAATAATGCGTGCCTGTTCTCACCTTTGAAATTTGAGGGCCTTTTGGCCGCGACAACCAGAATAATGTTCATGGAAGGCGACGACCAGGCACTGCCAGTGGCTGGGCGCGGATGGGCCACCCTCGATCATCAAGCACGGCTGAGAGACGGCAGGCGTGGACGGGTGCTCAAGAAGCAGCCCACCTTGAGAACACGCCAGCGCCCAGCCAGCCGCGACTGCCTCCACCTCCACCTCCCGTCACCGACGCCCGCTTTCACATTTGGCTAACACTATCCTGCTGCATTCCGTCTCTCTACCGCTCATCCCTCGTGTCGAGTCAATCAATGCTTGCTGTTTTGCCGACTCCGGCAGGCCACGAACGCGCGCAGTTCCAACTACGAGCCCTCTTGCTTTCCCCTCTCTGATTGCTGCGGTTGTTGTCCGTCAGCTGGCCTCGTTTGCTTGATTTCGTTTGTTGGAGATGGCTGGCCGCTGAACGTCAACCATTGTGTACCAGTTCGACAGCTCCAAACTCCGCCTAAACCACCAAGGAGCTCTCTCACCAGCCCCCCCCACCACTCGCCCGACTGTTTTCGAAACCAACGATACCGACCTTGCTTGTTCCTGCAGGCCCAAGGGGATCTGGCCAATTACATCTGTCAACGAGACGTTCCGTACAGCCCGGCAAGACGATCAGTTTCTCGCCACTATGCCCTGCTTCAAGGGCATTGCGGTGAGCATTCACGCAAATGGCGCCCCACTGCCAGAGTATGGCATGCAAAAGCAATCGAGGGTTTCTCGCATTAGCTCTTATATACCTGTACCGCAGCCAAACTTGACTGCCGACTCGAACAAGCCCGAGCCAGCAAAGTTTGCCATCTCCATCACCCTCCTGACCCCCGGACTTCCGATCCCATATTCCGCTCCCAAGCCCACGGATAGCACGCCTTATCCCAAGCCCCAGTATGTCGGCAGTCTCCAGCCTGGCTCGGGCAACGAGCGGGGCAAGTATGCTGGGATAGTCAATCCGTATATTCCCATGACGAATTCCGAAAACGAAACCATTGCTGCATACATTTATTTCGATGGTCGAGCCAAAGAAGAGGTCGCTACTTTGCTACGGCCGGGTGAAGAAACTTGGGTCAATAGTCGTTGGGTCCAGGTGCCTGACTCTGAAGGCGGAGGGCTGGCTGAAAGAGAGTTTTTGTTCCGCGAGGTCGGTTTGGAGCGCTGGCTCAACGGACTTGACCTGCAAGGCCATGACGTCGCTGAAAAGCTGGAGAAGCGCCGTCAAAAATTTGAGAAGCGTAGACGGCGACAGACCTTGGTACAAGAAGGCGGCGCCAGCGCAGATGCTTCTGGCCCACGTAAAGACACTCTGCGGTATGGCGCAGATGACGGTTCACCAATTGAGGCGGTTTTCGACTCAGACTCGTGGTCGGACGATGAAGATGAACCTCCGGAGGCTACTGGCCAAATCAAGGTTGCCATGTTCCGAGTCCTTGCATCCGGTGAAATTAAAAAGGGCGAATACTCCCCCCAGTTCGATGCCCACGACGGTGATGATGATTACGCTGGCAATACCGACAACAACATTGACGCAGATGTTGAGCATACCACTAGCTTTGCCAAGCCGAAATCTCTGGACCCCAAAACGATTAGTACTCAGACGGTAACTGGAATTGATGGTCCTGACAAGCCCTATGCGGTCTTCACATTCTTCTACAGAGGCGACAGTATGTTGAAATGTGCCAGGAAAACCCTGGAAGCATGAGCTAACATGATGTTTAGGACAATTACAGAAGATCGGCGTCCTTAGCTCATCAAAGAATCCCCAGGCCACGTCCGGTTCCGCCAAGAGACGTTCTGGACAGCTCGACTTCTCAAGCATTGGCCCCCTCAAAGCTGGCGGAACTGTCGGGTTTTCAGCCTTTCGAGACCAGGCCTCTGAAGCTACTCGACGAAAGAAGGCACGAAAGAAGAGCAATGGAAATATTGCTGAAGACAGCGATGACGAAGACGAGGATGACGAGAGTGATGCGGTCAACAAGATGGAAGACGATGACAAGGATGGTGAAGGAAAGCTTGCTCCAGATGATTCAAAATTTGGAGGTGAGCTTGCAGATGGTGTCAATCGAATTCGTGTAGGTGCACCTAGCAACATTCTGCAACTCTTTTTCGTTGGCCCTGCCCTGCTTTACTGACATTGACACCAAATTAGCTTAAGCGAGCACATTCGGCAGACCCAGACAGCCATTCGACTCCTGAAACGTCCCAACGAGGCCAAACAGAGGAAAGTCCCGCGCCCCAGGTGCCGCCGAGCCTTCAACCACCTGGAGCTGTGCAGGTCGGCAATGAAATGTCGGCAGAGGCGCTTATAGGAAGCCCTTTGAAGAAAGCGCGTCCCAGTATAGACATCACCAATGCTGCAGAGAAATATGGCACGACACAGAGTTTGAGTGCTGCGCTGGATGCAGCCGTGTCAAACCCTGCCGCATCGTCTTCGACATCTGCAACCGCTGCGGTGCCGCCGTCCAAAGTTGAAGAAGAAGAAGAAGAAGAGCTATGAAAATGAAGAACGTCTTTCATTGGGGTGTTGCCCTTTTCATTGCTTACAAACGCCTTGTGATCCCCTTGAACGCGGGCGAAGAATCGGCTGAGCTTATACGCATACAAGTGGAACCGTTCATTTGGCGAAGAAAGGGACTAGCACAAACTTGTAACGGCAAATTAGATTTCAGAGCATATGGATCATGAGGCATCGGGAATGGGGGCAAATGGCGAACGGAATGGAGGCATGATAACATGGCAACAAGTGTCAGTGTTTAGAAGAATGCTGCTGTTATATACAAAAAGACGGCGGGTGCACAGTAACTGCGCTGCCATTTGGCTTCCCCTGCCCGTTTGTTACTGATGATATTGGGTACAGAAAACCAGACATGTAGGAGTCAATCTAAGAAAATTCTTCCTAGACGCGTAGACGCCGCTTGCCTTGAGACGTGCTGGATATACGAGTGAGCTGTCATGTTGCATAATAATAAGCCACATATGGTGACACTTTGTGGCATGTTACTTTCGAGTCGAAGAGGTGCGAAGATAACGTGCGGCTTAGATTGTGTTTAGATTACCAAGTTTGTCGTTTTTCTTGACTATGCTACGGGAAGCTGTGGCATCTTTCCGAGACTACTACTGCACAACCAGATTGGACATTTGGAATTCTTCCAACTGGTGAAGTGTTACCTAGAAATTTCATTCTGAAGGGTTGGCTGCCACCTGAGACTGGTTTATGATCACTTCAGTTCCGAAAACCAGGTTGATGCCTGGGTCCACGATGTGGTATACATGATTGGGATTCAGTCACAACAAATAGGAATTGTCAGGGCCATCGTCTCTCATCTACTTGTCACGTCCGAAATGACTTACCGTGGGTCCGTTGGGCTGGGCGACACGTGTCACGATGATCCTATCGAGACAATGATTATTTGTTCACTCTTCAGAAACATTCGAGTGTATTGCAAAAGGGAAATGCTGTTTCAGATCAGGGTTGCTTGGGTCGCTTGGGTAACTGCGGCGCGAGAGAGGGGAGACAAAAATCAGGTACTAAATCTTCAAACCGCTTTGTTAGCAAATGCATTATTTCTAAAGGTGTTTGTGAAAATAATGAACATGAAAATTTCAAATCAGACTGTTGAGCTTGATAAATTGTTAAGAATCAACATAAAAATTCAGTCGGCCGTTCTTAAGAAGTTTGTGTCATCATGTAGAAGCAAATGGCTACAAGCCAATGCGACAAAGAGAGAGGTAAAGGCGAAAAAAAAAGGGAATCCAGCGTGGTGGATGATGGGAATAGCTTACCATCAGTTCAGCTTCAGAATATTCGATGCCAATCAAAACGCTGGAAAGCTATTGAAGGCCTGTGCTTCTGATGCAGCTGGCCCTGGAGGAGACTGGTCACACTCAGGGCGTCGCATTGTGTCGAGAGTTCTCTCAAGCTGACAGACTTTGGGAGAAGCGTGAAGAGGATCTGGATGAATGTAGGGAGCTCGGAATTTTTGAAAGGGGTCGGCGACGAAAGCTGGCTCGGCTAAGTACACCGCCCCGTTATTAGCGAGGCTCTGTGCCGCCATTTATGTGTCTGGCGGGTCGTGCTGGTTCTCACCTGTGAATGAGCACGTCAGCCTGCAAAACATGCCCCACTGATCAGTGAGTCAAATCTGCACAGTGCCCTCAAACCCCCCACACTCGACTCGGGCATTTGAAAGGTGATGTTGTGTTCATCCTTGGGCACATTTTGCGACCTACCCAACGATCCGAGCTTCTGAAGTCTTGCCAGCCCTCCTCAGCTATCTCATTTCTGTCATCTTTGTCTCTCAACGTTGTTATATACGGTTTTTGCAACCGAAACCTCATTCAAAATGGCCAACAGTAAGCTAGTCCAACTTTGCGCGGACCACGCCAACAAGAGAGGGGAACAGCAACAAGTTTGACTAACCGCTTGTTTCTAGACTTTGAGGAAGTCGCTAGTACGTTTATATGCTTGCTTCATTCCTAATGGAAACCTCCTGTTATTTATGAGTCTAACCAGTCGCATAGAGCAATTCATCGAATTCTACTACAACACCTTCGACGGTGACCGCAAGGCCCTGGGTAGCCTCTACGTATGTACTGGGAAAGAATGCGACTGTGGCGCTCGCGGTGTCTGTTACTGACATGTTACTTCACAGCGCGAAAATTCTATGCTTACCTTCGAGTCTGCTTCCTCTCTCGGAGCCGTCAACATTGTCGAGAAGCTTGCTGTACGGCACATAAGCAACTCCCCTGTCAAACAAACAATCGACGACTCTAGTCACTGACCGCGAACCTTGCACACAGGGACTCCCCTTCCAGAAGGTCAAGCACCAGGTTTCCACTCTTGATGCTCAGCCATCTAATGACAGTGGCGGCATCATCATTCTCGTCACTGGCCAGCTCTTGGTACGAACAAGTTTCTAGTGTTCCAGATCATAAAGCAAGGTCGAATAGAACTAACGCAGCATTGCAGGTCGATGAGGAGCAGCGCCCCATGAACTTCTCCCAGTCCTTTCAACTTAGCCGCGACGGCGCCGGTCAATACTTTGTTTACAACGACATTTTCAAGCTGGTCTTCGGTTAAGCTAGCTCTCCTATTGCTGTCTCAGCTTTGAACGAGAGGCGCTGGGTCTTACTCTTGCGCCTATGTTTGATCGGGAAAGAAGAGTTGTATGTTGGATCACCGATGGAATTGACTCTGGATGCATCTTAGTAGCGAGAAGGAGGCGCAGAACTATTTTCGTTGACGTATGCAAATGATCCTTTTGAGTTCACTTGGCTGCGGCCGTTTAGACCAGCCATTGCAGCAAGCTCCGGCAACATGGACCAATTTATGCACAATGTTGCACGCAGACTTGCCTCAAGCTTAAACAATTTATATATGAGACCTGACGTTGATTGAGACTCCATGTTTTTTCATGGGCATGCCTGGCTGTTGAATCTCTGTTGTTGCATGCGAACGACAGGCCTGCCAGACACAGCGCTGAGAGAGCCGGGTTGATTGGTCTTCGTTTCCACAAAAGCTTCCAACTAATCATTAATAAAAAGCGTTTCTCTCAAATCCCTTAGGACTTGGGAGGTTGTTATGGTAATTGAACCCCGAGACTTGGTTCGTGTTTGACTGGGGACAATCAGGGGGATGATTTCGACATTTCGAACGTTCCCGTTCTGAATATGCTCTCAAGGTGATGATGGGATAAGCATGCGGTATAACCTCGAACCTAACACCGATCGTCCAAGTGTATTGATATAGATAGAATTATATCTCGTATGGATTCACAGCACAGCTACGAATATAAGGAGGAGACGAAACATCTGGCATTTTGTAAAGAGATAGATGATGATCAAGAGGCCTCGGGGAAAGAAGAAAGAGAAAAATGTGTAGATAGATGCAGCTGTCTAACACTCTACCGCAACATCCACTTAGCTTGTATATTAACTCAAGCACTGCTTAGTCAATGAGCCACACAAAATGGTGATAAATCGACGCGCCTTTTATCGGCACTGCGGGGTTATGTAGTTGCTGTACGCGGTCGGGGCTGCGGGGTGTTGAGGTGGGGAATGGCTTAGGTAATGGAAGGTAGTATTACTATGGAGACTTGGTAGCTAGAACACTGAATAATAGTACTACTTTAGGGGTTTCTGCCAGGTGAGGTGAGGTACATGGTGGACACAACCGTTGCCACGGCAATTATGCCAGTCATAGTCATATTGGCGTGTCTATGTGTTCTCGTAACCAACACGAGAGAAACATGGACCCTGCAATTATCGCGCAACGGCTGTCTCGATGAGCGCCCCGAGCCATCCCGACCGCCGCAAGCCAGGTGCATCTTTTGCATTCAAACCCAGGAATAACATTACTTCCTGGCAGAAATTAGACATTCCCAATTCGTCTGTTCAAAATCCAACTCCTACCAATACAAGCACCATGGTCAACGAACGGATGCCACCAAAGGGGGCCTCTGGCAGCCAATCCAGCAGCAAAAAGGAAAGCCCGTCCGACTTCGATTTCGACGACGATTTCGATAAGCTCCATCTCGCTTTTGGTCCTATCAAGACCTCCGCTCCCAAGGGTATCGACGTGTCACGTCTCGATGGCAGCAGAAATCATACGACGTTGGGACATTCGGCGAAAATGGTGTCGTCTCGTAAGCAGAAGGCCGACATTTTCATTCACCAGAAGAATCGTCCTGAACACCATCTGGGCGGTACGAGAATCTCGGGACCAAAGCCCGCCGCGTACCAAGACCGCAAGCCACCTCCAATGCCTGTATTCAACTCGAACGGCCCAGCTACTAAACTTGGATCCACATACGCCGACGAGGTGTTCTACACTGACCCCTCGAAGGCGAGCGCAGACTTGAAAGCCTTGTTAGAAGGTGGCATGGAGGATGACGATGAAGAGGAGGAGGAGGAGCGGGGTGAGGATCCGATTCAAGTGTCCAGACAACCCCAACCTCAACTCGAGAGCAACACAACAGAGCAAAGTCAAGATGCTGGATCAAAAGAGGAAGAACAAGCACCGAAGAAGATGAAGACTAAAAAACAAAGTCCTGTGGGGAAAGATGGATCTGTTGAGGGCCTAAAAGTGAAGCTACTGCCACATCAAGTTGAAGGCGTGGAATGGATGCGTGGTCGCGAGCTTGGTCCCGTCAAGCGAGGCAAGGTACCGAAAGGTGGTCTCTTGGCCGACGACATGGGATTAGGAAAGACGTTGCAGAGTGTCTCCCTCATCCTCACGAATCGCAAGCCTGAAAAGGGCAGCGCCGGCTGGAAGAAACAATTCGAAGGGGTGGAAAAGACGACCCTAGTGGTTGCGCCGCTTGCGCTCATCAGACAATGGGAACATGAGATTGCGGACAAGGTTGAAAAGTCGCAAGGCCTCAAGGTCTTGGTTCACCATGGCCCGCAGAGGACTAAAGACTTTAAGGAATTGGCACAATATGATGTGGTAGTCACCACTTTTCAGATTCTAGTGTCTGAGTTTGGCAACTCCGGAGACGCTGAGAAGGATGCCAAGGTCGGCTGCTTTGGGCTGCGATGGTGGCGAGTTATCCTGGATGAGGCACATACCATCAAGAACCGGAATGCCAAATCGACAAAAGCCTGCTATGCGCTTCGCTCAGAGTATCGATGGTGTTTGTCGGGGACACCCATGCAGAACAACCTGGACGAACTTCAGTCGTTGATCAAGTTTCTCCGCATCAGTCCTCATGATGACCTCAGGCAGTGGAGGGAGCACATCGATGCCCCAATGAAAAATGGCCAAGGCCACATCGCCATTACCCGGCTACACAGCCTTCTCCGGTGCTTCATGAAACGGCGGACGAAGGATATCTTGAAAGAGGACGGTGCACTGAACCCCGGAGGCAAGCCAAGCGCCGAAGGCGAACCCTCAGCGACGGGATTCAGACACACCGAGCGCAAAGTCATTACGGTTTCTGCCAAGCTAGCTCCAGCCGAGCGTAGATTTTACGACCGCCTGGAGGCTCGTGCGGACAGAAACTTGGAGGTCATGATGCAGAACAAAGTCAGCTACGCAAACGCCTTTACGCTCCTGTTGCGGCTTCGACAAGTGTGCAATCACCCAAAACTGGTGGAGGGCAAGTTGGAAAAAGACAAAGATGCCCTGTCCACAGGATCCAGTCAAAAGTCCCAAGACGTCGACCTCAATGCTGTAGTCGACATGTTCGCCGGCATGGACATCACCACCAAGAGCTGTTCGATATGTGGCATGGAGCTGTCACTCGATGATACTACACTGCAACGGTGTGCGGAATGCCAGGCGGATCTGGAGCATTTCAACAGCCAGGAGCAAGAGCAAAACACACCGTTCAAGACGTCAAGGCGGAAGAAGAGTAAGAAGGCAAAGGGCAAGAAAGTCGCCAAAGCAGCAGAGACGGGCGGGCAATCCACCCAAACGGCTCGACGACGACCTCGTAATCGAAACGCTGTCCTCGATAGCGACGATGAGGAGGAAGAGCGCGATGGCAGCTGGCTTGTACCAGAAGAGGAGCGTGGAGACTCGAACCTGGGCAAAGCAGGAGGCGAGGCAGACGAGAACGCCGAAGGTGGCGGCGATTGGATTGGGTCAGAAGACTCGGACGATGATGACGACGACGACGACGACAACGACAACTATGACAAAGATCAGAGCAACTTGAGTAGTTTTGTTATTGATGACGAAACGGCCAAGAGGGAAAAAGGGTATCAATCTGTGGATGAAGCCGACGATGATTCCCTGCTCTCTGTGGATGCATTGACCCAAGCCATGGCTGCGCAGACCCTGGACGGAGGAAATCCCAAAGCAAAAGAAATTCCTACAGCAGCTGCCAGGTCATCTGCAGACCATGAAGACGACGCTTCAGATGTGGATGCCACAGGATCCGATTCGTACTCATCCATTGATGACGATGAAGATGACGACTACAATAGTGACGGATGGCTCTGCTCTGGAAAAGACTCACAAGTCCGTGCATCCGCCAAGATCCGTGAGTTATCAAGGATCCTCCAAAAAGAAGCCAAACAGCACAAGTTCATCGTCTTTTCCCAGTTCACCTCCATGCTTGATCTTGTGGAACCGTTCCTTGACGACCTGGGATTCAACTATGTGCGTTACGACGGCAGCATGAAGAACGATGCACGTGAAGAAAGTCTTCGACGACTCCGCGAAGACAAAAACACCCGCATCCTGCTATGTAGTTTGAAGTGCGGCAGTTTAGGCTTGAATCTGACGGCAGCAACGCGTGTCATTATTGTTGAGCCATTTTGGAACCCGGTACGTTTCTATAGTCGATGTTTTTTTCCTGATTTTCTTTTCTTTTTCTTTTTCTTTTTCCCCCCCATCTTTTGAATTACGCTTGTTCATGTCGATGAAGCGTCGGAAGCAAAAGAGAGACAAAGTTGATTAACACTGCACATCTAGTTTGTCGAAGAACAAGCCATCGACCGAGTTCACAGACTCACTCAAACCGTAGATGTGGTCGTGTACAAACTAACAGTCGAGGATACTGTTGAAGAACGAATCCTCGACTTGCAAGACAAGAAGCGGGAGCTCGCGGAGCAGACCATCGAGGGTGGTTCTCGGAAGGGAGCCCTCAAGCTGGGCCTTAATGAAATCATCAATCTCTTCAAGTCAGATGGTCACGCTGAGGCGAGAGCACCGCCGGGCCCGCTGGAGGATCGAAGGAGGCTTCTTGGTGGAACTGGAGTAGGTGAACGGGCAGGGGTATTGAGGAAGAAGGCTGCGAGGGAGGAAAGTGCTGCGTATGGAAGGAGGTGGTGATTGTCACGCTTCGCGCTTATTATACGATGGCCGAGCTTGTGATTGATGCTTCTATTATGTATGACATGCGGGGATTGACGGCGAATGAAGTAAATGATGGGCACGTCTGTCACGAACAAGGTAGGATTGCACGAATACAACGGAATGAGAATGAATTGGACGACATGGGACGAGTCTTCTCAGACATGCTTGCTTATGGTGGCGTGATTGACTGATTTGGGACTCAACAATGACTTGTGCCTAGAAATTACTATTCACGTCACCTCCGGATAACTTAACTGACGTGGGCTGTTGTACTAACCCCTGGTGCTGCAGCAACAAGAAGACGAGACAAGCCAATGAAAACACTGACAGATGGCGTTGAAAGAGTACAACACTTGAAGCCGCTTGATGCATTGGGTAAACACGATTAAAACTACAAGCTGGTCCTATTTAATATACCCGTTGCCGTTGCCGTTGCCGTTGCCGTTGCCGTTGCCGTTGCCGTTGCCGTTCCCGTCCATCCAGACGAAAACTAATATTGCCCCCCTTGTCTGTAGTACTCATTCGGCGAGGGGCCATCGACCGCACCGGGTGGAACGTACGGCTTATACTGCTGCTGCTGATGATGATGATGACCATCGGGTGCGCTGCCGCTGCCGCTGCCGCTGCCACCACCACCACCACCACCACCGCCCTGACTGGGTAGTCCGTGACGTGCTTCGAATGCCGCGCCACCGGGCTGCAGCGGCGCAGGGGACATGGAGTTCTCTGGAGGGGGGGGCGCCTGGTCGGGATTGTACGATTGATATTGTTGGTCGAAGGGGGCGCCGGGAGGGTTTTGCGGTGCGATAGGGGAGTCGTACACCGAAGTGGCGAGTTCTTGTGGGCCATAGGTGCTCCGAGGACGTTGCTGCTGCTGTGGGAGTTGCGAGTATGGAGCGAAGGGCTGGGTAGGAGGTGGTGAGGATGGATAAACTGGCGCAGGTGGTTCCACGCTGGGAGCATCGTCTCTTGGCGGGTATTGCTGCTGACGGTGCTGATGCTGTAGCGGCAGCTGCTGCTGTTGAGATGTGAGACCATGCGACGGGACTTCGGCACCGGCGACGTAGAAGGGGACAGGGGTGCCTTGAGGCTGGAAGTTGTTGTTGTTGCTGGGAGGAGGAGAGCTGGTTTGGTAGTGAGGATGATCTATCGAGGTAGCCATCATGTTAGTTCATCATGTCCAGAGCAGAAAACTTGCACAAGAAGAATGGCCGTCTCGGATTTAACGAACCTGATGGAGAAGGCTGGTTATAGTAAGGATCCTGTGGTGGCTGACCCTGGGGATATCCTCCGCGGGCGTAACCCTGCTGGCCAGGAGGACCTGGACGCGTTGCATACTGCTGATAGTTGTGCTGAGGGGGGTGGGACATGGACGATTCCAAGAGGTGCTCGTAGTCTCGACGAGACTTGATGAATTTTTCATTGAGCTGTGTAAAGTCGTCTGTTGTTGGTTTTTTTTTTGTTAGCCATTGGCCGCCAATGCCAGGCCACACACACACACAGGCATGGAGGGCGGGCTAGGATCCAAGCATTTTTTCCCCCCACTCACCCTTCTTCTGCGAATACTTCTCAATCAGCTTGATAAGCTTTGGCCGAATAGCCAAGGTCTGGTGGTACAGTTTCTGCGTGTTGGATTAGCCATGTGAACACATCCCACTGTTGTCCCAAACTTCGACGCCGGGTCGGCAGAGGGCATGAACGTAGTAGGTATGTATGTGCATACCGAAATCTCCTCATTGTCCTCCTCGCGGGGAGCAGTGTTGGAGGCGCTCAAGAGAGTCAGCAGCTTCTCGACGTTCTTGATCTCGGCAAACACCTCAGCCTCCATCTGTGCCTCCCTCTGCAGCTCGTCGGGCGTGGGATCCGTCAACTTCTCCACGTAGTTCAGCGGGAAGATGCCTGTCTTCCCCTTCAAAGAACCACGCCACCAATCCTTGTACACACTCTCTAGCACAGCAATGACGTCGCCCTTTTTGAATTCGAGCTCACCAGCCTCGGACGGCACGAAGTCGTACAAGGCGCGCACTCGGCTGACAGTCGCGGCAGTCGTGCCAGCAGGTACTGCCGGTGCTGGCGACGCCGACTCTTGCTGGGAGCTCGGCCCAGCCTGAGAGCTGGAGCTCGGTTGGGATGCCGACCTCTTGCGCTCCTCTTCCTGCAGGCTAAGCTTCAGGGCCATCTGAAGCTCGTCGTCTTCCTTCTGTCTGTCGGCATCGGTGAGGCCCTGCTTCTGAGGGGCACTGGGCGGGTGTAGCGTCGGGTTCGTCTGCCTGAGGCGGTGGTATGCGTCGGCCATGATTCCCAGCTCAGCATCCTTGCTGAACATGTCCGTCCACTCGTTCATCTTTTCCGAGATCTTGGCCTTGACTTGGCTATGTGTGTTTCGGTCATTGGCTAGCTTGAGAAGGGCGTCGGTGAAGGCGCGACTGGAGACCTCGCGGTGCATAGGCTTGCCGCAGTTCTGGCACAGGGCGTGTGCGAGCTGTTTGTTGGTATTGCCACAGTGAGCTTCTGTCATGTTCCTCTCGGGCCGTGATTTTGTTCTGATCCATACCTCAAGAGTATATAGCTGCACGTTGGCATTGCGGTGCGCCAGACGCTTTATCATGCTCTGAGCAGCCTCCTTGGGCCCGCTTGCATCACCCGTCACCTTGTCGCACACCTCGATGATGGCGCCCCAATCCTCCGAGGTCAAGTTCTCGTCGGTCGCCTTGGCTGTGCTCAAATAGTTGATCGATCAGTCTTGGAGATGGGTCGTGGAGGACGATGGTAGAGGGGAGCTTACCAACGACATCGTCAAAGGGCCCTGCCGCCTGTGCCCGAAACATGGTTGCCGCGCGATTCTTGTCCTCCCGGAGGGTCGGAGGGTCCAGAGATTGTGAGGCTATATGACGTTGTACAGTGGAGAGCGTGAGTCGTGAGTGAAACGTTGAATATGGTCGAGTGCCGAGTGCCGAGTGTCGAGTCGCCGAACTAGGCGTTGCGGGCGTAGCGCAACGATATGGAGGATTTGAATGCGAGGCTCGTAGTAGAATGCGATCGCTCGAGATAATAGGTTCGAGAGTAGTGAGGAAGGGAGGTTGTTGGGAGCTGTTCAGGAATCAGCTGAGGTGGTGTTGGTGGGTGGCACTGGTGGGGGGAGAAGGTTGGATGGAGGTGGCGTCAGCTGGCGAAACTGACCGAGCTACGGATTACGGAGTGCACCAGCCCCATTCCATTCCTGTCCGTCCTCGTCATCGGCGAACAAGGCACGTTACGTGGATTTGCCTCGTAGGCCTCGTAGGCACAAGCCTCGCCTCATCGTCGCGCCCCGCCACGCAATGCTCGTGTATCCAGTCGCCACGTGCTGCCTTGCAACTGTCACGTGCGTGAGGCTGGTGCTTTTCTCCCTTGTGCTCACTGGACTTTGAATCTGGTTTTGTAAACTAGTCCTGTATCCAATACTCTTTTTAAGTCTTCTTATTTGCTTCTCCAATTCTTCCCATGAGGGCCAAAACAACTGAACTCCTGTGGCCATAAATCATTCTGCGCCATCCATCTCTCATGCCTGGACCTTTATTCAGCAGCTCTCTGTAAGCAAAAAAAAAAAAAAAAAATCAATAATAATTGTATCCATATGCCATGCCGCCTTAAAAACGCCGAGATATTCATGTCCGTCAAGACAATGTTGGAAGTATCCAGAGACCCCGGGGAAGGGGGCAAAAAAAATAAATAAATGAGAAACAACACCACTCGTAGCATCTGCTTGCACGCGCCGTGTCCCGAACCATGCATGATGCCTCTGCTCATGATGTACCGTACCGAGTTCCATCTTCTCGCGGGAAGCGGCAAATTTTATTACCATCCTCTTCGACTTGTTCCCCTTGGCTCAAATGCACTCCGTTCAGAGCTGGTGTTGCGTCCGCCGCGGCCATCCTCCAGGCTTCGTCTGCCTTGGGCGTCCATTTCTGACAAGTCGAACACCAGTGGCTCTTCCCCAACTGACTCGTCATCGCCTCGTCCCAGCCGGCTGCTAGACCCGGTGAAACTGCCGCGCGATGATTGAGGTGGTGTTGCTTTCGAGCCAGCTCCCATGCCTGCGTATCGTCGTCGGGGAAAGGCCGACCCGGAATGACCCGCCGAGGAAATCAGTCCATCGGGTAGGTTATTCTCATTGGATCCGCGCTGCATGACATCTGATGTCGATGCGTCAGACGGCTGGATTTCCGCAGCGGGCTGCAGTCTACTCGTCGTTGCGTCCTCCTCCGACTGCATCTGACGGCCGAGGAGGATGCTCATGGTAGGAGGATCTCCCTCGTTCGCCCCGAGGCTGATGCTCCTGTGTGCACCGAACGCCAGATCCGTGTCTTCATCTTCCGTGACAGCACGACTCTGTTGAGCAGCGGAGCTGGACCGCCGCTGGTACGATCCTATACGAGGTGACAAGGGAATGTCGATCGCGGTAGTACCTTCCTGCGTGATGGTACTTTCCCTGCTGACTTCTGGCACCGTAGGTGCTTGTCGCCGTCCTCCCCTTCTGGAAGTTATTCTTCCCGTAGCAGTGTAATCGATAATCGAATTTTCGCTCAGACGGGACGGAATAGCAGGCGTGTGCGGTGTGTGGGGAGACACAGGCTTGCCTGGAGATGAGGAGGCGGACATGGAGGCTGGGGCCACCATGCCGGGCACGCTCGTCAACTGTCTGCTGGAAGAGCTCGACGATCGCTGCATCTGCACCGATGAGGTCATGGACTCGGTGAGAGCATTATTGGAGTCTCTCATCAGATGAAACTTGGACAGCTGGGCGACGGTTCGGTTAGTCGCCGAATCGCCCCGGTTCGTTGGCTCAAGGCTCTTGAGTGTTTTGCGACTGTCCAACGCCTTGAGGAAGTCGGAAATGTCATCTTCTTCGGCGTGGAGAGAGCCCGAACTCGTGCCGCCGCCAGCCTCGGCAAGCAAGCCAGACGCTGGTTGAACCACCGAGGAAGCCAAGCTCTGCCGACCGCTGCTGGTTTGTTCCTCATCTCCTGCACGCCCAATGGACAGGCGACCTCGTCTGTGAGTGAAGCTGCTGCTGTAGCGTCCGGAGGACGCAGGACGAGGAGAGCCGATTGTGGGAGCGTCGACGGAGGTCGAAGGGGGCCCACCTCGAAGCGAGGCTGGCATCCCGGCCGTCAAGGAACTCCTATTGCGAGGCTGCGACCCTATTAAGAGGCCCGGACGACCCTGTGAGTGCGAAGATGCGGGAGACTCTGGCTCGATATGTCGCGGCACAGGGGACCCCGAGAGGGAGCCGGCCTTGAATGGCTGGAAAGAGATGGAAGTTCTCCTGCTGACACTCTCTGGGCGGCCGATGACTGCACGTGGTGCTGAGATGCGACCGGACATGGGCATGGAACTGGGAGCAATATCGAGACCACTCGCGCTGGGCCAGGTCGCCGGAGGGGAACTCGTGTCCGAGCCGGGAGGCTTGACGGCTCTGAGAGCCGATAATGGGCTTGTTCCCACTGGTCCATCGCCGTGAAACGTTGACATACTGCCATAGGTTTGATGCAGGTCGCTCAGGGTAGTAGTGCCACGACGGTGATCACGCAGGGAGCCAGCCTCGGCAACTTGGCCCTGGTTGCGGTCTACTCTTTGTGGAAGAGAGGGCTTGAAAAAGTTTTCGTCGACTCCCATGAAGCGAGAGCTGAGTAGGGACTCGGCGTCATCTATTCGGAAGCTGCAATCGTTGCGATATGTCACAGCAGTTCTCAGACGCCCGACTGGGACCTCGAGGTCACCAAAGACATACTCAGTTACCGGATCTCTGCGGCCGTCAATTGGTTGCTTGAGAAGATCAGTGCCCAATCGCCCAGGCTCCGCAATACGGATACGGCACTGAGGAATCAAGGCTGTATGTGAGTTCTTGGCCGGGCCCTGGCTAGCAAACTTCCAGGCTGGTAGGAGCTTGGTAGTGATGAAGAGGGATCGGAAAAAGACAATGGCTTTTTTATAGATGGTCGGCAGGATTGGCCCAAAATCCTCCATGGGAGTGGTTCCGGCAGTTTCCAAGTCTATGCGCCACCTCTCTAGCACAACCTCGGCATTCCTTGACGTTGGTGCAGTGTGATAACTGCCGCTGGATGACGATTCAGACGAGTTGAGTTGTTCCATTACATCCCAGCGCTTCCCATCGTCATCAATTATGACAAGACTTTGGCTTTCTTTCAAACTGGAGGTATCGAGATAAAGGTCAATAATCAAGGGTGGTGGACGATTGTCCATGCTTCCACAGGTCTTCCATATCTTCAAGTCGTCTTTGAAGTCGTCTAATTCGTCTGTCTCTATTTGAAACTAAGACATCATGGCATGTTAGTCCTCGTGCCACATGGGGCTGCAGCAAATGTCTTTTGACGTAATGAATACTGACCCATTTGTTCGTTTTTCGTTGACCATTTGCATTTCGTGTGGCCTTCACTTTCATTCGGGATTCGATGACGAGTACAGCAGCTTTGTTGAAAAAGTTCTGAAGAAGAGTCAACCAAGATATCCAAGACGTGGAGCTCCCCAGGGCAGCCGGAGGCCATCATACCTGAACGATTTGATCTAGCTTCTTAACGGAGTCCGCCGGTAGACCCATGCTCGAGGGACTTTCCACCGTGGGGGATGGCATAGGTTCTCGTCCCGAGACATTGGAGCCGGCACGTTGGCGAGAAGCAAGTGCAGCATCACTCGGGTTGGTGGTTCTAGTTTGGGGTATCTGCGGTGATGACGCCGGTGACGCCGACAGCCTCGGCGGCGGCCTTGCCTGCTGATGCATGTCGGATTGTAAAAGAAGCTCGAGCTGGGAGCAGCTCGGCTCAGACGCAAGTGATGACCCAGCTAGCTGGCAGGCGATGGGATGGAGTTAAGAGCTAGTCGGGGGTTCGGGATGGAAAGAAGATGGCTCTTCCATCGTCACCGAGCGAATGTATATAGAGGGCGAGCGAGTCTAGGAATCAGGATGCAGGACCAGGACGAGAAAGACGAGGATGAGTCCCAAGCAGCGAGCGGGTACGGAGTAGTGAGAGCGTGGTGGACATTGAGGTCCACATCCACGCACCCCATGAGGCAGTTGACAAGCCGGGGTGGGTCGTGGGTTGGTCACTGGTTGACTCCAACACTCCCAGCCCACTCGAACAAGGCCAATTGCGCCCACTCACTGTTGTGAAATAGATGGTGCAATCGGGACGAGAGGAAGACGACAAATCAATCAGCCTGGTCGACATGGCCGCGGAGCCGTCGATTCAATGAGCTTAAACGCAAGGGGTTGCAGACGCAGGCGGCGCAGGACCAAGGTCACCAGTTCTCATCCAACCTCGCGCCCACCACGTAACTAGTCTCGTCTCGTCCCTCAAAGACCCCTCGTGATGCCAGCTCCGCTCCTCGATATCTTTCGTCTTATCGCCCCATCCATCGCCCACTCGTCTCGTCCGAGACCAGGAGCATCAACCTTCTGCGATATGCGTACATACGATTCGGGCAATGGCGCGGCAATAGGGACGTCCCATGCCCTACATACAGCCCGGTTCCTTCCCTTCTTCTCTCTCCCCCCCGCAAGCTCCTTCCCTTCTTCTCTCTTTCCCCCCGCAAGCCTTCGCCAACAAATGGCGTCATGGCGGCGGGCGATAAGACAGAGAGACACCAGACGTTTGTGTGCACCTCACTTTCATCAACGCAGCTTGCGATTGCATCAAGGCTCGCCGCATCGATGGATACGAGGCCAGTAAGAGCAGAGAGCCGTTGTACAGTCCCAGTGCTGCGCAGCAGACATGATGGCACATTCTGGGCATGTCATTTTGCCCGTGTACACATGGATGGCGGTGGCAGTCCGTTCAATGTCATCACCCAGCTCCCTCCGAATATGGTACTCCGTACTTGCAACTAAGAAAAAGTCAAAAATCCTAGACAAGAAGCCATGTTGTATGTCGTAGGCTTCTCTGCTCCGTAGCTGAGTGCTGGACCCACCATTCCGGCTTCTGCCTTCGCGGCTCCCAATCCCCAATCCCCAATCCCCATGCCGTGGTTGGTAGATATACTGAGACAGGAATGTTTGACTCATCCGAGTCGATGGCAAAGGTTAAGCGATATTCATTCTCCTAGCATATAGTGCCTCGGGTCGATGCGGAGACGACACGACCAACAATGCAGTAGAACCCCGGACCACTTCTGCCATTAACAATCACACATGTATTTCACAGACGCAACATGCCACAACGTCGAGGAGTACAGCGCTCAAAGCTACGAATTGCGGCATGAGCCTCGATGGCCAGGCAGTCGCAACACTACGCCTGTTTGGAATTACGACATGTGTGCGGCTGCGCGAGAAGCTTGGCTCGTAGATGACCCTGATGACGTTGCACGATGTGCTTGTGCTAGACTTGTGGGTAGGCATTCATTCATGTTTAATTCGGTCCTCAGTGGTCAATGTTTTGAGATGAAGCTCCAAAGTGTGCATCTATCCTGTTGGAACAGGAGGCATCTTCTGTATTCATTGAATAAACATGTGGCAAAACAAGCTTCATGAGCAGAATCCCAATGTCAACTTTCCTTTGAGCTATCCCATCCAACGCCAAACGTCCTGTTTTGCCGTGTTATGTGGCTTGTACCCTCTATCAACGTCGTGTTTCGAATCCCTCCCCAAACTCATCATTCGCTATAATGTATTAGTCAACACTTGCCCCCTTGCCCCCTCGGCCCCGGCTCCCTCGTCCCTGAGAAGCAGCCAGATCGCGAGCAGCTTGCCTGGTGGTGTCACTCGTTTTCTCAGCCGAGCTTCCGCTAGGCTTCGATTTGCCTCCCTTGCCCTTTCTACCTCGTCGATTGCCACTACTACCGCCGCCACGTTGTTCTTTATCTTTGCCTCTGGCTTGTCTTCTCGCCTCGTCTTCTTGTGTGCGGCGGCTCTCTTGGTCCCACCACTCTTGGAAGGCCTGTTCCTCTTGAATTTCTTGTAGTGATCTCTTTGCCACTGCCTCCTTGACACGCTGCTGCTCCATCTGCTGCTGTCCAATGATATCGGACATGCTCGTTCCGATGGTAGCTTCGGCCTTGGGCGCCGGCTTCATGTACGACTTGGAGTGCGGCACCAAGGGCTTCTGCTCCTGTGACTTGGATGGACCGGCTATAGGCACTAAAGGGACACTGGTTGCTCGGCCTTGCCCCGAGAATCGCGCATCAGGGGAAGCCGTCCTGCGTTTTGCCACTTGAGGATTGGCTTCTGCCGCCAGCAGAGGCTTCGGGGACAGACTCGGACTTCCTCGCAGCGCCGTCTCCGACTGCATGGCATCTTTCAGGGACGTTTTCAGAGCGGGACTGGCCGATTTCCACGGTGGTGGCCGTGCGGCAGACTTGGCAGTTTCCCATGGTATCGATTTTGTCTTGTCCTGTTCCGCCGCCATCTCGATTTCTGCTTGCAACAACTGTTGCCTTTTGCGCTCTTTTTGTGACATTTTGGTTTGCGCTTTATTTGTTCCGGCCACCTTATCGGCTGCCTGTGATGCCAGACCGGCGCTAAGGGCGGATTTGGCAGTTGATTCCTGCATGATGTCCTTTAAGTCCAGTTTAGAAGCTGGCATTATCGGCGACGCCCACGGCGCATTGGTTGGTCTTGATGGCAGTGGTCTTGATGGCGGTGACTTTGTTTGGGGACTTGCCTCCTGAGGGGATACTTTGGGGCTTGGCTCGGGCAGCTGAGATGGTGACATTAGACCCGAGCCTGGGGACCTGCCGAGGAGTGATCCTGCTCTCGCGTGAGTAGCCCGCCAGCCGGGAGGCAATCGTGGCATATTGTCCATATCGATCTCGTTCTGGCCGTCTGGGGTGGCTGAAATCTCCGGTGACGCGGGCTTGGCCATTTTGGGGCTTTCTTCATCGTCCATGTTGAATATAAGGTCTGCGTGGGAGTCCTTTGGACGTAAGTTTGGGCTGAAAGGCTCGTTACGGCCGGCCTTTGATTTGCGACGAGATCTGGGTTGCGTGTGTGATGGGACTGAGGCGTCATCCATGCTGCCCAGTCGTGCTTTGTACGACAAAGATAGCTTCCTTTCCTCGTCCTTTTGAGTTACCTTGAATGCCATCTCCTTGACCCGACGCCGCCGCTCTTCCTCGATGTCGAAGGCCAGATCGGGATACTGGTCATGTAGTAGAATATCGGCCCTTCCGCTGCGCACGATGGGGAACCGAGCAAGCTGATTGTTCCGCACCACTTCATCTAGCTCTAGCAACAAATCTTCGTCAAGTCCATCTAAAAGATGATTCTCAAGCATAGACTCCAGTTGTAGACAAATGTATTCCAGTCCAACGTCTCGGAACTCGGTCACTGAGCAGGGGCTGATCTCATTGAGAAGGTTGGCAATGTTGCGAGTTGTTACAAATTTGCCTAGTAAGCATTGGCAAATCTGGGACAACCGGTCCATCATGAGCTCGTTTGCTACGCCCATGACATCAAGCACAAGTTCGGAGAGCTCGTCCAGGGTTTCCAAGCAGACATCATCGAAAATCTCGTCTCCCACATCAGCGTAGAGATATTTCATGACGTAGTGGAAGGTTTCGGGACTTATGTGTTTCAAGTCGACGCGGACGAGCTCTGTTTCAAGTAAAGGATCCCGACGGCCGGCCAGCCATTGACCTTGAGATCGCCCTCGGAACATGCCTTCAAAAAAGGGGCACCTCTGACAGATGAGGTCGCTGTGTGCGAGGACTTCATGCCCGTCTAACTCGATGATCATGTCAGCGTCATTGAAGAACGCTGGATCTGCGAGGGCGTCTCGCAGATTCACATCCAAGGACGGCTCTAATCCCTCTTGCAGTCGAGCGGCAGCTTCCAGCTTCGGCATTTGGAGCCTGGTTGGCAGTTTCATGAGCTCCGTTCTGACTTGACGGAACCGAAAGGCAAGTGAGGGTGCCTCTTTAGTATATCTCCATACAGGGATAATCGCATCTGAATATGCATACACGACAATGTTTAACAATGTATACATGTCAATTCCGACGAAGGTGAGAACCGCCCTTGTGCCGGTTTGCTCAATCAGAAAGGCGTCAGCGTGAGCATCCATGTTCCCGCTCGACTGGTAGTCTGACAAGGCTTCCCGAAGAACAGGACTTCGTCCCGCTAGTACCCAGCTGTGAACTGGGACTCTCAAGTCAGGGTTCGTTGATGTCCGAATTTCCATGTTGAGATCTTGATATTGAAACGAGCTTGTTGTGATCCACTGTAGCATGTCTTGTTCGATGTTAGATGACCGAAGAATCTCATGTGGTACAGAGCCTTCCTCCTCGCGCGCGATGGCAGACATCCATCCCCTCCGACGGTTGCCCTCATCTGTTGCCATCGAGGAAGCTTTGAATTCATTCAGGCACAATAGAGAACCGACGTCGTTCCATATAGCTTGATCCATGATGCTGATATCAGTAGACATGACCCTGTTGTCTTTCCGTATGGCTGAGAAAGCGCCGAATGTAGAGCTGCGGACCGAAACGCAATTCGTAATATACGGCACGCGCTCGAACTTGAAGTCCCTCTTCTTTACGTCTACTGAATTGGGAAATAGCGCAATCTTTCCCTTTGAGCGTTTGACTCGCTTCCATACGGCACCTGATTCTGTACAGATGATGACTGAACCATGTTCGCCGACACTGACAGATGCAACACCGTCTTTCCGGGAGTCCCATATGCACTGCGGTTGCGTCACAGCGCTCTTGATCTTGACTGGATTTGTCGTAGAGCCAGCAACTTGATTGGCGTCGACTTTGGTGTTCAGCTGCATAGTGAAAAGGTCCCCGCATGCGGTGACAGCGGTAATCGTCTCGCCTCCAGAAGCAATGTACCGAATGTTGCGGCGGCCCATGTCATAACGATGTGTATAAGTGCTGGCCGCGAGGTTCTGGTTGCTGAAAACGTCGGGATAGGGAAACTTGACCAGATTGTATCCATAGTTAGTAAACACCCAAACGGTGAAATTTGATAGCAAACAAGTTGTGGCTTTGTCGATGGCAGAAACCATTTCGATGGGTGCTGATAGCAGAGATGCAGCGACTTTGCGCGGTATGGGCTGAACTTCCAAAGACCTCGAACTAGAATCCATGAGAGCGAGTTGGCCAAGATTACGTCCCCAGCAATACAGAGCCGATCCTGTGTGAGCAACAGAATGCACACCCGATGCAGCAACGCCCTGCACGGACTCTTTCTTCAGAGGCCCGAATACTTGTCGTGGTGTCAGACTCATGGGCTCTTCGTCAGATCGCATGATCGGCGGTAGAGCATAACCAAGTTGGTGGTCCGAGTTGAGACCCCAGGTCCACAGCTCTCCATTTTCCGTTATTGCCATGGAGTGATTTTGCCCCAGTGCAACCTGCTGGACCTGACGATCGGAAAAGGGTCCCTCGACAGGTACGAATCTGAACTGCGTATTCTCGTCACCCATGCCGAGTCTTCCTCCACGCCCGACGCCACATATGTAGAGATTGGAGACTGGGTCATTGGTGATGATCGCAGTATGTAGCTTTGACATGGCAACATCCCGGATCGTCAGTGGCGGGTTTCGTACCAGAGTGGGAACGTCCTCCAGCGACGAGGAGGCCGCATCCACGCCATGCTCATCGAGATACAAGTTATGAAACCGATGTAGCAGCGCATCAGGTCGCTGAAGAACTATGCGCTCGGGGTACTGGCGGTCGGTCTCATCACCAACGCCAAGCGATAGGTTCTTGTTACTCCCAAACATGAAGACCTCATCACCCATGGCAGATTTCCAAGCTCCAAGAACGATACTGGCAGCCCTAGTTGACAGTCGAGTTAGCCACGGCAAGGTAAATACTTCATAATGGGGTCAAGTGGTGTAGAGGCTCTGTACATATTGGCAGGCTCATCATCGTCATCGTCATCGTCATCGTCGGACACGTTGTCCGGCAGCGTGGATTTATCGGTGTCTTTGAGCGAGCGAGTGGCAATGGTAGAGTTGTAGACATCGAATGGACTGTTTCCCTCATGGTCTTTCGTCTTGATCAGCTGACCAACCTTTCCCACTGCAGACTGGTTGGTATGAGCGGTAAGGTCAATGCGCTCTTTTGCCAGAAGCATACGAGCAATAGAAACGTTTCCAGCATATAGCGATCGATGAAGGGCGTTCCAGCCACTCTCTGGATCCTGCGCGTAAAGATCGAGGGAAGGATGCTCTAGAAGGACTTGCACGAAGTCTCGAGCATTCGGTTGAGTTGACGAGGCGGCACGGAGAAGAACGGTTAGACCAGCATGATCTCGACTGTTGATCTCACTGCGGTTGAGACCAGATGCTCCATCTTTAAATCTGCCAGTGCCTGGTGTATGGGCCAAGGCCTTGCGTGGTTTCGGTGTCGTTCGAGGAGACGAGGCTACGCCCCCGGGGCTGCCACCCGGAAACCCCCCTCCCGTGGTTCCTATGGATGGAGATTTAGCGGCAGCCTGAAAGCCGGGGCCGGCGGGTGCCAGAAGACGTCGAAACTTGTCGACATCATTTTCCCAATAATATTTCCACAGGAGATGACTCATGGGCGGTTGCGATGCGACAGGTCAAAGCTAAGCAGAGCCCCCAGGCGCTTTGAACAACACCTCGCTGTGAATCTCTGCGGATCACGGCTTTTTTAAAGGTGTGATTTCAGGCGCCGGAGAGTTTGGTGAAGAAAACGCAGTGTTTGCCACCGCGCCTTGCGTGGGGATGCGGGTTGACGCCTGGTGGGAGGGCTCGGTGGACAGTGGAAATCCGGAACGTGACCGTGTAAATTGGGATGTACTGCGGCAGCAGATGTCAAACGATGGAGGCTGAGATGTGCTTGAAGTTCAATAAGTTCGATAAGCAGTCTGCAATGGGCAGTTGTGGTGAGGCACAAGAGGAAGGGGAGATTTACGGAGTTGAGAACCAGGTCGAAGTCGCAAGAGGTCCAAGTCGCAAGGTTGTCGCAACGGGGCTTAAGCTCCCGAAACGTGGCACTCTGCGCCTTTCACATTTGCAAGCTGCCCGGCATTCCGGAGCTTTCAGCCAATCGACGCTGAGCCTCGACACCTGTGCTGACCTGTAGGGCAAATATAGGGCTCCGGCTGCCTTTGCAACACAGGACCTTCCTTCCACATGTGCTTGATGCCATGATTTCATTTGCTAGAGGGTTTGGTCAAACACATACCCAGCGAGACGCGTCACGACAATGCCTGCCCTCCCACTTTGCCATCGCGGCACGAAACCCCCAACCAAGCGTCTGGTTCTGCCGTCTGGTTCTGCACGACAGGTTCTTTGGTGTTAGTTACGTGGTCTGGTTGTGCCCCGCCTACGGTGGCACCTTAGAGAGGCTCGGCAAAACGCTGCCCACATCGGAAAATCGGAAAATCGGAAAATTGAAAAATCCCGTATTTATAATTTACACTACCTATGAATTTTACATTTTATTATAATTTTATAGGAATCCGCAAGGGATTCAAAGGCCGAGCGACCCACGCCTCTGTTCCGTTGTTGCCCCGCATGCTCATCCTAATCCAGTCAAAAACAAATTGACAGCATGATTGGACCTTTACTAAATCGGAAATCTATAGTATTCCCCTGTCATGTTTCTAGTCATCTTGCATCTAGACAATCATCTTCAGAAAACGTCCTTCAACTTGAAGCGGAGCGGATTACGAGGAGATGGCTGGCTATGCAATCCGTAAGATACGAGCTCAAAATCCGAGATTGTCTGTCGGCGGGGTTGCCATGGCCGCCGACGGCGAGGGCTCGCTTGTCTTGATCTGGATTTGCAGCATTGCAGGCAGGGTGCAGGGTCCCGTGTGGGGACAATCCGTACATGTAGACTCGCTTCCAGCCAATATTCCTTACATAGGCCCGGCTTCTCCACTCGGAAATTCCTGGACGTTCCTGGCTGGACAAGTTGACGACCGACTTTGCTCTTGCACTCATTGTCTGTTTCGATTGCTTCCGCCGTTGCGCGCAGAATTTCGCTCTCCCCCCAACTTCGCAGCGCTGCCTTCAATCGCCCGTCATGTCGCAGGAGAAGCCCCTTCCCTTCGCCTATCAGTTCGCCGCAGGTACGTCGTCCGATCACAAACCCTCCATTTGTCCCGTTATTTCGGAAGCTTGCTGACCCACACGTCGCAGGCGCCATTGCCGGCGTGTCGGAGGTACGACGACTCATGCAGTGCGGTCAAAGGAACGAACATCATACTAATGGCGACTCGTGATCATAGATCTTGGTCATGTAGGTCTTGTTTGAAAAGCATGACTGTGACAAGATTGCGTGCGCATGGCTCGAGTTCTAACCACTTTCTTCTAGGTACCCGTTGGACGTTGTCAAGACCCGAGTGTACGAAACCTTCTCTTTTCACGACCGGAGGACTCTCTTTGTATACTGATTTCTGCAGTCAATTGCAAACCGGAACCGCTACCGGGGCTGAGGCCTACAATGGCATGTTGGACTGCTTCCGTAAGATCATCAGGAATGAAGGGTAAGACGCGCGTGACACGAATATCCCATGACTGGTGGTTTACATAGTCTGACTTACTTTCCCAGCTTTTCGCGTCTCTACCGAGGAATTTCTGCCCCAATCCTCATGGAGGCACCCAAGCGTGCCACCAAATTCGCCGCCAATGACGAGTGGGGCAGGATCTATCGCAAGATATTTGGCGTAAATCAGATGAACCAGTCCTTGTCCGTCCTGACTGGTGCTACCGCCGGTGCTACCGAGTCCTTCGTCGTCGTGCCTTTTGAGCTTGTCAAAATTCGACTTCAAGACAAGGCCTCCGCCGGAAAGTACAATGGCATGGTTGACTGCGTTGTCAAGACGGTCAAGAACGAGGGCATCTTGACCATGTACCAGGGACTGGAGAGTACCCTGTGGCGACACATTCTCTGGAACGCCGGTTACTTTGGTTGTATCTTCCAGGTGCGGCAGATTATTCCCAAGGCCAGCACCAAGCAGGGCCAAATGACCAATGATTTGATTTCTGGTTCCATCGGTGGAACTGTTGGTACCATCGTCAACACCCCCATGGACGTCGTCAAGAGCCGTATTCAGAACACTCCCAAGGTTGCCGGGCAGATTCCCAAGTATAACTGGGCCTGGCCAGCTGTGTACACCGTTTTCAAGGAGGAGGGTGCCGGTGCTTTGTACAAGGGTTTCCTTCCCAAGGTGAGATGGCCCATTCATTCCCCCGCCTTCCCCCCCAAACACCCAAAAAGAAAACGGTATTACGTAGTACTAACCCGTATGCTCAGGTCTTGCGTCTCGGACCCGGAGGTGGTATTTTGCTCGTTGTTTTCACTACTGTCATGGACACTTTCCGCAAATGGCACTCATAAAGATATCCCCCAGTGAGATGATGAGGTTGACGGAGAACACGGAGTCATGATCGACGTGCAAAAGATGGTGGTTTCTTGTGGATCAAACGCTAGACCGGGCGGTGTAGTACATGTAAATTACAAGCAAAGTAATGCTGGCCATTCCAAAACTACATCTCGTGTCCTGCAGTCTTATAACTGTGACTGACCCCGGCCCTCGGCCCTCGGCGACGAAATTGATTGAAGCTCATTTACACGCTAATTCGGATCACGCCTCACAACGCGATTTAGTGCGCTCGGGCTCTAGGTAGGTTCAGTCAGCTATACCATGTCACCACGTCGTCAAGTCCAACGCGCCGTCACTGCCATTGATTTGTGTATAATTGTACATGCACATCTCTATCAAGTTATATAAATCTAGATATATGTGTACTAATCTACATGAGTTTAAAAGTGTTAAAAAAAATTTCAACATCTCATCAGTGTGTTCTCCACGACGCAGTAACCGCGACGATTCGTTTCATGGCTTCCAAGCACAGGTTGGTAAAAATCAGGCAATTTATGCATTAAATTCCTTTTGAAGCAATGTACTCTCTTGTAAATGAGCTAGGCAAAAACGATACCAGACTGCAGTAGTTTCAATCAGTGCCCAAACCTTTTCTCATTACCCATAGCTTGAATTCCATTTTGCCGCTTCGTCCCCGATCATCAACCTGCGGTATTCCCATTTTGGGCAATCCTTCTCACTCTGCTCCCAGATGTAGCTCGTCTCTGGTCCTCACTTGAGGAATTGATCCCATCGCTGTAAACTTATCAGTCACGCCTAGTGTATTATAGTCCCGAGCACCCCCCCTGCCCCGTCGGTGCTCCCGCATGGTTCACCAACTCCGTGGACGCCATTTGCTTCCCATTTAAAGAATGATGGGGCTATCGCAGGTATCACCGGGCGGAGACTGTGAGCCTCGAGATCGCTTGGCCCAGCTATCCTTGCTGCCTTCCGAGACGTCATCGCGGGGTCGTTTGAATACTTCGCCCGGTGAGTGTCTGGTTCTTTCGTCGGTCTTTCGTGCTGTCCCGCTGCGGCCCTGGTCCAGTCGACCTGCCATGTTCGAAGGTCCGTCAGCAGTGACAGTCGAGTTACTTGCGACGTCACTTTGAGATGCTGATCTCACGAATAAGTCGCTCTCGCTGCGAGCGAGGGGGCTTCTGGAGCCAATGGAGCGCCCCGGCATACTGCGGCTTCCGTGGCTTCTGTTGCCCATGTTGCTTCCCGGGATACTCGGGACGAGCTGATTGTAGGGAGTTTCGCTCGCAAAAAGGCCTGTGCTATCTGAGACCGCGCTTTCACCAGCTATCGAGCCTCCGACGTGAGCTTCTATTGCTCGTCGCGCTTCTTCGGGGCTAGGCGATGGTATTTGACGGCAGTCGTTTTCCTCTGTCAAGTCAACGACATTTGCATCTTCACTCACGAACAGGGATTCTTCACCGGGACGGGGTCGGTCGCTCGGGGTTGGGGTCGGGGGCGATGTCTCCTCGCGCTTCGGAGACGTTGAAGCCTGCATGGACTCGGTATTTCTGTGCACCAGAATTTGTGCAGGTGCAGCAGCCTGGGATGCGGCATCTTCAAACGTCAGGTCGTTGAAACCTTCTTGAATACCATCAGTTTCATCATTAGCGGTCAAGTCGACGACATTAGTAGGACAGTCCGTCATTATAACGTCATTGGAGGACCCTTGACTTGCATTGTTCTCGGTGTTGGCATTTGCAGATATTGTCTGGCTTTCATCTATAACACTTACAGCGGTTAGAGCTTGTTGGTCTTCCCCGCCATCCGAGTCCGAATCCGAATCCGAATCCGAGTCTGAGTCTGGTTCCGGTTCCGATTCTGAATTGGTCTCGCTCGAGTGATCCCCATTGGAATTTTCATCGCCGTAATCATCGTCTCGAAGTTCAGGGAGCACCTCAAACATGACATGCCAAAGGTCGTCTGGTGGGTTGTGACGGGCTAATAAAGGAACGAGGCTTCTCGATTGGGACCTCTGGTGGTCAATCAGGTGTTTTGGCTTCTGCACCGTGTTGCGCACATCTATTTCGAACGTTCTGTCCCGAATTCGTTGCTCTCTACTGGACGTTACCCATACTGTGTGATCCCAGAATGAGATATGTCTAATCCCACGAAGGCAGTGTATATAGTCGAGCCCTTGGAGGGTCCGCAACGATCGGAACATACGATAGTTCGGCTGATGTTTAGTTTTGTATTTCATGAATTTATTCACTCCTTCGCCCTCGTGCCTTCTGCGCATGTACTTCTCAGATGATTCTGGGAGGTAAACCCGGATAGATTTGAGTCTGATTGCTTCTGGCAGCCACAAGAGAGGCTGGGTCCGTCGAGACAGGTACCTATCTCGGCTACTTCTCCCAAATGTGAGATACTGGGACCCCATCCACAGGATTTCAATGTGCTGCAGGCGCTGTAGTTTGGCTTTGATTCCTGCCCCGAAGCGACCCTATTCGCCGAGGGAGGAGAAAGCAAACGTGTTCTCGCCGTAAAATAGATGACTGCCCCAAAAATGGAGCTTCTTGCAAACCAGCAATGGAGCCAGCAATGCGTTGGGAAGCGTGGCGTTTGTGAGGTTGACCGGCGCATCTCCAATATGGAAGCGATAAAGAAGCCGGGGGTCTTCTTCGCTGTTTTCCAGAGCAGGTGGCTGGTATGGATCAAGACGGGAAAGAACGTGGATTTTCTTCCCATAGAAGCACAAAAGATGCTGAAGAATTTTAAACTGAGTCTTGAGTGGTAAACCTTCAAAGTTAAATTCTTGCAGGGCAGCCACATGCTGCACAGCAGCTTGGGGCGGGAGGTCCGGCGCAACCAACTTCAGGCCCGGAAGAACTTGCCGTGGGTGAGGTGCGATATTTGACTCGCGACAACAAAGTTTGTAGAGTTTCTCGTAAGTTTCCAAGCCAAAGGGCAGGGCAGCGGAGTTGCGAAGTATGAAATTTCTGACATGTCCTGGCCAAGTCTTGAACATGTTAGTCAGCTTTTGACAGGGGGGAGAGTAGATGATAATTATTTGCTTCTTCGACTCACAATTTCAGTGTGCAAACCTCGACGGCCCCGGAGTCGTTCGATCTCGGCTTCTAATTCGCCAATTTCGCGCTTCTGCTTGTTGATCGTTCGGTGTAAGATTTTATTTCTCTCTTGAAGTTGTTGAATCAGATCTATTGCCTCTGCAAGTCGACATTTTCGAAACTGAGACTTCAGGTGCAAGTTGAACCACTTCTTCCGACACGTCTCTCGGCATTCCGAACTCCAAACGTCATCTTCTTCATCTGAATGGGCATACACATCGTCGGGAAATGGATTGTGGTCAATAGTGTTGTCAGAATTCATATCAGCATCACTTCCCATGACATTATCATTATCAGTACTGTCGAGATCTGAGTTGCTATCCTGGTCGTAATTCTTGCAACTCGTGTCAGCGCCGAGTGAATGTTGCTAGAATAGTAAGATATACAACTCACATCGAGCCATCCCATGTCTGAATCTGCCATCCCTCTTGGGGCATCTTCATCGTCCAAGATTTCATTTTCTTGTCCCGTCTCGTTTGTTTCTGTAGCAGCTCGGACGACTGGCGCAGTTTCAACCCCATGGGCTTCGTCTACCTCCATTTGGCTTTCATCGCGATGGTCATTTGAATTGTCATTACCAATATGGGAATTAGTGTGTGAGGGGTCGGATGGCAGAATTTGGTTATCAATATGTTCCGTAAGGTCAACAACTTCCAGATCATCGCCGTTCTCTTCATCAGCATCGTGACTAGACATTCTTGAAATTAGGCCAAGGATGAATGTTATATTTCCGTTTCAACACTGAGATGACTTGCGTATGTGCGTTGAAGTCAGAGACGAAGGATGCACTTTTCTAGTCAAGGCGACTTCGGTGAGAGCTAAGCGAAGGTAGCAAGGGACGGGCAGGTAACTTGAATAGAAATGCCCTGAAATAATGTCACAGTCCTAGTAAGGATTCGAAGAGAAGGGAGAAAGGAGGGATGTAGAGGGAGGTTCAGTGGATTGAAGCCTCTCATGATGGCCGCTTATAAGAGGCAACAAGTGTCAGCAGCCGGCCGGCAGTTGGCCAGCAGCCGGCCTAGGTACGAATGCAGCAAGTAGGACATTGGATATTGAGCCGAGAAGGTTTTAGGAGAAGATAGTGAGATGCGTGAAGCTCTACAGCGGTGTTGCCGTTATTGCAGGTTTACTTGCTGAAAGGCTCTTGCTTACTTCGGCTTGTGTGGAGTACAGGGTACGAGTATTGAAGTAGGAAGAGACGTGCGAATGCCTCTTTGGTGCCAGTAAGATGCCAACCTTGGACAATCGGTTGCTCAGTGGAACAAGCTGCCCCTGCTATCTGTTTTGGAGGGATGTTTGCGCTGTGATGTCCGCGCTCTCTTTGGGTCCCCGAAGTTGGGATGAGACATGGTTGAATTCAAAGTTTAGGATGAAAATGACACGACGATGATGGGCGGGGTTAAGTTTTGTGTGGGGGGGGGGTTACCTGGGTACTTTACTAAAGTGTGGCGCTGCCTCCGCATTCCGCAGGGAAAAGGGTACATATTTGCATTGCATTGACAGGCAAGGCAAAATGCCGGTTTAGTTGTGCTGGCTCCCCGGTCGACTGATGAATCTGCCAAAATAGTACATACATAGCTTGGTGCAACTTCAATGTCTTGATCCACGCTTGCCTCCTGTTGGTTCCCTTGACAAGCTTGAAGCTGGCGTTGTCGACGCATTGCGCATTTGAGGGCGCCGACAACAAGTCTGACGTGACGTCTCCCCCCACCTCCAGCTACTGGACTACTGGACTACTGGACTACTACTGGACTACTGGACTACTGGAACGTACGCAATCCAGCCTGCGCTACGGACTACGGAGTACGTGATCCGTACGGAGACCAGCACCAGACCCGCTGAGCCTGCGCTTGAGGAACAAATTGAAATACTCAACCACATACTCACTCACTGGCGCTCTGACTCTGGCTCTGGCTCGCATCCGCCTTCTCAACGACCTGCGCCTTTCCATCACCCAGAGCCCAGGCATCCCCAAGGTACTGTTGCTTCATTAATCCCTGGATACCGCCCAAACGCACTACGCTGTTCGTCATTTGTTCTGCCAGGCGCTTTGGTCGGTGCTCTTGTGACGGAGGCAGTTCAAACCCAACCCCACGAACGCTTTGTGCATCTTGCCCAACGGCCCCTTGCTCCCAAAGCACAACTCGGAGCAGGCGCCTTATCATCAAGAGGTGTATCCGAGGCTGTCGTACGCATTGTTGCGACACAAGGCAGCCTGCGATTTCCTTTCTCTCTGCGCCGATACAAGAACCCGACAAGCCGAGCCGAGCCAAGACCCCGGCTTCGTTCATTCTTGGACCCGTCGCCGTCCACACTGCTGTTCCGCCACCATCATACTCGAAAATACCGGCTGATAAGACGAAATCGGGCACTGCGTCTTGCTGGAGTCGTGCTCTTTCCTCTTCACTACTCTTCAAAAGGCAGCAAAGAGGCATCGTGGCCCACCCTATAGTTGCCCACCATGTCCAAGGTTATGCGAAGTGTGAAGAATGTGACCAAAGGGTATTCTAGTACCCAGGTCAAGGTCAGAGAAGGTGAAATTGGACCATGGCTCCCGTTCTTCTTGCTGTGAACATAGGCCGACTGACAATATGAGATATTTAGCCACAAGCAATGATCCATGGGGTCCAACAGGCACTCAGATGAGCGAAATTGCTCAGATGACCTTTAATACGTGCGTTTATCCTCGTGATGATGCATACGTCATCATGTAACTGACCTTTCTGCCATTGACAGGTCGACCGAGTTTTACGATATTATGGATATGATTGACAAACGTCTGAATGACAAGGGCAAGAATTGGAGGCATGTGCTTAAAGCTCTCAAGGTCCTCGACTACTGCCTCCATGAAGGCTCCGAACTTGTTGTCACCTGGGCTCGTCAGAGCATCTATATCATTAAGACTTTGCGGGAGTTCCAGTACGTTGACGAAGAAGGCCGTGACGTCGGCCAGAACGGTAGGAAAGCCTCTCACCAGCAGACAAAATCGGTCAACAACGCTGATGCTTGATGAATAGTGCGTGTGGCCGCCAAGGAGTTGACTTCTCTAATTGTGGACGAAGAGCGACTGCGTTCCGAACGAAGCGACAGAAAGTCTTGGAAGTCTCGTGTGACTGGACTGGAGGAGTACGCGCCGCAGCAAGTAGAGTCGTCGTCCTCACGTCGGCCTCGAGAGAGACGCCCTCAAGGTTCCGACGAAGATGATGCCGAATATCGATTGGCTCTGGAGGCCAGCAAGTACCAAGAAGAGGAAGATCGCAAGAGGCGGCAAGGCCGGACGAACGATGATGACGACGACGATCTGGCCAAAGCCATCAAGCTCAGCCAGGAGGAAGATGAGAGAAGGCGCCGCGAGTTGGAGCAGAGCAACGCAAACCTGCTCTTCGACGATGATCCTCCCCAGCCGTCGACGTCGAACCAGCCTCAGTACACTGGTTTCAATCAGGGCTACCAGCAAGGCAATCAGGTGGATTTCTTTGCCAACCCTGTTGATCAAAGTCAGATGATGAACCAGCCCACGGGCTTCATGAATAATGCATATACGGGATATCAGCAACCCCAACCGACTGGTTTCCAATCAAGTTACAACCAGGCTTTTGGCATTCAGCCTACCGGTATGAGCTTGGATCCCTACGGCCAGCAGCCAAATAACATGCCCAACATGACGGGCTTCCAGCCACAAGCCACCGGCTACAATCCATATGCTCAGCAGATGCAGCAGCAGCAGCAACTACAACAACAACCACCCTCAGAGCCTGGACCCCAAGCAGGAAGCAACAACCCCTGGGCCACCAACAAGAACCAACAGCAGTCTTTGTTGATGCCAACACCCACCGGCTCAAATAACCCGTTTGCGCAGAATCGACCGGGATCTTCCAAGCCGACATTCTCCAGCCTGGGATCCCTACCAGAACAAAAGACCCTTGCAAGCTTCAATACTCAGCCCATACAGCAGCTACAGCAGCTACAGCAACAGCCCACGATGAAGCCTCCTCCACAAAAGGAAATGGATGAGTACCAGAGCAAGCTGAACAACCTTTTGGCGACTGGAGATGGTATGGATACGTATGGTAATACTGGAGAGCTCCGTATTCCCGCTCAGCACACAGCTCCAGGGACGTTCGCCAACAGTGCTGGTTCTGGCGTTCAACGAGACATGACAGGGAATCCCTACATGCGCCAGCAGTTCACGGGCATGCCCAGTGTATCATACGGTAGTCAGCCAACCAATGGTCAGGGCAGCAACAACCCCTTTGGAGCCCGCCCACAGCAGCAAAACGGCCAGGGCCAAGATCTTATCCAGTTCTAGTCTGATTTCTTGGATGAACTCTATGATTCCCCTCTCGTCTATTCGAGACCATAGCGTTTGGCCGAAAACTTCTCATTGTGCCATCGTTCATTCTCACCGTCACCAAAATGCCACGGTAAATTTCCTCGCCCCTTATGGAACTATCCATTTTCCTATTGTCGTGCGGGAATCTCTCCCAAAAGGATCCAGGAATGTCACTTTCTCACGGCGGGGCAAAGAAGCATCATGATCGTTGGAGCAAGCCTGGTTGTTTGTGAGTTGGGGAGGAGTTGAGACGGTTTATTTTTGTTCTTTATTTTGATTTATTGACACGGGGTATGCACAAGTGCCCGAGTACTGTGTAACGGTTATTTAGAAAGCGCCCTTCCTCCATTCAAAACCCTAGATCTGATTTAAACGTGATTTCATGCTATTAAAATGTCCAAGTGAAGTCCCTTATCGCCACAACGCCTGTCGCCTTCCCGTCCCACAATGCAACCCGTGCGGGCCAGCCTCGCCTTACCCGACGGCATGGTTGGGCTGGTGGCAGAGTCGTGGCCTCGGCTCGTTATGCCTGGTTTTGGTCATGGTCGCGGTCGCGGTCGCAGTCGGCCCTATGTATTGGAGAACGCCTGCCAGGAAACGGCTGCATGAAAGTCGAAACAAGTTCGCTGGGTGCACCGACCTAATCCAAAAAACTGAAGGGTCGATCTTGACCGAATGCTCCGCCAGCGTCTACCTCGGCTGTCCCGAGCCCAATATAGGCTGATGAAACCTTTTCCATGTTTGTGCAAGTTTTTGCCCTCCCACCCCCGACCGATGTTCAGCTCGCCTCCTCCATCATTTGCATAAACTCGTCCAAGCTCACGCCGCCTTTTCCATCGTGGTCAAGGTGATCAATCATGCTCTGAATCTCCTCGTCGCTCAAAGTCCTCTCGTCTTTGATCTCCTGCGCCAGGTGTCTCAAATCTTCTACCGAGATGAAGCCGTCCTGGTCATAATCAAACATGGCAAACACCTTGGCAGCTTCCTCGCGCGGATCCCGGTTGGCGATGAGCTTGGCGGCGCAAAGTCGGAACTGGTCCAAGTAGACGTGATATCTGTTGACGGGGCAAGATTGCTGGTCGCGCCACTCAGGGGGAATAGAGCCATATGTTTCGAGAAGTTGAAAGTATTCGGGTTTGGAGAGGTCGAAGCCCAGAGCTGCGAGGGAATGTTTGAACTCGTAGGAGTTGAGGTATGACTTTTTCTTCATGTCCATTAAGTCGAACTATTGTGTCTGTATCAGCTACCAGACCTGGTTGTATGCTCAGGACGATTATTGGCTATGAACAATCAAGAAAAAGAAAAAAAAACGTAAGTACTCACCACTTCGTCAATGTGTTCGCGATCTTCGTCAGCAATGGAGCTATATTCTTCGTTGGTTGAGACCTGGGGAGCTAGGGGCGGTCTTGGTTGTTGCTGCTGCTGCTGCTGGTGCGAAGATTGCTGATTTTGTTGGTA
Organism: Epichloe elymi; assembly: GCA_023658475.1. NCBI lineage: Eukaryota > Fungi > Ascomycota > Sordariomycetes > Hypocreales > Clavicipitaceae > Epichloe > Epichloe elymi. Next base: position 685,371 of record CP098278.1, on the reverse strand, counting down.
CTGCTGTTGCTGCTGAATGGAACCAACTCCTATTGAACGGCCCGGAAACGGGCGCGGTGTCGCGTGAGGATTCATATTATTTTGGGAGCGTTCGTCGTCAACTCGTCACCAGCGCGAATGTTGATGGGACGGAGTCCCTAGGCAGAGGTGATCGATGATCACTTGGGGTCGAAAGGGGTGAGCAAGACAAAACACAAGCTAGAAGTATATCGTTGCGACGTGATATTGCGGTCGACTACAAATGTTGGTGGTCTTGCGAGGCTCAGATTGGTGAGTCGACAGGGTGCAAAGTGGTTTTTTATTATTATCGTCAGTCTCGGCCAGCGTTCGCACAGAGCAGCGCCACAAAGAAATGGAAAGTCTCCCAATTCAGGTTTGCGACGCGCCTGGTCGGAGCCACGCGACTCTCTGGTCCCAGGGCCAATGGCGCACCGGCCCGCCAGGTCTCTATGTAGCTCGCCAACTTGCTGGCTATCAGACTTAGCTAGTAGGTTGGCGGTGTACAGGTGAGTCAAGTACTTGCAGGGTGTTCTCCAGGCAGAAGTGACCAATCTGTCAAGTATGGGCAAATGCGGCTTCTGATTGGTAGAACTTGGCTGGCCGCTCAAAATCGACCAATTGGGTACGGGAATTTTGGTCTGAGGCAGCAGTGCCCGAGCCCGGAGGCCCAGCTCTTTCTTGCGGCCTTGCCCAATCAATGAATGACCCACTCCGTCGAACAGACCCAGCCATAACATTATGTAGCAAAAAGCTGGCTTGGATTCCTTGGCGGATCCGACCTCACCTGAGTCACCTCACCTGCCCTCTGCCATCTGCCACCTGCTAACCAGAAGCCAAAAAAAGACGTCTGGGTGAAAAAGGGTGAAAAAGGGCACGCCACCCGCTCTCCTCGCTCAGAGCTGCGTCTCTAGCTTGTCTTTCCTTCTAATTATTCTTCTTTCTTTGTGATAAATTTCATTGTTTCGACGTGCACTTCTCCTTGAATACTGCGCAGATAGTTGCAAACCCAAAACCCTCCTTTGTGAGGTCCGGCTTTTTTCGTCGTGTCGGCGCGCGCTCCCTGCCAACGAGACATCGCGACAGCGAGCATTGCTCGAATTGGCTTGCATCGAGAAGCATCGCGGCGAACAAACGACGCTCTGGATCTTCCGCGGCGATTATACTACCGACCGTAGTTGACGCGAAAAATTTAACGTCCAGAAACTGCTGAGGAGGTTCGTCGCGCGGAAAGGTCTAGGAGCTCCTTGATGCTCGGACGACGGCCGACTCTTTGAACACGAAATCTACTCTACTACCAAGTCAGTGATCATGTCGTTTGGTAGCGGCGGCTTCGGCGGCTTCGGCCAAAACAATAATAACCAGCCATCCAGTGGATTTGGTGGCTTCGGCTCCAACAATACTTCGACAGGTACGTGTCTTCATTGCGCGAGATGGCGACGGCAGCTATCGAAAAGCGAGCGAGCGAGAGTGACCATTCATTGACACGCTTTGCATCAGGCTTTGGGACGTCTAATTCTGGCGGGTTCGGGCAAAACAATGCCGCTGGCGGAGGCATATTTGGAAATAACAATAATGCTGCTACCAGCGGCGGCTTTGGGACTTCAACATCTGGTACGACCTCGACCGCCGCCATCCGTGTTTGACTTGTTGTAACCTTTACCCTTTACCGTTACCTCTACTTTGAATGACTTTGAATTGCTCGCGTTGTCCATCACGTCGCTGACCTTTTTTTTTTTATTTTTTTTTATTCACAGGTGGCTTTGGAGCTACTGCCAGCAGTGGCGGCTTCGGTAGCAAGCCTGCTTTCGGTACGAGTACCTCTGGAGGTCTCTTCGGCGGAGGTGCCAACAACAATACCACCACCAACACGTCTACGTTTGGGGGCTTTGGTGCCAACAACAACACAACAGCTCCCACTACTACTTCGTCGCCTTTCGGAGGAGCTAGCAACACTGGTGGTGGGCTCTTTGGCGCGAATAAGCCAGGATTCGGCACATCAACCAACACTGGAGGTTCACTCTTTGGTGGTGGAACCACGAACACCGGTGGCTTTGGTACAACCAGCACCGGCTTCGGCACTGCAGGCGCAGTAGGTGACCCGCCGGGCACTGCATCAACCCCTTTCAATGCATACACAGAGAAGGAGCCGAACACCACGACCTCGAACTCTTTTCAAAACCTTCTGTTTCAAGAACCCTACAAGAAGTGGTCGGCTGAGGAGCTTCGATTAGTGGACTACACGCAAGGACGCCGACACGGCAATGCTACCGGTGGTGGGGCCTTTGGTGTGAGCTCTGGATTCGGAGGGTTTGGAGGCAACACCAATGCTCCCCAAGCAACTACTGGGTTCGGAGCCAATGCTGCCAATACGACTGGCGGTGGGCTCTTTGGCAACAATGCGACCAACACTACCACCAGTACTGGCTTCGGGAGCGGTGGGTTCGGCGCGAACACCCAAAATAATACTGCCAGTGGTGGCCTGTTTGGAGGCGCAAACAAAACTGGCGGAGGCTTGTTCGGCGGTAGCAACAATACTCAAACCCAGCAAGCTGGTGGAGGCTTGTTTGGAGGTGGCTCTGGTGGATTTGGTGCTTCAACCACGACAAGCACTTTTGGAGCAAACAACACCGCCAACAACAACACTGGTGGTGGACTTTTCGGGAACGCTGCCAACAAAACAGGCACTGGATTCAGCTTCGGGAATACCAACAACACGACCGCGAACACTGGGACTGGCTTTGGCGGCAATACAGGAGGCGCCTTTGGTTCGACAACGAATAGCACTGGCTCTGGCTTATTCGGAGGCAGCAACAACACTCAGTCCACCGGAGGTGGCCTTTTCGGAAATAACAACAACAACCAGCAGCCACAACAGCAACAACAACAGAATACCGGAGCCGGATTCGGCACTGGGTTTGGTGGTCAACAGAACCAGCAGCAACAACAGAGCGGAGGTTTGTTTGGCAACCAACAAAAACCTGCAAGTGGCGGACTTTTTGGGGCCAGCACGACCAACACAGCTTCAGGTGGTGGTCTCTTCGGAGGCAATAACACGCAACAACAGCAACCCACCGGCGGAGGTCTCTTTGGCAACGCGAACTTTGCTTCGTCGGGAGGAGGCTTGTTTGGTGCAAACGGTGGAAACAAACCAGCTACCGGGTCAAGCCTATTTACCGGTGGGAATACCAGTCAACCTGCTGCGGGCGGATCTTCACTGTTTGGAGGAAACAATCAACAGCAACAACAGTCAACTGGCGGTGGAATTTTTGGAGCCAGCAACAACCAGCAAAAACCTGGCGGTCTTTTTGGCGGGTCTCTTCAGTCAGGTGGCGGCCTCTTTGGAGGACAGAATAATCAAGCATTGGGCGGTGGTGGCTTGTTCGGTGGCAGCACGAACCAGCAACAGAACCAAGGTACCATGGGAAATTCCTTGCTGGATAATACACAACAGAACAATAACGCGCCCCAGGGCCTTACTGCCAATCTGAACGATGTTTCGGCATATGGCAGCCCGTCACTGTTTGCGGGTCTTGGTGGAAACGAGGTATCGAATCCTGGCCCCCTTGCCACTCCTCTCAACGGCAATTCGAAACCACGCAAGAGCTCCATTCTGCCCATGTACAAGCTTGCTCCGGCTACGGCGGCTTCTCGATTTGCTACTCCCCAGAAACGAGGCTTTGGTTTTTCATACAGCTCGTATGGTACCCCGGGCGGCAGCCCTGCCAGCAGCATCTCTAGCACACCCGGAACCATGGGCCGCAGCCTGCTTGGTCCCAGCTCATCCGGTTCTCTGAGCAAGAGCATTTCGGCAAGCAATCTACGACGTAGCTTCAACACCGAGGAAAGCATACTTGCTCCGGGGGCCTTTTCCTCCAGCTCCAATCCTCGCTGGTACGGAAGCACAGGTTCCAAGAAACTGGTCATCAACCGCGACATCCGAAGCGACCTGTTCTCAACACCTCAGAAGGACAAGCCGGAGGCCAATGGTGGTGCTCGCAAGCTCTCCAAGCGTGTCAGCTTCGACACAAGCACTGTTGAGGGTGAGAACGGGACTCCAGTCCGCCAAGCGCTCCCAGCTCCCGAAGAAACCCCCAACTCGCAGTCCGACGAAACCACACCTCGCCAGAACCGAACAGTGCATGGCTCAAATGGTTCACAGACCCCAGAAAAGGAACAGGTCAAGGGCAACGAACTTGCTATTGTGCACGAGGAGGACAACTCGGCCACACCTGAGGCACAGGCGCCTCTTGGATTTGACAATGCCGCTGGCGATTACTGGATGCAACCGACAAGAGACGAGTTGCAGAACATGAACCGGGTGCAACGCCAGCGCGTGGACAATTTTACTGTCGGCCGCGAACATGTCGGCTATGTCAAATTTAAAGTTCCCGTCGACATCAGCACCATTGAACTTGATGATCTGTGCGGCGGCATCATCCAGCTGGAACCTCGATCAGCTACTGTTTATCCCGTCCAGGCTAAGAAGCCCCCTGTCGGCAAGGGCCTCAACGTTCCAGCTCAGATTTGTTTGGAACAGTCCTGGCCCCGCGGTGGTCGTGACAAGAGAGTCACCAGTGACCCCAAGAGGTTCAACAAGCACATTGAAAGACTCAAGCGAATCCCAGACACTGCATTCGAGAGCTATGATAAGAACACTGGCGTTTGGACTTTTAGTGTCGAGCATTTCACGACCTATGGGCTGGACGACGACTCGGATGAGGAGTCAGATGAAGATATGGTTCCGCCATCTGCCGTGGACACTGCTGCTACCCGCCAGGTTGGAGCGATGTCTGCCACCTTGGATGGCCCAACTGAAGGAAGTGGTACAGCCAGCTTCAGGCAGAACAAACTGTTTCCGGGGGCCTTTGACGAACACGAAGAGTTGTATGACTTGGAGACCGCTGGTAAGGAGTCTTTTTTAGGCAATAGCTCCGCGGATTCTGCGCCCAACGATGTTAAACTCTCACTGGATGACGATTATGCCGGTGGAATGGGCGACGAATATGAAATGTCCGAGGACGAAGACATGATGAGATCTTCTCCTGGACAGCATCTTGCCGCGGAGCTTGACGACGTCTCGTCGGAGAATGACCAGGATACTAAGAAGGGTACTCCTGGGGGCATTCTCAGAGCTCGAATGAGAGCCGTGAAGGATTCAGTTGGCCCTGTCACGCTCGAAGTTGCTGATGGTGACGATTGGATGGAAATGCTGCGAAAGACGGTCAGTCCTGTCAAGCGAGACCGTCAATTGCTCAGAGAGATGAACGACTCGCCAATCAAGTTCCTCGGGGGACTTGAAGAAGACGACGAGAATGAAACTGTTGGTGACGGTTTGCGCCAATCATCCATCTGGGGAAGAAGTCCGTCCAAAGGAGATAGAGGAAGTGGACCTGCGAGCGCACAAATGACACTGAATAAAGGACGTGGATTTGCGACCAGTATCGACTTGATGAACTCGCTCTTCGAAAAACCCAAGCCCCAGCCTACGCGACAGACTCTCCGTGCTTCTGTGCCAGCCAAAGGCTTTCCTGAGGTTGGTGCTTCACTCCGTTGTTGATTTTCTTTTTATATTTGAACTCACGTCAGATTGTTCTGACGCCCGTGACGGCGGAACCCAATATACTGCAACGCGTTTGCACATGAATACAAATACTGAACTGAACCCGTCTCTCTTTTGAATAGTGGCCGTACGAACGTCAAGACAAGAACTTGACTGTCAATGAGGAAGAAAAAGCATATCACGATGCCCCCCGCCCGACGTGGGGCCCTGACGACACCCTGGTAGTGACGAGGTTTTCGGACGCGACGCAATTTCGACGTAGCCTGCGTGACAACTCGAACATTCTCCAATTCCAACGATCCGGCATTCAGACGAAAAGACAAGACCTCCGCCTTGCCAAATTTTCTGCACAGGTAGGCAAGCCACTTCTAATAGAATTTGTTTTCGCGTGTCTTGAACAATACTAACGCGACGGCAGTCCTCGAAAAAGTTCCTCCGTGCCCAGGATGAATTAACGGAAATCAAGCTGATCAATGATGTTCCGATGGCGACACTGCGCGCAGCCAGTCTCCAGGATGTATTTCACCGTCAACAGATGAATGATCCAGCACACATCAATGAGAAGCGAGTATGGGAGCTAGCCAGCATTCTGTTCGATAGCATGCCTGGTGCCAACCCGAGTGAGCCCGAGCCCTTGGTACGGAAGCAGAAGCTGACAAAGTTCTGGGCCGAACTAGTAGAACAAGCCTCAACCACTAACGTTGGCCTTGCTGGTTCAAGTGAGGAGAAGGCTGTTGCAAGTTTGGCAGGGCACCGGGTCACAGAAGCATGCAAGTTTCTCCTCGACGGCAAGAATTTCCGTGTAGGGACTTTGGTCCCCTTGATTGGCACTAGCGACGCAGCTAAAAAGGACATGAGAGAACAACTCAAGGCCTGGCACGACTCCAAAATGCTTTCCGAGTTTTCAGAGGCTATTCGCACCATTTATGAGCTTCTCAGCGGCAACGTATGTGTCTGCGAAGGCATGAAGAATGCTCCTGTCGAGGATCGAATAGATTCATTCGTCATTTCCAAAAAGTTTGGCCTGGATTGGAGACAATCCTTTGGCCTTCGGTTGTGGTACGCCATCTCGCAGCATGACAGCGCTGCCCTAGCGGTTTTGAAGTTCATGGACGACGTCAACCAGGACAAGGAGGATCTGCCGCGACCGTGGTATCTTGAACAAGGCCTGAAACCCATCTGGGATGACGTGAAGGAGGGAACGCGCCAGGATCTCTTGTGGGGTCTTCTACAGCTGTACGCCGACGAGAAGACGGACCTGGAAGCCATTTTGCGGCCTGAAAACTCACAGCTTTCACCTCTGGACATGAGATTGAGCTGGCAGCTCGGTCAAGCTCTGACCTCGACCGGCCAAGTCTCGTTTGGTCAGCATGGGGATGAGAAGGCAGATGCCACGACCATTGCATATGCTGCGCAATTGACTGCTTCCGGTGAGTGGCTGGAAGCGATCTTTGTTCTCCTGCATCTACGGCATTCGTCTGCTCGCATGAAAGCCATTCGGGAACACTTGTGTCGACACGCCGTCATGATTGGCCCCGACACGGGCTCAACTTTTGCGGTCTTGACCGAGAAGTTCCAGATCCCTGCAGCATGGCTATGGGAGGCACTTGCACTCTACATGCGCAGTGTCAAGCAGGATGCCTCGGGAGAAGTGCACTGTTTGCTTCGTGCTGGCGAGTTTGTCGAAGCACACCGGGTTCTGGTGCAGCAAGTTGCCCCTCAGGCCGTGATTGAACGTGACTACTCGACGCTATCCTCGCTATTGTCGCAGTTCCAAGGCCGGGCTGAGTCCATCCCAGAGTGGACCCAGGGCGGCGAGATTTACAGTCAATTCCTGAGTCTCGTGCAGCACCGCGGCAAGGGCGAAAGCGCTCCGCCTGCGCTGCTTGAGAAGTTGCTGGCCGGCCTTGACGCGATGAATGGGTATGCGGGAGAAACCGAGGTTGTGCGGTACGCTGCCGTGTCTGACATGGCTGACGAAACCGCAAGAGAGATTCTGAAGCTGGCCAAGAAGAAGCAGGTATGTTTGTTTGTTTGTGTACTTGATCAAGTCTCGATTACAGATTGCGAGGGACAGGACCACGACTAACTTGACCGACTAGGACATGGAACTACGATCAAGAATTCTCAACCTGCCACTGACACAAGATCGACTGCTGGCATACTCGATTGATCTCAGCATGGATCGATACAGAGAAGTAATGTCCCATTGAAGGGGGAGGCGAGGGGATGGAGGCAGATGGGTGTACGAGGTCGCGGAGAAGGGTTTAAAAATTCCTGTTTGTGGGTTTGAAGGTTGATGATTTTATTTTCTGGTACAATGCTGTTAAAAGTTGCGGCGGAGTCGCATCGCACTGGCTGTGAGACGAGAGGGGCTCCCGCGCGAAACTTTCGCCTTGGAGATTTCAGGAAAGGGTTTGGACGGGACATGGTGAGGGACTGTAGAATAGCGCGTAGATAGAAATCCAGCCTTGTTGACATGTTGGAACATGGATGCCGTCGGTGAGCCATTATTTGAACCATCTCCTTTCCTTTGCGGATCCCCTGTCAAGCATGGATAATGAGAACGTCTGTCTGTCTACGGAGTAAAAACCTCCTGGTATTTCAAAAATTGTACATGGCCAAAAATAACTTCAACCCATTGCCGAGTCAACATGTAAAAGCAATCCTACCAAAACCTGGTACAGCATACTTGCCTGATTTGACTCCTTTATTCGCCAGAAATCCGTAGATTAGTCCATGCGCAAAAAAAAAAAAAGAAAAGACCCAAAAATATTCCAACCATGAAACTTAGAGACCATGACATGTCAGTCGGGCGTCAGTCATTCGTCTTCTCCTTCCGCATCAACATCCTCCTCATTCGCACCATCACCTGCGCGTGCTGCATCGGCTTCGGATTCGGAGGGCGACGCACCGTTTGTGCCTTGACCCTGCTTCGGCACGGCAACTACAGAAACCCGGACCTCATCTTGTGCGGGCTCTTCTTCTATCGCTGGGGCTGGCACAGCTTCTATGCCTTCACCTGATGAGGACCGCTCCTGGGTCTGCTGCTTGTCTTTCCAGCCGGGCGGAAGTCCTGGTCCACTGTCCGCGTTGCCATAATCGGACTTCTTAGTTCCCTTGGGCCATCGTCCGGGGCCACGGCCCGTTCCGCCAGACCTTCGCCTGGCGCTGTTGTTGCGAGGGCGACTGGCAGTCGAACGACGACTGCTTGAACCCCCGCTTGGTCTGGGTCTGGATCTAGCTTTGGGCTTGGCCGATGAGCTGCTTGCCGTTCGCAGAGCCGGTGGTCGGCTGACACTGTTTCGGTTTCGGTCAGCCCGTCGATTCCCCGGGAGGGGCGGGAACACGGTAAATCGCGACACAGGTATGTCTTTGTAAGGAGCCATCCAGGGAATACACTCAGCCGTCGCTATAGCATCTTGCATCGTCTCGTCCCCGGGGCTCGCGTTCTCTTTATCTTCTGTCGCGATTTTTTCAATCGATTTGACTGGTTCTGGAGCTTCTGGGTTTTCCTGCTCGTCTTTTCCCTTGGGATCCGATGGCGGTTGCACTTTTCCATCAGCACCGTTGGCAGTCCTGGGTACCTTGCTTTTGGTTGTGGCCAAGGCATGGCCCTCCTGGACCTTGGCCTCGTCGTCCTCCTTCGGAGCAATGGTGTTGAGGGGGTGGCCAAGCTCGAAGTTGACCACATTGCTTCGGCCCATGACGTAGGGTGTCCAGGCAAGAGCAGACGGTTCTAATTTGACATAACCTTTTGATTCCCACTTGGCAACGTAATGGCGGCAGTAGTCCAAGTCCACCCGGAACGCATATAATTGTGTCTGAGCATCTCGTACCAAGGCACGCAGCCCCTCGAGAGCAGATACAACATCGTCGGCTGTCATACCGCTATCATGTGATATCTTTTTGACGCTCAAGCCTTCCTTCTTGTGTCTATCTCCGTCCATGTAGTCGAGGAAATATCGGCAAAGTTCTAAACGCCAGTAATTTCGATACGACACGAGGCCCATGTCAGAAAGCGGTTTCTCGGGAGATCCTGTTTTTTCTTCGACTTTGGTGAGAAGGTAGGAGAAATCAATGAGTAGATTTCCGTACCTCTTGCGTTGATGAATCGGTAGCGTCAAGATACATGACACGTTGTTTTGACTGCTTGCCCGCTTTTCCTTCGAGAAGTAACCCACAAAATGATAGCCTGTGTCATTAAATTCACAAAGAACATAAAACAAAAATGGCTCCACGTCGTAATACAAGGTCTTGGACCCAAGGAACAGCTTGGCAAGAAGGCAGAGATTCTGGCAGTACACTGGGTGTTTGCGACCATCCACTTCGAAGATTGATACGGATTCGTGTCGATAGATCTCGTCCCCAGGGGGGTGCTTGGTACCGCATTTTAGTTTGTGGCGCCATGCAACGTAATCTGAATTCATGTACTTCAAGCAGAATTCGCAAATGTAGAGGACGCGGTTCCTGCTGTATTCCGCAGGGTATGGAGCCGCGTACCAGGTGTCGATCTCCCATCCACCAAACTCGATGCATTCAATTTGGCTGGCGTTGTCGCTATTTTTTTTGGGCTTACGCATGGGCAGGTCCGCTTCGGCTTGCACGGCAAGAACTCTTGCTCTCCACTCGTCTTCTGCCTTTTGCTTTGCCTGTTCAAGTTTCTTGCGATCCTCAGAGGTCGGAAGGGTCTTTGATGTGTCGGCTTCATTTTCGGTCAAGATCCCACCGTAGGGTTTGCCTTTTAGTTCATCCGTCTCCCTGTCGAAGAATGAATAGAAAGGTTGGGAATATGACTCTGATGTGAACGGAGTAGGCATGGTGGAGATCATGGTCTGTACGGCAGCAGCTGGGGCTCGTGCTGGGGTTGAACGTGGTGCTTGTTGTGGTTGTGGTTGTGATTGTGATTGTGGTTGAGGTTGAGGTTGAGCATTGTTGCTCTCTCCACTGCCGACGCCGACGCCGACGCCGGCGCCGGCGCTGCCGCGAGCACCGCCGCGTCGTCGGTCTCGCTTTCTCCTCGACAAGATTTCCTTGAGGTTACCTGGACGAACTTCGATTCGAACCACGAGCGACGTACGTGACCGTTTTTCAATGGTGACCGGTGGTGGTTGCGCGGCTTTCAGCCGTGAACTTCTGGACGACACACCTCGCAAAGGCTCAGCAGAACGACTGTCACGAACAGAATCTTCACGGTCTGTCGTATAGTTTGATTGGTTTTTTCGACGCTTCTTGATCGTTGAGATTGCATCATCTGGTTCAGCAGACCCGGATCTGCGTTTTCGTGGTTGCCGGGAATTATCCAGCGGGTAATCATCGAGAGCCGCCAATTCGTCAATGCTCGAACGGTCATTGACCCCGTTTGGGAGTCGAGTTGGAAGCATTGCACCAACGACCTTTGGTCGATGCGACAGCTGAGAGCCAGAGCCTTCTTCAACTCCAACTTCAACATCATCGGCATCGGCATCTTCGTCTTCTTCTTCACTTTCAGGTTCGACATGAGCGCATTCGGGACATTTCCATGCTCGAGCACCTGCAATCAATTAGTACACGCCGAAGGAGGCCGCCGTTTTCTTCTTCTTGTGAACTCAAGAACGCACTGTTTTCTTCCGTCATTGCAACCCGAGCAACCGCACCGCGGGCGCATTGTTGATGGGCTAAGACAGTTGTTAGCAAACCGGTTTCCATGCGTGTTTGCCAGTAACAATCTGACTTACCATTGTCACCACATCTTGAACAGACGAGAAACGCCTGATAATCTTCGCTAGGATCGTTCTCCTCGTCTTGTTTGCAAAATATGCAAGTATGTAGCGGGCCAGCATCTGACTCTTCTGACTCTTCTTCCTCTTCTTCATCAGCGTCTCCACGCTCTTCCCAGACACCTTCTTCTTCCTCCTCCTCTTCGTCCTCTGCACTGGCTGCATCGGAAATGTCGCTTTCCATTTGATCATCGCATTCAGCGGGTCGCACCTTGACTGCACCTACGGCTTCGTCATCCTCTTCTTCATTCTCAGTATCTCTTGGCGCAGCACTCCCCACAACTATCTGTTGACTCATCAAATAGTTATCCTCTTCGCCGGAAGCATCGAGGTCCAGCTCCTCTCCAGAAGCATCTTGATCGCTCAACTCATCATCGTCGCTCGCAGAGCCCTCGCCATTGCTCTTGTGTGAAGGTGATCCTGAGCGAGACGATGCCACTTGAACGGCAGTTCCACCACTGTCGCAGTCGCCTTCCTCCGAGAGTAGTACACTCTGCTGGAGCTCTTCTTCCATGGCCTGCGCACTTGGCATTTTGTTCCCAGCTTCCCTAAGCAGATACCATATATAGTCTCCTCAGTTGTGGGCATTTCGATTCGAGAGGGGCTTTTGCGATTGAGATCGGTCGAGCTTGGGGGCTAACAACCATGATTAGAATACCACGAATGTTCAAGCACAAGCTTGGCCCGCGAGACATTCGCCAATGTTAACTTAAGCTTCAGCTACAGGTCAAAGATGAACACCAAAGCAGCATACCTTGCACCCGTAAAACAAAGAGCCAGTCGCGGTTGACAGTCGTTGGTGATAATCGCAAACGGTCGTAGGGAGCTCAGGCGCGTTATGTTAGTATGGAAGTCGAGATTGCGGCTGCGTACAGTGCGCTATTATCACAATCACGCGCACACAGGGCGCATACGAGCGCACACACGCTCAGCTAATAAATCTGGGAGCTTACAGTGTTCTTTATTCAAATCTTGCACTGTACTGTCAGCAGGGGTTGAAATCTTGCCGCCTCAGGCACTCTATCTGGAACCCCATCTGGAATTGAAGCTGTTGAGCGACCACGGATATGCTTGAAACTAGAGCATCATCTACGGCGGAGGACTACCAGACGACGAACGCCAATTGGAGTCACTGTCAGTGTATGGGTTTGCGAACCGGACTACAGGCTACACGTTTCCCTCCAGATTTTATAAAGAGTCAACAGAAGTCCGCTGCAGCGGCCCATCATCCATCATGCCGGTTCCTTTCGAAACTCTGTTGCCCTATGCCATCATGATTGGTGTTCGTACTCAAACCGATACACGCGAGATGAAATTATTCGATCGCTCACATTCAGTGCTAGATGTTTGGCGTTACAGGAACGGGTCTAGCCGTTCTCAAGACTTGGCGCAACGAGGGCAAGCGACCTCGCTACTCACTGGATCAATGGGACAGAGTATGTTTCGAGCCTCTACAATCTGAGTAAGCCCGACTAGCTTTGCTAACATTATCTGCAGCAAAGTAAGAACTCGAGCTTTCATTGCGCACGTACGGTCCAGAAGATGCTAACCGGACCTTGCGAAGTGATGGAACGTGATCGCAGACTCACGGGAACCCTGAGAGGGCAGATAGCCAAGCCAGAAGCACCATCAGGCTTCGAATTTAGTAATGGGTGGAAGGTGTGTGCAGAAGTCACTGATATCAAACTTCGCCAAAGATTGTACTAACATGTGTATGTTATAGATGGAAAAACGATTCACTTAATAGCCTCGAGCCGAGCTCCACGCAAAGAATGAAGTTCTGTCAAACGAAATGTACATATAAAGCTAGTCAAAGTGGCCCAAACTACAATTCAGGGGAAGACACAATGGGTACAGCTCGACAATTCACGCAATTCAACCAAAACGACCGGGTGCGGACGTGTGTGGAGACGTTTTCAACATGAGTTTCGAATTGTCCTGAGTGTATCATATTGATACCTCTGGCCTGTTTTTATTCAGGTTCTCCAGTAAAGTACAAGCCTGGCACATTTCCTGACTTGACATGTATCCGCATTTGATACATTGGCCAAGTGTTTGCAATGGCGCGGTTGAGCGCTCTTTCGACCCTCGTCCACCGCGGATGGGGAGCTTTACGGAGCCATCACCAGCGGAATCATTCTTGGCTGTGACTTCAGTCTCAAAACCTGCAATCTGGCCGTTTGCCTTCAGCTTGGCTTCCATTTGAGCGAACTCGCCCCCTGAAGTCCGCCCGTCCGCTGAACCACATCCTCCCATGCCCTCACCTTCGTCACAAGCACATGCGTCTTGGTTTTTGTCCGGTGTTAGCCGTGCCATGTCCTCTCCACTTCTTACAATGTCCAAGATGGCACTTGGCCGTACTTTTTCCAAGCTTTTGATCAGTGTCCGGGCAGTCCCTCGGAATGCTTCTGGGCTATAGATGCATTCTGTGCTGAAATAATCCAGTTTCTTGTGATGAGCGTAGAGCACAATCTCCTTTTCGTAGGCATACTTCAGTGGCTTGCTTCTCTTGACCTCGCTCGAAGCGCTCCCTGTCACTATGCTCGTACTTCGTGAAAGACGAGGCAGGTCACCTCTCAACAGATTCATCAAGACAGTTTCCGCAACGTCGTCGGCGTTGTGTCCGGTGATGACATGCCGAATGTCCAACATCTTGGCCCCTCGGTCCAGAGCTTGCCGACGGAAAACTCCACAGTATGTGCAGTTCCCTTTCTTCCCTATCGTCTCAACGACTTGGTCCATGGTCCACCCGTAAAGTTCGTCATATCCCACGATTCTCAGGGGCATCTCATATTGGACTGCGTTTCGTTTTACAGTTTCGAGCGAATCATCTCGGTACCCTTTAATGCCTTCGTCAACACTCAGAAGCACCAAATCCATTCCATAATGGTGCCGCTCATTCAACGTCTTCATTACAGATGCTAGCACTGTTGAATCCTTGCCGCCTGATGCGCCTATCGCCACCCTTTCGCCAGGGAAGAATAATTTGGAGGAAGTGATCGTGTGGTGAACTTCATCTTCAAAGACAGAGATGAAACATTCTTTGCACAGCTTGTGATGGTTTTTTGGTCGTTTTATGACGGCGCGATCGCCACATCGCAGGCAAGTCGCTGGAGGCATACTCACAACACCACAAAAGTAATGAAGTTGGTCGAATATGAGTCGTTCCTGGAAAGCCTGGAAAGAGATGAAAGCTTGTTCCTTGTCTTGTGGACGGACTCTCAGAACAGAGTTTAGTTCTTTCTTGTTTGCGCAATATATTTATGTCTGCTCAAGTCGTTCTTTCTGCTGTTGAATATTTCATGCAAAAGTCTTCAGTATTCTCAATAATATCAGCCGTTCATGATGTCTCCAGCAGCCAATCGATCGTGCCGCAATTCCAGCGCTTAACTTTTTGCTCAAATGAAAGAAAGGTGCACGTGACCGAGGCTTTGACCAAGAAAAACAGCCACGAGCATCAGCCACAAATGCATTGGAAACACATTTGTTCTTTTTTTTATGGAGCATCTTGCGACTATAGATGTGGCGCAATCGAAGCCCTAATTTTCTGCCCACCGTCTCATATCAACTTTTTTCGACCTTCCTATTCCTCTTCAACCCACCACTCCGGCAGCAAGCATCCTCTGCTCTTCACGACTGAGCAACGCCGTCCCAAGAACAAAATGGTAAGTTGCCAAGATGACACCGAAAGGCTCTAATGGCCACAGTTACTGAGTCAAATGCGCGAGAGCGTTTTTTGATACTCGGCGCTTTTTAGCATGTCCATGCTCCAATGGGCGTTGAAAAAAACGCTGATGGAGATTCCGCCGGCCTCGTCGAACGAGATGCAAACACGAATCGCATTCCAATTTTGCCATTGTGCTGCTCTCGCGAGACTTGTCCTGGTGAAGACTTGGCTGGAGATTTGCGCCCGGGTCATGTGCTGAAATAATGCCATGTAATTCTGTTCCCCGTGGACAAATCTCACTAGAGTTCAAAGAAGATTGTTTAGCTCGAGCAGACTCGCTAATTTCTTCTTTTCTCAATGACAGCCCCCCAAGACTGGAAAGAAGGTGGCTTCGGCCCCTTTCCCTCAGGGAAAGGCTGGCTCGAAGAAGGCTCCCAAGGTATGTGTGTTCAATCTTTCCAACATGAAGCGTTCATGGTTTCATCCACTTGGAGTCTCGAGTCCAGTCTAATCATCTCGCTGTATAGAACCCTCTTATCGAGAGGCGCCCCCGCAACTATGGTATTGGCCAGGACATCCAGCCCAAGCGAAACCTCGGCCGCATGGTCAAGTGGCCCGAGTATGTCCGCCTCCAGCGCCAGAAGAAGATCCTCCAGATGCGCCTGAAGGTTCCCCCCTCGCTGGCTCAATTCCAGCACGTCCTGGACCGCAACACCGCCGCCCAGGCTTTCAAGCTCCTCAACAAGTACCGCCCTGAGACCAAGGTCGAGAAGAAGGACCGTTTGCTGAAGGAGGCTACCGCCGTCAAGGAGGGCAAGAAGAAGGAGGACGTCAGCAAGAAGCCATACACCGTCAAGTATGGTTTGAACCACGTTGTCGGTCTCATCGAAAACAAGAAGGCTTCTTTGGTCCTCATCCCCAACGATGTCGACCCCATTGAGCTGGTTGTCTTCCTGCCCTCCCTTTGCAAAAAGATGGGTGTGCCCTATGCCATTGTCAAGGGCAAGGCTCGTCTCGGCACTGTCGTCCACAAGAAGGTTCGTCATTCTGCCCATCGACTTCATAATCGTTGAACATTCCATACTTTTCCCTCATCTCGACGTCCTAACATGTCAATCGTAGACCGCTGCCGTTCTGGCTCTGACTGAGGTCCGATCGGAGGACAAGACTGAGCTTTCCAAGCTCGTCTCTGCCGTCAAGGATGGCTTCATGGAGAAGCATGAACAAAGCCGAAGACAGTGGGGTGGTGGCATCATGGGCCCCAAGGCCCAGATGCGCACCATGAAGAAGCAAAAGGCTCTGGAGGCTGCCACCAAGATTTAAGCTGTCGGCACCACAAAAAGTAATGCATTAAAGGGCTCTGGTATTCATAACAGGTGTTGCGGGTTTTCAGGACATGAAACATGAATGGAATTTCTTTAGCGACTGAATTGTTTATCGCCGCTGTTCTTCGCATGACCATGAGACTCGCCAGCTCAAGCTTCTCTGTGGTTGACACCTTGATGTGATCCAATCTAACCAAGGGATTGATGCATGACGCAGGCAATAACAACGTTTATTATGATTCCGTGTCGTGTCCGTGCCTGTTGTATAGAGAATCGACATGTGCAGCATGTATTTTGCTTAGTCAAGTACTACGGAGTTGATTGCATACGTGAGCTGAGTATTGTCCTCGCAACTGTGCTTTACCAAAGCAATCAAATTTCGACGAAGAAGTTGGCCTGTTCCAGAGTTGAGCTTGATAAATGTTGTCTGGTATTTCATCCGATCGATTGTGGGTTGAATGTATGCTGATATCAACGGGTTCATGCAAACGGATGGGATTTGACAATTTAGGGTGAGAGCAAAGCATTGACGACTATAGAAGCCGGAGGAACGGATGATCGACACAATCCGTAACAATTGGCGGCGTCGTGAGGCTCAATCTGTGACGATGCTTCGATCACGTCCAACAATGACAGAACATGTTGCTCTAACACATATTAAGGAAACAATTCGCCTAGAAAGGGATGATAAACATGGCTAAGGTCGCGAAGGTTAAGCTAATGGTTAGAGGGTTTAAGGGTTGTTTTACAATAATTAGAGTTAGAAGACAAAGCTGCTGCTACTACTATTAATAATAATGAAAGAAGGTGGATTTTAGGCCCTTGTAAGCTAGGCCGCTGCTAACATTGCACCTTGCAATTAATTATGAGGCCTATGAGTCCCTGCGCTGCACGTCGCGCCCTTCACGGCGCCTCACAGGCGGATGCACATTTTATTTTTTTAACAGATTCGCGTTTAGTTGCCTCATCACCTCACGCACCAAACTTGCCCAACGAGCCTTCCATTCTTCTGTCCACGCCTTCCACGCTTTCCACACCAAACGTGATGGCCCGCCTTATTTCTCGCTTGCCCAAGAATTATCTTGGGGGTGTTGAATTCCTCGTCTGGTACTTTGGCACACTAGAGCGCAGTCAGCATTGAGACGACTAAAAACATGTGTGCGTTATGGTTATCTTACGCAATAGAGACTACCAGGGAGGGTTTCGCAACTGCCACGATTCTTGTTGCTGCAGAAGATGGTAATATTATCATTACCCAAGTCCATGTCCATGGCCATAGCCGGGATCAAGAGAAGAAAGAGGAGCTTCATTTTGGTTGTCTAGTATGGACCAGATTGCATTGGATTGCATTCGCAAGTGAGAAGGAGGAGTTTATTGATGCTACTTTTCTTTTTCTAAGCCAGTAGGCTGCCTTTATAAATACTCATAAACTGGAATCTCCGGAAGCTTAGTAGGAAGTTGTCTTGTGTTCTTCAAAAGTTTGTTGTATCATTATCATGCGATGAACTCTTGCGCCAACGCAGCCACAAAGTTTATCGCGAACTTTGCTCTAACTTTGCTCTAACTTTGCAGCCCCCCGTATTTGTGACCTGAAAGCTTGTTCCTGTAACAGGTTCTATCTATTACTGCGGTCGTTATTATGCTAGCTGGGTATCGCCAGCAATTGTCATGTTTCCCTTCCATAAATTAGATGCAATGCCCAATGAGCGCAAAAAAAAATAAAAATCAATAAACACCTTTGGAGAAAACAAAATTGAAGGGTCGAAAAGTGGCTTTTCTGTCAACAACAGCCGCCGCCCTTCTTATTCAGTATCCAGAACCACTGTGCCTTCGTCTGATCGCTAAATTCAAGTTGTATATCCAACACGAAAGGAAGCAAAGAAATTTAAAGTTGAGAAGAAAAGGGACGCAAAAAAATGAGTGAACAAGGATGACATGCTCAAACTTGCTCAGTACGTCGACTCGCCCCCCTGCTGCTTGAATTTTCGTCGACCCGCACGCTATAAGTGACTGACTTCAAAATGGCGCCATTGTCGAGAATGTTCTCTTGGCTGACGGACTTGTTGATAGAATGGAAGGCGTTCTTATCGTTGCTGATGTCGCTGAGCTCGTAGTGTTCGCCATGGTGCAGACCGCGGTTGCGGCTTGGGCCGCTGTTGGAGCCGCCATAGCCACCAGAGTACTTGGACCGGTAGCCCTTGGCCTTTTTCATGCAAACCGGGGCTAGGAAGGGGAGGGAGGAAACCATGTTCTGTAGAGGAAAGCGTCCATGTTAGAGATGAGCTTTGTTTGCTTGTTCTGGAAAGGGCGGAGTAACTTACACCGACATTGAATTCAATGGTGCCCCAGAGGACAAGCATGGTAGAGTTGCCGTCACCATTTTGGATCCGGTCGATCTGGAGATAACGAAGGATGGAGCATAGCGTGGTGAAGAGACCGAGCATGAAGATGGCAATGAGACCAAACTTCTTCTCGAGGTGCACATTGAGCTTCAACAGGAGAGGAATGGGCAGGACGGCCACGACGACATCAGATGCGATGGTAACAACTGCATAGCCGGTGAAGGAGGGGCCAGGTTGCAGACACGTTCCTGGGACCCAGGGCTTCCAAGACCTTTCCACGGGTGTGCAGGCAAAGATGAGTGAGAGCGCGCAGCCGATATGTGCCAGGAAGATGATGGCAATGGTGACCCACACGACCATGCGGTATGTCTTGCGATCAGTCCCTTGCAGAAGACGCAAATAACTTATCAAAAGGGCAATCTTGAAGAAGCTGATGCCAATTTGATAAATGGGACGCCCGGCGAAGTTGAGGCGCGAGTAGGGACCAACGTTCTTGGCTGGTCGTAGTTTGACAGGCAGACCCAGGCCATACTTGGTCTGGGCGATGCAAAGAATCGAGTAGGCCAGAGCAAAGACCATGGACAAGGCGGACATGCAGTCATCTGCGGCGAGACCACGAGCATTTCCTCGGATCCAGAGGCGACTGCAGACGGTGGCTACGGACAGGACCGACAGAACAATACACACGGAAAAGATGGTCGCCCATTGAGATTCGGCCTCGACATTTGGGGTGGCATTGGCGACCCAGCCCATTTTTGCCAAATGCAAGAGGATGAGGATGAGGATGAGGATGAGGATGGGGATGGGGATGAAGACGAAGATGAAGACGAAGACGAAGACGAAGACGCAGACGCAGACGAAGACGCAGACGAAGACGAAGACGCAGACGAAGACGCAGACGAAGACGAAGACGCAGACGAAGACGCAGACGAAGACGAAGACGCAGACGAAGACGCAGACGAAGACGCAGACGAAGACGAAGACGCAGACGAAGACGCAGACGAAGACGAAGACGCAGACGAAGACGCAGACGAAGACGAAGACGCAGACGAAGTTGGAAGAGAGATTCGAGGTTTAGCTGTGATGATAATAGTGAAGGCTTCAACGTGCTCAACCCTGTTTGCTGGTCTTTCCTATTTTAATGAAATGAGCAGCAAGGGTAAATAGCCAATTCTTCAATCTATGGATTCTCTCTCTCTCTCTCTCTCTCTCTCTGTCTCCCCCCCCTCTCTCTTGTTTTGTGATTTAGGAGGAAGCCCTTCTCGCTTATGGCAATGAGCTGTCGTGTAGATCCTCGCCGTGGCGTGTGGAAGATGGCGAACCACAAGTGACGCACAAACCCGTCAAGGGAGGAGGGAAAAGCAAACCTGAGAGACAATCTCGACGGCGTGACTCGGAACGTCTGTGGGAGCGGTCGGGAAGGGCCAGAAATATTAGACAGCAACCCCTCTCTAATCCGTACAAGCAAGCAAAAAAAAGAAAGAAGAAGAGACTTTCTTGCAAGTCTAGCTAGCTCGGGGATCACCGAGGACCAACAAACGAGTTGAGTCCGGACTGTGCTTGCTTCTTCTTCGTCCTAAACAAACGGTGTGGAGGTGGACGAGTGTGTGTAGCTGTGGATACTCGGTACTCTTTTTCACCATACATGACTTTTTCTCTATGGCTTCCTTGTTTTAGCTATCCGAACAGCCCCTGCTATCTTGGTACATTATACGGACGTAAATAGGGCGTCTTTGGAGGTATGGCAATTACCCAGGGTGTGTGCTGTAAAATACTAACCGAATAAATGGGAATGCGCCAGCTCCCAACGCGCCAGCGGGTAAATTTTATGAGGCTTTATGCTACCACTCCTTCATGTGAAGATCCGGCCATCCCATCCCTGTCCAACAACATCAGCCTCGTCGTTGAAGACAGCACGGCTACGGATTACAAGACCGCGTCCACATGAGAAGAGGCTACATATGCTCAGATGAATCTCGGTGATCCTCCCTGCTCCAAGACATTGTGCGGGCCGGCGTCAAGCCAGAGCTGCATCGTCTCCTCGCTCTGCGTCCAAACCATGCCCAGCATTCCCGCAGCATTCGCTCCAACCAAGCCATTACCTGCCGCGCGCCGAGGGATGACAACCATGCGATCCCCGTCCATGATGACGTTGTGGGGAGGGGCTCTATTCTTATTCTCCTCCGTGGTCTTGTATCCGAGGGTGCGCTCGACGAAATCCAAGCCCGCCTCATATACCTTCAGGGTCGCCTCGGGAGTCGCCTCGGGAGTCGCCTCGGGACTCGACTTGGTCTTCAACTTCTGCTCAAAGTAGGCAAAGGGAATTGCGTCTGAATTTTTATCCACGTTCCGCCAAGGGTTCCCGTCAAACGACCGCTTGGGGATGGCCTGGAGGTGTTTATGCAACCTGCTGCACCCAGCTTCGACCCCGCCGTTGAAGAAGAGGAGATTTCCCTTGCCATACGCTTCAAGAAAGGCGTCAACGGCCCTGAAGTCGTCGATGCACAACGGCTCCCACTGACGCCGGTGTCCATCGAGCGTAAGAAGTAGGAAATGCGGACGGTAGCACGAGTAGCCGTTGAAGGCGAGGACGTGGCTCTCGACAAGTCGGCCGATTTCGGAGCCGTGAGTGTTGATATCGCTACCGGGCCTCCTCTGCCTGAGAGCAACTGTTCCATTCCTAGTGCTGGGGGGACTTGTTGGGTTGTTGGGCTTGCTTTTGAGGGCATTGGAAATCCGAAATTCGAACTGGGGACGCAACATCCATCACATCAGTACGGACGGGGCACGCGTTTCGTTCGAGGAGGTGCAAGGCATGACCTACGTCGAGTCCTCCGATATTGCGCTTCTCCGTGGCGTAGGCGTAATCGTAGTTGATGACGCCAGCGTCAACGAGTCTGTCGAACTCGGCTATAATTTCTCTCTCTTTAGACGCCCTGCGGCTCTCAATCTCGTCCTGTGAGGCCGCCTCTGAATCACCGAGGAGCTGGATGCTCTCCTCCACCGTCATCGGTTCAATATTCCCGTTGTTTGGGTCGCTGGCAGCCCTGTGTGACTATATACTTTAGAAGAAGTGCTGCTGCGGCACATGCATTATCTAGTTATCACTTTATCACTACTTGGGTCTTCTTAGTCAGCGTACTGGCTCCCATGAACTTTTTGAGCGTCGGTGAGACTCTCTCCTGCAACACATACAGGAAAACAACTCTAACGCTCAAGTTTCAAGTTATTGGGGCGTCAGGCAAGACACAAAATCATCCAGAATTGACGCATAGAAAAAGACGGCATACGATGGTAAACAGTCCTGCGGCATGAGCCAATCATCTAAGCGATGCTTGAGTATATGCATATGCTCTGTCTAGGGTGGTTTCTCAATGTGCTTTTTATACGCATGAAAACTCGGGCGATACGGTCCACGTGGCCCAGACTCAGCTCATAAGTCGCCTGGCCCTTGGAAAGTTGCGTTCACCCCTGCATTGGGCAGCGTCTAACGGAGTACGGAGTGCATGTGCGCCACAAAAATGAAGCTGACATCCAAGGGGAATGACCGCCCCTGTTTGGTGTAGCACACATCATGCAAGCTAACGCGTTGTACGGATTAATCGTACCATCTTCAAGACAACTTGCTGCAATGCACATGGGTGATAGCCGTCCGGGTCGTGCCGCATCCCCTCCGCGGGTCACCGCCAAGATAACAGATACAGAATCTCTGCATATTATTTACCCCTCTCTTTCAGTACTCCTACTCTCCAATAATACGGTACAGCACAGCAGCAAAGCCGCTTCGGGGATACGACTTCTCATTTTATTTTCGGTGTGGCTGGTTCCCTGGCTAGGAGAAGCCCAGTGATGCGTCCAGATTGGCAACATATAAGAGCCATGGCCAGCTCAGGGAGGCAAGAAGACCACGCCTGAGATGAATGAGAAGTTACTGCAGAAAAATAAGCTTCATCACTACACCATCTACGATTACCTGGCGGGATATTTATCGGCAGAGCGAGACATGACAGATAACAACGACAACGACGATGGATGCGAATTCTCCAAGCTCGAAGCCGGCTTCGCCGAGATCGCAATCAAGCCCCGGAGGATCTCGGTAGAGGCCCAGGCGCCTTGGAGACACGCGAACAAGTCGGACCTCACCGCGGACGATCTGGATTTCAACTACGACGCAAACGCGGACAGCCTGCTCCCGAATCACCACCCTTCAATGCAGGATGTCCTCCCGGCGCTGCAGTACGGCGCCCACCTGGCGAACCAGAACAACTTTGCGGAACAAACAAGGATCGAGTGTTTCGATCAGACAGACCAACATGCCTGTTTTCGTACATTGGATGATGAAGGCCTGGATCAGATACTAGATACACTTGAGCAGCAGGACACGGACACAGACATTGATGATGATGATGATGATGATGGAATCCCGACCGCGGAAACCAGCACCGGCGGGAGGCTGCTCGTGTTTTTCGTCCCCTTGACGGTCAAGAAAGCCAGCTCTTTTGGCTACCAGGCGGCAATGAAATCTTCAAGCGTCCAAAACCTCTTCAAGAAACTCGGGGCGAATCCAGAATTCCTCCACAACATGCTCGGCCGGCCCGACTACTGGGCGCCTCGAACACGTTGGCAATTCAACATACGAGATGAGCTGACGGTGTGCGGTATTGGACAACAGGCCGTGAACTCTTCTAAGCACAAACTAACCATCTGATTCGACAGATTATTTCTGCCAACATCCTCGTTGGAACCTGCAGGTTCAAGGCTCTCCTCTCTCCGTCCATGTCATCCGCCGACTGCAAACAAAGCTCACGGCGTACGTCATCTCTCACAAGGTCGGAGACAGCAGCGTGCACGCCCTGCAACAACTGCTAAACGTCGGGGTCGATATGTTCGCCAAGTCGAAGCCTCCGTCGATCCATCTCACCAACCCCTTCGAGATAGCGGTCCTACTATCTTCGCTATCGTTCGAAGCGTCCAAATTCCACGTGGCGCGGTTCCGACGCTACATGTGGGCGCAGGCACGCTCAACTCCCTCACCCCCCCTTTTCGTTTTTTTTTTCCCACAACTTGCTTCTAATATCTCTTCCTCCAGGTCAACAAAGTCGACGACCACCTAGCCGGTCTGGAGACCAGCGACCGACACCGCCTCACCGAGCTCACAAAGTCTCTGCAAATCATTTCGCAGCAAGCAGATTCCCACCTGCTAAATGCCGACGTGGCCATCATCACGGCCAAGGGCATCCGCGACACGCAGGCCAAGCTGCACGACTACCTTTCGACGCCGAAACTATTCCGCCAGCCCGCCGAGGATGCCATCAACTACGTGATCGGTTCCATGGAGAAGCAAAAAATGCTCTTCCTCAACTACAAGGGCAGGAAGGACGGCACCATGAGCCTGGTGTACAACCTGGTCACCCAAAGCGACGCGGCGAACAACATCGCGCTGGGCAAAAGCATGAAGCGCGACAGTACCAGCATGAGCGCCATTGCCACACTGACGATGCTCTTTCTGCCCGGTACATTTACTTCGGTATGTCAACTCCGTCAAATTGGGCAGGGGGTCGGTCGTGTGCTGAAACAGGTCCCTCTACAATAGAGCGTGCTCAGTGCCGGCATCTTCTCTTCTAGAGCAGACTCGATGGGAATTGCTACCTCCAATCTATGGTGGCTCTGGGTCTCGCTCACTCTGCCTCTGACGCTCGCTGTGCTCGTTGTTTGGTGGGCGTATAGGCGTAGGTCTGAGCGTACCGAGCAAAAAAAGCCTCCCCCCCGAGACGATGCATCGGCCAGGCACCTAGGCTTTTGGTCAGGAAAAGCTGGTTGCTTTCGAAAAAACGTAGCTTAGGAGATGGAAAGCTTGCACCATACGCAGCATAAAGCAGAGCATACAGCAGAGCTAGAGTTGTAGCTAGCAAAGGGCTTAGGTCTATACTGTTGAGGCCTGCAAAAGGTCGACGTCATCAACAGGACTGCGGGTTTGGAAAGTGTCTAACTTCTCACGACCACCGTCGGCATGTTTGTCCGTTGGCCCCTGTCGAGGCACTTTTTGCTTCAACGTTTTTCTGGACACCAGGTGAGAGCCACGGCAGAGTGCTGTCTGTATGTATATGTATGGATGCAAATCGGTGGAGGGCAGTATAATTGACTGAAGTGTGCTATGAAAAGCCACATCCCCTTTGTGGTAAGTGGGCACGGGCAGGTGATGTCGCGCCCTCCGCTATCTGCTTGCTTTGCGTGAGCCCCCCTCACATCCGGCTATCGAATTGTCGGATTGATGCGTTGTCTCCTCTGGGGTGTGTGATCCACGAAACACCCCCCTGGACTCGATGGGTTGATTGCCGGGCAGGACGGCGTTCCAGGGCCATTGTGTTGGCTCAGTTGGCAGCCATCATTCATTTCAAAATAATGACGACTTTGGTTGCAATTGCCAAAAGAATCGAAGGCGTCGGGGCCATGGCGTTTCGGTGGCGGCTTGGTGGCGGCTTGGTGGCGGCTTGGCGCCTGCAAGGACTCGTTTGGGTGACGGGAGTTTGCGAGGATCCCGGATCCGCATGGCGAAAGCCGCCTTCTTTCTGGTAATCATGGCGCTCTTGCTGGTCTACTCCATTGTCCGTCCAGTCGCTCTTTCTCAGCACCGACTGACTACCCTTTTAAGTCTTGGCAATTGCCGACGCTCGTTCCTTCTCTTTTCTATCTTTCCTGTCCGAAACCCTTTTATTCAGCCTTCTTGTCTCGTCTTTGCCCGGCAGCTCAATTGGAGAGTTGTGAGTTGTGAGCAAGACGTGCTTCGTGCCTAGACTCATCATCTCTCGCATCGTCGGACCCGCCCGCGTGCATCGGTTATATCGCTTGCTGCCAATGACGGGTTGCAGAGACATTCGAGGGCTATTTTAGTTTATCCTCATCTGTCGGGTCCCTTCATTCATTCCTTCACTTCCATTCATCCGACGGCAATACCACGACTTCGTCTATTCTTGTCTCGACTATTTTCGCTCGATCCTCGACGCGCGATCGCATTCGCAGCCTCGAGGCACCATGTCGCTCAACGGCGATGAAAAGGCCAAAAACGCCGACTTTCGCCAAACTGCTTCTTCGTCTTCCAGCGACAACGCGGCTGGCTTCTTACCGGTCACTGCTGGTGTCACCAATGTCGATGCGGCCTGGAGCTTTCTCAACAATCATCGTGATGCTGCTGGTGTCGATGCTGTGAATATAGACGCTTTGCGCCGCAAGATTGACTGGCACATTATTCCCCTCATGTTTTTGTGCTACACAATGCAGTTCCTCGACAAGGTCATTCTAAATGTGAGCTGCGCACTAATTGTTTTCCAATGATTGTTCGTTGGCGTTGGCGCATCAAGGACAAAGCCCAAAGCTGCTTGTCGCAATGCAGTCATGTGTTAATGGAAGAACTGACGGTTTTTTGCTTCTTTAGTACGCAGCCGTAATGGGTATCAACAAGGACCTCAAGCTTACTGGCAATGACTTTTCCAACGTTGCTACATTCCTCTTTGTGGGCCTGTTATGCTTCGAAATTCCAAATAGTATGTAAAGGCGCATAGCAGCCTGGCTCCCATGTTGGATTACTCTACTGACAAGACGTTTTGAAACACAGTCTATTTTCTTCAAGTTGTCCCTGCTGCCAAGTGGCTAGGTGCCAATGTTTTTCTCTGGGGTATTGCCACTGCCTGTGGTGCTGCTGCTCACAATTACCAGAGCTTGCTAGTGTCCCGTATTTTCCTCGGCATTTTTGAAGCTACCATCGCCCCATCGCTGATGCTTATCAGCAGTCAATGGTACACCAAGTCTGAGCAGGCTCCTCGGTTCTCCTTTTGGTATCTGGGTCTCGGTCTCGGCCAGATTGTTGGTGGTGCCGTCTCCTACGGCTTCCAGCACATGACACCTGGCGCTGCCCTTGCTGGATGGCGAACGATGTTCATCACACTGGGATGTGTGACCGTCGTTTTCGGTATCTGCACCTTTCTCTTCATCCCCGACACTCCCATGGAGGCCAAATGGCTATCCGACACGGAGAAGGTTGCTCTCTTGAAGCACGTCAGTGTCAATCAGACCGGTATCCAGAGCCGCAAATTTCGCTTCAAGGAAATAGTCGAGGCCCTCTTGGATCCTCAGGTTTACTTGCTGCTTCTGTCCGTCGTCTTGCTTTCGGTCTCTAGTGGTGTCGTCACCACCTACTCTGCCACTTTGATCAGAAACATCCTCTCTGATGAGTCTCCAGCCCATGTTCCCAAGAAGGCTGCTCTTTTGAATATGCCCTCTGGCGTTGTCAGCATCTTTTTCACCTTGATGGTTGGCTATGGTATTCGCAAGCAATCTCACCGATGGGCTTGGATCATTGCGTGTATCATTCCTGCGTGAGTAGAATCCTTTCCGGCTGCTGCACCCCGTCACTACTCGGAGACAAGAGACTTACTAACATATTATTAAGCATCATCGGTGGTGCGCTCATGTCCTTCTTGCCCAAATCCAACAAGGCGGGTTTACTCGCTGGCATCTACTTGGTCAATGCCGTAGTTGCTCCCCTCTCCATCTTCTACAACGTGAGTACGAAGCTGAGGTCATTGATATTGAGACTTGGAATTGGAAATTGATCATGTCGCAATTAGTGGACTGTGGCCAACTGCGCTGGAGCAACAAAGCGTGCCTTTGCCGCCGCTCTGGTTTCCGGATCTTTCTCCATCGGTAACATCATCGGACCCCAGACTTTCCAAGCCCGCGATGCTCCAGAATTCCGGCCCGCCAAGCTTGCCGTCATGGGTACGCAGGCCGGTTGCGCCCTTTGCACCTTCCTGTTGTTCCTGCATTATGTTTGGGCCAACAAGCGACGCAACGACCGCAGCAAGGAGACTGAGGAGCAGTATTTATCCCCCGACGTCTGGGCCACCCTGACCGACAAGGAGAACAAGCAGTTTCGATACACATATTAAAGAAGGTAATATCTACTATGTGGAAGGGGGGAACAGGTATACCCAAGACGCAGGGAAGTCAGTCCTGCCGGTCCCATGTAACGTAAGTTTTTTGTTTCTCTTTTTTTTTTCCATAGATGTGTCCAAAATTCCCAGTTGGATTTGATGAAAGCGTGCTTTTCTGTTCGAGAAATTTCCCATCTGGGGGGGGGGGGTTTCGCGGTGGGAGGTGCCAATTTTGGTGCATGATGAAAAATCCCCGCTTCAATAGCACACTTTTTTTCTACGTTTGACAACGAACAAACGGTTTGTATTTATATGAAGGCCACCAGGAGGAGATACGCGAGAAAATTGTGGCATCTTTCCACCATTCATGAGGACGTGCAAGTAGAGATGGATCCTCGTTTCTCGTACCTATTGATTGAGATGTAGCGACGCCATGTAGCGACGCATCGTTTAGCAGAGCTTAATTGCTCTAGATGTCGCCGTCCGTTTTGCAAGTAAGACATTCTTTGCTATACCAGATTCAGTCAAGTACCTCGTGTCGAGCCATGACGTTGTCGAGCATGTATGTACGTCGGGGACGTTGTGTTGGCACGGAACCTGGACCAAACGGCATTTGATCGTTGTTTCTTCGTCTGACGGTTGATGAGGGGTTCGACATGAGTCAATCATGGTTCACGCGGGGTAGATAGAAATGACGAGCGAGGTGGGAAGAATTGTCTAAATCAGATTGTCTGGAGTGGCAAGAATGGGAAGGGGCCCTTTTACAGATGATGTTGCTTGAAGACGAGACGCGCGCGAGGTGTACGCATGCATTGCACACCGGTGGAGGAGCTGTGTGACCATCCAGTAGATTTAGGATCAAAACACTTCTTCCATCTTGTTCATTACTATAGTAGTCAGGGACACACAAATCTGGCGAATTCGTTGTGGCATTAATGTGGCCTACATTCTATCTCATCTACCGCTATACATGACCTCGTCCATCGATAAAGTCATCTGATGCCATGCAAAAAAATGTATATGTGTTTGTGATGCCTGCAGCAACTCCAATACATTATCATCCAAAAATCAAATAAAAAGAATCCATCCTGGTGTACAGGCGACTTATCGAAACGATGACGCCAAGCCAGTAAATCAATAGAGAAAAAAACAGGCAGAAAAAAACGAAAGGCGCAAAGTTGGTATTGCTTCATTTGCAATGACAAAAGGAATAGAATAATTGTTGTGCTCGTATAAGCTGATTGTGTTGACAATGGCAAGAGAGCAAATGACTATTGCTCCCTTGAGTGTGACAAATGTCAAACCCACTCACTGCCAGGTAGATGGGGATGCGGGATGCGGAAACCGGATTTATACGGCAGGGCCGGCCTTGACAACATCTTCGGTGGCTTCGCTTTCGTACTTGTTGAAGTTCTCGCGGAAGAGCTTGCCCAGCTTGAGGACCTCGTTCTGGAAGCTCTCGGCGCCAGCGGTCCAAGCCTTTTCAGGGTTGAGCAAGTCATCAGGAACGTTGGGGCAGGTCTTGGGAACCTGGAGGTTGAAGACGCCGTAGTTTTCGTACTCGACCTGGGCGAGCTCACCAGAGTGGATGGCGTCGAGAATGGCACGAGTGTACTTGAGAGGACATCGCTTACCGCCTTGAGCGAAACCAGCCCCGACCCAGCCAGTGTTGAGGAGCCAGGCGTTGGCCTTGTGCTGCTCAATCTTGTCGGCAAGCATCTTGGCGTATCGCATGGGGTGCAGGGCGAGGAAAGGTTGGGCGAAGCAGCTGGAGAAGGTGGCCTGAGGCTCGGTGACACCGTCCTCAGTACCGGCCATCTTGGATGTGTAACCAGAAATGAAATGGAACATGGTCTGAGAACGGTCCAACTTGGAGATGGGAGGCAAAACACCTCGAGCATCGCAAGTCAACAAGATGATGTTGGTGGGCATGTTCTCGGACAAGCAGGGAATCTTGGCGTTGCTGATATATTCGATGGGGTAGGCGCATCGGGTGTTCTCAGTCAGAGTGGCGTCGTTGTAGTCAACCTCACGAGTGTCGGGATCGAAAACGACGTTCTCAAGAACGGAGCCGTAGCGGATGGCACCGAAGATGTCGGGCTCCTTCTCTGCGGACAGGCCAATGCACTTAGCATAGCAACCACCCTCGATGTTGAAAACACCACGGTCACTCCAGCAATGCTCATCATCACCAATCAGGGCACGGTTGGGGTCGGCAGACAGCGTGGTCTTTCCAGTACCCGACAGACCGAAGAAGAGAGTGACATCTCCGCTCTTGCCCTCGTTGGCAGAAGAGTGCAGGGTCAAGACGTTGTGCTTGATTGGCATCTCGTAAAAGAGAACAGTGAAGACACCCTTCTTCATCTCACCAGCGTACTCAGTGCCCAGGATAACCATTTCCTTCTGTGAGAAGTTGATGGCGACTGAGGTTGGAGATGTCATACCCTCGGTGTAACGGTTGGCGGGGAAAGATCCCGCATTGTAAATGGTGTAATCGGGGTGGAAGTGCTCAAGCTCCTCACGAGGAGGTCGGATAAGCATGTTTCTCATGAACAGAGCATGGTAGGCACGGGCGCAAATGACACGGACGCGGATACGATACTTCTCGTCCCAGCCAGCATAACCATCAACGACGTAGATGCGGTTGCGGGTGTTGAGGTAATCGACAGCACGCTCTCGGTTGATCTTCCAGACCTGTAGTAGAGAGCAATGTTAGTAAATATATCTGGCGTAAAAAAGTTTTTGATTGCCAACGAGTCGGCCGAGGCACGTTTGATTTTCAGCCGCCATGCAGGACAAAAAAAAGAAATAGGCCAATGCAACACGAGGCTACGTGCACTTCGCACTTGCAGAATGCATGTCTCCGTAATTCCCCCCCGCAACGGCCTGAGCTATTGTCGCGTGCCGACAATGCACAAGGCTGCAAGACTTGGATCGGGGGATGATGGCTGGACGGACTGCAGGACTGCAGGACTGCAGGCAAGAGCCGGTTCCGATCGGGAGGATTCGCGTGGTCGGGTGGAGGAACGGGCTTCTCCGGATGGATTTTCTCTACCGCTTAAGCTCGGCTGCAAGCCCGCTGCATACTGCGGGGCCCACTGAGTGACGTGAGAGAAAAAAGCATGTGTGCGGGTCCATCAGAGACGCCAAGGAGAAGACCGAGTCGGAGACTTGCAGCATCACCATCTCATCGCCATGGCGCCTCCACACTACTCGGGACAAGAGGTGGTGTAGACTTATGAGTTCCCTCTTCCGGTGGCTCGTGTCACCAACAAAACGCGTGGCGGGGTCAAAGACAGCAAAAAGAGCATATGCAGGTTCCACCGTGTAGGTGCAACCCCAGGCAAAACCACATGTCCGCAAGCATGCAGGCAATGTTGACAAAGAAGAAAGAAACCATGACAGAAACTCACCTCGGGACTCATGGGCTTGTTGACGGGACCCCACCAGATGTCGTCTTTTGACGAAGGCTCCTCCACAATTCGCTTGTCGAGGGGCGAACGGCCAGTCTTCTTGCCCGAGTAGGCAGTCAAGGCACCGCTAGAGGTGATGGCGGAACCGGTCTCGTAAACGAGTGCATCTTCGTAAAGGGCGGCAACTGAGGGGTTGGGGATCTAAGACGTTGTTTAGTTTTCCATCACGTAGCAGCGGATGATTTAATCAGTGGGATTGCATACAATGGCGACGCGATCGTAGTCGATGTGGGCAGTCTCGTGCAGCTCCTCCTCAAGCTCAGTGTGGTGGTGGTGAGGCCTGGTGAGAGAAGAGACATGTTAGTAACGCCAAATCATATCTCGCTCCACCATGAAGAGATGACGGAGAGATGGATTAGCCAGGGCGAAACTCACTGAACACCGCTAGGGTGCAAAGCAGTTTTGTTGACGTTGCTGGAGATCACTGTAGAGCGGGAGGTCAGTTGACGTCATGTTCATGTGCGAAACACCATGTCGAGCAAGGTAGGTAGAGAGGATGAAGTGGAATGGGCCGGGAGAGAGAGAAGTTGGACTCACTCTTGCGCAAATCACCTCTGGATTCGTGAATCTTGAATCTTGGGCCTTTGACAGAAGGATCGATGTAGGGAGAACCGGTTCTGACGATGGGGTCCTTCATCTTTATGTATTAAATCGTAAGGGCCGAGTCTCTGTTGGATCTCGGCTTGCACTGGGCTCTTCTGGGTACCTGGTCGGAACGGAAACCAGACCAAGTGGGAAACAGGGGGTTGGGGGAAGTGATGCGAGGGAAAAACGACCTTGAAAGCGTCGTGTGTGCGTAGTGCGTAGAGAAAAGGGCAGGGAAGAAAAGTGAAGCGTGTTGGAGAGTTTTGCAAATTGTAGCAGCAAAAGGCCGTGGCGCTTTTTGCGTCTAAGCTCAAGTATGATTCGTCAAGACGCAGTTGTTGCACAGAGTGGAAAGTCTAGGCCTAGGCCAGGTACGATGGGGTGGGCTCTTGGCAGAATGGGGGGTGCGGTTATGTGCCACGAAGGCTGCTTTGGTCCAACGATGACGAGAAAGGCGCCGTTGTGCGGAGCAACAAAAGGGGGGGGTTTCCTGAGGGGAGTTCCGAAGTCGAGCAGGTGATGCAAAATGGCTGCCCACGAATTTATACCGGAAGCACTCTTCTCTAATCCGTTGACTAATAAAGGCTTTGGGCTTGGTCGGCGGGGGACGGGGTGGGGGGGGGTGGCGGCGGGTTTCAATGTTGCTTTTTTTTTGTGGGCGTGGGCTGGGCTGGCGCTGCGCGGGGTTTCAGGCTCTTCTCCAACTGCTGGGGAAGGAACAATCGTGATGCGAAATGCCAGTCACAAGTGACAAGTGCAAGGAACGAGAAATGCTCGGTGTGGGGCAGTCGAATCCCAGGATGAGAACGTTCAGGTGGAAGGAAGATGCGCCAAGGCTTCTTTTAGGGGAACACCAGTTCAAGTTCATCCGGATCTTGATCTTGACGACATGGTGGGCGACTCCGGCAGGACGATCGGAATGGTGGGGGAAGAAGGCGGGCCGTGAGGGCTAGGATGTGGCGACGTGATAGCTTCACCTGGAGTCGCCTTGGTCGCCCTATTCTCACTGTCTTGTGCTTCCGTGTAAACCTCGTCGTCCGTCTTATAGTGACGCTGGTCTGGTAATCGGGACTTTGGAGTGGCCAAGGCGGGGTCAGGATCTGGAGGGGGCGGGGCCTTGGGCCTTGCCATCTGGTCTGGTGGACTTCTGTTGCCATCTAATCCGTATGTAATCCGTATGTAATCCGTATGTAATCCGTACAGTACTCCGCATGTAGTTTGATTTTCCCACCTACTCCTTATTCCATTCCACTCCCGTCGATCATCATGGGAAGAGTCTGTTTCCTCTCTCTCTCTCCATCGGGCATCGTCGGCATGACATGGGACGAATGGTGCACCAACGAGTCAAGCTCACCCCCGCGGGTGCCCCATTTCAAAGAGGAGCCCAAGCCTCGCTCAGCCTAGCTCCATTACATATATGTATTCATGACGAGGCCACATGATCTGCAGATATCTAATTCACGTATTCCGAAAATCCCACTCAAAAAGTCCATGTCTTGAGTTGCTTCGCAAAGGCGCACGTGATACAGTTCCCCCCATTGATGCTACATGATCCTTTTTGCAGCGCCTTCCGGCAATATCCTCCCGCTGAGCCTCCTTCCGCGCCCGGCGTTTCCCGCGGAGGCAGCCCGCCAGGTTTCCTCTTGCACATGTCAACCCTGCATGTCGCATGTCGCACATCGCATATCGCATATCGCATATCGCATATCCGTCCCGCACGAGCCCGATCCCAGCAATTGCGCGGCACTGTCCCGCAGCCGACCTCCATTGCAAGGCCTCTCATTGGCCGTCCACGCTTCGGGATACCCAATGCTGGCCCTACCGTTCCGACTTTGCCCGCGGTCAAGCGTTCTGGTCGTGACATCCATGAATTAAATTTACATAGTTCGACGAGATTCGAAAACGGGCCAAAGATGTAACTTTGGTCGGGCACCCCATCAACACCGGATCCAGCAATCAAGAACATTGTGTGTATTTATTGTTCGCCCGTCGCGGCCACAAAATTTACCGATCGCGCCGTCCTGGGAATTTTTCTTCATTTTCATTTCATTCGCCACACAATGCACAAATTCAACGTACATATTATATGTACGGAGTAGAAACCTCCTTCCCTATTGTCCTTCTCGTTCCCCCGCCCCGTCTCCCCACTCGGGCGTCGAACACTGATCCCCACTTCTTCGCCGTTCCGTCTCGGGCTCGGAGCAAGGGGTGTGTTGTCCCATCCCTCCGATTCGTTTTCGTGCCCAGTGCCTGCGCTTCCCCCTTGAACGGGTTCACCTTCCCCGCCGGGTCACGAAGCTGGATTTGTGTGTCATTGCACGTGTCCTGGCCGCCGTCGTTACCGGGTGCCGCAGTCCCGCATCCTCCCGGCTTGTCTTATCGCTGTGCCGTATCCCGTAATTATGTACATCTTCTTCTGCATGTCTTGGTTTCTGCTTGTTTCACATTGGCAGTCGGTGCTTGTACAACTTTGATCAGCCATTGGCTGGCTGTTCAATGCTTCATATCTTGTTCCAAATGGACTTTTTCAAAAAAAAATCTGTTTCGTTCCTATGCCCTTGATGTCATCGTATGCCATCTACAAGATTGCAACTTCTCCGTTTGAATGCCCATGTTGAAGCCGATGCCGTGCTCGTCCCATCTTTCGTTCTTTCGTCAATATCACAGCAGCTTCATTTGAATGACAGGGGGATGCTACCACTGACACATCTATCTACGTGCATGCTTCCCGTTTCGGGGGCCCCTTGCCCAATCATAGACTTACTTCCCCTGGTTTTTCCTCCTCGTCGACTTCAGATAGCGCACCTCCCAGGTATATGTCTTAGCTACATCATATGCAGAAGAATCCTGTGCGACTTCGTGACCAGCATCATCGTTCTCGACGCTTTTGACTTAATCATCATGAGTGATGAGCTTGGTGATTTTACCAATCGCAATAGTTTGACCCTGTCAAGAAGTTAGTCACATTAGCTTCAGATTAACCCCTCGACTGATGAAATGATTCCGGTATCTCTCTTCTGAGTGATACGTACCTGATCACGGAGAGTGAAACGACCCATTTGGGGATAATCCTCAAATCTTTCCACACACACTGAGCCAGCTCCGCCAATCACCTGCATTCGTGCAATGATGCTGTCTCCTTTTTTGGCGTGTGTCGGTGGCGCCTTGCTCTTTCTGTTGGTGCCCTTCTGCAACTTGTGCAGAAGAGCAGCAAAAGTGACTTCTTCAATGGCGGAGTGGACGTGAAGAACACAGTTGAAGCCAGACGTCAAAATGTTCTTCAGATCCAGGATACGAATCTGTGCCTCAAACTCGGCCACACAGTGCACCAATCTCTTGGGCGAGCACAGCACGAATCCTGGCAGAATATCCTCCTCTTCCACTCCTTTGAGACGCATTCGCACTTGGTCACCGCACTGCAGAATAGGGACTTCCTCTTCCTGTTCTCCATAGAGTGCTGATACCTCGAGGTTCTGCTTGCGAGGCATCAGGACAAGGGACATGCCCTTCTTGACAACACCAGCTTCGATTTTGCCGTCACACATTGTACCCATGTCTCGATATTTGGCATTCACGGGCATCATGAATGGCGCATTGAGCTTGCGCTCCAGAGCGCTCATGCCGTCCAAGTATTCCAGCAAAGATGGTCCTTCCCACCATGGCGCAAGGCCTTCGGGTAGTCGGTCCTTGATATTCAAGGAGGACTGAGCAGCAACAGGCATGAAAAAGACATCCGTCTTGAGGTTGTAACCGGTGCCCTTCAAGAACTGGGAAAGCTTGGTTGTGCATTCGTTGTAACGTTCCTGAGACCACTCCACCGTAGTGTCGTCCATCTTGTTGATGACGACGATCAACTTGTTGACACCCTGAGTCTTGGCCAGCATAGCGTGCTCACGCGTCTGGCCTCCACGTTCAAACCCAGTCTCGTATTCTCCCTTGCGAGCTGAGATAACCAAGATACCGACATCGGCCTGAGAAGCACCACCAATCATGTTTGGCACATATGTCTTATGGCCAGGAGCATCCAGGATACTGTACCTGCGCTTTTCTGTTTCGAAGAATCCACGACCAACTTCGACCGTCTTGCCCTTGGTGCGTTCTTCCTTGGTCAAATCCATAACCCATGAAAGATACCACGACTCTCTGCCAAGGTCCTTGGCCTCTCTCTTGTATTTGTCCATGGTTCGTTCGTCCACCATACCAGTAGTCCAGAGGATAGAACCTCCCAGGGTAGATTTGCCAGCATCGACGTGGCCAATGAAGATAATATTGACATGTTCTTTTCCGTAGACTTCCTTGAGGGTTTCGTCATCAACGTCGGCTGTCTGTTCTTTGGCAACAGCGTCGACCTCACGCTGAGTCTTCTTTTCACCAGGTCCAGAGGGGCTTGATCGTCCTGAGGATGGCGTAGGTGAGGTTCGGCCTGGAGACTTGCCCGAGGCAGCAGCAGCAGCCTTGCCAGCTTTCTCGCCAGTCTTCTCGATAGCCTTGGCGGCGGTAGCCTTTTGGCCAGCCTCGGGCGTGCTCGTTGGTTCAGGCTTAGCATCAGACTTCGCGTCTTCTTTGGCTGGCGCTGGGCCTCCGATCGACAGGACTTTAGCCTTGGGCTTGGGGGCAGAAGCGTCGTCCCCGATGCTGAGAATCTTAGGACCACCTTCCTTGGTCAGGACCTTGGGAGCAACTGGGGCCGCCGCAGGAGAATTTCCGTCAGCTGGCTGCGGGGCGGCGTCGGCGGGAGCAGAGGGAGCAGCAGATTGGGCAGTCGTCAGCTGCTTCTGCTGAACATACTGAGAATAACCTCCACCTATGGCATGCAACGATTAGTTTATCTTTGAGCGTATATTCCAGAGAATACACAGGAGCAATAATTCGTACCATAGCCCTGCTGGTTGTTGTAGCCTTGGTTGAATTCGCCACCGTATCCTTGGTTGTATTGATTGAATCCCTGTTGCTGGCCACCGCCATACTGAGGGTAATAGCCTTGTTGATAGTATTGCTGCTGTTGCTGTTGTTGCTGGTATTGGGTCGGAAAACCGCCGCCAAATCCTTGTCTGGGTTGGAAAGTTTGAGCATTCGGCTGGAAGGACGCGACGTTGGGTCGGAACCCTCCATGGGCCTGCTGACCGGGGTTCACATCGAGCTGTTGCTGAGCTCTCCGCGACAGATTCTCATCCTGGGCGGAAGGATCGTCTTCCCAAGAGTTGAGGTTCGACATTTTGAGGGAAAGGCGAGAGATGATTTGTGGTATAATGCGAGTGTCGATTAGTTGCGGTGGAAAGAGGAAGATGGCGCAAAGATGTCTAAATGTCGCCCCTCGTTCGTCCTGAGGGGGAGGGGCTGCCTAGTGTGCTCCCAGGGGATGTGCTTGAACTTTCGATGCGAGTCAGGCGATGATGGATGAGCTTCGCCTCTTTGAGATTGTTGGCTTTAGGGCGGCAAAATGATCTTTCGAGACAGCCAGGTTACGTTTCCGCCTGAATGCTTTTGGTGAAGATTGAGAAAATTCATGCCCCACCAATATGACGCGGGAAGAGGCTGGTGTGTTGGGTGGACCCGTGGAGGGGGGGTTGGACAGTTTTCCTATTATTGAGGCAATGCGCACTGTGCGCAGGAAGACGTCGGTGTATCTGCACAAATCTTTCGTTCCGCTGAATAGCCTGGCTACCAAGCATCGATTGCGAGCCCCCTCTTTCGTCAGTCACGAGCCTCTTTCGTGTCCATGTATCCAGAAAATTTGAGCATCAGTCGTGGAGTTCTTTTTGCTTTTACCTCCTCATTAGACATCAATCGATGTGTATTTGATTTGCATCATCATGCAACACTCTTTGTCACTCTCACCCAGAACTTGGTTGTAGAATAGTTTGAAAGTTGTCCCGGGCAAGCCAACGTCGGTGGCTGGTCAAACAACAATTCGCACTGTCCAGGCCTCTTTTTAAGTGTCAGTCATTGGGATCCCAAATTCTGTTCACAGTCTCCTGTGGCAAGGTTCAGTCGCGCTCGCTTGACTTATACTTATGGAATGTCTGTAAGTCTCGAGTTGTTTTCACTACGGGCGAGAAAAGCTAGCGAATTACACTACGGCGTGGGCGAAACAACAATTGCAATTGCAATAGCAAAGAGGGTATCTAGTAGCAGAAATACATGAGATCAAAACAGAATCTAGCTCATCTGAACCACCAATTCACTGAACCGTTAAGTCCTCCATCCGATCCTACACTTTTCACAGAATGCCACCAACCTTCCGGGATGAAGAGGGCATCGCCAGCCTCCAGTTCAGCTTCGTACATGTTATCCTCTGGTGATGTATTTCCCCATACTGCGTCGTGTAGAACGAGTCTTTCTTCCCCTTGCATCATATCAGTGGTCCTGATGCGGCTATTTCCCTGCTGTTTTATCTGAACCTGGACTTCAAAGAACAGCCTGTCGCCTGTGGAAGGTGGTAAGAGCCTCACTACCTTTCGACTCCACAGCTGGCAAAAAAGGTTGGGGTTGGGGTCTCTGTGCAATGGCGTATATGTAGGCTCAGTACCCATCCATATAGAGGAGCTGTAGATATCGCCTTTCCCAGCTCGCCTTACAAGCTCTGGTGCTGGTAAGCCGTCCTGCATTGGTTGAGGCAGATCTGGAAGTGCCGACTGTGCAATGTACAATTGCAATGGATCTCTGACGACTGGGGTTTGAGCGCTATTGAATTCAAGAGCTTTGATAAGTAGCCTTAATGGAGCGTAAACTTCCAAGAACTCCTGATTTGTGTCTTCGGTGACAGCTGACTGGAGGATCCCTGCCATGACCTGATCCGTTATTTCTGAACTGGCCAGTAGGGAATCACGGAACAGAGATATCACCTCGTGATTCCCAAAACGGTTCGTGAGCTCATACGGAAAGGGCCATTCTTGAAACTTGTCGACAACAAATGGAGCGAATGGAGCGAATGGTGTCGATGGTACGGCGTCGGTTTTTCTACTGAACCACGTGCTCAAAGCAGGCAGATGAGTCGTCGGGGAACCTGCATCTTTGAGGAACAAGAAGGGCTTCTTCGGTATAAAGGCTTTTTGTTGGAAGGCTTGTATGTCTGGATAGCCTCTTGGGGATGGGTTTGCAGTGTCAATTGAGAGGAGAGATGCTAACCTCTGGTGAGTGGTGTGAAATTGGCGTTTCCATGTATTTGTTGGGGGGAACGATGTCCTCTTCATTACGTGCATAAATTAAGTTTGATATTGCTGCGTTGCAAAGTGATGATGGCATCGAGACCGAATGAGCATTCCCGCCAGGGAGGTCGGAAGCGGCGAAACCTGGCACCGTGTGGTTCGTCACGTCGCACCAATCCTCGTGGCCTCGCAGCCGCAGCCGCGAAACCACCGCGCGCGCAAAAGGCTTGTCTTGTCGGTGGGCCACCACTCAATAAATACTAACTACATGTACTTTACTATCTGTACATGGTCCAGCCTAGTAACCTCATCTCATTATTAGTCAACAACAGCCCAGGCCAGACGGACTCCCCATCGTCGACTGGCAGCTCGACTGGCAGGCGAACCCACATCCATCCCACCATCTCGCTCGACCTGGGCGCACGCACTAGCATTATCAAATCACAAGCTCCTCCAATCGTTGCGCCCGCAGATCCGACGCCGCAGCATTCAAGCAGCCCTACCCGTTGCTCGTTGCTGTCAGGCCCAGTACTGGACAGCTTCACACCGTGGCACTCGATTTCTCGTCGCCTCCGTCACGACCCATTCCTCGATCATCTTGCTTGCCCGTCAATCACTCCGTCCGTCCCCAGTATCTGCGGTCTGCGGTCTGCGGGCACGCGTGCCACCCTGACACCCCGCCTCCGATCTGACGAGGTTTTGCGGCCTATCGATATCTCCTGCTTGCTGCCCCTCTACGACGAGCCATTCGGCCGTCCCAGCATCGCCATGTCTTCAGATTCGGGCGCGCCAGAATCATGGATCTCGAGCTTTTGTGCTCTGTTAGGGCACGAGTACTTCGCCGAGGTGTCAGAAGAGTTTATCGAGGATGATTTCAACCTGACGGGTCTTCAGACTCAAGTCGCCATGTACAAAGAAGCATTGGAGGTATGCTTGTGGCTCTTTGAACTGGGGAAACCCCCTCCCCCCTTGCGTCGAAGTCCTTTCCGTCGTTGTCGTCGTTGTCCAGCCTGCTAATCTTTGTCTTATTTTCTGCTTGTAGATGATACTGGATGTGGAACCCGAAGACGACGACGAAGAGGAAGAGGAGGAAGAGGAAGAAGATGATAATGAGTCCGGCTTGGGAGATGGCCGAGAGCGAGTGGGTGGCCGTCCCGGTGAGCGAAGGCATCACAGCAGAATGGCTAGCGACCTGTCCGTCATCGAATCCTCCGCAGAGATGCTGTACGGCCTCATTCATCAACGCTTCATATGTTCACGTGCGGGCATACAACAAATGAGTGAAAAGTATGAGCTCGGCCATTTCGGCTGCTGCCCACGGACTAATTGCGAGCAGGCCAGGACACTGCCCGTCGGTCTATCAGACATACCCGGCGAGGATACAGTCAAGCTCTTCTGCCCGTCTTGCCTGGACGTATACGTTCCTCCCAACAGTAGATTCCAAACCGTCGACGGAGCCTTCTTTGGTCGCACATTTGGCGCGCTCTTCCTTCTCACTTTCCCCGAATACGACCTGACCAAACGTGGGGCCGACGTGCTGTCCAGCACGACATCGCGAGTCCCCGAGCACGAATCCCTCGTCAATGGCATGTACGCCAAGAACATTGCTCCCAACTTGGGACCCGGCCACACCTACCAACCCAAGATCTACGGCTTCAGGGTATCAGAGCGGGCCCGGTCCGGCCCGCGGATGCAATGGCTGCGAGACAGGCCAGGCGATGTAAATGACCTGGACGAGGCGCGTCTATATGCAGGACAATTCGCCGAGTTTGAAGATGACGACGAATCCATGAACATGAACGGACGGCTCATGGTCCGTCGACGACCTCCTGGCCATGCTCGTCCCCGCCAGCAACGACAAACCCAAAACGGTAGCCCCATGGCTCTGTCAACCAACGGCGCTGAATCTGAGCTGTAGAGCAGTGAGACACCGCTATATGATGGCCAAGAGCCACGGGGACGGCAGCCAGCACAACAAAGAATGGGCTAGATCAACAAGCGTCCGCGCCATTGATGCTCACCCGTTACTGTCTCGTTCTGCCACCGCGCCCCCGTGCATTAAACCGTCGGACTCGGACCCGGACTAGATAGAGAAAAAAAAATCACACATCCGCTTCCATGCCCTTCCCCGCACCAACAGCATATGCATAGAAGGCGTTGGAGGAGTCAAGATTCTTACTCCCCACCCCCCCCCCCGTTGCTGAATCGATCAAAATCCATCGTACTTGATTCTCTCTTCGGTGCACCCACACCTCTTCGATGACTGCTCATGCTCAAGTACAGTCTTGGGTTTCCATCATACGGCGTCAAGGACTTGTGAGAAGGGTAAAAGGTCTATGGAGGGCGGGTTCCGTCATCTGTCGTCTGTCGGGTTCTGTTCTTCCATGTAGAGAAAGACATGTTCAGTGGGGATCGGTGATTTTCACATCACGTTGAATATTTCTTGTTGTCAGGATGTGAGTGAGCGGAGAATACGTAAACATGAAGCGAAATGGGATCCTGGGGCGACCGGTTTCAAATTCTTGCCTTTTTTTTTTTTTTTTCCAAAATATAATTTTCACTACTGAATAAATAAACAAAATCACTTATGCTGGTATCCAACGATAACTTATACGCATCGCATCACCAAGGAAGCTGTATTGACAAAAAGAAATGGTTCAGGAGC
Source organism: Epichloe elymi (assembly GCA_023658475.1). Lineage (NCBI taxonomy): Eukaryota > Fungi > Ascomycota > Sordariomycetes > Hypocreales > Clavicipitaceae > Epichloe > Epichloe elymi. The sequence goes on along the minus strand of CP098278.1, from coordinate 643,917 downwards.
ATGAGAAATCAAATCTATTCAGAATCAAAACACTACGGACCTTTCCTCAGCGCAACGGCGATCCCTTGCCAGGCGTCCAGCTTGCGCCCCCAAATCCACTCCCCGGCGCCATGCCAATCATGTTTCTTACGGGCGTACTTGGTGCTCCTGCCGCTGCGCCTCGATCCACCGGTAGAGGAGGCGTATCCGTCCTCTGCACATCCGCCTCATCTCGTCTAGGCGGTTTAAAATTGACGTCCCTTCCTGCGCGGTAGATGTCCTGCAACATGGGTTCCAAGATGCCCGCGTCCTGGAACTCCAAATATTTCCTGTACAGCTTCAGTGCTGTCCTCGCGTCTTCAATGGAGTCGTGTGTTTCCAGCTGAATATCTTCTTTGAGAAGGTACCATGCTAGGAACGCCAGGGAGAGCTTACGCAGCCGAGACTTCAGGAAGAAGAGATCTATTGTGTCGATGATTTGGGACTTGGGAACGTGTATGTTTATGACGCGGAAATCTTGCTTGAGGCCATGGCCTAGGAATCTGCAGCCTAGGTTGAGGAGCACCCAGAGTTTCTTGTAGGCCATTTTCAGGGGGAGGAGGCTGTGTTTCGAGAGGCGCGGGTCGAGATCCTCTCGGGTGATGCCGGAGTAGGAGGTGAGATAGTCGACGATGGGTTCTTGAATGGCGATGTAGTCGTCTATGAAAGGTAGACCTTCGTGTTCGCCTTGCCCACGTACGACAGACGTGCGGGCTAGGGCGTAGACAATAGGGCGGATCGTTTCTCGCTCGCCGTCAGAGTTCATTTCGATCTCGGGTTGGCGAATTGCCACGAATTCTGTGTCCAGTGCTATGATGGTGCCTGGTCCGGGACGTTCCGTTTCGGCGTTGAGAACATGGTATGTTTTGTTATCTGAACTGGGATTGAAGCTGGAAATGAACGAGTTAATTAATACAGGTTGGTTCAAAGTAGTATGCGATGCACATGTGGTGTACATCAAAGGGGAGGCATACTGTAGGTCACGATAGAGGATAGAAGTATCCAATTGCTCTTTCCAAGTCGTGTCGATCTTGTTGTTCGCCTCCTTGAGTTGAAAGGCGACGACTGAGGGCACTTTCCATGATGTGTTGAACGTAAGTGCCTCTTCAGTGCTGACGGACCGCACCAGAAAGTCGTTGAATAAGTGCCATTGGCTTTGGACAAGAGCCTCTGGTTCAGCGTGTGCAACTTTTTGATAATGTTAGACCACCAGGAACGAGATTGATTTCTTCACATTGTCACATACCATTGACCATTGACACTAGGTGAGGCTTTTGTGTCTGGCCGTTCTCAATATTAATCGCCATCCCAATCAGTGAATAGACGGTAATGTTGTGGATCCCTCGCTGCAAGTGAAGCTTCAAGTCTTCACCTTCGTAGCAAAAGAATTGACCTTGCTCAACGATAATGCCTATCTCCTCCGGCAGCCAACCGGGGGTGGACCACAACATCCGATGTTCATGGCTTGTGATAGCTGTGTTCAACATGAGGACTGCAGGGATGCTATGGATGGTCTTTCTCGTCGCTATAGTCTGATAGCGTTGACATCGACTACACCAGCCCTTAGAAGTAGTCTCTCTTTCAACGCTGCCCTTAAGAACTTGAGAGAAAGTGATGCGTGGTGTCTTGGCGTTCCGACCAGATGGTTTCTGGGTAGCCCCCGCAGGGGTTAGCAACAGAAGTCGGTCATCAAGAATGATGCGGGAAGTGATCAACTTACAAATGGGGGATAAAGTAGATCATTCACAAAGGTGGATCCCGGCCTGGTGTATTCACTCCTGCAATTCATGCACCGGATTGAACTTATAGCTGACGTGGCAAGGACCTGGGCGAAGAGTGTCAGTTTCGGCGGATGTAAACCAACGCAGCATTGCGTACCTGTTCCATAGCAGACGATGCCGGCAACATGCTTTTAAAATCCGAAACAATCTTGTCCAAGAAGAATCGGGTGAGGCCCTGGAGCATAACATTCAATGACGAGCCATGAGGGTCTTCTTCAAGAAGGCCGAGGGGTCCAGCTTTGCCTCAGATCAGTCCACGGCTGTGTTTGAAAGAAACAGGATACACACAACGTACCTTGAGGGTGACTGCTCAATGTCTTGAGCAAGTTTGTTGCCTGGCAAATGGAGCCGTCGGCTTTCTGTAGCATGTCGAAAAGGAACCCAAGCTCACATAGCAAGCAGATTTCACCAACACAAGCCGTAGCTGCATGTTGGAGGGCTAAGTTTCGGATAAGTGGCGTAAAGTGCATGATTTGTAGGAGCGAATTCGCGTATGAATTAGAAATGTGGGTTTCTAATCCGGAGTAGCGAGTTTTGTTGTAATATCCAAAGTCAAAGTCATCCACGCCAAACTTGCTGTACTTGATTTCAACGTTCCGGTACATGACGGGAACATCTGACTTTTTGCTTTCAACCTCATTATCGCCTGCGGGACCGGGAATGTCGTCTGTCTCATCGTCTGAACCTCGGGAATCGGATATGACGAACTCACGTGCCTTTTCGCTCAAGAATTTCGGTGCTTTCAGCCCTGTGTTTCCTCCTCTGTGGGTGTTGCGAGTGTCTTCTGCTTGGTTTCTCCGAAGTCCACGCGTGTTACGGCCGTATGATCCGAATTCTGCAGTTTTGAGGCCAGCAAGGAATTGAGGATCAAATATGACTGGAGGAGCGCCAACGTCTGATACCAAGTCCGGCCATGCAGATGCGAGGATCTCTCGATAAAATGGTAAACCAACAGAGTTCAAGGGCCTACAGAAGCCAAGAGTCAGTTAGTTACTTGCCTGAGCAAGCCAACATTTGTGGGACAGATTCTAGCTTACGTTTCAGGTCCCCATTCGAGCTGTGGAGCGTGATCATCCGCGGTTGCAAATTCTATCGGTGTTGCGAGGTCCACAAAGTGCAGCTTTGATGGTGAGCCCCATAGGTGTATACAACAATCTGCGTCTGTCAAAGCTATGGCCTCGCCGGACGGTGCAATCTCGAACATGCTAAGGTAGTTCATGACGTTTGCTTGTCGTACATTGCTTGTGTTGGGGTTCATAAGATCTACCACGTGCATTTGGCCGGACTGGGAGACAACAATGCTGGTCGTTACCATTCTGGGGTGCATGCGAACGTAGGCAGCTCCTGCAGGGAATGGAATTGGCGGCATGGACGACATTTGTTTGATGTCGAACACGTTTAAGAAGGGGTCCAGCATATACGTCTGACCTTGTCGAAGGGAATACCCACAAGTGACGATAAAGTCGTGTTGAGCATCCATGTCGTTGATCAAGGCCGAATGCGCATTCCAAGATTTGACGACCGCAAAGGACACGGGGTCCAAGAGGTTCACGATACCGCTTTTGGTCGCTGCGCATATGTACCGCCCTCTTTTCATGATGGAATATTGGTGCTCGGTGGCAATCTGGAGCGCGTGCGTCAGAAACATGGCCATGTGTTAAAACACGACGAGATGCAAACAGACCTGCTTCACGACCTCGCCCTTATTGAGGTCAATGACCAGCATTGTGTCTTGCAGTCCAGCCACAATTATTTCTGCAGTCCCCTTGGAGGTGAAACTCGTACAGCGTAGGTCTGTAATATCATCATGTCTTTAGTCCAGCGTCGTTAGCTTGAGTTTTCTCGAGCCTTGGGTGGCTGGAATTTGTACCTGATATGCCATAGAGGTAGTCCCCGTCTCAGTGCCATATGAACATCTTTGGCGCCTAAAGCTAGAACGCCCTTTTCATTGACCAATATCTGCCGAACAGGTCCATCGGCAGCCGAGTGTGCCTTGAATGAGGTGTATCGCTGCATCTCGGTGCCAAGGAAAGAGGTAACACGACCCTTGAACCGCTTGTCAGAACCAATCGATACACTCGCATGGCTGGCAGTTCTTTTGGGCCTACATAATCGTTGCCAGTCCATAAAAGCTCCTGGGAGTTGTCAAATGTCATGGTGGTTACCGGCGTGGGCAGCGCGTGGACGCCCGGAGGCGGGAACGGAATGCGGGCGACCTGAATCAGATGTCCAGATGTCAGCAGGGTATCATGTATAAAGCTATAGCGACAAAGACATGGTACCAATCTATCCATCGCCAGATCCGGGGGTTCATGGGGATCGGAAATGCTTAAAACTTGGGGTGGTAGTAAGGCTGGATGTGCTCCGGTACTGACCTCATCCCAGTCGCCGTCCATTGTTGCAGACTTGTCATTATCCGCATGAGCATAACGTGGAATACAACGACTTCCTGGACTTCTTGGGGCCGCCAGGGCACCGCGACTGCTTCAGAGCTTCTTGCGACGAGCGAATTGGGTCTGCAGTCGTGAGATGTGGTTGGAGTGTGCGACTGGTTGGAGTCGTCGAACTGGAGACTTCTTTAACCTTTCAGATCCTAGCCTACCTACCCTAAAGCTCGTCTTATTCTGTGATTTTGTAGACTTGTGTCTACACCTCTTCATCATTTGTTCCCAAGTATGCAATTGGATTGGCTCGTTCTTTTTCGGATTCGTCATTCAAAAAAAAGAGGTAGCCTGTACAGGATTGGAATATGCATGATTATCTGGATACCGGAATTTGTGACGGACGTTTCTTCTCAATAACAAGACACATTGTCACGACAACAGGATCGCATGGGCGCAACACACACCATCTGCTGCTATTACACGTCACGGTAGTGAAAACGTTGGATGAGAAGTAAAGTAAAAAAAGAAAAACGCTACGTCTTATTCAAAATCTCCACCATGATAAAATTACAATGATCGTTTAAGAAATCTGGTGCACCATGAAGTTGACAGGTGTTGCATCCTTCTCCACCTGGGGAAGGCCTTCCAACACTTCGCCAGCTGGTTCCAACTCCACAGCCCACTTCGTCTTTGTCAAGTCCCCAATTTCGTGCCAAAGCTGCTGGAAGCTTTTCTTGTCATGAAGATACGGCGAAGCATCGCTCGTCGATGCCTCACCGGGGTTCGTGGTGCCAATATGTCGGCCGTAGATGAGGGCATTCTTAGTGCCCTGCTTCAGAAAACCGACCAACCGTTTGCCTATATAAAGCTGCTGGGTCCAATTGAACAGATGAAAGAAGCTGCCCGCGTATATGATGGTGATTTTGTGCGACAACTCATCTAGCCGCGTATCCTCGGGATCCAACATATCGCCAACGACAAATGTTGCGCCAATGCTGTTCTGATCTTGGAATAGATCGTAGCCAATATCGACAAATTCGGACTGCAGATCGGTTCCGAATAGCCGAGACCCTTGCACGCCGTCATGTCGGAGCTGACGGATGACTTGTCCAACACAACAGCCCAAGTCGAGAAAAGCATCATTGGATCCGTCCACCTTGAGCCTGAATAGCACCTGCTGATAGCAGGGATCATTGTGGTCAGTCAGACGCAGAAACTTCCATCTCCCAACGCACGGAAATCGCGATACCTTCCACGCATCTTCGCGCTTGAACGAAGAGGGTTAGCCGCAAGTTGACTTGTATCGATGGCAAAGTTGGGGATATGGACATACTACTCGGAGGATATGATGGTCGATGTCGTCAGCGGGTATCTTGCTGTACTCCAAGAGAAGGTCGCGAATTGGGCCAATATCATCGGGCAGGTCTGGGATGTACGCCCAGTTCTGCAAAGCAATGATGTCCATGCTGAGAAAATAGAGGAAAAACGAGCAGGTTGATGAATGAACAATGAAATCACATCCTGAAAAAAGGAGCCAGTCAGCTTGTCAAACATGACCATTGGCAGATTGCCAAACTGGTCACAGCGTGGAACAGAACAGGACGAGACAATTTTTCCTTTTGGAAGCCGAGTGGCCCCCCCTGCCTTGCCTTGCGCCTTGCAGCGAGGAACACAGCAAATCCACCGTCGAAAATGTTGAACGTCAGTAGCGAGGACCACGAACGATTGAGATGATTACTAGTAGTTTGGGAAGGATACAAATGGAGTCGAGCAAGCTGGGCGAAGGCGGATGCCCCGATCAGCGCCCGCCAGGTGCGCAGATCGGGGCTCCAAGAAGATGGCTCAAACTCCCTTCCATTCGGTCTGGGCTGAATCGGCAACGGCAGAGGGGCAGAGGCAGAGACAGACAGACAAGAGACGAGAGACGCTAGACGCTAGACTTGTTGGCTCATTGCTCAGGTCGTTACGGATTACTCACTCCATGGTCTCCATGGTGATGGTCTCCATGGTTCTTCATGATAACCTGCAAAGACCCCCTGTGGGCAGCAAGGCGGCTCCATCAGTTGCCGATGATTTGCCGCGGACCCCGAAAAATTCTTCCACCTCCGATGCGCAAATATCAAGGGGTCAAAACCAACCCATAAGCTACCACGGCGCCGAGTTCTTCCTATTCCGTTGAGCGCGCGCGCAACGGGGCCATCGCATTTATCATCATCCGATCCAGAGAAGTTATTGGAGCTGTAAGTTGGTCGTATCTCTACCTCCTCGCCGGTGACAACACATCAATCAGCCATGGAACTTGTCGCGTGCCGCTGCCGCGTGGCAAGCCGCAGGTTGCTATTTTGTCGTGGCGGAAGCTTGCTGGTCGCGCAATTATGCTAACAATGGCTTCAGTATACTTACTTGGACGCGCCTCCTTGACCGGTTGTATGGTGCACATGCCCAGGTGACTGGCTCTTCCCCATCCTTTTTGGCCTCAGATGTTCCAATTGATGCAACCACAATTTGCGCGCCCTCGATTAGCTACGATCATTCAGTTCATACTCTCATCATTGGGTCATCACGCAAGCTCGCCGACATTCGTGGGCCGATCCTGCCACAACTGCCCTCTCTATCCTGGCACTTTCGCGTCACATCAACAACATGGGCCCCGGCCGTGAGGGAGAGGCAGAGGATGCCTCGGAGCTGACGTATCCGTCTCCAGGAGCGGAGGCGATGGACTCGGGCCCTTTCTATCACCCCAAGACGGAACATCAAGACCCAACCGAGCAACATGTCACAGAAGAGGTGCAGGATCAAGAGCACGAACAGGCACAAATGGCCACACAGCAGCCCAGCTCGCCCCAACATGTTTCACGACCGTCTAACCTGGAAGAGCTTCAACTCGCTGCTCAATTGGGACAAGGCTTAGCAGGAACCTCCATCATGCCAGCTACGGACCCGAGCATGAATGTAGACGACCCAAACATGCGCACCATCATGCCACATCCCCATCCTGACCCCTCTGATCAACAACACCCTTCTCCCTACGTTCAGGAGGCACCTTCGACCGGGTCGATAGACCAGCATCAGATGCCACTGCCCGTGGGACCACCCCTGCCGCCACAATATTCGATAGGGAATGGCATTCCTCCGCGCAAAAGGTCAAAAGTGTCGCGCGCCTGCGACGAGTGTAGAAGGAAAAAAATCAAGTGTGACGCGCAATCTGATACAGGCGAGACGCCTTGTTCGAGCTGCGCAAGATCAAGCACTACGTGTCTGTTCAGCAGGGTGCCTCAGAAACGCGGCCCAAGCAAGGGGTACGGGCCAACGACTCATTCTAGACTCGAGTAACCGACGCTGACACAGATTCTAGCTACATCAAGGAACTTGCGGATCGAATCCACAGTATCGAGAACAAGCTCGAATCTGACGGCAATCTTAAACAAGACGACATAGACAAATTATTTGCAATTGATCGCTCGCGGCAGAGCAATGGTCTCGAGGATGCAAGTCGAAAACGACCCTTCTCCAGCATCTCTACCGGAGAATTCACCACACCCACAACTGTTCGACAAGCGCCATGGGGCTCAGAACACCGATCCATCCAGCCGGCGTCTGCAGCAGGAGAGACGCTTAGCCAGGAGTACGACAATGCGTCACTGGCGCCCCAGGCAACTCCTATCAAGGCTGCGGACACCCCGTCAAGGCAACCGGACGAAGCTGCGGATGTTGGCATGGACGATGCAGAGGAGATGCCGGATATAGATGACGAGGCGTATGAGCAGTACGTGTCTTACTTCCCTCTCACACGCGCACACGATCACATTCCGAGACGGCGCGCTAACCCCATCTCACAGTTTTCTCGCATCGGTTCAGCCAATATACCCTATTCTGCCGTACGAAAAGATCAAGCTGCAGTCGCTGCTTTCTCGATCATCACCTGCGGTGAGGACTGCCTTCAGCCTCACCCTGCCCTATGTTGGCCAGACATCCGCTGGAGACGCGAAAATCGCCAGCTCTGTTCTCCACGAGTGGGAGAGCAGCGATGCTCCTCGCAGTCGTGCGACAGACATCGTGCATGCGCAAACCTTGTTGATGTTAATCATTGACGCCGACTGGAGAGCGGCTTCGACTCTTCCCTTTTTGCTGGCGAGAGGAGTTGCTCTTGCCAACACTATGAACTTGTGGAAGCTGTCTACGGTTGAGGCCAGCTCTGACAACGATTCTGATGAGCAAATCTGTGTGCGGATTTGGTGGTCGTTGGTGTTGATGGATCGATGGCACGCCGCCGGAACGGGCCACCCACCTCAAGTACCCGAGAGAAGCACCATTGTTCCTTGGGGCCTCGAAAACAGTGTCGGAGAGGTTTGCTTTTATCTTGTTCGTAAGTGAAATTCTGTTTTCCCAATTGCCGTAGCTTGGCATATTCAGCCGAGCAGAGAGAAATACTGACCACCAGAGCACCACAGGACTATCAAAGCTACTGAACAGAATTTCGTTCGTAATATCAACACTGCAAGCTGGGGCAACGGCTGCCGATGCATCGATGGCTGCCATCTTGACCGATTATATCGAAAATTACCGAGAAGATCTACCCGCCCATGTCGACGCGGCTGCATATCCCATGATCCACCTCGCTTATTGGCATTGTCGTCTTTTGGTCACTCTGCTCACACCTGGCATCACTCCCAAGGAGATGATGTGGCCGACAAAAGAACTGGCGCACTTACTGTCGGTAAGCGCCGAGATGAAGAGCCCGCTAATCAATCACTTTGTCTCCCTCGCGACCATGGCGTTGGGTGAGTTGATCAAGGCTGACGCCACCCGCGAGGAAATCATCGACATCATTAGGGGCATCGCAGAGAAGCCAAGCGGGGGACACTGGGATGGTGTCCGAGATAAGCTGACGGAATTAACAAGACCAACATCTTCATCAGGAGGGCTGGACACGGCCGCCAGTCAGGGTCTGCAGCATCTGGCCGATCTGGCGACAGCGCACGAGGGTAGTACAGGAGAAGAAGCGCCGCCATTGGGGTCCACTCTTGCCACAGGATACCTCGAGGCCGCATCATGAACTAGATTCAGAACCAGGGGACGATGATGGTATGCCGCGGAGGCGGAGCGGGTGGAATCCACGCGTCGACACCAGGTGTGCTGCCGTAATGCTGGGACTGGGCAGTGTATACAATATATTGGAGTTGAGGCGGACAAAGGGTACACGCCGTTGTTTGAAAGCAGTCTGATACGATGACGATGGTATAGCAACCGATGGAAATATAGAGTCCAACCTACCCTAGGTACCCAAGATACCTTATTCGCCACATTGTTGGCATTGTTCGCTTGATGGCACACCTACTGTGGCGTGCCACCATCCGAGCCAGTCGCACGCGAGCGAACGGAAGGTCGACCTGGTGTTGTTGACCATCGAACGCCTTCCTCTTTTCCCCCTTTCCTTGTGACCAGAACAGACTGCAGGAGTCAGATCTTGCATCAGACGCTTTGCAGCAATTGGATTACAACATTTTTGCACTCATCATTCGTCCTTTATAATGAGGCACTTGGTCTCGTCCTGGATGCCTGAAGTTACGACTGGTCAACAATCAGCAATCAACAATCAACAATCCACACACCAGGAAGAAACATATCTCCCACGATGCCTTTCCTGGGTCCGCACATGAACCACGATTCCCCCGCGCCGAGAGTCATGCTCACAGATTTACCGACAGAGGTGCTCGACATAATCTGCCAGGACCTCACCAGTTGCGATTTGAGAAAAGCCAGCCTGTTTGCTTTTCCTCTCACGAGCAGAACATGCGAGGTGATGTCGTCGAGAGAAGGTTTCAGGACGCTCCTATTCAGAGCTTCAGGCGAGAGTACCATTGCACAACAAGAACATTTTCGGGTACACGACGCCATGGCTCGTTGCAGTATCTCAAGATTGAGCCGCGACGGTCCAGGGACATGCCAGAGCATGCCAGAGCTGGACAATGGGGAAACGCCAACCAGCGATATCGCGAGTTGGGTTGCGGGCACATGGATCTGCGAGCGACATGGCCAGGAAGAAGATGGTCTACTAGCCACGGAGTTGGACGCATACAGACTGTGGAACGAAGGAGGTTCTGGATGAAATGGAGTCTAGCCAAGGCCTCTCGGACCGTGTTTGGCGCAAGCTGTGGCCAGAGGCCAGACCGAGACGGCGGATGGACGGCGAACTGGCACAGTTTTCCACTCGCCGAGGTGGAGGAAGATGTTATCGCTCACTCGGTAATCCGTAGAATGAGAAGCGAATGATGTGCGACACCTGACTTGCATTCACGGGAAGAAATAATACAAGCTACGGATTACAAAATACAGAATACACTTTTCATGTCATATCATGTCATATCATGTCACATCACCACGACGGATTGGCATAACTCGGTTTCAGTACGGATTACTCCATACTCGGTGAAACAGTCATGATGACAATGATCCGTCTTTTCTCGAACGAGCCGTCGGGGCCTCGGCCACTACGACGGTCGCGAAGCGTGCGCCGCAGAAGGATGCCTGGCCCGTGCCCGAGGCCCGTCGTGTTTTCTCGTGCATGGAGGATTTCGATCCCGGCCCTGTGGACTGCCGCGTTTTCTGGGACATGGTGTGGGCCTTGGATGTTATAAAAGTTGAAGTTAGCAGGCAACCGAATCTACATGTATGTACCGGGGGGGACGTGCTTGCTTGCCCGACGTCCGGATCGTACGTGTTGAATTTACATTACATTCGGTCCCGAATACGTACGTGCCTATAACGTGCCTATAACGTGCCTATACGTACGTGCCTTGTCCCTTGCGGCACGTACGATCCGCGGCATGCGTAAAAAGTTGTCCGTGGCCTCCAAGTTGGCCCTCGTATGAGCTCACGCACTAGTCCGTAAAGCCGACGCATGGTTGGCGATGTGACCGCCTCCCTCTTGTTCTTGTTCAAGGGATCCCTTCCCCCTCCCCTTCCCCCTCCCCGTCCGATACGATCTAAGCTGCCCCGTGTACATGCTCCGTACGGAGCACTCCGTACACATTGCACAATCAGACAAGACAAGGATCAGAGGGCTCCTGACAGGCGAGCCACTGAGGGATGAGGGAAAGCGGCAAGTATACACACCATTACGGACTACACACCCAAAGCCACCAAGTCGCTTTCTCTATTTCGCAAATCTTCCTCTATACAATGCAACTCCCGTGTATGCAAAAAAAAAAAAAAAACCCCATGTCAGACGTCAAAGACCATGACTCCAAAAAAAAAAGGAAAAAAAAAAAAGTTGGCCCCCCATGTGAAATGTGACTGACTACACACGACTCGGTCAAGTAAGTCTATCTAACGTGCCATGGAAAAAAGGTCTTTGATGGTTTGCTTGTCATATTGATATGTGCTCCCGGCTCATTGTCGTCCCTCTCTTCCAAAACATAAAACGCGACAGCTGTTCCAACGCCCGTATTCTTCTGTACTTGTTTCAAGTTTGAGGCTTTTTGAATGTCCACCCCGACTAAATGGCACCATCGTTGGCTCCGCCACATGAATGCGTTTCGGCTCAACAACAAAGACACTATCATGGATCGAGCAAGCCAATCTAATGGTGGGAGAGGTAAATTTCCAAGGCAACTGCTCAAATGTGAACACCTCTTAAAGGAGTCAAAGCATAGCCAAGAACGAAAAAAGGAAAAAAAAGAGAGAAAACGAGCAAATATCAACCATACGCCCCTTCACCTTACTACCTCCACAACAGTGCAAACTCTCAAAGTCTATCACAAAAGAACTGGTGTAAAAGCAAAAAAAAAAAAAAAGGACCCAAAACAAGGGAAAGAGAACGAATGTCAGTCACTCCTCTTGGGCGATGCGCAGCATCCCATGAGCTCCACTCAGATCATCTTCGTACTCCCGGCTCATCGTCGAGAGTACTCCAGCAACCTTCGCGGCCGAGCGTTGGAGCTTGCCACGAAGCTTGTTTGTCGGTAGACATTTCCCTACAGGCACACCTCGACAGGACAAGAACTCAAAAGGTAAAAAAAGGTTATAAAAAAAAGGGGGGGGGGGTGCAAGACAAGGATTTCTTTCGTGCAGGGTTTTCCGTGCAATTTACTTCGCAACTTCGTTCAAAGTTCCCAAAATGTGCCCATGGAGGTTGCGGTTGTGGGGTCAGGACTCTCAGCAACAGCAGCGATGCCTTCATTGTAGTTGGGCATCCAGAAAGCTGGATCTTCTTCCACCATAGAAATGGTTCCAACCGCAACATTGTTGTCAGAGTTCTTGTTATAGAAACTGTCGTAGTCAATGCTGGTCAGGTCCGTTGTACTACCGACTATGCTTGTGTGAGGGAGAAAACTGGTCGTTCGAAACCCTGCGCTAAGCTCTCCATCTCCGTTGCCGATGAAGTCTTCGACTTCTGACACCTCGCCAGAAGTCGACGTTGTGTTGGCGAGGCGGGGTAGTTGTTCGGATCCGCTTCCGAAATCGAACACGCCGTTGAAGCTTTGAGCTCCAGCTTGGCTATAGCTTGACGGAGCAAAGTTCTCTGGCTTGGCCTCACCAAGATCGTAGTGGCTCCAGTCTACAGAAGCAGTACTGATACCAGCACTGAAGATGGGCCCGTCGACTTCTGAAGGCACACCTGAGCCAAACATTTCGAGCGTATTATTGTTGCCCACATACGACGGATAATCGATTCCCGATAAGTCGAGGGGGGGCAGCCTGCCCGGCAGATTAGGGGTGCTACCACTGGACATCAGCGGCGAAGCTGTTTCCGACTTGACTCTTCGTTGTTCGCGGGCTGTCGCGGCGCGGGAGCGGTTGCTGAAGGAGTCTGGGAAGGGCCCATCTTGGCACAGCATATTCTCCGAGTTGGCACCAAGACTGCTGCTGGCACTGGTCGCAGAATTCACTCGGCTGAGCTGATATGAGCCGCACTTCTGGGCAGCTCTATTGTGCTTGGGCACGGGTTTGTGGGTACCACTATTGTCAAAAGCCATGACACCATCCAAGTGAACCGTGTTAGCTCGTCGTCGTCTGACCGGTGGCTTCGGACGTGCGGCGGCAACCGTCAGAGAGTCGGGATCAGATTCGGTCTCTGGAACCGTGTCCAGAGAAGGCTCCTTCTTGTGAGAGCAGGTGCAGCGACCGCCATGGTTACAGCAACAGGTCTCTGCAAGTGGGCCAGGTAGTTAGATACCGAAAGGGCTGAAGACGAAGGCGGACGGGCAAAGTTGCCAGGTTTGTGTGTCATGATGTGAAGCTCACCCTTGTGTCCGTCAACGGGCTGTTGCAAGTGAGCGCACTTGCTCGTCTTTTCACCACAGTCACACTTGATATGAGCAGACCGCGACTTCCGCATCGTGCGACAATGGTTGCATTGCGACACCGGGCGACCCTTCTTGTTGATGTGTTGAAGTGGGCGATCTGTAAGAAATAAGAGTAAGATTGTTAGCTCGGTGTCTTATGCATGTTACAATTTTTGTTTTCTTATTCCTGTCTTTTTCCTTTTTCAAAAAAAAAAAAAAAAGGAAGGAAACAAGTAGGAACTATTTGCGAGAGGATTTGAAAGTTTATTTGTGAGATGATGCAGACGAGAGAGTTGTTGTCCATTGTCGGTTCGAGGTGCTGCCATTGACACACACGCGCGCGCGCGCGCACACAACACATACATGAGGGGAGGGGCGCACAAAGGCGCAAGAAATACTGGATGGAGGTTGTTGACGAAGGCATTGCGACTTACCGGAATGTTGACAATTGCTCACACGATGGCCGCGGACGCAGGCCTCGCAAGCGAACTTCTCACCGTCTATCAACATAGTTCGCTACCGCGGTGGTTGCTGCGTGCAACTGTGACTTTTTGTGAAGATTGTGGAAGAAAAAAAAGTCCAAGGATGGCGGACGAAGAAGCGTCAAAGTGGGCGTAGATGTGTGTGGTTCCGGGGCACTGATGACGGTGGCGCTGGGTACAGTAAAGTAACTAAGAAGGTCAACGCAACTATTTTTTATGCTAATAAGCCGAGTCAGTGGTCGTCGCTGGTCGTTCGCTGATCGTTCGCTGATCGTTCGCTGGTCGTCGCTGGGTCGTCGCTTCTGGGGGGGAGATCCTACATGTACCAACCAGCCCACGTCCCTCCGTTGAACGCACAAGGGCCGACAGCTGCCACCTCTCTCTCTTTTTTTTTTTTTTTTTTTTTGGTATCCTGGAGCCTGGCGCTGCGCTATGGGCAATGTGCAAGGTCCCGGGGCGGACAGGCGTCGATGTCTGACCGAACAGACGAAGAACAAGCAGGGCTGGACCGGCGCTTGCCTGCAGGGTTCGGCTGTGGGCGGGTCGGAGGGGAAGGGGGGGACGTCACTTCGTCATGCTCGTCTGGCGTTTTGGGAAACTGGAGACCCACTGCAGCCAGGCGGCGCCAAACAGCCTGGCAGGAAGACTAGGGTGTCCCTTCTCCGTTCTTGAGAGTTCCTTGTCGCCGGCTAAGTCTGGAACCCACGGTGCTTCCGTTTCGAGGAGGAAGCGCGTGGAGACGAAAGAATATCAACAAGAACTCGAGCGACTGACCGAGGATTGTGCATGTGCATGTGCAGAGTTGGCAAGTGGGAGAGTGAGGGCAGAAAGCCGGAGAGGAGCCAAGGTAGAGAGATGATGAATCCTTTTCTTGTTTGGCCTAGGGCTTGGGTAGGGAAGGTAGGGAAGGTAGGGAAGGTAGTGAAGGTAGTGAAGGTAGTGAAGGTAGTGAAGGTAGTGAAGGTAGTGAAGGTAGTGAAGGTACATAGTGAAGGTAGGGAAGGGCACGGCGGTCGGTGGAGTGGAGCCTCGCATTTCGGGGTTCGTCTGGCCTGACAAATCTGGGCAGTTCCTTCCTTGGCCCTTCCTTCCTTGTCAGTCCGACTGCTCGCTGTTCTCCTCAAGGCTGGGGTAACAGGCAATAACGAACAATGCAATGTGCGATGCAATACAAAGTGTACATAGTTCGTACTCCGTACCGGCTTACATCATTCATTTGCAGCCTCAGTCCGGGCCAGCAGAACCCTGGATTTTACCCCCAAGTATGCATTCTACTTGTTGATCATGCATCTTCTGATGTGCGGATTGCAGAGTCATCATCATCCTGCTACAACCTCGCTACTACACTGACGTCCGTACAATGCATGTAACAAAAAACACGGAGCGAACGTCGGCTTGACCGGGACCTCGTGAAGTGTGTGAGAGAGAGGTTGTACGTACGGTACATTATACATCACGGTAGGGTACGGTATAACAAGTATGTACAGAAGTACGTCTCAGACGACGTGCAAGAAAAGACATGACGAGATGCAAGGACGGATGCAGCAATGCAACAATGCAACAATGCAACAATGCTTGATGAGTGTACTCCGTACACTCACCTTCCAGACTCACCGATCCCCGCCAATCAGCCGCATCACAGGTGGTAGGCCCGACAGCCGCGGATCCGTGTTCCCGTTTCCAGCGCCAATGATAGTCGACGAATAGAAGCAGCTGTCCTTCAATTCGTTCCTGGTCGACTCTTCACGGGCCGACGAGTGCGGCGGTCCCGGCGTTCAACGACACATGTCTGGCTTGGATTCTCTCTGTATCAGGACGCAATCTTCAAGAACCAGTCGGCATGGCATGGGGCATGGGCATCGTGACATAATGCGGCATGCTTCGAGCATAGCATGACAACAACCACCACCACCACCTCCCCTGCCTATGCGACCCCCCGTCTCCTCCGTACGGAGTAGATGGCAACCCATGTCGCAGCCTCAAATCAAAAAAGTTGGATGGTCGGGACGAGACGCAGAAACACCTGCTGCCGGGTGTCGTCAACGTGCAGCCACTGACCAAGGAGCCACTGGTTGGTTCGCAGGGCCAAAGGAGGGGCAGAGCAATTCATATTGTTTTAGGCATGTCGGGCCAGGCAGGAAGCTAATAATTGCAGCTAATAACGGCAAAGTGCAAGGTGGCACAATAAATTCAACTTGTTGTTGGGCCATTGCCAGCAACAAATCGCAAATGCGCACACACCAGCCCACAATACGGATTTACACGTCGAGAATTGGGCCGAATGGAAGTGGAAATGTTGCTCTGCAATGTGCATTCCTCCGCACGCACGCACGCACGCACGCGCGATCCTGCCATCTCTCGGTATCCAGTCTGAAATACAATGAAGCTGAAGCACTTGATCATCCAACATGCTGCCTGATGTAGAAGAATGGGAGAGGATCCAAAATCCCCGGGTGGGCCTTCATCTGGTCTTTGCTTGGCAGAATTACAGTAGTCCCAGCATCGAATCAAGCCCTTATGTACCAGGAGAAGGAGAAGAGGACAGCAAGTCGGATCGGCAATTTTCGATGCGTTGCTGTGCAGGCAATCCGGCGAGCTCCAATCGGACTGAGAGACACGAGATGAATCAGACCATGCCGACAAAAGTCTACTACAGGGCTTAATGCACGTTCAAAGCCCGACCCCTCTGTGAGGATTGAAGTGGAGAGTTGACGGGGTCATGTCCTACTTGACAGGCGACTGCGTCGCAATCTGAATCGAGCATGTCTTGAGCCGGGCAATTCAACCGCGTCAGTCGTGTCTTTCTTCCTCGTTTCAACCGTAACCGTCGCACGATATTCGACCACCTGCCCCGTAATAATGATAATAGCGTGTGCTAGGACCGACCACCAAATCGCCGTCCGTGTTGGTCCAGCAGAAGCTTTGTCTTTCGGTTCTCGCGAAACGACCAAAACCGGTCGCAATTTTGTCATCGATCTGTCATCGACAACGACGGACTAAATCAAGTAGGAACACCTCGAAAATGATGATGGGTCCAACATGAGCCAACAGCAATTCTTCCATCTAAGCCATGCCATGCCGGAAGAAGCTTTGGGCTTGGTTTCGAGCTCCTCGAAACTAGAAGGCTGCGGCGCACCCGCTCAGGCTTCATTGTCCGGAGACACGGCAATTTGAGACCACATGGGCAAGCTGCATGATAATATGCCTGTTATGGGAAAACATTCTGCCAGAGTGCAGATCTGTTCTTGTCTGTGTGAGACCCGAGGTTTACCCGATCTTTGACTACAAGACGATTCATGACTCGATAAGGCTTCAATGCTTAGGTTCGGAACAGCTTCACCTTCACTTCTTGCGCAGAAGTGCATATTCGACAGAGGGCCGAGAATAAAAGAGACACCGCAGCTTGCAGTCATTACGGTGAAAGCATCACAAAGCAGATGTTTGGGGGAGACGTGGGATTTGAGATTCTGGTAGTCCGTACTTATGATGGCTTTGCCCATGGGGAGGGAATGGGGGGGGGAGGGGCAGGGCAGGGGCACCTTCCTCTTGCGTCCCGTACCTGCTCAACAAGCGAACTACACACTGACTGCACCTGCACCACCTTTTCGTAATATGCCAGGGCAAGAACAGCTCGTCTACTTGAGATTAGAGGCCAGCGCCCAGCCGTCCCTGTTCGAACCTTCCTGATGCGGCGCGATTGGGAACTGGAAAGCAGCCTCACAGGACTTTGGAACTTTTGGTCCATGAAAGCTTACCGCGGCCGCCATCGATCCAGGTCTGCGGAATACTGTGCCCCAATCGGACCGGCAGAAGGGTAAGTCGTGGGCGGAAATATCGGAGATGTCGCATTCACCGAGAATTGCGAGGCGAGTGCCGCGCTTGTTGGAGCTCCCCAGAGCTGCCCAGAGCTGCCCAACGCTCCCTCCCTCCACTTGGCTGGCTTGATCTGGCAGCTAGACGGCCTTCTAGAAGGAAGGATTGGAGGTCGACAGCTTGTCTCAGCACGGGCCAGCCAGCCATCCACCTGCCACCATGACCTACTATAAAAGGCTACTATGTAATCCGGAGTGGGAGTACCGTGAACTGTGATCAATATGGGTCTGGGAGCGCCCTACGGCTTGTGCGGTCGTTTGGTAAACTGCTGCCCTCAGAATCACCTGACACTTACCTGACACTTTGCAAGAAACGACACCTGCACCTGTCACCTGTTATTCGTTTCTTGTTGGCATCACCGGTGGGGGTCAAGATGCAGACTACATCTACATGACTGGATGGCTTTGATGGCGTGGATCGTGCAGCATGCGTCAAGCAATGGACTAATTTGCGCGGGGCACATGAATTAGGAACAAGTCTTCATGCCCTTGAACTGCCGAAAAACTAACATCTCGGCTTACTTCAGCCACCAGACCAACGTGTGCACCTGATACTTTGTCGATCTGTTCATCAGATGCCATGGAGCGCATTCGTCATTCGTCGAAAAGCTGTTGTTCAACTGCGCTGCTACTCCGTAGTTTTTGATTGTGTATTTTGTATTTATATAAAAAAAAAATCCACCGCGCTGCTTCTGGCCTATGAGAGCCCTGGCGCCCAGACCAGGCCTAACCGAAACTTGTCGATCGCACACACATTATCTTTCACGTCGCCCACATGCCCCAGCCCTCTTCTCTTCTCCTCTTCCACATTTTCCTCCTTTTTCACCCTTCTCCCTCAGAAGCCGCTGCTATTCCGGAGCTTGCGTCGCACGCACGTCATTCCGGCCTTGCAACCACAACATCGTTCATGTTGAGTATTGGCTGAAATGCATTTCCAAGTTTGACCTAGTCGCCTGCACTCACCACTCAGTCCGCCGCCTCGTTGAGCAGCAGCTTCCTGGCGCATGCCTGTTAAGCCAATGGGCAGGTCTACACGCATCCAGCGTCAATGCACGCGACTTGTTCGGACACTTGTCCGCGCCGCCCCGTCGTCAAAAGCCGGCATATGACAGGACTAGGCTTGCCAGTGAACGAAAGGAAACAATTCATTCCCGCGGCACGCAAAAGCGCAATCAACCGTGTGGTTGGAGAGAAGCTCTGGTGTGTGTGTGTGCATTTGCGTATGGTATCGATGGGTGACGTGCGTCGCTTAGGGAGACATTCTTCCGTCGACGTGTGTAGAATTCTTTTCTAGTGATTTTGCCAGATACTACGGTGCTCCTGCATCGTATATCGACATTCTCTGTCAGCTCACCATTGACCTGGATGTTTTCGCACTGGCATAGAGCGAACCTCAACTCGTTGCTGGGCACCCGGCTTGGAGATGTCGTCTTGATCATCATGGACAAGCCGGGAATCAGCTGTAGTGACAAGCCAAGAAAAGAAGTAGTGCTATGTGTTATTCGAATGTTTTTCGGGTAGATCGTGAGAGTAGATGACTGCAACGTCACGCCTGGCACGTCGACAATATGTGTCTGTTTTAAACGCTTCTTTTACTTGATCGAAGAACGGTTCTTGTTGCACTTTGACAAACAAGAAAAGGCTCTATCGTAAACAGTAGTTTCCCTCTTCTCAGCTCCCTCGTCATCATATCCTTCTAGTCCGTACTGTTCCAACAACCATGTTGGCAATGTAGTCGAACGGGTCTGTAGAGCAAGCAATCTCTCCAATCTCTCGACACCTCAATTACAAGTCGAATCGAAGGTCGATCGATGCCGTGGCGTCGCCCCCGTTCACATAATCCAAATACGATATTATACAGTTAATTCGCATTAATTGAAACCGGACCTCCACCGTAAGATCAGTTCCTCCACAATTATCAGCGGACCCGAAGCTTCCACAATTCTTCCACCTTTGATTCTATTTCCTTTCTTTGGTATGCGTTTGACATCCGAGACTCCCGGGTAGGTGGGTTATTGTACCGAGTTTCTCACTGCCGGCATGAACCGAAGATATTGATTTCGGCAGCCGGGCCCGGTGGGTGGAGCCTCTATCTCTGTTTGTATTGTTTGTAATTGGGGGGGGGGGGGCGGGGTGTGAGGAAGATGTCTAGTAATTGGTGCTACGTGTGATGGCAGCCAAGGGCAATCTCACTTGCGTAGAGCTTGGTTGGCGTTCTGACAGTTGAAGATTCGAGGAAAACAAATGGATGATGGATGATGTCAGAAATTAACGGGAAATTACAAAGAAGTCTGGCTGGTGGGAAAGTGGCATTGAAGAACAAACGAGCAAGACAAAAAAGAGACATACAACAGCCGGTGTTCGCTGGTCGTCACCGACCCAACTACTAATCTGCCCCTTACCAGCTTGTCTATGGGAGAGCGGACGGGATCCCGAATTTTCTGGTAGGTATGGTCATATGTGCTAACCACGGGAATAATTTCCCCTATGTCCGGGATGTGCCAGGCAGAGCCATCCGTACATCATTTGGGCACGATCATGGCTCGGTAGACCTGCCGAAGATTGACGAGACCTGTGCCCCAAGTGGACGACGAGCCCCTCTATCCCAGGTATGACCTCCCTGCTTAGTATTACCGGTCGATATCTTATGCAAACCTTGATGTCGGTATTTTCCCCTTCACCCATCGAGTCATAGTGATAGATAGACCCTTCTCTTTCGTTTATCTCCATCAGGCTGAAGTGGCTCTCGTGCTGCAAGAGGGGGGAAGAAGCACACGAGGTGGCTCTGCGAGGCCTCGCAGGTATGCCATTCCGCAACCTGCTTCGCAGCCCTCTCAAATGGGCGTGGCATGGCGCCGCGGGCTCCAGTCTAAAGTCTGCTGGTGGATCGGCACAGAGAAGCCGACGCGCACAAAAGCCAGTTTATCTGAGAGATGAAGGCAAGCCAGGATGATCTCGTCATTCAGCCACCGACTTCCTCCCAGTCTCCGGAGTGAGTCGATACTGAATCTGAAGTTTGAGCCTTTGATAACGAGCGTATCAGCATTGATTGAGTTCCGCAATCGCTCATGCAAGGCGCCAAGCTCTGGACAACTGGGGAGACGGGGCGGCATCGGGGACAGTGAAACCCTCCTCCCTCAGCCCGTCGCCGAACCTCTGTTGGTCCATCTTGCCTGTCTGCGCCAGTGGGTTCTCCGACTCTCTCGTGGGCCTCTGGAACCGAAAGTGGTGGTCGATTCTGGGCATTCGTGCACTGGCATTCAGGCCGCCCAAAGCCATTGTCCTCCTCACGTGGCGGTACATCGCCGTCAACCCGCGTCGCTGCTCATGTCAGGCTCGGTTTCGCAGCCTTCATTCTCAGCGCCACGACCAAGCTCGATAGGGGGTTCACGCTTGGCGGGACACCCCTCCATGCCAAACACTTGCGTGGTAGGGGTCACCTGTCGCTGGAGTGGCATGAGGCGACCCACTTGGAGGCAAAGAGATTAACATGAGAAACTTAGCGATGGAGATAAACTCACTTCAGCCGCGCATAGCGGAGTTTCTCCAGCTTTACGCGGCTGACCGGGGAGACTTTCATCCTCACAAGCTCACAACCCCGAACCACGAGCCACCCAGTGCATGCTGACATGATGCTGAAATCATATAGTTCTGTCCAGCGACGGTTTTCTCTTGGGCAATTGGTCCACTTCGCCATGCCAAAATCCTTGGCTCGACTTTTCTCTTGGTCTTCCAGCTCCGTGCCGGGTTCCACGGCCCATGAGATCGAAACACCAATTGATGAGGAGCTAATTGCGGGAGACCGCCTAAAGTACTTCCATCCAACAAAGCCGGGCGACGTTCTAGATGGGAGATTTAAAACAATTGCCAAACTCGGGTTTGGCGGCGGATCTACCGTGTGGCTGGCAGAGAACCTCAAGTCGTGCGACTTCACCCCCTTTCCTTTCACATCTTCATTCTGATAACAAATGCAGGAGAGGATGGATCGGTTCATCTGGTTTGCGCTATGTCAGCATCAAGATTCCAGCCCTTGACACTGACGCACACGGAGAGATCGCCAGGCTCAAACTTATTCAAGACGCGGATCCATCACACGAAGGGCGTTCCTACATTCGCCTGCTTGCAGATCAATTTGATTTACCCGGTCCAGAAGGGACTCATCGCTGTCTCGTCTACGAGCCTATGAGAGAGACCATGGCTTACTATCAATTCAAGATGCCACGGGAGAGGCTGATTCTTCCCATCCTCAAGCTGCACGTCTATATCCTCCTCCAAGCGCTGGACTACCTGCACACTCGGTGTCACTTGATTCATACGGGTAATTCTGTCCATCTCCCTTTTTTTGTTCTGCTTTTTAACCCTCGGGCTCCAGATATCAAGGACGAGAATATCATGATGACTATTGAGAGCGATAAAGTCCTTCAGAATTTTGTCAAGGACCAGGAGCGTCAACCTCAGCCTAGGCATGTCCGCAGTTTTGACGGCCGCGAAACATACCTCTCACATATCGATCTCGGTCCAACTCAAGACTCAATAACTATACCGAAGTTATCCGATTTTAATATTGCCTATCCAGGCTCCGAGAATGACGGCCCTCGTGTCTGGCCGATCCAGTCTCATCGTTATCGTGCCCCGGAGGTGATCTTAGGGTGTCCTTGGTCCTACAGCGTCGATATTTGGAATTTGGGTCTCCTTGTAAGTCACTTGTCTTGATTTATTTCCCTTGCCTTCTTAGCAGTCTTTGTGAGTACGGGGAAACTTATTCGTTCTTAGATGTGGGACATGTTAGAGAATACCAGTCTTTTCGGGCGACCTGCCAGTGAGAACGGCGAGTATGATGCGCATGTGCACCTTGCTCAGATGGTTTCCCTTCTTGGGCCTCCGCCTCCGAAGCTTATCATGAGAGAGCGGGTCTACCGCCATGTTGAAGTCAATAGAGAATTATACAACTCCCGAGGACAAGGCTTCAGGAATATGAACAAGTTTTGGGGAGGCCCTTTCTTTGACAAGAATGGTTGGTTGTCCACAAAGTATGGTCCTTTATAAGAGAACGCTAACACCATATATGGCAGATCAGATACGTCGAACAGATCTGGTTAAAGAAGGGCGCAGACTGCGCGACACCATAACAGAGCTAACCGGTGACGAAAAACAACTCTTTCTTGACTTTGCTCGAAATATGCTGCAGTGGCTGCCCGAGGACAGAAAGACTGCGCGGGAGCTTTTGAGCCATCGCTTCTTCGACTCGGTTTATAAAGATCGCGATCGGATTCTCGCAGAGCACGCACAGTGACGACCGGTACTCTCATACAAAATACTCTTTTTATATAGATCAGCTCTGTGCGGTTTCTCCACTGACGTGGGAGCGTTCGCGTTTATCACGATCTTCCTCGGCAGGAGGCCGGCATGAGGGCTGCCATCTATCAAGCTCGGCGAAATTGATTGACAGGGACATAAGGGCATTCATTACCTATCCACACCATCCACAGAATATTATCGCAAGTGATGATGCTGTATTTGTCTGTGGCGGACGTAGTGTCAGAAGTCCGGGTAGTCGAAGACAAGAGCAAAGAGGTGCGCCCGTACCGAAGCCGCATCGACCTCGCCGAAATCCTGGTTGAGTTAGAACATCACCCGGATATGCTCATCGAGATGTAAAGACCATGCATCACTGCCCTGGATTTCATCCCCGCAGAGAACGCACGAGGCTGGATGCTCAAAGTGACCTCGAGGCCCATGATATTTCGTCAGATGCAGCGACAGGGCTGTGCCCAGCCGATAAGGGATAAGGTTTCCCACACAGGGGGCAGAGCATCTTCTTTGCCAGGTCATCCTCCGCAGCTCGCAAGACTGGCGTTGTGCAATCTGCCATGGCTCCTCTCCGCGTGCGCAGCCCAGGCGGCGCCGCCCGCAGCGACCGTAACGAGTTCCCCTCGCCGCATACATTCCGGGCATGCGAATGACTCGTCAAATGTATGCCGTGCTCTGACGTGTCTCGTCAGTTTGGATCGGTCGGACAACATGCAGTTGCAAAGCAGACAGCGCGACTTGCTGCTGCTGGGCACGGGGTAATCTGTAAGCTTCGCCTCTGTGTCTGGTGGCGGTACTCGTATACTTGAGTTGTATTCGAGAGAACGTAGTTCCGCAGTGGCCCGCTCAATGCGCCTGTCAGATATAGTTAGGAGAAGCGGCTGTGGAAAGAGGCTTCAGGCTGGGGTCAAACTTACCAAGACGGGCACCGGCTCCTACTCTCATCGAATACGGCCGCATGCCCTCCCGAAATCCCGCAGCCAGGATAGTCAGATTCCATATCTTGTTGTATTGGGAGTACTTGTGGCGACAAGCTTCGTGCTCTCGTGCTGGGTGGGGTCGCGGACGACCGCGAGACTGACCTGCTCGTATGGTAAAGACATCAGGGTCTCGGGACGAAAGCCGCCGATTGCACTGGCTAGGATGATGGAGTGGAATGTCACACGGTCGGACTCCGTGCAAGGGATATTACGAGCGCGACCCCAGAGCGTCCGCAGGATGACGAGGACGTCTGTGGTCGTGGCTTCCCTTTTGACGAAGGTCTGCTTGAGTGTGAGACCCTTCTTCGCGGCTAGTTCGTACTGGATCGACTGTGCTTCCACTTTAGCTGATATCGTCTAATGAAGGATCGATCCATCTTACGCTGGCAACGTCGTGGGCTGGACCCGTGTTACGCGCTGCATGGCGGCTCGAGTACCGCAGGGTCCAGTGACCTCGATTCCTGGGGTCGAGCTGCCTCTGCCTATTCAACACCGTGCTGTCGGCGTGGGCGAGCAGCGTCTTCCATATTTTCAGAACGGAATTGGCAGAGGTTATGGTCTGCACTTCTGCGTACTCTTCCGGACCCAGGACCGGGCGGAGCACTTTGGAGTTGTCCACGCAGGCTTCGAGGAACACCAGATAGAGGTGCTTAGCCCTCGGACGGCCGTCACAGAGGTCAAGCCATATCTGATCCGGGCCAGCCGCGAAGGGTGGGCATCGAGACGGAATCGTACCAGGACCGGGCGCTTGCGGCAGAAGGACGGCAAACAGGACATGAGAAGGGAGCGAAACGGAGGCGGCGGCTTGATGGGTGGGCGGCGGCAAACGGTGGGGCCGGGGCTGGAAGACAGGCGCGTGGGAAAACGGCGGCGGCAACGGATGAGTCAGATCACGTGACGTGGAGAAGACATAGCCAAGCCACCCCCTTACCAGCTTGTCTATGGGAGAGCGGACGGGATCCCGAATTTTCTGGTAGGTATGGTCGTATGTGCTAACCAGGGGAATAATTTCAAAATATATAGCTAAGATTGTGACCCAGATGCGTTCAGATCCCAACTAGTTGACTCTGGTCGAAGTGCTATTGGGCACGTCATACAACGCGCTGCCTGACATGTAGTAGTTGCGCTATCCAAGATGGTGATGCGCTGTCTAAATTATTATTTTAGCATTATGATTATGATTAAATTTTCTCTCCTCTTTGGTCTGTAGGAAGTTATGGACGACAACTCGTTTCGGTAACAACGTATCGCTTTGCTATACTGTTATATACGACCAATACGTTGAACCTGCCAATGCAAGGGGACGGGCGAGTTTACTCATCTGGCAAATGGACATGAATGTATTCCAGCTTCTTGTACAACATTTCTGAAATAGAATGAAAACGCTCGTATAATGGTCTTTGGCATGGATCTTGTCTCAATGACACACGATCATTCGGTACCGACATTGGCTTGCGTGCTGAACCATCGACTACAGGGTATCCATTCGTTGAAACTGCCAGAAATGTCATGATAGCAGCTCTGCGGATGACTTTTTGCACCATGCAGTAAGCGCTTCGACATGCACAGAAACGAGGTTTCCAACACTTATATGTCATGATGACGAAAAGATTGGTTCTGGTGAAAGGTCACTGTTATCGACCATACGCAACACTTTCTTACGTTTGTGGTAATCTTGCTTATTAATCAAAATAGGACCCAAGCTTGCTTGCTTCATCCAATTGCCTTGGCGACTTGAGAAGAGCCCGTCCCGCGTCCACCAATGGATGGGGGCATTTTTCCCGAATGGGACCGTAGCGCCGTCGCACAACGCCAATTGGTTCGGGCGATTCTGGGTCCTGCGATCTCCGCCTCCGGAGCACTTGCGCCGGTCTGGGTACACGAAACTCGCATGCCTCTCTCTTGAGAAGTGTTGATGAGGTGCAAGATGGGAAACTCTCACGGCCTGTGCCCGAATGAATGCCTTGAAAGAAGCACAGCGCCAGCACCAAGCACCAGACATGTTCCGAATCCAGTGGGCTGGGGAGAACGGCGGAGCCGTTCGATGCTCTTGTACGGAGTTGTAATCCGTACCATGATAAGTGCATTCGGTGTCCCGCACAGTGCGCCTCAACACCAGCGGGCCGAGTGAAGGAAGTACGCATTGGATTACATAATCCATCACCGCATCCACCCGAGTACGCGCGTTTCGCACGACAATTCACAATTTCCCTGCCGACATGATGAGAAAAAGCCAGCTTTGAGTTGGGCCAGAGCCCCAGGCCTGTATTCATTCTGTCGGTGCCCCTTGAATGCGCTGTGGCACCCAACCAGACGCAAGGGAGACACGGAGACATCCAGACAGATAGATCCATTTCCGTCTCCGTGTCATCCCATCTCCATCTCCATCGCACACTGTATGTACACTGTGCGCTCAGGAGGCAGGACCGTCCGGCCAGGTTCTTGGCCCGCCACCTCACACGCCACCGCCAACTTCCAAGTCATGTTAGTCATGTTTCCCCCGCGGCTTTGTCTTATTGGAGTCTTGCGGATTATCAGCTTCGGATTTCACAACGTCTACGCAACCTCGTCTAGTCTTCCGCTGAGCCCATTCCCTCCTCCCTTTCTTTGCTTCTCGTTTCGTTCGTGCTTGGAAGCTGCAGCCCGACAACGCCACTTCATCATTCACCGGCATGTGCTGACATACCACCTTCGCCACGACAACTCCCTCTTCCCACGGCTGCTGGATTAGCACGCCATAATATTCTCCGTGCCGTCCTTCCAAACATTGTGACTATCAGGCCACGATAATAAGTCTGCTCCTCCTCATGGACGAGCCTCAGCAGAAAGCCGCCGACTCCTCAGTCGCTCCTTCGCAGTCAGAGGATCCCAATCGAGACGAGTCCAGGCCCGCCAGTAGCCTGCAACGCACAACGGGCTCCCAACAAGACACGCAGCCCCGCCAACTTCCCTCCTCCGCGACAGATGATGACCCATCGAGCAGTTTCGGCGTACCAGGCGACTTTTCACCAGGGAGTGTTGGCACTGAAATGCAGCTGGGACTTCCGTCTGCCGCTTCAGATGTGTCTGGAGATCGCGTCTTCCCCATTCGCTCTGTCATCAGCGTAGAACCGATCTCGAGACCGTCCATGACCGACGAAAGCGTACATCAGCAATCTGACACCGAGAGTCGTACCTTTTCTGCCCATCGAACATCATTTCGAGGCGATGCGAACGTTGACAACCGACGACTTGATTCCGCTTCCATGTCCCCCCTTACCGGTAAATATGGCGGTTATGGAACTGAAAGCCGTCGAAAAAGAGCAACGAGTGGGCCAGTGTCAAGCATTCAGGCAGATGCGATCCGCAAAGGTAATGTGCCGCCGCTGGAGCTCGATTTTGAGGCTTCTTGCAGCGAGAGCGGAGAAGGGGGGGCCCAGGCTTCGCGACATGAAGGTGACGATGCCCATCCCGTTCCTGGAGCGGACAGCGCATCGGCAACTTCCGCAAACCAGTCAACCAGCGAGTTACCACATGTCACCACTCGATTTACTCATGTTGAAACCGAAGATGGTCACGCCATCATCACTGGAAGAGATGACGCGTTGCAGCAATGCGAGGATGAACCTATCCATACCCCTGGCGCCGTGCAAGGCTTCGGCGTTCTCATAGCCCTCCGCGAGGACAGCAGTGGCAGTTTCTCTGTGCGCTATGCCAGTGAGAACTCGGGCAAAATCATGGGCTATACCCCGAAGCAGCTTTTCCGACTCAAGAACTTCCTTGATATTCTGACCGAGGAACAGCAAGACAATATTCTGGATCACATCGACTTTATTCGCGACGAGGATGCAGACCCGGCTGTCAACGGACCTGAAGTTTTGAGCCTGTCCATTAAACCTCCGAAATCGGGCAAGAGCGTCAAATTCTGGTGCGCTATTCACATCAATAACGCACATCCCGACCTAATCATTTGTGAATTTGAACTCGACGACGACCTCGAACACCCACTCCGCCCTGCGGATGAGCTTACACCTGACAATCCCCACGATACGCTTCACTCTAATCCGACTCTAGAACAGATAGAGGAGAGCACAGAAATACTTAGCAAGCCTCTCCGCATCTTACGAAGTGCAAGGAAACGCCGAGGCGAACAAGGGGCCATGCAAGTGTTTGACATCATGTCCCAAATTCAGGAGCAGCTATCCTCTGCTTCCAATCTGGATGCTTTTCTGAAAGTTCTTGTGGGAATCGTAAAGGAGCTTACCGGATTCCACCGCGTCATGATTTATCAATTCGACGCTTCCTTCAACGGCAAAGTTGTGACCGAGCTCGTTGACACCTCTCGAACCGTGGATCTGTACAAGGGCTTGCATTTCCCAGCTTCTGACATACCAAGACAGGCTCGCGAGCTTTACAAGATCAACAAGGTTCGTCTATTGTACGACCGAGACCTCGAAAGCGCAAGATTGGTATGTCGGACTAAGGAAGACCTTGATACCCCGCTCGACATGACCCATTCATACCTCAGAGCCATGTCTCCTATTCATATCAAATATCTGACCAATATGGCTGTTCGATCATCCATGTCTATTTCCATCAATGCTTTCAATGAGTTGTGGGGCCTGGTGTCATGTCATGCCTACGGTGGCCACGGCGTGCGAGTATCGTTCCCAATTCGCAAGATGTGTCGCTTGGTTGGTGACACGGCCTCGAGGAACATCGAGAGATTATCATACGCATCAAGGCTCCAGGCACGCAAGCTCATCAATACTGCCCCCACGGATAAGAATCCATCCGGTTACATTATCGCGTCATCCGATGACCTACTTAGGCTCTTCGATGCCGATTCTGGCCTTTTATCTATAAAAGGCGAAACCAAGATTCTCGGAAAAATGGACCAAAGCCAGGAAGCATTGGCCATGCTAGAATATCTTCGAATGCGAAGGCTCACTTCTGTGGCTGCTTCTCAAGACGTTCGAGAGGATTTTCCTGACCTCAGATATCCACCAGGCTTCCAGGTCATCGCGGGCCTTTTGTACGTACCTCTCAGTGTCGGCGGCAATGACTTCATTGTCTTTTTCCGACGTGGTCAAATCAAAGAAGTCAAATGGGCTGGCAATCCTTACCACAAAACCATTCGTGATGGTACTGCGGGCTATCTGGAGCCAAGAAAGAGCTTCAAGTTATGGAAGGAAACAGTCCTTGGAAAGTGTCGTGAATGGAGCGAGGAACAAGTCGAAACTGCAGCTGTCTTGTGCTTGGTCTATGGTTAGCTGCCCCCCTCCCCTCATATATATGTAGCACGCAGCGCAAGTGCTAACAAACAAAACCAGGCAAATTCATCGAAGTTTGGCGTCAAAAAGAAGCGGCGTTGGAGAACAGCAAGCTTACACGATTGCTTCTGGCCAATTCGGCGCACGAAGTTCGAACTCCGCTGAACGCCATCATTAACTACCTCGAAATTGCGCTTGAAGGCTCCCTTGACCAAGAAACGCGCGACAACCTCGCGCGGTCTCATTCGGCCTCCAAATCGCTAATTTATGTGATTAATGATTTGCTCGATCTTACAAAAACCGAGGAGGGCCAAAGCTTAATCAAAGACGAGGTGTTTGATCTTGGATTGTGTATCAACGAAGCTACAGATCCCTTCCACGTCGACGCCAAGCGCAAGGGCATCGAATACCAAGTCACAAAACACCCTGGATTACCTCAATTTGTCCACGGCGACAGTCGGCGTGTGCGCCAAGCCTTATCAAATATCACAGCCAACGCAGTGGCACACACGCACAGCGGAACAGTGTGTGTTGAAATGTTTGTGTCTGACGTTCGCGACGGAATAGCCTTTGTCGACTTCGTCGTGGCCGATTCAGGAGTGGGAATGAATCCGAGGCAGTTGGATGCTCTATTCCGCGATCTGGAACAGGTTACCACCGAAGAATCTGATCCATCTTCTCCCGAAGTGCCGGACAGAAAACGAGAGACGAGAACGTTGGGTCTGGGACTGGCAGTCGTGGCCCGCGTCGTCAGGAACATGGATGGCCAGCTTCGGTTGAAGTCGGAGGAGGGACACGGCTCAAGATTTGTGATTCAATTACCCTTCCAACTACCAGGCGGTACGCCTGCATCCGAGACTGGACAACTTCCCGATACTTCGTCTAGCACTAATTCTGCTGCAGCCATTGCTCCGGCTTCTGCTAGCCTGAAGGTTCCCCAGGAGGGCGAAATCACGCTGATCGAAAGAGGCAGCCACATGAATCTTGCGGCGGAAGCAGCGGCTGATCAACAAACCAGGGGGACTGGCAGTGCCCGTAGTCGTCGAAGTATGGAGAGTCTGGGTAGCCATGCCAGTCAAAAGAGTGATGCTGATCGGCTGATCGATGCCATTCGGACGCCGCTTTCGCTCAATGACAACCAAACTGGTTACTTCGGGTCCCGTCAAAGTTCAATAGGAAGCGGTGGTTTTCAACCTCTTTCGAGGGTCACTTCTGGTGGTGGTGCTCGGTCCGCGAGTCCAGTTTCTCGGAGAGTCTCTTCTCCCGTTCAATCAAGAGATGAGCCCGGTACCGCCGAGGTCCGAGATAGCAAAACTAAGATCCGCGCTCTGAAAGTTCCAGATGATTTCACAGACATGCCTTCACAAAATACCCAAGGGAATGCGTCGAGAGTTTTATTCGAGTTGCCTAGCGAAGAACCCAAGTCAGTCAAGGGCAAGGCTGGCGAAAAGCCGGCTCCCCAACAAGGGGAAATTCTATTCACGATTCTCGTGGCTGAAGATGACCCGATCAACATGAAGATTCTGCGAAAGAGACTAGAGCGCGTTGGACACGAAGTTCAACACACGCTCAACGGCGAGGAGTGTGCTGCTGTTTACAAAGAGAAGTCTTCTGACTTTGACGCCATTCTCATGGACATGCAGGTGAGATGTTCCTGCTCCGTGCTCTTGCTCCACACCACTGATGGCTGTGCTTATGCTAATCTTCTCACGCAGATGCCGATAGTGGATGGCTTGACGAGCACCAAGATGATTCGGTCGACGGAGCAATCAGATGACCATAAAGGGCACTCCAGGATGGCGGCTAACAATAATCACAGAATACCTATATTTGCGGTTTCTGCGTCCCTCGTAGAGGAGAAGAAACAGCTCTACATGGATGCTGGTTTTGACGGGTGGATCTTGAAACCTATCGACTTCAAGCGTTTAAGCACGCTATTGTCTGGAGTTCACGACCTTGACGTTAGGAAGACCTGCTTGTATGCCCCGGGTGAATGGGAACGTGGTGGCTGGTTCTCGTTAAGAGAAGAAGCAACCGGCGAAGGTGCCACTAGCTCTCAGGCAACACCAACTGCGGATTCTGAAGGAAAGCAGCTGACCAAGGAGACCATGGCTGAATCATGAAACCAACGGTTTTGGAAGGCCGTTTATTGAAATACCCATCCGATCTTGCTTCCTCAGATAGACCAAGCAAGGGTCCGCGCTCGGTTCGCACACATGACGCAACGATTTGTTTCCGTGTCTCTCTTGTACATATTCTCGATTTGAATAACGAGCAAACGGCGTTCAAAGGGAATTGGGCAAACTTGGAGTACACCACCCCAATGAAAAAGGCAACAGGCGTTTACATGTTTTTTTTTTTTTGTTTCTTTCGTCTTTCAAGGGGTTGTTGCGATGCATTGTTATCATCATTTTTAATACATGAACCCGTTGGAAATAGACGGGAGCATGATTTCTCTCTCTTTGTCTTTTTATTTCGACTCCTCCATGGGTAATACACGCATTCACCATGGTCATCGGCGAGCGGACAATGGGCTTTGATTATGAAGTTTTCTATTTAGTGCATGTTACAATCCATCCAAGGTGGAAAGTAAAGCTGGGAGATCTGGTGATTCCATTCTTGTGTCACAACGGTGCCAGCAAGTTTCGTCAACACACCCATCAGGGCATCTCATCAGCAGTCTTTTTTCTGGGCGTGGGGGCCTCCCGCCGGTAAAGGCAGCTGAGGCGACGGCATGAGATGCTCGACTGGAGAAGTCAAAGGAACTGATGGGACACGGAGGGGGAGGAGCCCAGGGAACCCGGTTATTGATTAGCAAAGCGAGGGGTTGGGTATCCTTTCCATACAAGAGTTCAACTGTGACGTAACAATGTACGCGACGCATTCATCATGACGGTACAACCATGTTGAGTTTCATTCTTCGTTTCCATGATGATAGGAAAGAATATGCGCCTTCTTCCTTCCCTCCTTGTTGATGGCTTGACATGACCTCGATGTAGGCTCCATGACATGATATCTTTCTACTGTGTTTTTTTTTTAACGGAATTCGAACCCAATGTCAGTCAGTCATCATGTACAAAGCGGTGAGGACAAGGATTTTTATCGCATGTCTTTCGATAAACAGACATTCAAGAGGTTTATTACCCGACATGGGCATATTTGCCAAGTGATATGATAGAGTAAATGACAGAATTTTTCAAACATGTACAAGAACCAAAACACGAAAATGAGTCATTTACCCCCCAAAAAACTCCAACCCATCCATCTATACAGGTGCTGTGTAAATATCGATACCCTTGAATATGGTGGGAAAAAGAATCCCGAAAACATTGCTTTTTTACATTGTCCTTGCGTTCATGACATTGACTTCAGTTAAGAAGCCTCAGACTTGGTTCTTTTGGACCACCAGTTCTTTTTCTTTTCATCATAGTTCTCCTCCTTGATATTACGCTGTCCTACAATGGACAAGAATACCTGGTCGAGAGTCGTTGGGCTCACACTGTAGTGGCTGATGCCAAGCTTTTGCTTGTTTTCTTCCAGTATGACGGCTAACTGTCCAATGACACTTCCCTGATGAGCGGCAGGGGCCACGTCTCGGCCATGAGGAACAGTGTTGTGCTCAGCACTAACGCGGCGACTTTGCTGAATCAAGGCAATCACGTCACTGGCTGAGACGGAGAAACGAAGCTGTCCGTGATAAGTCTTTGCCTCAACTTGGGCAGATGGCAGGCGGTCGCAAATCCAGTGAATTACGCTTTGCATCTCCTCGTCTGTGGTTCGAGGCGCCGTGCTGGATACAAGATGCACATGGAGCAAGTCTCCAAAGCGATGGCGGAGATCGTCAGGCGTGCCGAGGGCCAACATACGCCGAGCCATGATACCGGCTCTGCCGGCGAGAGCATCGGCTTCTTCCATACTATGAGTAGTAAGGAGTATGGAGCGGCCAGAAACGGTGGCTGCCAGAGTCCTCCACATGATTCGCTTCGACGCCGCGTCTAGACCTGATGATGGTTCATCCAGAAGTACAACAGTGGGATTGCCCATCAAGGCAATTCCCAAGCTCAGCTTCCGCTTATTGCCTCCAGATAGAGCATGACTCATGCGGGAATCAAACGCCTCCAGGCCCACTGCCTGCAGGACAGCTGATACGTTGTGTTCGACATCCGAGATGCCACGGACGCAGGCATAGAACTCGAGATGCTCCCTCACGGTCATCTGGTCCAATGCGTCGATTTGTGGGCAGACTCCGAGATGGTTTCGCGCAGCAGCCAGGTCATTGGTGACGGATTTGCCTTCAACGAAAACGTCGCCACCGTTTCGGCTCGGTTTGATATCACCACGAATGAGAGAGATGATTGTCGATTTGCCAGCACCATTGGGGCCGAGAAGGGCGAAGACCTCACCGCGTTTGACGCCAAAGGTCACGTTGTCCACAGCAGTATTCTTGCCGAAAGATTTGGCAAGGTGCATTACACGCAGCTCCTCTTGAGTCTGGCCGCTCCTCGTCACTCGCGTCAATTCGTTGGCCACTTCTTCGTCCAGCTCTTGATTAGTTTCTGTTTGCTTGTTGCGTTCCAGCAACCTGCGGAAGGATGAACCAACTGAGCCGCCATCGAGCCACAGGAGCAGTCCGAAGAGAACGAAACATTGAACAATGAGGTAGAGAATCGGGCCACCGTAGGCAGTCAACGCTCCGGGGTTAGTTGACAGTTCATCACCATCACATGCTGTCGAAAACAGATTGGTGGCGAGGAATAGAGCCCTTGTTGCGGAACAAATTGGTGCGAATACTGAGATGACGAAGTGGCTCAAGAGCAACGTGGAATCAATCTTGCTGACCTGCACGTAGGTTACGATGCAGACATATGCAATGAGATAGCCAAGGAAGAAAACAGCTTGATAAGCGGCAGCCCAGGCAAAGGTACCAAGTTGAGTTTTGGTGAACAAGGAGACGACATACGAAAGCAGAATTGAAGCAAGACCATGGAGAAAGAAAACCACGAAGACGTATTCGAGGTGAAACCAAACGTCAGAAAGGCCAGCCCACAAAGCCGTCACAATTGCTGAAGCAACAAGTGCAAAGCAGAAGTCAAACAAGGCATAAGCAGCCCAGAGTGGGAAGGGCCGGACGCCATTGGAATACTGCAGAGCACGGACAAATCGTCTGCGCTCGTTGCTCGGGTAGAGAGCGAAGAAAGCAGGGTAACAGGCTAGGGCCAGACACATGTAGATGACGAGGTTTAGTGCGTCGCCGATGCCAGGGTTGAATGGTACATCAAACGATGACCAGGTTGTGGCAATTGACGTGTTGGTGGCGATGACATCAAGGAACTGTTGCGCGGTGATGGAACTGGTAATGAACAAATTGGCAGCCCATCCAAAGCTGGGGGTTAAATTGTCATCGCCTAACCAGAGAGCCGTGGTGACCTTGCCGTAATTGTCCTCGATGTATTGCTGCCACGCATCAAATGTATCAACCAAGTGCAGATTTCTGAGCGCAGCAGAGCCAATGTTTGAACCGCCTCTCGAGCCCTTGAAAATAGGCTGGAGAAGATCGGAGATGAGGGACGTCGAAAGCTTCGCAGTCGGCCCGGCGAGAAATTCAATCTTTGTATCGTCTCTCACTTGAGTGAAAGCATCTTCAGTTGAAGAGGAAGAAGCTTGGTCAGCGGCGGTGCATCCAGTCTGTGGCTTCCCTCGTACGTAGAGCGATGTAAGAGCAGCGGCGAAAATGGGCAATATGAAGGCAACTAGATACAGCACCCAGTTGCGTTTGAGCACCACTATTCGTTTTCGCAAGAGGATCATTGCTTGTCTTGGATACCCCACACGCTCGCCATCCAAAAGTTTTAGACCTTGGGATTGCCGATGGCTTGACCCATCATGTGAAGAAGTGTCTTGTTCGGCCGAGTCCCCAACTTCCTTCGCCACGTCGGCGCCTATCCCTCTATATGCTTCTTCGTCCCGGATTTCTTCAGCAAGCTGCAGGAAAACGTCCTCGATAGTTGGCCCGGAGAACCGATAGTCACTGATGTTGTTCTCCTCGAGAGTCCTGATAACCTGTGCTGCCAGATGCGAAGTCGGTGCAGTGTATGTCACCAAATCGAAAGTATCCTTCCTCCGAACACCCTGAACGCCAGGCGTGTACGTGTTATGGGGGTTTTTATGGACGTGGATACGATAGCCTCCACCGAATCGATCCTTCAGCTGCGCGGATGATCCCTCAGCTCGAAGTGTCCCCTTGGAGAGTATAGCAATGTGATCAGCAAGAAGGTCTGCCTCATCTAAGAAGTGCGTCGTTAGAATCAGAGTTCTCTTGCCTCGTTCTGCCAAGAGAATATCCCAAATCTTGCGTCTTGATAGTGGATCCAGTCCGCTGCTAACTTCGTCAACGCAGCACACGGCACTCCCGCCAGTCAACATCATGCCGAGTTGTAGTTTTCTCTTTTGCCCACCCGATAGTGTCTTTGACAAAGCCTTGCGTTTCGGCAGAAGATCAACGGCTTTGATGAGGTCGAGAATCTCTTCTTTACTGGCCCGAGCTGCTGGGGCTTTCAGTCGGTTGAAGATTGTCAGATGCTCTTCAACAGTCAAGTCATCCCAGAGAACGTTCTTCTGTGGCGCGATTCCTAGTCCACCTCTGCCATCAATGGTGATGGATCCACTCGTTAGTCGATGCAGGCCAGCAATCGCATCGAGCGTGGTGCTCTTGCCGCTACCATTTGCACCTAGCAAAGCAACAATTTGACCCTTTCCAACCTGCAGACTCAGTTCGTTGACGGCTATGACAGATTTGCGAGGGTTCGACTTGGTTGAGAACAAGCGGGAAAAGAAGCTTGGCTGGTATATTTTGGTAAGTCTATCCAGCTGCACGGCATTTTCACTGTGATTCTCATCATGGTTGTTCTGTGCCCGCATTTCGCGACCTTGGGTAGATACTCCGTAGAGCTTCTTCTCCACCAATGCAGCGATCAACGGGTAGACGAAAATATGAACTATGAGAATGACGAAGAAGACGATGCCTGGCATTTCCCATGGGCTATTTGGAGGGTTTTCGAGAAGGTTTGTGGCCCTGTCTCTCCTCTCAAACCTCGCCATCAAGGTGAGAAAGTAAACATATGTGCATGGAGTGAAGAGAACAGACAAGATAGCAACGGGGCCAATCTTGGGTTGCGTTAATGCTTGAGCAAGAATGCCAAGGAGAAGAATGGCGAGAATGGCGGTAATTCCACTGAGCTGCGCTTTCTTGAAGAAGGAAGCAAATAAGATTGACATGGAGGCAAGGGCAAGTCCGGCAAGCAAATGAAAAATAAGCACGATAGCTGTACTAGTGTTCGCAAAGACACCATGGCGGATGATGATGGAGCCAATAATCCATGCAGGAGCATACACAATAGAAAAGGACAAATGATGCGCAACAATGCGGGCAGCCTGAGCCATCCAAGGTCGACGGACAGGCATCATGGCATCGATAAGCTGAGACATGCCACTTTCACGCTCGGTAGCCATAAATCCAGTGAGGTGGTAGCTGACCCAGATGATGTTGGCAATGAATGCGACGGCCATAAAGTTGATGATGGCCCTGTGGTAAATCTCACGGACTTTTTCGTCACGCTGTTTCTGGCTCATGCTGGTGAATGCTAGCTCCTCGGTCTTGGCCAGCGGATCCGAGTTGGAGTCGTTGAGACTGGCAATGGCCGAGTCAATAACACGCTGTACGGGCAGTAGGTAAATCTGTTGTACGTTGTCCGATTTTTCGACATTGAACTTGACTGGCTCGTTCCAGAATGCAGCGTCGGTACGAATTGTGTAGTTCCAGAGGCCACCGGGCCCCTCGTTTGGTGATGAGCGCATGACAATGGCCGCGAAGCAGGCTGTTACTCCTCGCAGGCTGCTGCGGCATTCTGTAGTGAGATCGTTTTCGCTATTAAGCCTGACAAGCTTCATGGATTCATCCGAAGTGACGGCGTTTGCGACCTTGTCAAGAACGCGGTCGATGTCGCCTCCGCTATAACCATTGTTGACCAGCACCACCTTGTCTCGCCCACTGCTTCCAGCGGCGCTAAAAGCATAAGTCAGGTTTCTCACGGGCTGTATTGTGCTGAAGCCGTATTTCGCAGGAGGCACGAAAAGATTCTTAGCAAAAGTGAAGAATGCTGCGAGGATGATTGGTAGTAAGAATGCCATGATGAGACACAAGGTAAAGTGTCGAAAGAGGAGCCATCGAAAATTCTTGGACATTAAAGTCCAGATCTGTTTCCGAAGCACCATGATGGGCAATAGAGAACGAGCCCAAAGACTGTGAGGCTTTGCAAATCGGGAGCAGTCGTCTGTGCTTGTAGTCGGAGGAGTATACACCGAAGACTCTTGCTCGAATATCGACTATATCACGGCACCGGGCCAAGGGAGCTCACTCGGGTCTAGCAAACGGATTGATTCGTCTTGGGGTCTGACATGTTTGACTGGGAAACCGGGTTCGCGATGGTAAGACGCGCGGAGAGAAAGAGCTCAAGAGTGTTAGGCAGGTGGCTGAGCATAGGGTGATGATGGAGACGCTGACAATCCACGTATGACGTTCTGCGCAACAAAAGAGCGAAGTGGCGCTAGTAGATATGGCGATATGTCGGGGGCGACAAATGGGAGAGCAGAGAAAAAGGTTTGTGTACAATCAACGATGAAGGTGAGATCTGGAATGCGCCACGGAAGACCAGTGGGTAAAAGGCTTGGTTGGACCTTCCGCAGTTGGCCATGTCGCGTCAGCTTGGCAAGCCTATTGTTTGACGGAGTGATGGAGGCGATCGCGTAGTGCAAGTGTATGACGATGGATAAGCGGGACTCCATTCTAAGCAAAGGTTTTGGGTATTCAAGGTGCCCAGCTCGGACTGGAGGCAGCATCTTGACACCAACGAGACGCATTGTTGCTAGGCAGTTTACCGAGCCCTTGGCACCTGATTTCGACTGCGCTGGCTACGTATTGCATCTGTCAAAGTCGGAGAATAAAGGGGCTTATTATCAAGCTGAAATCCTCCGAGTGGATACAAATCCATGTTGGGGTTACGCTCGTATCCAGGGTGGAGCCTTTCAACTGGCAGAATGGCATGCTCCGTACGGAGTAGTAGGCATATAGGCAATAGTACTGTATCAAATATACAAGATCCTTATAACGTACCTACTAATATAAAGGTCCTGACGGGCTCTATTCACGGGCTTGCTGACGGGTTTCCTGACGCGAGGATCCTAACGGGCTTCCTGACAGGCTTATTGACGGGCTTGATAGGCCTATTAGTAGGCTTTTTAATTAAATTCAGACGTTTAAGCTTTTCTATCCCCTCTGGAGGCCCTCTGGGAGCCCTGCCGGGGGCCGCCTCTCCTAAAATTTTTTTTTTTAAAAAAAAAACAGAAAAGAATTATTAACTCGCCGAAGAGTATTTCTCGTGTAGCCAATGATAAGAGACCTGTCTCCACAGGACGACCTCATCTTAAATAGGGAAAGCGGGAGGTCCTGACCTCCTGACTATAAGTGTGAGTTCGCACTAGTACACTGTGGTCTTAAGCATATGCTCACTACCCAGCACCCCAAGCTGCAAGATTCACTTCTTCTCGACCGAGAATTCTCTCATCTTGCCAAAGCATCTTCTTTCCGCATCTGCCTGAGAGACTCAGGGTCGACCACCGGCCCCGGCAGCTGCAACAATGCGAGCCACTCCGCGTGCGAGTTGACATCGGTCTTAATTAACTCTGCTGGCTTTGCGATCAAGTCATACGTGGTGAACGTCTTGGAAACCTCTTCCCATACGCTGAGCACCTGCGCCGGGATCTGGTACGTCCAGCTTCCACGCCAAATGACGAAGGAAGAACCGTGCTTCAGCTGGTATATGAACGCACCAGCTTGACCCTCTTGTGCGTTCCAGAGGACTATTTCCCGTAGTTGTGGCATCCTCAGTGCCACGTGGCCAGCACTCTCAAGCATCTCGTCCATCTTGCTTGCAGTCTCTTCATCCTGCGAATCGTGATACGCGAGCTTGTCGGAGGTGAGGGCGAGATATCGCAGGTTCTCCCAGATCCAATGGGGACTACAGACTCTGAAAAACGAGCTTGCTTCCACAAGAGACGCAGCAGCGAGATGCTCGAGGCCGAGACTTCTCTTGGCCAAGGCCATGGCGACCCTGTCGTCCGGGACCGTGAGAATACCGGCAGAACCATGTGCGCCCTTTCGAAGCGCGGTGATGTGTTTGGCGTTCCAGTCTTGGAATAGAGTAAGCCTCTTCAGATCCCTAGGAAGATAGTATCTTAGAAGACTCTCGTATTCTAATACAGGAAATCAGAATTGGTACCAGATACAATACAAAACCTTGGACCGAGGGTAAAATGGACAGAAAACAAAGAAACCCACCGAGGTCATACAACTCCTGAATATTAGCATGCCACACCCTCCACGGCTCATAAATCACCTCCTCCAAGCGCGGCAACCTGTTCCACAACAGCGAGAGCGTCGCTTTCCCAAGTCGCTTCCGCATCTGCCTCTTGATGACAAACTTGGTCACGGCATATACCTTTGGCAGGCTGCGATTGATCCGCGGTTCCAGCGTGCTGAAGATCCGCAGCAGCGCCTCCTGCTCCGGCAGAGCGACCTGCTTGCCCTGACACCAGAAATGCTTGTGATCATTCCAACTGGGCCGAGGGGTATCCCCCTCGCCGTCTGCCCCAAACAAGTAGTTCTTGAAACAATGTTGGGCATCGCTGGGCGAATGGATACTGATTTCCAGCGTCAGTTTCCTTTGGGCAGGATACCAGTCGGACAAGATGTTGAAGAGCTTCACGATGTTCTTTCCGATGATCGTGCCGGCCGTGGACGACTCGTGCGAGGAAGGTTTCTTGTTGCAGAGCCTGCACGTATACTCTGGGAGTTCCATGTGCAGCCAGACCTGTTGGACGAGCTGCCGTTGCCGAACGACCATGGCGCCAAAGGTGTGGAGGCACGACAGCTTCAGCTTCAACCTTCGGAAGTTGTACTCTTCAAGCACGTCTTGCCATTCGCAGCAGACAGAGGCATACTTTGCCCATCCAGATCCTGTCCCGGGAAGGAAGCGCAGGATTAGGATGCGTATTTCGGCGGGAATTTTATACCAGGATATTGGCAGATGTTTTTGGTCGGGGCTCTGGAGTTGTTGCCTCTGGTCAATTAGCTTGCCCATGGCCATGATCGTGCGATAGTACATAGAAACTAAAAAAAACAAAAGACAGTCGATACAAAGGAGTCGAAAAAGAGAGACAATGAAGAAGAAGCAATGTCGACAACTTTCCCCCAGTTTCACCAAAAATCTGACAAACATGGGCACTCACAGTCAAGTTGAGAAATTTTATAGAAGATAAAAACAAAAGCGTCATCTCATTCTCTGGACCCAACCACGGTGGGAAAACCATCAAAAAGCCAAGCACAGCACCAAGTAAGTCTATGAAGTATTGATTTTCATAATTCAATGATTTTTCTTCGGCGGGGTAGTGCGCCTACTTTAGACTATAAAGTATAATGCTAAGGAATATAATATTCTTAGCATAAAGGGAAAACCAACTAACATGAATAAACTTGGTGGCGTAAACGATGCTTTAAACATTTCGCTGCAACACTAACTTTTGGGGGGGAAAACCGACAGACCAGCTTAACTTTCTCGGGCACGTTTTGTTTTCTCTTCTTTTCTTCTTCTTCTTCTTCTTTTTTTCTCCAATAAAAGAAGCCTGGCCATCTGCGTGGGGTTTACCTCGTGGCATGTACAATCGTCCAGGATAGGATAGCTACATCACGACATGATGAAATGTCTAGTCTTATGACCGAGTTCGAGGACCAGCAGGTCGCACTTCATTACTCACTAGTCTCATGCATGACAGTGCATAAAAGTGCTGGGGGTATCCAATTGCCTAAAACGCGATTCAAACATTCATCCACGCCTCTAGTGATTACTCCATCAGGAAACCACCTCCCTCGTCCTCGTCAACAACCATGTCAAACTCGTCAGTCACATCACTTTCCGCATTCGCCAGCTCCGCCTCCATCTCGGCTTCCCTGTCCGCCTCTTTCCGCTCTTCCTCATCGACACCACTCCAGATTCGTTCCCGAATGCGCAGACCCGTGAGTAGCCTTCTCCACATCTTCAAGGCGGCCAGGCTTTTGCGCTCGTTTTCCTTCTCCTGCTCTACGTCTTCCATGCCGTCTATGGCAAGCCAGATAGCCTCTTGGAATTCCTCCGCCACGATCACTCCGTTGAGCACAGCTGTGCCGTGACGGCCCTTGAACGAAAACCCCGTTAATGCAGGCGCGTAGTCGACCCCGACCATGAATGCCGCTCGCGCAGCGTGCTTGTGAATAATGTGTACGCCCCCCCTGGGTATCATGCTTGGGACGTAAGCGTCTATGTTCCCGAATTTGTTCTTGGGCACGCGGCCGTTGCGGACTGGTGGTGGCTCGTAGAGCTCCGTTTGCTCCGTCGTGTAGACCGGCACGCCGGCGTCATCTTCCCTGTGTGTCTCCGCGTCATCGTATCTTGCTTCCTTGGGACGAGCCCTTCTTGGTACCCATTTGGCAGGAATCTCGTTGGGCTTCACCTCCCGTCCCATGCGGTACCATTTGTCTGCGCTCCTGGCGATACGAACGTCTTTACGCCGGTAGATCTTTTCCAGGAGTCCTCGACTACCGGCGCTTATTGTTCCCGAGGGCCTTGCTTCTGGTGCGAGAACCTCGTGCCGACGCAGGTGCCGTTCCAGCGCGTACACAGGGTGATCCTTAAAGTCCTGTACGTTCTTCGGCATAGGCTCTTGAGCTTCCACCCCGGCAAGCTCGTTGTCCTCAATCTGGTCCAGATCTGTGGCTCGCCGACGCCCAAAAGGCTTCATGGCCTTGCGCCACCATTCACCGTTGTCATCCAGGGCCGTCTCAACCCGCAATTTACGCGACTTGGCAGTATATGCTTTTGCATATCGTCTCGTCACGTCTTTGGCCGAGCCATCGGCCTCGAAAGCCACAACGTAGGTGAGGCTATTCTCCCTATCTGTTATGGGAGGTTCGAACACCTTTGGTTTCCAGAAGGAATGTGTAACCAAGGGATCGACAGGTTGCCACTTTTGATGTCCCTCATCTAGAACCTCCACCCAGTAGATGGGATGAGCAGATTCGCGAATCCGCACGGGGTCGTTGTACGTCCTCTGTGACCTAGGCGGTGCTGATTTAGGTTCAAAGTTGTACGTTGTAGCATTCGGGTGACCCAGCCTTCGTCTGGCCGTCGACGTACCCGGAGATCCACTTGATGCACTCGTGCTGGCTGCCAGGGCCTCGTATTTCGCCAGCGCCTCTTGAGCACGCTGCTTGGTGGTAGTTTTGGAACCTGGTTTGGCCGAGTTATATCTCGGCAGTGTTGGCCCACCAGTCACACATGCCAAAGGCTGCAGTGAGCAGACCAATCTCGCTCGAACCCCGACACTTCTTAACATAGCACAATACAGTTGGGCGCCGACATCCCGTGAGCCTTGGAGTCGTTTCGACGCTTCGCGAAACTCGGCGCGATCCAAGCATGAGTCCATATCGGTTGGTGGTTCATACTAAGGTTTTATACTTGTCAGTAGTGTGTTCGCCGCAAAATATATCATCTTTGAACTCACGTCTTGCAATTGAGTCACGTCTTCCGCCCACAAAGCTCTTCGAATTCCCCGTTCGGTAATCACGAACTTCGTCTTCCACATTTCGACACTTTGCTTCAGGCCATTTTTCAGGCTCTCCGCCTGTCCGAATTGCGGTAAGCGGGGACTCGGAGTAAGGTAATTGACCGTCTTCTCATTCAGGTGCGGCCGTAATGATTCTTGAACGCGTGCATCATTGCACCAGTGATTTCTGCGAGACACATGCGACAAAAGACAGACCAAGTGGGTTTTATGAATATCTATGCGACGCTCTCGTTCTTCCTTCGAAATCGGTCTGCGCCGCTCGCCGTGACGTTTGGAGGGCGAAGTTGCCGCTTTTTGCGCAGTCAAGTTGAGTTCGAGGTGACTGTTTTGCTCAGTAGAAGTACTTGGTTCGGCAAGTGGCGCAGTGAAGTCGACATTTTCGAACTGTACAGCTTCGTCGTCGTCGTCGTCTTCGTCATCATCGTCGTCTTCGTCATCATCGTCGTCTTCGTCATCATCGTCGTCGTCATCAGAGCCCAGTTCCATGGTTTGAACAGTCGGCACCGGGATAATTACATCCTGGAACTCGATGTCCTCGTCGCCATCTACATCGCTCTCCTGGGCATCTGGCTTTGGATGTTTCTGACTAAAAACGGTTTCTGTTTCGCGATTGACTTCTTGTCGGGGTTCCGGTCGCCTGCGCTTCAGCGGTCGTTCCGTCGCACTCTGATCCGCGGTCGATACTCCCGCCTCCACCAACATTTGTTGGTAAACATTCGGCTCGGCATTGCTCCCTCCAGCCACTGTGCGTCTCGAGCTTCTGGTGGAAACACTGCGCTTGGATGCGACCATAGTTACATAGTGCGCGTCTGGTAGCTCAAGGTCGTGAGGGCACGGCGTGGTGAAGGAGCGGATTTGTCGTTGGGTCTAATCGTCAACAGATGGGTGGAGCTTGAAAGTCGGATCCTCCTGCGTCATACATAAGCTGCGCAATGTGGTGCGCGGAATCACGTGGCCCCATCTAATCGTTGATGGGAAGCATGAAGACACACTTTAACAAGTTCAAAATTGTTCATCCCTCGTATAGAA
Source organism: Epichloe elymi (assembly GCA_023658475.1). NCBI lineage: Eukaryota > Fungi > Ascomycota > Sordariomycetes > Hypocreales > Clavicipitaceae > Epichloe > Epichloe elymi. The sequence continues at coordinate 599,809 of CP098278.1, read as the reverse complement.
AATTCAAAAGGAAATACAAAACTCGTGGAATTTTCTATTGCCGTGACAATGTGTCGGTTCAGGTTGCAATCTGAGTAGAGTCCTAGGCCGGCTGAGGTTTTGTTAATCGTGTTATCAATCGAGTTGAGATAGCTCGCAGTACAGAATTAGTCGCACAGAATCCTCCAACTTGTATTGGTCCATTTGTTCAATTTGACGAGATAGATGCCAACTTTTTGGATACAAAAATCCATCTTCTTGCGCCCCCCTTTTGTGTTACAAGTATTTCACATCTGACCAATTAGAAGAGACGTCTCCCTAGGATAGCCTTATTTTAATAAAGGGAAAGCGGGAAGCTTCGCTCCACCCTCTTGCCTTCGCCTTGCTATGACGCAAAACGCAGGCAAAGCTCCGCTTTCCCTGATAAACAAGGCATACGTTATTAGAGTAGAGCTATTTACACTCACATATATCTCTATTTACACTCACGCCCTATTTTAAAAGTATATACACGCGCTAGCCCTGCCTATTTATACCGCGTAAGGCTAGTAAGTACCCGTACTGTTAAAATGCCCGCCCTTACCTACGTAGCCCGCCCTCGCACACACACACACACACACACACATACAGAGACTTTGAAGCTATCGCCACCATACACGTAGCTGTAGGGGCCGCGGAGGCCGGATTAATTAACGGGCCGAGTTATGCGCACATTTCGCGAGAAGCTCAAAGATGCGTTATTTAAACGAGTTAAGAGGCATGCATTTGAATGAATTATCTGTAGGCAGGCGTGGGCGCGGGCGTGGGCATTTCGACGGTATGGGTACTTACTAGCCTTACGCGGTATAAATAGGCAGGGCAGGCGTGTATATATACTTTTAAATAGGGCGTGAGTGTAAATAGAGATATATATAAGTGCAAATAGCTCTACTCCGTTGTTATACCTTCGTCCAAAAATATGTCTGTTCAATGGGCCGGCCACTCACAGAGCAGGCCGAAGTCGCACCGAGTGGCCAGTCGGCTGCGCCTCTTTTTTCGTGCAACAACAGATTTTTATGTGGCCACAAAACTTGCCCTCTGCTCACACGGACAATTAGAATATCGCGACAGTATCACGAGACGACTTCTTCTAAAGCCGATTGTATCTGATGGGCGCCATTTATTCCTCAGGCTTTGTTTGATCATCGCTCCGAAACTAAATATACGCAGGGCAAGAGAAAGCACAAATATCAGATACTGGTATTTGAGCAAAATCCACTGAAACAACATTCATCGCGTTTGCTACTCCGAGCTCCATGGCGTCAAACCTTCATCACTCTTCGATTCACTTCGTCAACCAGCCGAGATAGTCGGCAACAATCAATGTTACCATGCTGCCAAGCGTCAGTCTTTCAGTTATTACCCATCGGGGATCGGGCTACACTTACGCGTGGGGGGCGATGCGGACATAATAGGTGCCGAAGCCGCGGTAGAATCTCAAGAGACCTTCTTGTTTGGCTACCTTGGTGAAGCAGTCTGCCATACCCTTGTAGGGAAGCTTTCCATCGGGACCCCGGGATTGCTTCTGAAGTCGCGTCTTGACAAAGTCAAATGGCAAACTGAAGAAACTGGCAAAGAATCCGGCAATGGCACTGGCACTGAGGGTCTGGGCCCGTGCGGATAGATCGGCGTTCTTTTTTAGCTGCGCCTTGGCCTCGCTGAAGAAGGCAAGTTGGCCAAAATTCAGTGCCATGGCACGTACGACGGTTGGTGCAGCACCAGCCCACAGGGCACCGACACCTTCGCTTTTGGCGATGCACGATAAGGCATCAATGACAGATTTGTAATTCTTTCGCTCTGCCAAAGGCTTGAGGCCATCACTCTGCATTCGAATGAGAGCCAAGTCGGCGGGGTTCCCGATCATGGCGGCCAAACCCCCGGCGGTCAAGCCCGCAGTAGCTCTGTCTGCAAACCCAACCTCTCGACCCTGACCAGTGGCTCGTGTTTTCGACGATCCCATAAAGGTGTCGAAGAATCCCAAACGGGCAGTTGTATATACTGCTTGTCGCAAAAGACCCGCAGACAGACCAGTATACAGATCGAGCACCTTGCCGCTGGCGATGATCTGTCTGGTGACGGAGAGCGGAGTGGCTCTGGGGCCGCCGGAGCTGCCTTCACCAGCGAGTTGAATTCTGACCTTGACCATGTCGACTGGTTGTATCACAAAGGTGGCCACCATACCGCTGAGTCCGCCATTGATGAAGGGCAGGGCGGCTCTGATGTATGGAGTGTGGAGGAGGTCGTGAGAAACGGCCATTCCATCAGCTCTTGCAGCAGCAATCATTTCCGAGGTCTTGTTGCGAGCTGATTCGGCGGCTTGCCTTACTGAACCACCTGCCATTGTGAAGAAGCTTGACTATTGTGTTGAGTCGAATTACGAAGGGCTATGCGTTGGAGAAGATGGCGCCACGCTGCAGCTCGAGTAGAATACCTGAAACACAGACTGGTTAGCTACGGGGCAGATCAGAAAGTTGCATGCGTCAGCCTCCGATTGCGGTTGAAGGTTCTTGACACAACAACTCAGCATGTTCGAAAATGGCCAATTGCAGAGAAACCAGACATTCTCTTGTAAACAACGGAATCCCAGTCTGCAATCTGCGCCAGAGCTCCGCCTATACTGTCATGGCTCGCACGCCTGAAAAAGCTATCTAGCATCTGAGGCGAACCCTCACGACTTTTCAAACTTGCCATGTCATTTTTTTTAGACAACCGAAACTCAATGTCATGATAAGGATCTCGGCAGAGCTGCTGGAAGCTGCCGTGGTGGATCCGGGGAGCGACTCCGCTCGTTGCAAGACATTGGCTACTGCATGGGGCTTTCGATATGGGGTCGACCGGTGGTGCTAGGCAAACATGGGGAGACTTACAAGGGTCAAAAGAGCAAAGAACCCAAGTTTACACGGCGCGAAGTTGATTCTGATAGCTGCGTACCGACGAAGAATTTGTCCCGAGATGAGTGCGAAGAGAGTTATTGCAGCAAACTCTCGACTTCAAGGAAGATGATGGTTGGGGACACGCGAGCCGCCACAGTTGGGAAGGCCAGGCGGGGTCGTGGTAACTGAGAAAGCAAGTCGAGACACAAGCGTGAACTCCGGCTGCGGGGTCGCCCTGCTTGTCCGCGTACGGTGTACCTCAGCTGCAAAGAATGCGGCCAAGATGATGCCGCTAGATGTGTAAGTCGCAACGGCACATATACGACGGACCGTTGACGAATGACAAATGACGACGATCCGGTTGGGTATCCTCCACTTGACGCTTTTGGCAGCAGAGGCAGAGACGGACAAGTCAGCAAGCTTATAAAAAAAGACGACGATGAAACACGGATGGAATACCGAACAAGCCGGGACAGCAACACGCTCGAAAATTGTATGTTGGAGATATGTAGGCACGCGGTGTGGACTTGGTTGACTTGGTTGGGGGAGACGGGAAGTAAAATAGATGGCCATGGCGACACCATCTCATGCTCCTGTCCTCAAGTTCCAAGAGTGTTGTTGGGTGTACGCGAGAGGTTTCCATTAGACCACGCCCCTCCTCCCAGATGTCTGGCAATGGATAGCTCGAGAGGTCGAACAAAGTGGCGTCGTTGACTGACCTACCATTTGCCCACCCTCCTCCAAACCAGTCATTTGGGGGCGTGCGAGAATGCGTGCGTTGTTGTCCTTGGAAGAGGCGTCCAGTCGTCCAGTCGTCCAGTCGTCCAGTCACATACGGATTACACAACAAGTTATTGGACTGGATGGGGGGTGGGAGGGACCTGGCAGTGATTCATCCCGAGCCGTTTATCACCTGCAAATACCGGTTTGGCATCAACGCGGGGTAGGTCGGGCGGTTGGTAAAAGGGCACCAAAAGTTTGGCTGGACACATGGTCAGTTACATGGGTCTGTTCGCTCTTTCCAACTCCCTTCTTAATACATGTCATCGCCCGCAGCCGGCCTTGTTGAAAATTCGCAGCGTGGACGCATAATCTTCAAACTAGCCAAAGGGGACGTGGACATGTCTTGGTCGAGCCTCAAGTATCGAATTCGACCAAGTCTGATGAAATGCTGGGTGGGCTTTTACTATTACTACTTCCTTGAGGTTGACTACACGACATGGCTGCCACTTTGAAAACCAATTTCGTCTCAAGCGGTCGTGCACAGTCAACAATTCGAAACACTTACTCACCGGGACTGCAGCTTCGCGGGCTCCGTGGGTTTGCCATGCGTGCATGCTTCACGGTTGTTGGGGCCCACCAGTGACGTTGGCCCTGATAAGCTGCCCAAGCTCCATGCAGCACTAGACTGATCGGACCGGTGTCGCAGGGCGACTATTGGTTGGTGCTCTGGTTGACCAATTCCAGCATCTGCAATGAAATCATGGAAACCCGCCCTTGTCTCTGGTCATACGGTCGGTCACCTGGAAGTTATTCGATGCTGATGATGCACTCTTGTGCGCCGGAAACTGTGTTGGGAATTGTGCCGGGCATTGTGCTCATACTAACTAACTACCGAGCGACTAATTCTCTCAATTCCTCCCCCGTCATGGCACTCCCAGATCGACATCTCCACTCAACGGCTTAGGAACCTAGCTGCGGACCTCTAGCCAACGTCGTCTCCAGCCAACGTCGTCTCCCAATGACAGGGTTTTCCCCTGTGATATTTACTCTTGAGCTAAGCCGTCTTGCGTGTTCCAACTGGGAAGATGAGGACTTCTTGTTGAAATGTCTAATCATCGATACTATAAGACCGTCTAGTTGATTGATGGGAATGTGTTCAGGCGCCCTCCGTCTAGTACTACAACCACACCATTGCAGTACGCACCCGCTTTGGAAGCCAGATAGAGAATGGTCCCAGCCATATCCGTCTCTTCGCCGAATCTCCCCATGGGAACCATGGTCGTGGGAACGGGCCCGTAGCCTCCCGAATCGTCTCGGTATTTTTGTATTACCGGAGCCGACATTTCGCTCGGGAATACTAGTGGTACACAACTCACATTATCAGTTCTCGGTGTCCGAGCCAGTGGGGACGCGATTCCCGTTCCAAGAACCCGAGTCAGTCAACTTACTTCCAGGCGCTATACAGTTTGCACTACAAAAGGTTCCGAATGTGAGTGGCCTCACGTTAGTCGACAGAAAAGGGAAAGAAGATTCTCCGTGTAGGTGCAGCGTCTATGACCTGGGAAATTCGCTCACCGTATGTTCCATCGAGGCAAGTTCGTGGCAAGTTGCTTCGCGGCTAGCACCGCTGCGGTTTTGGACTGGCTGTACGCCCAGCCTGCCGTGGATGTCTTGTTGAACCCGGCAATAGAGCTTGTGATAATCACCTGCGATTGCTGAGTTACATTCTCCTTCTTGTTCCCCAGATCCAGCAACTTCAAGAACGCCATGGCTGTGTACCAAGGCGCGGCCGTATTGACAGCAAATGTCTCTACATAGGCTGCCATGTCCAAAGCGAAATTGCCCTCTGCAAAGTCCTCCAGAGTCGTCTCTTCCGTGAGAGGACCGGCAGAGGGGCCCGTAATGCCGGAATTGCAAAGCAGGAGGTTCAGATAACCCGAGTCCTTTTCGACAAGTTTGACAGCTTCTTGGAGGCTTTCTTTTGACGTTGCGTCGCATTTGACGGGTATGACGTTGGATCCGATAGATGACGCTGCCTTTTGTAGAACTTCCTCCCGTCTCCCGGCGATGTAGACCTTGGACGCACCATTTTGTATCAAAGCTTTCGCAAGCATGAGTCCAATGCCTGTGGTTGCGGTTGTTAGTACGGATGACGCGTTCTATTTATCAATGGTTATGGACAAGAGAAACTAGACATGGACTTACCAGTGCCTCCTCCCGTGATGAAGACGACGAGTCCATCGACGTTGAATAGGTTGCCAGCGGCAAGTGGAGCGTCACCTGTTTGAGGAGCCATGATCCCCTTTTACACTACGTATTAAAATGAAGTAGAAAGTGAAGATAAAGAGATCTGGTCTCTGAACGGAGAGTACAATGAATTTTGATCAATGACGCATGAGACTACTCTGCTGAGATTCAATGACATGGAGCTGCGACCCCGCCTGCTGGTGAACATAGACTCATTTTAGTACACAAGCAAGTGCCAGGCAGTAGCATCACGGTTATACTCCACTAAAGGTTATGGCGGGGGCTTATCATAATGCAACAAAGGCGTGGCTGACCATTCGCACTGTAGAAATGGGCGTGATAGTGTTGATAAGCGGCTGGTCTCTTACAGTGCATTTATCGTATCCACACTCAAAAACTTTTTTGGTCGTCCAACTCGCCAACGTTCAAGCGCAAGCTGCATGCTTGCCTTGTTGACCACACAGCAAAAATGCCCAAACGAAAGCGTGGCAGTGGCTCAAGCCTGAACGACATCTTGGACCAATACCAAGATGAAGTATACCGAGCCTTGAAGGCGTCGAAAGGCTTCGAGAGGCAGCGGCTCAGCAAAAGGCTACGAGATCAGGGCATAACTCCAGACAAGACGCGGCGGCTGGAACGAGAAATCTCCGTATTGAAGGTATTGTGAGCCCACGTAACACAGTTAAGATCAAACAAATTGGCTGAACTTTCTCGCACTAACATGGCCCAGTCTCTGGATTTGCATCAAACTGCCCGTGCGCATTTATACCTGTCTCTACTCAAAGTCAAGTCAATTGCCGCCTCGCCCGATCTTCCTGATGAGCTACGAAGAGGAGTCTCGAAACCCGACCTACCAGAGGAGGAGCAAACCGCGCTTCATAATGTCACCAGCAGCTTGTACAACAGGCAACCGGTAAAAGAGGTCGTCGACCGAGCAATCAAGGCTGTTTGCAGTATCCTGAATGTGCCAGTCCCCGAGAATTCTAAGCGATCGCGCAAAGACAAACACAAGTACCAAGAGGACCAGCCCTCGGCCCTGATGGAGTCATCTCTGGCCACATCGGAGCCAATCAGTAGCGCTCCAAAGGCTGAGGATGGCGGTGAATTTAACGAGGAATCAGAATTTGAGGGCTTCAGTAGTAACGTTGATGAGCCGTCAACAACATTAGATGGACCCGACAGCGATGTAGAAGAGAACGAAGAGAACAATTTCGAAAGCCTAAATGATCTACTGGGAAGCTCCTCCGGTGAAGAAGAGGATTGGAATGATGAAAAATATGATCGATTCCGAGGCACAGAAACAGTCAATTTGGATGATGTTTCAGTATCTGGCTCGAGTGATGAAGATTCAGAGGCAGAGCCTGAACCCCGTGCATCATCCCGATCACCATCGCCACCGGCAGAGAAGAAACAAAAAACAGCAAAGAAGGCCTCATCAGCCATGAAGCCTGGCCAGATTGGGGGCTCAACATTCCTCCCCTCGCTTATGGGAGGCTACATTTCAGGTTCTGAATCTGCGTCCGACATTGAGGAGGCAAAGCCAAAGAAGCGCCGTGGACAACGTGCGCGACAGGCGATTTGGGAGGCAAAGTACGGGACCGGTGCCAAACACCTGCAGAAGCCGTCAAACAAAGGTGGCAGGGACTCGGGCTGGGATATGCGGCGAGGCGCAGTTGATGGTGACGATCAAGGGAAAAGATCACCATGGAAGAAAGGCATCCAACGCCCTGGCAGTGCATACTCGCAAGGGCAAGGGGAGGCCGCGGCGGCACTCAAACCTAGGAAGAGAGACGATGAAGGGACACTGCATCCAAGTTGGGAAGCAAGAAAGAAGGCGAGGGAGACGCAGAAGACAGTGGCATTTACTGGTCAAAAAGTGGTATTTGATTAGTACAGGCATTGATGAGCAATGTGATATAATCTGCAGTATAAGCAGCCAGTTTCAAATTTCCACGGTCGCAGCATCCCTTGGACTAATGAGGTCTACAATTTGGGCAGGAACTCATGCAGCAACGGCTGCCGCCCTATTCACCCGCTTCTCCGTTGGGTTTCTCCGTTGGGTTTTTTTTTTTTTTTTGGGCACTTTGCGTCATTTGGATTGCACAAGCTTCAACTCCGTCAAGTCCATCACCTATATCGTTTGCTCAGCCCGTTATTCTATCCTCATCTCAGTACACTGGCCGACACTGCGACAGCCCCTGGACCCTATAGACGCCCTGCGCAATATCACCATTTCTCCATGGCAAAAGACGAAAGCAAGGCAATGGAATCTCGACCGAAGATTGAAACGGCTAGGGCGTCGTCGGCTAGCAGTTCAAGGCTTGGTATTGACCGTCGCGCAGTAACATCTTCAGGAGACCAATGTCAGGAACAACAAGCCCATCATTCCACCAAAAGTCAGAATACATTCAAAACAGATGCTATGCGGCAAGCGGAAATCAGAGCAAGGGCCCACCTAAGAAAACGGCGGCTTCATCATGCATCTGTGACGCTTGCTGGAGAATCAGAACCACCAAAGGGAAAGGGAAGTCAGATGTACTTTCTTAGCGATGGAGACATCAAGGACATGGTCGGGATAGTCATGGATACTCTTCGTCAGAGTTTTGTGTCCCTGGCATGTCCTCGAAGAGTCCACGGCTGTGGAACAGGTACAAAAGATGACGACCCGACAACTTCAGGTTTTAAATACGGAAGAACCTCGATCACGCCTCGTCTTTCCGCCGCTGCGGATCCTGCGACGACGATCAGCTTGCCCAGAACGGTGTTCTCGTATACCAATTGGGGAGGCCGAGAATTCTCCACGACGGATTCCAGGTTTGACTCGTCGACAAAAACGACTATACTATCCCGAGGTAGTGTATCTGAAATTGTTTGGGCTGAAAGTCCCTCTTCCGACGTAGCCGAGTTTCGAGATTCGCTGTCGTCGGCCGGTCTTTTTGAAGACGGGGTTAGCCAACACTGCCTCAGATGCCACTCATTGTCAAAGTGTGTTCGATGCCAGAAAATGATCGAGGCCGAAAGAACGGATTCGAATTGCCGCTTCGCCTCTCTTTTCCCACCGTCGACAAATCCAGCTTTGAACAAGCGGGTGTCTCGTTCAACAGATGACGGCTCCAACATCACATCGTTTCCAGAGTTACGGCCACGACAATGCACCAATGATTGGCTCAAGCCGCCTGTTGAAATCGAACAACTGCTACAAACTCAATCGTCTAATTTGTACCGCAGAGGTGTCGATGCACATAGCGGCTTGGTACCCAATTCTCCAGAGAGTGTGTGGGAACAACCATTGCCTTTGTCTGTACCATGTGATGACAGTGTGTTCAACAAAAACCCTCTCTTCAGCGCCGGTAACTGTTTCCAAGAGCGCCGGGGCACTGAATCGTCCGCAGGGGCCAGCGGAAAGCATCTGGGTAACTCAATCAGTTCAGCATCCCGGGGTCGTCGTTCCTCGCAAATTCACACAACAAATCAATCGCCATGGGAAAGTCAAGGCCAAGTATTCCCCCATGTATTGGACAAGCTCCGTCAGAACAGTCAGCATAATATCCGTGAAGAAGGCCTCCACTCACGAGAATGGGGCACTTGGTCACCAGAGCCCGAGATGCTGCTGCCACTTGAGCCATCGCAGGCGGCAGACACTCGTTCTAGAGACAGCATCATCAGAGAGCGCACCCTGAAGCGGCCCACGGTCGACACCTCGGGCATATATGAAGCATTGACTGGGAGCAGAATGACAAAGCCAAAGAAAAGATGCGCCACGTGCTCGGAGGACAACAGGCCGCATGTTTGTAAGGATGACTTGGATAGCTGCACATGACCGGGTTGAAGACCGGAACTGTAAACTGCATTATTCACGCTAGCTTGCAGCTTGTGATCATTAATGTACACTCCTAAAGTTCGAAAACTTTGACTCGCTTGTTCAATTCAGAATTCAGTTCGGTTTAGATGGAGTGTAACGATGACGGTGCAAGATGAATGGCCGGTATTTTACAAAGTGCAGGTCCTCACACTACGTGTAGAAAACCCGATGCTGATTGATGGATACAACTGCATTGAAAAGGCCCATGCTTCGTTAGATTGCCTTGGAGGCCCGCGACTTGTTCTCCCTGTGCCTCTTTTCCTTGGCTGCCGCCTTCCTCCTCGCCATCCAAGACTTGTTCAAGTCACGCCTGTTTTCCCAGAACCAAGACTGGAAGTCGCTCGTCCCCTGCCGCCCGTCCGGCCGTGACTCTTTATTCCCCTCCTCATCCTCATGGACCCCATCCTCATCCTCATGGACCCCATCCTCATCCTCATGGACCACCCCATCCTCTTCGTCATCGCCCGGAGCCCAAAAGTTCTTCATGCGACTCGGATGAGCAGTATCGGGGGTAGGAGCAGCGCTTCTAACGTTTCTCCATTCCAGATCCTGGCGAGTAAAAGGGGTCATGGGCACGGCAACCGCAGGAGTGCCCTCGTCTTCGATATCATCGTCTTGAGCGCCAGCGGCGAAGAAACTGAATGATTCGGCGGGTGCCGCGAGTGCCGCGAGCGCAACTGCCCCGTCGGGCTTCGGACGCTTGTAAAGTGCTTCGAGAGGGTGTACTTTGCCGGGTGTGGTGGGAGGGGGGATTTGAATGGTGAGGCTGCGGGAGGAGCTGGATGACATGGGGCGGGAATCTTCTTGGGCGGCGCGTGTTGTTTGTTTTTTTGCTTCGTCCCCGTCCCCGTCCCCGTCCCCGTCCTCGTCAGAAGAACTGCCTGATGATGCATCGCTTTGGTTCTTCTTCGATACTGCATCCTCGCCTTTCTGGAGCATCTTGATGTCTTCTGGTGCTCCTGAATCGGAGGTATCCGAGTCGGAGTCCTCTTCTTCCGAAGACGTCCCGCTGCTGCTTGTGCTGTCGTCCTCGGAGGGTTCCTGGGCTTCAGTCTTTTTTTCCACGGATTTCTTGCTCATGTTGGGTTTCGTCTTGGTTACCCCGTCGTTGGTCCTGACCTTGACCTCTACGGCCTCGACGAGGTTCCCATCCTCGTCGACCCAGCCCTTGCCGTCCACAAAGTCCACCGCCTCCTTGCCCTGCCTAGGCGGCACTTCGGTTTTCAAGAAGCCAGGAAAGGTGGTTGTCTTTTCGAACTCGTGAACAATGAATTCTCTCGCGTTGCCCCCCCTCCCCCTCTTCTTCTTCTTCTTGTACGCTTCTTCCCCGGCAGGTAAGTTGCCCGCCGCGTTGGGGGGCAATCTTGTCTTGAGGAGACACTCGTCCCGGTCCGTGTATTTCGACTTTGGGCGCCTCCTCTTCTTCTCCTGGTTCTGGTTCTGGTTCTGGTTCTGGTTCTTGTCCTTGGCGGACGACTTGTCCCTGCTGCTGCGCTTGTTCTTCACCTTTGCATCAGTAGACTCGGTCCATCCCCGCTTCACTTTCCTGTCTTTCAGGACCACGCCTTCTATTACGTTGAAGTCGCGCTTGCGCTTGCGCTTCTTGGACGTCTCCTGCCCGTCGGCGGCCTTCCTCTTCTCGCTCATCTTGGCGTCCGCATCCGAGGCCGAGGCAGAGGCATGGCCCGTCGGCTCGCGTCTCTCCTCTGCGCGGGCCTTTTCCACGCGCATCCTGATGCCCTTGAGCGTGGTCCCGTTGAGCCTCTTCTTGAGCTTCTCGGCGTCCGCCAGGGGGAGGTCCACGAAGCCGTAGCGCTTCTCGGGAAACGTCTCGAGCGTGTGCAGCGAGATGTTGCGGGCGTGGGGGAGCACCGAGGCCGGCAGGACGATTTCGAGGAGGTCCTGGTCCAACGGGGTGATGTGCAGTCGACGGTAGGCATTGGTCGGATCGGGTGCAACGTCCTTTGTTGGTGGCTCTCTTTTTGTCGGCGAGGAGTCTGGTGCCATGGCCTCTATTTTTGGAAAAAAGTGGGCAAATCAAGTTCTTGAAGCCATTGGGTGATGGGGGGGTTTTTTTTTTTTTAAATCCCCCCCTTTTTTTTTTCCTTTGGCTCTTTTCCACCTGATGTGATGGGTGGGGCCCGTGACTGGCGGGCGGCTTCTGACTTGGTGTCGCCGCTTCTTCATGTTGCAGTCCAAGTCCAAGTCCGTGGACTGCACTACTCCGTATTAACAAGTGCCCGCCTTTTTTTTCACTGGATAAATCACAAAAGCAGATTTTTTGAAAGAGGGTCAAATAAATGTCTCCTTAGACGAATTAAATTAATTAAGAACCTCTAGGTAATGATAATCTAGCTAGATTAAAAATCTAAAAAAGTAAAGAGGGGCGCTTTTATAAGGTGGCCCCACTGGCCGCACCTTCCCCCATCAAAATCCAGATTCCGTACAGATTAACTAACGCGCCTTATTCAGTCAGCAACAGGCAGGCAATTTGCCTGACCACTGGTATAAAACACTCTTCGAAAAGGATGACATTTCTCGGTGTAACTCATGCTCTCTCCCATTCACAAGCGCGGGGGACTCGAATAAAAAATCATGTACATCTTGCATTACACCATTATACAAAACCCGCTATCGCGTTTCAATCATTACTAAAAGCTATGCCAACCAACCCAATCACGATCGACATGCTAGTGAGGAGAAGAATTACCGTGGGGTTTTTTTTTTTTTTTTTCCCTTTTCCTCTTTCCTTCTCAGCCTTAAAAGTACAAGGAACAACCCCATTCCGTCTGCCTGGAAGCCTGCCCGGTTTTCTCAACCCCACGGCTTGGAAGCGTTGTGGCGGAAGAATGGCTGGGGGTCCTGTTCCCTCTTGTCTCCCCCAACTGCTTTCCACCAGACATCTGTGCTCCAACGGATGATTCGTTCAGCAGCACCTCGGGGCGTGGCGGCAGGGCGGACATCGAGATAGAATACGGGCTCGCCGGTGGGTTCGGGCTCGCCAGAATAGTAGTCAATGACGTAGCGAACCTGCTGTTGCTCACCGCTGACATCCCGGGAGACGTACCAATCGTGTCGGTCAAAAGGCATCTCGATGCTGTTTCGCGCCATGTCAGTATCTCTGCTTTTACAAGAAAAGTACAAAAGTACAAAGGAGAGAAGACGTGTGCCTACCCAAACTTGAAGGGGTAGATCCAGCCCAGCACCTGAAGCATCGTGGCCTTTGGCGTCAAGTCCTTGGGCCTGCCCTGGAAACGAATGAGACTGGGCTCGGGCCCGTTTCCATTCTTCCAGTTGCGCTCGAGCTCCTCGGGGGCATGAGCCTCGCCGCGCCGACAGATGCGCCACCCCTGATATAGGCCCTGAGCGAAGCGCTGCTCCCACCCCACGATCTCGGCCCAGGCGCCTTCGTTCAGAAAGTTGTGGACCGACACCATTGGCTCGACGGCTTCGATGTCGGTGTCTGTGTAGCCCTTTCGCAGCAGAGCGTTGTACATTTGCTGGGGAGAGGGATACTCCCATGTGCCGTCCCCAGAACCCTTGGGAATAGTCGACACCTCTCGACTTGTGGGGAGCGCGACCGTCTGATTGGGAGCACGCTGCTGCGACAGATCGGGGAACATGTAGTTCAGTGGGTTGAGCTGCGACAAGAACGATTTGGACTCGTCGTCCGTGGTGCGAGCCTCCTCGCGGGGCACGGGACATGCTGACGCTGTCGGGCCGCCCGGATTCTGAGGGTTTTTGTTGGGGTTTAGCGCATCGAGCGTCTTTGTGTGCATGGGACACCCGGCCTAGATACATGATTTCAGAGTCGTCAGTGATGAGGACGGCATGCGCGAAGAGGTTACTCGAAGGCTGCGTACGGGAGGTGCTCCATCGCCGGCGACGGGGGGGTGGCCGCTGGGCGTGCGCGCGGCAGTGGGAGTAGGCTCAGCCCAGAACCAGCCCATGGCGAAGCCGAGAGAGAGGATGCGAAAACGTATACGCAAGGATCCTAGCTATGGTCGCACTATGCGGAGCGCTTTGTCGAGAGGAGGGCTGTAATGGAAGTGAGGGTGAAAGAGGACGAGGAATGGGATGGGATGGGATGAGATGGGATGAGATGGGCGAGGAAATTTGCCAGTACGAAATCTTATCGCACCAAGACCCCTAACACCCCCCCCCCTAATAAGGACGAAATCTCCTACGTCGCTCACTACTGCCACCGCACTGTGGGCACCCCCAGGCGTGCTAAAAGTGCCCGCTCACTGCTCAGTGCTCACACGTCTGGTTGGTTGCTTCCAACGGCGGCAACAACGGCAACAACAGCAACAACAGTAACCCTCGTCACAACTCCCTCTGCCGCCGAACATGGGCACATCTTGTATACAACGGTAGCCCAACCAAGATTCCGAGTCGTCATGAGGTCCTGTTTCATGAGGTGCCACACTTGGCTTCGACCACTCCGACAAACGACGGCCAATTCGACACCCCTCTTGCAACGTGCCGCGTCACGACTTCATCGTACAAGGCAAACACCGTCGAGGGGCCCCAAGAATGGCTTCTCACCGAGACGACTTGCTCTACGCGCTTCAGCCGGCGCGGCCGCGTTGAGCGCTGGAGCTTTCGTCGAGCTCTCGAAGAAGGACAATGGCGGCTCAGACGAGACGGGAGAGCTGCGAATGCTGGAGGTCTCTCGCGAGGAGATGCGAAAAGCCGTCGGCGAGGACGAACACGGACTGTACAAAGTTGCACACAAGATCATCATCCTTTTCGACGTGTACATGTGGGAGCCCATATGCACTGGGTTCCGATTCCTCCAGCTGGTGGTCATATTCGTGCCCGTCATCATCACAGTCCCCGCGATTTGGGTTGGCACACGACAGGCAGATCGCGACAACGAGAGAAGCGGGACGCTCTGGTGGTATGGATTCCTCGTCAAGTCAATGGAGTTGGCAGGCCCGGCGTTCATCAAACTGGGCCAATGGGCAGCCTCTCGATCCGACATCTTCCCCAATGAGATGTGCGACACCATGTCCAAGCTTCACTCCAACGCACCAGCGCACTCCATGCACGCTACTCGCAGAACGGTGGAGGCAGCCTTCGGCCGACGCAACTTCAAGGACATCTTTGACGAGTTCGACGAGAAGCCTCTTGGAGTGGGGGCTATTGCGCAGGTGTACAAGGCAAAGCTCAAGCCCGAGCTCGCCATGTCCATGTCCAAGGGCCTCGACGGCCATGAAGAAAGTGAGGGCTTGACAGAAAACATGCGACGAAACGTAGACACGGTTCTCAAGAGCTCGCCGAAGCGTGTGCCATCCTCTTACGTAGCCGTCAAGGTGCTGCATCCCAAGGTCGAGAGAACGGTGAGGCGAGACCTCAGAATCATGGGCTTCTTCGCCTCCGTCCTCAACGCCATTCCGACGATTGAATGGCTCTCACTCCCCGATGAGGTCAGCCAGTTTGGCGAAATGATGAAGCTCCAGCTCGACCTGCGCATTGAGGCCGCCAACCTCGAAACCTTCCGCCGCAACTTCAAGGACCGCTCCACCGCCTCCTTCCCCTATCCCTACACCGACTTCACCACGCGCAACGTGCTCATTGAGGAGTTCGCCCAGGGCATCCCTCTCGCCGCCTTCATGGAGAACGGCGGCGGCGTGTTTCAGCATGACATTGCGGATGAGGGCCTCGATGCCTTCCTTCGCATGCTCCTCCTCGACAACTTCGTGCACGCAGACCTCCACCCGGGCAACATCATGGTGCGCTTCTACCAAGCCGCCCAGCCGGAGCTCCGGATAGCCAAGGCCAAGTCCAAGAGACCCGACACCAACGCGCACAACAACGACGCCGACGTCACGGAGCAAGTCCTCGAGCGTCTGCGCCCGTACCGCCACCGCGCCGACAAGGCCGCCTGGGAAGCAGAGCTTGCCAAGATCGACGCCGAAGGGTACCGCCCCCAGCTCATCTTCATCGACACAGGGCTCGTCACCGAGCTCAACGCCACGAACCGCGCCAACTTCCTAGACCTTTTCCGCGCCGTGGCCGAATTCGACGGCTACAAGGCCGGTCACCTCATGTGCGAACGCTGTCGCCAGCCCGAGGCCGTCCTCGACAAGGAAGTCTTTGCGCTCAAGATGCAGCATCTCGTCCTGGGCGTCAAGTCACGAACCCTCGCGCTGGGCAGCGTCAAGATCGGCGACATCCTCCAACGAGTCCTCTCCATGGTGCGCAACCACCACGTCCGCATGGAAGGAGACTTTGTCAACGTCGTCATCAGCATCCTCCTCCTCGAGGGTATAGGGCGGAGTCTCAACCCCGACGTCGACCTCCTCAGTACTTCGCTGCCCATCCTGCGACAGCTCGGCGCCCAGTCTGGCGCGAGCATGACGCGCGGCGGCGACTTTTCCATGATTCTGGTCTGGGCGGGGCTCGAGGCCAGAAAGTTTCTGCAGGCGAGTGTGGATGATGTACGTTGTTTGTCTTCCTCTCCATTCATTTGCCGTCACGTGCTAACTTTACAGGTTGAGCGATGCGTCAAGTATGATCTGTTGTCGCCGAATGTATAGTGTTGAATGGGGGATGTGGCGTTGGAGGTCTTTTTCTTCTTCTTCTTCTTCTTCAATCGAGGGCTCAAAAGCTTGTTTTGCAAAAGGATTTGTTCTCATATCACGGGGATGAGAGGCGCTGCGCCAGGGGCAACGTAAACGCCGGTCGGGAGGCGTCTTTTATTATGTGACCATGTTGGAAATAGATCGACATGCACAATTTAAGTAGTGCAGGACACATCGGCACGCACAAGCCGGTAGGTAGTCAGAATAGTCATCAGTCATTAAGAGTGTATACTATGGATTATCCTTTCAAGATGCAGCGCCATTGCTGGAGAAGAAGAAGAAGAAGAAGAAGAAGAAGAAGAAAGGGGAGGGGAAGATGTGAGATCTTGGATCTACAGTGTCCGAATTGTCATTTCCTTGAAAGCAAAACCATGGTCTTTTGTCTAAGCTCCAATCATGTCCGCGGGGTGGTATGTAACGACCGCGAGGCTCTCGGTCGGTCAAGGGTACGGGCTACTTGGTGTTTTTTTTTTCTTTGTTCTGTGTTTGCGTGTGGTGTGCGGCGCATGGTGTAGAAGTTGAATCATGGTAGCAGTTCTTTTTAATCAGTTGCTGGCGCTTAAATCCATGGACTTTTCCCATAGATTTCGTAGCAAGGCGTTGGTCCCATCTTCCTCGTCTGCTGCAACCGAGCTCGCGCCACTGAGTCGTTCGTCCAGCCGGCTGACGTCGTCTCCTTGGAAGCTGGAACCGGCTCCATTGCTTCTTATTGAGCCGCCGCCAGTCTTGCGTGCCGTCGTCGGGCGAGGATCGGGCATGCTGACGTTTCGCATGTGGAGAGCGTTCGCGTTCGCGTTCGCGTCCACGACGGCATGCCCGTGCTTGCCATTGACGGCTCTGGTGTGTGTTCGCGGTATCCTTCGCGTCTTGTCCATGCCTGGGAGGCGGCTGAGACGGTCGAGTGATCGGGCGGCGGGGTTCTGGTATCTTCGGACCACGAGGTACTCCATCCCTGTCCTCTCCAGAAGCTTACTGATGCGATGATCGCGGCTGTTTCCCCCGTCGTAGCCAGGCCCGCCTACCCCGATCAAGGGGCTCGCTCCGACCGCCCGTCCGCCCCCGGACAGTCCCTGGTCGGGTTCCAAGACAGAACTGGCTCGCTG
Source organism: Epichloe elymi (assembly GCA_023658475.1). Taxonomy (NCBI): domain Eukaryota; kingdom Fungi; phylum Ascomycota; class Sordariomycetes; order Hypocreales; family Clavicipitaceae; genus Epichloe; species Epichloe elymi. The sequence continues at coordinate 582,393 of CP098278.1, read as the reverse complement.
CAGGTTCAGTTTCTGCTGGGTTCGTGATGTTTCCGCGAGAGGAGCCGCCGTCCGTCTGCCTGGTTTTGGAACCAATGCGCTCGTGTCCACTTCACTGGGTGCTCGTGTTTTTGGTTCCGACGATCTCTTGAGGGACTGGTCCAGATCGGCCATGGATTTGGGTCTTCGAGGCAGCTCATCTGATCTTTGGCTTGTGCTGTGGTTGGGTTGATAAAAGGAACCGTGGCTGGTCAGGCCAGATCCGGGGGTGTCGACGAATCGTGAAACCAGCTCGTCTGGATTGCTGCCCGTCAAGGGGTTTGTTACAGTGCGATGGGTCGAGCTGACGGATCTGGCCAACTGGGCGGGTGCGCCCTCGGCAAGGTCTACAGTCATCTGGGGTGGTGCGCCGTGTGAGGGGGTTCGTTGCAGGAGCCGAGAAGTGATGTATTCCTTGTGCTGTGATGTCTCCTTGTCGGCCGGCGACGGCGGTGACGGCGGTGACGCGGGTGACGCGGATTGCTGTTGCTGGGTTTGGGAAGCAGCGCCGGGGGTCGTGGGCTGAGGATCTCCTGTGCTTGGCTCGTGTCGCAGAGAGGACTGCGCGCTGCCGTTGGTGAGCGAGCCTTTCCGAGACAGATACGGCGAATTGGAGCCGCTGGCATCAACCCATTCGTCGTCTTCCTGATCGTCGCTACCGAAATCGAAATGCACCTGGGTTTTGCTGTTGTTGTTGCACGTCTTGGGTGTATGGCGATGTATGCCGGTTCCGCTCGACGTCCGCTTGAGCTTGTCCGAGGATCGAGTTCGCTTGCCGACCTCTACGTGGGAGCGATTGCGCTTCAGGCTCGTGGGCGACAGGCTCTTGGGAAGGTTGGCCGAGGACGATTGACGGGCAAGTTTGACTTCGCTGGTGGCTCTGCGGTGTGGCGGTCGCTCAACCTCGGTGGGCGAGGCCGGTCTTGACGTCTGTCGTCGAATCAACTTGGGTGGTTGGCCGTGGGCGCCGGTATGCGCGTGCTGTTTGTGGAAAGCTTTGGTGGAAGGGACGCGCGCGTTGAGGCGGCCGACGTGGTGGTGATGCTTCTGATGCGTCTGATGAGTCTTGGTGCGATGTTGGTGGGATGGAGCTCCCGAGGTATTATTTGTGGTGTCGCTCTGGGAATCGCTGTCGCGGTGATCGAGGGGCGGTCGCTTTGATTGGCCACTCGATGATGCGTTGTCCAGGTCCCTGTTGTCTCGAGGCATGGCGTCGACGTCGGCGTCAGCGTCAGCGTCGACGTCGTGCTTACTTTGGGCGGCGAGCTGGGACTAATGTTGGAAGATAATCCTGCTTTGGTGTGCGCCCGCGCGTGCTACAGCTGGCTGTCTCTGTCAGCCGCCTCGAGTGCAACGGGGTGGATGGACGACAGCTGGAAGCGGCGTGGTGCAGACTTGATTGATACAACCGTCAATGCGATTGATTTGTCAAAGGTTTCCGAGACTCGGGTGCCAATGGCAATGCCGGATACGTGTGGCCGTGTGGCCGTGTGGACGTGTGGACGTCAGAGTCGGAAGGAAATGTCAATTGCCTCACAACGGCGACGATGCAGGTTGTTGAGAACAAATCAGAATGGCGGTGACGGGGCAATCAGCAGCCGTCGACGATTGGGGCGAGCCGGAAACGGAGCGCAACGTGGTGGGGTCGGTCGTTGAAGCGTTTTTTTATTCTTTTTGCTAGTTGGTTGTGACGCGTGCATTGGGTGATGTGGTAAACTATACATCTATTTACTATATGTATATATACTTCATTATATTCCCTCTGCAAACACCCTGTTTAATAATTATGCGGCCAGAGAAGTTGAAGCACCTCCGTAGTGTCCGTCAACTCTCTACATAGCGTACGTGCATACGAGACGGACCGACTTCGGCGTGTGAGGTTATTTGTTGTTGGGGAACGGGCTGGTTGGAAAGCCATATGATTCGCGTAAGGATGTGAGTCGCCATGTTGTATTACAAAGCATCTTCATGACACAAGTTTGTGCTCGGAATCTCATGCCGTGAATTACCAGCGCATATAATCCGTACTCCATATATGTAGGTTTACGGTTGACGGCGAAAATCCTAAAGATGCGGCTTCAGAATCCACAATCTAGTCACATGATGTCCTCGGTGCAGCATGGAAGCGAAAACCTAGATTCAACTTTCCTCCAGTTCCACCAGTCAGTCAGTGATGGCCCGATTGCCCCTTCGATGATGAACATGGAAGTCTCAGATTCTCAGATTCTTCAGCCTCAAAGCCCCGACATCACCATGGCTAAACCCGCCTTCGACATCGTCCACCCCCTCGTGGACGACGCACATGTCATTTCGGACATCCACCTCGCTGCCATGAAAAACAATCTTCTCACTCATGCCATGTTCCCGAGTCCCCAGGCCTTGGAGTTCTTCCACGGCTGGATTACCAAAAACACTATAGAGCACCTTCACGAGACAGACAAGGGGGTATTGATAGCGCGGGATCCCGCAACGGGTGCAGTCGCCAGTTTCATCAAGTGGTTGGAGTATGGAACTGGTGGGGAAGTTTCGCCACCACCTTCCACAAGGACGGTCGAGGACGAGTGGCCAGAATTTTGCGGGAGGGATGTTCTGGACGAGTATACGAACATCGCAGCTGATGCGAGGAGAAGAATCCTGGGTGAGAGGGGATACTTTCGTAAGTTTCTGTCTTCCATTATAGTGCCTGCTTGCTGCTTGCCATGACCTGTCTTGCATGGGTCCCATGGCGGCCTTGTTGCGCCATGCACCCAAGATTCTGCCGGTACTGTTGTCGTCGAAACTGATGAGAGACCTCGAACTCGAAACGAGGTTATCGTATCATTGCGTCTATGTGTATCCTACCGCGCGCACGGCTGCAGCACATTTTCACTGGACTTGGGCGGCACCGCAGTGGACTTGGGCGCAATCTCACTGAAACAACTTTGCAGATGTCACATTTCTATGCACACATCCCAAATGGGGCGGCCGAGGCGCCGCGTCAGCCCTGCTGAGGGAGCTGGAAGACATGGCGGCAGTTGCAGGCAAGGCCATCATCTTGGAAGCACTCATGCCTGCTGTACCGCTCTATAAACGATTGGGTTTCGAGGTCAGGCAACGGCTGCAGCTGATGCTCCCGCCGCGCGGGTCGAAGGACCGAACGGAGCTATACTTGGAAGAAAGCATGCTCTGGATGCCGCCGTTGCTAGAAATGGCATGATAGGCAGGGTCTCGGTAAAGCTCGGGAAGAAACTCGATCTTGATGCACATAAGCATGCTCGTCGTAGTTGGGTAAGTACTAAGCCTACCTGTTCCGTTGCTGCACCAGGCAGGAGGACGGCAGCATACAATGATGCAATAATAAACCAAGAAAAGTGCAGGCAGACCCCGACCTTGGGCATCTGAGAAGTTGCCTGATTGGGAGACGAAAACTGCAGAACCAGCATCGCCCAGCCCAGTGCTCCCCCTGTTTTTATTTGATGAATCTAACAGCCGCAATCAGCTAGCTGTACATACGGAGTACGGAGTACGGAGTATGTAATACTATTATTGTCAAAGAGTTATATAAGGAGAAAGCTAGGAGCTGTCACCGTGACCATAACCACAGCAATCAAGGGCAGGGCTTTGCTCATCGCCCCTTCATGTGCAAGAGACATTCCCCAACTCCCCGGGGTGGATTCGTCATGAAGTCGTGTTCCCGGCGAGTTCTTCTCCGTAATGTGACGCTAGTCTACATCAGCCTTCCTGCCTGGAACGGAACGAATACAGGAAGTTGAGGTTTTGGGAGCAGGAAAAAAAAAGCATCAGCCAGGTGTGATGGAAAAGTCGTCGTTCGTGGGGCACACCTTGTATGCGGCCGTGACGGGGACCCGTACAGCCCGGGCAGGAGTCTCCCGGAACTCGCTTGTGTGATGTGAGTGAGGCCGGTGGCAGAGAGCCGGGTACTCGAGGGCTGGAGCGACGTGGCGTCGACGGCGGCGAAAAGGCCTGGTTTACTTCCTCTTAGGAGATTGAGGAGGCACTTCTTCCCCTTCGGCGGGTGTGCCCATCCGTGTATAATTTGTAGGTCCATATGTGCGAGTTTGAATCTACATCGTCCTCAGTCGACAACTCCGGGCCAGGTACGTGTCCCATGACATCTTCCCGGAAGACGGACTTATGCTGGCCCCATCTTGGAAGATACCTGGCACACACTTGGTAAGTCAGTTTGGTCACGGTGAAGATATCTGAAGGGGGAGATGACCCGGCGGTAGCGGCTTTCAGAGTCAGTAGAGTTGCCGAGGTAAGCTTTTTCGAATCTTGCATAAACGCCCTGCATACTGCGATTTTTGCATTGGTAGACAAGTCAAAGAGAGGAGAAATAAAGATGCAGCCAAAACTATTCACGCGCAATATAAATCATGTCTCATTATGATTTATTGTGGTTTAGAAATAGCATGGTCCTCCCGAAGATCAATCAGAAGCCTGGGACTCACTCACCGCGGGCCTCCTCACGCCAAAGCCCAACTTCTGCTTCTGAATCCTCGGGAACACCCCGATCACAACCACCACAGCGGCCAGCACCACGCCCCAGACACTGATATCCAACACATTCACCACGTAGTCCGTCTCCATGGCAGTGCACACGGCCGCCAAGAGCAGCACGAGGACAAAGTACCCACTGTACCGATGATACTTGTACAGCTTCTTCGCCTTGTCCACGCCCCCGTACAGTCCGGGCGTCAACCACATGGTGAAGCCAACAGCGTACTGCACCACAATCAACAGCAACGTGATGACTCCGACGTAGGCGTGCGCGGAGTGGAAATGAGGCCCGTTGCTGCGAGCCTTGTTGACCTCGATGATGACTACGCCCGTCACAATGGCGGCGAAGGCGACGAGGTTAAGCGCCGCGTGGACAAGCTGTCCGATGCGTTTCTGGTGAGGCGTCTCGGTAGGCTGGAGGCTGAGAATGGAGTGGACGAGGGTGAAGACGGCGATGGACATGGCGACGGGGTGGCCTGAGAAGAAAATGACGGGCTTCAAGAGGATGTGTACCCAGATGTTGACACAGAGGAGAACGACGCCCAGCTCGGCGATGATGCCGGTTCCTACAGGGACAGGGGAAAGCAAGAGTGTCAGCTGCTGCAGCACGACGTGTTCCTCCCGTCTCATGTCTCATGTCTCATGATGCAAAAACGTACCGAGGACAAAACTCCTCATTATGGACGAGCCTTCCGGCAAAATAGCGTCACCGGGTTTCCCGAGAAGCGGCTCCGTCTCAGAACGACGATGCCCGAGAGACTCGCGTGTCGGCACATCCCCTGGGAGCCCCGTTGCGCTGGCCATGGTCGAGTTTATATCTCCGATGGCGGAAAAAGGGGGAGGAAAATTATGTGAGCCACGGGCACGAAGAAAGTTAAAAAGGCTTTGGTTGTGCGCCGCGCGTCTAAAGCAGACTTCGTCGCCAACTTTAGGGGAAGGCTTGGACCAGGGCTTATGGAGTAGGAGGAGGAGGAGGAGGAGGGGTACACCACTGTAGATGGATGGGTAGATGAGGTGAATTCTTCTCACGGTGATGAGTTGATGGGAGGGAGGATGGTAGATATTCGACGGGACGGAGATGAGACGGATGTGGTGTTTCTTTTCTTTACTTCTTTTGGGTGGTCGGGTCTGGGACAGCTCAGTCTGATTCTGAGGTATCCGTAACACAGTGATGATGATGATGTTTCCATGACGATTTGCGCTTACTTTTGCTGGGGCTGTGACTGGCTGGTGTTGCACGAGAAAAGAAGGCGCAGCCGACTTGGCCACTAATTTGTGCGTACCGAGTACCCGCCCCCGCCATGGGAGATATCAACATACATATTAGGGCCACTAAAGGCGCCCTACATATCACACATATCACAGTGTGTAACCAGCCAAGCCGGGAACTGATATGATTGCTACAGCGAGATGCACATGCATTCACGCCATCATGCATCATGCAGAGCAAAACAACAGCAGAGGCCGGGCCCTCCACAGTTCTGTGGTATGTGAGTACATAGATGGGACCGGGGATATATATCGTCCCCTCTATCCAGCCTTTTTGCCTCTCCGACCTCTCCGACCTCTCCGAGACACATGACGGGACGACCAGTCAAATTATGCAGTCAGGACGTGTATTAGTTGGTGATTTCAAGGCACTCTTGGTGATTTTGGATGAGGCTGGTTTGGGCCCCAAACACGTCATAATAAAAAGAGAGATTCAGATTCATCATGAGGCTGATGGGATGACGGCACTACATTTTATGTTGCGTGGGGGCAGAGCCTCTCATGGTAGCTTCGCGTCGCAAGAACCCGAGGAGGCTTGTTTGGGGCAAGTTACTCGATCCCTTGTAGGTTGAACAACTCATGATTGTAATCCGTAGCGAAGAGTGGAAAACTTATCGTGCAACAGCGGCAATGGCGGCATGCTTGGCTCAGGGCTTGCTTCGGTGTGCCTGATGCAGTCTCTGCTGACTCCGAATTCGTTGGATAAATGCATCAGGGAGGGCTGTTTTTCTCTGTTTTTCAGGGGGAAAGGGGAAGGAAAAGTGCGAGTTTAATCACAACAAAGAAGATGTTGAACCAGGGTGCACGGACCAACTTTAAATCGACAAAGGCTAATGACGACTTGTACCGCACAGCACGTCTCCTACAGCACGTCTCCTGGCAGAGACTCCTGCAACCACATCACACGACAGCACCTTGCCAAACTGCTCCCTCGCCCCAGGGAAAGCTCAGAAAACGAATCCATCGCCCCCAGAAGACAGACCGTCCAACGTGCTTTAATAGAACAAGCGAAGGCGCCCGTCCGTTTTTTTTTTTTTTTCACGAGGGCAGCTCCGACGTCGATGAGCTAGGAGTCCGCCATTGCCCCTCCTCCCACCATGGCCCCGGAGGAATTGAGCAACAACGGCGACCAGCCGCCCGTTGTGCCCGCAGACCTTCCCACATCTCTAGACGATCGAAGACATGCACCAAAAGAAGATTATGTCGCCGAGACTGAGATGTACGATGGCTGGCAAGGTTGGTGGTCATCTCATGACGACCCCGTATCCCCCTCTACGCACGTTGAACGCATGCCAACTTTTTGACTCTCCAACTTGGCAGGACAATCACAATTCCTCACTTCGCCAGCATTAGCAAAGCCCCTCAGCTTTGGGAACTTGTCACTGAACGACGATGACTACGGGCAACGAGCTTCCAAAGGGCCCAAGGATAGCGACACGCGACTGATGGAGATGCTTCAAGCACAAGCTGCCGCTAATCAAGCCGGGCATGGACTTGAGGATGAACAGACGATTGCGAACGATGAAAAACTGTCAGACTCCGAGAAGAAGGACAGATTACAAAAGTCTATGATCATGGCAGCAAGCAATGGCGACGCTGCAAAGGTCACAAGATTACTTGGCGGCAATGTCAAGGACTATGTCCATGTCGATGTTGCTGACGAAGAAGGAACCCCGCCTTTGATATACGCCAGTTGCTTCGTGAGTCGTTCCGCACGCGTGCATGCAGGCCTTCGTTTCTTGCAGGACTGATGGCAGTGTCAGGGACATGAAAGCGTAGTCAAGGTTTTGATCGACGCCGGCGCCGACGTTAACAAGCAGGACCAGAACCAGTGGACGGCCCTGATGTGGGCCATGACGAATCGACACAAGGGAATCGCGAAGCTCCTCCTGGACCATGGTGCCTCGTCTGACCAAAAGACGTCCTCGGGACGTACTGCCTTCGACTTTGTTCCTCCCGATAGCGACATGTCCTTTTACCTCCATGACAACGGCTACAATATTGGGAATGCAGGAATGGGCGATGACTTTTACAACCCCGGCTTCTCGCAAGATCGATTTGAGGAGGAAATGGCCGAAAACGAACTGCGAAGGAGGCTGATGATGGACAGTGCGAGAGATTTGGAAGTCGACCTGGGCAACGTCGGCATGGATGATGCACCCGAGGTACGCAGATGAGTTTTTCCAATGAGACGGAGAGACGGATGCATCAGCTAACATTACGCGTTCCTTTTTGCCAGGCGGTCGACGATTTTGAGGAGGAACAACAAGAGTTTGATTGGAGTCGCTGCTTGCATGATCAAATGTTTGTTTTCCAAGAACACGAGCTGGACCGAATACTGGACATCATCGTTACGAAAATGACGCCGCAACGGTCGCCGACTCAAAAGCCCGTGCCGGCCAACATGATTTTCCTAAGTGCCAGATACGCGCATTATCATGCCAGCCCCGAGCTCCTGGAAAAGCTGCTCGTTACGGCAATGGACCTGATCAACGACGTAGTGGAAAGGTGCCAATGGGACATGACAATACTAGCATTTTGGATTTCCAACGCCACGTTGTTGCTGCATTATCTTAAGAAGGACGCTGGGCTCGTGGAGGCGACGGCGGAGTTCCAGGCGCATCTGGCCGAGCTCATCAACGAGATATTCATTCTGATTGTCCGCGATGCGGAACGACGCTTGGACAAGGTCCTCGACGCAGCCATGCTCGACCACGAAACGATACCCGGATTCGAGGACATTACGTTCCAGAACGAATGGAAACTGTTCAAGCGCAAGGCGGCAGTCAAGGAGGAGCCGATGGAGAAGAGATTTCGGCCGCCTTCACCCAAGCAAAGGGCAAAACCCGCTCCCCGAAACGTCACATCCCTCCTCTCTTCGACGCTCTTTGTTCTGGACCTCTACGACATTCACTCAGTCATCACTTCACAGATTGTTTCACAGCTACTGTACTGGATTGGTGCGGAGCTGTTCAACAGAATCATGTCCAACAGAAAGTACCTGGCGCGAACAAAGGCCATGCAGATTCGGATGAATGTGTCGATCCTCGAGGACTGGGCTCGAACAAACAACCGACAAGCAGAGCATTACGAAGGCGGCGACACAAAGGCGTCAGGCGAAACAACAATAGATGCCGCCCGGCGCTTCCTCGCCCCCGTCATCCAACTTCTTCAGTGGCTGCAATGCTTCTCGTCCCTGGATGCAGACGACCTCGAAGCGCTTGTCGGGACCCTCCAGCAACTGAAGAGGCTCACACCACAACAGCTCATTCATGCGGCGACACATTACCGACCCGAAGTTGGCGAAAAGGGGCTCCCCAAGAGCGCGACGAAGTACCTGTTGGCGATTCAGAGAGAAGCGGCTCTCAAACGAGACAGGCGCCGCAGCCAGGCAGCGTCACCCTCCTTTCCCAAGGTGGGCGGACCAGACAGCGGCCCAACGACTCCAGTCCAAGGGAAGTTCGATGGGGGCGGCAAGAACAACAGCTTGTTTGATACCCCTGGGGGCATAGTGAGTCCAACTTACCGGAACGGAACCGAAGGGTCTGACGGGGAAGACGATGCCCCAGAGCATCTCCTCATGGACCCTGCGCTCATGCTGCCGTTCACGCTACCATCTGTGACAGACATGCTCGTGTCGTATGGGGCAGGGTTCGGAGGGGTCAACAGAGAGCGGGAGAGGAAATACATTCCCTCGGTGCCAGCTGAATTTCTGGAGAAGCTGGAAGTGAGCGGTGTGCGAAGGGAGCCCATGTTTGAGGAGAAGGACTGGGAGAACGAGGAGGTTTGAATTAAAGCAGGCAGTGATGCGAGAAGTTATAAACAAGATTCTATTGTCCTCGGGAACAATCGGAGCAAATGGCATGTGGAAGAGGATTTTCGAGGTCAAAGATTTGATACACCAGGCCCAGTAGCAGCATATTCAATATTCATAGTAGCAAAACTACAGTGATGAATGATGAGTTGTCCTCTCCTCCATTTTCTTCTCACCTGTCCTTGTCTTTTCTATTCCATTTACCCATTACTCTTTTCTACGACAGCAATCCAACACAGCCACGGCAAGTTGTCTTGGGCGACAATTCCATGCCACCCGGAGGCGCAGGACTGAGCTGGCCGAGTCAGGGAATGGCGTTCACATGCTAATATTTGGTAAGTCGCTGGAGGTCCGCCGCTGTTCCTGACTCGCTAGTGCTGGTTGCTAATAATAAGTGCCAGTACTCGCTAGCTGGAAATGCCAAATAAGCGGAAAGTTTAAATGGCGCAGTCGATTGCCGAGGAGATTTATTGATGGGGGATGTCGAATATGACTTTTCCGTCTAACTCTTGACTTTGACTTTGGCTTTGGCTTTTGGCTTTTGGCTTTTGGCTTTTTTTTTCTTTCTTCGGGGGTTTTTTTCCCTTTGTTGTTGGACTAGATTGCTCTTGCAGATGTGGGATTGGATGGAATACGCTTTTGTCTGGTGGCACGTTTTTTTTCCTTTTCTCTTTTAAAATGTGCGGTTCAGATGCCGAGCTAATTGGTGAAGGCCTGCTAGCGTCATCGGAGCGAGTGGGGCGGGCTGTCGGGAAAGGTTCTTTGTCCAGCGGGTAAGTCAGGCCACTAGCGTGCGGGCCACCTCACCTAGGACTGGGCCACCCTAATTAGGCATAGCGCCAGGCGTGGCGGGTGGGCCGATCAATGGCTTTGGCGGGCTCTGATTCGTTGGATTTAGGGCTAGGGCTCTGCCATTGGTAGCTTTGTCAGCATTAATGCTACCCGCTTTTTTAGATAAATCTTAGCCAATTATGCCTTGAGATTCGCGATCCTACTATGCCTAATTAAGGTGGCCCGGTCCTAGGTGAGGTGGCCCGCACGCTAAGTGGCCTGACTTACCTTGCAGGGCTAGATGCGCAGTGCACTCACAGAGAGTTTGCAGCGGTCATGAAGCCGTGATGTTTTTTTTTTTTTTCAAATCGGAATCTTCATTTCTTCTTCTTGTACGGACGGACTAATTAAAATGGGCTCGTGGATTGCTCACGACGAGCCGTTTCCACGAATCTGGTTCCTGAAACCGCAGGACTGGGACGATCCCTACAGAGTAGTAAGTACATTATGCGCATAAGACTTGGGACCACCATTTCCGGCAGTGAATGGCCACAACGGGATGATACGAACAAAAAGAGAGACCTGGTCAATCTTGTTGCTGTCCTTGTTCGTCAGGCCTCCATCCGTGCATTTCCCGATTCGAGAATAAACGGCCGGGGTCCAGCGCTTGTTCGGGGGCAGCAGGGGACCAACGTATGTACATATGTACGCCGTCTCATAAAGACACAATGAACCTTGCCTTGCCTTCCCATTCTTGAGTGGCATTCATTCACCACTTTGAGCCAAGTGCAACGTGCAACTCTCGTCGCGCCTGCTTTCATTAAAATATCTGGCTGTCCGGATCCAAGTTTCACGGTTGCGCTTTCCCTTCCAGACTCACCACCAAAATCGAGACACTCACATTGCTCCGCTCTCGGCATTGCTTTTATACTCTTTGCCTCGTCTTACATCTTAATCTGGATCGCAAAGTCTCGTTTGCTTCATCACTTGCGCCTGCAGACGTCGCTCCTTCGTTTGCAGTCTGGTTCCGAGTCCCACTCAGAGCAAGCTCAGTCACACACATATCTCATACCAGACCGACCAGCCTGTCCCCGGGTGACGACGACTCATCACGACTTCACGACTTCACGACAGCCACAGCCACAGCCACAGCCACAGCCACAGATCTGGCTCAAAAAAGGCAGCCAGTTGGTCATTCAGTCCTTTGAGGAGGCACAATGCTGCCGTCGCGGTTCTCCTCTTTGCGGCAAAAGGGCGACGATGCCAATCTCGTCGGCTTGCGCTATGAAAAGACCAAGGCAGCAGAGCCCCCGATCCCGCTGCCGCCTGCCAAGAACTCGCTGCGCTCATGCAGCTCGATGACGATTTCAAGATCGAACACGAATACCACAAACGCCTCGCGATCAACTCGGCCGTCCTCGGCGGCCTCGTCGTCGTGTAATCACAGGCCTGTTGTGGTTGTGGCACCGCCCACGTCTGCGTTCATGTCTGGCGTCGCACCGCCGAGCGAACAGCACCCCGCGCTGCGATCGCCGTTATTACCGGCCAATGCGCTGTGCATGTGCAATGACCCTGCTGCGGTGGAACACGTCAAGCACCGGGATGCCGGGGGTCGAGCGCTGAAGAAGGCGGTGGTGGATCTTGAGCAAACTGCTGCTTCCGCTGTGGCTGCACCTGCGGTATTAGGACTTGTTGCGTCAACCGCAGCAGACTCTCTCTGTTCCCCATCCGCCAGCAACGGCAACAACAACGGCAACAACAACGGCAACAACAAGTCTCTAACTTGCAAGGCACTGCCACCACTGCCACCACTGCCACCACCGTCTCCTCCTCCTCCTCCTCCTCCTCCTCCTCCACCACCACCACCATCGTCCTCGTCTTCATCCTCGTCGTCGTCGCCGCCGCCGCGTAGGCTGGTTAAAGGGAGCAGTGTCCACCTCCCAAATCTTGGAAGCAGAAAATCGAGCGAGGCGTTTGGTTCGACTAGAGAAGCGGTAAAACCGATGGAGCCCGTCGTGCCCCTGATGCGGGGCTCATTCTCGAGCCCAGCCTCCTCAGGAAGCACCACCATTGATAGCACGTGTTCCGACCGGGCTGCGGATTTCGCTCCTCTTGCCATCTCTATCCCTACCGACAGCTTACTCGATGATGCCTTCATGTCTGACCTTAGCTTCTCAAAGCGCGGAAGCTTAATGTTTGGTGGCAGACGCGCGGCAATGGCTCAATCCTGGAACGCTGCGACTGGCGATCAAACGCCGCAGCCAGTCGTCGATGACAGTGGCAGTGGCAGTGGCGACAATACCGCAGAGCTCCTGCGGCCTCCCTCTCTCGATCAAATCTCATCCGACGGACCCATCGCAGAGCGAGCAAGCTCAAGCATAACAGTCCCCGGCTCGGTCGCGCGCACGTCGCCGCCGCCACCGTCATCATTCAACAAACATCACCGATCCCCTCCCGACATACGTGTCCTTTCCCCCGATATCGAAAAAGAATCTCAAAAGGTGAGATCTCTCTATGAAACAAGCGATGCCATGAATTGGGAAGACGGCGCCAGGTTCTCCTTTTGTGAGCATCTGGAGCCTACTCCTGAGGTTCCTGCAGAGGAGGACTCCCATGACCCGTATGCTTTTTTTTCTTCTCCCTTTTTAACTCTTCAAAGCACCCTTGGCTGCTGAGAAGTTTTTCATGCTTGAAGTTTCGCTAACGTTTTTTGAAATGTCTAGCGCTCGCGACGCGAGTCTTGGGCAAGCTTCCGCAGGACCAAGGTCTACAAGCTCTTTCTCCCATTATCCGGAAAACGTGCGACGTGAGCACGAGCTGGCGGGGGGCTTGGAAGATTGGGAGGATGTCGACGGAGCCGACGTGGACCGATATGGCTTCATTGCACCTCCTCGGTTGCCAACTTCACGGAACAGCACACCGACCGAATTGAAATCGGCACAATTCTCTCCTAGAAGGCGACATGTGCTCCAAAAGCGCGATCCGATGGGATTCTCGTCCCAGCCCGGTGGTGGTAGAGTACCCAGCCGGAAAGTCTCGGCGCGATCCCTCAATACGGTCAACTCGGAAAGATCGGTTGCGTCCATACGCTCTTCACGGTCGGTTATTCGTCAAGCCAGCAACCTTTTACCTCACAATCGTAATCGGCGGTGGCTGGATGAAGCTGGCGACATGTTGACTATTTCGCCAAATCTGCAAGACTCTGTGGAGGAAGCACAAGTGGAAAAGATATCGGAAGCGCTCAAGAAGAAGGAGTGGGAGAGGTCGGAGAAGTGGCGTAAGATGGCCAAGGTGGTCAAGCAAGGCGAACAGGGGGGGGGGATGGAGTTTGAGTTCGATGTCAGGAACCCCAAACTTGTCGAGCGGACATGGAAGGGCATTCCGGACCGATGGCGTGGTGCAGCATGGTGGTCGTTTCTGGCTACCGCGGCCAAGGAAAACAAGGACTCGCCATCGGCAGAGGACATCATCCAGACGTTCCACCGGTTGCAGGAGAGGAGCTCGCCGGACGATACGCAAATTGATTTGGATGTTCCACGGACCATCAGCCGACACATCATGTTTCGGCGGAGATATCGCGGAGGCCAGAGGCTGCTGTTCCGGGTCCTACACGCTCTCTCGATATACTTTGCCGAAACGGGCTACGTTCAGGGGATGGCTTCCTTGGCTGCAACATTACTGTGCTATTTTGATGAAGAAAAGGCGTTTGTGATGCTGGTGCGACTGTGGCAGCTGCGGGGATTGGAGCGACTTTATCGGCCACCTGACTTTGAAGGGCTCATGACGGCGTTACGCGAATTCGACAGGTCATGGCTCAGCAAGGCCGTGTCAGAGAAGCTTGCAAGTGAAAACATTGATCAGATTCGTGGTGAACAGGATGCTAACAACTGTTTCAAAGGTCGAGTTAGGCATTGACACAACAGCCTACGGAACGAAATGGTACTTGACGCTGTTCAACCTGTCGATACCGTTCGCAGCGCAGCTACGAGTGTGGGATGTCTTCATTTTGCTCGGAGACTCTTTCCAGGATGCGGCAGCGCCAGCACCACCACCAGCAACAGCAGCAGCATCATCGAGAACGATGGCTTCAAAACCCTCAACGCCAGCCAACAAGGGACCCCCGACAGCAGCGGCAAGCGGGCTTGATGTCCTGCACGCAGCAAGTGCCGCACTGATCGAAGCTTTACGAGAGGTACTGCTCGATTCTGATTTTGAAAACGCCATGAAGGCATTGACGTCATGGATTCCGATCAAAGACGAAAACTTGTTGATGAAGGTGACGAAAGCAGAGTGGAAGACACACCAGGGCAAGAAGAAGGCCTAGCACGCATGCTTGCCTTTCTGGACACTCTAATAACGGCTGAAAAACACGATTGCTGTGTCTACTGGTTTTGTCTGATTCACATCTCCATCTTGTAGGGAAGGAGTATTTCTTACTCACCCGACACACTCCTTTATACTCCCTTTCCTCTGTCTACCCTTTCCATTAGACACGATGACTCTTTGTGTGTCTTTTTTTCCCTATATATACCTCATACATTGCTAGTCATCATTGATACCCCCAAAAAAAATAAAGCCGTCAATGCAATGTGTTGTGGTTGACGTCTTGGGACGGTCACGAAAGTTGAAGCATTGGTTGATACTCTCCTTTGTTACTGGTTTACGAGAAATACGTGTGGTGGTCAAGAAATAGCTTACGAACAGGACGCACACGAGCAGCTGGATGGGTGAACGGCATAGCACGCTGGTGGTTGTGTGCTTTTTTATTTTTGTATCTGCTGTACATGGTACATGGAAGCGGATGCTTGGGAGTCACGGGGACTTTATTATACCCTTGGGGAATATGATTAGGCTGTACAGTTTTGGGCGCGGCAGATGGGTGCCCTGAGGAATCATCAACATGTGTTCAAAACCATGGTCGTCGCTGCTTGAAAGTGTATCATTGCCATGCCGTGACCTGCACACGTACTTTGTTTTTGTTCTTTTTTTTCGATGTCGCATGACGTGCAATCAGTCGCAATCATAAGGGAACTTTGCGCTGTGAAACCACTGTTGGGTACGTACCCCATGTAATTGTACCGTGAGGACGATTTCATACTTTTTTTTTTCGTCCTCGCGCGTTGCTGGGTGGATATTTCACGCTGGTACCAGGTTAGGTAGGGGTAGGGGTAGGGTAAGACGGCACGGCACACCCAGATTTCGTCTCAACTCCAACGGCAACCGGTCAAGCCCCCTTGCTCTCAGTACGGACGTTAGACGGAGGAGATGAACCAAGGAACAAAAGCAGCTTGTGATGTTCTACAGGAAATGTGTACATGTGAACTGCAGCCAGCCAGCGCAGCGTCTGGGGGGAAAAGCCCAAGATGTGTCCGTGTCCTGTCTTGTTCTCAAACAAGCCCAACATCTCCCCCCCCCCTCCCCAAATTGAGGTTTCGAAACAAACAAGCCGCACACGTACCAACCACCCCCGCCCCCCGCGCCCTGGAATAAGAAAACACCCGGGGTAAGTCACCCGCTTCCAGCCCCGCACGCCGTGCAACCAATCGCGGACCCCTGACGCCCTGCCCGCTGTCCGAAAGCGGATAAAAACGTGGGTGGGGCTCCACTCTCTGCACGCCGCGCCGGTTTCTACTCTTTTTTTTTTTTTTTTACATAAATGATGTATGTATGTCTTGCCTCCCACACCCCCACTATCTTGTTTTGGGGTTTTTTGGTTTTTGGCACGCTGGCCACATACCCTTGTGGCCGAACAGGGCTGTGTTTCAATTTTCTTGTTCTAACATGCTAGCTGGGGCTCGGGCTCGGCTGCGCCAAAAGATGAAGAACTTGTGTAAAAGGGAAACAAGTCCCCCCCCCCCCCACCCCCAATCCCGTTGTCTCACCTAGCCGTTCCTCCATTTCAATTCATTTCCCTTTTTTGCGCCAGATCTGATCTGACTTGTCGCGTTTCTCAGATCTGCGCACTCCTCCTCGACTTCTCTCTTCTCCTTCTCCCGCACCTGCCTGGGGTTGCCCCATGTCCGTCAGCGTTCTGAAACCTCTTGTCCCAGCCCAATCTTTCTTACCCCCCCACCACTTGATCCGCGTCATGTCCCTCCCTCCTGGTCATCTGCGTCTCTGTGCCACCGTGACCCCTGACCACACATGCGCACCACCTCGACCCCCCCATGCTCACTCTGATTGATTGCAGGACGGGCTCTGGACCCCTGGTCTTTCTCCAGATTGCCGCCACGTCCATCTTGAGCAAGAATAAACCCGCCAGTCATGTCTCTCATGTGCGTGCATCCACAAGCCCTCTCCATTCAATCATCCCAGACAAGAACAAAAAAAAATTCAAAAATTCAAAGGTAAGCTGGCTCACATTATCCATTCTGGGACTTCTCATCGCATCCTGGTTTTTATTCATGAGTCGTTCCCTAGGGAACTAGGAATGGTTGGAACTGAAGACAGAAATGAAAGTGTTGAAAAATTTCCCTTGACTCCCAGTACAATGCTACCATATGCGAAATCTCCCGAGGACATCCAAAACAAACATCAAATGTATCAAAACAAAATGCAAAAAACGCCCTTCGTTACCGACATGCCGCGTTCAAATTTGGCCCACTCTGTAACAATGATTGCACAATGGACATGCTTGGTGCCGTAAATCCCAGGAATACGAATAAGAAGACCCTGATTGCAATAAATGCTTCCCGAAACTGGGCGAATCGACTCGAGAAAGGAAAGAGAATCAGGCAGTGTCAGAAGCACCCCACTCCTGATTCCATGTCAACACCGCAAAAAGGGTGCGAGGGAAGGATATATTCATATCCAAAAAGAAAACCTTGTTGGCTCATTTGTAATCATTCCACATGCTTGGTTCCTTGCTGAATATATCCAAAAATCCCTTCTTCCGAAAGAAAATGCCACTTTTGGTAATGTCAAGGAATTTGAATTTGTGCAGCCACACACCCATGCTTCCCGACAACCTCAGATATCGATCGACGACGTCTTGGAGAAATTGAAGGCGAGTAAAAGAAAGGAGAAAAGAATCAGGACAATGCGTGGCCGAAGAATAAAAAATGAGCACCCCATTTAGCTTCAACTAGTCGGAATCCCTTCGAGGTGAGCCTCTCTCCCGGCGCATCCCAACTTCTTCCCGGTGTCGGGGAACAATCTGCCTGTCATCTTCGTGGGCTGATGGAAAATGACATCGTGAGGCTTCGCGCGAGTGCCGTCCAGATGCATCGTGTGTGAGTAGCGTAGACACCGAGTGCCTGCTCGATTCTCCAAGATATCTCTCTTGGCGGGGAAACTCCGCCTTCACGTCTCGATTCGGTGTCAGGCCATGTGGTGGTGGCGGCGCTCGTTCCGGCTCCTCCATGCTGTGATATCCTGCTGGTCGATACCATGTGACATCGCTCTTTTGCCGTTTATGCCCCCCCCTTCGAGCAGGCGGAGGATTCGACAAGGTGGTCTGTATGAATGGCGGGGGAGATCGGAGTCGCTGTTCGCCAGGGGTTCCTGCTGACTGTGGTCCCGTAGCTTTGCGTTTTTTACTGGAATTTCCTATTTAAAATAAAGAAAAAAAAAACAGGCCTCATGTTAGTATTTCACACCGAGTCTCGCTTCCTTTTTGTTTTGGACGCACCGGGCGGGCTTCCTAGTCTGTTGGAATTACCACTCCCAGACTGCGTCGCTGGTGGCTGCCAATGATGAAAGTAGAGGCTCGGGCTCGTTTCTTGGGTCGCGGAAGGCGCATGCATATGGGACTCATGACTCCCGCCACCGTATGGTGGTGCCGGCATGGGACCGCCGGATTGTCCAGCATGGGGAGGCACATTTCCCCCCCCCGTTGTGCGGCCGACTACCCCGCTGACTGTCTGTCCTCGTGGTCTCGATGGTGATGCGGGATATGGAACGTAACTTCTGGGACCTGGGGGTGGTGGTGGCGGTTGGCCACTTGGTCCGGTATGATATGGACCTTGGCTCTGAGCATGGCCCTCTCTCTGCTGAGCATCAGGGGATTGTTGCCTCTGCGAGGGCAAGAGCTGCAAGTGCTGACTCTGCGGAGGAAAGAATTGCTGAGCCCAGTCCAGTGCTGCCTGGGGCAATGCCCCGCCAGAACCCATCCCAGCAAACACCAGAGGAATCATGGGCGGAGGAATCCCGCCTCGGATCGAATCTCTCAACATGTCCATTTCAACTCTTCGTTGCTCCAGGCGGAGGCTCTCTTGCCTCGTCTTCTCCTCTTCCTGTCTCGTCTTCTCCTCTTCTGCTTTGGCTTGTAGCCAGTGTCTCATAGCTTCCTCGGATCCATGCCAATGCTGAGGGGGTGGTGGTAGAGTCGTCCACGGCTGGCCATGGGCAGAGGGATCTTGGCTGTGAGGAGGATGTGCGGGTGGCGGTTGTTGCTGTTGCTGTTGCTGTTGATGGCCGTGATGAGGTGTTGGCGGCACACTTGAAGATGAAGCCTGTTGGGGAGGAAGTGACATTGCTGCTGGAGGTGGCAGCCCACGGTGAGTCGCTGACATGGTATGACTGCCGCTAATTGGACTATGACTGCGTGAAGTCGTCGGATAAGGATGGTACAGAGCCTCTGTCTGACCTGGAGGAGGGGAAGGCCGGGATGTCGCAGGCGGAGTTGGTAAATCATGAACGGACCTATAGCCGTATGTTGTTGGCTGCTTCAAAGTAAGCATCATAGCTCATATGACAAGGAACGTATTGATTTCATGTGTGAGAGAGTGTGCGGGCTGCGGAAGAGAAAGCCAAAAGCAAGATGACGCAAGAACTGCAATAAGAGGTGTGATTCAGAAGTAGAAGAAGAAAGGGCTTCAAGGAAGGACAGAAACGAAAGAAGAGAAGAAGGAGAGGCCAGGAAATAGGTGGCGGGGAGTTGGCAGAGGATAGAAGATGGGCTTAAAAGAGCGATATGCTTGTCGTTGAGAAGAAGTCAGAGAAGAAGAAAAGAGGTGAAGGCAGACAGGCGTACAGAAGTGGATATCAAGTGTTTAAATCCAAAGCTTGCAAGACGAGCGAGTTGCAAGCTAGAGTTTTTCTAGGTGTCGTCCAGCTATAACGGGTGTGGTGGGGGGGGGGGGCGTATTGTAGTGGTCGTCTGGGCCGTTTGGGTCGTCTGGGTCGCCTGGGTCTGCGGACAAGGGCAACCTCATCGAGACATGGCTGCTGGAGTCGGGGTGGGAAGGGTGGGTGTGGCGAGAGAAAAGGAGAGAGAATAGAGGCAGAGAGGGTGAGAGAGCTGCTGCCAGGATCCAGAATCCCTAGGACAGCAGACAGAGTTTGTTGAACCTCGGTCTGTTCCCTCTGCGGCGTTTCCTGGATCGGGGTTCGATGAAGCGCAACGGGGGCCACGACGCGAGCAGGTCCTAAAAGGCCGAAAAGGGAGGACGAGGGCAGTTGAGAGCCGGACAGCTGCCCGGGGCGGACGCCGTCGTGGGAGTGGAGAAGAAACCGACAAGAAACCAACTCCCTGGATTTGTCGTCGACTTGGGAGGCGAGCCGGGGGTGGTGGGAGGACGGCCAGGGGTGTGAGACGAGACCGAGTGGAAGACGGGGACTGGAAGCTTTTCAAATTTGGCAAGGCAATCGACGTTGAGATGGGGGGCTGTGGCGTCCAGCAGCAACAGCATCAACAACAACAGCGGGGGTTTCAAATGACAGAGGTGCGAGATGCGCGACGGGCGACGGGCGACTTGCCTTGGGTGAGATGCCCAGATAGGCAGGTAGGGCTGCCTTTTGTGCGTGGTGATGTGTGAAACGAGCAACATACACGAATGCCCGCAATCATGCCATGGTATAAACAAAGCTCCGAGCAAGCTAGCAATGCGTCACGGGCCCAACGTGGCAGGGTCGTGTAAGCCGTCTTGTCTGCTTCAAGTTCCCAACCAACGAGACGCTGCACAGTAAGTACCGCACTGTCCTGCACAGTAGCTTCCCACAGGAAGGGGATTCACAAAGGACTTGTTGCTACTCCGTACTACCACTAGAGGTATCGTCAAGTATCAGAAGAAGCAAGAAGTAAAGCAAGGTAAAGTAGACCAAAGTAAGGAAGTTGAGGGAAGAGAACAAATAATAGCTCAGAACTAACGTGAAGTGAAGCGAGGGGGGTAACAGGCAGAGGGCAGGAGGACTCGACCAACTCGGAAGGAGGAAGGAAGGAGAAGAAGAGAAAAAAAAGGCCGCCTGCCTGTTTCCTGCTGCACTCCTCTCTAGTAGAGCATGTGGACCCGCCATCACCAGCCAGTTTTCGCGGCCACGACCACATCGGCCGGCCTAAACGAGCGCAGACTCATTTTCTAGCTGGTGACTGCTGGTGACTGCTGGTGACTGCTGTTGACTCTGGGGAAGGCGCATCGTGCGGACGGTGTCGGAGATTTGCCGTAGCCAGCTTCCGTGGAAGGTATTCTGCCACCTGCCACCTGCCTGCCACATGCCCTCTGCAATCTGCAATCTGCCATCTGCCATCTGCAATCTGCTATCTACATTCAGCACCCTGCACCCTGCCCCCTCTCCCTGCTCCCTGCTTCCTGCTTCCTGCTTCCTGCTTCCTACTTCCTACTTCCTGCTTCCTACTTCCTACTTCCTGCTTCCTACTTCCTGCTTCCTGCTCCCTGCTCCCTGCTCCCTGCTCCCTGCTCCCTGCTCCCTGCTCCCTGCTCCCTGCTCCAGCTCTCGAGGCTTCGTCTTGTCCGTGGGCATCAGATCAGCCTCCATGTGTAATTGACCATGATTCATCGTCATGGTCATCTTTGGGACCCGAGACCCGCACACTATAAAGCCCAATCAGGTCAAACGGAAGAAGCCAAACTATGCCGGTCCAGGATAGGCATGTCAGGCAAGCCGAGTCAGGAGAAGTTGGAGCAGGCTAAGCTCTCTGCATTTGAATTGTCCCAGCTGCCAAGTCTTCAGCTGAAGCTCGAGCTATTAACTTGGACGCTAGGTGCCAGGGCCGACGCAGGCTGGCAGAAGGCTGGCAGAAGAATGCCATGGCGGCTCGCCTCTGAAGTACTGTAGAGCCCAGTCAGTCAGTCCTCGAATATCGTCTAATATGTAACAGGTTTTGTGGCGGGGGGGGAACCAAAATCGCATCAGGCGCGAGACAATGCAAGATGGCATCCAATAAACCAATCATCGCCTTTAGCTCGACAGACGGACGATTCATACCATGCCTCTTCGGGTCCGACTACTGTACTCCGTATGTACACCACCACTCAACCTTTGCGCAGCGTTGATACGAAGAATCGCGTTAACTGAGTAGCATCTTGTTGGGAATGGCGCCGGCTGGGAGTATACGCAGCATCTTGCGATGCATCTTTGAACCTGTTAGATGTACCCGCCGTTAGTTGTTCGAGTCAAGGAGGCGCGTCTGTCCAGTCTCATCCAGCCCTAGCCGTCTCGGCTCGCTGCCCGAGGTTTGAGAGACAAGACATGCGCCACTACGGGGGTCCTTTGTTTCGGTGCTCGCCTAAGGTGCAGCTCTCATCTCGTCTCTCGTGGAACGGCTACAACTCTTCTCCTGCCTCTCTCTTTATTCTCGGCGCATCGCCATGCCTGCAACAACAACAACAATTCCAGCGCCACTTAGCAGGCGGCTCCACCTCGGGATCCAGGGAATTTGCACGCATGATAGCGAAAGGGACAGACACCCTGGCAAACAACGTGGGCCGCTTGCAGGGAACAGCGGACGATGTGTGTGGGCTTGAAAGCATTGTTGCTTGTTTTTGCTCACACATGTCTGATTGCTAATAAATCATATTAGCCGAGTCTCGACGTAGTTACACTAATTATGGTCACTTCTCGTGCTTCCTTGGGGTCATGATACGCCGTCTACTTTTTGCAACAATGGGGCCAGCAATTATGTACTTGTTCAAAAACGATTTTGTCTCTAGTAGACCAAGCAACCCTTTTCAACCTTCCTTCTCCGTCCGGGCCACGCCAGCAGCAAAGGCCTACCTACACATGGCCACCTAGCGCCAGCGCCACCGCCCATTGTTTTCGGTATGTTCAAGGCAGCTAATGCCGCATTTCACTCGGTACACACTTCGATGATACAATTCGGCAACCAGATGGCCAGACATCGCTTGCACATGACATGGACCAAGCCCGAGGCGGTCTCTGCCATATGTTGTTACGAAGGTTTTAATCCATGCATCACCTAGATTCGTCTACACTGGGGGGTGCAACTGTTCTCTTACCCATGTGCTCCGTGCAGAGGATACCTGAAAGTAAGAAGAAAATGCCAGAGGAAAGGAAGGGCTTACTAATTATGCTCTCAAATTGATGAAGGAAAGGAGAATCGGAATCTAGCCGCGGCAGCATCTCAGCAGCATATGTCCCGAATTGTCCCACAACATCTAACTTGCCTACGATGTGCTTTTCCCGTCCGCTTTGGCCGCTGTTACACTGCGTGAGGATGCGGAAACACGAGGCGGGTTTCGGGACACCTCGGGTTCCGAATCAAGGCAGACGACAAGACATGCTGTGTGCACAATGGGGAGAGGAAAGCATGCAGGTTTTATCCCTTTGTCAAAGGCCAATCCAAGGCCAATCCCCATCTCACCGGCGTTCAACACCACCACCCGTCCTATCGTATTCATGCCCGAAGCTAGGCCCTTCAGCCTGCACTGGAGCAGAGTCCTTTTCTTCGCTCTATTGCTATCATCCTACGTCATGGCAGCTTTTTCCAGATGTGTGACGATGACACTAGAAACAAAGAATCTTGGTCATGTACTCCGTATCCAAGGCATCTTTATACAGCCTCATCCATGCCCTCATGCAGCACAGAATACCATCGTCGTCCTGAGCTATAAAGTAGTGGTGGCCCTGAAGACGTCCCCAGGAAGGTAATAAGACATTATTTTGGTGGGGTCGGTTCGAGCTGTCGTCTGCACAACTTTGTCCCATTCCAACATGAGCTGCCCACAATTGTAAGTACTCAAAGAGTAAATTGTAGTAGGGCACCAGGGGGGTAGATACTTCTTGAGGCTAACTAATATCCCACTACCCCGGTCGAAAGCTAGGAATATCTGAAACAACCCCCGCCGTTCATTGAAACCTCGTCGGAGCTGATGGTTCCCACTCCGTACAAATTTCTCAATATCAACCATGATTGGCAATTGGGGTGTCTTGGGCAGCGAAAGGTTCCTTCCATGACAAGTCCGAATCATGCCGCTGGGAGGTGTTCCGTCTTGGTGGTGGCTGATTGCCAGATGCGGACGATGATGGGATGGAAATGGGCGCGCGAATTTTGCACGTATTGGATTCAACCAGCTGATCCTTTGACTTTTGAGCCTGTGGCCAATTGAGACGGAAACCGAAAGTTCTGGGATGGTGCTGTTGGCCCCGTAATACCTTCCGGCCCGGACAGCAACCTGGCAACTTTGCAAGATGAGAGTTTCATTCCTTTGGAGGTCAGGATGTCGACGCGCTCCATCAGGGAAGAATTGCCGGCGAACAGCCACCACGTTCGAGCCGCTTCAACGACCCAACATGTCATACTCGGTATTACTGTGACTCGATTCGATGAAACACCCTGGCAGAACTCGCCCTTGTGTTGATTTTGATATACGGCTTCCGATATTGTCATGCAGCAAAGCCTCATTACTTGAAGAAAAGCGGGGAATGAGCAGAATGAATTGAATTCCTCGTTACACTACGGAGTTCATTCGTTGAGTAATAAATTCTGCCAAGCACAACACACTTGCATGCTTGCAGAAGCCCATTCTGAGCATTGTACATGCATCCGAGATGCAGCTCCAAGTCCCAATCAGTCCCAGGAGGCTCTCCGGCGACCTGCCTGGCACCTTGTTCAATCATCGCTCTCACGTCGTGGCTTCAACCACGACTGGTCCCATGCTCATTACATCATCACACATATCAAGTCGGCCGGCTGTTGTTCATGCGGGCGGGAACAAGAATTGCAGGCAGATGTTATCAGGCGAACCGACAGAGTGAAACGAGTTCGCCTCAGTTGCTTGTTTGCACCGAGTTATCTACGGAGTCACAGACTGTCAGCCAGTCCTGGAATAGAGCACTCCGGGTGCCAAACAAGGTGCCACCGAGAGGGCCACCACACCCGGGAAGGGCATTGGAAAACGGTCTTTGCGCAAGGGGTATATCTGCCTGCGTATGTAATTACATAGTAAGTAAGTGCAGGGGTTGAAGGGCGTTATTGACGAGCCCACCAAATGGGTCCGTCCCCATTGTCCGATGTGTCCGATGTGTCCGATGCTTCTTGCCCTTCCTTGTTCTGTGTGACCCATGAGAGCTGATGGGCCGTTCAACAATGAGCAAAACGTCGCGCCAACTTGTTCCCAACGACCAGGATTGCAAATGGCCTTTGCCGGGGAGCGTTTCACAAACCTCCAGGGTTTACCACGTTGCAACAACAAATGTACATACGTATGCCCTTTTAGGGATTCAATTTCGGAGCTTTAGAAAACCCCGCCTAGTCAGGCTCCCACTGTCAAAAGGGAGGCAGATGAGAATTGCACTCCTTTTTTTTTTTGCCTTTGCCTTGCTTGGACGAGCACTCGGTTCAAGAGGGGAGGGGGGTCAGTCCCAATCCCATCCATATTTGGGCCAAGACGGCACGAGAATCTGCCAATTTGCTACGCTAGGCCAGGTCTGGCCTGTTGTTGGCTTTTTCCCGCCCGCCGTCATGGGTGCCGGCGGCGGCGGAAGTCCGGGCAAGTGAAACACGGTGTGGGAGTGCGGGAGCGGATGATGAGCCGACTTAAGTGAGTCAGCTAGTCAGTCCTTTGTCCCCACCGTTGTAAGTCACCAAAACCCTAGCCCTAACCGTTGAGGGCAACTCGAACTACGGAGTACATGTTGTTTCGGCGGCGCACCTACCTACCATGTTGTTATGTACGGAGTATACTCCGTACTTACTAGCTTTCTTGGCACCCATGGCTAGCAAATGAGGAGCATCCTACTACCTACCCGTCTGCCTACATAGGCACACGCGCCTTGTCGGGGCTAAACCCGTTCGTTACGTACATGTCCGCCCGATCATGTGTGCGCAGCGCAGCACCTCAGTCGGACTCAAGTGTGAGAAGTACATACAACGTAGTTCTATCCGTACTGCCCAGGGCCACCGTCACATGTCGACGTCTCATCGCCTTGTCCCAAAAAAAAAAACCCTCATGCATCACGACCGAGGCCGCGCAGTGAAAATTACTTAATACAACCCTGTCTTGTCTCATGCACTCGCTGCTTGGCATGCATGTCTCATCTCTCAACCGATGGGCAGCAAGCACATGTCCAGTGCCTCCAAGGGACATGCCATCGTAGTTGCCCGTGATGGCCAATTACAATCAACTTTGCACAATGTGGGATTGTAACCATTCTCTAAACAACATTTGAACATTTGTAATGTCTTGATATGAAACATCTATCCTGCCCCAGTCCAGTCCAGTCCAGTCCAGTCCAGTCTATTTTCATTCCGTCCCGCTTGGCCCCATTGCAGGTAAAAAAAAAAAAAAAAAAAAGAGAGAGAAAAGTGAAAGCCATCCTCGTACATGAAAAAGATCAAGACGATCAAAGTGCGAGTTCTTCAATGACAAAGATTTAAAAGAACAATCATCATCCATTTCCCTTGTCATGAGAAAGCGAGTTGCCACACCCTGTCTTGGTCTGGATATCTCGTACATGGACCAGACAATACTTATGACGGAACGAGACGGAAGATTTGAATCAGATGTACATGCGCTGAGCTGAAGATGTAAAAACACACAGAGGTGACGGGCAAAAAAAAAAGGAAAAAAAAAGATATCAAGGTATAGAATGTCTAGGATGGGGCCGTTCCGAGTCGTATTTATGAGCCGTAACCTGAGAGGGGAGGTTGTTCGTTGAAAGGGGATTGCGGAGGAAAGGTATTGGATGGGCGATTGGGCCGGACCAAAGGTGAGACGGGAGCCTGCCTGGGTGGCATTTGTTTTTAATAAAGAGGATTGCAAAGCTTGGGTCGAAGAGGGCGGCCATGCCAAGCTTATGAACAGCTTCAATGGCCGAGACAATTCCGGCAATGTAAATGAAATGGCAAATGCCATGCTCCTGCTCCGAGAAGCAGCCTTGAGGTTGAGGTTGAGGATGGGGGGTTACCGTGGTGAAGCTGGCATGATGCAATGCTCAGCCAAACGCATGGTCGTTCTTGGCATGGCCACCCTCGGTTGATGCTGGAGTCGAATGCTTCGTGCTCAGCAAGGCTTTGGGTCTTTCAGACTTGTCCGTCTTGTCAGTAGGTGGTGACTTGGTGGTGGTATCGTGGTCCATGGCAGGACCGGCATCACTGTTGCCGCGATTCTTGGTCAGCTTCCGCGATTGTCGTTTTTGCGACGCGGAGGCGCCCCCGGACGGCACTGCATCCTGCGATCGTGACTGCGCCTCAGTAGACGACCGGCTGTGAGGCGGGCTTGTCGTCGCCTTGGAACTCAAGCCCGGTACAGTCGGTGGTACTACCCGCTGGTCGCTGTGGCTTGCCCTAAAGACGGGACTCTCGACTGCTGCAAGGCTCGTTGAATCAAGTGGCATGTTGTAAACGGCATCTTCTTGCATCGGGTCGATAATGTTGATGCCGCTGGTTGAGGTCCTGGTATCCCGAAACACCTCGTTCTTGTCGGCCGCCATCTTGGTCTTCAAGCCATTCAATTCTGACTGGGGCAGAGCTGTGGGAGATACTGTGCTAATGTGTGAGGTGATGACACCGCCAGAGCCGCTGCTTGGCTTCTGCTATAAATGTGAAGATGTCTCGATTAGCCGGAGAAGAAGAAAAAAAAAAAGAGAGACAACAAGACACACAGCAAACACAAAAAAGTAATAATAAAAGGCCCCCCGAGAGCGAAGTTGGAATCCTCATACCGGAACGTTGACATATGCGTCCAATTTCTTTTTCAACACCTCTGAGCGCACTGGCTTGGCAAGGTAGTCGTTCATGCCGGCAGCCAGACACTTTTCTCTATCTCCCTGGATCGCCGAGGCAGTCATGGCGATCACCAGAACCTGGCGTACAGCCTCAATGTTGTCTTTCCTGATAAGTTTTGTCGCCTCATAGCCGTCCAGCACAGGCATCTGCACATCCATCAACACAATATGGTATGGTTCGCCTTCTTCCGCCTTCTTGCGAAGGCCTTCGAGAGCCTTCAACCCATTCTCGTATGCGCTGACGTTGGGATACCCCAGTCGCTGCACGTACTGAATGGCGATTTTCTGGTTGATGGGATTGTCCTCTGCTACGCAGATGCGGACATGTTCCTTGGATATCTGAGACAGGTCCAGAAACGGATTTGGCGAGGCTGCTCTGTCAAAGGGGCATGTCATCAGCGAGTATCGGTCTATTGGCGGCGATGCTTTACCAAGCGCATCGCCGGCAGACACATCTGCCTTGGCCTTTTCAAACGTCACCGTAAACCAAGCAGTTGTGCCCTCGCTCTCCTCACTTTCCAGCTGGATCTTGCCCTTCATCATGATCTCAATCAGGGATTTGCATATGCTCAGGCCCAACCCACTTCCACCGTACTTTCTCGCGGTACTGGCGTCTGCTTGGCTGAAGGGCTGGAAGAGCTTCGCAAGCTGTTGCGCGGGAATGCCGATGCCGGTGTCCCGGACCCAAAATGTGAGTGTGGCAGTGTCGTTGGTTTCCGACTCCAGCCGCGCCCCGATTGTGACACTTCCGTCCTCTGTGAACTTGAGGCTGTTTCCTATCAGGTTTCCCAGAACCTGGTGCAGTCGAATGGGGTCTCCGTAGATGAGCATGGGGGGCAAGTTGATGTCTTGGATGATCTTGACATTCTTCTTTGACGTCTTTTCTCGGTTGCTGTAGGACACGGCTCGGACGACCTCTCGAACCATCTCCTCGGGGTTGAAGGCAATGATGTACAGCTTCATCTTGTCGGCTTCCATCTTGGAAAAGTCCAGGATGTCATTGATCACGGTGAGCAAAAGGTCTGCTGAGACGCGAATCGAGTCGGCCATCTCTAGCTGCTCCTTGTTCAAGCTGCTGTCCCGGAGGAGTTCAGAGTTGCCGATGACACCATTCAAGGGTGTTCGCAACTCGTGAGAGACGTTGGCGAGGAAGATGGCTTTGGCCTTGGCAGCTTCCTCGGCCAGCTTGACGTTGCGTTTCGCTTCCGCCTCGGCATTCTTGGCCTTGGTCTCTGCCTCCCTGGCCTTGTCGAGGGCGCGCTTCTGTACGGAGACCATGGAACGATTCTCCGCCGAAATCTTCTCCACGTTCTTCATCGACAGCGCGTTGGAGTAACTGATGCCGATCTGGTTCACGAGGAGCTGTAGAACGGTAACATTTCGGTCGGTAAAGGATCCGGGCTCGCCCTCGAGGTACAGGACACCGAGCAAGGGTTTCGTGCCGTGCAGGATTGGAATGGCTATGATGGCCTTGCCGCCTGGATATCGCTGCAGCCAGGGCTCGTTTGCGTTGCCGAACCGCTCGTCGGCGAAGAGGTCAGGAATGAACACAGACTCCCTGAAGCGGGTGCAGTAGAGAACCACGTTCTCGGCAACCAGTGTCGATCCGGAAAGAGGGAGACCTGGTTTATGCGCGGACGCGCCCTTTTCAGGATCACCGCTCGCTGCCACGCACCATGATCCGCTGTCCGCGTCGCCGCCGTCTTGGACGATAATGGCAGCCCGAGTGGCGGAACCGCCACAGGTTTGCAGGATGACATCGCACATCGTCTTGAGAAGCTCATTCACCTGCAGGACGGACGAGATGACTTGCGAAGAAACAAGAATCGCATGTAGATCAATCATGTCCAGGGCGGGGAGGCCAGCGCCATCATCTTCTGTCGGCGTGCGCATCGATCCTCGCCAAGCGCCGATCCGTTCACCCTGAATTTCCGACATGGCGTTTGACGGGACCTGCGTGAGCTCGTCGTCGCCGTCGTCCCCATCCACGGGTCGATACGGCCCAGGTGGTTGCGCCGCCACCAAGTCAGTCTGGATACCAACCTCGGCCGTACGATGATTGCGCGTGGGACCGTGAAGGAGAAGGCTGTGCTCTTCCTCGATGGCAGCAGCCACCCCGCCGGCGGCGATTTGACGGTATAAAGTGACTGCGTCTTGCAGCGCGGCTCGCGCGGATCGTCTTGCGCGGCGTCGCACGAAGAACCCAGCCATGAGATAATTGCCCAAGGCCTCTTCAAAACTGAAATTGTGCTCAGCAGCATGGTCCAGCGCCTCTTCATAGTCTTGGATGGCTTGGCCATGATTGTGTGACAGCTCCGCCACCTGGGCACGGAGTAGACTCGCCCAAGAGCGATAGTTGACATCGGTGACAGTTGACCACGACTCCATCATGTTCACGTGCCCACGTAATTCGCCAACGACCTGCTCGGTCTGTAGGGAGAAATCGTCGGTTCGGGAGCGAGGGTCTTGCATCAATCGTAGTAACTGGCCAGCTCGGGCAAGTCCATGGAAGAGCAGGATCAGCCGGCTGTTCCGAGCCGCCCACAGCATGGGCAGCTTCTCGATGCAGCGGGCTCCAATCTCGACGGCTCGCTCGTAGTGACCAAAGAGGAACAGCGCGCAAAGCTCGAGACTTTCGTAGAATAAGGACGATCGATTGCTGTCCTGTGTTTGGCTTGTCAACCAGCTCTTGTACACAGCGGAGTCGTGCTGCTCGTCAGTCATCACCTGGACAGGGTCATGCGTGGACGTCTTGCCCTGCAAGGCACGGCAAATCTGCCGCGTCGCTACGAGAAGCGAGCCGCCACGGGTATCGTAGGACCAGTTGACGATATCCTCGCAGCCGAATTGACAAAAAGACTCCAAATCGGCGAGGTTCTCGCTGGCAAAGAACCTGGCCATGGCAGAGAGACCATAGCTGAGAATCATGGACATCCGGTCACCGCCGACCGAGGCAAGCTCGACAGCATCCTCCATCTGGTGGATATTCAAGGCCACGGAGTGCTGGACGTGTCCGACGAAACAGGCATGCAGCATTTGGCCACGGGCCATGGAGAAGGCGTCCCGCACTGAATAGAGGAGATCCTGGCAGTGTGTACCCATATCAATTGCGAACTGGACCATGTCAAACCGAGCCAGTGCAACAATGGCGATGTGGAGGAAGGCCATGCCTGATTGCGGGAAGGCCCCTCGAGAGAGATGCATGTCGATCATGACTAGGCTCAGGTGATAGAACTGTAAACAGTCGCTCCACCAAGCGGCAGACGCAGTCTCCGACAGTACAGCTCCAATAGACGCAGTGATGGGCTCGCTCTTCTTCTGTGGGTTCAGGAGAGACTGGCGATCTAGGCCCTGAATCTGCTTGACGAGCTTGAGGAACTTCTTGTCGCACTTCTCGTATGTCGGCTCGTCTTCGAGGGCGACCCCAAGCGCTGCGAGGCACTCCTTCAGAGAGATAAAGGCCGCCAACGCATTGCCGTTCTGTGCGAAGATGCGAGATTGCAATACATATGCAGGAGCCTTGTCGACAGCCGACTTCACATTGGCAAAGATGACTGACAACAGGTCATTTGCCGTTGAGAGCTGCCCCATGAACAGGTAGCACTCTGCCGAGCGCAGGTAAAGCTGCATCGTCTCGTCATAGGAGACGTCATCAGCACCGTCGACCCAGCAATTGCTCTGAAGCAGCTCGATAGCGGCACCGTAGCATTTGGCGGCTGTGGATCTGGCACCATTCTCTGTCGCGGCTTGAGCGCAGTCTGTCAGCAGTTTGCGAAACTCTTGGCGAGCGGGAACACGCTTTAGGATGATGGGGACCGCTTCGCAGATGTGTGAGGCTGTGCTAGCCTGTTGCCTCGCCTCGACCGCATAGTACTTGAGCAGGGTCTGAGAGATGATGAAGTGCATCCGCCTCGAGTTGCATTCCTTTAATGCCGCCGAGGCATTGATATATCGGTCATTGGCGAAGCGAAACCGGTCGTCAACCTCGCTAGGAACGATGATGTACGCCTGGATGGCAGCTTGGAGGCCAGCAATGGCTTCGGCTTCCGAGTATGAGCGCTTCGAAAGGTCCGGATAGTCGAACTCGCCCCGCATCAATAGGCTTATCATTTCAAAAGAGAATGAGTTGCCCAGCAAAGCAGCCCACGCAAGGACGGCGCGCGCCGCCGGCGGCAGCTCGTCCAGCCTTCTGGTGATGAAGCCCGTGTCCAAGACGTCATAATCCTTCTCGCCCTGGAATTGTGCGAATAGCCTGTCAAGGTCGAAGTGCCAGATGCTGTCGCGATAGTCGTACCAGATGCATTTTTTGCGGTGGCACGCGCGCAGCATCTCTCTTATGTAGAAGGGATTCCCAGCCGTCTTGGATTGGATCACTAGTGCAAGAGAAAGGATCTCGTCCTTTGGCCTAGACAGAGTCGCGGAAACAAAATCAACAATGTCGGCTTCAGGCAGTGGTGTGAGACTGATTCTCGTGACCCTTGGTCGGTTGTTGCGCGGAATCTCGTCCCGACCGGCAGGATGTATTATTTTGTCCATCTGCTCTGCCGAAAGCTCTTCGGGTCTATACGTCATGATTATGAGCATCCTCATTTTAGCTCCGATAATCTGGGTTATCAGCTCCAATGACTCATCATCGGCAAAGTGCAGGTCATCGAGACAAAAGCAGATGAATTTGTGAGTGGTGAAGACGCGTAGGATGTCCAGACAAGTGTTCATCAGACGCGTCGTCTTGGTCGTGGTTCCCGCGCACAAGAATTCCTGAGGTGTTTGAGTCCCGGAATTTACGGCTTGGTTCAAGGCGCCCGGCGAGCTGCCCGGCGATGATCCGCGCCTTTTGGTACTGAACCTTCCGCTGCTACGATTGCTAGACTGTGGCGCATTTGACGATGTCAAACGAAGCATAGAGCCGCCCACAGCATCGGGCGGGCCTAGTAAGAATTCGGGCAGCCCGAGAACTCTATGCAGCATGGGCCACACAGGTCGGACATACTGCTTGAGGCCTTGATGAAATGGCGTCTCCGTATTCGTTTCGCCCCAGACTTGTTTGAACAGAAATGACAGAAGCTTGAGCAAAGGTCCAAATGCTGTGCGCCTGGCGGTGTCGAATTTGGCAGTGGCACAATAGCCGCGCCGCCTGGCCTCACCCAGAACGCTTTGCACGAGGAAGCTTTTACCCAGCCCGCCAGTTCCTTCAATCGTGACAACCTCACAGTTGCCCTGTCTGCGAAATTTGGCAGTGCCCAGCTGTCGCGAAAGGCTAGAGCCGCCAGAATCGTTTAAGCCGAGGCGACTTCCGTCCGGCCCCGTGCTATCAGCGGCACTTGCAGCATCTAGTGACATGGAATGATGTCGCTCCCAAAACTTTGCCGGGCGAGGTTGGGGCCCGGATTGGTTTGATGACACAGTCTCGTTCGACAAGGTCTGGGTGTCGGACAGAAAGGACGGATGGAAGCTGTTTCTAGGGTATCTGGGATCTGTCACTGATCCAGCATATGTGAATGAACCACTCCCCCGATTCGTGCCGTCCGCAGAGCTCCCACCGCCTTCACTAGAAATGTCATCAACGGCACGCTCATTCATCAAGCTGGAACCGTCAGAAAATCGGGTGGAAGCGCGGTTGCTGCTGAGTGAGTGATTTCGGGATACACGGTCAATGACTTTGACCAGTTCGTTTCGTTCCGTGTGTCGTCCAAACATGGTCGACGGCAGAACGAAGAAGGATGAAACATCCTTTGATGCAATCTCCATGTCTCTGAGCGCTGCCAAATCGCCATTCGCGAGAAGCTGCTGTACACTGGCCAGATCATGACGCAGTCCACTGGCTGAGTGGTAACGGTCGCCAACGTTCTTGGCGGTACATTTCTGAATAATTCGCCCAATAACATCGGGGACGTCCATCCGCACCTCAGCAACATCAGGCACCCTACGTCCAAGCACGCCTTGAACAATGTCCATGGGAGTCTCTCCAGTATATACAGGTTGCTGTGTCAACAGAGTCCAGAGCAGGATGCCCAGTGAGTAGATGTCGGTGCGAGCGTCGGGCTCGGCTGGCATTCGCCCAGTCTGCTCCGGGCTGATGTAAAGAAGCTTGTTTTTCACGCCAACCTCTTTGGACAGCGTTGACCAGCCGGTGCTTGTCAGGCCATGCTCAAACGTCCGCAGACCTGACCCAAATGAGACAATGCGAACCTTGTTTTCTTCGGCGTTGAAGTGAAAGGCATCCGCACGAATTTCTCCATGTATTAGACCCTGCCCGTGATGAATTATCTCCAGGCATTGCACTGCGCCAATGGCGAATTCGAGGAAATATTCAAGGTTCATCGGCTGCTTTCGTCTGAACAGCTTGGGACGGTATGGCAGGTAGGCAGCTCCCTCTTTGCGCGCTTTGTAAGAGGCGGGGCCAAAATCTATGATTTCTGACAGAAAATTGTGACCAGGGTGCTGATATATGGCCACTGTGACAGCCCCACGATCCCCAGGTGCAGGATTCAGTCGAATGAGATCGATGGGTTTGGCAATATGGTTGCCGTTCGGATCGGCGGTGGCGGTAACATTCTTGGCGATCTGGAAACCTCGCTCTTCTCGAAGATTGTGAAACGATACTCGGGCGACGACGGGTTCCTCCACCACAGGAAGCTGTTCGGTCGACTGTGTAGGCGTTGACGTCGGTTGTGGGAGTGGTTGCGGTGTTCGAGTGGTCTCTGTGCTATGCACCTCTGATAAGGGGACTTGATTGCCGTGTTCGGAGGTTGATGGACGGCCAGACTGCAGCTTCGTTACGGATCCAGGACGGGATTCATTTTGCCACGAGCTCGTATGAGGCGGTGATGCATTTGGGGAAACGAATCGAGTTCCATAAACGGCCCTATTTCCACCCCACAATGGTCAGCAGCCTTTCCAGAGTCCTCTTGTTGGGTTAACATCTTCTCTTCTGCCTTTTTGATTGCATGCTTCTTCCACATGTCTCTCCCGTATCATTTTCGCTTACTGACTCTTCCTCGACCAGCGCTAAAAGAAGAGGAGGCCCCCGGGGGATTTGATTTTTTACATGTGGGTAGATATGTATGGGTTGCAGTCAAGATCGCTGGGCACACAAATGATGAAGTATTGGCCAGCAAACCTACCAGAAGTCATAGCTAGTATGTACAGGATCCTGCGATTCATCCCAAGTGTATCCCGCTATCTGGCGGAGGCGCTCGAAGAGTCTCGGTGGAGGAGGAGGCGAGTCGAGGGCATCGTCAGGCACCAAGGCGGCGCCGTCCATGATGGAAGACGACGCTGTCGAGAGGGTCGCAGCTGCGCCGTTTGATATGCCGCGTCAATAAGTTTTGTCGGATCCGGAAGGTAGAGAAGGGAGAGGGGGGGGAGGGGGGGGGGTGTCGGTCAATAAGTCAAATGGCTACACATGCGGTCGACGACGGCAATAATGCACACCCGTATTCAGCGCCCATCCTCGGTCGGCCGGTGGCGAAGCACGAGAACGGAGGTGAAGCAGAACTGAGCCCGAATCCCGAAAAACCCGGCCCAGGACGGACAATGAGGATGGCAAGCGTTAAGAGCGGAATAACGTAACGAGCCGACTACGCGGTGTGGTGTGTGTTTGGCGGTGGATCAAATTGTAACATGGGATGGATCGATGAATGGGGTCCCCACTGGTGGGCGAGTCCGCTCTACGGTGCTGCTTCTTCCAGCGCTTCTTCCAGCGCTTCTTCCAGCGCTTCTTCCAGCGCTTCTTCCAGCGCTTCTTCCAGTGCTTCTTCCAGTGCTTCTTCCAGCGCTTCTTCCGTCCAATGCCGCCGCATGCTGACGTCGCTTGCGGCTGGGGTACCCCAAAACCTGCTCGCTGTCTTGTCTGTCTGATAATACGGAAGTCGCAGAGCAGCCCCGTCAACCCGCAGTGCAGATTTTGTCTGCCAGCAAACGAGCGAGCCCTGCAGACCCGAACCCAACGAACCCGGCAGAACCCAGTTGGACGGACACGTTATTACGTTGCGTTGCCTTGTATTATTTTCGCCTTGACCCACGAGACCCAGCCATCTGGTCAAGCAGAATCAAGACCCAACAGCATCTAAATCCATCCAATGCCAAACCCACATGAGCAATTTTTCTCATCAGCACACAACGCAGTATTATGCCCCCGCTTGGCGAAGTCCATTCGAGCGGAAATCGCCGAAAAGCTCTAGGGCTATCTATCAGTTGTCTGGTTCCAATTTTCTGGGTCAGTAAGAGTACATGTACGGGAGTAATAAGTAAGCAGTAGTAAGCAAGAACCACCGTCTCCCAAGATCAGCCCACTTCTGCCTCGAGTAAGTCGGGCGAAAAGCGCCCCCTCGAAGAATTTTTTTCCGATGTCCCGAGATGAGATGACAAGTTAATCTCTGTTTTGGTTCCCGCAGACCACCAACCAACCAAGTCGTGCTCCCGTATGTACATGTTAGTCATGCCTGTCCACTCCCCACCACCTGGCACCAGCTTGCAACCCAAAAGGGACCGTAATATCAAACAAAAGCTCTTCCATCGCAAACAGATCGATGGGATGCTCATCAATCTCTTCAAAACTCACCACAACACAGCTCGCTGCGCTTCACATCCTCCCCCTCTCCCCCAGAAATAAAACTATACCCCCTCCACCCAAACCCCTCGGATATCCCCTTCGCCAAAGCCCTACCGCCCAGAACGCATGCCCCCCTATGTACCGAGTACCGAGTACCGACTCATCTATAACCCAAAGAGAAAAAGTCATGACGCCAATGACGCCGTGACCCACCCAAGACACCAATCCGCTGCTGCAAACGCGAGCCTGCCACCCCACCCTGTTGCACAGGACAAGAAATCCTTTCCCTATTCTCGTCAACATTTATTATCATTCGGTAGTTTGATCAAGTGACGTGGACAGGCGGCCAGCACTGACCGGCAACCACGAACCTACGCATGCTTTCGTACGGCAATCACGTTTCCTTCAAAGGCATGAGGCGCACGTTATCCCGTGTGTGTCGGTAGCGTCGCACAACGTAACGTTTAAAAGATGGACCATATCATATCAATTGAGTAAGCCATTTCTCATTTACAACTCATCATGAGTATCAGCATGTACATTTCTGAACATGGGTAGCCATGCCATGTCCAAATCAGAGCGGTTCAGCTCTGACTCTCTCTACCTGAACCACGTCCAATAATCCGAAAGCTGAAGGGGAAGAGCCTGTCACCCTTTGTCTATGCCAGCCCACCGTTCACGAAGACGTTGATGAGATTCTCTCAAAATGACCCGCTCTCCCGTGATGCCACATCTTTTCTTCTTCTAATTCCTCTTGTTCCTCGTCCACTCTAGATATTCCGATATTACTTTAAACCCACTCGTGAAAAAAATTAACTAGATTCTTCTGCTCCACAGGTCATACTTCCTGTTCCTCGGTGATCATGATTCACATAGCCGTCTTGAAAGTAGAAATCGCTGTTACTCCGACATGATCCGCCAACTTGGCCCATTACGTCACCGTGTCTTCTTCTTCTTTGAACCTTTTACTTCAGGTTTGTTAAAGATACCATGTGACTCACTTGACCTGCTTGGAAGACTTGCGGCTGTGCCCACCGCTGGTGGAAACCTTGGACGATGCGCGCTCTCGGGTAGGCAGCTCAGTACCGTCGTGGATTCCATTGGACTGGGCGGAGCTGGCAAAGTTGAACGACTGGGCAAGACGTCGCTCAGTGTTCTTGCGGGTGTTGACAAAGTCGGGGTAGTTGAGAGTTAACTCAACAGCGCCGTTGACAATGTGGTCAACAGCTTCCACGCCAAGCATAAACGAGTGGTCCTGGTTACCGACCTCGTATCGCCAGCTGCCGAATCGGCCACGGGAGTAGATGCCCATATCCTGGAGCTTGGGCAAAAGCTCCTGCAGAACACCCTCACGCTCCAGGGAAGGAGTGGGATAGCCGTGATCAAAGGCGCGGTGGTAGGTGGAGACGATCTCGTCCTCAGGCTTGATCATCTCGGTGTTGATAAGACCCTGAATACTGTCCTTGAGCAGGTTCTCAACGTCAACAGGCTTCATGGAAGACTCGGAGACCTCCAACATGATGGACCAGTAAGGACCCTCCTTAGCCTCGGAGGAAGTCTTGGTGCCGTCAGCCAAGTACAAGGTAGGTAGCTTGGCATCAGACTGAGGCTGGTTGTAGGGAGAGTAGTTGGAGAAGATGGTGGCACGGTAGAAGGGGCAGTTATCCTCGGGGAAGTACAACTGCAATCAACCAGATATTAGCTCGCGTTCAACTTGCATGGCGAAATGGTCTGCAAAGCTTACCCAGCACTTGTCACCGATGCGCTCCGGACGCTCGCCACGAAGACCAACACCGACCACGTGGGTGGTGGAGCAGTAAAGGCCCTTGGTCAAGGTCTGGACCTCCTGGTTGCCCATCTTCTCGGCGAGGTGGTCAACAGCCATGGTGCTGACGAGCTTACCATAGCCGATGGTGGTGCCGTCAGCGAAAGTGACGACCTTCTTCTCGGCGTCGACCTTGGTGACCTCGCCCTGCTTGCCGAATCGCTTCTTCTCCTTGGGAAGAGTGTCGGCGACGGCAATCCAGATACCACCAGTGCCATCACGGGCAGGGAATCGGAAGGTAGCGTTGGGGCCCCAGTTGCCGGCAACCTTGTTCAAGATGACGTTGTTGACAACAGTCTTGATATCGGGGGCGGCAACGCGCTCACCGAGCCACTCGCACTGCATCTTGGTGGTGGGAACAGCCCAGACCTTGAAATTGTAAGGGCGCATGAACATATCGGCGATGCCCTGGCCTAGCATTCTCAGAATCCACTGATCAAAGTCCTTGGGCTTGGTGTTGGAGACGCGGCACTCCATGGCAGCATCAATGAGGCCGTTGACAGCCTTGACCTGGTCGTCCTTGGTCAGGATGGAGATGTTGTTCTGGAAGGGATAGGGGACCCAGAGGCCCTTGTAACGGACGTAGGAGATACGCTGGTGAGTGTACCAGTCGTCGTCCTTGGGGAGGGCCTCGTCAATGCAGTCGTCAAAGTACTTGTAGTGGGAGAAAATGACGTGACCGCCAACATCGTACAACTGTGCATTTGCCCATTAGCCACTTGCCAAAGCCTTCCCAGCATGTATCGTTATATCGTGCGGGGCATCTCCAAGAGAGTCAATCTTCTTGCTTAGGAGCACTTACGAAACCCTCATCGGTGACGTCGGTACTGGCAAGACCACCAGCCTTGTCTGAGGAGTCGACAATCAGCCATGAAGGACCGTTCTGAGACGAGCAGCCTGTTAGCAATCGATCATGGCGCTGTGTTGGGACGAGAACAGTGTGGCGGCAAGGGGCTCACGATCTGATTGAGTCGCTTGGCAGCACCGAGACCAGTAGGTCCCATGCCAATGACGAGGACGTCAACGTTACTGAAAGGAGAATGAGTCAGTAAAGAGTTTCTTTCACAGTCCGTCACAGCATTGCTAGCTCATTGGG
Source organism: Epichloe elymi (assembly GCA_023658475.1). Lineage (NCBI taxonomy): Eukaryota > Fungi > Ascomycota > Sordariomycetes > Hypocreales > Clavicipitaceae > Epichloe > Epichloe elymi. The sequence continues at coordinate 543,620 of CP098278.1, read as the reverse complement.
AAAATCGAGCGGGCGAGATTCGTGAAAGAGCTACTCACATGTCGGCACCCATTGTGGGGAGTGCGGGAGTGACGAGATAGGAGGTGGGGGAAGAAGAGATAAAACAAAGTGTTTTGTGCAGACGACAATGTCGGCGGCGGCGTAACGCTGAGCAGTGAGTGATGCGAGATCAAGCAAAGGGTATGGAAGTGGGAGAAAGATGTATATCTCGACGAGCAAAGCGCGTGAAACTGGGAGAAGAGGATTTGTCAACACTGAGCACTTGCTGTAGATAAAGTCTCCCTTGTTGAGATTGCTCTCCTGGAATCCCTGCGCAACGTTGGCTCTGAAAAGGAGACGGTGAGGGGGGGGTGATGTGGAGGGGCTGAAATTATTCTGGGTCCAGGGGAGAGGGGGGAGTGGGCAAGGACTTGGACCAACAAGAGGCAAAGAGGGGACCCTCATCAATCAAGCCACTGTTTTATTTTCCTTGTCCCGATAATCCGTCCCATCTTCTTTATTAGCGCACGCCGCGAGCGATAGATTGAGCAACGCTAAGTCATGCCAGACTCCCATCCGCGCAACTGCATTCCTACATAGTTTCCTTGCTCTTTGTCACTGTCTCGGGCCGCCCTGCCAGCCTGCCCCAGGTTCGGGTGAAATCGATCCAATCCAGTCAGTTCACCAGCCACCAGCCACCAGTGTCCGTCCAATAAGGAATACAAACTTCAAGTTTGGTACATTTGTGGTTTCTGTGTCCCCACGGATGGCCTGCGGTAGCATTTGTGGGATACCAATAGCATACCCCAAGCCCTTCTCCCACCTTTCTTTTCTCTCTCTGATTGCGAAGTTGTCAACCTACCCTACCCCCCTGGCTTCATTGGACAGCACGTTTTCTGTTCTCCATGACCTTCATCTTGTGCGAGATTACCAGCACACATTCTTCCATGACAAGCATCTTGTGTCCCGTCATGGCCCACCCGGATGGCCACTGGGCAAATCAAGCTACTTCATTGGCTAGTCTGATCAGGTGGCTTCTTGTCAGGTTTGATTTATCTTTTCTTCATCACTTGCGTAAAATGCCCCGAATTTGGGGATCCGTTGCGGTTTGGTCCCAAGAAGACGGAAGTATATTAGCTTCATCTACGGAACGACCCCGTCCAATTTGGATTCCGTCACTCCGTATGTATGTACTACGTACGTAATACCTGACAGCCTGATTTAGGAGATTGGAAAGGAGACTTTGTAGGCGAGCTGCATTTATTATTCATCCGAGTGTCCAGTCCATGGTCGTTAATAAACGTTTGCTTTTTCAGGGACAATAAACTTGTTGGGGTCCTGTGCAACGGGGAGCTTTTGGCTGTTCAGAATTACAGATTGATCAGAATGCTTTTTTCGAGTGTGATGGAAATGATGCCATCCAAGCTGTGTCTGCCCGTAATATCTTTGAATCCATCCTGTGCCTCGGGGGCCTGCAGCTTGTTACCCGGTAGGTCTTGCTGGCGGCATGGCTCGTTGCCCATCGCGAGTCGATGCGTCGTCCTTTCGAGTATGGAATTTATGTCGGAGATCGAGTCGCGTTTGACAGCGACAGGAACCTCTTGATGTCTCCGTGTGAAAAGGAGGAAAGGGCGCCTGGGGGCTACCCTGTGCCTACGGAGCTGTAGGGTGCACGAGGTATTATTAGAACGTGCAAAAAATAAAAGCAGAAAAATATGTGATCTGCTGGGTATTGTAATATCAAATTCGACTGCTCCGTTGTAAGCTGTCGGGTTGACATCTCATGCCAACAGCGGATGTGCAGTGCAGTCATACTCGTTGCGGGTTTAGCTACTCCATGATCATTTCATTTCGCCCGATGAATCACCACCGACGAGAAGGCAACCCCATCAAACGCAGCCCGTTGTCACGGAAAGCCACGTCCTTTAATCCGTACCAGCCCCTGCAAATACTCCGCAAGTACTCCGTACCCACGTTCAGAAAGGGGGTGGTATTGGGCGAGGCTAGCAGCCATGTCATTCCTGGCACAGCGCCGCATCGTCATATCACTCAGCCACTCCCACTTGGATCTCCTGACAAGAGATCGTCCAGCCGTCATAACTGGAAGTTGATTGGCCACTAGTCCCGTGAAAGCCTTTGCGCATGGAACAACACGTCCTCCTCGAGATCCTGAAACAGTAGCAGATCAAGATCGACTTTGTGCCGTCGATCACATTTCCCTCCCGGTGGATAATTCGGCCTACGTGCGCCTCGAGGAAAGGGAAGCACTTGGGGAGGGGAGGAGAGGGGAGAGGGGGGTTCTGCATAATACACAATAGTAGTGGTCCTAGTGAACAAGCGGTGGTGGTGAAGATGACTGCATCGTGCGGTGGGTTCTTGTCCCGTGCAAGTCCATTGTTCGGAGCCAGGATGACGAACAAAGAGTCTGCTCCCTCGTTGCGAGATTAGATGACGGGACACAGTTCCATTTCGCGTCGACGCAATCTTATTATGGCCGCCTTACTCGGTTCCATCCGTGGTGGCAGCAGCGAGAAGCAGGCGCTGTGTACAGAGATCACGGGGGCTGGCTCTCAGCGGGGCGGGTCTGGCTGATGATGAACGTGACACCCGCTTATTGTGACTCGGTACTCGGTACTCCGTACAATGTTGTCTCGGAAGGAGCGTTACAGGATCAGCGGACACATGGTTGCCAGCAAGAAGTGAGGAGGCGAAGGGCCAGACATCCGTGATCAATTTATACTCGTTGCCAAGCTTCGTCGCCAAAGGCTGGGCGGAGCACTAGCGATGCTCCCCATTCGGGTCAGGATGTTCGCAGCAGATGATGGGTAAAGCCTCGGCCGGGAAGAAAAAGCTTGAAGCTCGGGGCAGTTGCTGCGTAATACAATACATGAACGTGAGGCGAACTGAGCGAAAGAATCAGCGGCTGGCCGGTCCAACGAATCCATCGAATCCATCGAATCCATCGAATCAAGGAAACGATCGACAACGTTTAATTACTTCAGACAAAAACCCTGTGCAGCAACGATGGCTCGAGCCTTGCCCGCAGTCTTGAGGATTGCCAGAAGGCCAATGGAAATTACAATACTCATGTCTTTGAGTGCGATTCCGCCCAGTCGCATACCGCGACAAGAAGCACAATAAATGGCGTGACTGGGAGCGCCTCGAGATGCATACCGGTGTCCGCTAGTTTCGCCGCCATGTCGCGCCGTTCTCGGTGCGTGATGCGCGTGCCTTCAACAAGGCAGCATCTCGATGTCAAACAATTCGAGACCTGACCTATTAACACTCGCGCCGTGAGTAATGCGTCTCGCAGTTTGTAACTGTTTCGTGGTAGGGCATGATTCAAGCGATAAATCATGGACTGTTTTATCAAGGTTGGAGGGACAGATGACCGACCGTGGGCGATTTAGAAAAAAAAAAAAAATTAGCCTGCTAGCTCGCCCACGCAGTGCCGCCGTCCCGCCTTGTTCGCCTTGTCCGCCTTGTCAACGGACGAGGCACTCAGCCTGTGGTTCAACGTGGGCGGCATGCAGCTGTCTGCTAAATGCCCGTGAGAAGTTGAGAGAGGCCGCATACTACAAGCTGCAAGGCTGCTGCGGCTAGTCTGTCTGTCTCTCTGTCTGTCCCTTCGTCCCGTCTTATTTATTACCCCTGAATAGCATCCACTGCCTGGACAGCGAATATGGAGCCCCAGAACTATTGATGAGGTTATGGGCCATACAGACCAGTTTGGGTCAGTCAATAACGTCTGGATTGTCCTAATAAAGCAGTGCGAGCACACGGTGGAATGGGCTCCATGGCCCATGCCCTTATCAGCCACCAGTGGCCACCACTAATTACTCCGTACATGTTACGGTCCGTACGGACGTAGACCAACCCTATTATCGGGGCATTCCCGTTGCTGGCAGCGGTGCTGGACCCCCCGCAGACTTGTGCAAACCTGCCACAGCCACAGAGTGCCACCTAATAAGGAGGATTGACGGCAAGCAGTGCAGGGTGCGGAAAGGGAATCCGACCCCCACCCAACTCACTAGTCAACTTTAGGTGTTTAGTTAGCACCAGACAGACCCGTCCGTCCATTTGCCAGGGGGGTGAGGACATCGGGAAATCGGTGCTGGGTTCTCTGCAATTTTTTTTTTTAATGCCCCCTTTCGTCACCACGTCCATTCCCCAGGTCTCCTGTTCTTGCCCCCCTCCACCACGCACCACGCACCACGCACCACGCACCACGCACCACGCACCACGCACCACGCGCATCAGGGAGCGAGCACTTGAGATAAACTGGCCCTCGAACCTCTTCGTCCTTGACCACCTCTTTTCCCATCTTCACCACCCCTTGTTTGCCAGGCTCAGCTGTCGCTTTTGCTGTGCAGGCTTCATCGATTTTTTCATTTCTCCCATTATTGATTTCTATCGTCAACTCCTCGAAGCGACAACCCCCCTTTCGTCTTTCTGTCTTTGGTTCTTGTCGCAGACCTCGCCAGTTGCATAACTTGGCAACCCACACTCCCTTTTTTCCTAAGCCAATACTTGTTGGACCCAGCGCCTCTTTTTTTTTTTTTGCTACTACACTACAGGACACGGCAGTCCGTCCGCTCGTTTGCGCGTCCGCCCAAAAAACTTAAAACTACCTGATAGAAGCGTACCACCTTTATTCTTGGGATAACACTCGACAGCGCTCTCTCGCAACGAACGACCCCCTCGCAACTCCCTCGCAACTTCTCCGACACATCACCACCGTCATCATGTCCGAGGAAAAGTCGCGCGTCTCAGGCGAGGTTTCCCGCGGGGAACCTGTCCTGCCCACTGTCAACCCGCAGATTGAGAAGCCTCAGCCTGCCAAGTCTGCTGTGCACCCAGTCTTCTACGTCATGTAAGGGCTTGAATCCTCTCCGCAACTCTGGATCGCTGGCGCGACGATGCTAACCGGTCCATCTCTTCCCGTCTGCTATAGTGTCTGGATTGGTTTCAGTTCATCGGTTATTCTCTTCAACAAATGGGTCTTGGACACCTTGAACTTCCGTATGTTGCAATCGAGCTCGGATGCACTCTCAGCGTTGCACTTGCGGGCATGCTAATCAAATTATGCGCGCAGGTTACCCCGTCATTCTGACTACGTACCATTTGACCTTTGCGACTGTCGTTACCCAGGCCATGGCTCGATTCACCACTCTTCTGGATGGCCGAAAGACCGTCAAGATGACTGGCCGTGTTTACTTGCGAGCCGTTGTGCCTATTGGTCTTTTCTTCAGCTTGAGTTTGATCTGCGGTAACTTGACCTACTTGTATCTCTCCGTCGCTTTCATTCAGATGCTCAAGGCCACTACTCCTGTTGCTGTGCTTATCGCTGGATGGACACTGGGTGTCTCCCAGCCCAACTTGAAGCAATTTCTCAATGTCTCCGCCATCGTCGTGGGTGTCATCATTGCTTCCTTTGGCGAACTCAACTTCGTTTTGGTCGGAGTCTTGTTCCAAATTGGCGGTGTCATCTTCGAAGCTCTTCGCCTTACCATGGTCCAGCGTCTCCTGAGCTCTGCCGATTTCAAGATGGATCCTCTGGTCTCTCTTTACTACTTTGCTCCCGTCTGCGCTGTCATGAACGGTGTTGTGGCTCTCTTGTGGGAGGTCCCCAAGGTGTCCATGGCTGAGGTGTACCATGTCGGTCTCTTCACCTTCTTCCTCAACGGTCTCTGCGCCTTCATGCTCAACGTTTCGGTTGTGTTCTTGATTGGCAAGACCTCGGCTGTCGTCTTGACCCTGTGCGGTGTTCTCAAGGATATCATGCTGGTTGTTGCTTCCATGATGATCTGGGGTACTCCTGTCACCCCTCTTCAGTTCTTCGGCTACTCCATTGCCCTCGGTGGCATGGTCTACTACAAGCTCGGCTATGAGCAGCTCAAGGGCTACGCGGGCGAGGCTAGCAGACAGTGGGCTGAGTTTGGTGCTCGCAAGCCTGTTTTGCGCAAACTTGCCGTCATTGTTCTGTCTGTCTTCATCTTCTTCTCGCTCTTCACTGCCATGGCCCCCTCATACGCCTATGACCCTAGCAAGATCACCAACGAGGTGACCAGCCGTCTTGGCAAGTCAGGTGCGCACTAAATCGCATCAAGCATTGTGTGATAAGCTTTGGCCTTGATAATAGAGATACTGGCTATCTCACTCTGTCGCATGCAAAATTGCAAACTTGGTGTCACAAATGAACTCGGGCACTATTGCCGTGGATATCGGCTCCTCGACGGGTGTTGTCTCCTGTCTTTGCCCCGAAGTCGGCTTTTTTTTTTCTCTTTTCACTGTTTTTACCGGTTCCTATTTTCCCTTTTTATTCCCCCCGAAACTTGTCGAAGGCATTGGACTGGGCTTTCTCTGGCACAGCCTTTCAAACATGGACTTATTCCGGACATCGTTGCCGGAGATCCGGAGAGAGGTTTCGGAGACTCGGGCGCTTGACGGGCGTCTCAACGTTTATCACTTATAGAGGCAAACTCGGAGCGCCGTGCGCGGGCGCGTCCGCGTCAAATGGATGGAGAAGGCACGGGAGCTTGCATCATGAAGGGTGTCTAATTTGATGTACTTTAGACGGCGTTGAATTCTTTTCATAGAGAAATGTGGAAATGAAAAATATGGCAATTTTGCGTACTTTCCGACATGATTTGCATGTCAATGGCACGAACGATGAGCGCGTTGTCATCAACGTGGCTATATTCCAGTTATCATGTCCTAGAGAAACCCACGTCCATGACATGATCCCCTTGCCATGACCAACATACTTTTTCAAGAATGCGCGCCTTCCTCCCCTCCTCTGCCCCACCACATGGTCCAATTGCCTCCCCTCCCTCCTCCTTCACAATCACACGAGAACGAATTTGCGATGCAAGTATGCCTTTCGGTTTTTTTTTCCTTAGGAAAGAATTGTCATCTTTTTAGTTCTCCTTTTTTGACATGAAAAAAAAATGGAATCTTTCATAATGAGCTCCATTGAAAACCGTGGTTCCCAAGGTTTCTATTGAGATTCTCAGAAACCTGATGTTTTTATTCATGTGCTCTTTACATCCCGGGCTCCGCCAACTCCCTAACCGATTTGTGGTGAAATGCTTAGAAACCTGCATGATGTTAGTCGTGTGTTCCCATGGTCGTGAATAACGGTGGTCCTGTTGAAATAAAAAAGGTGGCTTTCTCTCCCCGGTGCCCAAAGCAACGGTGCGAATGTGAAGCAAGGGCCAACTTCCCCGTAAAAGGCAACCCTTTTGTCAAAACAACGCGAGCGAGGAGGGTGAAGAAGAAAAAAAATCAACGTACGCAGAGGGGTGAAGAACCAGCGGTTCTTGCCGCTAGTGTAGCGCTCCTCCAGGACCTTCTTGACGTTCTTCTTGGCGTCCTCCCGCTGGGAAACCTCCTTGAAGGTCTCGCCGGAGATGGCGCCCTTGAGGCCCTCGAGCTCAAGGGTGTATCGCGTGGGCATCAGGTGGTTGTAGTTGATGACCTTGATGAAGGGCTTGATCTTGGATCGCTTCTCTTGGCGGCTCTTGGACATGCGGCGGGTGATCTTGGAGGGGTAGCGCTCGATGCCGGCGACGACGGCGTGGCCGAAGGGGTGAGGCTTGTTGCCGTTGTCGACGGGCTGGATGATGACTACCTGTTTTGCGGATGTTAGCGCGCTTGTTTCGGGCCGCCCGGGGGAAAAAAGGGGAGGACAAGAAGAAAGAAGAAGAGTTTGGAGGTTTTTTTTTTTTTTCGCTTCGCTGTCCCGAGTCGCGGTAGGATGGGTGATGGTAAATCGGTGCCCTTTGGTAGTCGGATATTTTGTTTTGGAGCCATTGGCTTGACGGCGGGTTTTGAGTGCGCTCGTTGTTACAGGGCGTGTTGTATCATTGTTGATTCTTTGCTTCGTGCATCAAGATATCCCGGTTCCAGACGATTTGAACTCACGGCGATAGGAATGAAAAGCGATATGGAAAAAAAAAAAAAACCCTCGTTGTTCTCCTCTTCCTCCTCGGGAGTGAGTGTATGACTTTCGTACCTTCTTGCCGGCATATCGGCCGCGGGTGATGATGGCGACTCGGCCGACCTTGAGGAACTTCATTTTGTCCTGCTGCGTTGGTCGTGGATGTGGTTAGTTGGGAGGAGGTTTTTCGACGTCGTGCTCCGTGAACCACGCAAATTTCCTGTTCAAAATTTCGGGGGTTTGTGGGTTTGGGGCAAGCGAGCTCGCATGTGTGCGGTCACGTGAGATTGAAACGTGGGTCCTGCTGCAGAGGTGCTCTGTGATTGGTTGGACGGGGCCAGCTGGGGCATTCTCGACACCGACCCTTCCTGGGTAATAACGACCTTCCTGGGTACGGACTACATTACTTCAACATCTTGGAAACTTTCTTTATATCCACGGCGACCAAGAAACGATGCCTGCGCCCACATACATCATCTCTCGGGTCGCCGACCCCATTTTCGCCGTCTCTATCGGCTTGTCGGCTGCTGCGATGCGCATCAATCGCGAGGAGAAGTCCAAGGGGCATACGACTCGGCAGACGATTAGCAATGGATTGAGGTATAGTCTGGCGTAGTCGTTGCGGTCATATCTCAATCAATATTGACATGTCAAATTCAAATGCAGGCGTATCGGATTGTCCAAGAAATCGTCAGCGTGATCTTTCATAAATCATTACCCCGATTGTATCGAAATTGGAACGCCTGCTATGATTATGTAATTCACAATTCGCAATGAGCCAGAGCAATTACCCCAAAATACAAAGAATTTCTAAGCCGGGTGAAGCCGTTCAATGAGCACCAACGTGCAAGGATGACTTCCGACTCTCGTCTACCTACTCCGTATACAATTCGCCCTTCTAGGCGTCAAAGGACGGCCCATACTCCTTCTTCATGGCCTCCCGAACAATTTGGCCGCACAGCTTGGCCGTAGGGTTTACGCTCACGGCGAGACCCCTTGCAATATGGTTGCCGTAGCGGCCGCCATACGCCAAATCGTGAGAAGCGGCCTGCTCAAAATCCACGCGAGACCACTGCGCTTCAGGCCGGTCGCCATGAAGGTCCAGCAGCCGGTCTGTTAGAAGCTTGGATGTGCGGAGGTAGATGGCAGCGCGTTGGGTGTACGCCATGGACAATGTTCGCGCTGCTTGGGGCGAGATGGGCGTCGACAGCGTCGCCGGGGAAAGCAGCGCAATTGAATGTCCAAGGTCGTTGAGGGCGCTGACGGCCGCGGCCTTCTTCTCGGCGGCGTCGGGCTGCTCAACCAGCGGGAGGGGCATGCCGGTGGTGATCTGGAGCAGCATGGCATCCCCGTAGAGCCGTCTCATTATCTGAGCGCGGTTGTTGCGAGCGCTAGCGTAGTTGGGGAATTCTGAGATCAACGCATCCAGGTCGACGAGACATTGCTTGTATCCTTGAATGGCGGTCTCGTTTGCATGCTGTGACTGAGACTCGCTGAATTGCGCCTCGATGGTTTGGATCCTTGAAACGATGCTTCGCTCGCGTGACACGAGGCTGTCGTAGTCGGTCGAGTCTGTGACGTGAGGGTCGCGCGGGAGAGACTCGTCCGTGACGACGCCCGCGGCAGGGTTGGACTCGGGGTCCTTGATCTTCTCGAGGACATTAACGTCCCGCGTGCTCAGGTTGACGTAGGCCATTGTGTTGTTCGTGAGCTGTCCAAGCCGTGAGCTGTCCAAGCAAGATGCGATGCTGGCGGAGGTGGAAAGGTAACAAGTTGAGGTGAGCGGGCAATGGCGATCAATATGGATGAAGTGAAGATGAAGACTAAAAATTGTACATGAACCAGAGGAGAGACAAATCACCCCCTACTATCTCGACCGGGCAATGAAACCGAAAACAGTTCAAACCGTCAAATTGACAGCCAGTGGGATCGATCAAAACCGTCTAACAAGCCGAGCACGAAACGGAGAATAGTAACTTATCGCAGAGCCGCAGCGTGCGTCCTCGAATGCGGCGGCAAAAGGCGGAAGCTCCCTTCCCCTCTAACCTTTTTTGTCAGAGACCCACCTGTGCACGGCCGTGCCGAATGCCGAACCAGCCAGCACCCAAAAGGCAACTAACCGTGGCGGCCACATTCGGCTTATGGACTTGGGCTCCCGCCGCCGGGGAGGCAAAAAAAAGGCACGGGTTTGATTCCGCTCGGGACGGGCTGTTTTCGCTTCAACGGAATAGAGGGGCCGGCCGGTTTTGTGCAGGAGTACTCGGTAGTCTACCCGTACGGAAGAGAGCATCAGAACTCGACGCATCTCGTTCATTTATTCACCTGTTAATTGCCTTTTCTCGGCTTCGCGCACACCCACTCCGAAGAAGTTAGACCGCGAGATGCCATGCGCGGGGCCTTTCCGGGGTCACGGCCGCGCCCCTGCTGACGACATGGAACATGGAGGCGCGAAACAGTGAGAACTAAATCTTGGATTATCCGGAATGTGACGTGGTTCCCGGATTTCATATATGAGGTACATGCCACCCCTTGATTGTTTTTCCTTCTCTCTGTTTTCCCCCAGCCTAGCCCTTCCCCCCGGTGATCCGTCATCTAGTCCGCCATCTCTCTGCTCATTTCACTTAACCTGTCTTTGCATCATCACACGCACGCATCCTGCACGCCGCCCCGGGCGCTTGCAATTGGAAAAGAAGGAAGGGAATAAAGAAGAAGAAGAAGAAGAAGAGAAAGAAAAATGGCCCCCTCGGCAATCTCACCACCCCCCCACCAGCAGCTCCCCGTCGACTCGGGCGCCGTTCCGGCTCCTTCCTCTGGCAACTTCGCCGGCTACGACCACGTCACGTGGTGGGTTGGCAACGCCAAGCAAGCCGCCGCCTACTACGTCAACCTGTTCGGCTTCAAGCGCGTTGCCTACCGGGGTCTGGAGACGGGCAGCCGGTACTTTGCCTCGCACGTCGTTGCCAACGGCGGCGTGCGCTTCGTCTTCACCTCGCCGCTGCGGTCGGCCGCCCACCTGCCCGCGGGGGAGGCCGTGGAGGCCGGGGAGGCCATCTCGGCCGAGGACAGGAAGCTGCTGGGCGACATGCACGCGCACCTCGAGAGGCACGGCGACGCCGTCAGGGACGTGGCCTTTGAGGTCGACGACGTCGAGGGCGTGTACCGCAGGGCCGTCGGCGAGGGCGCCGTGTCGGTCCAGGGTCCCGCGCGGCTCGACGACGCCGAGCACGGCAGCGTCACCACGGCCGTCATCCGCACGTACGGCGACACCACGCACACCCTCATCAGCAGGGGGGGCTACTCGGGCCCTTTTCTCCCCGGGTTCCGCGAGGAGGGCAGCAGCAGCAGCAGCAGCAGCAGCAGCAGCAGCAGCAAGTCGGCGGCGGCTCTGCCCGAAGTCAAACTCGCCCGCATCGACCACTGCGTCGGCAACCAGGACTGGAACGAGATGGCGTCGGCCTGCGCCTTTTACGAGCAGTGCCTCTCCTTCCACCGCTTCTGGTCCGTCGACGACGACGACATCTGCACCGAGTTCAGCGCCCTGTCCTCTGTCGTCATGGCATCGCCCAACAACCTCGTCAAGATGCCCATCAACGAGCCCGCCCCCGGCAAGAAGAGGTCCCAGATAGAGGAGTACGTCGTCTTCAACGCCGGCCCCGGCGTCCAGCACATTGCCCTCCTGACCACCGACATCGTCGACGCCGTCACCAGCCTGCGCGCGAGGGGCGTCGACTTCATCAGCGTGCCCCCCGCCTACTACGACGCCGTGCGCCAGCGTCTCAAGACGGACAGGCGCGCCTGGCACCTCGGCGAGGACCTCGACACCATCGAGCGCCTCAACATCCTGATTGACTACGACGAGGGCGGCTACCTCTTGCAGATCTTCACCAAGCCCCTGATGGATCGCCCCACCGTCTTCATCGAGATCATTCAGCGCAATCACTTTGACGGTTTCGGTGCGGGCAACTTCAAGAGCTTGTTCGAGGCCATCGAGCGTGAGCAGGCCGAGAGGGGAAACTTGTAAGAAGAAAGGGAAGACGCGGAAGTGAAGGGGTCAGTCAAGAGGAATTAGCATCTTGAATTTTTTTTTTTTTTGGTTTTTTTTCTTGGACACCTTATTTTTGTCTTCATTAACCCCGCCCCCATCCATGCCTTGAATGAGCCCACGGCCGAAACATCATGCCTTTGTCGCTTCCATCATCTTCTTAGCCTTTTTTTTTTAACAAGTTTGACATGACAGCCCGGGGTGGAGGACGTCCGGCAGCGCCATTTGACTTTACTTGAGATGAACAAGAAAAAGTAGAAAGAAAGAAAAAAAAAATTCATAAATAATGCTGTGATTCCTCTGTACGCCAGTTGTCTTTCTCGTTCTTTCGGCTCTCGCCACGAGCCAGCCTCCTCCTGCCATGTCACGAATTTGGTCCCCAGAACGTGACACACGTGTTTCTCCATGTTTCAGACGACGATAAAAGGATTTTTTTTTTTTTTTAAAAAAAAGCCCACTATAAAACCATCGCTCCTGTAACCGTCCATGCATGCATTGTAACATCATATATGATGAACTTGGAAGAAACCAACCATCCACTTTTACCGGCTATAACCCCCTTGCCCTCTCCCCTCTCAAAACCACTCGTGCAAGTGAACTCGAGTCATTGCCGTCGTTCCGTTTCCTCTATGAGTCCACCTCCATAGTTCCGTTCGTTTGGGCATGCGTGTCTCCGTTCTGCTCCACATCGGCCCGTGGCTCGGCATTGTTTTGCACGTTGCTCTGGCATCCCGGACAGTTGTGGATGATCTCATGCGCAAAGACATCGCAGTCGATGCAGAAGTGGTTCCCGCATACTCGGCACGCATATCGCCCGCTCTCGCTGACCCCTTTGGCCTTGGATTGCCGTGACTCTTCCCTCGTCTTGTCTCTATTGGTGGCATTGTCCTTTGGAAGAACTTCCGGGAACGGACACAAGCACGAGAAACATGCGACGGACCTCTGGGCATCTCGCCACGAGACCTCAGCCCAGTTCCGCAGTGGGAACAGATGGTGATAGGACCGAGCCAGGTGAGTAGATAGAATGAGCGTCAGTCCGCAAGCCGGGCACTCGGCAGGCAGCCGACACACTCGGGCTGAGCACCGCGTGCAAGCGTACCCCTCGCGAATGGGTTTGCTGTGGCACGCACAGAGGCTGATGCTTCCGCTCGGCGCCAGTGTCCGAGATGGGAATCCCGTCATCAACAGACTGGCTGTGCTCTGTTCCTTCGTCCTCGTCACGGGGGGTGTCGTGCTGGCCATGAACAGGTCACGGAAGTGAACCTCGTCCATGGCAATGTTGTACTGTGAGCCATCCCCGGCATTCGTGCGCAAGCACAGGTCCGCACAAACGGCAACCTGCGCGGAAAGCCCGACAATCGCAACCCGTATCTTGTCCGCAATCAGATGTGCAATGGTCTCGTGGATATCCCCGGGATCGCTCGACAGTAGAGCCCCGTATATTACGAGGACCTCTCGTGTGCCATGCGATGGTGCGTGGCTGTGATGATTTTCCCATGTCAACTGAGTCGTCCTGCTGTCGCCCGCCAGTGCAAGGAGACTTACAACAGCGCACCGCGGCACATTTCCAGCGCATTCTGTAGGCTGGGGTTCCCCTGGGGATCTTGCCCCTCCACGGCCTTCAATCGCTCCATGTGGTCGGCCGGGTTCCCGCCCAGCTCACTTATCCTCACGGCCACACCATCTCGCATGCCGAAGATGCCCAATTGCGAAATCGGGTTCTGTTCAAAGTACTCCTTGACAAAAGCTATCGCGTAGCTGATGGTCAATCGATATCGCGTGGGGAGCAAGTCCTTCTCTGTCATGGCAAAGGACATGTCCAGAACTAGAATCATGTGTCGTATTATGCCTCTCTGCAAGGGTGTCGTGTCACGCATAAGCCTCCGCCGTTTCTCCGCCTCGAGGAGCGAGAGGTTAAGCACACCATCCTGGTCCTCCTCAGGCAAGTTGGTTTCCCATGTCCTTTTCGACTGTTCCCACGCTTTCGCGCCATTCCCGCCCTTCTTGCGCTTCGATCGGGCAGACTTGTTGCGGGAAATGGGCCCGTCCTCGTCGGTCACCTGGTGATCGACCAGGTCATCGTCCGACATGCCATTGGCGACAAACTCGCCGTCGGAGTCGGCCATGGTGCATGGGTGGTGATCGAGGTATGACGATGATGAAGAGTGAAGAACAAGCAAGGCAAGGCAAGGCTAGATGGGAAGCTTATCGACTTCACACAGCCTTGCGCGTCTCCATACCAGACGACGTGAGCTCCCCCACCAATGACAGCAGAGAGGCGGGGTCGACCTCGTCTCGGCCCACCTTGGGCAGAGCTTGGAAATCCCATTCGGTCCCATTCGGGAGTCTAATTTGGCAGGTTTCACCACGATCCAACTCATCTAAAAGTGCTTAGACTTTATTACATTAAGTCGCCACATGGGGTATACTGTACTACGATAAGTCGTTACTAAATTAAGCACTGCCAATTCGCAAGGGCTGCGGCAGTTCACAGTGATGCTTGTTGGTTCCAATGTTTTGATCCAGCTCTCCAAGCCCTTCTTCTCGCTCCTTCCTTCCTCTGCAATGCCTTCGCCCCTCCCAGCTCCCAGCTCCCAGACCGTCCAACCACAGCTCATTTCGTCGCCCAGTGTAGCCAGAGCAAAAGTTTGTTGGCAAGCATAGCTTACGTTGTGTGACTAGGTATCCAATGGCTTGTAATCTTCGCTCGTAGTCGGATTGCTACCCAGCAAACTATAACATGTTCGAGTCGCTTTGTCCAGCCCGATATATATATAATCATGTCGTACATTCCGTCAAACATATGTGTCATCCGACGACGAATGAAGTCGTCGATTGAAGTGAGAGATGATGAACATGAAAGAAAAACAAGAGGAAAAAAAAAAGATTGGGTATGCCCATTGAACGCCGTACCCGGGAGGAAGAATATGAAAAAAATGAGAAGCTTGGAAAAAAAAAAAAAAGATTGGCACCATGACTCGCTCATTCATCATCAATCGTATGAGGCGGTAGTCTGCATCGGCCAGTCGTCCTCGGTAATGCTTGACCAGAAAATCCACACAGCGACCACAGACAACAGTGTGAACAAGGTCTGGAACAGGGATCCGTCAATCTTGCCACTCGTGCCGTCACAGATGTATTTGCTGATGGCATAGTTGAAGACTTGTCCGGTCGCAAACAGTAGCGCGGCGGCGACAAGGTACAGCATGGGACGGAATTCTCCCAGGATACGCAGGACCAGAATTGCTTCCAAGACGAAGAAGGCGACCAGGAAGAGGAGGGGTATCAGTTGATAGAGCACGTATAAGGCGATGTGCCTGTTAGGGAGCTCATAGCTGCTGTCCCAGTATTCGGTCCATCGGAGCCCCGTATCCAAGCTGATATAACCAGTGCCGATGAACAAGGCGGCGGCAGAAACGAGAACAAGACCGACGGAGAGAGCTGTGCCATCGTCAATGAGTTGATAACCGATGACGGCGTTCATCATGAGAATCCAAGTCGTGGCAATTATCAAGCCAATATGGATGGCACTGAAGACCTGCTTGAGAGTTAGCTCCACTGCAAACACGCAACATGTACACGCATCAGACTCGTCCGTCCATACCACGCGAACAGTTGAGTTGAGTGGAAACTCGCCAACTGTGAAGATTTCGCAGATGCTCATCAGAACGTAACCAGTGAGGAACAATTGCATTTCCCTGTCGAGTTGTCAGCTCTGCCATCTCTCTCTTAAGGGTTCTGGGATGCACGCGCGTCTTCCTTACCTCCGTCCGACCGCGGCTCTTTTTCTCTCAGATCTAAGCAAGAGCAGGACAGATACCGCAACAGCAACGCCGCAAAGGACGATTGAACCCAGGTTTCCCAGATGGCGGTCTCCATTCAGAGAAATACCCTGCAGTTGACAACCCCCCCATGGTCCATTCTGGTCGTGCTGTGGTCCCGAGAAAAGCTGCAACACACGTATCTGTCAGCTCAACGTGGCCAAGGAAGGAGCATGCATTGAGAGCTTACATTACAGACTGGCAAGGTAGAGTCCTTGCAGAAGTCCTGTCGCATCATGTTAGTCGTGTGTATCAAACTGCCATTGCCCGCATTTTGGCCAAGATGGAGGAGCGTACGTCGAACTTGCCGAAATCCGTCGACCCCATTGTGGCTATCCTGACTGTGTTGCAGCACGATCAGAGGTCGCATGCACGGCAGTGCAGTAATGCTGTGACGCAGAACCGCGAGTGGTTCGTCGCAGACCAGTCAGCCCGTGACAAGAACTGATGCGAAATGATGAGTGTTTGATGCTGCCTTGGCTCGTTCAAAGCGCACAGTCTTCTTGAGGACAAAAGACGCAATCAATCGATGTCCTATGGTGGCGTGGTCTGGGCGAACTCGAGCCCGATGAGAAGGAGGCTGGGGGTAAACAAATCCGGCAGTGGTCGTGAGCAGTTGTAGGAGCGAGGATTCGGTCTGATTAGAAGCACGCGATGGAATTATTCGAGGTATGATCGGTAGCGACAGGTCTTTCGAGTCAAGCAACACCGTCGGGACCGTGGGTTTGCAGCGTATCGGTGTGTTGAATGTTGAACGAGGAATTGCAGGTGCAAGTGCCTCGAGATGGAGTGCGTGGTGGTAAGGGTGTTGTGTGTGTGTGGTGGCAGAGGACTCGAGGGGGAAAAAGGGCGGCGCCAGCCAGAGTGGAGTTCCAATGACTTGGATTGTAATAAAAGGCTGGGCCAGGCAGGCTGCGTACCGGGTGGTTGCTTTGGGTTGCTTTGGGTTGCTTGGGTCGCTTGTTGGGGTGGGTTGCTTGGGGTGCTCGAGTGGAGGCGGCGGGCACCCGCAGCAGCGACTTATCATTACGGAGGAACGCGGCATGATGCTCAGACCAGACACACATCAAACATCAGTCAGTCGGCCATAAGCAAGCCATAGGGAATCCGTACTCCGTAACCCGTAACCCGTAATCCGTACTGCGTACACAGAAGACTCGGGTTGATATCATGAGTTGTTCGCGCAAGCTTCTCTGTCGAGGCCCGTCGTGGCGTCTGGCCAAGCCGTGTGCTCTAGGCAACACCATTGGCCGGCCTCGATCCGCAATTTGTGTCGAGATCTCGAGACAACCAACCACCGCGTCTCCACACCAGACAGACAAGTTCGTACCGATCTGCAAGTAGTGTGTGCCTGCCACCTTGCCGTGCGACTAGCAGGAACACAATTGATTCAGTTGTCATGCTTGTTCTTGTGCCTGGCCCGCATCTACTAATAATGTTCGGACGTAGAATTGAATAGTCCCGTTGTAAGCTCCTCCGTACTCCGCGCTATTACCGCTTTGGCCTATGTAGGTACTGATGCGACATGGTCTGTGCGCCACGCAATCTGCAGGAACGAAATGCGTGTGGGTTGCGTTCCTGGTTCCCAGCCAAGTCGGCAGGCCTTTCATTAAAGTACCCAGGAAGGTACGGAGTATTAGTCCGTAGATATTAGAGCGCGACAATGTTCCCGTCTCTCTCGCGACTGAATCAACTTTATCAGCCATGAGAGATGAAAAATCCCCGAAAATCCCCCATTATCCCCGATTTTTCCTGTTCCCATGCACGGCCCCATGTGCCTCCTCTTTTAGAATTACCTGACCAGTTGCCCAGACCAGCATCTTCTTTGGCGCCGGTTGGCCGAGAGAGCCTCGCTTTGGCCTTGTCTTTGCAAATTTACGTCTTCGGCTCCCTCCATCCCTGTAGTAGGAAGTATTCCGGGATATTCTGGCATCTTGCGATGGCTTCATGGTTGCGGCACGAAGGGCTGTTTCGGTGGGAGCTTTTGTTTGCCTTGCGACTCGTGATTTGTTCAGCTAAGCGCCATACATTGTTGGGTCACAGAAACCAGTATCAGATAGCCCCCATTGATTCGCCATTCCTGTTCGACCGAGCAAGCAACTGAGCCTGCTTCCTGATACAAGCTGGCTCAATGCGCGCCCCAGCAACCAGTCGGTGCCGTCCCTGGAGGTTTCAGTAGCGGTCGATGGATCAATGCAATCAATGCGACCAATGGTATGATTAGGTGAACATCTCAAGGGCACGCCGCTGCGAGCAACGTAAATCACCATCATACCAGCTCATGTATTTGACCATGATAGGGTAACGGAGGGCTCGTGTGCCCGACCGCTGTGTCACGTAATTTGGACGTGCAAGGGCAAGTCGGGGGTTTGCCATAAATAGGCCTTTTTTGTCACGATAAAGTTCATCCTGTCTATCCAAGGGTGTGTGATCCACGAGAACTCTGCCAAGTTAGCAGAGTGCACAACAATGCACAAAGGACGCGCTAATTGTTTTTAGCAGTAGCTTTATATAGAAAGTTGTAGAATTAAGCTTAATTTATATTTCCCCTCATTTATAATATATTATACTGGTAAGAGGCATGTAAATACTGTTGGTTTCACAGGATGATGATTGCGAATCATCCGTTGCGCGCGCTCTGAATAGTATTATTATTAATTATCTATTCTAAGCTATATATATATTGTATATAGAAGGAAGAAAAGAGAAGCTAAAAAAAAGGGGGCTCTCATAAGGGGAAAAAGGCAGCTAAATATATGCGGGTCACGTGGTGCAGGTAGATCACGTGACTTAAGCCCTGCCCTATCACAGGGCCTGACCGTGGGCACGAAGGGAGTCATATTCGGCCCAGAAGCCTTGACAAGTCAATCTCTCTTTCCCATTAGGGCAACAGGCCGTTGGTAGGTTAAGGATGTTAGCACCACGCAGAATAAATACCTATTTAATAGGTACTAATAACTCTAGAGCGAACACGCTATGTAAAGATATATTTATAGATTAACACCCGCTCCTAGAGTATAAGTCTTCTTATCTAACTACCCTAGAGAATTCCTATATATTAGAGCTAGCTATTAATAATAAAGAAGCTATATTAAACTATAGCCTTATATAAGTAAAGGTATAGCTATAAATTACCTAAAAAAGATATAAACTTAAGTAGCTATAGAAAAATTTATAGGAAGTAAATATCTCTTCTTAATTAGATAATACTAACTAAGGCTTTACTTCTACCTTATAAACCCCTCTTACTTAAGCCCCTATTCCTATTCCCTAGTTAGTACTAACTATACTAGGGCTATATAGATATAGTATAGTAAAGATATAGCTTAAGACTCCTATATATAAAGGGGATACCTATAAGAATCTATAGATATTTCTAGTAGATTTAAATATAGTTTTTACTATAAATTAGAATATATTTATAAATAATATAATAAAGGTTATATATACTAGTAGCTACCTAGTAAATAAGGTAAAGTAATAGTAAATATATTTTACTACTATAGATAATTTTATAAACTACTAGAGCTATACTTAGATAAAGTTTATCTAATAGTTAAAAACTAGAGGAATAAATAAAGATAATTACTACCTAGAAGCTATAGGAATATTACTAACCCTTTAGTAAGGTAAGAACTAGTTATTCTAAGTATTTATTAAGGTTTAGGATAAGGTAGAAGTAGAATTACCTAAGCCTATACCTAAGCCTATAAGAATTACCTAGTTTATATAATACCTAAATAGCACTATAAAGAAATAGGTATTTAGCTAAGAATACCCTATAAGTTAGAACTATCTTATAAGCTAAGGAAAGAAAGTAAAAGTAGTAATAAAAGCGAAAAAAGGGCCTTACTATAAAGATAACTAAGAAGGTAACTAATAGAAGAGGAGGAATTACTTAGCTTTACTAGAAGGTAGGTTATAGGAAGGATACTATATAGAAATAGGGGGCTTACCTATTACCTATTTTAAGTATAAAAAACTAGGCTACCTCTTAACTAAGTGCCCTAAGCTAGACTATAGTATTTACTATAGAGATAGCTACACTACTAACTAGTACTAAGGCAGTAGTAACTAAGCTAAGAGCTAGTTAAACCTAAATAAGGCCCTAATTAGCTTAGTATAACCCTAGGAAAACGCTCTTAATATAATATAACTTAATAAGAATAGGTAATTATTAAAAATGGAAGGGAATCTGTACTAGAGGGATAGGAAGACCTCCCTAGTAGATTCAACGCGGCGGCTTCTAGATTCACTATAATACGACGATTCTTCACAAGATATAGAGCTTTAATAGTTAAATATAGTAGATTTTAGCTAGACAAACGATCTAATAAGCAATAAGAGGATTTTCTAAGTTCCCCTCATAGACCTACCGACCATATCGACGGAAGGGGGTCGCTAGCTGGGTCTTAGGGGCTATTTTTTATTTTCCGTAAAATTTATTTATATAGGAAAAGTAAAAAATCGACTCACGGCCATACAATCTAGCTACCCACGTGCACTAACTAAGCAATCTAATAAGTAACCCTATAAATAAAATACATTATTAAATCCGGAAAAAATCAAGGATTCGAATAGTATAAGTCAGCCTTTTATATAACTACTAGTTCCCTAGTTACAGTCGATTTTAGCTTCCCTATAGGGTAGCCTAGTCGGCTTAGTCATACAAGCCTGTGGGTTGGTTGTGTGCGGGAACGTAGATCGCAGCCAAAGCTGCAGGCAAACGCTGTAAGCAACGCCTTGTAACCAACGTTGCAACAACGCAACTAGGCAACTAGTGGGCCTATAAAATAGTGCTATAAATAGCATAATTTTAACACTCCCTCTAGAAAAGTATGAGTTAACTAATTCAATACCTAAACTTAGCTCTTTAATAGATATCTAAGTTAACGATAAATTCAATAATAAATCCAATAACTTTTCAACGAAATTAATACCAATAACTTTTCAGCGGAATTCCAGTGTTTTTGTTAATTTTAGTGGTTTTTCGACTTTTTTAGTTGATTTTCTTTAAAACTAGGCCTTTGTGTTCGTAAGACCTAATAGTTGAATAAATTGTTGAAATTTATCGTTAGGCAGGGGCTTAGTTAAGCTATCTGTAGGCATCTCTTTAGTATTAATATAGATAACCTTAGCTATACCCTTCTGTACCTTTTCTCTAGTATAGTTAAATTTTAGCAGGGTATGCTTTATTCTACTGTGAAGAGCAGGGTTATTAGCGGTCATTATAGCGCCTTAGTTATCACTAAAAATTAGAACAGGAGGTGCTATAGGTAGCTTAATTTCCTTAAAAAGGCTATAAAGCCACTCTAGCTCCCTAATAGCTTTACATAGAGCATCTAATTCGGCCTCTAATGTTAATAAAGCTATTGTAGTTGCTTTCTTTAATTTCTAGCTAATAGGTCCTTTAGCTAGCTTATAGAGATAAGCATAGGTTAATTTAGAGGACTTATCTCCCGCGAAGTCGCTATCACAGAAGCTAATAAGGGTTGTAGAGGCCTTAATAGTGTTTTTAGACCTTCTATAAGTTATAGAGTAACTTATAGAGCCTAGAAGGTATCTAAGCAGATGTTTAGCAGCATTTAAGTGTGTTAAAATTATGCTATTTATAGCACTATTTTATAGGCCCACTAGTTGCCTAGTTGCGTTGTTGCAACGTTGGTTACAAGGCGTTGCCTGCAGCGTTGTTGGCTGTGGCCAGCTTTGGCTGTGACCTGCGCTCCGCGCACAACCAACCCACAGGCTTGTATGACTAAGCCGACTAGGCTACCCTATAGGGAAGCTAAAATCGACTGTAACTAGGGAACTAGTAGTCGTATAAAAGGCTGACTTATACTGTTCGAATCCTTAATTTTTTCTGGATTTAATGATGTATTTTATTTATAGGGTTGCTTATTAGATTGCTTAGTTAGTGCACGTGGGTGGCTAGATTATATGGTCGTGAGTCGATTTTTTACTTTTCACATACAAATGAATTTTGCGGAAAATAAAAAATAGCTCCTAAGGCCCGGCTAGCGACCCCCTTCCGTCGATATGGTCGGTAGGTCTATGAGGGGACTCAGAAAATCCTCTCATTGCTCGTTAGATCGTTCGTCTAGCTGAAATCTACTATATTCAACTATCAAAGCTCTATATCTTGAAGAATCGTCGTATTATAGTGAATCTAGAAGCCGCCGCGTTAGAATCTACTAGGGAGGTCTTCCTATCCCTCTAGTATAGATTCCCTTCCATTTTTAATAGGTTATGAGCCCGGAAGGCCTAAAGATTACTACATTACTGCGTTATTCTACTGCGATTAGTGCTTGATTTTGGGTACTAGTTACTCTCTACTAGACCTGTGGGCTCTTAAGATTACAAAGGAAACCGCTAGCTTTCGAAGTTTTTCATCCGCTAGCATCACGTATCGCAACGCCAGACCCTTGGTGTTGAAATTCATTTACAGCCGCACCCGTAACTATCTAGTTACAACCACAACCTCTTTTAGTGATTCTATTCACTGCCGCGACCGTTATATTTGATATTATCTACTCTGTAGATACGCTGCATTCCTTTTAAATCATCGAACATCTAGTATATCTATACTAGGCTTTTTGACCTATTGCAATACGTTGCACGCACTATACATTACGTTACGTTGCGTTGTGGCTGCTGTAATATCTATATCCTACGATTCCTATCCGCCTTTTTTGGTGTTGAGAAAATTTTCGCAGAGAATCTTCTCCGGTCCGTTTCTGCCCGCGCATACCGCAGACCCACTTTTAGACCTCGAGGGGCACCCTTTCAAACAGCCCCATCGCACAATTTGCGTGCGCAGCCCGGTTGCACCACAACCTAGCTTCTAGCGCGCGTTATTTGCAACAGGAAGAAATTTAGAGATCTTACACAGGATATCTTTTGAGATCCTAGGAAATGGCACCACCGAGTTATAAGGGTAAGGGACCTGCTGCAGGCCCTTCTAGCCCTCCTAGGGACCCTGATAGGATGGAAATAGAAGGTCCGGCTGTTCAAGCCAGTGCTTTTCAACAACAGATGCAAAGCCAAATTGAACAACAAGGCAAGACCTTAACTGATTTTATCAAGCATACTGAGTCAAATCGTCTAAAAAACGAGGCTAGCATCAAAGATCTATTAGATAAATTGACGCAAACCATGACTATTATGCAAGGTCTTTAGGATTCTTCTACTAAGCTAAGGGAAGAAAATACCAAGGCTCCAGTAGAAGACCTGCCAGCTACTGCAACTACTTCTGCGAGTTTACCTTCTAGTAACTTATAAGCTGCCTTTAACACAGGGGCTATTAAGGAACTAAATAAGAAGGTTCACTCTATTCCTGAGGGAGCTAAGTTAAAAGGCCCTGAAAATTATGATCAGTGGAAGCAAGCCCTGAGCATTCAATTTAGAGCCCTAGGATTACCTGAATTTATAGATAATCCTAGCTTAGCAGGCCATCTAGCTGACTGTGATCAAGCTATTCTCTTGATGATATTAAGAGATAGTTGCTAACCTAGGCCACAGGCAGCTATATGTTGGCAAAAATCCCCCGAAGAAGCCTATAAAGTCCTTATTAGGCAATATTCGCAGAGTGCTGAAATCCAGCGAGGTACGCTATACGCTAGCTACCACTCCCTAAATTTTTCAAATTATAAGGGATCTTTAGAGGCTTTTAATACTGATTTTAATAACTTACTAGCTAGACTACAGCTTTGTAGTGTAGAGATCGCTCCTATCGATCAAGTAAACCATTATATCAACGCATTAAAGCAGACCTTTCCTAGTTAGGCTGAGAGATAAAGATTTACTATTAGAGCTGCTAGGGCACAAGGGCTGCCTGTAAATACCTTAAATTTACAGTTCCTTATGGCGGATTTATTAGAAGAACAGAGGGATAAAACCTCTCCTGTGGCTAAAGCTCTTAGCTATAAGGCTTCTAATAATAAGGGAAATTCTAAGGACAAGGAAAAGAAGTCACCTTCTAATCCTAATACTAAGAAGGACTCTACCAACGCCACTAAAGAGCAGGATAAGAAGGATTTAAACCCTTCTAAAGCCTCTAGGAAGAAAAAGCAGAAGAAGAAGAGTAGCAACGGGGATAAAGATAAAGGAAAAGAAGCTACTTTTGCGTTAGGCTATAGCCTAGCCACGGGATACGTTAAAGAACTAGATTCTAGCGAATCTAGCAGCGAGGATAGTAGTGATTCTGAATCTGATTTGGATACTTCTAGCACCACTAGTGACACTACTAGCAAGCCTACTTTTAGCTACTCTAACGATGTGGTTAAAAACTCCCTTTTATACGATACAGGTTCTTCTTGTCATATTTGTAATAATAGGGCTTTCTTTAGGGACTTTAAGCCTCTTAAGAAAGGTCAAACCGGCCCTATAATTACAGCAGGAGGACCTATCTATCCTAAAGGAAGAGGCACCGCTGTTTTTAACGTTCTGGTCAAGAAAAATCCACCAGAATATAGGCCTTTAGCTCTGCTAGATGCCCTATATTTCCCCGGTATAGATACCAACCTAGTTAGCGGGTTATCCCACTATCTTAAGGGAGGTTATCTAGCTAAAGATCAGCTTTTCCTAGCCGATAAAAGCCCCTGTGGGTTACTAGAACCTGCTAAACACGGCTTCTTTTGCAGATTAAGGGCAAGCTACTCCTAAGATCTGCAAGCATTCAACCCACCTCTCCTTTATGGGCTCTCAATATTGCAACCAACAACAAAGAGCCTATAAGACCGAATTATTAGGGTTTTCCTACCCTATAGAGGTTCAAATTCCACAGCCAGCATTTAATCCCGAGGAATATTAACGAATCGAAGAATTAGACTCCGAAGACGAAGATTCAGCCCTATGTCCCACCGAAGCTCCTCCTAGTCAGGCATCTTCTATAGGGGGTTTAGAAGGTCCATACCCTAATGACTTGGGTGACGATAGTGGCCGTCTAGTGCCCCCAGAGGCCTGTGATTCTCAAGAGGCCTGGCAACAGAGGGAGCTAGGGGATAATAGCTCTGAAAAGCTAGATTCTAGTTATAAGAAGTTACTAGATTTAGCCCTTCTTTGGCACATTCGATTAGGCCACATCGGCCTCCCTTTACTTAAGAAATCTTCGAAATTAGCTAAAGGGATCCCTGATTTTTCCGCCATTAAAGAAAAGGATTTCAACTGCATAGCCTGTATGCAATCGAAGGCTGTTAGAAGACCTACCAAAAGACCTATTCAGGACCCCCCTAGGGTTTTAGATATCCTAGAGGGAGATACGGTTAAAATCAAACCTATACCACACAATAAGAAGGCCCTAGTCCTTATACTTATTGATCAAAAATCCCGGTATAAGTGGTGTTTTTCATTAGCTAATAAAGAAGGTCAGACCCTTTATACTGCTATTAAGGGCTTCTTTAAGGCCCTGAAAAACCGATATAACGCGTATCCTAGGCACCTTCACTTCGACGGAGGCACTAAAATCAATAACGAACTTCAGTCTTGGTTATCTTCTAAGGGAATTTGCTTTAGCACCTCTTGCCCCTATATTCACGAACAGAATAGGCTAGTTGAGAGGGCTATTAGGGTTATCCTAGACCGGCTTAGAGCTACACTTCAGTGGTCTAAGCTGCCTTTATATCTATGGTCTTATATCCTTCCAGCCATAGTGGACTTAGTTAACATTACCGCCAATATAACTAAGCCCCTAACCCCTAAGTAGCTATTTCTAGCTAACTTAGAGCCTAAGACTATCTATAAGCCTGACTTTTCAAAAATTAGGGCTATAGGGTCTTATTACGAGGTTCTAATACCTCCGGAGCAGAGATCAAAGCTTCAGAAGCTAGCCCCTAGGACTATCCCTAGCCGGCTGCTTGCTACTCTAGGTTCCAGCGTCTATCTTATTTATATACCCTCTAAAAGGTCAGTCATTAAGACTAGCTTTGTTAAGATTATAGAGGATATAGGCTCTATAGGGTCCCCTAAGCCTTTAGGGAGCTATCCTTCAGAGGGAGAAGCCAATATCTCACGAGATCTAGAGGTTCAGGATAGCTATCCAAAGCCTCTAGCGCCCCCAGCGCCCACAGCGCCTACAGCGCCCGCCGCGCCTATAACGCCCGGGACGACCGCTGCAACGCCTGTAACGCCTCCAGCGCTACCCCTAGAGAGCCCAAGCTCTAGCGCCCCTAATAAGGGTGCTATCGAAAAACCGTTTTCAGATTCGGATTCTTTAATCGACCCTGATTCTATGGATATCGATGATTTCAACCTATCTTCTTTCGTTAAGGAGATATGCTTCAAGGCACAACAAAAGGCTAAATCGTCGTCTAATAACAACGACCCGGATACGCCCAAGACCTGGAAACAAGCTTTAAAAAGTAAGGATAGTCAAAAATGGATTAATGCTACCTTTAGCGAATTTAAGCAGCTATTAGCTGCCGGAACTTTCAAATTTATAGGGATAGACCAAATTCCTAAGGGCCGAAAAGTTCTAAAGAATAGGCTTGTCTATAAGCTTAAAAAGGATAAAGAAAATAATCCTATAAAACACAAGGCCCGACTCGTTACAAAAGGCTTTATGCAGATAGAAGGTCAGGATTATATCGAGACCTACGCTGCTACTAGCATTCCCCCTAGTTAGCGGATATTACTAGCCCTAGCGGCTTGTAATGACTGGGAAGTTGAACAGGTTAATTTTATAGGGGCATTCTTAAACAGCTTATTAAAAGAAGCTATTTATATGCAGATCCCTAATGGATTCGTTGAATTTGCCGAAGCTACTACACCTAAGATAGCTAAATTACTCAAAAAATACGGCTATAATCCCTCTCAAAAGCAGGTTATTTTCCTACAGAAAGCTTTATATGGATTAAAACAGAGCTCTAGAGAGTAGCAGCAGGCCCTAAAGGAACTTCTTTGAAAATTAGGCTTCCACCCCCTTATATCTGACCCTGCTATCTTCTTCAACCCAACTACATCTACATATATAGCGACTTATGTAGATGACTGTCTTCTAATAGGACCGGATCTAGCTTATATTAACAAGCTAAAGAAGCTATTACACAAAGCTTACCCTATAGAAGATCGTGGGCCAGCCGAATTTTTCCTAGGCGTTCAAATCACTAGAAATCAAAAGAAAGGGACCCTAACTATCCACCAGTCCCAGTACATTTCTGAAGCCCTAGAGAGATTCAATATGAAAGATGCTAGGCCTGCTAAAATTCCCCTACAACCCGGAATTATTAAACAGGCAGCCCACCTTACTAAACCTCTTTCCCCCTCCGATCATAAGCTATATCAGAGTATTATAGGGACTATTATATACCTAATGCTCCTTACAAGGCCTGATATTGCCTTTCCGGTTCAGTGGCTTTCAACAGCGTTAGCTAAGCCTTATATAGAGCATTTAAATGCTTCTAAACATCTGCTTAGATACCTTCTAGGCTCTATGAGTTATTCTATAACTTATAGAAGGTCTAAAAACGCTATTAAGGCTTCTGCAACCCTTATTGGCTTCTGTGATAGCGACTTCGCGGGAGATAAGTCCTCTAAATCAACCTATGCTTATCTCTATAAGCTAGCTGAAGGACCTATTAGCTAGAAATCAAAGAAAGCAACTACAATAGCTTTATCTACATTAGAGGCTGAATCAGATGCCTTATGTGAAGCTATTAGGGAGCTAGAGTGGCTTTACGGTCTCTTTAGAGAGATAAAGCTGCCTATAGCACCTCCTGTTCCGATTTTTAGTGATAACCAAGGCGCTATTACGACCGCTAATAACCCTGCTCTTCACAGCAGAACAAAGCATACCCTGCTAAAATTTAACTATACTAGAGAAAAGGTACAGAAGGGTATAGCTAAGGTTATCTACATTAACACTAAAGAGATGCCTGCAGACGGCTTAACTAAGCCCCTGCCTAACGATAAATTTCAACAATTTATTCAACTATTAGGCCTTACAAATACAAAGGCCTAGCTTTAAAAACAACTAAAAAGTCGAAAAATCGAAAATCAACAAAAACACTGGAATTCCGTTGAAAAGTTATTGATATTAGTTGAAAAGTTATTGGATTATTATTGGATTTATTATTGAATTTATTGTTAACTTAGATATCTATTAAAGAGCTAAGTTTAGGTATCGAATTAGTTAACTCATACTTTTCTAGAGGGAGTGTTAAAATTATGCTATTTATAGCACTATTTTATAGGCCCACTAGTTGCCTAGTTGCGTTGTTGCAACGTTGGTTACAAGGCGTTGCCTGCAGCGTTGTTGGCTGTGGCCAGCTTTGGCTGTGACCTGCGCTCCGCGCACAACCAACCCACAGGCTTGTATGACTAAGCCGACTAGGCTACCCTATAGGGAAGCTAAAATCGACTGTAACTAGGGAACTAGTAGTTATATAAAAGGCTGACTTATACTGTTCGAATCCTTGATTTTTTCTGGATTTAATGATTTATTTTATTTATAGGGTTGCTTATTAGATTGCTTAGTTAGTGCATGTGGGTGGCTAGATTGTATGGTCGTGAGTCGATTTTTTACTTTTCACATACAAATGAATTTTGCGGAAAATAAAAAATAGCTCCTAAGGCCCGGCTAGCGACCCCCTTCCGTCGATATGGTCGGTAGGTCTATGAGGGGACTCAGAAAATCCTCTCATTGCTCGTCAGATCGTTCGTCTAGCTGAAATCTACTATATTTAACTATCAAAGCTCTATATCTTGAAGAATCGTCGTATTATAGTGAATCTAGAAGCCGCCGCGTTAGAATCTACTAGGGAGGTCTTCCTATCCCTCTAGTATAGATTCCCTTCCATTTTCAATAAAGTGCTCTATATAAGGCTTAGCTAACGCTGTTAAAAGCCATTAAACCGGAAAAGCAATATTAGGCCTTGTAAGGAGCATTAAGTATATAATAGTCCTTATAATACTCTAATAAAGCTTATGATCGGAGGAGGAGAGAGGTTTAGTTAGGTAGGCTACCTGTTTTATAATTCTGGGTTATAGGGGAATTTTAGTAGGCCTAGTATCTTTTATGTTAAATCTCTCTAGGGCCTTAGAAATATACTAGGACTAGTGGATAGTTAGGGTCCCTTTCTTTCGATTTCTAGTGATTTAAACGCCTAGGAAGAATTTAGCTAGCCCACAATCTTCTATAGGATAAGCTTTGTGTAATAGCTTCTTTAGCCTGTTAATATAAGCTAGATCCGGTCCTATTAGAAGATAGTTATCTATATAAGTCGCTATATATGTAGATGTAGTTAGGTTAAAGAAGATAGTAGGGTTAGATATAAGGGGGTGGAAGCCTAATTTTTAAAGAAGTTCCTTTAGGGCCTACTGCCACTCTCTAGAGCTCTGTTTTAATCTATATAAAGCTTTCTATAGGAAAATAACCTGCTTTTAAGAGGGATTATAGCCGTATTTTTTAAGTAATTTAGCTATCTCAGGCGTAGTAGCTTTAGCAAATTCAACGAATCCATCAGGGATCTGCATATAGATAGCTTCTTTTAGCAAGCTATTTAGGAAGGCCCCTATAAAGTTAACCTATTTAACTTCCCAGTTATTACAAGCCGCTAGGGCTAGTAATATCCGCTAACTAGGGGGAATGCTAGTAGCAGCGTAGGTCTTGATATAATCCTAACCTTCTATCTACATAAAGCCTTTTGTAACAAGTCAGGCCTTGTGTTTTATAGGATTATTTTCTTTATCATTTTTAAGCTTATAGATAAGCCTATTTTTAAGAACTTTTTAGCCCTTAGGAATCTAGTCTATCCCTATAAATTTAAAAGTTCTAGTAGCTAGTAGCTGCTTAAATTCGCTAAAGGTAGCATTAACCTATTTTTAGCTATCCTTACTTTTTAATGCTTATTTCTAGGTCTTAGGGGTATCCGGATTGTTATTGTTAGATGATGATTTAGCCTTTTCTTATGCCTTAAAGCATATCTCCTTAATAAAGGAAGATAAATTAAAATTATTAATATCCATGGAATCAGGGTCAATTGAAGAATCTAAATCTAAAAACGGTTTTTTAATAGCACCCTTATTAGGGGCGCTAGAGCTTAGGCTCTCTAGGGGTAGCGCTAGAGGCGTTACAGCGGTCGTCCCG
Organism: Epichloe elymi; assembly: GCA_023658475.1. Lineage (NCBI taxonomy): Eukaryota > Fungi > Ascomycota > Sordariomycetes > Hypocreales > Clavicipitaceae > Epichloe > Epichloe elymi. The sequence continues at coordinate 513,756 of CP098278.1, read as the reverse complement.
GGCGTTATAGGCGCGGCGGGCGCTGTAGGCACTGTGGGCGCTAGGGGCGCTAGAGGCTTTAGATAGCTATCCTAAACCTCTAGATCTCGTAAGATATCGGCTTCTCCCTCTAAAGGATAGCTCCCTAAAGGCTTAGGGGACCCTATAGAGCCTATATCCTCTATAATCTTAATAAAGCTAGTCTTAATAACTAACCTTTTAGAGGGTATATAAACAAGATAGACACTAGAACCTAGAGTAGCAAGTAGCCGGCCAGGGATAGTCCTAGGGGCTAGCTTCTAAAGCTTTGATCTCTGCTCCGGAGGTATTAGAACCTCGTAATAAGACCCTATAGCCCTAATTTTCGAAAAATCAGGCTTATAAGGGGTCTTAGGCTCTAAGTTAGCTAGGAATAGCTGCTTAGGGGTTAGTGGCTTAGTTGTATTAGTGGTGATATTAACTAAGTCCACTATAGCTAGAAGGATATAAGACTATAGATATAAAGGCAGCTTAGACCACTGAAGTGTAGCTCTAAGCTAGTCTAGGATAACCCTAATAGCCCTCTTAACTAGCCTATTCTATTCGTGAATATAGGGGCAAGAGGTGCTAAAGCAAATTCCCTTAGAAGATAACTAAGACTGAAGTTTGTTGTTAATTTCAGTACCTCCATCGAAGTGAAGGTGCCTAGGATACGCATTATATCGGTTTTTTAGGGCCTTAAAGAAGCCCTTAATAGCAGTATAAAGGGTCTAACCTTCTTTATTAGCTAATAAAAAGCACCACTTATACCAGGATTTTCGATTAATAAGTATAAGGACTAGAGCCTTCTTATTGTGTGGTATAGGTTCGATTTTAACCGTATCTCCCTCTAGAATATCTAAAACCCTAGGGGGGTCCTGAATAGGTCTTTTAGTAGGTCTTCTAACAGCCTTTGATTATATACAGGCTATGCAGTTAAAATCCTTTTCTTTAATAGCGGAAAAATCAGGGATCCCTTTAGCTAATTTCGAAGATTTCTTTAGTAAAGGGAGGCCGATGTAGCCTAATCGAATATGCCAAAGAAGAGCTAAATCTAGTAACTTCTTGTAACTAGGATCTAGCTTGGAAGATCTATTAGGGCTATTATCCCCTAGCTCCCTCTGTTGCCAGGCCTCTTGAGAATTACAGGCCTCTAGGGGCAATAGACAGCCACTATCGTCACCTAAGTTATTAGGGTATGGACCTTCTAAACCCCCTATAGAAGATGCCTAACTAGGAGGAGCTTCGGTGGGACATAGGGCTAAATCTTTGTCTTCTTCAGAGTCTAATTCTTCGATTCGTTGATATTCCTCGGGATTAAATGCTGGCTGCGGAATTTGAACCTCTATAGGGTAGGAAAACCCTAATTCGGTCTTATAGGCTCTTTGCTGTTGGTTTCTTTGTTGTTGGTTGCAATATTAAGAGCCCATAAAGGAGAGGTGGGTTAAATGCTTGCAGATCTTAGGAGTAGCTTGCCCCTTAATCTGCAAAAAGAAGCTATGTTTAGTAGGTTCTAGTAACCCACAGGGGCTTTTATTAGCTAGGAAAAGCTGATCTTTAGCTAGATAACCTCCCTTAAGATAGTGGGATAACCCGCTAACTAGGTTAGTATCTATACCGGGGAAATATAGGGCATCTAACAGAGCTAAAGGCCTATATTCTAGTGGGTTTTTCTTAACTAGAACGTTAAAAACAGCGGTGCCTCTTCCTTTAGGATAAATAGGTCCTCCTGCTGTAATTATAGGGCTAGTTTAACCTTTCTTAAGAGGCTTAAAGTCCCTAAAGAAAGCCTTATTATTACAAATATAACAAGAAGAACCTGTATTATATAGAAGGGAGTTTTTAACCATATTATTAGAGTAGCTAAAAGTAGGCTTAGTAGTAGTGTCACTAGTAGCACTAGAAGTATCTAAATTAGATTTAGAATCACTACTATCCTCGCTACTAGACTCGCTAGAATCTAGTTCTTTAACGTATCCCGTGGCTAGGCTATAGCCTAACGTAAAAGCAGCTTCTTTTCCTTTATCTTTATCCCTATTACCACTCTTCTTCTTCTGCTTTTTCTTCCTAGAGGCTTTAGAAGGGTTTGAATCCTTCTTATCCTGCTCTTTAGTGGCGTTAGTAGAGTCCTTCTTAGTATTAGGATTAGAAGGTGACTTCTTTTCCTTATCCTTAGAATTTCCCTTATTATTAGAAGCCTTATAGCTAAGAGCTTTAGCTATAAGGGAGGTTTTATCCCTCTGCTCTTCTAATAAATCCGCCATAAGGAACTGTAAATTTAAGGTATTTATAGGCAGCCCTTATGCCCTAGTAGCTCTGATAGTAAATCTTTATCTCTTAGCCTAGCTAGGAAAGGTCTACTTTAATGCGTTAATATAATGGTTTACTTAATCTATAGGAGCGATCTCTACACTATAAAGCTATAGTCTAGCTAGTAAGTTATTAAAATTAGCATTAAAAGCCTCTAAAGATCCCTTATAATTTGAAAAATTTAGGGAGTGGTAGCTAGTATATAGTGTACCTTGCTAGATTTTAGCACTCTGCGAATATTGCCTAATAAGGACTTTATAGGCTTCTTTAGGGGATTTTTACCAACATATAGCTGCCTATGGTCCTGGTTAATAGCTATCTCTCAATATCATTAAAAGAATAGCTTAATCATAGTTAGCTAGATAGCCTGCTAAGCTAGGATTATCTATAGATTTAGGTAATCCTAGGGCTCTAAATTAGATGCTCAGGGCTTGCTTCCACTAATTATAGTTTTTAGGGCCTTTTAGCTTAGCTCCCTTAGGAATAGAGTAAACCTTCTTATTTAGTTCCTTAATAGCCCCTATATTAAAGGCAGCTTATAAGTTACTAGAAGGTAAACTCGCAGAATTAGCGGCAGGTAGGTCTTCTACTAGAGCTTTAGTATTTTCTTCCCTTAGCTTAGTAGAATCCTAAAGACCTTGCATAGTAGTCATAGTTTGTGTTAATTTATCTAATAGATCTTTAATGCTAGCCTCGTTTTTTAGATAATTTAACTTAGTATACTTAATAAAATCAGTTAAGGTCTTGCCTTGTTATTCAATTTAGCTCTGCATCTATTATTATAGTTACAAAGCACTAGCTTAAACAGCCAGACCTTCTATATCCATCCTATTAGGGTCCCTAGGAGGGCTAGAAGGGCCTGCAGCAGGTCCCTTACCCTTATAATTTAGTGGTGCTATCTCTTAAAAATTCCTATGTAAGATCTCTAAATTTATTCCCGTTGTAAATAACGCGCGCTAGAAGCTGGTTGTGGTGTAACCTGGCTGCGCACGCAAATTGTGCGGCGGGGCTGTTTAAAAGGGTGCCCCTCAAGGTCTAAAAGTAGGTCTACGGTATGCGCGGGCAGAAACAGACCGGAGAAGATTCTCTGCGAAAATTTTCTCAACACTAAAAACAACAGATAGGAATAATAGTTATTACAGTAGCCATAACGCAACGTAACGTGATGTATAGTGCGTGCAACGTAGTGTAATAGGTTAAAAAGCCTAGTATTAATATACTAGATATTCGATGATTTAAGGAATGCAGCGTATCTACAGAGTAGATAATATTAATATATAACGGTTGCAGCAGTGAATTAGATCACTAAAAAAGAGGTTATGGTTGTAACTAGATAGTTATGGTTGCAATATGGTGGTTGCAGGTGCGGCTGTAGTTGAATTCAACACTAAGGGTCTGATGTTGCGATGCGTGATACTAGTGGATAAAAAGCTTCAAATTCTAGCGGATTTCCTTCGTAATCTAAGAGCCCACAGGTCTAGTAGAGAGTAACTAGTACCCAAAATCAAGCACTAATCGCAGTAGAATAACGCAGTAATATAGTAATCTTATAGGCCTTCCGGGCTTATAACCTATTAAAAATAGAAGGGAATCTGTACTAGAGGGATAGGAAGACCTCCCTAGTAAATTCAACGCGGTGGCTTCTAGATTCACTATAATACGACAATTCTTCATAAGATATAGAGCTTTAATAGTTAAATATAGTAGATTTCAGCTAGACGAACGATCTAACGAGCAATAAGAGGATTTTCTGAGTTCCCCTTATAGACCTACTAACCGTATCGACGGAAGGGGGTTGCTAGCCAGGTCTTAGGGGCTATTTTTTATTTTCCGCAAAATTTATTTATATAGGAAAAGTAAAAAATCGACTCACGGCCATATAATCTAGCTACCCACGTGCACTAACTAAGCAATCTAATAAGCAACCCTATAAATAAAATACATCATTAAATCCGGAAAAAATCAAGGATTCGAACAGTATAAGTCAGCCTTTTATACGACTACTAGTTCCCTAGTTATAGTTAATTTTAGCTTCCCTATAGGGTAGCCTAGTCGGCTTAGTCATACAAGCCTGTGGGTTAGTTGTGTGCGGGAACGTAGATCACAGCCAAAGCTGCAGGCAAATGCTGCAAGCAACGCCTTGTAACCAACGTTGCAACAACGCAACTAGGCAACTAGTGGGCCTATAAAATAGTGCTATAAATAGCATAATTTTAATAGTAATTAGACCTATAAATTTATATAGAAGTTAAGTTATAGTAAGATTACTACTAGGTAGTAGTACTAATACTATTTAACCCTAGTGCTATATATTCTTTAATTTATCTAGATATATTAATAAACCTAGACTAGGTAAACATATAACTAAGTAATAGTATACTTAAGAGTGTATTTAGTAATATTATACTATATTAAGGAATTTTAAAAAAGGTAATATTAGTAAGGAATAGTATAGGATATATAAAGATATACTAAGTTAGCTACTATATTACTAATAGTAGTAAAAAGCTAGTGCTAGGTATTAACTAGGTAAGATAATATAAACCTATTATAATATTATAAGGGAAAAGACTTTAGAGATACCCTATAATAAAGGAATATATCTTATTAGTAATAGGGTTATAGGATAGATAATATATAGAGAAATGCTTATTAGTTATAGTAATACTTCCCCCTTAGTTCATAGGTCTAATTAAGCATATAGCCTTTATTAGGGACGCGCTAAAAAAGCAGAAACTAAGTAGTATCTATATAATAATAGATCTATCTAATACTATTTATAAGGTAGCCCTCCTAGAAGTCTATATAGAGTTTAAGGATATATTCTTAAGCTATAAGGCTAGCACCCTCCCTAGATTAGGTAGGCAGATATATATAATTAAATTAGAAGAAGGAAAAACACTACCCTAGGGACCTATATATAACCTAGCTAAGAAAAAGCTATAGGTGCTCTATAAGTACCTAGTAAGTATATAGGAATAAGGTTAGATCTAAAGATCTATTAGTCTAGTAGGTGCCCTAATCCTATTTATACTAAAGAAAGGGGGAAAATTATAACTATATATAGATTATAAGGGCCTAAATAAGATTATAGTTAAGGATAAGGCCCCTTTACCCCTAATTCTAGAAATCTTAGATTAGCTAAGAGATATAAAGATCTTTATAAAGTTAGACCTTAAAGATATATACTATTAGCTATATATCCATAAGGGAGATAAGTAGAAGATAGCCTTTTAATGTAGATATAGTTACTTTAAGTATCTTATAATACTATTTAGGCTTATTAATATACCTACTACCTTCTAAGAATATATTAATATAGCTTTAGAAGGTCTTATAGATATTATCTATATTATCTACCTTAATAATATCCTAATATATAGTAGTAATATCTTAGAGTATAAGAATCACATTAAGTAGGTTCTAGAGAGGCTTTAAAGCGCTAATCTTTTTATTAACCTAGATAAGTGTTATGGACTCGAGCTATGAGCTCGGGTTATGAGCGGAGCAGGGAAGCCTCCGGAGAGTCTCCGGAAAGAGGGCGGGTTGTACGCGGCTGAACGCTAGCCAGTGCGTAGGTTACGCACTAACTAAGCATAGCCCCTTATTAAGGGGGATGCTATAAGACCCTAAGCTTAGTCTTCTTCTTCTTCTATAAGAATATTAATTATACTTTAAACGCTTATATATAGTAGCTATAAGGCTAGTTTATAATATTTAATATTCTTTACTATAGGACTAAAAGATCTAGAGCAGATACTATTACCTTTAGAAATAGAAATAGATAAAGTAGCTAGACTATAGGAAGTAATTAAAAAGCAGACTAGGTAATTAGAATTCTTATAAGAATAGTTAAATATAGCTACTAACCTAACTTAACTAAAACGCAAACCCTTGCCTATAGGCCCCCTATTTAATAGGGATAAAGGACTATTTATGTTATAAAAGGGCCTAATAGCTTATAAGTTAGTAGCTAACTATAACTTTATTAGAAATAAGCGGGACTAGTGGTTCTTTATCTACTAGAACCTATCTTCTAAGGTCTAGGCCTATATTACCCCCTTCTTTAAATAAGGCTATATAATATATTATTAGCCTAAGTAGTTCCTTTAATACCTTAGGGAGATATTTAATAATCCTTATTAATAGGAAATAGTAATTATAGAACTTAACTAGCTTATATAATAATAGAATAAGCGTTTTAGTGACTTCTATATTTAATTTAAATAAAAATTAGCGCTTACTAGGGGGCTAGGATAGGATAATACTATAAAGCTAGCTAAATTATATATAGCACTTAATAAGTAGATAAGGGATTATAGTGTAGGGTAGGATATACCCTATACTAACTACCTATTAGCTATAGCTTACTACTATAATATTACTTTAGATATTAAGTTATACTAATTAGAGGAGAAATATTAGTTATAAAGGAATACCCCACTAGTAGCTAGGTAATAGTAGGATAAGGACACACTAATAATAGATATCTAATCTATAGGTATATCTTATACCTAAAAGAGCTCTAGGAAGCTATAGGGCTAGTTAAAGTTAGCTAGTAGGAGTAATATAAAATAGGCTAAGTAGGTCTCTTAGGAAGTAATTAACGTATAAAGAGATAAGGGTAAGTGCCTATAGTGTGGCTCCGCTAAGTATTTTATCTTAGGATATACGCTATATACTGCTATCCCTCCTTAGGGGAGGTTATTAATTAATACTTATAACTTAGTAGAGGTTAAGCCTAATAATTTAGGTAGTAAGGCTAATAAATAGTTAGGAAAAGAATAACCCCTTTATTAAGTTATTTAAATAGGGTTAAGAGTAGGGAGCCTAGGGAGGTATTATAGTATATAGTTATTACTAATAAGGATTTTAAATAGATCTAGAATAATATAGATTTAATACCCTTTTTGTTTCTGGTATTAATTAATAAAACTACCTTTACAGATACCTAGGTTAATATAGGTTATAACTACTACGCTGCTATAAGTGAACGCCTTATCTAGAAGCTTTAATTAGAACACATCCCCCTACTAGCTAAGAGGCTAGTTTATATAGTGGTTAGTGTGAAATAAGGGGGGACTAAGAGTTATGAAAAACGTTTATATATAACGTATATTATTTATTTTTAGGTTAATATAGATAGATAGGAAACGCTAATTATAGTATATATAATCCTAGGTTTAACTAGAGAGTTAATCCTTAGGACGCTATAGATAGGATATTATAATATAAAGCTAGAAATAAAGTGTTACTAGTTAACTATAGGTTTAGTAAATAACTTAAAAGTGTAGGCTACGCTATATAGGAAGGTTAACTAACCTATAGTAGTGATCCTAGGATTAACCTTTGCGGGGATAGTATATAGGGTAAAAAGGCAGAAGTAGTATATCTAGCTTCTAGCTATAAGTCTATAGGAAATCACGTCTATCTTATAGATTAATACTATACTAGAAGCATTAGAAGAAGAGCTATTAAAATCCTTACTAGAGGCGCTATAGGATTTTAAGGATCTCTTCTAGGAGAGTAAGGTAAATGCCCTGCCTCTATATTAAGGGAAGTTAGATTACTATATTTACCTTAAGAAAGATATAGAAGGGAACGTGCTAGACTTACTATAGGCACTGTTATATAGTATGCCTTATTAATATTTACTTAAGATTAGGAAGTAAGTTATAGATCTTATAGATAAAGGTTAGATTTAGGCTAGCTTATTAGTGGCTATAGCACTAGTGCTATTAGTAAAGAAGCTAGAAGGAGGATAGAGGTTTTGTGTGGACTATTATATATTAAATAAGATTATAGAATAGGACTAGTACCCCTTACCTTTAGTTAAGGAAACGCTATAGTCTTTATTAGAAGTAAAGTAGTTTATAAAGCTAGATATATAAGCAGCGTTTTATTAGTTATAAATTACTAAAGGTGTTAAAATTATGCTATTTATAGCACTATTTTATAGGCCCACTAGTTGCCTAGTTGCGTTGTTGCAACGTTGGTTGCGAGGCGTTGCCTGCAGCGTTGTTGGCCGTGGCCAGCAGCTTTGGCTGTGACCTGCGTTCCTGCACACAACTAACCCACAGGCTTGTATGACTAAGCTAACTAGGCTACCCTATAGGGAAGCTAAAATCGACTGTAACTAGGGAACTAGTAGTCGTATAAAAGGCTAACTTATACTGTTCGAATCCTTGATTTTTTCTGGATTTAATAATGTATTTTATTTATAGGGTTGCTTATTAGATTGCTTAGTTAGTGCACGTGGGTAGCTAGATTGTATGGTCGTGAGTTGATTTTTTACTTTTCACATACAAATGAATTTTGCGGAAAATAAAAAATAGCTCCTAAGGCCTAGCTAGCGACCCCCTTCCGTTAATACGGTCGGTAGGTCTATGAGGGGACTCAGAAAATCCTCTTATTGCTCGTTAGATCGTTTGTCTAGCTGAAATCTACTATATTTAACTATTAAAGCTCTATATCTTGAAGAATCGTCGTATTATAGTGAATCTAGAAGCCGCCGCGTTAGAATCTACTAGGGAGGTCTTCCTATCCCTCTAGTACAGATTCCCTTCCATTTTCAATAAAAGGCAAGGAATATTAGACTGTATTCTAAACGTAATTTAGGTTATTTAAATAGTTAGTTTGCCTATTTAGGTTAGTAGGCGCTCCTATAACCTTCTAGAGATATATTAATAGTACACTTAGTGGTATTCTTAGGGACTATATTACTATATACCTTAATAATATCCTTATCTATTTAGGGGGATTACAAAAGGACTATATAGAGAAGGTTTAGGGGGTGCTAGCTAGGCTATAATAGGCTAGCTTACACTTAGATATTAAGAAGTGCGTGTTTATAATAAAGGAGGTTAAATATCTAGGGTTTATTATCTATATAGGGAAAGAGATTTGCCTAGACCTGGAGAAAATTATAGTAATTAGGGATTAGGAGGTGCCTATAAGGATCCAGGGAGTTTGTAGGTTTCTAGGTTTTACTAACTTTTATTATAACTTTATACTATAGTTTTTAGAAGTTATAGGACCTCTACTAGATTTAATAAAGAAGGGCGTCCTATTCTATTAGATAGAGGAGTGTAATAAGGTATTTAAAGTATTAAAGCTTGCTTTTATTTTATACCCTATTTTAATATAATAGGATCCTAATAAGGACATAGTAGTGGAGGCAGACTGCTTAGGAATAGTATTAGGAGGTTATCTCTCCTAGGCTAATAATAGGGGTATTCTATATCTAGTGGCTTATTATTTAGCTTACCTATAGCTAGTGGAAAGGAACTATATAATTTATAATAAGGAGTTACTTATAATTATTACTTGCCTTAAGGCGTGGTTAGTAGAGCTATAGGGTATTAGTAAACTATTTATAATACTAATAGATTATAAGAACCTAGAATACTTTATAGCACTAAGGGAGATATTAGAATAGTAGGTAAGATAGGCTAAAACTCTAGCACTTTTTAATTTCTACCTATAATATAGACTAGGAGTATAGGCAGGATAGCTAGATATATTATTAAGATATTATTAGGAAGACCTATAAGTAGGGAGACTAAAGATACCTATAGTACACTTAGTATTAACCCTAATATACTATGTTTTTACTAAGGGGAAGTTATATATAAATATATAGCCTATAGTAGCAATAGAAAGCGCGGAGACTAGGGATAATTTAGGGTCTAATATACACATTCTAAAGGGTATAGCGATGTTTATAGATAATTACCTTTAATTATTATAGGATTAGGCTATTACCTATAATAAGACCTATAGATTATAGTTATAGGCAGTGAAGGTAGGAGCTTAGAAGTTTCTAGATATAGCTAGCATAAGAGAATAGATAGCGAATTACTAGCTTAGCGTAGGTGGAGCGCTTTAGTTTTAGGGCTAGATATAGGTTCTAAAGTGGGAGCCTTTAATTATAACTTTAATCTAGTATACATATAATTCCCCCTTATTAGGATATCTAGGGCGGAATACTACCTTTAAGGCACTCTAGAGAGACTTCTATTAGGATAGTATATTATAGGATATAGCTTATATTATACGTAACTACTACTATTATAGAGGGTAGAAGAGTTAATAGTTAAGGTAAGGCTTATTAAAGCTAATACTACTACCTAATAGATACTAGTTATAAATTTTAATTAACTTTATAACTAACCTTCTAGCTAAAATATAGGACGCTCCACGTTTCCTAATAGTTATTATAGATAGGCTTTCTAAATATATATAGCTTAAGGCTATAATATTAATAGGGGCTAAAGTGTGCGTAGAATGATTTAAACACTATTAGTGGTGTTTCTATAGCTTTCTAGCCTAAATTATTATGGATTAAGGCTTAGATTAGCTAAGTAACTTTTAGATAAAGCTTTATAGGAAGGTTAGCACATAATAACTTCTATTAACATTATATTACCTATAGACTAATAGTAGTATAGAACGTGCTAATTAGGAGGTGCTGGCGGTCTTATAGGTATTATTATCCTTCTCCTAGTTTAACTAGCTAGACTATTTGCTAGCTTACTAATTAGCCTTAAATAATAGGGACTTATCTATAATAGGGGTGAGTATAAATATAGCGCTATATAGATTTAATATGCCTATAATTTAAGAAGCACCCTTTATATAGACTTTAATAATATTAGTAAAGGGGAGGGCTTAGGTATTCTTAAAGTATTTAAAAGATAGCATAGACTTAATATAAGCTACTATAGCTTTTATCTAGTAATAATAATAGGAGAATATAAATAGTGGCTATAGACTGGCGGAATATTTCTAAGTAGGTAACTATATTTAGCTATATCTTTAAAATATTAAGATAAATTAGCTATATAAGAAGCTAGACTAGGTAATAGCGAAATATAGAGTACTAGAAGTCCTAATGCTATTAATAGTTAGGTTAGATATACTAAGGGGCCTACACCCTATATTCTATGTTAATTTAGTATAGAGAGCAGCGGATAATCCATTACTAAGCTAGATATTAGCTAATAAATAGCTACCTCTAGAGTTAGTTATAACTAATACTAACACTAATCTTGCTAAGTACTATATTAAGGAGATTCTTATAGCTAAAAATATATAAGGTTAAGGATTAAATTGTAATATATTAGTAAAATAGAAAGGATATATATAGCTAACATAGGAGCTATTAGAAAGCATGCTTAAAATAGAAGTATTAGATAGGTTTAAATTATAATAGGGGGATATATAGATAAATAATAGCCCTAAAAGGGTGCGATTTAATTTAGCTATAGAAAACTAATACTATAACTATCCTCTAGTATATAAGCGGCATAGTGTGATTTTTCTACTATATTAAATAGCATTTAGTTAGGGGGGGGGGCTAATTATAGTAATAGTCCTCCGCAATAGCGCAAGCTAACTTAGTAATAGATATAGCTAGGCTATAGGTGTTAGCTATGGCCTATTACATAGCGGTAGTGGTTTGCTCCTAGGCTTAGATAGACTATGTAAGGTTCTTGCCTATATTAGTTATCCCTTAGAGGAATTTAGTAGTAAGGGGGTTATAGCTATAGCGGCTAGGTGTTATCTAAGCGAGGATAAGGGCTTAGGCATTAGTTATGCCCTAGGTATAGGCTATGCCTATAGGGGAGGAAGCTAGAGGCTTAGCCTTAGTAGGATTAATATAGGTAGCTATAAGTATACTATTAAACCACTTATAGTAGTAAATAAAGGTTTTAGTAAGAATAGTATAATACCCTTTCTTAGTCTTAGTCTTCTTTAAGGTAGGAGTTTAGATAGCTTAATTTATATCTAAGAGGGTAATAAGGTACTTTAGGCTATATTAAAGTTTTAGGTCTATATAGTATAGGTATATCTCCTAAATATATATATAGTAGGTATTATAATAGGGACTATAGGTAGTATTTAGGCCTAGTATATAGGCTTATATACCCTTAGTGTAAAGATTATTAATATATAGTAAGTATAGAAGACTATACTCTTTACTATTAGAGAGTTTATTATTATTAGAGTTACCCTTAAGGATATACTTACCTAAATATATCCCCTTACCTAGCTAGCTAGGGGGTAGGGGCAGAGGTAGAGATAGGGTAGAGGTAGAATTAATAGGGATAAGATTAAAGTAGGACTTAGTATTAGTATTAAAAATGGAAGGGGAATCTAGCTAGAGGGATAGGAAGACCTCCCTAGTAGATTCCAACGCGGCGGCTTCTAGATTCACTATAATACGACGATTCTTCAAGATATAGAGCGTTGATAGTTAAATATAGTAGATTTCTAGCTAGACGAACGATCTGACGAGCAATGAGAGGATTTTCTGAGTCCCCTCATAGACCTACCGACCGTATCGACGGAAGGGGGTCGCTAGCCAGGTCTTAGGAGCTACTTTTTATTTTCCGCAAAATTCATTTGTATAGGAAAAGTAAAAAATCGACTCACGACCATACAATCTAGCCACCCACGTGCACTAACTAAGCAATCTAATAAGCAACCCTATAAATAAAATACATCATTAAATCCGGAAAAAATCAAGGATTCGAACAGTATAAGTCAGCCTTTTATACGACTACTAGTTCCCTAGTTACAGTCGATTTTAGCTTCCCTATAGGGTAGCCTAGTCGGCTTAGTCATACAAGCCTGTGGGTTGGTTGTGTGCGGGAACGTAGATCACAGCCAAAGCTGCAGGCAACGCTGCAAGCAACGCCTTGTAACCAACGTTGCAACAACGCAACTAGGCAACTAGTGGGCCTATAAAATAGTGCTATAAATAGCATAATTTTAACACTCCCTCTAGAAAAGTATGAGTTAACTAATTCGATACCTAAACTTAGCTCTTTAATAGATATCTAAGTTAACAATAAATTCAATAATAAATCCAATAATAATCTAATAACTTTTAAACTAATATCAATAACTTTTCAACGGAATTCCAGTGTTTTTGTTGATTTTCGATTTTTCGACTTTTTTAGTTGTTTTTAAAGCTAGGCCTTTGTATTTGTAAGGCCTAATAGTTGAATAAATTGTTGAAATTTATCGTTAGGCAGGGGCTTAGTTAAGCCATCTGCAGGCATCTCTTTAGTATTAATGTAGATAACCTTAGCTATACCCTTCTGTACCTTTTCTCTGGTATAGTTAAATTTTAGCAGGGTATGCTTAGTTCTGCTGTGAAGAGCAGGGTTATTAGCGGTTGTTATAGCGCCCTGGTTATCGCTAAAAATCGGAACAGGAGGTGCTATAGGTAGCTTAATTTCCTTAAAAAGGCCATAGAGCCACTCTAGCTCCCTAATAGCTTCACATAGAGCATCTAATTCGGCCTCTAATGTCAATAAAGCTATCGTAGTTACTTTCTTTGATTTCCAGCTAATAGATCCTTTAGCTAGCTTATAGAGATAAGCATAGGTTGATTTAGAGGACTTATCTCCCGCGAAGTCGCTATCACAGAAGCTAATAAGGGTTGCAGAAGCCTTAATAGCGTTTTTAGACCTTCTATAAGTTATAGAATAACTCATAGATCCTAGAAGGTATCTAAGCAGATGTTTAGCAGCATTTAAGTGCTCTATATAAGGCTTAGATAGCGCTGTTAAAAGCCACTGAACCGGAAAGGCAATATCAGGCCTTGTAAGGAGCATTAAGTACATAATAGTCCCTATAATACTCTGATAAAGCTTGTGATCGGAGGAGGAAAGAGGTTTAGTTAGGTGGGCTGCCTGTTTTATAATTCCGGGTTGTAGGGGAATTTTAGCAGGCCTAGCATCTTTTATATTGAATCTCTCTAGGGCTTCAGAAATGTACTAGGACTAGTGGATAGTTAGGGTCCCTTTCTTTCGATTTCTAGTGATTTAAATGCCTAGGAAGAATTCGGCTGGCCCACGATCTTCTATAGGATAAGCTTTGTGTAATAGCTTCTTTAGCCTGTTGATATAAGCTAGATCCGGTCCTATTAGAAGACAGTCATCTACATAAGTCGCTATATATGTAGATGTAGTTAGGTTGAAGAAGACAGCAGGGTCAGATACAAGGGGGTGGAAGCCTAATTTTCGAAGAAGTTCCTTTAGGGCCTGCTGCCACTCTCTAGAGCTCTGTTTTAATCCATATAAAGCTTTCTGTAGGAAAATAACCTGCTTTTAAGAGGGATTATAGCCGTATTTTTTGAGTAATTTAGCTATCTCAGGCGTAGCAGCTTCGGCAAATTCAACGAATCCATCAGGGATCTGCATGTAGATAGCTTCTTTTAGCAAGCTATTTAGGAAAGCCCCTATAAAGTCAACCTGTTCAACTTCCCAGTTATTACAAGCCGCTAGGGCTAGTAATATCCGCTAACTAGGGGGAATGCTAGTAGCAGCGTAGGTCTCGATATAATCCTGACCTTCTATCTGCATAAAGCCTTTTGCAACGAGTTAGGCCTTGTGTTTTATAGGATTATTTTCTTTATCCTTTTTAAGCTTATAGATAAGCCTATTTTTAAGAACTTTTCGGCCCTTAGGAATCTAGTCTATCCCTATAAATTTAAAAGTTCCGGCAGCTAGTAGCTACTTAAATTCGCTAAAGGTAGCATTAACCCATTTTTGGCTATCCTTGCTTTTTAATGCTTGTTTCCAGGTCTTAGGTGTATCCGAATCGTTATTATTATTAGCTGACGATTTAGCCTTTTGTTGTGCCTTAAAGCATATCTCCTTAACGAAAGAAGATAGGTTGAAATCATCGATATCCATAGAATCAGGGTCGATTAAAGAATCCGAATCTAAAAACGGTTTTTTGATAGCACCCTTATTAGGGGCGCTAGAGCTTGGGCTCTCTAGGGGTAGCGCTAGAGGCGTTACAGCGGTCGTCCCGGGCGTTGTAGGCGCGGCGGGCGCTGTAGGCGCTGTGGGCGCTGGGGGCGCTAGAGGCTTTGGATAGCTATCCTGAACCTCTAGATCTCGTGAGATATCGGCTTCTCCCTCTAAAGGATAGCTCCCTAAAGGCTTAGGGGACCCTACAGAGCCTATATCCTCTATAATCTTAACAAAGCTAGTCTTGACGACTAACCTTTTAGAGGGTATATAAACAAGATAGACGCTGGAACCTAGAGTAGCAAGCAGCCGGCCAGGGATAGTCCTAGGGGCTAGCTTCTAAAGCTTTGATCTCTGCTCCGGAGGTATTAGAACCTCACAATAAGACCCTATAGCCCTAATTTTTAAGAAGTCAGGCTTATAGATAGTCTTAGGCTCTAAGTCAGCTAGAAATAGCTGCTTAGGGGTTAGGGGCTTAGTTATATTAGCGGTGATGTTAACTAAGTCCACTATAGCTGGAAGGATATAAGACCATAGATATAAAGGCAGCTTAGACTATTAAAGTGTAGCTCTAAGCCAGTCTAGGATAACCCTAATAGCCCTCTTAACTAGCCCATTCTGTTCGTGAATATAGGGGCAAGAGGTGCTAAAGCAAATTCCTTTAGAAGATAACTAGTGCTGAAGTTCGTTATTAATCTTAGTGCCTCCGTCGAAGTGGAGGTGCCTAGGATACGTATTATATCGGTTTTTCAGGGCCTTAAAGAAGCCCTTAATAGCAGTATAAAGGGTCTGACCTTCTTTATTAGCTAATGAAAAGCACCACTTATACCGGGATTTTCAATCAATAAGGATAAGGACTAGGGCCTTCTTATTGTGCGGTATAGGTTCGATTTTAACCGTATCTCCCTCTAGAATATCTAAAACCCTAGGGGGGTCCTAAATAGGTCTTTTAGTAGGTCTTCTAACAGCCTTCGATTGCATACAGGCTATGCAGTTAAAATCCTTTTCTTTAATGGCGGAAAAATCAGGGATCCCTTTAGCTAATTTCGAAGATTTCTTAAGTAAAGGGAGGCCAATGTGGCCTAATCGAATATGCCAAAGAAGGGCTAAATCTAGTAACTTCTTGTAACTAGAATCTAGCTTTTCAGAGCTATTATCCCCTAGCTCCCTCTGTTGCCAGGCCTCTTGAGAATCACAGGCCTCTGGGGGCAATAGACGGCCACTATCGTCACCCAAGTCATTAGGGTATGGACCTTCTAAACCCCCTATAGAAGATGCCTGACTAGGAGGAGCTTCGGTGGGACATAGGGCTGAATCTTCGTCTTCTTTATCGGAATTTAGTTCGTTTCTTTGTTGATATTCCTCTTGAGAATCACAGGCCTCTGGGGGCAATTGAACCACTATCGTCACCCAAGTCATTAGGGTATGGAAAACCCCCTATAGAAGATGCCTGACTAGGAGGCTCTTTGCTGTTGGTTTCTTTGTTGTTGGTTGCAATATTGAGAGCCTATAAAGGAGAGGTGGGTTGAATGCTTGTAGATCTTAGGAGTAGCTTGCCCCTTAATCTACAAAAAGAAGCCGTGTTTAGCAGGTTCTAGTAACCCACAGGGGCTTTTATCGGCTAGGAAAAGCTGATCTTTGGCTAGATAACCTCCCTTAAGATAGTGGGATAACCCGCTAACTAGGTTAGTATCTATACCAGGGAAATATAGGGCATCTAGCAGAGCTAAAGGCCTATATTCTGGTGGATTTTTCTTGACCAGAACGTTAAAAACAGCGGTGCCTCTTCCTTTAGGATAGATAGGTCCTCCTGCTGTAATTATAGGGCCGGTTTGACCTTTCTTAAGAGGCTTAAAGTCCCTAAAGAAAGCCCTATTATTACAAATGTGACAAGAAGAACCTGTATCGTATAGAAGGGAGTTTTTAACCACATCGTTAGAGTAGCTAAAAGTAGGCTTAGTAGTGTCACTAGTAGTAGTGGTACTAGAGGTATCCAAATTAGATTCAGAATCACTACTATCCTCGCTGCTAGACTCGCTAGAATCTAGTTCTTCAACGTATCCCATGGCTAGGCTATAGCCTAACGCAAAAGCAGCTTCTTTTCCTTTATCTTTATCCCTGTTACCACTCTTCTTCTTCTGCTTTTTCTTCCTAGAGGCTTTAGAAGGGTTTAAATCCTTCTTATCCTGCTCTTTAGTGGCGTTAGTAGAGTCCTTCTTAGTATTAGGATTAGAAGGTGACTTCTTTTCCTTATCCTTAGAATTTCCCTTATTATTAGAAGCCTTATAGCTAAGAGCTTTAGCCATAGGAGAGGTTTTATCCCTCTGTTCTTCTAATAAATCCGCCATAAGGAACTGTAAATTTAGGGTATTTACAGGCAGTCCTTATGCCCTAGCAGCTCTAATAGTAAATCTTTGTCTCTCAGCCTAGCTAGGAAAGGTCTGCTTTAATGCATTAATATAATGGTTTACTTAATTAATAGGAGCGATCTCTACACTATAAAGTTGTAGTCTAGCTAGTAAGTTATTAAAATTAGTATTAAAAGCCTCTAAAGATCCCTTATAATTTAAAAAATTTAGGGAGTGGTAGCTAGCGTATAGCGTACCTCGCTGGATTTTAGCACTCTGTGAATACTGCCTAATAAGGACTTTATAGGCTTCTTCAGGGGATTTTTGCTAACATATAGCTGCCTGCGGTCCTGGTTAACAGCTATCTCTTAATATCATCAAAAGAATAGCTTGATCACAGTCAGCTAGATGGCCTGCTAGGCTTGGATTATCTATAAATTCAGGTAATCCTAGGGCTCTAAATTAGATGCTTAGGGCTTGCTTCCACTGATCATAATTTTCAGGGCCTTTTAGCTTAGCTCCCTTAGGAATAGAGTGAACCTTCTTATTTAGTTCCTTAATAGCACCTGTATTAAAGGCAGCTTGTAAGTTACTAGAAGGTAAACTCGCAGAATTAGTAGCAGGTAGGTCTTCTACTAGAGCTTTGGTATTTTCTTCCCTTAGCTTAGTAGAATCCTAAAGACCTTGTATAGTAGTCATGGTTTGCGTTAATTTATCTAATAGATCTTTAATGCTAGCCTCGTTTTTTAGACGATTTGACTCAGTATGCTTGATAAAATCAGTTAAGGTCTTGCCTTGTTGTTCAATTTGGCTCTGCATCTGTTGTTGCAGTTGCAAAGCACTGGCTTGAACAGCCGGACCTTCTATTTCCATCCTATTAGGGTCCCTAGGAGGGCTAGAAGAAGGGCCTGCAGCAGGTCCCTTACCCTTATTATAACTCGGTGGTGCCATTTCCTAGGATCTCAAAAGATATCCTGTGTAAGATCTCCAAATTTCTTCCTGTTGCAAATAACGCGCGCTAGAAGCTGGTTGTGGTGCAACCTGGCTGCGCACGCAAATTATGCGGTGGGGCTGTTTGAAAGGGTGCCCCTCGAGGTCTAAAAGTGGGTCTGCGGTATGCGCGGGCAGAAACGGACTGGAGAAGATTCTCTGCGAAAATTTTCTTAACACCAAAAATAGCGGATAGGAATCATAGGTTATAGATATTACAGAACGTGCAACGCAACGCAACGTAATGTATAATGCGTGCAACGTAGTGCAATAGGTCAAAAAGCCTAGTATCAAGATACTAGATGTTCAATGATTTATAAAAGGATGCAGCGTATCTACAGAGTAGATAATATCAAATATGACGGTCGCGGTAGTGAATAGAATCACTAAAAAAGAGGTTGTGGTTATAACTAGATAGTTACGGTTGCAATGTGGTGGTTACAGGTGTGGCTGTAAATGAATTTCAACACCAAGGGTCTGGCGTTGCGATGCGTGATGCTAGCGGATAAAAAGCTTCGAAAGCTAGCGGTTTCCTTTGTAATCTAAGAGCCCACAGGTCTAGTAGAGAGTAACTAGTACCCAAAATCAAGCACTAATCGCAGTAGAATAACGCAGTAATGTAGTAATTTTTAGGCCTTCCAGGCTTATAACCTATTGAAAATGGAAGGGGAATCTAGCTAGAGGGATAGGAAGACCTCCCTAGTAGATTCCAACGCGGCGGCTTCTAGATTCACTATAATACAACGATTCTTCAAGATATAGAGCGTTGATAGTTGAATATAGTAGATTTCTAGCTAGACGAACGATCTGACGAGCAATAAGAGGATTTTCTGAGTCCCCTCATAGACCTACCGACCGTATCGACGGAAGGGGGTCGCTAGCCAGGTCTTAGGAGCTACTTTTTATTTTCCGCAAAATTCATTTGTATAGGAAAAGTAAAAAATCAACTCACGACCATACAATCTAGCCACCCACGTGCACTAACTAAGCAATCTAATAAGTAACCCTATAAATAAAATACATCATTAAATCCGGAAAAAATCAAGGATTCGAACAGTATAAGTCAGCCTTTTATACAACTACTAGTTCCCTAGTTACAGTCGATTTTAGCTTCCCTATAGGGTAGCCTAGTCGGCTTAGTCATACAAGCCTGTGGGTTAGTTGTGTGCGGGAACGTAGATCACAGCCAAAGCTGCAGGCAACGCTGCAAGCAACGCCTTGTAACCAACGTTGCAACAACGCAACTAGGCAACTAGTGGGCCTATAAAATAGTGCTATAAATAGCATAATTTTAACAATTAGATATAATAATAATAAGATAGGATTAAATAGGATAAATAAAGACTTAGGGATAATATAATATAGAAGATATAAGGGGATAGGATAAGGTTATAAAGGAGTAGGAATAAAAATTAGGGGAAAGAAAGAGAGTATTTATATTCCTTAGAGCTTAAGTTTAGAAATTAAATCTAGCTCTAACTAGAGCTAGGCTAAGCGCGTAGCTAGAGGAGGGCTAGGTCTAGATAGGGGTATAATATTATAAGAATAGGGATAAGGTAGTTAGAATTATAGGATAGCTAGAGTAAAGTTAGGATTTAGTAGGTAATAAGTAAAAGGTAAAAGGTAAGTGGTAGTATAAGGTATAGAAAATAGCTAGTAGTAGGATAGAAAAGGAGTAGGCTAGTATTTTTTAGGAGTAGAGTTAGAATATATAGGGATATAGTGTAATAGAGATAGTTAGGGGTAGGGTAGACCTATAATAGAAAATTTTTATATACTACCTATAGGTAGTATAGGTAAGGACTATACTTACTTTTAGCTAGGGGTTTTTAGGAGTAGAATTAGAATATATAGGGATATAGTATAATAGAGATAGTTAGGGGTAGGGTAGACCTATAATAAAAATTTTTATACGCTATATATAGGTAATATAGGTAAGGACTATGCTTACTTTTAACTTAGGAAGGTAAGGAGGGGATAAGTAAGGGGGTATATTATAGACTTAAGCTATAAGCTTAGGTTATAAGTGGAGCAGGGAAGCCTCTAGAGAGTCTCTAGAAAGAGGGCAGGTTATACGCAGCTAAACGCTAGCTAGTGCGTAGGTCGCGCACTAACTAAGTATAGCCCCTTATTAAGGGGGATGCTATAAGACCCTAAGCTTAGTCTTCTTCTTCTTCTGTAAGAATATTAATCACACTTTGAACGCTTATGTGCAGCAGCTATAAGGCCAGTTCATAACAATAAGTGCTAATTCTCTATTAAGGAAGTTAAATTCCTTAGTTATATAATCTCCCTAGAAGGAATCTTAATAGACCCTAGTAGAGTTAAAGTAATTATAATATAGCTAATACCTATCTGTGTGTTTAATATCTAATCTTTCCTAGGATTTATTAGTTTCTATAGGTACTTTATTAAGAATTATAGTAAAATTATTATCCTATTAACTAACTATCTATAAGGGAAATAATTAGTAAAGTTTAAGCTAGAGCCCTATAAGCTAGTGGTATTTAGAGAACTATAAAAGTGATTCTAGGAGGCACTAATTTTAGTGTATTTTAATCTAGCGCTACTATTATAAGTTAAGACTAATGCCTCTAGATATATAATTAGAGCTATCCTTATAATATTAGTACTAGGTTACTAGTACCCTATAGTATTTATATTAAGGAAGTTAAAGGATACTAAATTACGCTATATAACACTAGATATAGAGTTACTAGTAATTTAGGAGGCCTTTTAAACTTAGAGATATTACCTTACTTACTTAGCTTACCTAGTAAAAGTAATAATAGATTACTTAAACTATAAATACCTTATTTTAAAGCCTAAGCTAATAAGCTAGTAGGTTACTATATTAGATAAGCTATACCTATTTAACTTTATTATTAAATACTAGGTAGGTAAGCTAAATCCTACTAATACTCTATTATAGAGATTAGATTATATTAGTAAGGAAAGGAAAGCTAAGGTATTTATATCTTAGTTACTAACCTTTCTTACTAAGTTTACTACTATTAGGCTATAGGGGCGCTATAATAAGTATAGTACTACTACTAGTCTAGTAAAGCTATAGTATATTAGGTTTATAATTAATAAGTAATATAAGAGTAGTAGTAACTTTATTAATACCCTATATTTAAGATTACTACCTATTAATAATATAGTAAGAAGTCTAATAGTAGGTAGGAGAATCTCTATAAAGTTAATCTTTACTAGGCTAATTAGATAGTTTATAGGTATTACTAAAGAGCTATAGGCTTATAGTAGTGTTATAGTAAGAATCTTAGTAGTTTAGAGAACCTCTATAATATTAAACTCTACTATTAGGAGCGAGGTATAGGAATTAGAAGCCCTAATTCTAGTTTTATTATTAGAAGTATAATAAGGGGATATCTTTATAGTATAGTAGAAGTTATTACTAATAAGTAGTAACTCTAGTATATTAGGACTATAGTTAATTAGTCCCTCTAAGCTAGAGGCTAAAGGGTTATAGATATAGACTAGGGTGCCCTCTAAATTACTAATATATAATAATTAAGTTTTTATTCTATAAGGTATATAAAAAGAAGTCTTACTATTAACCTATAATAATCCTATAGTAGGTTATTAGGGGGTTAGTAGAACCCTCTATTAAATTATAGGCTAATATTACTAGCTATTAATAAAGAAGGATATTAAGTTATATATATAGACTTATATTAATTATTAAGTTTTAAAGCTAAGGTTATATAAACCTTATAGTAAGTTAGCTATACTACTAGTACCTAATTACCCTTTCTAAGAATTATTAATAAACTTTATTATAGGCTTACTACTAGTAAAGGATTAGAAGTATTAGATATATAATATAATACTAGTTATTATAGACTAATTTTTAAAGTATAGTATTTATATACTAGTATTTATATACCTATCTAGTAATAGGCTAGCTATAGTATTCCTAGAAAATATTTTTAAGAACTATAGTGCCCTAGAAGGTATTATTATAGACTAAGGGTTAATATTTACTAGTGGTTTCTAGAGGATATTTTACTACCTAATTATAATAAAGTAGTAACTAAGCACTATATTCTATCCCTAAATAGATAGATAAATAGAGTAATTAAACTAGGTTCTTAAGCACTATCTAAGAGCCTATATATACACTAAATAGGATAACTAGGTAGAATATTTACTAATAGTATAGTTTACCTATAATATAAGTAAGTATAGTAATTATAGCCTAATACTAGTAAAGGCGCTATATAGGTATAACCTAAGGGGACTATACTAGGCTATTCTAATACCTAATTTAGTAAATAACTAGGTAAAAAATAAAGTCTTAGAACTAAAATAAAGATACTTAGAGATTAAGTAGCTACTAAGTAATATATAAGTATAGTAAAAGAAATACTATAATTATAAAAGAATACTAATAGAGTTTAAGGTTAGAAATTATATATTACTATTAATAAAAAATATTAACCTAAGATACCTAAGCTAAAAGCTTACTATAAAGTACCTAGGGCCTTATAAGATTAAAAAGGTAGTTAGTAATTATAGCTTAGCCTATTAATTATAATTACTAGCTAGCTTAAGACTTTATAATATATTTAATATTATAAGCCTTAAACCTTTTAAAGGGAACCCTACTAGCTATATAGATATATCCTTATTATAAGATAATATTAAAGATAATAAAGAGGAGTTTAAAGTTAAGAGAATTATTTTATATTACTATAATAGAAAATAATATAAATACCTAATAAAGTAGAAAGGCTATAATAGTTTAGAAAATTTATAGGTATTAAAAAGGGATTTTATTATAAAGGATATTATAAATAATTATAAGTAGTAATTAAGTAGCTAGTTTATAGAGATATAATTATTTTAGTAATTTAGTATATAAATATCCTATAATATAAGTTATATTCTTCTTAAAGTAAAAAACTACCTTATAGCTATCTAGTATTTACTATTCTATTATTATATTAGTAGCTATATTTTTATCTATAGTAGCTATAGAAGCCTTATTATTAGAAGACTCCTCCTTATTTTTATAAATAAATATATAAAGCTCTTTAGGGAGCTTAGAGAGGCTAATATAGGTAGGGATATTAGAAGTAAACTTAGTAAACTAGTAGTAAGTTAGTAAATTAAAAGCTATACCTAAAATAATAAGATATTACTATTAGAGTATACTAGGTAATAAAGTATAGGCTATTTATAATATTAATCTATACCTTAAGGTTTATAGTATTAAATAGCTATATTTATTTATTTATTTATATACACTAGCCAGCCTGATTTGGCTGTCTCTAGTACTCCAGCGGTTTAGTCAAAGGGGAAAACCTTCTAGAGGATGAAAAACCCCCTTGCGACTCTATATGGTCCGGCGCCGGCTCTGCGGCAGGCTGGCGCCGCTGTCGTATTAAATAGCTATAATATTATAGCATGCTTATTAGTATTAGCCTTATATATAGCCTTAGTGGTTAATTAAACCTAGTAAATATATCTATATTAATTAGTATTTTTTATAGCTAGGAGGGTATTATATAACTTATATTTAGCCTATATAAGACCCTAGTAATAAGTTAGCTATAACTAAGTTATTAGAGTTAATATTCTTACTAGATACTTATAATATTAAATACCTTTTAGGATATTTCTTATTATCTTAAATAACTTATAATATAATTTTATAATTTAGGTAGGATACTAGTAGTATATTAGTTATCTAGAAGTAGTTTTTATTAGAAAGGTACTTATATTAATATATAATTTATTATTTTTTATATAATAAGTATACTTAGAGGAATTTCTTAGCTAAAGTTAGTAATAAAAAAGTAATAAGTAAGTAGCTTAGTTATACTAGGAGAATAATAATACTTATTAGGAATAGGTTTCCTATTAATAATATATTATAGCTTACTATTATTATTTTTAGGTATAATTTACTAGATAGTAGCTTACTAACTATAGTATAGATATAGGATCTTAATACTACTATTTAGTAAGTTAGCTACTATAATACTATAAGTAAGAGATAAAACTTATATAGTAATCTTAGAAGCTTAGGATATCTATTTATAAGAAGATTTTTCTAGGGTAGAAGCTAAGGGACTAGGAGTTACTAGGTAAATAGTAAATATAGTAAACTAGCTATAAGTTAGTAGTAAGTAAGTAAGAAAGTAGGATAGTAAGAGACTAATAATAAAGAAGCTTAGAAGTAAGAGCTAGGAATAATATAATCCTAGGTAAGGTTAGTAACTACTAAGTAATAGTAATAGGAGCACTACTATAAGGCTAGTAGGGCTAACTTATAATTTATATAGAATAATTAAGAAGAATAAAGAAGAAAGAAAGAGATAAAGAGGGGGAAATCTAGGCTTTTTTATATTAACTATAGCCCCTTAAGTAATCTATATAGGTAGTAAAAGTAAGCTATAGGTTAAAGAGTTAGTATTATAGCTACTAATAGTAAAAATTATAGCTAGTTATATATACCTAGTAAGTTTATAGTAACTTTACTAGAACTTATAGTTAAACTTACTTAGATATATAGTATCTAATACCTTATCTATTTAACCTAGTTAGAAAATTTAATATAGGGTATCTACTTCTATAGAAACTATAATAAAGATAATATAAGTATTTATAAAGTAACTCTATAGCTATAATTATATAGTAATTAAGAGCTTATAAGTAAGGTAGGGAATAATCTATAACCTATATTAATAGGGCTATTATATCTCCCTATATATTATATTATAATATAAAAAGTTATTTAGATTTATATAGGAAATTAAGATAGTAAGTTTACACTAACTAGGTAGCTAGTTATAATTAAGGGTAATTATAAAGGAGAGGGGGAACTATATTAGGGTTATAGAGGTAATAGAGTAATAGAGGCTATAAAGGTAATAGTATTATATATAGTAAGGCCTAGTTATAGCTTATAGTACCCTAGCTATAAGGTCACTATAAGCTAGTTATATATATATAAAGGGGGTATTTAGGTAAAGGTTATATATATAGAATATAGGAGGCTAGAGATTAAAACCTTTAAGCATATATACCTACCTTCTAGCTCTATAGCTGCTACCTTGATTATACTATCACCCTGTTTATCATATTCGGCCCAGAAGCCTTGACAAGACGCGCGCCGGCCGACCTTCTTCCGAAGGGAATTGCGGCTGCCAAGCGCGATTGATATCATGCTTGTTCCAACAGGTACTTCTTGTATCTTAGGACTAACGCGGTATGCGCATTTAGAGCTCCGTGGATCACACCCCAAATGTGAGGGTCGGAAATTAAAAGCCCTGGCTGGCCACGGAGCTCGACTTGGCTGCTCACGTGTACGTGCACGTGCGCTTCCGAACCGGGCGCTTTTACATGTCCTCGACAAGGGAGCGATTGAGACGAGTGCGCCGTGCAAGTGCAAATGAAGAAAAGTCAGTCAGTCCCTTGTCCATTCACCGTCCCACCTGGATACGAAGGGACCCTTGTATGACTGGAACTAGGCAAAGTCTACTGACAAGGTAGCTAACTCGATGCAACGACAGAAGAAAGCCGGCGGGGTTTTACATCTCAGGGAAGAAGAAAAAGGAGACAAGTCTACTCAGTTCTTCGCAGGCGGAAAGAGAGCGCTGCGGGGGGTTCGCGATGCACCATCACAGATGTTGGCAGAAGGAAGGGAGGAAGCATAGAGTAAGCGGGCATTGGTTTGGGAAGTGCGTCTCGCCTGACGACTGTCATTGGAAACAATTTCCGAATTCCATTGCTCCGTGCTCCGTAGAATTCATCTGTCGTGAACAGCCGCTGATGCCAAGCTAACATGCTTTACAGCGTCATGGCGGCTGGACAGCGTCTCGCTGTCAATTCCAGACTCTGAGTCCAGATCGTGTAGATGGCGTTCGTGCACCATCACCGGGTGGCTTTGGTGGCTCGGTTGACATCATCGCGAGAAAACCCTCACTCGGCAAGCCGGCTCTGAGCTCAACCCAAAGAAGTTATGTGGGATTATTAAAAAAAAAAAAAAAACACACAGCGTAAGCACAAAATGTCCACATGCTTCCCTTCGAAAGCAGCCGCAGACAGAATACTTCATATCACGCGAGTCATGTGCCTCGAAACGTGGCGAGGATGATGAAACCATGGTAAATTTTGATCAGCTAGAGAATTCTGGCTGAAGTGAAGAAGTGAAGATTGCGACGCCCCTGCACAAATGGGCGTAGAACGACTTCATGGCAAGATAGTCCAAGCGCACTGCGCTGAACACTCAGAAACCCCCCCCTTTCGATCCTAATTGAACATATTCCGCCATGTCGCATAATAGGTGACCAAGACTCTAATCAACCATTCAACTTATTTTTGCAAACTGATGTAGTAAATCCAACTTTAATTCGTTTAGTTGCGTCCTTATAACCGTCCCGGTTAAACGGATGGTACCCATCTTTAACACCCATTTGCCAGCAATCCCGAACAAAAGTATCCCCATCAAGTTCGTAAGGAGGGACTGCAATGCACTATAACCATGTCAGTACGAGATTGAAGCTTTAGAAGGGCAACGATGTACTTACATTTCCAGCGCCGTGATCATAAGGTGCCTATATGAAGGTTAGAGTATTCTACCTTTCAAAGTTGGGAACGCCGAAGCTAGAGGAAGACACCTACCCACATTGGGAAGTTTTCATCGCAAACATTGGCAGTCAGCTCCCAGTTGTATTTCCAATCGTCGCTCTCTTTTCGCTTGGAATGGCAGGCGCATTTACGGTGCCCCTTAGCCACCACAAGAGGCAGGATGACAAGAGCGAAAACGGGACGCATGGTGAATTGAGACGTGTTATGTTGTGGAAGTCGGAGTTGGGAGTGAATGGCAGGCAGGATCTGGATTTGAATTTGGAGCTGATGTCCAGGAAGCAAGCGATCTTTATATGATCCGCAAGATACGCGAGGATTAAGACGAGGCTCTATCTAGGCAATGGTGTGTTTTAGGCAGAATTGGGAAGAAAATGTTCATGAAGTTCAGTCAAGATTTGACCCTTCCATGAGCGGTTAACCGTTCACACCGTCTATTCACGCCAGGCCTTGCAACTTCCAAGGATCGGCTTCTTTTTGAGAGGGTTAGTTGGTTGGTTGGTTGGCTGCGAAGAAGTGATACGAGGCACCTTTCTTGTGTATTAGTTGAGACTCACATCTACGACTTGGGGAGCAAGTACAGGTAGGTAAAAGACGCCTTTCGGGCACAAGCGAGGCACCCAAATCAAATCTAGCATTCGTACTCCGTACTCCGTACATATAAACGGGGTTTCCCTCCTTCCTTCCTCGTCTTATGGACATGGGAGACGGAAATGGACATGGACGTGGACATGGTAGGCTGCACGCCAAGAGCGGTTGCAGCCGACTTGGCCACTTATTACTTGTGCGTTTACGTATTGAGTTCCCTTGCTTGCCTTGCGACTCCGTGGCCCCCATAATTCAACGGCGTTATGGCCACGATTCCATCCATAGGCTAAATCAAAATCATAGCAGAAGTCGGGACTTGAGCCCAAGTCTCTCCGGAAACACCAAATACCAGCGAGGTACGGAGCATCTATCAACGCCGTCTTGCAGCACTTCGCCGACAAAAGGGGGTTCGCGACCGTTGGATGCGGCCGGGGCCTTGCCGATCTGCAAGCTCCCGGCTCCCGGCTTTGCTATGCTATGCTGGCTAATTCAGCCGTTCATCCCAGGCACATGCAAGTGAATGGTCAAGTTTAGCAAGTTGAGCATGATTGCAATTTTTTTATTTGTACGGAA
This sequence comes from Epichloe elymi, assembly GCA_023658475.1. NCBI lineage: Eukaryota > Fungi > Ascomycota > Sordariomycetes > Hypocreales > Clavicipitaceae > Epichloe > Epichloe elymi. The sequence continues at coordinate 485,561 of CP098278.1, read as the reverse complement.
TACTCCGTACGGAGTAAAATGGTGGAGTACGTAAACGCGCAGCAATGGATTTTCAAACGCGAAGCAGTACGGATTAACTGAGCCTAAAACAGATAAAGGGCCTCCTCCGCACGTGTTGTTATAACACGCCCTAGAATGATTATGGACATCCGAGTTTGCTGCTCCGTAATAGCGCCGGAAGATGCGGTTCCTAGCATGATTATTCAATAGATATGGTCTGACTTATGTTTTCTCTCTTCATGGCGTCGAGTATATATACGTAATCCACTTGTCACGTACAGCATTAAACATAGCTATCCTTTTGTTTAACTCCAACTTCATTATCCTGGCCCGTGCGATAGATACCCTATCCAAAGCACTATCCAACTTTAAAATGAAATTCCTCATTACTCTTAGCTTCTTTGCCAGCGCCATGGCGCTCACAACCCGACTTATCAAGGAATCTAACCAGGATCATATCTCGTCCGTGTCTGTGTTGCAACGCGACGTGCAGGACGTTTCTACTATAACTAGGTACGTCAAACACGTTTGAAAAAAAAAAGCCCAATTTAGCAGTCTGACTCGCTCACAAAATGCTCTTCCTGTCTCTTAGACAAGAGGTAGAAGCCGCGCAGCACATCCCGGTTAACAAACGCATGGAATCCGAAATGACACTACTTGTTCCTAAAGGTCCAAGAGCACCTATATGTGCCCTGCAACTTACTGTTAAATTTTTGGGGGGGACACTATGGGAAAAAGTAGGGACTAATAACGTATTCAAGTATGTTTGTCAACAAATGGTCTTCTACAACAGTGGCGCTCAGGCCGTCCTGGTCACTATCCTCAATAAAGCCAGGGACGCAACAATCTGGCGTGAATTGATCCAGCCAAAAACCTATTTGGGCTGCAAAGAGATCTCGCCCTATTCGGGTGAAGAGGTCGTGTTGTGTCTCGTTGAGCAGGCTCACTCCTGACCCGGAAGGAGAGCCCACATGTCCTCACACGTAACCACTGGATTTAACTACTATATATACATATATGTATATATATCCCTTGCTTACTTACGAGGTATTGATAGCGTCAACTATATCTTCTATATGTAGTTGTATAAAATAGCTATATCTTCGGGTGTAAAATCATAAAGGGCATTTAAAAAAGCCTTGTTACGTTCTATTGCGTTATTGCGTTGCGTTGTGAGGCTTTACGCGGTATGCGCATCTAGTGACCCTGCTGAGCAGGATAATTAGGAGGTTGTTGGCCAGGGCTGTTTCTACATGGTATGTAGTCCGTAGTCCGTATTCCGTATTCCGTATTCCGTATTCCGTATTCCGTATTCCGTATTCCGTATTCGATTTATTCATTACCCCTGTCCCAGCTCTCTGGCATTCTCGCAGTCCGCAGGTTCAACATGGACTTTCTCGTCGTGTTTCGCAACTAAGCAGAGCGGGGAGTATCAGAACAGTTGCGCGTGTGCGTCATGAAGGTTCTGCCTCGATTGTTGGTCGCATCGAGGCAAGCAAAAGGGCCAAAATCTTGGATAACATCAACAAGACACGGTCACGGTCCAGGCTGCTCGCGTGACAGAATATGATACGGACGAGGGAAGCAGAACTTCACTCTTGTCGAGGCGCCGGCCAACTCGACAAAGTCATCTGAAGGAGTTCATGCCCGGCAATTTTACAAACGGCAGTTCGAAAATTCCCTTCCGCACCCTGCTCCTTCTTCTCTCCAAACGCCAATTAGAGTTATGTAGGATTGAGAAATACTACCGAAGAACCGAACTCGGAAGGGAAGCAAGGCGAAAGGTGGTGGCAGTCATTTCGGAAATTGGCACACTCGGCGAAAGAGGTGGGGGGGTTTTTCGGACGAAAATTAAGACGTCTACGGAGTATTCCGTACAGAGTACATATTTACTCCGTATGTATGAATAGGCTAAAACAACCTGCCTCTCTCAGTTGGACCTCGATCCCTGTCAACATCAGATGCAGCTTCCAGGATCGGGGCTCGGCACTGTCACATCCAGGGTGATTGGGATGGTGCTTCTTGGCAGTTTGTGGCCTGTTGTTGGGCCTCCTTGTGTGCATGCAGTCTGTTTGAGTACGCGTCGAACCACGGATTGAAGCGAGACAAGTCTCTTCTCTTTGGCCGCATTCTGAACGAATCAACTCTGGTGTTTGAGCACTGCTATTATCAGGCTTCCACGTGTTTCGAGTGCGCGATTTCGCCCACAGCCAATCAAAAACCAGAGCCGATCCAGATGCATCATCACAACACGATGCCCCTGCGTGACGACGGCTTGTTTATTATCTCCTTGAGCGTGTTAAAGCTAGTGGAGTCACGTCAACCCGGGGTCTGGATGTATCTCTAGTTTACTTTTATCTAATTGGATACATACAGACCCTGGTTGACGTGACTCCACAAGGTGAAACACGACTACATAAGAAGACAAGGCACCTCTCACCCAATTTAGTGCCACACTAAGCCACGGAAAGATTTGTCATTGGCCTGCTGCCCCTAGCTCTGTGCCTCCTTCAAATCTCCGTAGCGGTGGCCCACCTTGTATAGTCATGTCAGCTAGGGCCTGTATCCAATTAGATAAAAGTGGGTTAGAGGTACATTTGCTTGTGTGTGAATAGGCTAATAATGAATATACTAGTAATCCTCCCTATACAAATCACTACACTACACTTTCGCGTACGTACGCGGTCACTAACCTTGTGGCAGGGGGCCTGTGGGGGCCCCACCGACCCACAAGGTGGACCGTGTCAAAGGAGATAGTTAATACAGAGTGCATTCTTAATCCTAGTCTCGTCCCTATACAGGAGTTTCTTGCGTTCCCAACAATAACATTACGTGTGTTATCTACAGGAGGGTGGGTGTTGTAATCAAGCCGCTTAACTAAATGCAGCTAGGACAAATTCTTATGTGGGTACAGCGCCGGTGAGCAAGAAATCACAGCTCCGAAAAGCAACGCTCATCACAGGTGATTTCAGCTGGTCACTCACTTGCATTTGTTGGACAACACAATATAGAGCCTAGAATAGATAATCAATAACGATACTATTCAGGGCGCGCAACGGATGATTCGCAATCATCATCCTGTGTAACCAACATTTTCCCCTTTGACTAATCTGTAGGAGTACTAAAACTAGCCAGAGAAGGCCATCTGGCGTATCTAAATAATAAATAATAATATATAGTAGTAAATATGATAGAGAAAGGTATAGCTAGTAAGGCTACTGTTGGTTTCATCAGGTAATTGCGAATTATCCGTAGCGCGCGCCCTGAATAGGATCGATCGTTCGATTTCTCTATTCTAGGCTCTGTGTGTTCTATCTTCTAAAAGAGGAAAAGAGAGGTAAAAGAGAGGCCTCTCGTGAGGGGAAAAAGGCAGCTGCATTCGTGTGGGTCACGTGATATAGGTAGGTCACGTGATGCAGGCACTGCCCTCTCGCAGGCCTGACCCGTGGGCACAAGAGAGAGGGGGGGGGGTTCACGCGCGTGCGCTCGCGCGCCGGCCGACCTTCTTCCGGTCAGGCCGACCTTCTGCCGAAGGGAATTGCGGCTGCCAAGCGCGATTGATATCATGATTATTCCAACAGCTACCTTATAAAAGCGCCCCTCTTTGCTTTTTTAGACTTTTAATCTAGCTAGATTATTATTACTTAGGAGGTTCTAAAGATTAATTCAATCCGGTTTATGAATATATTTAGTTAATCCCCTCCTTAAATCCAAGTTTTTGTGATGCCGGTATCGCAAGGCGAGACCAATTCAACCCGCCTATAGCTACGGAGCGTTATGTCTCGCACCATTGCCGCCATCGGTGGTTTGGCATTGTGGAGTTGGACGGCGCCTAGATAAAAGACATGCTCTTCACAATGACGTGCCATCCATGCGTTCTTCAGTGTTCACACAACGGAACGGCACATGAAAGCAGGTCCACCCACGCAGCCGAGCAGATCAAGTCAACATGAAGAAACGCTGTTAAGAAAAGGAAAAAAAAACCAACCCCCATCACTTCAAGATTTTCCACCCTCCTCCCTCGACATCTGCCTCGGCACCTTCTCATACGCATTCGGACTGGGCGCCCTCTCCCTCCTCTCCTCCCCCCGTCCGCCCTTCCTCCCGTGCGAGTGTCCATGCCCGCAAGCACGCGCTTTCTTGCCATCCCCTCTGCGCTTCTCGGCGTCTGAATCGGTATCTGAATCGGATGACGAGGATGATTCGTCGCTGGATTCGTCTACGCCCTTGGGCTTGTGGTATATACAGCACACTGTATGTAGGTCGAAAAAAGAAGAAAAAAATCAGCTCCTCCCAGCCCCTGCCCAACATGTTCTCGACCGAGAAGGGAGAGTCATCCTGGGAGAACAAGAAAAGAGGTAAAATAAAGACATACCCTTTGAGCTCTTCCTTCCTAGCCCCTCATTATCAACCACATCCTCCGCCCACTGCACCGACCTCCCCGTGGCGTTGTGCCCCCCCCGTAGACGCAGCGTCCTGGGCGCACCCTGCGAAATGGACTGTGGTGTCTGCGCCTGCGTGGTCGTGGTCGTGGTCGTGGTCGTGGTCGTGCCATTCGGCGCAGGTGCACTCTGTCGAGAAGAAGGTTCAGGCATGGCTGTTTCTGCTGTAGTGGAGAGAATCCGTGGACAGACTGACGTTGGCTGCGTGATCTGCTTAGTGATGTCTCCCTCTTTCTCCCTCTTTCTCTCTCTCTCTACTATGTGGAGGAACGGGATGTCTTTGAACTCGTGGGGAGTTGGAGACAAGGGGACGTCATTTTTGACGGCTGACGCTGACGCTGACGGTCCGCCGGCAGCCGTGCAGCCGTTGGCATGAATGTGGCACCCCCAATTGGTTACTCAGTCCAGGTCGGGCGGGTCAGGTGCCCACTGAATTTTTGCAACTTCTTCTGCTCGAACTTCACGACACAGCCTACCCCCCAACAACCTATCGCTCATCTGAAAGCTCGGGACGGAAACCCCCCTTTCGCCCCGAGAAAGAAATCCAGAAGATGGCGTCGCTGCGGTTCTGCGCCGCCCCCGTGCGATGGACGTCCTCGGTCGCCCGAGCCTCTTCTTCTTCTCTCGGCGCCGCTCGGTACAACTCGTCGTCCACCTCCCACAGCTCGTCCACCTCCGCCATTGCCTACAAGGCTCTTCGAAATCGATCAGCTCCTCTGCCCGTCAACAACCAGCCGCCAGCATGGTCCGCCCAGGCCGCCGTGTCCAACATCCTGTACGAGACGCCCACCCCGTCCATGGCTCCCCCGAAGCGCCACATTCTCAACTGCCTGGTCCAGAACGAGCCGGGCGTCCTGTCCCGGCTCTCTGGCATTCTCGCGGCCCGCGGGTTCAACATTGACTCTCTCGTCGTGTGCAACACCGAGGTCGAGGACCTGTCCCGCATGACCATCGTCCTGACCGGCCAGGACGGCGTCGTCGAGCAGGCTCGTCGTCAGTTGGAGGATCTCGTGCCCGTCTGGGCCGTCCTGGACTACAGCAACGCCGCCCTCGTCCAGAGGGAGCTTCTCCTGGCCAAGGTCAACATCCTCGGCCCCGAGTACTTCGAGGATCTGCTCGCCCACCACCGTGAGATCACGGCGGGCGAGCACGACGGCGAGCACGCCCCCCTCGGGGGCGGTGCCGAGCAGGCTCAGTCCCTGGAAGAGACATCTGCCGATTTCCATCCCAGCAGGCTCGCTGCCAGCGAGGCCTTGCGTCACAAGCACGAGCACCTGAAGACCATCACCTACTTCACTCACCAGTTCGGTGGCAAGGTCCTGGACATCAGCACCATCAGCTGCATTGTTGAACTGTAAGTTTGCCAAGCTCCTGACCCGTCGTCGGGCCACGCATGTCGGTGAATGGCCAACTTGCTGCCTTTTGATGAATGATGAAAAAAAGCTAATTTCGTCACACAAAACAGCTCTGCCAAGCCCTCCCGGATTGATTCCTTCCTGAAGCTCATTTCTCCCTTTGGTATTCTCGAGTCTGCTCGCACTGGCCTGATGGCCCTGCCTCGCTCGCCGCTACGTGGACCCGTCGAGGAGCCTCTTCTCAAGGAGGCCGAGGAGGTCGTTGATGCCAGCCAGCTGCCCCCTGGTTAAAAAAAAAAATTTGTTAGGAAGTTAGTTGTTTGCCTTCATCATTGGTGGGACCATCTGGCGTCTGACGGAACTTTTATATACTTTCGGGTTTATTTTTATTTTTATTTTTTTTATTCTTCAAAAGAATGAAGCAGCTGATTTACGCTACTTGACTTTTATTCCTTGCGCCTGATTCCTGTTGGTATGAGGTGATGAAATGACCTGACTCGTAGAGCTTCGCGGGGCGTGAATGAATGCAACAATATATATCTTCACCTCCTGCGTCGCACCAGCCACAACCAACATTCGCTTCGTCACGTCCCGTTGTTCAATGTAACCTCCAGATGAGCCTAGCCCGCAATTCAGTTCTTTCTCTCCCCCTATTGATTGCAACACATAAGCATCAAGTGGGTGTCATACACTACTATATACACTACCACACAGCCAGCCCCCCGTGGTTCTCAACTCGGACAAGATACAGACAGACAAGACGAGCAGGAAAAAAACCCCTCCTCATTCGCCTTCCCCAATCGTCCTCCCCGCCACCTTGGCCCTCTTCTTGGCCCCCTTCATACTCCTCCTCGGCCGACTCTTCTTATGCTCCGCCAATACGCGAGGCTTGTTGTTCAACCACCCGTGTATCGGCATCCTGGAGCCCACAAACCTGCCCTCGGGCGAGTAGACATCCACGGCCGGCCATTCCGGCTCAGGCATCTCGACGACCTGTCTCGCGGACGAGACCCCGCCGAGCGAATCTTTCCTGTTCTGCATCATTTCCTCAAAGGGGTCCTTGGCCCTGGCCCTGGGGGCAGGCTCGTCCCTCGCAGATGCACAAGACTCACCCGAGAGGTCGTGGGAAGAACGTCCAGCCTCGTCGGTTGTGTTGTCCGGCGCGAGTGCCCTGTCTCTGTCCCGCTGCATCCGGGACCACCTCTCAAAGTCCCGCGCTCTCACCTGCGCCACGATTTCGACATATCCGACCCCCTCTATGAGGATATCAACAGATACGACGCGGAAGGGCAGCCTGTCGACTTGTAGACCCACGGCATTTTTGCGCGTCAGCGGACCGGCCCGCTTCTTGGTGACATCGTGACAGAGCTTGAACGAGCCCGCATGCGCCATCTTGTCCCCAACCCCCGGAAGCGTCATGTTCTCGACGCCAGCAGACTCGCGCGTCTGGTCTTGAAACGCAATCGCCTTCTCCGTCATGGTGAGATGCTCCCCGAGAGGCGTAAAATTGTACACGAGGAACACCATGTCTGGTGTTCGAGGGGTGATTCGGATCAACCCGCCGCCGAGAATAATGGACTTGCCAGGTTTGACCGTGACTTGCTCGGGAACGATTCGCTTCTTCATGATCAGGGACTGCCGGTGCTCCTCCTTGACAAAGAGGTCCAGATCGCTGCGAGCCAGCCCTGGAAGATCAATGAGCTCGCCCTTGCCGTTGCCGAAAGGGACGCGGATCGGTGACGCCGTGGTGCCGGGCAGTGACGAAACGAGCGGCATCTCGGGATAGTTCGTAGCAGGCTGGGCTGGAGGAAGCAGCTCGCCCACGTCCAGATGTCCCCAAGCCTCCTTCCGGCCATCCTGTCTTGTCCCAGTGCGATCATATGCCGACACGGCGCCTCGATCCCATTTCTTCTTACCCTCGCTCACTCTCCCCTTGGGGTACACGGCCTCGAAAAGCTCGCTCTTCCCTACATTCACTTTTCCCACCATCCACCCGGCTCCGCCTCGATTCCAGACATCCTCCTTGACATCTTTGGTCCACCATGCTCGCCGTGCACTGACACACTTCAAGTTCCCCAGCCGCACACGACCACCCAGTCGTCCCAGCGCATCGCGCAGCACATGCCGGAGATACGGCATCATGGAATCCACAATCTCTTTCGTGGGCCCCAGTAGATCGCCTCTCGTGACGATGAAACTCATCTCCGTCTTGCCATCATTCTGGAATTTGCTGGACCGCGAGCGGCGGTTCCTCGACCGCAGAGGAATGTCGCCCAACAGGACATTCAGGCGGGGGATCAAAGACATGGGGAAGTCCGCCGCGTCGATGATGTGATAAATGTGGTTGTATCTGTACGGCGACTCCTCAATCGTCTCGCGTAGCGATTCCACCGTGGGATGGTGCATGGCCACCTTCGCCGTACTGCTCGCCGTACTGTGGTGCATCAGATGGTGGCATCGATCACAAACCGGCGGCTTCTCGGTCATCGTCTCTAGCTTCCACGTCAGTCTTGCTGCTCCCCAAAGTGTAAAAGGTGCCCCTGAAGTCCACATACTAGCCATAGCCCGGCCACCTTGACCCCCAATCAGTGCGTCCGTGCTAAGCCCCAGCTTCTGCAGCTTCTCCGGCTCAAAGCTCTCGAGAACACGGTGCACCATGTCGTCCTCTGCGGCGTCGATCCCTCGAGGGTTGCTCTTCCGGGGGTGCAGCCACTGGCGCACTCTCTTGCTCCGCAAGTCAAAGTGTCCGAGCTGTTGCGAGGCCGTCGTCTGCGCAAACGCTCCGCAGCCACTGCACGTCACTGGGAGCTTCCGAACAGGCCTGCCAGCCATCTCCAGGGGGATTTCTGCGTCAACAAGTGCACTTTTCGCAGCAACATCCGTATGGTTGGATCGCCGTCGTGGCGTTGTCGTCTTGGCGATACCCAAGCGGCCGCCGGCCCGGGCAAGTCCAATCGCAGGACACAGAAATACGGGAACTCGAGTCCCGGGGGAAATCTCCCCTATCCTCAACGCCTTATTGAGCCATCGTGTCGTAGGCACCCGATGCATATCTCGTGTTGTGGTCGTCCGAGCCGAGTGCAAAAAAACTCGATCCTTGTCAACTCAAGGTAAGCCAAGCAGGTCGAAGCTCCTCTCTACTAAAAAAAAAGGGGAAGAAAGAAAGAAAGAAAGAAAAAAAAAATTTCTGCCAATCCAGGGTCCCAGTCGCGTTGCCATGTGCAAAATCGGCGTCATGAGCTCCACACCAAATCTTCAATCAAAGCACGGATGAAAGCCGGTCCGCAGGGGGCTCTTTGGATTTTTATAGAACGGCTCTACGGACTGAACCACCTTGGCTCTCCGCGACAGCACAGCTACGACTTGCATCACGGTAGATTCCAAACGTACGTCCTCACAATGCGGTCATTGGGAGAGAGACTAAATCTCCTCAGAAAGGCAAGTTTTCTCTCCTTCCATATCAAGAAGCTCCAGTTCATACTCATATCAACCTACTCCCGTTCATGCTAACAATATTACGCAGAGGGTACTTATCCCCCCCCAACACGTTCTCACATCTAAATCGAAATACTAACAGTCTAGTTAATCAACCTCCGATGCGGCCCGGGTGCAGCCATCCTACCACCAGAAGTGTCAAGGATACACCTGGACTTCGCCGCGAGAATGGACGACGGACACATGGGCGCAAGGTACGCTCACCCTTCACCAGTCAAATCCACAACAATCTCTTCCTCACGTCTCCGTGACACACTTCCTGCCACGATTCGTCTCATTGCTAATGAATGCAATCTCGCGGGTGGGGGGGGGGGACAGGAAATTCTGGCGCGAATGCCTGCCCCGTCTAAAATACCACAACCCTTCTATCCCCATGATCGTCAACCGCCACGACCAAAACCAGAGCAAGCCCCTCTTAACAATCTACCTACGCACCAAGTCTGCCACGGTCGACTCCCCTTCCGCCCAGCCAGCGTCGTCGCGGACCAATCTTTCCAAGGCGCAACCCCCGGGACCCAACGAGAAGACGGTTACCATCGACATGAAGAACAAGCACTCGTCTGATATTCTGGAGTACTTTATCGCTGAGGCCCGCGCAAAGCCCGTCCAAGCGAGTAAGGAGGAGATTGCGGAAATGCAGTACTTGGAGGGAATGAAGAAACAGGCGGAAATTGACCGCGAGCGAGTACGCCAGCTGAGGGCGGAGAAGAAGAAGGAGGAAGAAATGTTGAAGAGGGCGAGAGCAGCTGGCGGTATGGCTGAGCAGGACGAGGCGTAGACTTCTGTAAGGAAGAAGAGTGTTGTATTATATTGTGCCATTTGCCTTTGATGTGCACTACTGCAGGCATAGAGAGAATACAACATGTACCATGATTGCATTGGCTGCTGCATTCAGAACTCGGTAGGAAATTGCTTGAATGGAGACAGCCGTCCCTTGGTCGCCCCTGAAGCCGAACCTTGACCTATGCTATGCCTGCACGATGCATTGAATCAGACGCCACGACTAATGCCTCCTCAACAATCGTCTTGTATTGCCAATGCCATTGAAACCATTCTTGGCATACCTTGGTTCATGCTTATTATTCCAAACGTACGCCCGACAAGTCAATTATTTGAGCCCAAATCCTTCACTTTCAAAAACTGCCCTCCACAACATTCCTTCCAGTCTTTGCTTCGACCCGTATTTCCATAGCGAAATCATGTTGAAGCACGTTCTTGCTATTGGATATCGGCCACTGTCTTGTCCGAGGCACGAGATCTTGATTGGCAGCATGGCTGCTCCCGTTGCCGGAATTCTGTCGCTCCCTGTTATGAAGGATAGCAGCTTGCGCTGGTTGTTGGATGTGGCGTCTTGGAATGTTTCCCAGAACCATACAACTACGTCGATGTCATCATCCGGATGAGGGTGTCCCCAATTGTCGTACTCGGCGACGGCTCGCAAAGCCGCTATGTCGAGAGCTTCGTCCGAGCCCCGGATGAGAAGTTCAATCTCTTCGGGCCTGAACAGAGAAAATGCATTTCCCCCACAGACAGTATAAAACCCTCTTTTGAACGGTTCAAACTGGCGCGTCACTGCCGTATCCAGCAGATATCTGACGTAAAACTCGACATATTCGCGCCGATTGCCATTGGTAACTGGTTTTCGCTCGCCTCCTGGGCATAGGGGCACTTGCACGGTAGTACCGTACTTCTCCGTGTCGATTACGAAATCTAGGCAGAACGTGCTCTCGACATCTCCCTCGAAATCGAGAAGCTGACGTAGCCCGTGAGCTACCTGTGGCCTGTACTCTGCCAGATCATCCAAGGTATGCTGCATCCAAGGTCGAGGCCGAGACGACATCCCCAGGCCATGAGCAGGTGCAGCTGCCAATAGCTTGCGGAATGCAAAAGGTGGGAGGGCAACATCCAGAATCGTAGAGTTATAAATTGCCAAACCCATGACTACACCCACCAGGAAGAACTGATCGGATGTCTCGAAAGTGCTTGGATTGAAATAGCAATACTGCGAGTCTTCGTCGTAAAGAAACATCCCTATTTATACCAGGTTAGCGCAGGGTTGTCGTCAACTACGAAAATCATGGACGCACCATGGTCAGGATTGAAGACTTCTCGAACTAGAAGCAAAAACCACTCTTTCCGCAACCCGCCTCCATCGATTCCCTCTTCGCCTTTGAATGTGATACGGAGACCCTTTTTGATATCTTCACTCCCGCTGCCAATGGCCTCACTGACGGCCGCAAGGCTATCCTCCACAAGACAGTCTCTGCGGATAGTAAAAGACAGGTATTGTTTAACGTTTCGATTAGTCATAATGCTGTCGAGGAACGCGTCCCGCGCTTTCATCTGCATCTGACGTCGGGCATCATGTTCGAGTATTTGAGTCTTGGCCCAAATACTCATCAAGAACGGGTACTGGCAGAAGGAAAACTTGGTCCGCTTGGACTCCCAGGACTCAAAGTCACTGACAAGATCGGCATAATCGATCATGGAGTTGTAAAAGTCGCTGGTTGGTACAAGCTGCCCGCCTGATGGTCCATATTGACGAGTTGATCCAACCGCGACGTTGGCGCCTAACCGAGCTGCAGATCCATGACTTGGTCCAGACGAATTGTTTGCGGCGAACAAGAGTGCTAGCACACGAGAAGCAGCCTTGATTTGCCAATCCTCAGTGTATGCGATTTTTTGTTCCGGTTCTTTCTTTTTGGAGGCGCCGCCTTCTGACCTAATTTCATCATGAAGATAGAAGCCGCCAGCGGAGCGGCCGGCGCGCATCTCAGGTATCAAGCCAGCGGTGATGTCAACCTCTGTGTGGTGCTTCTTGTCGATTTGTCTCAATAACCGATAGCTCAAGAATCCAGAAACTAGATCTTTGATTCGAGTAAATCTTTGGCTTCCAAACTTGGCAAACCAGGCAATAAAGTGATTATGGTGCTCGGGCGGTGTATTGGATAGTAAGCCTATGATCCGTTTCACGATACCTGAATGTTGGCCAGACAAAAGCCCGGAACTGGGCAGGATATTGCGTTTGGAAGTAGCTGGTAATGAACAAGGTATTGGGGGAGGTTTCTCCACATCAGGCTGTAAGATTCCACGGAAAGCCTTGGTACTTGAATGCAACAATGGGTTCTCTGCGATAATCAAAAGGAAGCGAATATCACCGGGAGTGGTGAGTGGGAGACCCGGTCTTTTCAGTAACGACTCCATAGCTTTCAACAACACTCTCCGAGTATGTGACTGACCTTGCAGCAGCTCGTGCTCCAAGATTTGAAGTTCCTGTTGTGATTGAGGCTTTACTTCAGTCGATTCGCTGCAGATGTCTTCGTACACGCTGTACCAACACTCAGCGGGGTCGACTGCCACGTCATACCAGCTTTCCAGCTCATCCCAGTCCATATGTAGGCTCTTGGTCGAATTTGATCTCTTTTGAGGGCTCTGAGATCGATTGGTGGAGGAGGTAGGCTTCTTTGACACAAGTTGTGAGCGAACCCCTGCCCACCACAAGCCATTTTCTGCGACGTCGCCCAAGAGCAACATTTTGGCATCAATTTCATCCATCGGATTATCTGGCTGTGCTCCGTCTCTCGAGTTGATCGGATCCGTTCGAGAACCTGGTCTCCCCCTACGAGGCACAGGCTTCTGTCGAATTTGCTCCGTGCCACTCACGTCAGGGGCGGCTTGATGTCGCACGAAGGAAGAGTTGATTGAATCGAGTGAGCTAAAGGCTTTGGCGATATACTCCTCCAACGGCTTGAATATCCGTTTTGGTTCACATAGTCGGTTCAGGAAAGTATCTTGATTGCGCATCGCCATGTGCGCATCCAAAGGTTTCGCTGGCGGAGGCGGTCTCTCGAGGTATGATGACGAATATGATCTTGTCGTGGGACTTGACCGGGAAGGATTCGGCTTGAGCGTAGGCTGATGCTCAAAGACATATTTGGAGGTATAATCCCCATTCCTGGTTGCGTCGTCAATGCGCTCATGAAACTCATGGTGATTTGCATGGCGTGCTTCGGGCTGGAGGTAACGATTGCGAGATCCATTGTAGGGCGCCGACACTCCAGAGCTCGCAGCTTGCTCCGGCATCAATTTGTTCGATATGTACGAACGGATACATTGCCTCGCGATCTCTCGGAAGTCTCGTACCGAAATAGGTTGACCTGGGGACATGAAGAAATCGTTAAAAAAAAAAAGCACCTCCCGCTTCAAATCGCAAGAAGCACCTACATGTCAGTCCTTCGGGTGATGCCTGTGAAGCCCCATCTCTTCGCTTCCCCCCGAAGCCCAAGTTGGTTGAATCGCGACCAGAGGTTGCAATATCGTTTATAGTCGCACATATGGTGCACTTAAACACCTTGAGATCCTTTGGCCATCGCATCAAAGACCCGCAAGTCATACAATTCCCCGTAGCAAAGTCCTTGCTGCCAGCCTGGTTCCTCTTATGCTTCGGATTCGCAACACTCGGTCCAGCCATTGCTCCAACATGAACATTTCCACTTTTGTGTCTATTTGCATACGTTTGGCTTGGTGCAGCTTGTTTGTCATTCGACCCGTTCAGAAACGACGGAAATGGGTTGCTCATAGATCGTGCATGTCGCGGGGGCAGGTTTGCAGGTTTGCTCCTCGGCTGAAACTCGGATGCAGAGGACCTCGAGTCCTCGTGTGCTCGACTGTTGGATATGTCGATGCCGCCCAGTAGTGTTGTGGATATTTCTAGAGCATCGGTGTGCATTCGTGTAACGAGGTCGCGGCGTGATGGTCGTGACCGGCTGCGGGAAGACGAAGAGGTCATACTCTTGACGGAGACATGAGACTGGAGATGTAAGAGAAATTCTGGCCTTCTGGGCGAAGGCAGTCGCTACCGCGTCCAGCCCGATCAATGGTGGGTAATATTGAAGGGTCGAGGAAAGTACGACAATTATCTCGGCGGGATGACAAAGAGCGTCCGTTGCATTTTTTGGGGCGAGACACGTAGGATCGAGGGGGGCCAGAAACGAGACGAGACGAGACGAAGCCTCCGTGTTTTTTTCTTGTTTGTTGTTCCGACTATTTGCGAACCATCATATGGCGGCGGCCTTTTGTGGTCTGAAAAGGCCACTTCAGGCACTTTTGATGGATGCGCCGGACAAACTCGACACTGACGTCGGCAAGTGCATGTGTCTGCCTGGCCTGGTGCCCACAGAAGCTCCTCATAGCGGCTACATCCCGGGGGCCATGCTACCTGAAGTCAGTGCCCAACAATGAACGGCAAGCCAAACCCGTCCAGCCACCCGTCCAGCCACCCACCAGCCACCCACCAGCCGGAGGCGGGCCTTCGGGGCGGGCCTTCGATGCCTAACCAGCTCTTGTGCAAAAACCAGGCTGTGACACAAACCAGAGGGCAAGCAATTCGGTCAACAAAGCACGACCTGCGGGCCGAATACCTTCACCGACAAGTTGATTGTCCGTTCTCGGCGAGCTCTTCATATATGAATAAATCGGCCCCAACATTAAATTCGCATGACCGATGGCATCAGTCGCTTCCTCAAGCTTGTTCGTCATCACACGAACCACCCTGAAACAGAACAGTCTAGAATCCAATGTTGCGGACCACTTCAGCCACTTCAATGTTTTTCCATGAATTGCTCCTTTCGGATGACTGATGAACGGCTAGCCTCTTCGGCAAGGATTTCGTCATCATTTCGTCTCGGGACTCAATATCTATGTGCCTGCAGCCGATAGTTTCGGACACAGTGTTCCAAGTGACTCTACTCGTTCTTCTTGAATGGCTACTCTTGAAGTCTAGTCTAGTGACATTGTACATGTCTGCAAGCCTAAATCTAGTCTCCGAAGTTTTCCCCCAGTTCTATTTTCCAAGACCATCTAGTCGAAAACAATGGCAGCCTTGATGGCGCTCTTGTCCTTGATGCTCTGCAGGGCCTTGCCGAACTCCTCCAGCTTGAATGTCTTATTGACAATGCCCTTTGTCTTGACCTTTCCGGAGTCGAGGTAGTCAATAGTAGCGGCTAGAAGGTAGGATACTTGTGTTAGTGACTGTTGCAAAGGGAAAAAAAGAAAACATCGTGGAACAATGCCAGACATACGAAACATGTAGGTCTCGGAGAAGGAACCAATGATGGTGATTTCGTCACCAAAGATCTTGGCCGGGGGCCAGCCCACCCTCGCGGAGTTGGCATAAACACTACTGCGGGTCAGCTAATGCCTGGCGCATCATGCGTTCAATTAGTAGTGAAGTTTGATCATACCCATAGACGACAAGAGTGCCACCACGTCGGACATAATTGATAGCGTCCTCGAGTATCTTGACGGAACCAGTAGCCTCAACAACTGCCACGTCATCAGTACGGGAGCCAGAATACATGTCTTTGACCGAAAGATCGTACCAATGTCAAAGCCGTATGGATTGTCCTTCTTCAGCTGGTCAAACTGAGCCTCGGGGCTGTCTCGGGACAGCTCGATGTAAGTATCGGCGGCATCGAGGCTCTTAGCGAGGTCCATCTTCAAGCCCTTGGGAGCCGCGATCGTGACCTGGCAACCTCCGTTTTGTCGCAGGAGTTGAGCAAGCATCTAACGGTCGTGTAAGAAAATCATACTGTAACACAAAAGGACATGCAACACGCTTACCAGGCCGGTAGGACCAGCGCCGAACATCAGAACGTGTGATCCAAGCTTAGGTCGGATCTTCTCGAGACCATGGCAGGCACAAGAAGCGGGCTCTAGAAGAGTAGCATCGACCCAGTTCAGATTCTTGAATTTGAAAACCTTGGCGGCAGGATAGGCACAGTATTCGGCAAAGCCACCGTTCATGGTGACACCATGGGCATTGAACTGGTTTTTTTTTTTTTTTTTGGCATCAGTAACCTTGTGATGTGTGAAGCGGTGATGCTGGAGCACGTACGTTCTCGCACAACAAGAGCTGACCACGACGGCAGTAGAAGCACTCATTGCAAAGCTCGCTGTTGTCGGCAGCAACCTTGTCGCCGACTTTGAACTGGGTGACATCCTGACTGGCATTTTAGCGCTCCTGTCATGAACAAAGGTCGAATTGAACATCATGTAAAGTACTCAATACCTTCCCAACAGCGGCGATTACACCGACAGTTTCGTGGCCAGGAATAAGAGGGAACTTGGCAATGAATTCTCCCTCGTGAATGTGCTATGATGGAAAAAAAAAAAATTAGACCAGACTGCATCATTACACAAAGCCCTCATCTCAGTTATTTCGTACCAAATCTATCGAAGCTCAGTTAGTTCCTCTTTCTTCTGAAGCAGTAGGGTAGGTTGATCTACCAGTTCCACAAACACCACAGGCCTTAACCTGAACCAAAACGTCATCGTCGCGCAACTCAGGAAGCGGGACCTTGACAATGGACCAATCCTCTGGCTTCTCATATCTGCGTTGACATGGAGGTTACTGGATGAAATCCTGCAAATGGCCGGGCTGTCGGTGACCTCTGGCGCGTGCCATCGAAGGGGGGACCCTGATGGCTAGACGAGACCCACGAGCTTCAACGTATATAAGACGTACCTGAGAGCCTTCATCTCCTTGGGAAGGTCAGCCATTTTGGATCTTGTTTACTTTCTGTCTCCTTCTTGTTCGATACGCGGTGTTTTCAAACCAAACGCTGCTTCACAAGGAGCAGGTGGATCGTCGGGGCGAGGGGCAAGGTACGTCACTGAGGGAATAACTACTAATGCTCTGTTAAAAGTTGGAATGGAAGTGCGCCAATACCGCTGACCATGTATCACATCACGTACTGACAATCAATGGTTATTAGATGATCGCAAACCCAAGAGAGAGAGCCCGGTAGTCAACGACCTGGATGAAGAACAATTTCACAAGATTGGAGGGGAAAGCTTTTCTCCCACCACCTCCGATGACGCCAGCGAGGGCTCGCATTATATCCCCCTCACCCCGGCCCATCAGCTCAGCTCAGCAAGACCAGATGGACCCAGGGATGCAGCGGGACGAATCCCTGGACCACACAGTTGCATTTGGACCCTCAACCACTCACCCACTCGACCTACCGGCCATCGTGCCATCCTCTACATATGTAAAGCGACGCCCACGAGAGGTTGACTTCCCTGGGTCTCGCCTGGTCTTGCGTTGATTTAATCATGTTGAGGGGCGCGGAGAACCCCGCTGAGGGACTTGTTGGCCAACAATCGCCGCGTCCTCCCCCCTCCCCCCCCCCACCATCTGCCGGATCATCACATCTGAACATCCCAATGGGCTGTGATATGGAGTGATGTACGTCCGTAGTTGACGTGGCACTGGCTTCGCTCCCTCACCGTCTTTACTGCTCCGTTCGGGGAACCAACTGATGATTGAGTCTTCATGTTTGAACCGTGCGATCAAGTCGCATCGTGGACGGAGTACCAAATGTACAGGCAGGCATTGTGAAGAGTGGATCAAACGGCATAGACGTGGACGTGGTCTCTCGGTTTCGCAAGGTTGGTTCTGAATGTCTCGGCCTATCATTGCTTGTGGCTTACTTTTGGGACATCGACACCGCTCTTTGACAGGTCATGTGACGGGATTCTTGGACCGGAGAATTGTTATGTTGTTATGCTGTTCGTTTTGAGGTCGGTCTCGATGCTTCGAACACCCCTTTACCTAAACACAGTTCAACTTGACGCTGGATGTGCTCACCGGCCGTCTGTCGGAGACAACGTTGGAAAGAAGCATTGCTGCAAGGGTATAAATTGTGTGTTGACGCTTGAAGTCTCCTTCACCGATTCCTCATGATCGGGATCGGCTGAAATATGACTCGTGTCTGTTTACTGGGAGCGTCCCTTCTTCTTGAAACTAAAGGCAGTATTATTGTTTAAGCTACCAAGAGGCGTCAACCTCGTTCGACATCCACGCACTCGAGACTGCGGCCTTCCAAGCCTTTAATCCGTATTGCAGCATCTTGCCTCAACACCCCCTTACAGTTTACATGCATCGAAGCTCGGCAGTGACATAAATCCACCCCAGTGATGCGAGTAAACGTGCATAAAACCTCCCGACCAAACCGCTGACATTGTTTCATCATCGTCATCGCAGACATCACACATGAGATAGCAATGATTACTTATTTCAAAGTTTTGTTTTTGGATCACATTAGACTCATATATCGCAGGCAATTATCTCATTGACTGCAAATAGTGACCCTGATGCAAAATGATGTCCGAGGATCTATCCCCAAAACTCCCAAGGCGTCCCCTATGCAGCCGTTTCGCTACAGTAGATCTTTCATGGCAGATTTGCCCTCCAATTTTTTTAGAGTACATGATCGGCGCTTTGAAAAATTTCTCCCTTGTAGGTTGTGTTTGCCCATGCATCTCAAAAACAGTGAAAAAATCCTTCCAAACAGACATGGTTCGCTTAAGAGGAGGGAGCACCACGTCCAGCACCACGGGCAGCACCGCGACTACAGTTTCAATACGCGTTAGCAAAGTCCCCCATTACTGTTGGAATTCTAGTTGCATATGTGCCAAAACCGTCTTCCAAGCTCTCGCGCGAGCCAAAACGGACGAGACAGGGATAAACTCACAACTGAGGAGCGAACTCGCCAGGAGCACCACCCTCCTTGCCCTCGCCAGCATCTCGTCGTCGGTATCCACCTTCACGGTCACCACGGTCACCACGGTCACCACCACGGCCACGGCCGAAAGGTCGTCGCTGGCGCTCGTCGTCACCAAGCATGCCACGGGGAGGAGCGTGCGATCGCTGCTGCTTGATGTGGGTAGCGGGAACGATCTCGGCGGGCAGGTGCAACCATTCGCGGAGGTAGTCGAGACCCTCGGGGGTCAACGTGTAGTAGTAGTATTGCCAAGAAAATTGGGTCTTGACATAGCCGCGGGAGTTGAGGGACTGGCAAGCCTTGATGACGAACAAGTTCTTGGTGTCAATATCGGGATGCTTGGGAAGGTTGAAGTCCTTCTGAGCCACGAGAACACCCTCGCGGAAGAGGTACTATGTTGAGGGATATATGTCAGTCACAGATTGTTCGTTGCGCGGGGAAGAAGAAATTCTCCCTCAATTCGTTAAATCGATCGTAAATACCTCGTGAATCTTCTTGCGGTCGGCCTTGGGCATCAACATCGTGACGGTTTGGTGGTGAGGTCGATGTTGAAAGAGGGCAGTTCTCCGGATCAAAATGAATTACATTTGTGGGCGTAAACCCTACAAGAAATTCGAACCTTACATGTAGCGAAGTGGGGTGGCTTGTGCTTTGTGTGCTGTGGCTGAGAGCACGTGATGATTAGATGGTGCTTATCGAGAACTTCAAGGTTCACGCCGACAACTCGTAGAAGATTTGCCAAAACTTCCCCTTTACAACAACTTCCAAAATTTCTTCACTTCTGGCAAAAAACGCTTTAAATCATAAAACCACTCACAAAAACATGTCTCCACGAAATATCAACGTACTCGTCACCACCTTTGGTGGTCTGGGTGTTCCACCAACTTTGGTTGTACCAGTCCCGCACTCTACAAGCATATCAGAACTCCGTGAGGAGATTATTGGACGACTGCCAGTCACCGATAGCAGACTCATCATTACAACCCTATCAAACAGACAGCTACCCGAGGCCTCGGAATCACCAATTTCAATCTATCTGTCAAGCAGTCGGGATGAATTCCTCTCTCTACGATTAGCCGTCCCACTATGTGGTGGCAAGGGTGGTTTTGGTTCCCAGTTACGTGCCGCTGGTGGGCGTATGTCATCACGCAAGAAAAAGAACCAAGAAGACCACGGGTCCAGCCGCAACCTCGACGGCCGCAGACTACGAACTGTCAATGAAGCCAAGGCTCTGGCGGAATACCTCTCCATCAAACCTGAAATGGAAAAGAAGGAAAAAGAAAAGCGACGTGAACGATGGGAAAAGATTGTTCAAATGTCAGAAGAAAAGCAGACTCAAATCAAGAATGGAGGTCAGGGTCGACTAGATGGAAAGTGGGTCGAAGATAAAGAAGAAAGCAGCGAGAAGACCCGGGAAGCTGTTGCCGCAGCCATGAAGGCCAGCCGATACAGCGACAACTTATTCAGCACATCGCATGGTTCCACATCTAGTGAGCAGGCCGAAGGGCAATCGAGCTCGGAGGAGGAAGCTAACGCCAGCTCTAAACAGTCATCTCCGGTTGAAGAGGCTGGAACGTCGAAAGGGAAGGGAAAATCGAAAGCCTTTTTTGGATTTGATGAGGATGATGAGTTCATGAGCTCGTCTGACGAGGAGGCGGAGGCATAATGTTACAACTTTGCATGAGAATGGAGTATGGGAAAGATGTCCTTCGTATTTCTGTTTTTGCTGTTATCAGGTCTCTTATTTACGGCGCATCAAATGCAGGAATTGGGAATCGTTTGGGAGTCAACAATCAGCGTTGCAATGGCAAAGTTACTGCTTCACATAATTCAATTTCGCTCACAAGGCAATTCTCAAGTCTCACAACATTGTCTCCAATATTAAAACAGGCTTCTCTCCATTGACAACCGTGTTAAAGATTGTTTACCTAGTTTTCCGAGTTTTCCGAGTAATACACATGCAGCAAGGCTGCTACTGTCTCTCTATCAACACAAATCAAGATCTACGCCACCCTGGTTGTCAAACTTAGGCGTCCAACTTGACGGGGAAGTTGCCAGCCTCTATCGTGATAGATTAGCTCTGCGTCGCCCTCGTATTCACCATGTTCGATCTTACCTCGCTGCTCATCCCATCGCTGGTACCATGCAGAGGGGCACAATGATCGGTAGGCGAGCTTAAACTGTCATACGATTAGCCAACTGACCCGGTACCGGGTCCCCTATTCTTTCCATCCTGTCATACCTGTTGGCAGGGAGCAAAGTCCTCGCCCTTGACGTTTATGCACTTGTGGTGATCGATATAGTTCTGCCAGCAGTGCTTGGTCTGGTTCACGTTGGGGAAGCGGGCATCGGTGCCTGCAGAGGAAGTTTAATGATTAGTATTTTCCACGCATTGTTGAAGCGCAATCGGGCGATTGACAAAAGTCGTGGTGCTATTTTTCGTCGGGCGGGAGCTTACCGGCTGCAATGTTGTTAGCCTCGGGTTACCATCTAACCAATTTTTAGGGAGGAATTATTGGGACATACCAGTGACAAACTTGAAGGGCTTGGTGACAAGCTCCTGACCATCTTCTTCAGCCATAATGAGCTATTTTCTTCGAGAACTAGGGGGTCCGGGGAATAGAGACGCGGGAATGGCCAATTGAAGTCGAGCAATTGGGCAGTGAGGTTGATGCCGTCGACGTTCACGGCTTGGAATCAGTATTGGTGGCTCGATTGCTGCCTCAGGCTTTAAGGGCAGCGGGGCAAGGCAACCAGACCGACCCGGGCCGACATTCAATTAGAACATGACATGGTCGGCAACCTCCAAACACCATCTTGAAAAGGGCGACATTTTTGTCAATCGCTCATAGAACGACCTACTCCTGTACAGACCAATCTCCCCTCTTCAACATGCGTGGCACCCAAGCTCTCAGAATGTTCCGCCCTACGGCTCGCATGATGCGACCGATTCCTGTACGTGCGAAGCGATACTATCTCTCTCGAAATTCGAACTAACGAAGGACACTGCTGTAGAAGGAGGACCAGGCCGGTACGTGCCGACCCATCAACTTGAAGGGTGTTCGATGGCCTCAAAAGGGGCCTTCTCAAGCTGCGTTTACGATGTACTAACTGCCCTTCCAGGCCACACCATCTCCCAACGGTTGCGCAAGCTCAAGCAAATTCCTGCCGAATTGATTCCTCTTGGTAAACACCTTCAGACTGAAGACTTGTGTGGCTCATGATTCTAACTCATAATTAGCCGTCGTCGTGGGCTTTGCAGTCTTTGCCGCCGGGTACTCGAGTATCCGAAAATTCACTGTTGACAAGAACCTCCGACTTTCCAGAAAGGGACCTACCGGGAGTGCTGATCATTAAAGATTGAGCTACATGTAAAACCACATTGCACGGAGGGTTTCATTTGTTGGCGGGTGGCAAAACAATGTACATGTCAAAAAGTCAAGTGAGTAAGTCATTAAATCAGGCTTGGCTTTAGAACTGCTCGTTCTGTTCACTGTTCACTTTGTTGCTGCCGTTTTAAATGGAGCACGCACTATGATATCATTTGACTCCAGAACACCGTCGCTATGTAATTGTAATGTCCAATCGTACAAGAGCAGTATTCCCAACTCCCAAAACAACTCATGCCGGCTTTGGTCCAGCCACATCCAACCCCTCTAGACCCTGCATAGGATCTGGTGCAGCGCCGTTTGTTGTTGCATCTGTGACTTCCAATGTCGCTTCCTGTTCCTCCGCTGCATAATCTGCCAACCAACCTTCCTACATTTAAATCATCAGCGTTGCCCCCATGATTTTTGATTCTGCAAATACGAACCTGCTCCCACACTGCCTTTTTGCTACCCAAGCCTTCATCCGCGCTCTTCGGAGCCTTTGCTTGTGAGACTTTTAAGATTTTGCCGAAAAACTCAGATTGATCCATATTGTCAATGGCTTCCTTGGCATCTTCTGGATCTTCGAATTCGACATAGGCAAAGCCGCGATGAGGATCCGTCGACTTGCGTGCATCAGCTTTCGAAAGCTGGACTTCGACAATCTCTCCGAAAGGGATGAAAGCATCAAGTAAATGATTGCTGGTGACTACCTGTGATAGGCCACCTACAAAAACCGTAGCTTTCCAACGAGCAGCGTCTGACATTATGGACAAACTGGGTAAGGAAAAAAAGAGAGAACCGTTGTTATGGTAGCTTGTGTCGTCAAGCTGTCTCGATATTCTCAAAAATTCACGAGTGAAGCGACTTGCTCAACCAGGCTCTCATTGGCCCTTGGATGCATGATGTTGCTCGACACACTACATAGAGCTACTTTTCAAGTCACGTGCAAGCCTCCCCACTTGCCCCTTGTTGTTTGAGGTATCCAAGCCGGCACAGAGCTCAGGAGGGAGGGTCCCATAATCATCGGCCAGCTTGCAATCTGGCATCATATTCATGACTTCGATGTCATTGCGCCAGCCCAACAATTCCACTTTTTGGTATTCTCCCCTTACAATCAATAAATGATTCAAGGTTGCAACGTCTAATTTCGAGACTGTAGGCTCGGCATTTTTAGTTCGAAGCCTAACAATCACCTCGCTTTATCTGACTGCACCTAAAGCAGTCAGTCAGTTTGTTGGGTCTATTTACCCCCGCCATCATGGTGCGCCTTCGAGAAGTACCACGAACAGCAACCTTTGCTTGGTCTCCAAGCCCAGGGAAACCTTTACTGGTGACTGGCACTCGTGCTGGCGCTGTTGACGCCGATTTCTCAGATGAGAGCAAGTTGGAACTTTGGGACCTCTCCCTAGACGACAAACAACAGGGGTTGGAGCTGAGGCCACTTTCCAGCATCGCAACTGAGTCTAGGTATACAGGAGAGCATATGTCGCTTCCGATTAAGGAGACTGACATCGGCTTAGGTTTTACGATATCGCCTGGGGCCCTGCCGACTCTGATCATCCCAAGGGCATCATTGCTGGCGCTCTCGAGAACGGTTCCCTGGAGCTTTGGGATGCCTCGAAATTCGAAGCTGGTGCATCCGATGCTCTCATTTCACAGACAAATAAACATACTGGTGCTATCAAGGCACTGCAATTCAACCCCTTGAAGCCACATATATTAGCCACGGCCGGAGCGAAGGGTGAGCTATATGTCTTCGACATCAACGACATCGAAAACCCCTTCAGGCTGGGAAGCGCCGCGGCCCGTTCCGATGACATCGAATGCTTGGCCTGGAACAGAAAAGTCTCTCATATTCTGGCGACTGGAGGAAGTGGTGGCTTTGTTACTGTCTGGGACTTGAAGACCAAGAAATCGTCCCTGACGCTCAACAACAATCGCAAGGCTGTCAGTGCCATTTCTTGGGACCCAAACAATTCGACGAAGCTGCTTACCGCAACTCCCGACGATAACACACCTGTGATTCTCTTGTGGGATCTGCGCAACTCAAACGTCCCGGAGAGGACACTTCAGGGCCATGAGCAAGGCGTTTTGTCACTTTCTTGGTGCCACCAGGACAGCGACTTGCTCTTATCATCGGGTAAGGACAACCGAACCCTAGTGTGGAATCCCCAGACGGGCGAGCGGTATGGCGAGTTGCCCGAAGTGACAAATTGGACTTTCCAGACGCAGTTCAACCCCCACAATCCCAATCTATCGGCTACGGCGAGTTTCGATGGCAAAATTACCATCCAGACATTGCAGAATACCAACCCTGATACCTCCCAAAACCCGGCAGAGAGAAACCTGGATGGCGAGGAGTTCTTCCGAGCGGCTCAAACACAGCCCCAGGGCGCCTCTTGGTCTCTAAACAGGGCACCGAAGTGGTTTGAACGCCCAGTTGGTGCAAACTTTGCTTTTGGAGGCAAGATTGTGATTTTCAAGGCGCATCCTTCTCAACCTGGACAGAAGCGTTCCTCCAAATTTTCAATTGCCAAATTCTCCGTCGAAGCTGACGTGTCCGAGGCAAGTGAAAAGTTCCAGCAAGATATTGGAACCGGCGACGTGACCGCTATATGCCATGAGCGTGTGCAGCAAGCCCAGACGGACGAAGAAAAGGCCGTCTGGAAGGTCATGGAGACTCTTGCCGGAGATAATCCGCGTGGAAAAATTGTTGAATACTTGGGTTTCAAAGAGGATGAGCTAGTTAATGGCGCTGCCAAAGAAGCCGCTGACGATGTAACGAAATCTGCCGAAACCAAGGCCGACAGTGGAAACGACAAGAAAGACGCCACTGACCTTTTCAGTGGCGAGGATGATGGCGAGGATTTTCTTTCAAATGTTACCGCCACCAAAGGAGCCAAGACTGACAATCCATTTCGTTTATTCTCGAACGAAGACACATCTGTGGAAAGAGACATCACCAATGCATTGATGCTTGGTAACTTCACCAAGGCGACCGAAATTTGCCTGAAAGAAGATCGCATCGCAGACGCTTTTCTCATCGCTAATTGTGGCGGACAGGAGCTTGTTGACAAAGTTCAAACTGCTTACCTCTCTAAGAAGAGCGAAATGCCGAGCTATATGCGCTTGCTGGGCGCTGTCATCTCTAAAAACCTCTGGGATGTGGTCTACAATGCCGACTTTGAGAACTGGAAGGAGACCATGGCCATCATGTGCACCTTCTCTGACCCTCAAGAGTTCCCTGACCTCTGCGAAGCTCTCGGTGACCGAATTCACGACAACGGATCTAGAAAAGATGCATCTTTCTGCTATTTGGTTGGTTCCAATTTGGAAAAGGTCGTCGCCATCTGGGTTGCCGAGCTTGAGGAAGCAGAAAAGGAGGGGCTGAAAGAGGCCACAGGTGGTTCTGCCTTCTCGGTCCACGTCAAGTCTCTTCAAAGCTTCATCGAGAAGGTCACCATCTTCCGTCACGTAACCAAATTTCAAGATGCTGAGCAGGGTCAAACTTCGGACTGGAAGCTGGCAACTCTGTACGACAAATACATCGAGTATGCCGATATCCTGGCTGGCCATGGCCAGTTGGATGCAGCTCAGAAGTACCTTGACCTGTTGCCTTCCAGCTATCCTGCCGCTGAAATTGCACGGAACCGCGTTAAGTTCGCAACGAAGAAACCAGCCGTTCAGGCTGCTGATCGTCAACCTACGACCAATGTGGCGAGTAGAGCTCAGCCTACTGTGAGTTACTCAATTCCTCAGCCAGCAGCCAACATCCCGTCGACGAACCCCTATGGAGGATATTGTCCATCTCAGCAGGCACAGGCTCTGCCGAATCAACCATCGCAATATGCGCCGCCGCAGAATCAGTATCAGCCACAAGGTTACCAGCCTCAAATGGGATATCAACCTCAGAATCAGCATGCGCACGGAGGCATGGTCGCGCCTCCTCCGATGACCGGTCCTCCGAGGAGCTCTTCCTCTACGCCTTCAGGTCCCCCGCTTAACAAGGCCAAGAACATGGAGAACTGGAACGACGTCCCCTTGGTGACCAAAGCTGTCCCTCGCAGATCTACCCCTGTCGCCCCTATCAGGTCTCCCTTTTCCGGCTCTGCAAGTCCAACGGCTGCTCCGGCAGGCTTCCCTTCGGCTGTCGGTCATGGTCAACACACCAGCTCACCAGTACCTCCTCCCCCAAAAGGTAACGCTGCGCCCAGAGTTCAGTCGCCCCGAGCCTCGACCCCCCAGGCCGGTATTCCTCCACCTCCAAGACCTTCCTCGACTGTGGCAAATCAATACGCCCCCCTTGCAGCACAGCCTGGGGCAGTCCCATCGCCGATTCCTCAGGTTGTGCCACGGATGGCATCTCCATACAACGCTCCTCCCTCAGGGGCACCCCCGTCCAATAGATATGCCCCGGCACCCGCAGCTCAGCAATCCAACCAGCCTCCAGGGGCTTCTATGCCTCCTCCTCCTCCAGGCGGCCTTGCGAGCAGGCCACCGCCCCCCGCAAACCCTTATAACGCTCCACCACAGCAGACTGCTCTTCATGGTCAATATGCTCCATCGCCGTACGCTCCACAGCAAAGCCAGGGGACTGGTCTTCCTTTGACTGGCCCTCCTCCCGCAGGGCCACCTCCTGCCAGCCGAGCTCGAGCTACACCTCCTCCCCCCAAGGCAGCTGCTTCTCCACCAAAGCCCAAGCATCCCCCTGGTGACCGGTCACATATCCCGGTCAACGCACAGCGTCTGTTCGATATTCTGAACCAGGACATCCAACGAGTTGCTGCAAAGGCGCCGGCGACATATGCTCCACAGGTGAAGGATACTCAGAAGCGATTGGGTCTATTGTTTGACCACCTTAATAACGAGGAGCTGGTGCAGCCAGCTACCATTGATCAGCTCACTCAGCTAGCTAATGCCATTCAGATCAAGGACTATGCGTCAGCGCAGAGATTGCAGGTTGAGATCCAGAGAGACAAGACTGAAGAATGTGGCAACTGGATGGTACGTGTGACCTAGAATAACAGGAAAAGGAGGTCTTGCTAACTGTAAAAACAGGTTGGTGTCAAGCGACTTATTAGCATGAGCAAGGCCACTCCATGAGTTGATGATGGTGGGCGGGAGTGAGGTGCGCATGGAAGGGTCCGGGTATTGAGCAGTTTCTAAAGACTGGCCTTGAAAAATAAACGGTGAAGATGCAGCAATGATAGGCAGGTGTTCAGTTCTAGTGGAATAGAAGCAAGTTGCATCTTATGCACAGCCAAGCGATTACAATGCCGATGTCATATATGTTTGGCGAAGACAGTGTAGAAAGCTCAAGCCATGCGTTCAGCAACAAGGCAAAGAAGCTCTTGGATGCACGTGGCGTTATCCTGGTGAGTTGCATGTAGCTCGCCTGCACTGCCATGTCTACTCGGTTTCACTTCCGCGTTCAATTCTACAATCTTCGCACCAGCGGTGAGCTGACATTGAAAGATTGTGCAAGTATGCGCACGCCGATGATTCGATCTTTGTAGAAACGCTTGGCACTGGAGACGATCATCAGTAACTGGCTGGCTTGATAGTTCTGACACCATGTTTTACTTTGCATGGCTGGATTGAAGATCGGCCTGGGTGGGCACTGCTTTGATGTAAATCTGGCCAGATTGTACTGTCAACATGATGTGAGTCTTGCACATCATCAGATACATGTTCAATGCCAATTCAATTCAATTGCAATGTTACTCTGCCTGAGGATTGGCTCGCACCGCTGGTCTTGCGTCTCGTGCACATGTCAGAACTACACACATCTGAGACCCATTTGCAAATCTCATCCAATCTAGTAGGGCATTCTTGATAAAAATCTCCAACGCCGCAACGCACAACCACACATCTTCCGGACCGATGTTTCCCCTTCAGGCAAAGTCGTCCTCTGCCTCCTCTATCGTATTCTTGACCCGTACCAAGATGGTCGTCTTCCACTTATCCAGCTTGCTGACCTGATCGTACTGGAACAGTTTGTCCGTAAACTGCTCTTGGCTCTGTCCCTCGACAGCCTCACACAAATCCGTCAAAAGCATGTGTTCTCTTTGCGTGGCAAAGCTGGGATCCATGTCGCGGTACTTCTCGAGCGCACGATTCGTGGCGACCATGTCTCCGGTGGCGAGATGGCATATGCCTGCTCTGAGGAAGTAGTCCTTGACGCTGTACTTCATGAGGTTGTTGTTGACGGATTGCTCGGCGACCTTTTCCAAGTTCTCGATGGCTTTGTAGTAATCGCCTTCCATGGCGGCAGCATCGGCAACCTTGAGCCATAGCTTGTTGGCAAGTCTACACATAATTCTTTAGTAAGAACCTATTGGGCGTGTTTGAAAAGGTTCATGGGTTACGAGGGACTCACGCCATGGCATTATCGCCCTCGTACCACGTCGCTGCGGCTTCATAGCATTCCACGGCCTTCTTGGCATCTCCCAGCTGTGTCTCGTATACTTCTGCCATGGTCTCATTGTGTGAAGCTGCCCTTCGGAAATTGCCTTTGGAGCAGTATCTGTCCACGGCTACCTTGAGGCATCGAACGGCGTCAGAGGGGGCATCCTTGCGGTAGGCTTTGAAGGCGTCGACGAGGGAGTTGGCCGCGTCGTCAGGTTCGTCAAGTTTACTTGTCTGTACTTGCGCGGCCTGTTCAAATGCTTTGCCTGCTTCGACGTCTGTTTATGAACGCGGCCCGCGAGTCAGTGGATAATCGTCATCGTCTAGACACAATTGGGTGTCCATACTCTGGTTCTGCATCTTGAAGGCATTGCCTGCCTGGGTGAAGAGATCCGCAGCATTCTGGTACTTGTCTTCGCGACCACCGAAGAAGCTGAGGCCACTGCCAGCGCTAGAAAGCGTCTTCTCTGCCTGTATCGTCGAACACAAGCCTAGTCAGTCGGAAGGAGTCTCATCTGCCACAGTGGGGGCGGGCGTAATGACCTTTTGGAGCAGAGCACGAGGATCTTGGGACATGGCGGTAAATGTGTGAGGTTGAATAAGATCAGTAGCAAGGAATGTTAATGGCGGCGCGGGGTGTAAGATCAACGGCGCTGAAGGAGACTCTGAGGTTGAGAGGGGGAGAATAAATATGCCACGTTGGATGTGAGAGATGGTCAAATGGCCGTGTCTGATCTTGATACTTGCTTGGTTTAGCTACGACGCCTGGCGGGTAGTGAGCCTAGTGGGGTGGGGTGCCTGCGATGGCGGCGTTGCAGCTGCGACATTGCAAGTACCTGGAGGGTCGGTCTTCCCCTATCGGCCAGACAGACAGACCCCTTGACAGCCGAGCCTGGGAGATTCGATGTTGACTCGAGACGCATCGCCTTCGTCCAACATCCACTGTTACTGTCCAGGGCCGTCTTCGATACCTTCTGGACCAAAAATCCGCCGAATCACAGCATCTGTTGCGAGACCCAATAGACTTGAAACATCATCCAAGATGTCTCTCTGCAGAGCCTGTCGTCTCGCGCTCCGACGCACCGTCCGCCCACCTCTTGTCCAAACCGCAAATCTGTCTACCAGGACAGGCCCGACCCCGAACGATATACTCTCAAAACCAAGCTGGTCAATACAATCGCTTCGGGAGCCATCAGCCTCGGCAAAAAAGTCAGCACCAATAGAGACTATAACCACAAAACAGCTACATCACCTGCTTCGTCTAGCCGCCCTCCCACTGCCTCAGTCTCCAGCCGAGGAAGCTTCCATGATAGACACTCTCCAATCCCAGTTGCAATTTGTACGCGCAGTGCAGCGCGTGAATACCGAAGGCGTCGAGCCATTGCGCGCAATTCGAGATGAGACCCCGGAAGCAGTGCGTGAATATACAATCACATTGGAGGACATGAAGTCATTGCTGTCGAAGGAGGAGCTAGTGGGGTTTTACAAGCGGCCCCGGCGGATAAGGGAAAAGATTGAAGAGCTCGATGAGAAATGGGATGTTTTGGCTACTGCCTCGAAGAAGGCGGGCAAATATTTTGTGGTGGAGAGCTCGAAGACGGGTCGGGGGGAGTAAGAGGGAACCAAATTTTTACTGATGTTGGCATCTTGGAACAAGCGACGCTTCTGGCATACTTCGTTGACGAAAGAAAGAAATGTTTTTTTCTGGTTGCGATGCAAATGATCCTGGGCGTCGAGGTCTGAGACCCCCATACGACCAAGACCTTGAGACCAACTATCATCGTGAAGGACAAGTCATAGGGTGGACAATCTGCGTTGGTGTAGCAAAATGCAAGTCCTTGAAGCTTTTTGCTAACTTCTCCGGCCGAAAAGCAACATCATGTTAGGATCAAAGGTCCGAGAGATATGAGACATTTGCAGGATGCTCACTCCTCAGTTTAGGACTGACGAGTCGTAACCGAAGCTGTCGTTGATCACGTCTCCATGTCACCCGGCAGAACTCTACATGCCGTCTTGGTGGGATCGGCTTCCGATCACACACCCCTGTAGACCTATACACATCCACATCGTCTTGCTGGCCACGATTCCACAGCTTCAGCCACCCCGTTTCGACCAAGTCATCGCCCAGAACATGCTGTTAACCGTGCAATGCTCCTTGTCACCCGTGACTATCTAAATATGCTGATCAAACTAGTAATATAGGCAACATGGTTTACCTCAACCTCACAGACCGACGGTCTCGGAAAAAAGGGGTGGAATATAGTGCCTTTCAACATGAGCCCGAAGGCTCAAATGTCGAGTCGTTATTGGATCTGTCGATAGGATGATTGACACCTTAACAAGTTGATGGCTCCATGGAGTTATCGAGCTGCACAGCAGTCGACCCTGGACTTCCGGAGAAGCAAGGGACCGCTGAGCACAGATCCGTAGTGAAGAAGAAGAAGAAAAACGCGAAGCAGGAAAACTTCAGCTGTTGATAAATGGGCAGGAAATTTTGGGTGGGGCCAATCATCACGTGTTTAGGGTGGATCGAGCGCGCTGTGTGACAATTTGACGTGGAGCTTGCTGTGCTGGACAAGGCAAGGCAGACTGGGCTCAAAGTCAAATCCAAGATTGCATTGCGCTGCCTCAATTTCATTCCTTGGAAGGTCTCTTTTTTGCAGCCCAGTGACTGCATTGATTTGTCTCTACTGCCCACCACGTCGCTAGCACATTCAAGATGGACGCTGCAACGATAGAAGAGACGAACCGGATCAGAGTATCCCTGGGCATGAAGCCTCTGCCCGTCCCCGGCGCAACTCCCGCTGCACAACACGATAAATCTTCAACGTCTGATGGCGAGGAAGCTGCGAGCACACTAGAAAGCCGACAGGCAGAGTCATATGTAAATTACAAGAAGTATCAGGATGCCGAGGCTGCAAAGAAGAAGCGAGAGGAGCGCGCGGCCACGATCCGGAAAGCTCGAGACGAAGCTCAAAGATTCGCAGTATTAGAGGGCAAGGGTCTCGGCGATGCGGATGACAAGGGCGAGGATGATGCAAAGTCATGGCTCATGAGTCAAAAGAAGCGGCAAAAGAAGATTGACAAAATTCGAAAGCTCGAAGAAGAGTTGGCAGCGGCAGAAGCTGCTGCTGCTGCTGCTGTTCAATACACCTCGAAAGATCTTGCTGGCATCAAAGTCGCCCACGACACATCAGAGTTCCTCGGTGGCGAAGATCAGATTCTCACACTCAAGGATGCTACCATTGACGAGAACGAGGATGAAGGTGACGAGCTGGAAAATATGGGCATGAGAGAAGTTGAAAAACTAAACGAAAGGCTCGACCTGAAGAAGAAGCGACCTGGTTACAACCCGAATGATGAAGAGGAGGGAGAGGGAGGCATCCTGGCTCAGTACGACGACGAAATAAACGGCAAGAAGGGCAAACAGTTCACACTTGATGGCAGTGGCACCATTGCAGAGCTGGCCGATATCCTCGGCGAGCCCGCGCAAAAGGCAAACAATGCGAGTGTCAATCTCGATGAAATCATTGGTACGTGCCTTCTCTACAAATACGCTCTCAGGATCGTAAGTCAACGTCGCACTAACCAGCAATCTCACAGGTGATGCGCCAGTATCGTCAGACTATCTTGCACCATCAGAAGTCAAGGTGAAGAAACCCAAAAAGAAAAAGTCAAAAGGCACAAGACAGAAGCAATATGATGAAGACGATATCTTCCCCCTCGAGCCTGCGCCAGCGGACAGCAACGCCATGGAAGTGGACAGCAAAGAGGCGGCCAGCAAGAAGCGAAAAGCAGAATCCGACACCTTTGTCGACGACGACGATCTGCAAACATCTCTAGCCTTGCAACGGAAAAGCGCCCTCAAGAAGAGAAAGAAGGTTAAACCCGAGGATCTTGTAAGGCAGCTCAAAGAAGAAGATGGCCAAGACGCAAATGACGAGCAAGACAACGGCGGACTAGTCATTGGTGAAATTTCCGAATTTGTCTCCAACTTGAGCAAACGTGATGACGAAGAAGAAAGTAAAAACAAGAGACCTCGAGCACAAACCGGAAGTCCACCTGCCAGAGAAGACCATCCCATGGAGGAAGGCGGCGACGATGACGACCATGACACAAACCCGGCCATAAAACGAGAAGCATCTGTACCATCACATCAAGACACCGAGGCCGACAGAGGCGTCGAGGAAGAGAAGACGATTAGCGAAGGCATGGGCGCAGCGCTTAGCCTCCTCCGCGAGCGTGGCCTCATCGAAGCCTCCCATGGAGATGAGTACGAAAGCTTCCGCGACCGCGAAGACTTCCTCACTCGCAAGCGTCTCCTCGAAGACGAACTCGAAGAACAAACTCGGCAGCAGCGCGAGCGTGACCGAGCCAACGGTCGTCTGGACCGCATGACGGTCCGCGAGCGCGAAGACTACGCCCGCCAGCAGAACCAACGTCGTGATCAACAGCAATCTCTCCGCATGGCAGAGCTCTTCTCGGCCAACTACAAGCCCAATGTACAATTAAAATACCACGACGAGCACGGCCGCTCGCTCGACCGGAAAGAAGCATTCAAGCACCTCAGCCATCAATTCCACGGCAAAGGCAGCGGCAAAGGCAAGACAGAAAAGCGTCTCAAACGGGTGGAGGATGAGAAGAGACGCGAGTCCCAAAGCTTATTCGACGCCAGTGCAAACGGAGGCATGAGCGCCGCCACAGCACAGCAGCTGAAAAAGAGAAGAGAGGCCGGTGTACGACTTGGTTAGACTTGTGCTGTTCAAGTTGCTGTTACAATGTACCCAGTAGAGGGCGAATAGGTTCCAAAAGGTGCTGGTACCCTTTTTTTTTTCTTTTTCTTTTATATTCATGACTGGCATTTTTTAATTGCTGACGCAGTGACTTGATAGACGGGTCGGGGTTCTGTCATCCTTTGATGTGGTACTGGTTGTGGTACGTGATATGGAATACGTGAGGTGTAATGTCGTGAATGTCGTGATGCCGCTGTAGACGTAACGTAGATGTGTCACTCGAGGTGGCCTTCATCTGGATGCTTGTACGATGTGAATGAGGATGTTGTTGGGTAGATTTCTCATGGGTATCGCAGAGGGACGTAGCTCAGCTCCGGGCCTGACAACATTCCTGCTAAAAAAGCACATTCCGCTAGCCTAACAAATGGATGGTGCTTCATGGGAATGGTGTGCTCTATCCGATATTGCCTCTGTGCGCCAAAGTTGCACGTATTCGATGGAGTGGTTGAAGGCGAATTTACGTATTCTGTACTTGCAAGGTGGGTTGCGAATATACCTGCTGCAGTCCACCTCTTCGAAGTAGAATGGTGCGAAATGGATCATCGTAATGTTACACTGACTCGGAGCCTGTTTGCCAAAGAACCACCCGTCGTCACCTTGAGTTTACTAGATGAGCATTAATTTCCAACCATACTGTCATCAGGAAAAACTATCGCTATCCGTATATATCGTCCTGACGCCGTGTAGTAAACCAAGTATATATATAAAAAAAAAAGGCATGAAATTCAACTTATAGCGAAACCTTTGCCCCGATTCCCTTCCCCGTATACTTGACTTCTTCCGTCCAGTATCCGACTCTGACTGTGACATCCGCTGCAGCATCCAGCTTCAGCGTGCCCCCTAGTGCGTCTCTTAACTTGTCGAAACCAACATGGTCGGCCGACCACTGCACTGGCAGACGGGGAGTTTGCGACAGCCCCGGCGGGACATCTATTGTCTGGTTGTACGTGATTTGACCTACGGGTTCTGTGTGGTTGTAAAAGGCCGTGGCGTTGATGTACTCTACATGTACGGTGTCGTGGCCGAGAGGCGAGGCCAGTGTGAACGAGGCAGTGGATGATAGAATATGAAATGTGGCATCTCGGATGAAACCTTGTCCGTCGCCACCATTTTCATCATCTCCGTCTCCGGGGAATCTCAGGCGTGGCGTTAACAAAGTTATGTTTATTGTGGAGAGCGCTTCGCCAATGACTGGCATTCTTGGAATTGAGTCTCTGTGTGCTCTGAGTGTGATGGTTGTGTTATTGCCGGACAAGTACGCGGATAGCAGATTACGGGCAACTTTCTGAGCCTTGTCCCCGCCGAATAAGTACGGATCCCATGTTGCTTCTATCATGATGTTGTTGTTCAATCCATGTGCGAAATGCAGATTCTTAGTGGTGGCTTCGCCTATGGAATGATTGCCTTTCATAAGGTGTATGTTGATGAAAGGAATCAAGGCTGTATACGGCGTGGGATTGGTGATGTTGACCATTGCTCGTATGACAACGCCCGTGCTAGAAGTATTGAGGATTTGCAACTCCCCGACTCGGGGGTCCAAGCCTGCAAGCATGTCCCCAGGCACTTCTGCAACGTGTTAGCCAGAGGACGCCAGAGCACTTGACGGTTGCGGTCGACACGGAACGGCAATAGCACAAGTACCATGTGCCATCTTCCGTGTCGGATGAAATGTGATACGCTACCACATGGAAGACGGACGTTTGACAGGAACTTTGCCGGCGGCGGGAACCCCTCTGATAACCAAATGACCAAGAACGGTTTTGACTTTGACGTCCACGTTGGACTTGACGTCGAGAATGATATCATCATCGTCGCCAAATAATAGCTTCTGCATGATATCGGAGAATGTGTCGCCGTCGAGTATATCGATTGGGGCATCGACAATTCGTGATTTGATGCTCATAAGATCTTCAGCCTCGGGTTGACGAATTATCTTTGAAGTCGCCTCCTGCCATTTTTCTACATTCAGCTCTCCCAACTTTTTGCCCTCGTAAAATAGGTCGCCATTGGCTCGGACGCTGGTGACATCGATGTTCATGTTCAAGTCGGCAGGAATGGCCGCTAAGACACGGACAGTCCCGGATATCCGAGGCTTGCTGTCAGAGTCGCTTGGGTCTGCAAAGGGGCTTGGCAGCTTGAAGTCGACATCTTCGAGCGTGAAGTTGCGTAAAAGATTATCCAACGATCGCCCAGGGAACTGAATGGGAACTGTGACACTTTCTATGAAGTCACCAATCCATCCTGGCAAATCGCCGTTTCCTGATGCTTTACCACGCACAAATACCTCTGCGTCTTCGCCGTGCAAGTAACGCTTCATGAACAGGTCGAGCGGAGACAATTCACTCGATGGGCAGGCTTTGATCAGGGACGTTGGTAGCTCGCGAATGGTTCCTTTGGCTTCTACAGTAACATTTGACTTGGGGCGAACCTCGATAGCACTTGAAATTGCCGATGCAACCTTGATGTTCGGTTGAGCAGGATCACAGTTCGGAACGAGGACTTCGAATCCTAGAGATGGTACGATCAACCCAATGGGGAATTCGTTGTAGGCAGTGATGGAGACATTGGCACCAACTCCCATCTTGCCATCGTCACCGGCGGGCACATCATGGAAATCGAGGGTTTCAATGGTATATTCGGGCATGGAAGGAAGCTCATTGGCTGCGAAAGCGTTAGCCAAAGTGCATTTAATTTGTGGACAAACATTGATCTTTTCTCGACTCTGATGTGGCTCTATATTATTTGATGGTCTTCTGACCGAAATAAATGGCAGAAAAGGCGCGGTAGAGAGATTGACCTTCAAATACCATAGATTCCGACACATCATGAGTCCCCAGAGGGAAGATGCCGGACTTGAGGCTGAGCGCCGTGGCTCCCGTAACCTTGAGCTGATGGAGCTTGCCCTGAAGCCATTCGTTGACCACCTTCCGTGCTGTCTCTGTGTCGCCAGGAACGAAATCGGCCACAAAATCCAACTTCGTCACTTGTCCATCTACAAGACGGAGGTTGATTGGGGGGAGCAAAGCACTCCCGACCAGAGCATTGTCAAAGTGAGGCAGGTGGAGACGAAGTTTGGTCTCCTCAGTACCGAGTTGTCTCATGATAGCCGTTGCGATCCTTCCGATTCTACGAGTATTGTCGTCCTGAACTCGTGAGCCGTCAAGTTTGAACGTGCCCTTGATCCGAGCTCGGACTCCGTCGGCTGTCAGTGACTCTACAGACAAGTCTGTTGGTTCCAAAACAACTGCATTTTCGACATATTCCTGTACAGCTGGGGGGACGACAAAGCCAAGGACCATGACCACAGCGACTAATATGCCCAGGACTATTATTGCAACGAGGGACGGCCACCTCCGCTTCCGCTTGGGCTGTGTTTCATATTTGATCTGCTGCTGCTGCTGCGTTGGCGGACTGTTGTCGTCTTGTTGGGAGTCATCGGCGTCAGAGTCTCTTCTGTTCGATAGCAATGGAGACGATTCGGTTGGGCGATGCTGTTCAGTGTCATTTTCGTGCTCGTCTGCAGCGGCTGCCGCCAGGAGCGGCGATCGTTCGTTAGCGTCAGCAGGCATGGTAGTGACGTTCACGATAACGCTCGGAGGGGCAATGCCTGCGGCAAGTGCTGCGAATGGGGAACTTGGAGTTGGGGAGCTACGATGAGAGACTTCAGGAGAGATGGCAGTGCTGATGGAGCTTTTGGCAGAACGATGAGGCGAGGAGGCGAGGAAGATGGGAGACGATGACGGCAGCCTCCCACTTCGAGGTCGGCCCACTAATGTGTCCGCGTTATCAGTGGATTCGGTACTATGATTGGGTAATCTGACCTTGGAGCGGCCGTGTAAGCCGTGTACCATTTTAGCGGGGCCGCACGTTCCGCTTCTCGTTAAAGCATAAATTGTCTGCGACGATTTCCACATGGTCCCTTCTTGCCGTCGGGGCGATCATGAACAATCGCGAAAAGATGAACATTGCAACCTCTGACCACCTAGCAGACTGGACTAGGAAGTTTCCATCGGTATCAATTTTGATAGACTTAACTCCCCCTTTTATACTATGTTCACGTTGCTTTTGCTACCTGCCTGATTTCATCTTCCGCAAACGACCTGCAGTGCAAGCCTATCTAGAGTGAGGAAATATTAATGCGTCTAGAAATGTTTAACACTCCAAGACAGACAAACTTAAGCGACAGCTCGTTTGTTATTGAGACAAAGGATGCCCCCTTTGACAAGAAAAACCAAGCAAAATTTGTTAGACAAGCTTGCCTACACTGTAGATCTAAGAAAGTACAAGACCCTTCCGCCCGGGTTAACTATTATCCGCTTCCGGTTTTTTTTAATCTAACCGACGATTTGACTAGGCGCGCAACGCGATTGATTTAATAGCATATGCAGTGACTTTTCACCGCCTACCTAATTAGGATTAAGAGGCTCCACCCTGGATACGAGACGAACTTTGTTGGAGCCGAGATTTACTGTGTGCCCCGATTGATATCATGTTTGTTCTAACAGTACCAAATAGACAGAAAAAAAGTCAACACCAGCCCCAAGCAGAATATTCGTCGATTTAATCTGCTTTAAAACCTCCGTCCGACTTCAATTGGGAAATCGCGAGCACCAACCAACCCCTCCTTTCTCAGTGCCTCCCCAATTGCAAGCGAGCTCTTCCATTCTCGCTGGAAAGCTCCTCACCATGAAACCTTCACTTCACACAGCCCGCCTCGCCGTGAATGGCCTCCAGAAAAGAGCCTACTCGCAGTCCTCCACTTCTGCGCCCCGACATCTCATGTCCATAGCCGACCTGACCCCCGCCGAATTCACCTCTCTCGTTCGAAATGCTGCCGCTCGCAAGCAGAGCGTCAGGGCCGGCCAGACGCCGACATCGCTGAGTACGTCCTTGTCCGGCCAGACCATTGCCATGATGTTCAGCAAGAGGAGTACGAGGACACGAGTGTCTACCGAGGCGGCGGTCAAGATCCTAGGTGGACATCCTATGTTTTTGGGCAAAGATGACATTCAACTTGGTGCATGTGCTCCTTCGAGTCCTTCTTGCGGCTGTGACCTCATCCTCGTTCCTATCGTGTACTAAACATCTTTTTCTCCATTGTATAGGTCAATGAGTCTCTTTACGATACTTCAGTGGTCATCTCATCCATGACATCCTGCATGGTCGCCCGTGTCGGCCCTCACGCCGACGTCGCCAACCTAGCCAAGCACTCCAGTGTGCCCGTCATCAACGCCTTATCCGACGACTTCCACCCCCTCCAGACAATCGCCGACTTTCTGACCATCCACGAAGCATTCCCGTCATCGTCCAAGACCAGCTTGGGTCTCAATGGCCTGAAGGTTGCTTGGGTCGGAGACTCTAACAATGTGCTGTTTGACCTTGCAATCGGGTCCGTCAAGACGGGCGTTGACATCTCCGTTGCGTCTCCCAAGGGCTACGGCATCCCCGATGGAATGAAGCAGCTCATCACTTCCGCAGGAAAGGGTGTTGACTCGCCGGGTAAACTGAGTGAGACCACGGTCCCTGAGGAGGCCATCAGGGACGCTGATATCTTGGTCACGGATACATGGGTTTCCATGGGCCAGGAGACCGAGAAGCAAAAGAGGCTAAAGGCTTTCGAAGGGTACCAAATTACAAATGATCTGGCAAAAAGGTCAGGGGCCAAGGAAGGGTGGAAGTTCATGCACTGCTTGCCTCGACACCCTGAGGAGGTTGCAGACGAGGTGTTCTACAGTCCGAGGTCTCTAGTCTTTCCTGAGGCGGAGAATCGACTGTGGGCCGCTGTTGGTAAGTGGCGCGACGTGTTTCCTCCATCGACATCATACATACAAGTGCTAATCGTTCAAAAGCTGCGCTAGAAGGGTTTGTCGTTAATAAGGGCGAGCTGTAGAGATTATATCTCCTGGCAGAGCCATTCACGGGACAATGTGAAGAGGGTGGAGCTGGCACGCGCCGAGCAGCGAGCGGGCTCAGAAATTAGCAAAATAGATGACATGTACGGAGTACGGAGTAAGTGCTTTCAATACAGTTCTCGGATTTCGGACACTGCATAGTGGGTTCTGTTTTCTGTTTCCTTTTCTATTTGCGAAAAAAGGCAGTTCTGGCTGCACCATGCTCGTATAGCAATGTCGCAGCATTTTTCGCCTGCTGTTCATGATGTGGTATTCACCGTTTTGTCATGGCAAAGTTTGAGGATTCAAATATCAATTTCCATGATTGTGATAATAGCACTCTTGATTTTGAGAAGAAGATACCAGCAGCTTTCTGGCAACTTCATCTTTCGTAGGAAGATGCTGTCGTGACCATTTCTCATTTTCTTGGCAACTTGGTCTGGAGGTTGGACCCATATTAGCCAGCCGGTGTCACGAATTTAATGCGTCTAATCGCCAACCTATCGCAACGAACTTGGGGGCTTCAATTATCATGTGAGAAAAAAGGCCGAAACGCGTGAAGTTAATTGAAACAGTAAGCCGACTTCATAATATTATGAATTTCAACTCGTGTCTCGGCGCAAGCTGTATTGCATTGCATTATTTTGTTGGTTGTGCTGGTATGGGGTAGGCAGGATGTGAATGGCTGGGGCAACAGAGCTGAGGGCCTTAGGTAATGCAGCGAATCAGAAGACAACCAGACATTTGAACTTGGAGAACCCTGTCAGTGGACCACTTGTGGTGTGGACGTACCTGGCAATTTTCTGCTTCTTGCCAACATGACTTGCCTCTGCCCATCGTGATAGTTGAGAACCATATTCATTTGTCCAACAGGCTTGCGCATTGCTTGGCTCCATCACGGTGCCGTCGCATCAGCCCAAAACCAATCACCATTCATTATTTTTGTCCTCGAGAAGCCGCACGACCCTCAGCAGACTTCCCGCATCGATATATTCGCCTCGCCCACACAAGCCCGACGAGCGCATTGCAGAACACACTTTTATTCTTTTTTAAGGTTGGACTGGACAAAATGGATGACTCAGAAAGGCGAACCACGAAGCGATCTCGCTTCGACCAGACCGAACCCGAGCCAAAGCGAGCTTCCAGGTTCGACCGTCGCTCGCGGTCACCCTCAGCCCGTCGATCTGAGGGCAGGGATCGTAGTCCTCTGGGCGAAGATGGAGCAGAAGCAAAAAAGTCTCCTGTAGATGCCGCAGCAGCAGCTGGTACGTCGTCAAATCATCGTCGCCTGGGTTCTAAAGGCTACTCAATCCATGTCCTGGGGGGACCGGCGCGAAGTCAGTCAGTCTAGACTACTAACGTAAGCCAGCCGCCGCCGCCGCCCGGATCAATGCTGCCATGCAAGCTCGAAAGGGCATTCAACACGTCGACGCACCGGCGGCCCAGAGCAGCAGCTCTCCTGGAGGGCAATCGGGAGAAGCAAAGGCACACTCCATCGGCAAGGAAATGTACGTCGCGGACGGTGACTACATGCAAGACATCGAGGTCAATGACTTGAGAAACCGCTACTTGCTCACTAAAAGCTCAACACAGAAGATGGTAAATACACAATTGCATTCCACTGATTCTCCAGATTTACCGATTGTTGGCGTCCCTATTCTTGGCTGGGACCCCAATTTGGCACACGAGATATCATGCTTACACACGGCACGATAGCTCGCCTGCAAAATCCCCGCTTCTCTGCTCCTACTGACACTCACTTGACATTTAGATTAACGACGAAACCGGAGCTGGTACGCATTACCTCTCACCCCCAACCAAACTTTTCATCATAGGACATAGATTGACTCTTTACAAGATATAACTACGCGCGGCAGTTACTTGCCTAACAAGGCCATGGCCACTGCTGCTGTGAGTTTGCTTCATTCTGTCTTTGTCTGATGAGATGTGCTGATTTCCGCGCAAGAAACCCCCTCTTTATCTCCACATCACCGCCACCTCGAAAGAAGCCCTGGAAGCAGCCGTCGCCAAAATCAACGAGCTTATTGATCAGGAGTTGCCCCAGTTGGTCGACGAACGACGCTTCCGACGGAGAGACCAGGAGCAGCCAGAACCCGAAAGGGAGCGCGGAGAGCGCGGAGAGCGTGGAGAACGTGACCGTGAGCACGGAGGACGAGTAAGACTTGCATAACTACCCATATCTTTGCACGCATGGCTCCCAGAACGTTTGCCATACTAACACTCGATCCAGCGGAAATGGCCCGAGGAGAGAATTTCGATTGATCTGGAACCAATTCAAGGATTTAACCTTCGTGCCCAAATCGTTGGCCATGGCGGGTCTTATGTCAAACACATTCAGCAAGAAACCGGTTGTCGCGTCCAAATCAAAGGTCGCGGATCCGGATATCTTGAGGGTGCAACCAATCGCGAAAGCGACGAGGATATGTACCTTCACGTTGCGTGAGTGACTGATAGACAAAGCAGGCTGGCTATTCATGATGCTCAATGCTAATGCTCGTCAGGGGACCCGATGCTGCCAATGTCGAAAAGGCCAAAGAACTGTGCGAGGATTTGATTGCCAACGTGAAAGAGCAGTACGAGGAGTTCAAGGCTCGGCCACCTCGATACAACGACCGAGGCGGTCATCATGGCGGCGATCGTTATCGCGGAGGCCATGAGAGGCACCATGACCGAGGCAACCACTCTTCATATGGTGGTCACGGTTCTGAGCAAAATGCCGCCACCAACAGTCCTGCTCAGGGCACAGACAGTACTGGACAGAACTTTGCTGACTACCAAGCCGCATATGCCCAGTACTATGGTGGAAGTGATCCCTATGCCGCGTACGGCGGATACGCCAAGTATGTTGTCTCGAACCAACCGGCCTCCTTTCATATGACAAGCCAGCCATGCTAACTACCTTCCAGCTACGTCGCCATGTACCAGCAGTACTATGCACAGGCTCAGGGACAAGCCGCAGCACCGGCATCTGCGTCGCCTCCTCCGCCTCCCCCAAGTGAAGCAGCCCCTCCTCCACCACCCAGCGCTGCGCCGCCACCTCCGCCGCCCTCAGGATCACCTCCAGGTGGTAGTTATAGCGCTGTATGTCCAACTCCAAACCGTTCACTCGCTGTAATACAATGTTAACATGTTGGATCTTAGGTTCCCCCTCCCCCAGGGCTCTAGCATCGGCAATGGATGTAAGGATAACATGGCACAGATGGATAGCACTGCTGATGTGGAGACAGTAGACAAGATTTCGTAGGAGGAATGCTTTCCTTTGTTAATCACTGATTAAGTTTGCTTAGGCCAATATTGTAGCCACGCTACGCCCTCCCTCTCCTGGGAGCGCGCTTTGCCAAGTTCCGAGTTTG
Organism: Epichloe elymi; assembly: GCA_023658475.1. Taxonomy (NCBI): domain Eukaryota; kingdom Fungi; phylum Ascomycota; class Sordariomycetes; order Hypocreales; family Clavicipitaceae; genus Epichloe; species Epichloe elymi. The sequence goes on along the minus strand of CP098278.1, from coordinate 442,866 downwards.
AACCAAGTTGTGGGTGAATTCTGGTTGAACGAACGCTTAATTGTTGACTCCTTTTTCAGTAGAAGCTGGACCTCGGAGGAGAATGAATGCTGCAATGCGTCGTGAACAGCGCGAAAAGACCGGAACAAGCCTACTATTTCGGCCTAATGCCTTTAGGCTCATCGCCCAAAGAAGCCTTTGTCACAGAACGTAGTCCGTAGTTGTCAGTGAAATATATATAATGACTATCCAAAAAATCATGTACATGACGTCTCCGTGCTTATCGATAAGAAGCTCCCCGTTGCACTTCCAACGTGCCGCCTCAAAACACCACGAACTTGACTAGAGACACTGTCCGTCCCGCAACGCCAACGTCCGTCTACCTGTTTACAAACAGCCTTCCATGCACGATTAACCGGTCTCGAGAATGAGTCACCAACGGTACCCATCGCACGACCCTATCAAAGAACCACATTCCGTGTCGGTCAAAGTCCTCCGGTGAACAAAGTCCTCTCCCCTCCCCTCCCTTCCCCTCCCCTCATTCTACAAGGCAACTAACCTAGCAAGATTATCTCGAGCATCCCTCGTACCCCAATACCCGAGCGCCAGCCCTCTCTCAACAGGCACCCTCCCCGCCAGTCTCTCGTACCAAACCCCGCACGCATCCAACCCGGATCCCTTCCTCCTCAGTCCCATCCTCAACCTCCCCGTCTCCTTCGGCTCCGCCTACGTCGGCGAGACCTTCTCGTGCACGCTCTGCGCAAACAACGACGTCGCGCCCGACTCTACCAAGTCCAAGTCCAAGTCCATCCGCGATGTACGCATCGACGCGGAAATGAAGACGCCCGGCCTGGGAGCCGCGCACAAGCTCGACCTCGGCAGCAGCAACGAGGGCACAGACCTCGCGCCAGGAGCCACGCTCCAGCGCCTCGTCAACTTTGATCTAAAAGAGGAAGGCAACCACGTGCTCGCCGTGACGGTGAGCTACTACGAGGCCACGGACACGAGTGGTCGGACGAGGACGTTTCGAAAACTATACCAGTTCATCTGCAAGGCGAGCTTGATTGTCCGCACAAAAGTGGGGGCGCTGAAGGGCAGCACGGAAGAAGGCGAGGGTGGCAGAAGATGGGTTCTGGAAGCACAGCTGGAGAATTGCAGCGAGGACGCGATGCAGCTGGACAGGGTGGTCATGGAGGTGCTTGACGGGCTGGCGTATCAGGACTGCAACTGGGACGTCCCGGGGGGGGGCCAGAAGCCGGTTCTGCATCCGGGGGAGGTAGAGCAGGTTTGCTTCGTGGTGCGCGAGACGGAGGAGGGGGCTGCTGCATCTGCTTCCGCTTCTGCGGCAGATGGGAAGAAGATTACGTTTGGTGTTTTGGGGATCGGGTGGAGGGGCGGCATGGGGAATAGGGGGTTTCTGTCGACGGGCCAGTTGGGGACGAGTGTCGCATGACCTTTTTATTTTATTTTTATTTTTGTGTCTTTGTCTTCGTGGCTTTTTTTTTTTTTTTTTTGGACGGAACTTTGTGGTTTCGGGCGTGAGGTGTTTTCTGGGTGGGGGTGTCTTGGAGTGAATGGCGTTGCTGTACGTGCCCTTTCTCTGCGACTTCTATGTTCATCTATGTACATACGGAGTACACTAAGAAGTACCCGCCCGTGATCCACCTTGACCCTGGTCTGGTTAGCCCATCCCTACGAGTGACCAAGCTTGCTCCCTTACGAACCGGCAAAGGGATAAGATATACGCAAGTCGGGCCTTTGTTTCACATTGCGCAGTCCTCCAGACAACGGAACCCAGACGATAACACAATAGCGGTACTTCAACATCTGCTACTATCCAACCGCATCAGGCACAACTCTTCGGATGATGCCGGATGCAACACTTTGTCCTGCCGTCGTATGTATCTTCTTCGGTCCTCTACTGCATCGCGCATTGTGCAGCCCAAATACTCCGTACTCCGTACTTTGTGCAGTCATGTATTACAAATAGGGAAACGACAGTGTCACGAACGAGGCAAGGGGTGGAGGGAATGCTCCATGGAATCCAATTTTTTTTTCTCTTTCTTCATAAATCTCTTCGTCTTGACACCGGCTCTACGGAGTGGTCGCGGGCCGGCTGCGGCGTGTTCTTTACATGGAGCCGCCCAATAGCAGGGGGGCCGTCTGGAGCCAAATGTATATGTATACCAGTCATCGTCAACGTGGCGTTGTGCTTGTGATTGGCAAAACGTTGAGGTGCACGAAGCTTCTGGTCACTTGTTGTTTGTCGCATTAATATGTTGATCATGTCGTGACGGACCAAACAAGAAAGTGACGCAGTGGTCCTGATTGCCGTTTCTGGTCAGCCCGTCTAATTTGTTGATTGAAGGGAAAACAATTCTACCGAGCATTAATAACACCTGACAAGTACGGATCCGTAGTGACGTAGGGAGTTCGTTGAAGTCGTGGGCGGTTCTGTCTGCAACAGGGCCGGCGTTCTAAGACAGTGAGACGCGAAATCATTACAAGGATGGAAAACGAGTTGAAAGAAAGAAGCGAGCAACAAAGTCGTGGGCATCGCGCCAGCTTGCGACGCCATGCTTGGCGGCTGCTCAGCGTGAGATGCGCACAAAGATCCCAGCATGCGGATCTTGATAACTTGAGACTTGTTGATGACGTCGTTTGCAGGCTGCACAAGTTTGACAGCCTGGATGGAGGGACCAAGAGTTTTTCGTTCAAAAACAACAAACTCGTGGCGGGCCCCCAAGCTGGGCGACGCCACCAGGAAGCTAACCCTGCTGATATGGGAATGGAGAGGGCATGAAAGAGGGCATGAAAGAGGGCATTCCTTTCAGATGCGCGGCCGCGAATCCCCCGTGCCGCAATGTTAGCAGCAAGAGTCAGCGTTTACTCCGTACGGACCTGTTATTAGATGTTGGGTGGTGGAGATGGAAAGGCCACGAGTGGTTCTGACGCAGCCTTTGGATGACCTTTTCGTGTGGGGGGGGGGAAAGCTCATCAGGAGTTGTCTGGCAGTGTGTGTGTCTGGCAGTGTGTGTGTCTCGCAGTGTGTGTGCTGGCAGTGTGTGTGTCTGGCAGGTTATGCCTGCATGGGTAGCGGCGTTTGCACCGAACGTCGTGGTCCATGGTTGGTCCGTGGTCCGTGTTGCGGGTATCATCGGATGGATCGTGAGCCATGTCGTTAGCGCACCGGGAAGCTCGAGAAGACGGCTGATGTCGAATGCGCTTATTATGTGCTCTGCTCAGCTCTGCTCAGTTCAGCTCCGTAGTGATGCTATCGCAAGTATCGCAAGGCCAACACAATACTAGGCAACGCGATGCATGCACGTGTGAAACCGGCATGTATCTAATTATACGGATTATATAAAAACGCATGTGAAAGGAGCCTCTTCCGTTTTAGGCCTAGTTACTGCTGCACATTCGAAAATCCGTTGCTGCGTGTTTGCGTACTTGGGGATTTTTGGTTAGCAGAAGTCAGGTTCGGAAACGAGTCAATCCATGCCATGGACATGATGGACGGGATATCATTAGTTTGCAGTATTCCGTAGTACAGGTAGGTAGGTACCTGATGAGCCTCGTCTCGTTCATGTGTTGTTGATGTACGGAGTAGAATGACATTCATTTTGTCGCTGGTCTGACTTTGTTGTTTTTCTTATCCGTTGCTTTCCTCTGCGCCAGTTGGGATCCTGGCTGCGTTGGTGACGTTGTTGTTGCGTGTGCCGCTCCCATTTTTGGACGAAGCGACGAAGTGCTTCACGAGACTGCGCTGCGCTGCACTGCACCACGAGCGAGCGAGTTGTTTGTTCTCAAATTCACCCCTTGCCGCCTTGCGCCTTGCCCCCTTGCCCCCTTGACGACGACCCACCCCTTGCCCTTGACCCCTTGACCCAGTGCCCCAGTGCCCCCAGTGCCCCAGTGCCCCAGAGGCACTGTGAGTCGGCTCCTCCATCCATCCAAACGGGTAAAAAGTGGACTGCTGTGGACACCAACGACACCAACCAGACAAGACACGCAAAACAGTTTGCAAAGCTGCAAGCAGCCAGCCAGCTCGGCCCCGACGGATCGCAAGAGGGTCCCCTCCGCCGAGACGAAACACGCTCACCCCCATTATCTGACTTTCCGACCTTGATTGAATTCATTGTCCATAACCAGTGATACCACCGCCGGCAATACCCAAGGTCCTCGCAGCTGGCCTTGCTACCGCCACCCTTCGGGCCGTCTACAAGCGAGCGGATTGCTGCAACAAAATCCAGGGGAAAATAGGGCCTGGCTAGGTAGGGATTGCAGCAGAGATTTTGACCTGCAGCTGGTACGTGCTTAGCGAACCTGGAAACCTGGGAAACCTGGAAACCGCCCCAAATCCTTACCACTTGCCGCGCGACATGGGCTGCCACCTTTTATTGGGACAAAGACCAGGCCAGCCAACTTCTCTATTAACTCATGTTCCAGAATTATTGCCGGTTTGATCCTCCGCACGCAGAAAAGGGGAAAAATAAATGACCAAAGATTCGAACTCCGACAACATATTTGTGTGAACGGCTACCAAAAATTGACAGAGCAGCTAGTTGATCCCCAAGTCGAGAAAGTCGAGAAAGTCGAGAGGGGGACTTCAAACCATCTGGCGGGACGGACGTCCGCCCCGAAAGCAGCACAACCTCATTGTCAGGAGGGGAAAAAAAGAAGCTTTGAAGCCTTGAAATCCTCTCGCCAACCGTGACACCGGTGCTCCGCTGCGAGCAGAATTGGCATGTCATGGAGAGCTCCTCGACTCCCCTGGCAGACTACTTCTGGATTGCCGGTGTAGAGTCGATTTCCTACGACGATCCGCCGCCCACGACGAGCAATCTACCCGTGGAATCAACCATTGCTGAAGACGGAGAGCCCGACGATGATACTTTCAACGGCCACAAACCGACAGCCGCTCGTCATTCCCGCCAAAATTCAGCGAACCGCCTCTCCAAAATCTCATTAGATGGCCGATTCTCTATAAACAGTACTCTTGATGAGCTCGACGGCAACACTCGGAGCAATAGGAGCAGTGCTACGATCAAAGCTGTCAAGCCCACGAGTGCCAATGGTAGTGCTTCCAACGGTGCTTCTGCAGGCCCGCCCGCTCCTGAAGGGCCGATTCCGGGGCAAGGCTTTGGCTTGATGGGCATGCCCGATTTTGACTTCGACAAAGCGCTCCTGAAATTCGCCGCTGAGCGGGAAAACTTTCTCGAAGATCTATCCTTCACAGCAGGGGCCAAACTTCAATCCCGACCACCAATGGTGAACCCCCGAGCGGAGAGAATTCGTGCCGATGAAGGTGTACCGAGCGGTAGGATGAGCCCTTTAAAGAGCCTCAAAGGAAGCATCCGGCGCAAAATCAGTTTTAGAGAAATGAACAGCGTGCGCAAGGGTCCAGCGATATCTAGGCAAGGCGCCTCAAGCAGAGCAGGTTTGTCACCACGTCCTTCACGAGCCGACACCTCAAGTCCAGCAACCCGTCGTCTTCCAGACACTAATTCAGGCATGGCAGCTTCTGTCCGCACCACCAAGCGGCTAAGCAACTATAATTCCGTGATACCGCCACCAGAACCTCTGAACACCGACCCAGACATGCATCCCTTGAAGAGACGATTTGAGCCGGTTCTCCTAGATCGATACCCTCCAAAGGATGCAACAGACGAACTGGCCAGACGAGGAAGATTTCCCGACTATGTGCCCATGTTTGCCTTCCCAAATGACATACAAATTGTATCCTCGGACGACCGACCGCGATCGACATGGCATGGCTTCACCATGACAGGAGAAGACAATGCCAAGCTGTATGGCATTACCATCATTATCTGGACAGCTCTGACGGCACAGCGAGCCGAAGAGGTAGAAATAAGATGCGAACAATGGCGACAGAACCACATGTCGAACGAGGAGAGAGAGTTGGCGGCCAGCTTGGGAGTCCGGTTAGCCGGCGAAAGATCGCACCTTTCGCAGCTTTTGTCCAGGCTTCCCACCATACCGTCAGGCTCATGTGCCCGAGATCGACTTGAAGACGAGATCAGCACAGTAGAGGAGAAGATTGCCCTGATGACTGATATGCTACGGCCACTACGGCACGGCGCAGCGTCCAAGATAGAGGGCTTAACAGCTGGCGAAAGCGGATTATGGATCCCACGAGCATACGGTGTTTTAGGCAGGGACGCGGCATGTATGGGCTTTTGGAAAGAATGGCTCAGGTCAATCATTGTCCCCATGACGGATGGAGGCGTTCTCCGAATCCCCCCCAGCTCACCCAGGGTTGGTCGATGGCAGCCCCTGGAGCGTTACGTGGTCAATCTCTGCACAGAGGCTTTCAGTCCGCTGGGGTCCAAAACCCAGGTTGAGCTTGGCGTTCGGGAGTTGCGTCTTTACGCGCGCAAAGAGGGTGCGAATGAGCTTCCTGGTTCCAGAACGATCGATTTGTACGCCTTGTTCCGGTGTCTGTCACTCGAGAACGTCGTTGCGCTCTTCGAATATGCCATGTCTGAGTCCCGTATCATCTTCCTTTCCTCTCATACGAGCATGCTACACTTGGCCTGCCACGCTCTCGCAAACCTTCTTTATCCTTTGAAATGGGCGAGCATATTCATCCCCATTCTTCCCGCAAGACTAATCTCCGCCCTCGAGGCTCCCTGTCCCTACATTGTCGGCGTTGAGCGCCGGTACGAGCGGATTGACCTGCCGGATGACGATTACGTCCTGGTTGACTTGGACAAGGATACCATCGACGCCACGTCACAGCCGCATCGACTACCGAGACAGCATCGGCGAAAATTGATGTCCCTGCTCCAGGTCGCCGCACCCCATACGTTGCGATATGGCGTTGCAACTGGACCTCCGCCCTACGCAATCGAGTCCTTCCCCTATGACTCTTTTTCGTCCGAGAATGGGTCGGTCTTCACGCCCGTTGCTTCAAACGCCACGCTGGGTAAATGGGCATCACAAAACTCAGCTAGCTTTGCAGATCGGAGCCCGCCCGAAGAGACTCGACCGCCAGTTTTCAACGCATTCACGGTTTCTTCAGTGGACAGCGGCAAATCAGACCGTCCTGGAACGAGCAAATCATCGTCCAAAACCAGCCCACAGTCGTCGGTGTCTCCCGCATCCGTCACTTTGCCTCCCATGCCCACAACGCCACTTTCCCGAAGCGACTCGGGCTTCGCCCTCACAGCGACATTGCGAGAGAAGCGATCAGGACACTTTGGCGAGGACAAGGGCCGACGAAGCTCGTCGTTTGGACTGGATAAGTTCCAGACAATGCCCAAATCGAACCTGCCAGTCCTGAACGGACATCAGCAGAACTCGTCCATTTCAGGCTTCTCGGTCGTGTCTCAATCATCCTTTGGTGGGGGCGGCTACGCGCCCTCCACATACGCTCAATCCACCCTCGCTGCGTCCACAATCATGCCCAACATGCAGATCCAGCCGGTCCGCAACACGGAAACCACGGTATGGGTAGAAGGACATTGCTTCAGTCTCAACCCCAAGGACACCCTGTCCATTTGCACCATCTGCGATGACAGGTCTGAAGGCGATGGTTTCTATGAATGCACCTCGTGTAAGACGGTAGCCCACGGTCGATGCCTGGGACAAGTATCCATTGTTTGCCCCGAGGCCTTCCACGCCGACAGAGTACGGGCCGCTTTTGTCCGCTGTCTCGCCAGTCTCCTCTACACCTATCGCAAGCATCTCGGCCGGCCGAACAAGCAGCAGAAGAGCAATGGACAACTGTACGCTTTTGACATGGAAGGCTTCATCAAGAGCCTCCCATACGACCAACAGGAATACGCCACCATGATGCGTGATACCCAAGGTAAGCAAGCTCCCACTGTCCTTGTCGTTATTGTTCCCTCTACATATCTACCTAGTTCATCTTTCTCCCTCTCTCTCCCTCTCTCCCCCTCTCTCCATCATTATCTAACACCGCCTAGCCTTCAATGAATTTATTCATGACCGAGAAACACTCCCCGCCGGCGACCCATCCATCCGCCTCTTTGACGAAGTCCTCATGGCCAAGAAAGCCCGTGGCCGCCCCGGCCTCAGTTCCGGCCTTTCTCGCCTCTCCACCATCCGCCAAAGCCACGGCGCCTCTTCCTTCATGGCGCCCCCCTCTCGCAATCTCTCCTCCAACAATAAACCCACCTACCTCACCGACACATCCGACCACATCTGGCGCACCGCCTCGGTCCCCTTACCAAAGGGCAACTTTCCCGGCGAGTACCGCACCGTCATCACACGCATCCCTTCTCGCCTGGATGGGGCGCTTATGCGCGAACCACGTGCCATCCAGGGTGTTCCTAGGATGGAACAGCGCGGCACGAGGGCCTTTATGAGGAAACAGGTTCCCAGTATGCTGGGGACCACTCCTCCTCCATGAGGAGGAGGACACCTATTTATATGTATCAACCCGTGATGCGGCTGTCGTAGATCCTTGACAAAACTTGTACTATATCGGGCTTTTGAACAAAGACAAAAGAAGTTGTACTGTATGGGAATTGATAGGGGTAATTGAGTAAAACTGGGCTCATCAGACATGAAGGAGGGGATTACTTGGTTTTGTTTTCTGAATGGATGCGGTCGGTCGGTCGGTCGGTCGGTCGGTCGGTCGGTCAACAAGTAAACAATGTGGACAATGTGGACAATCAGGGAGTCTCATGGATGGATGGAATACAGTGGACTCTTCATCTGAATTGTTACAATGTGGCTTTGTTGTCACGTCACGTCATGCTATGCCCGGCTTGGCCAGGCATGCTCAGCAGTCTGCTGGAATCTAGACCAGTCCGTTGAATCGTACGTGCATATAAACATACACGTAGCATGCGAGTCGAATCGCCACTACTTCGTCAATCACATCACCATCCTGTTTCTGTACATCAATTGATTGTCCTCATGCGAGCAAGACATGAGTGAATGGCCTGGCCATGAATAAAAGTTTGTCCGTAACAAAAACTAGCCAGCGTTCTGCGCTAAATTTTAATGTTATACAGCGAACTTGTTATAGCATGTAGCCATCTCCATAACTAGTAATATCCATCTCCCTTCGTCTCCACAGAAATACGCCTGTATATATATATATATATATATATACACATACTAGAAAGCAACATCCTCATTCACTCCAAATATATATATATATATATACATACATACTAGAAAGCAACATCCTCATTCACTCCAAACACCGAGCGAGCTCTCATGGTTGTTGCGCTTCCGCACATCTACGCCCTCTTTTTGCCGCTCCGGGACAACGGCAGCACAGTTTCGGCTCGGACAGCTTTGATATCAAGATCTTCCCAGCCAATATCCCTCAGGATGTTCCCCATCATGGACGGGTAGCTCAAATGCCCTCTAGGCAATGTCTTGATGCAATGGTTCTCCACCCCATCCGCACCTTGAATCTCTTGTAAACCAGCGATGCCAAATTGTATGTTGGATGTCCGATAAAGAAAGCCCAATATGTAGTCACTTTCAGAATAGACGTTTACTAGTCGACCAGTCACGACACTCTTCAGCGTCAACCACACGCGGCTCTCAGACGGAGCAGGGGTTCCGAGCATAATGACCGAATCTACCACCCCAAACTGACGACGCTCTGCTAGAACCATGAGGCAAGCATAGATGGCTCGAGCTGCGAGGCTAAATCCTATCAGTGACACCGGGCGGTCCCCTTGGAATCTTTGTCTCATAAGCGAGTCGGCAAGAACTGCACCGACTTTTTCTGCGCGTACCATGCCTACACTCCAAGGGTTATCAATAATCTTGCTTATTCTCAGAAGTGGTTCCGGCCATGTTGAGTCAATGAGGCTTTGGAAGACTGCAGATATTTTGCCGTTATTAGTCAGACGCTACCATATGTGTACGGGACCATGCTTCTTCCACTTACTTGTTTTAGCTTCAATGTCTCGCCTAGCGCTCCTCCAGGCTGTGCTTTTGATGACCGTTTCCAGCGCGCTTCCGAGATTCGTCAGTGCGGCTGTTTCCCAACGAATTGCATATACTTCTGCTTGGCTGTTGAGCGAATGCCACGGCTTGATGATATCGTCTGGATCTAGGAGACATCCGCTAATAGCTACAACGACACGAAGCCTACGATCTTCCACCGGCGACTCTCTGGGATCAGTATACTCATAATGAATGCTGTTGCAGAGCCGGATAAAAGCAAAATCTTGAACCTCTCTCAAAAACGTCTCTATAATCTTGCCCAAGGGTCTCGTTGGATTCATGCCGAACAGGGACCCCATTAAGAAGCCGTTCTCAGCCATGATACCTAACAATCCTGCAGCTGCCGTAGTAGTCAATCCGAGGCCACCCTGAGATGTTCCAATGCCAACATTTCTGAGTGGTGCAGCAAGACTGATGGAAGCAGATGATCCGGAGCCATTACCGAGGCCAAGCTTCCATTTCTTTGATGATTTCACGTCTTCCTGCTTGTTTGTTCCGTCTTCCCCTGGTGACACTTCGAGCGCTGCTTTGGCCAGCCCCTGAGCCAAACGGTTTTCATCCATTTGGTAAACCTTGTAAGGAAGATTTAGCGATGACGCGATGCAAACTAGCAGTGTTCGTGAGTTCGCATTGTATTCTTGCAGCGATACGAGGGCCAATAGGGCGATATGCAGGATGAGCTTTCGTCTTTCCAACTGCAGAGTCCATAATGAATTTGGAATAGGTGGATATCGCGCAGCCAGTTCAGGGTCAACATGATTTGTCGGCGCTCGAGGGGGTCCTGTTTTTTTTTTAAAAAAAAAAATTCCGCCTTTGGTCAGCTCAATAACAAAACTTGAGGAATTGAGTCCCCCGGCACTTGGGCATAGTCATCAGCGAAACCAAGGCAGAAGGAATCTCACCTGTGGCAAGAGTCGAGGCAACGGCCCCTCCTCGGCCGCCTCGGCCGCCTCGGCCGCCTCGGCCACTTCTCCCAGCACGATACCCTCCACGAGCACCGCGGCCTCGCGCCCGAGACCCAGAAACACACGACATGGAATCGTTGACATTCATTTCCCGAAGACGCTGAAGCACATTGCCCTGCCACTTCCTGAAGTACGCAAGAGCTTCCTTCTTCAGCTCTCTTAGCTGTGGAGTCATGGCTTCATTTTCTTCTCTTTCGATGATCTGATGCGTCTTTTCGTACGTTGTGGAAGATGACCCTTGACCATTCCCGCGAAACGTATTCAGGGTCGCTTCATTCTCTTTGTTACTTTCCCTCCGGTGAAGAAGGGGAAGAGAGAGCCAATGATGTTGCTCTGCCTGTCCACGAATCGGACGAACGGGCGGCGAATCAAACATGTTGCTCACGTCTCTGTGCATATTTTCCGTGATTGCATTCACAAGTGTGACGAAATCGTTCTTTTCAGCAAGAGATATTATGCCCGTCAAGTCAACAGGCCGGCGGGGTGTTTGGTGCCCGTTCCCCCTAGATCCTCTGCCCATGCTGTATATAGGATAGAGTGGTCGTCGATTTGGAAGCCGTGTTTGTCGAGACGATGTAGTATCATGAAGCGAATATTCTGTCAATGCCGCAAACACCAAACCTCAAGTCGTCAGACCTGCTTATTGACTCTGTCCCGGAAGGCGTCTGACTTGGCATAGGAGAAAGACCAACTAGGTGACATTTGACTTGGGCGAAAAGGCAGTAAACAAGACATACCGAATCTGCAGGCGAAGCGACGTAAAAAAGATTCGCTTGTCGAAACTTGGACTCCTACCTTTTGTTCAGTGTCGGCTCACATTCAGACTCCACATCAAGAAAGAACCACCGGCTCCGATTGCCAATGCCACCATGACAGCTGCCAGCTGGCAAACCGACAAGTACAGGTGTCAAGCACATGGGCAGGCAGGCAGGCAGGCAGGCAGGCAGACAGGCAGACAGACAGTCACCAGGGGCGGTGCCACTCGACTGCTCAACTTGTTCGGGAGTTGACCAAGTGAGCCGCATACAATTCCTTGCCTTCAACGACTAGCAGGGAAAGTGACGACATGGCGATTCGAGTCCACATCAGCGAAAGGCGAAAGGGCAGAGTACAGAACAGCTCTCCTCTCTGTTTCTTGCCCACCAGACGGCTCCGAAAGTTCTCATCATGCGCCGGGATGCTTCTAGCCGTCCGCGTGTGCCAGCCATTTCTTGCTCCCAAGGAGCACAACCCCATTTAAATGTCGTCCATTCGAGCAGCAGGCCACCACAAAGCCAGATCACTGGAACATCAGAATATCAAAACAGACAAGAAGGCCAGTAAATAGTTCTTGCCATACGCTCCGCAAGTCGGTGGCCCTGACCCAGTACATTCTTGCGCTAGGTCCAACAGTGCACCCGGGAAGAATCTGACGGAAACGAGATGTCCGTGGCATGGCACCGTGCTTCAACACGCGCCGATTCATAGGCGTGACTGGAAAAGAGGATGCTGGGAGATACCCGCATCCGGCTGTTGTCCAAGATGCAGTAAATGTTCTATTTTTCGTTGTCACACAGACATCTCTAAGCTCTTCTGCTGTCTCGGCAATTCGTTTGATGACAAGAACAGGAGTCTGTTGCATTCGTGAGTGTTTGCTGACGTTTGTATGGGCGTGTTGCAACTCAGGACCAATGGCGCATTGCAATTGGCGCAGCCACCTCTCGGCCCTACAAGGCTTCTGATTCATGGTGCTTTTGATAGCCAACTGAATCATGTGGCTTCATTGTGGGCGCGGCGGATGTGGAAGAAAACTTGCATCCCCGACCTCGCAAAGGGGGTGACTCGAACAGCCTCGTACTACCCGAGGACCTGCAAGCTGGTGGACGAATAACAACTCCCATGATACTCGATAATGAATAGAATCAATTATATTGCCACAATAGTCATCATGAACACTATCCTTCCATTTCATGAAACCGCATATGAGCTGACATGGCAAAGAGGGGGAGCGAATGACCACACCTTGGGCAGGCCGGACGGTCGGCATCGTCATCCCAATCTATATTCTTTTCTGACCCATCGTTCGAAGTACTGTCCATCGGGTCGTTTTTCCCGCTTTCTGGGATAGGATCAATCCTGAAGGGCCTTAGCACCTCGTCCTGATTCTTGAACATGGCAGAGATGTCCCGCCCAGCGCCGTCTCGATCGTCAGTCGCGCCGGCCCTCATGTTTGCTACACAAATGTTCATCAGCTGCAGATTCCATCTGCTTCCCCCATCTCCTTGTAGTCGCCGAAGAAGAGGCAAGAGCGATTCTGCAACCAACCTTTGTGCCAACTCATCTATGTCACTCTGAGTGTCGAATACAAAGCTTGGCAACGGTCCGGATCGAGATACGCGGCTGAAATTTTGGGACGACGTAGTGCCTTGACGGATTGGCCAGGATCTGATGGCCAGCCGCAAAGTTTTTGGCCGAGCAATCCATCTTTGTGCTCCCGGGATATCCGCGTGTTGATCGACTGTCAGAAGGTCGATTCTCATCCGTCGTATCAGCGAGCACGACAGTTTATGTAACTCTTCTGTGATCTGAGATACGGTTTCGAGTCCCTTGAATGTGTCTTCTATGCTTATCTGGGATGGGACATTGCTTGAAATTTTCACTCCTGTGGGATCGATGCCATGCAGGAGGCCCCATACCCTCGCACCGACTCCCTTTTCAGCCCCTGGCCCTGCTAGAAGTGTTTCCAAGAAGCCGGGTGACATGGAGGGATGCAGGCGGACTTCTTTCACGAACAAGACTGAAGTGAACTGGGACTCCAGTTCGACTTGCTCACCGAGAACATGAGACTCCAATTGCATGGCAGTCTTGGAACCTATTCCAGGTACCTGTCTTGTCTTGTGTGCATCCACAAACGCGTAAACATGGTCATGACTGAAGGCCAAAAGCGTGGTCTGGTCTCGGGGCTTGTTTCTTGCGCCAGCGAGCTTACTCAACAGCTTGTTGGTTGATATACCACAGGTAGATGTGTATCCAAGCTCCGTCTCCATCTTTGAGCGCAGATGATTTGCGAGATGCGACCCCAGCAGCAATCTCAAGTAAAGTTTGTTGTCTAGAGGCGCCTCGTCTGGGATGGTGCCTTCAACCCGACCCGCGAAATCCGTCAGATCACACTGGAACCCCGCTTCTGGATTTGTTTTGGAAAGGGAAAAGAACGATTGCGACAGACAACTGATACTCAAGCACTCGATGTTGTAGTCAATGATATCTGTCACGTCTGGACTCCGTATTAGAGTGATGCATGCAAGCCTTTATATTTAGAGACCACGACATCTTACCCATGAAGACTTCATCGAAACCTAGTCGTTCAACCTTGTTATTCCACGAGTAGGAGCGAAGAAAGTCGAAGAGAACTTTACTCATGTCGCGAAACGGGGTCAAGTCTTGGCCGTCGACAAGCACCAGATCCTTGCATAATTTGCGTGCCTCTGAAACGAGCATGAGCTTCTTTGCGCCAAGCTTGCGGGCATTGTAATTACATGTGGCGAGAATATTCTTTTGTCTTACGCCGAGCGGCTTAGACTTGAGAGTGGGGTCTTTATTTTCGAAAACTTGCGCATAGAAGCAGTCATAGTCCTGGGCGAATATCAAATCAGTCAGGACTCACAGACATTCCGATGTGGAGTGCGACCATGAGGCTAGAGACACACACAAAATGCAGGACAACGGCTTCATGTTTCTGTTTCGGCGCGGGTCTCGCTTGATTGTCCATGAGACCAGCGTTCATCTCATGAATGTGGTCGTGACAATTCATCAAGGGTCCATGCAGAATCCAGATGGACAGGGTGGCGTGAATGCGTGAATGCGTGAATGCGTGAATGCGAGCTTAAAAAAGCTCGAGTCCTGGACGGGCCGGGACGGCTGACAAATGACGTCGGTGGACAAGCCACCAGCTTCTTTCCGTAAATGTAATATGCCGCATGATTGATTACATGATGGCTGCAATTTTCCTCACAAACTCATCGAGTATGAGCATGGGCAGCAGTGCCGCAGCACCAGGATACGCAAGCTGATGATGAACACCCGCGTCTTCTTACGGATTACCCCGCCTGCAACAAGGTGATATCGGGAGACGTGTTGCATAAAATAGACGCCTCGTGTGGAAACAGGCGACAATGCCATCCCGTGTGATTGGCGATCCAAGGTAAGCCACCAATGTCCAATGACTCAGTTGACTCCAAATCCACGCCTCGGCAGGGGTTGGGCGCTTACACACTGCCTCACCCAGCATCATGATCCATGACCAACCAACCACATCAGCATCAAGCCAAGCACGTCTCCCAAGCGCTTGGTGGGACGTGGAGTTTCAGCCCGGCATTATTATTCAACGACCCAGCCCCATGGCAGCGTTGTATAGTTGTATAATAAACATAGCGTGCTCTTCCTCGTCACTCGATCGTCACTCGAGCACCGGGGATGCAGTCTTGTCCGCACACCTTCTCTCTCTCTCTCTCTCTCTTCCGCACCTTGTCGCTGGTCATGGCTTCGTCACAGATCCCAAATATGTCCAAGAGACCGCGACTTTCTCTGCAAATAAAGACGGCATGCAATCCCCCGTCAAAGGGCTCGAGGGGCCGGCCTGTCAATCCGAGTGATCCAACAACTTTCAACACCATGTCCAATATTTATGTCACCGCCATCGAACGCTCTTCAGCTTCACAATCCGAGCCTATCACCGCCATCAATACTCTGCAAGAATTCAGTCTACAATCACCCGTTGAGAAAGCCGACTTAAGGTCTAGAGTTGTAACGCCCTTCGTACCAAACTACCCAGAGACGCCTTTGACAGCCCAACCCATCTCACCACCGCAAGAGATGGATTTTGTGTATCCAAGCACAATGACTGCCACGCCCCCATTATCTGCAGGGGCCGTTGAGAAAACGTCTAAAGTGTTTACACTTTCATCGGCGGACACATCATCGGCGGACACATCATCGCCTCGAAGTTATCGGCCAAGTTGTCGGTCAATCAACTCGCCATTAGATGACCGTACACCGCGTCGTCGTAGGGCCGCTTGTCCATCCTCGGGACTGCTCGGGCATATGCCCTATACTCATCCTCGAGGTCTTCACAGCATTCTCCGCAATTCTCCATTGTCTCCTAGAACGGCCATCCCCCCTCCCTCACCAACAAGACGTCAGTCCCTTCGCCTTCAAGAAAAGGCGGCCAAGAAGGTGGAGTACGATAGCCCCCTGGAGGAAGAAATCACAACATTCAAATACACAAGGTCCCACATCGAACTCCTAGCCGAAGACGGCTCGCCACTGTCCCCTGCTAATGCACTCTCCGTCACTGAGCCCGAAACAACCTTGGACATGGCTTTTTTGGACTTCACAGCCAGCGAAATACAGGATGGTGGCCAAACACCAGGCCCCTTTGAAGACATGAGACGCAGAATGGCGGGACTGGGACATGCGTCATCCATCTCACCGAATGCAAGTGCAACCACCAATCGCAAGCGGAAACGGACGGAGAAGAAACGACAATGGGTCTGGACAATCGGACAGGAAGAGGACGACGAGCATGTGGGCGGCGGCGGCGGCGGCACCATTGCTGCCATCCGCGTCCAGGCGGCCGACAAAGCAAAGACACCACAGCAGCAGCATGCTCTAGCCATTGAGATTGAGACCACGATGCCCAGTGCAGGGGATTGCGAAGACCTGCCCACGCCCAGCATAGAGAGCTCAAGCTCGTTCACCGACTTATCAGAGGTGGAAATGTCCGACTCATGCAGCATCGTATCCTCCGACGACTATTATTCGGGACGATGCCTCTCCGTGCCTTCAGGTACAGAGACCGGGGCCAAGACTCCCACTGCTCCCAACAAGGGGGGACATGGCGAGCAGCGCAAGATACGCCTATCCCGGAATTAGCTGAAAGGGGCGACGACCCAGATCCTCCACGGACAGCTCCAACGTGCGCATAGGGAGATTCCCCCCCTCCCCCCTTTTTTGAGCATTTTTCAAGGGCGGAATGAAAATGGGGTGTCGTTGTTTTTCTATTGAAAGCATCTCTAGCATGGACAGCGACTTTGTTTTGATTCTTCATCTGTCATCTTTTTTGTTTTCCCCACATGACTACCAGACAGCACACTCACATGAAGTTTATGACGGGGGTTGCACGGGGGGTGTCAGGGCGCATCATTGATTATCTTGGCGTTGCCAGGAACGGTACTTTTGTGTCAGCCCGATGGCTATTTACATGAACTACAATGCCATGACTTACCAACTAGTTGCCATCAATGACATGACTTCTTGATTTACTTGCACTCATTCCCACAACTACAAGCGTACGTTGTGCACGACCCAAGATATTTCTCTTGTTCCTGGTCACGTCAGGGTTTCGCGACCTTTTCTTAATTTCCAAAGAAAAGGGAAAAAAGACTCTTGTATTCTTGCCCATGTGCA
Source organism: Epichloe elymi (assembly GCA_023658475.1). Classification (NCBI taxonomy): domain Eukaryota; kingdom Fungi; phylum Ascomycota; class Sordariomycetes; order Hypocreales; family Clavicipitaceae; genus Epichloe; species Epichloe elymi. The sequence continues at coordinate 425,515 of CP098278.1, read as the reverse complement.
GTCTGAAAAAAAGAAAAAGTCTATTTCGCTTTCCCACCCTGTTGCTGCTGATAATATATCTCCTCTGCTGATTGAATGCACGACATATTGCCACCAAGTTTGTTCATCGTCTCCATCCACTCGTCGTGCTCGTCTGAATCGAATACAATGCCTCCTCCTGTGGTTGAAAAAAAAAAAAAAGGAAAAGGGGAATGTTAGCAAAGTGTCCGGGGCATGAGTTCTTGAACAGGACGGAATGATGAGAGATATTTCGTGTACGAACCTGCCTGCAGATAAGCCACCCCGTCCTTGACCATCATTGTTCGCAAGGCAATGCAGGTGTCCATGGCGCCTTCAATGGCCTGGCCCTTTTCATCTTGCCTTCCGTAACCGAAATACCCCACTGCGCCGGCGTATATGCCTCTCTTCTCCTGCTCCAGCTCAGCGATGAGTTCCATGGCACGCACTTTCGGTGCGCCAGAGACGGTCCCGGCGGGGAAGATGGATCGAAAGGCGTCGAAGCGGGTCTTGTCGGGTCTCAGGACGCCGGAAACTTGCGAGACCAGGTGCTGGACGTGGCTGAACTTCTCGACGACCATGAGGCGATCGACGCGGACGGTAAAGGGGTCGCCGACGCGATTGATGTCGTTGCGGGCGAGGTCGACGAGCATGACGTGCTCAGCGCGGTCTTTGAGAGAAGTGCTCAGTTCGTCGGCGAGGCGCTGGTCTTCCTCGGGTGTTTTGCCTCGCTTGACGGTGCCGGCAATGGGGTGGGTGATGATGCGGCCGGCTTCGGATTTGACGAGCAGCTCGGGCGAGGCACCGACGATCTGGAAATCCTTGCAGTTGACGTAGAAGAGGTACGGTGAGGGATTGACCGTCCGGAGGTGTCTGTACATGTTGAAAGGGTGGAGGTTGGTCGGTCGGGCGAATCGTTGCGACGGGACGCATTGGAAGATGTCGCCCTTGACGATGTGTTCCTTTAGTTTCGTGACGTGGGCCTCGTAGCCCCTTTGTCCAATGTTAGACGTGGCTTCTTGGCCGAGCTGGATGGGCCCCTGCTCGGGCAGTTTGATGTCGGTCGAGTTCAGGACGTCGACGAGCTGATCGATGGTCGTCTTGGCCTTCTCGTAGGCCTCTTCCAGACTGGTCGTGCCGTCATCCGGCGGCACGGCCACGTAGCTGATGACTTTGATGATGCCGTAGAACCTATCGAACGCTACAATGGTATCAAACAGCATGAACAACGACTCGGGAATCTGTAGCACGTCCTTCATCGGTCGCGCTGTCTTGGGCTCGAAATACCGCACGCAGTCATATCCCACGTAGCCGATGGCGCCGCCCGTCAACGGCGGCAACTGCAAGCCAGGCACGTGTGCGACAACATGTTCTTCCAACTCCTTTTCCAGCGCAGGAAGGGGATCTGTCTCGGGGCCGTACCCGGGTCCCGTGGCGAGGATCTTGCGCGGGCCGGCGCCGACGAAGCTGTACCGACCGACTTGTTCGGTGGCGGCTGACTCGAAGAGGAACGAGTACTCGGATGAGGAGGAGGCCGAGATCTTGAGATAGGCGGCGGACGGGGTGATGAGATCGGAGGATATTTGTCGGTACACGGGGACGAGGGTTGGTTTCTTGCCAGGGCTGGCGTGGGGTTTGGCAATGACGGACCGTACGGTGTCGAGCGTGGGAACGATGGCCTGCTGTTGTTGTTGCGGGTTGCGTCAGTCTGGCTTTTTCTCCCATGCCAAATGCCATGGACAAGAGCATGACTCACCGAGCCCGCCATTGTGTAACTGCTGCTTCGTGCTCGGGGCGTTTGACGAGGCGTTGCGAGGGTGCGGCGAGTCACGATGCGGTATTTACATACAGAAAAAAAAATCGTTATCGCCTTATCGGTGGAGGGGCGGGAGGGTCCGGTACCGGAATGTCCGGAATAAAACACTTGCTACGCTGGCACTGGCTAGGTCAATTTGGGGGAGATCGGCCTGTGAGGGAAACCAGGCGTCCGGAATGTCCGGAATGTGTAGGTGGATATTATACGGACTACACATTTTACATTGTGCGTAGGGGCAGCAGGCTAATGTTAGATCTTGCTATAATTTAGCGTGGCACTAAGTGGAGTAAAAGGTACTTTAATTTACCCATTTTACTAGACCTATATAGGTTTGTGAACAGAGTGAAGGTTATGATTCGTAAGTCGCTGCTAGGAAGCTAATAGCTAGGGGTGGTGGCGTGAAGGTCTTGATCTCTGACCTCTCCCATAATGTAATTAAGCGGTCTTCAACTTATTCTACCCCGCCTTGCGCACACGTGACTCATTTGTACCGGACTTTGTCGCTGACAAAGTTCGTTGCGTTTCGTGGATCACGACCCCAGCGAGCATGATTTGTTTGTGTTTTCGAATGCCCAGGTCCGACAGTGATAGTGTTGGACCTTTTTTGGTACTCCTAAGGTATCAAGTTCATGTTTCACTGTCTATATCACAAGCAGAGGTCCGCACAACAGACGACTAGAACGAAACCTGATATGCGCATATAGTATGGTGCAAACGATTCGTCTGTAGTCATTGGCCCAAACATGGCCCTACGATGTTTACGATGTTTACGATTTTGTCGTGTGACTCGTTGTCCCCTCAAAGAACCTCAGGTATGCAGTATTCATGCCATGTAGTATGGGTAAAACAGAAGCTCAGCTTTCCACGCCAAGAGCCTTGACACCAACTATACGGCCTTGTTCCCTCGACACAACCCAATATTCGCATCTAGTCTCGTCTCTCACAACACGGTATACCCTCACGTCATTGCCCTTGGTAGCCTCTCTCACAGCCTCAATGACCTGTGTATACTGGCCTTGTGAGTCCCACTCCACGGGGTCCATGATGCTGATGTCGGCGGACTCGGCGTCCCAGTGCTCGATGAGCTTGGCAAATTCGGCTGTAGACAAGGAAATAATCGTTAGAATAGCACAACAATCCTGCAGGAGTTGGAGAGAATGGTGGGGGATTCGACGTTGATCTCGTACTTTCGTCCGGTAGTCCGCTCCCATCCCATTTCAAAGAGACCTCCTTGAAGGGCTCATCCGCATCCGTGACATAGACCGCATCCTCGCATGCCTCCTTGATCACTTTGGGAACTTGCGTCCCTGCGTCAGTGGTTTTAAAAACAGCGTTGCTCTTCGCCTCCTGCCTCTTCGCAAGTGCCTGGCCGTCGCTCAGGTCTTGGTTGGTCTTGTCCAGGAACGACATGTAGTCCTCGTCGCTGGCCATTCTATTTCGGGGGTCCTGGTCGCTGGCGAACCTGCGGCACAGATGAGCCCGTGGGTGGTGCGAGAGATGGAGAGGATGTGAGAGGTGAGGGGTCAGATGGGAAGCTGGCAAATGGATCGCCAATGGGAATACGGTTGCGGCGAGTGGCGAGCAGTTTCGAACACGATGGATGCCAGTGAGCTGTGGAAATTTGAACATGAATTTTTTTAGTGGAGAGCCCAGAGTTGGACGTTCGACATTCGACGTTCGACGTTGGTTGTTTGAGTTTTATTCTTCAACCTGGCGCGAGTCTTTGATGATGGGCCGTGACGAAAGTGGGGTGACGTCAGCCCATGTCAAGTCAAGCTGCATCAAGCTGCATCAAGCTGTGGATTCATCTGCTAACACCCAGCAACGACTTTTTTCGGTGGCCTTGCTTTCAAATTCTGTCTCGGCTGGGTCACAGTATGTCTCGTGCTTATGCACCATGGTCAATGCGACATTTCGTGTTGATTTGAATTTATTATGAATGATACGGGCGTCTTCATCGATGCCATTGTCCACAAAACACACAAAGGTCAGACGGCATTCGGTCTTCGGACTTCCACCGTATCTCGAATGCCACCATCTATTAATTAGGCAGGCACGCAGCACATGGCAGCTTCCCCAGCTTTCGTCAACCCACCCCGCAAAAAGGTGATGGATGTATGCTCTGCGGATTATTAGAGCCCCTTATCAATAAGTGTAGTCCTGCTCCTTCCCGTCCCGAATAAACGACAGGCCCTCGCCTCTCCAAACCCCCGGTGGCAGTCTAAATTCTCACCACCGCCATTTTCACTTGACCTTCCAAATCCAACTCTCCATTCCAGCTCTCGAAATTCTCCAGTCCTCGTGCTGCCTTCGATTCCGATGCAAGTACTTACTTCTACGCCCATCTAACGCCTTCCACGGGGAGACTCTCCATCTTTCTGCCCCTTTTTGCCATTCTCACTGCTCAACCATGCCTCCGACGGAGACCCCTGCCCAACAAGCGCAAGTGCAACAGCCAAGTCGGGTGGTCACTGCGTGTGTGAGGTGCAGAAAACAAAAGTTAAAGGTAGGCTCCGCTTCACCACCAGTGACGGACAAAGACTGAAGGACTTCTTCTTGATCCCCTGGTCGTGCCAGTTGCATCGTGCTTACCAATGGCAGTGCGATGCTGTGCGGCCATGTACTCTCTGCCGCCGTTCGGGCATGCGATGCGAGCCTCGCGAGCCCAGTAATAATTTAAGCGGGAAGAGAGCTACCAGGAAGCGGGCGTCGAAAAGACAAGCCAGTTCTGTGTCTGCATCTGTCGTTGAAGCTGCTATAGCTCACCATCAACGGCATGTCCCAAAGCAACCAAGTACAACCGCTCAGTCTCGTTCGCCCCTCGACACCTTCCGTTCACCGGCCAGATCTCAAGTTTCGCATGGCAGTGCGACAGGTCGACAACACTTTGGTGCAAACAGCTCTGCTGTAGGATTTGCCGCTCGTATCTTTGGCGACTCGGCAGCCTCCCACTCGAGTGACATCACGAGCATTCCCGGTCAAGCCGGCAGATCAAAGCGCTTGTCAATTGGCGTCAATTCTAGCCGGTCGTGGTCACTGGTGACAATGGATTGTCCTCCACCGGCAGTTCTGGACGCGCTTGTTGATGCTTATTTCGACAGGATGCATTGGTTCAGCGTCATTTTTCATGAACCACAGTTCAGGCGCACGGCGCAACATATTCTCTCGAGAAAATCGTGGGAACAAGGCGAGCTGGGGGCTGTCCTCGCGCTGCTAATGGCATCTGCGGCTGGGTTGCAAGGCGCCGCTCGCGATCCGGCATGGCCGGGTCAAGCAGTGCTCGCCCAAGCAGGGCTACAGGCGGACTCGCTTCTCGCTTCCTTGATTGCAGAGGTCCGCTTTCATCTTTTGGATCTGCTCGATGACTGTTGCATCGAAACGGTCCAAGTTTGCAGCTTGCTTGGTGCACACTACATGTTCCATGCCTCTCCGACTCTTGCATGGAGCATTCTTGGCTTAGCAGTTCGTACCGCTTACGCCCTCTCTCTGCATTGTGACACCGACAATGACCATGAAGGCGGACAAGACTACCACCCAATCATGGCTCAAGTCCGTAGACGAAATTGGAACCACATTACTATATCGGACACCTTTGCCGCCATGATCTACGGACGACCGGCATCGCTTGACGCCGCTTTCGCCCGCGTGCACCCACTGGAGGATCTGGATGACTTGCGGTTCGGGCCTATATTGTCCAAACACCGTCTTCTAGATCCTAACTCAACAGGCTCCTCGTCTCAAGTTGTAACTTTACAAACATTTCACGTTCTCAAGTGTCGTCTCTACGAAATCATCCGCCAGGCACTCAACCGGTTTCGTGTGCTGCGATTGCAAAGTCCCATCTCGTCGGACGATCTCAAATCCCTCGTGCAGACTGTGCAAGACGTACGGTCCATGTTGGATACTTGGCGTGAAGAACTGCCTCCAGTGTTCGATTGCGACCCAGATGCCCAAGACGCGGCCTTGCACGAGTTATCCATGATTGAGAATATGTCCGCTCGAGAGCAAAGAGATCGGCAACACTTGTCGCTCCAAATTCTGGGTCTTCGTATAACATACACAAGCGCAATGATATTTGTCCACCGTCCTCTGTTAGAGTATCGAGTACCAGCTAGTTCGCGGCGAGAGGTGCCGCGTCAGACGCTCGAAGCGGTGGCCGAATCACTACGTCTCTCTGTCAACGCCGCTCTTCAGATGTCTCGCGTGCCCGTCTCTAAACTGGAGAGTCATTTCGGCATGTCATTTGTGTTGATGAACTTCTTCACTGCTGGTGTCATTCTCTGCATTCCACCAACCACTTGGCCATTGAGTCCTATTGCACACGAGGCCAAGACTGGCACGTTGCGCATCATTCGTGCAAGCCGGGCCATGAAACACGTGAGCCCCATTGCGGCTCACACCGAGCAACTGTTAACAGGGTTATTGAAGCAAAGTCTACAGAAAGAAGTCGACAACGGGTTGCAGCAGGAACTACAACAGGAAGAGACGGCCATGAAGGAGTCTCGGCCTAATATTCTCCCGTCTTCCTATGAACAGCAGACATTGCCACAAAGATCAGCCTCAGCTCAATTTCCCGGGTCATACGAAAACGAAATAGGCAATAAAGAAGCACATCGATTCAACTCGGTCCATGATTTACCAAGAGGGCTCCAGACACATTTGCCCATCTCGTCCGAGCGCTCAGCGCCAATCCCTGCTGATCAGTCAAGTACAGCCATGCTGCGCCATGGTAAAGAGGATATTGAAGACATCAATTCAATGGCAGCATCCACAACGACCATGTTCAATGATTACTATTTTCCATCCCCGTCTGATCTTAGAGCACCGGCTACGGGTGACTTCTATTTTGAGCAAAGTGACCAGGTCGACTCGCAATTGGATGAAGCCATTGGCACGTTTGGACAAAGTAAGTCAACATCTCCTGGCACCAGAAGAACAAGCATACTTCTCCGACTACAAGAAGCAAGATTAGTCTCTAAAGTGAAGATACTTGCAGTGCTGTTCAATTTGGTTCCCAATGATCCTTGTAGCGCTTGGACATGGGGTGGCGGCGGGCTGTGATTGATGTCAGGCCGGCACGCAAGGGCAGCAGGGTTATCAACAACATGTACAAGATATATCATCGTGGTTATTTTGGGGGTGCATTTTTTATTGTTCGCCATATTGTGTATGGCATTACGAAGTTCCGACGGTGGGATGGATAGCTTGCAATTACGTAGTCACATAGTGGCCCCACATTTTCGATATGAAGCCGAGAAAGAAAATAAAGCAAAGGAAGCAGTGTAGAAGTAATTTCGTCTTTGCGTCATTAGGAATCTCGTTTCGATTCTTCATACGTCCATCTAAAGCTGGGCGTTTCTTTACGGAATCTCATCCCATGACGAAGCCGACTAAGCCAGCCACTGAGCAGCAAGCAAGGCTTTGTGTTTTCCAAAAAAAAACCAACCCTCGGGACACCGGATGCAATAAAAAATTGGAGGCCAAGACATACACAGCAAGAAAAGATTCGAGAAGAAAAAAAGGCTTCTTGTATTTTACTCGGAAGCCAGATCCTTCTTGAGGGTACCCTGGTACTGCTTCTTCTCGGCGGGTGTTTGGAAAGCACCGTGACCGAACTCTGACGAGGTATCGATCCATTTGAGGTTGATCTTCTCGAGGGCACGGCGGGAGGTGTGAGTGAACATGGATTTGCGGAGGGTCATGACACGCTTCTTGACACCAGGAATGGAACCCTTGAGCATGACGAAGTCGTTGTTGACCTCACCGTAGCGGACGAAGCCACCCATGCTGAAAAGTGGAATGTCAATGGTTGCTTCATCTTTTACCAGAACGAAGTTGGGGGTTCGTGGACAGCGCAGGGGAAAACTTACGGGGTAATCTTCTTCTTGGTAATATCAATCTCGGTGGAAGCGTTGTCGTCAGCATCAGCCTTGCCGATGCGGTAAACCTTGTGGTTGACCGAGGTACGATGGTGGTAACCCATCTGACCGGCACGGGCAACAGTCCACTGGACGTGGGAAGGATGCCAGGCACCGATACAAGCGACCTTTCGCAGACCCTTGTGCGTCTTACGAGGAAGCTTCTTGGTGCCCCAACGAGCAGTAACACCGTTGTATCCGTGACCCTTGGTGACGGCAATGACGTCAATCATCTCGTCCTGCTCGAAGATGGAGTCGACGGAGACGGGCTTCTCGAACAGGTCCTGTCCGAAGGAGACCTTGTCGGCTATGGAGCCGGCGCCCTTGATCTGGAGTGCTGGGCGAGGCGACTAGACCAACAACAATCATCTAAAAATGGTACCATGTTCGGAGACCAGCCATAAGCAACCTTCTTCCGACGTCGGGGAGTCTGCGACTAGACCAACAACAATCATCTAAAAAATGGATGTTAGCCATAAGCAACCTTCTTCCGACGTCTGCGCCTGTGCCTGCAACTTCATCGCAGAGACACGGGCCGCGCGGAAGGCGTGAAGCCAAGCGGGCTGGGTTGTTCGTACAGGTGGTGTGTCGACGACCGTAACGGCCTCCACGACTTCCTTCTTGTTGGCCTTGGCGCCAGGTCGCTCGAGGTCACGAACGATCGTGGTCATACCGGCCTTGTAGCCCATCGCGGCCGTCAGGTGGACGGGCTTCTTGGGGTCATCCTTGGGGAAACTAGATTTTGGAAAGAGAAAGTGGTTAGTCAACTTGTGCTCCCCCGGCCCCCCCCCTCCCAGACAGAACAGTTTGTACAAGATGCAGATAGCCCTGTAAGCCAGCAGCAACTGCAATAGAGGATAAATAAAAACTTACGACTTGACCTTGCCACGGTGGCGGGCGGCGCGCTTCCTGGGCAAGAAAGCCAGGGAGCCGTGACGGGGAGCCTCGAACTTGCGGTGCTGTTCAACCAGAAATCCCAATTAGCATTCAGTCGTTTCATCAGCGTGATCAATAACGATAGAACGTATTGTCATTGTTATTCCAAGGATCGGTCGCGATTTGCTTACACTCATTTTGGCGGAGTGGGTGAGTTGGGGGGTAGTAAAGAAGTTGACGAAGCCCTGCGTGCTGAACGGGAAAAGTCAAGTAGGCCAAACCACAAACCAACACTTTCTCACACTCGCTCTGGTAGGGTTTTGACACACACAAGTTGTGGGCGAAATTTTAAGCGAGGCCAAGTCTTTTGTGGGCATTTTTTCCCACCTCGTCGAGAGCGGCCTGGTCTGTGCGTGAGACGCGCTAGTCCAGTTACGGCTGTCTGGGTTTTCTTCCTTTCTTCGGGTGCTCTCGAGTCTCCACCCAGGGCTGTTTCTTCACGGTATCAGCCGAGGAAGGTCTTGGCAACCCATTTTGTCCCAAGACTTCGTCCAATTGCTCACGTGACTTTCTGTTGCTGGAACAACTGGACATAGGTTGTCGTGCTTCTGAACGTTTCAAGCATGATTGAACTCAGCCGTCAATTTCATCTTCTGAGTACAAAGACTACCTATTCGTTGTACTGAGGAAGCTACTCACAGTAGGGATATCGATTGCTAGTGACTTACGTAGCCAAAACCAAAAAAAATTGAAAAAATTGAAAATGAAAATTCACATCAAGACACACATGACCCATTGCACGCGCCGTTGCAGTTCAAACCCCAAGCATTCTGAGCTTCTGTCCCCCACGACAAATGAGATTATCCGGATCATAAATCCCGGTGGTATACACGTAAATTAGAGAAGAAAGACAAAGAAGAGATGAAGCACAAGGCATCAACAGTTTTGCTGCATAACTTTCAGGGAGCTCATGAATTTTCTTGACCGCAACGCCATCGCTCAGTCTAGTCCTTACTCAGTTTTAGTAGCGGCGCTGGATGAACCATTCACTCCAACGCTCGCAGGCGAAGTCATCTTGATGTCGCCTGGTCCTGATGTCGGAAATGATCCATTGGCAACAGCCGCGGGTTTCTTTTCATCCTCGGGACTGTCATCATAATCCTCATCGACATCCATTTGCCTAGCAGCACGCTCAGGCTCTGAGGCTGCCGGGGCTGCTGCAGCTACGGGAACTTGCTCAGGAGCGGGTCGTTCTTCCTTGGGCGTCGGGCCAGTCTGCGCCTTCTCGCTTGACGGAGCGTTAGCGGACTGCATGGGAGGAAGCTGGTTCGAGCCGCCCACAGAGTGACTCTGGGGGTGATGAGCGGCGTCGGAAGGATGGTAATTGTCATTTTGAGGACGAGGCTCCTCCTTCTTGGGCTCGTCGGAACGTCGCTGTTCATCCGCGCGACGGGGTTCGCCAGAATTGCGACGATAAGCGTCACGGGGAGGTGTCGAAGGCCGGCGGTGCCTCCTGTCGTCTAGGAGAGCACGATTCTCTTCATTGGCTTGCTTCTTGGCGGCTGACTCGTCCTCCCACTCGCGCATGCGCTTTGGGCCGCCAGATGGAGGACGGCTATCAGGACGCTGAGCAGCAGGGTCAGAAGGACCCGCAGGCGGGGGAACAGGTCCGTTGTCAGAGGCACCAGGAGGAGGTGGGGGAGGGCCCTCTTGGTGGTGACCGTAGCCCGAGGGAGGCTGGTGTTGAGGATAAGCGGATTTTGGAGAAGGCATGCGGTTGTCGTGGGGTCTGACCTCGCCCCGGGGGCTGCTGGTCGGCCGGAAATGCGCTGCGCCATTCGAAGGGCCACTGCTACCATTTGGGTTGTTGGAGGGAGGAGCTGATGCCGACGGGGGTGCGCCTCCCCAGTTAGGGTTGGCAACTCTTCGGTCAGTCGGAGTTGGACCTTGCGATGGAGGTGGAGGTTGTCCGTATTGGTGGCTAGCAGAAGCTGGTGAAGGGCCACGTCTCGAGGGGGCTTGAGGAGCAGCGCCACGGGGTTCAGAGTACCCAGGACGCATCTGCTGCTCCTGTTGAGGGCTCGGCTGGCGTTGAGGGGGAGGTGGAGGTCCTCGGAAATGGTCGCTGCGGTTGTCGTATGGGTTGGGAGGCTGAGGTGGTGGGTTGACGTTGGAAAGTCTGCCTACCCAGTTATCGCCAGCTCCTGCAGTGCCGGGCGGAGGACCGCCTGCGGGAGGCTGATGCGCAGAACTACCCCATGGAGGCCCAACAGGTCCTGTAGGACCGGCGGCTTGGTAGGCTTGTGGATGAACATCTGCGGGTTGCGGTGCGCCTTGAGGGCCGCCACTGCTACTGCCGCCAGAACGGAGAAGTTGGAGACGAGCCTTGATGTGAGGGTTACCAGGGTCGAGCTCTGCTGCTCTTTGATATGCATCGAGGGCGTCGGCGATTTGATTATTGCAGGATTCGTACTATGTGTCTGGTCAGGTTTTTCATTCGCAAAGAAAAGCAATGAAAAGAATGGTACAAACTTACCAGAGTGCCGAGATCGTACCACACTTCGGAGATGTAAGGGTTGAGGCGAATGGCACGAGAGTAGGCATCCAGGGCATCACGATATTGGTTGATCTGGTAGTACAGCACACCAATCGAGCACCAGAACGTGGGGTTCTTGCCATCACGGTACACGGCTTGCTGGTATGCTTCGTACGCTTTTGGGTACTTCTGCTGGGCCATGTAGCATCGGCCGAGGAGATACCAGCTCTGGGCATCTTGGTTATCTACAAGATGAGTGTTAGTCGCGTGTGTTGGGTCCGCGTCATGCTTTCCCCTCTTGTCGCGCCTTACCAGCTGAAACAGACTTCTCCAGGTATTGGATAGCACGATCTTGAGTCTCGTACGAGTTGCTCTGTTGATGGTGCAACCAACCCAACTGCTGCAACACCTTGGCATGGGTGGGGGAGTGATCGAGAACCCGTTGGTACGCGGCTTTGGCGCTGTCAAACTACAAAGGCAGGTAGGTGAGTCATGGCGTGCGTGCGTGGAACAAATCGAGAGTCGAGACATACATCTTTCTGCTGTTCGTGAACGTGGCCAACCTGGAACCAGATATCCTCTTGGGTCAATGGCCCAGGGGGGGAGTTGACGATGTATTTGAAGCACTTTTCTCGATAAATTAGTACGATGTGGCCATCATTTGCAGAAAGAGCCCGTGACCTACATCAAGACTTTGGTTGAATTTCGACTGTTGCTTGTATATTATTCCCAGACGGAAGTAGATTTCATTGGCCTTCTCAAAGTCGGGCTGGATCTGCATCACTTGTGAAAATGCTTCTTCGGCATAATCGTAGCTGCCGTAGCGATCGTACAAGATACCAATTCCATACCACAGCATGGGATCCTATCGAGACACGGTTAGCAAAATGCCACCTGTCGGCTCAGACGCGGCATAGACACTCACCTTGGGGTCTCGCAGGTTCACCAGGGCCTGTTGATAAGCGTCATATGCCTTCTGCAAAGCCTCGGTCATGAGATAGCAGTGGCCTGCGGCATGATGGTCAGCTTTGGCGGAGGGGTGATGTGGCAACTGGGCGACCTACCGAGATTTCCCCAGGCTTCGCCGTTGTTCTGCTCGAGCTGGACAATAGCGCGGAAGAACTCGAGAGCTTTGTCGAAAGCTTCGCGGCCCTTGAGAAGCATGCCAATAGCATTCATTGCGGCCGTTGAGTTCTGGTTCGCTTGCAGAGCTCGCTCGTAAGCATGCATCGCCTCGTCTGGAACGCGCAGGAGCTCAGAAAAACTTCCTTTAGAGAAGTGTTAGTGCTACTGAAAAGTGATGCCAAGGGAATGCGGCACGCCAAGGCGAAGAGTGCATACCGATTTGCAACCAGACAGCCTCATTCATCGCCGATATCTGGTGCGATGATGCGAAGTGGCTTTGCTGGACATTCTGAGGAGCCACCGCAGCTTGATGCTGCTGCTGCTGCTGCTGTTGTTGTTGCTGCTGCTGCTGTTGCTGTTGCTGTTGCTGCTGCTGCTGTATCTGCATCATGGTTGGTGAAGGATGGTGATTCGCCATGATGCACGCAAGTAATATGGACGGCCGCGCAACCTTGGTGCTGTTGCGGCGACAATGAGCCTAGTGATGACGAGAAAACACACAAAGAGAGCAAGGCGCTGTATCGACGAAGACAGACGATGCGCACTCGGCCAGGTTACCAGACAGCTCGTTGCGCAAAGGAACTTGTCGGCGGCGTTAAAAAGGTTGAGGGTCAAGATGATTCAGGAGCAGAGCCCGGGAAGCAATGGGGGGCCTAGCGCATGGGCTGGGGTCAAACCCGACGTCTCTTGGTCAGAAGCCACCCAAAGGCGAATCTCAGGACAAATGGAACGATGGCAAGAAGGCCGAGGCGATGGGGACGGAAGGGAAAAGGATTTTAGATGTCAGAGACCGTGAGGCCGGAGATGGCGAGATGAACTCGAATTCGTGCTGATCCCGCGCAGCCGTATCCGGATTGACGACACTTGGGGAGAGGGAGGAGGAAGGAAAACGGGCAATTGGGGAGAGGCTGTTGGTGGAGGAAGGACCTGCACAGCTGGCGGCCAAACTCACCTTACCCATGAGAATGGGAGGGAACGGGCGCACTCGCTCTAGATCCACCCCGGCGTGGCATTGCGAAGCGAGCGGGGCCACCCATGCCCATCCCATGCCCATCCCTTGCCAATGTCTGCATGCTGCATGCTGCATGTGGCTCCGGCTCAGGCTCAGGCTCCGTCTGCATCTGGCTCTGGACGTGTGGCTTTGGCCGCGGCTCTCTGGCACTGGCTCTGGCACTGGCTCTGGCACTGGCTCTGGCACTGGCTCTGGCACTGGCTCTGGCACTGGCTCTGGCACTGGCTCTGGCACTGGCTCTGGCACTGGCTCTGGCACTTGGCTCTCGCCGGCCGGGATGCGTGCTTCATGCCAAGCTGTCGTGTCTGGGTTGCCGTGCACTGCTGCGTTTTGTGTGCTGTGCCAATCAATGTGTCTGTTGTGTCTGGTGTACGGTCCGTACGATCTGCCACATGGGAGAGCATGACCAGCACGAGTTCTGACCTGGTTCCTCGTCCGTGTGGCAGCACCCTATGCACGTTCGAAGACTGAACTTGAATAGTATCACCTCACCAGCAGCGGGTGCAAGCCGCACGTCGTGCTCCTCACACCAAGTTCGAATCAGACGCATTTTGCACGCATCGCACGCATCGCACGCATTGCCCCGTCATCCACCACACGCCTCGCGCCCCCCACCATTGACGTTCTTAAACACCCCTGAGATTCTGTGGGCTCTGTGGGCTCTGTGGGCTCTGTGGACTCTGTGGACTTTTGTGGGCTCTGTGGGCTGTCGGGGGCTTTCCTGCTACATGGCCCTCGACTCGGCTTGCCGGCGGAGGATTGCAGCAATAATACGTACAAAGGCAAGGTAGCTGGGAAGCAAAGTGCTGGCCTCGTGTTTTGTCTGGCCTGGCCTTGGCCTGGCGGCTTTGTTCGTCCACCCTAGCCCCGTTCTGGTCATCCAGCTTCTGGCCTCAGTCCAGGGTGTCGGTCTGTTGCACAATTTGTCCTCACATAATAATAACGCACGAACGAGATGACGGGGAAGAGATGAATGGCCGGTGGTGGTGATGCGATGAGTTGTTGATAGCAGACCCAATTGACGCCTCTGCCTTTCCAGCCACAGCCCAATAACGGGCGAAAGAATAACCTCTTCTGTCTTGTCTACATTGTGCTCGTTATGATTGACTGCCCCCAAAGAAAAAAAAACTTGTCTCGAGGCACGACTTCAGACGACCGCGTTGGTGCAGGAAACAAGAATGAAGCATCATCGCTCGTGGAGCTACTCGGTACATTCCAGGATCTGCACTCGGCTCATTTGCGCCATGTCGAAACTTGCCCCGTTCGCGGATCGCTGGGGCTGAAACTTAAACGATCAGAGTGGACTAGGTTGATCGTTTTCGCCGGAAGAGAAACGTCGAGATTTGTTTCCACCAGCTCTTCATACTCGCCTTCATGCAGCAGCATAGAGCAAGTCGTTTGTTGCCCGAAGTTCTATACTGAAGACAATCTACGGAGCACGGAGTTTTCAGCCGCCAACTGCGAGCTGTGACGTGCGTCTTCCACGGCGACACCGTGTCACATGATACGGATGCTAGAGCGTCTACGTACATATGTACGTGTTGTTTATGCGAGAAGTTGTCTGTCTGTCAAACTCTATCCTTTCGAATTGTTGAGCCGGCTCTAATATTCTCGGTTTAGTCCCGATGAGTCATCGGAGCGGTGACCACTTGATTTGCAACCTCATCCCGCGGCCAATCCCCGGACCCAGCGAGCCGCCCGGTGGAAGTTTATTAGCGTCCATTAAAGAAAGACTGTACGGAGTACGGGCACATGTTCTTGCCACGCAGTCATGGTGCAGGCCATCAGGCCGTCGGTGGGCTGCTGCTGCGTTATGCCCTGCCCGTATCTCGGCCCTGTTAGGTGGAGATATGGCTTATGTAATCAAAGGGGGAATCGCAGTAGTGACAAGAGTGGAACCTAGTAGCTAGAGTAAAGAGTAATTAACTATTACCTTTACCTTAATCATTTTAGTACCGCTTTATAGTAATAAGACTAGGACACTTCTTGCTCTTAGACTATCTAATCATTATAGCATGTAAAATATCTAATACTAAATTAATAGCTAATAATTAAACCTCTAAATAATTATTAAACTAAATAAATAGAGAGAGAATATTAGATAGAAATAATAGATATAGGGATAAGAGCTTAGGGATAGTTAGAGTATAACTATAGCTAGAAATATAAAGGAGATTAAAGGGATATAGCTATAGTTAATCCTCTAGCTAAGGTTAGGAATAAAAAAAGAACAGAACACTCTACAGAGAGACACTACTAGAGTATAGCTAAGGTTAGAAATAGAATAGAATAGCTGGTAATTAGAGCTATAGTTACTAATACTAGGCAAGAATAATAAGAGATAAGAAGGAAAACCCTAACTATAGCTAGGAACTACTTTAAATAATAAGGCAGTGATTATTAAGGACTGCGGGACTTAAGGGATAAACTTAAGAACTATAGGACTTAAATATACTAGCTAGAATAATAAGGAAGAGAATAGATTATCTAAAGATAATAGGAATAGAACCCTTATAAGGAACCTAGAATAACCTAAATAAGGAATAAATAAGAGGAAGAACTATAGGACCCCCTATTTTTAGACTTAGTAGAACGCTAATTATTCCCCTAGGGGAGAAGACATAACCTAGATAACCTTAGACAGTGGGATTATTCTAGGACCTTATAGAAGCTATAGAATAGCGTCTAAGGCTAGGAAACTTAACCTAGTAGTTAGTATTTGCTAGACTTATTCTATTAGATAGGAGCGCTTAAGAGGCCTTAGTTAAACGAAGTATTTAGTTAACCCTTTTATTACTATCTTTATTATAATAAAGCAATAAATAACTATAAGGATTAGATTAATAGGTAGTTAGCCGCGTATAGTTAACAAGGTAGCCGGCATAGGATGGCGCGACACCTGTGGACTAGGGGCTAACCTTAGCCCTTTACGGATCTAGCTAAGATGCCTCTTAACTTTGAAAACCTAGGTTTGCTGAGATAATTATACTACTATAGTCAGAGGGTGGGCGCATAGACCACCTGCTCTACTTTTCCCTACTTTTGTCTCCACAATTTTGCTTATCTAACTTCCTGATTAGCTAGCATAGTGTAGGTAGTATAGGCGCACTGTGTCTAGGTATTAGATTAGCTTTAGAATTAGAAGGAGGGAAGGTACTAAGGTAATTATTGCAAAGATTTAGGGAAACACCTAACTTAAGAAGTTTAGAACGGAGGAAGGAAAAAGGAAGGTAGTAGATTACAAAATTGCCCCTCCCTCTAGGTAGGGGATATGAAATTTCTTTTATAGACTTCTTCTTTTTTTTTTTTTTACAAGATAGGCATAGGTAGACTATAGGTAAGCAAGAAAACTTTATTATAGCAAGTTTTAAGTTTAACTTAACTAGAGAAATCGTCGTGGCGTATTTCTATCCTCTCTGCCCTTATTAAAAAATTCTCTCCTACCTATGCTTAGGTGATTTTATTTTCTATCCCTAAAACCTTCTATTTAATCCCTTTTATAATCTATTTACCACTTAAGACTTAATTATAGCTAGATCTAGACCTAGACTTTAACTCTAAATTAGAAAAAGACTTATTACTATTCTACCTAAGTCTAAAATTAGAGTTACTAATTATTCCTCTATTATAAGTAGAGGATATTTTGCCTCTCTTCCTAACCTTATCTATCTAATCTCCTAAACTAAAAGAAGCTAGTAGTTCTAGATACCCCACTACTATAAACATTTCCCTACTACTAATAATATTATATAATATAGGGGGAATAACTTTCTCTAGTTATCTAAGGGATAGACTAGCCTAAGACTATATAGATTACTACTTAGCTATAGCTACTATAGCTTAAATTCCAGAATACACTAATACCCTAGCATATTATAACTTTACTTAGGGACTAAGAGGAAAAGCTATAACCTAGTATAAAGACTTAGACTATAAGGATTAAAGATAGGATATTCTTAAGAATAAGTTTATAAAGAAGTTTAAGAAACTAGACCCCCTCCTAAAGGTAGCTACTTAGTAGGAAGTATATTATTTTACTAGGGAAAGAGAAGAAACCTTAAATATATATATTTAAAGAGCTAAAAGTCTAGTATTAAAAGTAAGAGCTAAGGTAAGATAAGTTCTCTTTATAAACTTCGTAATATATATAGTAGATAGAGATTTAGACCTTTATTTATAGGAAAGAGTAGCAGATTATTTATATATAACTAATAAATAGGCTTAGGGAATAGCTTTATAAGATCTTATAATATTAGATCTTAAAGTTATCTTGTATAATTATTATTCTTTAGCTTCTAAGAAACTTACTTATCTTAGCGAGGATCTTAGAACACTAGATTATTTAGACCTAGTTTATATATAGATAGAAGAATAGGCTAAGAGGGATAAGTTAGCTTTAGAGGCATTAGCTAAAAGAGATAAATAAATAGTAGACCTTGTCTATTAACTTAAGGCATTTAGAGCATAGGGAGTGGGAGAAATATCTAGGCTATATAGGCAAACTAGATAGGGAAGATACACTATTAATAATCCTCCTTAGTCTCCTAGAGTATCTTTATTAATAGTTAAGTTTAGGCAGGGAGATAGATAGCGTAATCTAGATTTCTTCTAGTGTTTCTTATGTGGAGAATAGGGCTATATAGGGTATAATTATTTAAGAAAAGACAGATATTTGCCTAAAGATTTTAAACGACATTAAGATTAGTGGAATTGCAAGGGATTATAGATAAAGAGAGACTAATAATAGGAACTAGATAATTCTAATTAAGCTAACTTTGTTGGAGGTCTAGGAAGAGAAATAATTCCGCTGCCTAGGTTTATTCCTACCTAGGGATATTTAACGCTAAATACCTCTATGCTAAACTACCAACCCCTAAGCTATATCTATAAGGAGAATAAGATAGATTTTGCTTATGCTACGACACTAGCTGATGCTAAAGGGAAAGGACTAGAGTCTATATAAACTTAAGGCCTAGCTAGAAAGATTACGAAATAAGTTAATAAGCCTGGCATAGTTATAGGTAAATAAGCATAATAATAAATTAAGGAGATCCTTAACATAGAAGACGCGGATTAAACTTAGATCTAATTATCTCTAGATATAATGCATTAGGTACAAGAAATAACTTTAGAAGAATTTAAGAGGTTATTACCTACCCTTAGACCTTACTTAGATAGAATTATAGGAGCTTCCTAGATTCCCTTAGCTTTAAATTTACCTAAGGATATAGTAATAAAAGATATACTAATAAAGGAAGTTCCTCCCCTAAAACAAAGATTAGAGTTAGAGAAGATTAGAGTAACTAAAGAATATTAAGTTCCACTATTTAATCTAGGAAGATACCTTAGAAATATAATAGTTTCTATAAGTATACTCTAGCTCCTTTAGTTAGCCCTAATTATTTATTAATAATTAAGCTATTTAATATAGTATTAGAAGAAGATAAAGAGTAAGGGGGTAAAGTCTATAATTATAAATCTTATTAAGCCCTTTAAGGAAGTAGTTTAGCTAACCTTTAAGTCTAACGCTACTATAGGATTAGTAAACGCTATAATTACTTAGAATAACATTATAAAACCTAAGGAAGATATAGTAATAATATTAGGGTATATTATAATATATATTAAGGGAGTTTAATATAACTTAGTCCTGATTAATAGAGGATCTAGTATGGAACTAGTTAGCAAAAGCTACCTAGTAAAACATAGGTTCCTAGCAGTCTAACTTTAGGAGAGGAGAGTTATTTAGATAGTAAACAATACTAAATATCTAATTATATTATATTCCTATCTATAGGTAGTTACTAGGGGGATCCTAGTACTTATAAAGTTCTATATTATACTAGTTTAGTAGGACTAGGATATACTACTAGGTAAAGTCTAGCTAAGGAGAATAGAAGCTATAGAGTATTATACAGACGATAAGTTAGTTATTAAAGGAGCAAATAGGGTTACTTAGACTCTACTAATATATCCATGCCTAGATCTATTCTAGAGACCTAATAAACATAGATAACTTCCTAAGAGAACTAGACCTAAGGAACCTATAGAGTTTATAGAGGATAACTAAGAAATTCTAGAAGAAGTTAAAGAGATATTAAGAGGAATAAATATATAGATATATAAATAGACTAGAGAAGGGAGCTTAAAAAAATAAAGACTATAAATAATATTACTAGTAATTATTCGTAGGGATCACAGATTAATCCAGGACTGCTAGATAAGGACAAAGAAATAAGCTATAAATAGGAGATAATTAAATCTTAGATATAACATATTTATTAGGAGGAGGGAATATTAGAATAAGATATTACTAAAATTAAAAACAAGGAAATATTAGCTTAAATAGAGAGAGAAGAATAGGAAGTATTTATAAATAGTAAGAAAATAGAAATTAAAACAGAGAAAATAGGTGTGAATAATGGATTAGGTAATGCAGATAGGAATGGCATAGTAATTAAGATAGATAACAAAACTTTAGTAGGAAGCTATAGATTAATATTAACCTCTAATGCTATAGTCCTATAGAAACCGCTCTAGACCCTTAAAATAGATAGCTATACTAACAAGATTATTAATAAGATAGAAATAAAACAACTTACCTCCTACTCTTCTAATCTAGTGCTATTAGGATAAATAGCTAATAAGTGGAAGATCACTTAGAGTTAAATTAAGCGCCGGAAAAAGGCATAGAAGAGGGAATGTAACGAAAACACTATATATAGCATTGTGAAAATAAACCCGCTAGACCAGATTAATAAAGAATAGGAAGAGGATAAAGGGTTATTAGACCTAGAGAATAGCAATAGGACAGGGCATCTAGACCTCCTAGATATACTATCTAGGTCATCCTGAATATTATAGGGGGATAGACATAAACTAGACACTAAAGGACACTAGGAAGACCTAAATTATATAGGAAAACAGAAAATAGAGGGGTCTCCCTTAGAAATCAGAAATCCCTATATAAATAAGAAGTTAGGCACCTTAGAGGGAGAAACTAGTGCTAGCAAACAGCATTCCATAGACTTAACTAATTTAACGCCCCTAGAGAACGGTGCACTAGTGTACACTATAGATAAAATAGGTACATAGGATAAGATAAGATAGGGCAGAGAGCTAATTAGTATAGAAAAATAGGAAATTAAGGGCTACCCCTTAAGATTCTAAAATCTCTATACAAATCAACTATTATTATCCTTAGACCCTAAAACTATTATTTTATGGTTTAAGAATTCGCATATTACACTAGGAGACAGTATAGGAGATAATAACTAATGTATAATAATTATGCGATTATATTACACTTTTAAGGAGTGCTTTATAGCTAGGTTAGAAGATATTCACACTATAGATCTTCTTAAACATTATATCCCACTAATCCCGGGAGCGAAGCCTAGTAAGCGTAAATAATTCAGGTACTTAGCTGCACATTAGGACTTTTTAAAATAGGTCTTTCCTATAATAGAAAGAGTGGGAATTATATATTACGGAAACTCTAAATAGGTAGCGCCTATAATCTTTACTCTAAAGCCAGGACAGAAGGTTTTTTAAGTAGTTTATAACTACTAAGATATAAATAGCAAAACTATTAAGTTAGGTTACCTATGTTATAATATAGAAGCTAACCTAGATTCCGTCTATTGTGGTTAGTCTTAGATTTTGTTATAGACTAATGCTTTAAATGGGTTTTAGGCTATTAGTGTCTACCCCCCTAATAAATACAAAATAGCTTTCTTAGGGCTAAATGGAATGTATTATTATAATAACATAGCCTAAGGATTAACGGGATTACCGGCGACTTACGTGAGATTTGGGGATATAACCTTTAGGCACCTATTTTTCTAAGATAGTACTAAAAGCGAATTAATTCTAGGGTATATAGAAGATTTACGCACTTCATTTTCTATCTATGTTAATGATTATTACTTAGGCTCTGAAATATAGGAAGATTATTTTAATTTCCTCTAGAAAAGGTACTTCCTAAGGATTATATAGGCTCTAATTAGGTTAAGTGGACATAAGACTACCTTATTCGCTTCTAAAGTTAAATACATAGGATATTCTCTAGAAGATAGGAAAATAAGGCTAGCATGTAAACATTATAATAGATTTGCTAACTTAGCTAAGTAATTTAAAGAATAACCACCCTAGTCCTAGGATAAAGTACTTATGCTTATTTACCTAACACTATTCCTATAGAAATTCATTCTAGGGAGATTAGATCTAGTGGTTACTATTAAAAAGGTTTTCTTTTGCAAGATACCTAAGATAATAAGACTAGGAAACCTATTAATCTAGAAGGAGGAAGTCTTAAGAGAGAAACCAGAATAGACACTAGAGGCACAATAAGTAATAGTAAAGATATACAAAAGTATCCAGGAAAACGCTACCTTTAGCGCTAGACTAGGAACATAATATTATATAGCTACTAATACATTAGATACTAGAATAGGAGGGGTCTTATTTTAGATAGAAGATATAGAACCAGGAATAAGCATTATAGATACTAACTTCTTAAAAGTACAAATTATTATATAGATATTATATTAGTTAGGAGGCGCGGAGAAACGATATTCTATGCTAGAAAAGGAGATACTTATAATTATAGTAGGTTTAAAAGAAATAAGATAGTTATTAGATTACTCTCTATACCTATTAAAAGTATATATAGATTATAAAGGCATTATTAATTTAATAGTAAATATGTTAGAGGTATATAGAAAAGTAGCCTAGTAGGTGGATATACTTTAAGAATTAAACGTGGAATATATCTACTAGCTAAACACCTTAAAGATTATAAAGATTACGGATAGAATATCTTAAATGCTAGACCACTTAAGATTAGACCTAATTATAGTGGATAGAAGAATAGGAGTTAATATTACACTAGCTTTAGGAGATTAACCTATTTTAGTTTTAATAAACACTACTTTAGTTTTACTAGAGGGAGGTAGTTTAGATAAGGATATAATAGCGAAGTTATCCTAAGAACTTTATAAATAGTTTAAATTAATATAGTATAGAGAGATTCTATCTGCTATGGTTTTTAGACACCAGACTATCCTAGTTAAATGGCGCAAACTTATCCGGCGTTGTTTGTTAAAATACCGGATCTTTAACTAGATATTATATTATTTAGAGTCTAATAAATCTTTAGTAGAATGCGTACTATTAGCTAGTGTGCTAGAGAAGCTTTAAGAGGCCTATAACGCTTAGGGCTATTTTAGAATAGCAATTATAATATATAAACTACGTGGAAGGTATTTTTAGCTAGATAGAAGTAAAGATATAGAATCTTATTATTAATTATATCTAGTATGCTAATAAACTAGGATAAGAATACCTAGGGTAGATCTAAAGGCGGTTATAATACTAGAACTATAGGGACTGGTTGTAATAGACTACCTTAGTCTAATTATACTAAGAGTAAAGAATAGAGATATATATATATTAATTACTATAGACTATATAATAAGGTTTATATTAGGATAATCCTATATTAAAGCTATAGGAGATTTAGTTATATAGGCCTAGGATAAAAGCTAGAGTCTAATATTTAGTTAGCTAAAGAGAATTTATTATAATAATAGATCTTATTTTAAGAATCTAATGTTTTAAGCTACCTTAGAGAAATATAGAACTGCTATAATATATAGGCTAGTTTCTTACCTATCCTTAATAGGATTAGCTAAACAAAATGTAAGGCTTATTAAGGGATAATTAATAAAATAGGCTATAGAAAGAGATAGAATCTCTCTAGATTCTTAGAATTAAGCTATCCTAAGCATTATAGTAATAATTAATAATAGATATATATTAAATATTAGGATAAGTCTAGTAATGTTAATAATAGGATTTAAACTATTTATAAAACACTTAGGAGTTAACAAACTTAAACACATAGAGTTTAAGAACCTAGGAGTAGATAAGGAGGAACTAATTTAAGAAACTAATTTAAGGAACTTAGACTCCTAGGAGGAGAGGAGGGAGATAGTTTAGATATAGAAGGTAGAAGACTAGGATAATATAGTAAAGCCTAGATAAAGTTTTAAGGTAGGTAATCTTATATAGGAAAAGATAGATAAAGAGAATAAGTTAAAAGGGAAGTTTTATAAGACCTAGGGGAAACTATTAAGGGTTATCTAGAAGGTATTATTAGTAATATATAAGATTAAACTAATAGAAGGAGAGATAGTAAGGAAAATCTATTTAGATAACCTAAAACTTTACATCCTATACTAGGAGAAACTCTAGCTAGCAAGGCTAAACACTTAGGACCTAGTGGAATAGGGAATAATAGATTAGATAAATCTAGAGAAGGATAAAGTATTATAGTAAGGGAATATAGTATTAGGGTTAACACTATTAAGAAGTTAGGCCAGCCTATTAGGTAGAGATATAGCTTATATAATTAAAGGGGGAATCGTAGTAGTGACAAGAGTGGAACCTAGTAGCTAGAGTAGAGAGTAATCAACCATTACCTTTACCTCAATCATTTTGGTACCGCTTCAGCCCGCCGTCAACTGGTGTGAGCGGGGCCATTTGGCACTTTGGATAACTCGGTGGGAAATCGGGCGTCTCGGTCCCTTGCTAGGGATAGGATACGATGGGATGGCTGGGGCAGACACTAGATAGATAGCATCCTACGTGGCTATTTACTAGTGCTCCTACAGATTCATGAACAGGGAAAACCCTATAAATATGAATAAATAGCTAAGAAAGATACAAAAATGTCATAATATAGATTGTAATATAAATAATATTCTACCAGTATTTGCTTACTTAGCATCGTCAGGTTAAGGTCTTAGGTACGGTCAGGTGAGCATGTATAATGCATGGTCAAGGTCAGGTTCTTTAGGGTGTTTGATCCTCCTCGCCTACGGAGTCCACAAGTTTTAGAAGGTGCACTGGAAGACTTGGTGGAAAAGGGAAAGTGCTGGATCCACTTCCTCCTCCCTGCCCTTGAGCACAACCAGTCCAATGCATGTAATATAGCCACCTCGCGGTAAATAATGTTCACGGAGTTCTTGTCTTGGCACGACGAAAACCCCGCACGTGATTCCTGTAATAATCATGAACACTATTTTTTTTTTTGGTTTTTTAGGGGCTGGCCTGCGTTGCGGAAATGGTGCCCTTGCCATGATGAAACGCCGTGTCCTGGCAACAAGCGCACCAACTCATACAGCCAGCAGTCTTCTCTGAACATGCACAAGACTCAAGCCCCCTGCCCCCCTTGCCCTGCCCTGCTTACCGCCTTTGGCGGAGCAAGCTACATGTCTGTCTATCTCGTCTCGTCTCGTTTGCTTCTTGCTTTGTGTGATACATGTACAGGATCTGGGACGTGTTTCGGTTATGAATGGAGCCTCAAGAACGGAATAAGCGCCGATTTTCTAGCTCAAACTGCCGGGACCACCACACTCCGATGCTTATCGTTCCCGGCCGAGCGTAGCTGTGAAGGGATTGTAGGTAAGGTTGATCCATTCATCTGTAGGTGCGCCTGTGGCGTGCTAATATAGCTATCTATTGGGTCACGTGCTGTGATAGGCCGTTGGTACCGCGTCGATTGAGTCCGCGACCCTCTTGCTTTGCTTGCTTTATGCCTGTTCGAACTGTATTGGTCCGTATCTAGGGCCCCACGAATCGTGTTTCTGATGACTTGTCTGCTCACTCGCAGGTCGTGACTGTTGAGGTTGTGACTGTTGTGTGATTTTAATCGTCGTATTAATCTGTAGAGGGGCAAATTGTTCGGCCCTTTGTGACTATCTGCCTAAAAATCAATAGAATCTCGATTTTTGCTCTGCCTATTCGACTAGGTAGTTAAATATTTGTGTCTCGTTAAGCGGGCAAAAATTCGTAGCTAGATATTATACTAGTTACCTTTAGTTATTCGTGACGTCTGGTTTTGCGGCCTTAATGTATCGAAATAATCGCTGCGCCTCTGTGATTGTCTTCCTGTCTAGTGTCTGCTTAGATATTTAAAAAGAAAAGGGAATTATAAATATTTCTGGTTCTGGTTCTGGTCGTCGCAACGTATAATTACTACCAACTGTGAAGGGATTGTAGGTAAGGTTGATCCATTCATCTGTAGGTGCGCCTGTGGCGTGCTAATATAGCTATCTATTGGGTCACGTGCTGTGACAGTAGCTCAAAGGCAACCTTCCCCTCCCAACCTTGATAAATTCCAGCTTGCTTGCACGAACCCACTTACCCTGGAGCACATTGGGTTGCCTCGTTCATGACGAGAGCAGTGGAGATGTGCCATTTTTTATTTTTATTTTTTCAACTGAGTTTTGATCTCATGGCTGAACCAAAACTTTGACATGCATACTTATCGATCTCCCAAACAAATATAACCCGCTGTACTTAAGAAAAAGCCCGCGCTGTACCCAACACGCTCTTGATCAACAACCCACGTCAAGCCCCACCCGTTCCTAACATCAAAAAAGTATAAAGCACTCCCTCGTGGAACAAACGGCAGATCAATAGTCTATTTAAACTTAAACACTCAAGAATCAACATGAACATTTAGTCAAAGTATAAAGTAAAAAATAAAGCTACAGCACCGCATGAACCCTCACGCAAGCCCCAAAGTCTACTCCCCCAGGTCTATTTATATGCCTATCCCCCATGCCCCATGCCAAAAACCCCAAATCTAAAAATCTTCACAAAATCTACACCGAGAAGAAGTGAAACGCATAGCAAGTCACCATGGAAGGCCCCCACGTCTTCTTCCACATGCCACCAATCAACCACCCCCGACACCACGACCACGGACTCAACCCTCGACAGGCGCGAGGACAGGTCATTTGGGAGAGAATTGTAGCCGAGAGGCGTGGGCCGGGCGTACGACGCGTACGTGTCCTGGTGTACATCAATGTAGGGACCCAACCCCTGAGAGAGAGAGAAATGTGCTAACGGACCTAGGTTCTGCAGGTGGCGCTGGCAGGATTCTCTGTTGGCGTGGCGCTTGGTCTGTTAACGGGTCTGGGAGCTGTGGCAGGTTTTGAGAAGGTGAGGTGTTGGGGACTATGACCCTGGAAGAATGAGGGATGAGTGATGAGTGATGAGTTCATGAGTGGATCGCTATATCTGAGGATTGTCGAGTTGGAAAGGGGGTTTGGAGCAAGGATGGATGAACTAATACGGGCTGACGACACGCACGGCAGTACGACAGTATAATGGGTGTCTTGGTGTGTTGGAAGTAGTGAGGCATGGTAGGAACAGGTCGTGATGACGAAGAAATGAAGGACGAATGAAATAGTAAAGGGGCTCGCTCTATTCTTGCAATGCATTACTGTCGTTGGACAAAATTCATGCCCGTGGTGCGCCTGTTGGAGTACTGCATCCCAACCCCGTTCTCAGGGGGGAGAAATTAAAAATGGAAAGTACAAAGAAAGGGGTATTCCCATTACAATTGGAGTTTGATAGGGAACATCCGCCACGGAGGTTCCTAAGCCACGTGCGCTCTCCTACAGAAGACAGTGATCTCCAGGGTCCCTAGTTTTTGCCATCGTCGTGATCTGGCTCTAACTTGGTTTCTCCTAGCACGTCGCCGGGCTTGGAGGCCATGGCGGTATGGGTACTGGGCTGAGGTTGGGTCTGCACAGTCGGACCGCTGGGCTGCACGGGTGCTTTGCTTGACGCACCGGCCGAAGCAGCATTCAATCTCTGGTCAAGGGCCTTGAGAGCGAGGGCTCTCCTGCGCTCTGCTTCCGCGCGAGCGGAACCAGGCGTGCCTCGCTGCAGAGCGCGCTCGCCGCGCGTAGAGGACATGTCTGTGTGGGAGAAGGGGGTGCAGAGGCGCATGGCGACGAGGACATCGAATATCTGATCTGATAGCGCTGCGACGAAAGGCTTCACGGGCCCGGGGAAGAATTCGGCAAAAGCGAATGTCTCGCTGGCGTCGCCTCGGAGCGACGCGGGTTGCGAGCTGTCCAAGTCGGGGAAGATGGTCTTGTAGAATCGCAGGTAGGTCCAACTGGAGAGGAAACCAAACGTGGCTTGCCAGACGGCAGCGCGAGAGAGGAGCGGCGTCAGCGACAATACTGTCACCATGCCGATGAACAAGAGCGGGAGTCGGGGCACTCTGAGGGACAGGACGCCGCGGAATAGAGTGACTGTGTGAGCCGGAATGAGCTGGCTGAACGCGACGAGGAAGGCGACTTGGATCGAAACACCGCCGGATATACTTGCAAGACTGGAAGATTGTAAGCTTTTGGGTAAATATGCTCCGCCCAAGCGCAAATTGCGGTCAGGCGTGGTTTGGTATGGGAAATATTCGCAAGCACATACGTCCAGCTCTCATCCCGGGTAAGTGCGAAGCAAAAGATCATGACGAAAAACGTCAAAATGTTAGGGACCAATGCCGTCAACACCAGAAACTTGGCAAAGTCTGCCGACGACCAAGCCCGCTCGAGATACCGCCCGCCATGGTACAGGGTCAGCCCGGAAATCGCCAGTGTAAAGATGTTGCTTTCGACCAAGGCTGATGTCAAGAATGTCCAGGGGTATGCGAGCGAAAGCTGCGGCACAAGCGTCAAATACGGAATGACAATGCGAGAGTGTTCAGTCCATTGGCGATACCGAATTGCTGCGCTCAGAAAAGACTGAAATACGAGCCCTATTAGGACCGCGCGGGTGACCGGGGGGATGTTTATACTGGAAGGCATGCTGGGAGGCGGCTGTTACAACTTCATGGGACGAGGTTGGTGGTCGGGATATACAGTCGGGAGCTGTACCGATCGATGAAGAAGTGAGCCTCGGCCCTGATGGCTGCCTGGATCGTCGACGTTGGAGGTTCTGTGACCTTGACCCTTGAAGAGGTCGCGAACAAGTGTCCAGGCCAGCAGCACGTGCCACGAGAGCTTGTCCCAAAGTCGAGGGAGGTGTGGCTGAACAGGCACGTCTCCGGCCTGGGGCTGGTGGCTGTGGCGCAGGACCAGAAGGCTCCACGGCCACGAATATTGACATGAACCCCGCTGCTCATTGTGTTTGCAGTTGAATGAAATTCCGAGATGGTTGTTTAGAGCAGCTAGTCTGGTAATTGCTGAAATGTAAACCACTTGAAGATGAAGCCGTGAGAGTGGCATCGAGGACATGATTAGATCCTCCACATCCACATCCACACCCACATCCGCGTCCACACCCTCACGATTCATCAAGCCGACAGCTATGCATATAGGTATGCTGGTCCATTCATGTCGTACTACAATTACACATAATCACTAAGCCAGCTCATACCCCAAATCGTCGCCAATGAGCGACGTCACTGAGCTGGCCCTGTGGCTGTGGCTTGGTGTCTCTGCGTGCGGAGGATACTATGATTTGTTGCCGTGGGCGAAAGCGAGGTGGAATACCAAGGATGGTTCATATTCATCGGAGCCTGGGCAGGATACCGTCCCAGAGCCAGTCGATGAATCGCGTGGAGGCGTATATCTGCAGAACTTGTCGTCGCCGACGTCTGTTTTTCGCACAGCCTCTGTTACAGCGGATGGCTTGCGGTCTAGGACAGCGGCGGTGGTCGATTCGTTGTCTTACGCCAGACACATTTGGTCGACTGATGACCAACATGCATGCCAGTGAAACCTAAAAACGGGTTGGCAGTCCCAGAATAGTTCTGTGTTTCGAGTGGGAAGAGAGTGGGACGCGCAGGAACGCGTGCAATCTCGAAAGGGGACCGACGTACCTATTTCCGGGGTTCAAACCCGGGAAAAGACAGCTAAAGGCGAGGAAGCAGCAAGGAAACTGACGAGTTGGCTTAACGGACTACTCAAGTCACTGGTCTGTAGGCACTTGTAGGCACTTGTAGGCACTTGGACAGCACGGAGAGCGAATCGGGAGGTCAGCAGACATGCGCAGACCCCAGTCATCCAATCTCCAATCCAGGCAGGCAGGCACGAGGGAGCCCAAGTTCTTCGTCCCGCCGTCATTGGATCGAAAAGGACAGAGCCGATTCCGCTTGTATTATTGTAATTTATCAGTCTCAGATTCTCGTCCAGCAAACGGACGTGCATGCACCTCTATCAAGTATTTCGAGGGATGAAAAGGTGTTGGCCGATGATTGACACCTGCTAACATAGAGTTGCTGGCTGATTGCTGCATCTGGCGCCACGCCATCCCCGTCCCAGGGTCTCTCGGTTTCCCGCCGTGTTTCCTTTTAGATCCCACCCTGAACTTGCTACCCATGAAGCCATGTCTCTGATCATTGCAGCAAAGGCCAAGCCACTGGTCGTCCAAGACAGGGTGCATCCGTCCAACCTTTCCCGCGTTCGGCCAATATTCATCGAGTTCGAGATTCAATTCGACGCCTGACCGTCCGCCGAGTTTCTCAGAAGTCCTCGCCCTCGCCCTCGCCCTCGCCCTAAACCTCTGGTGAATGGTGAATACATAGTGACCAAGTTGACCGTTCAAATCCTGGAAGTGGTCTCCCTAAGCATAAGGATGCTTTGTTGACTCTGACGCGACGAGGATAATATTAGGCCGTTCGGGAAGATGCGAAAACTGGAACCACATCTCGTTCCCGAAGTGGCGACGGGCTTGTTTCGCCTGTCTCAAGTTTTGGACCGGAGGCATGTGGCATGTACCGTCATCTGGAGGAGCCCACAAAATCTTTCACCCTTTGTCGCACATCCATGAAGGTCCCAACACACTGTTAATCACACTGCTGATGGAGCTGGAATCCAATGGGTTCGCAGGCGGAGGTCTCGCTGCCAGAAGAAGATGGAAGGATACAGTCGATTCGCAAAGAACAGATGTGCAGGCTTATGGGAGGGGTGCTACGCCGACGATGGGGAGATGCGGGTGATA
This sequence comes from Epichloe elymi, assembly GCA_023658475.1. Taxonomy (NCBI): domain Eukaryota; kingdom Fungi; phylum Ascomycota; class Sordariomycetes; order Hypocreales; family Clavicipitaceae; genus Epichloe; species Epichloe elymi. The sequence continues at coordinate 395,426 of CP098278.1, read as the reverse complement.
CTGCACTTCGGACTACATACACGTACAGTGTTCTGGGATAACCTACCCCTTTTTACTGGAATTGACACCATCGTCAAATGACTAGCGATTGAGGAGCGGTGCTGCTGACGGGTGGGACAGAACAGAGCAACCTGGGTCCTGCAAGGGCCAGGCCAGATGCCGAGACAGCCAAAGTCGACGGACGATGCTTTGGTCACGTCGACGGAGTATTGGACTTGGGGTGGCCCTATTTTTTTTTCTTATTTTCCTCGATCCGTTCGTCAAAGTCAAAAGCGCAGATTCGAACGCTGCTGGCTGATGAGTGATGGAGCAGTTGAACACGCCCCCACGCCCCCACGACCCCACGCCCCCGCGGTTCCGCTATCTGGCCATCAAACCCATGTTGTTTTCATGCCCACATGCACGTAAAAGAGTACACACACCCTTGGTGCACCCCCAGCGGAAGTGACAGGAAAGGCTAGAGGTTAATAAATGTTCTGTCTCCGAGCCTGGTGACTGGCACTCGCTCCTCGCTAGCCTGGTCTGGTCTGGTGGACCCTAAAAGGCAAAGAGAGCCTACATACAATGTAGGAACTAGGAAGGGCTAGGAGTTTTAAACGTCAGGGAGGCTTGGATGAGAAGAGCCAGCGTGAAGAGAGACTCCGTAGTACTCCGTAGTACTCCGTAGACGGGACCGAACCGACAGCATGACAGGAGACGACAGACAGGCCGAGCATCTAGGGACGCCTACATCGCGAGGTTGGCATCAAACGCTCGATGCGTCATGGTCGGCAGTATGGCGGCTGGCAGCAATCTGAAGGAATTTGGCTGGTGGGTGCGGGTGCACAAGGAAGGAAGAACAGGAGCAGGTCCAGACGGATGTGGTCGACGGCGAGAGGAGGTACGTACCCGGCCCCGTCTCCCGTCCCACGTCGACCATGGACAAGTATCGTGCGCTGTCAATTGGTATCTGCCGGTACCTCTCCGCCCTCGAGCCGTGGCCCTGGTGGCCCTGGTGGTGGCCCTGTGGCTCCCCGGGGCCCTGCAAGATGGAAGTGTGGATGTGGATGTGGATGTGGATTTCATCTCGCTCTTGAATCTTCACTCACTTCACTCCCTCACCTTGGTTCTCACTTTCTGCTTCATCGCCGCCCCGTCAACTCTTTCATTTGTGCCGCTCCCGGCCAGGCGACTGCTCCTCAACGACGACGGACGACGACGACGACGACGACGACGACGACGGCTACCTCATCCACGTCTGCCAACTCTCCAGCCCACGACCTGCTCTCACCATCACCACCAGGCCACCCGTAATCCAGCCGCCATCCGAGGCGCGGGCCTGGCAGTCATGGTGGTCAAGGAATTTCTCGACTCGGATAGGGTCAACTTTTTGATTTGGAGGTTCGTAGCTCCCACCGCCCACCGCCCACCGCCCCTCGACGCTCTCGGCTCTGCTACGCGCTGCTGCTGCTGGTCTCAACAAACATGAAGACGCAATCACCCAACCGGCCTTTTCTTCCTCTCGCGCCCTGGTTGTACTCTTTTGCGTGCCTTGGTCTTGGCCGCCTTCATGTCGAGAGCCTGCTACCCCGGCGCTTGCTCCCCATTGGTTTGCCGGACACGCTTTGCTAATCCGTCGCGCAGGTATCTACTGGAAGGGAGTACGTGGCACCAAACCTTTTCTTCCCTCATGCGTCCTATTATCTGCCATGACGATGCAAGCGCTCAAGGATTTACTCCTCTCTCTGTTTCACCTCTTATTCTCACTGCAAGATCAGGCTAGCCCAGTTGTACTCATTTTTCCCATGTCCCGCAGACTATCGCGAAACGGCCGCCAAGTTCCAGAAGGAGTGGCACGTCAGGGAGCCACACCGAGAATTTGCCTTCGCGCCTCATGTCAAGGGCCGCGCACTCATTTCGGTCGTCAACAGAGGGCTCTTGTACTATGCCCTCGAACGTGATTTTGCACTCAAGCAGGTATGTCGTGCGTCTTGTCAGTCTTTTCTTCTTCTTTTTTTTTTTTTTGTGTGTGTGTGTGTGTGTGTGTGTGTGTGTGTGTCGATTGTTGTTCTCGCATCTCTCTTCCCCCTCGTCTTGCGCCTTTCTTCTCAGCCACATGTTGCTGCTGAAGTCGGCAAGGAGGCTGAAAGGACAAAATCTTGACTAACTCGGGGAAACCATGACGGCAGCTGCCTGGCGATGCCACCAATGCTGAGGCGGAGGCGCTGCAGGTCGGCATCTTTGGACCACTCAAGTCGCTGGATGAAATATTAGAAGGCGGCACGGGCACGGAAGCAGGCGATGTGGAAGCATCACGAAAGCGCATGCACCAGCAGCTGCCGAATGGCTCACCATCAAAGCGACCGCGTCTCAGCAATGGATATGCTGATGCACCTACGAACCCAAATCAATCAAACACAAATGCAGGCGCATCTGCATCTTCGTCTCTATCTGCATTCGCATTCGCACCCGCACCCGCACCCGCGATGGCGGCCCCGGCGACAAATGCCATCACATCTGTCACCTCGCCTGTCACCACCACCACCACCACCACCACCATCGCAACCACCACAACCGCGACCATGAATTCATCGTCCATGAGCAACATGGACAACAACAACAGCACATCAAATCCTGCCCCCACCAACACGCCCGCACCAAGTTCCGCCCTTGTACCCACGCCCATGGATGTTGATGACGACCATCAACACCCGACGCACCCCCGCTCCCTCGATGACAGCAACAGTGTCCAGGACTTGAGCAACAACCATGCCTACCCGTCGCCGCTCGAGGGCGAGCAGCTACCACCACCCATTATCCGCACCGACGGCCCCGAACAGGGCACACAGGTAGACAAGGTGGAAGAGCTTTCGCCCGACACGACGTTTATCCGGCTGATGGACGACGACGGCCAAGGCAGCATGCCGGAGGCAACGGCCACGCCATCGCCGTCGCCAGCAAGCGCTGAGAATGCGCCAGTGCTCCTGCAGTGCGAGTGGAACCCCCGCGATCCGTCGGTATTGGCGGCTGCTGGAACCGATGCGCTAGCCCGCGTTTGGACCATTTCTCGCTCCACTGCCCCTGAGCCTGGCCGCGATCACGTGTCTCCCAGAGCCCATACGTTGCTCGACCCGGAAGCACCACGTACCACGACTGTCACGGCTTTGTCGTGGACGTCCGATGGCACTGCCATCGCCGTCGCCACAGATTCAGGGTCGCTGGCCGCCGTGAGTGTCTGGTCGGCGGATGGTGTCCACATGCAAACCATGGAGGTATCGGAGCCGCCCGTCATTAAGCTGAGCTGGAATCCGAGCAACACGGCCCTGCTGGCCATTTCCCCCGAGAAGGGTGGTGCCGTCGTCACTGTCTACTCGTCCGCTACTGGCACCGCCTTCACCCATCACTTGCCCGGCCACGACATTGCCGCCACTCCGTTAGATGCCACATGGACCAACGATGCCGACTTCTTGCTGACCGGAGGTGACTTGCTGCTGTACCTCCGCTGCAGCGAGACGGATATTGCTCAAGTACGAAGGTTTGAAACCAATGAGGACGACAGCTTCACCCAGGTGCTCTTTGATTGGCGGTCCAAACTGGCTGCTACTTCAAGTGACAAGGGTACTCTTGATGTACGTCGCACTGCTTCCGCAGCATCCAAAAAAAGAATTTTTAAAAAAAAATAGATGTCGCTTGCACCTTGTATACTGACAAAAAAATGACTCGCAGCTTTGGGATGAATCGGGCCAGAGGCGATCCATCTCAGCCCACCAAGGAGCCATCACCACCATGGCATGGCAGCCTTTGTTGCCAACTCAATTGGTTCTTGATGACGAGCGACTGATTGCGACGGGAGGCGAAGACTGCGCCATCTTGTTATGGAACGCACGGAAGCCAGAGAGCAAGGCGAAGTGCTTCCTCACGATGGATTCTCCGATTGTACGACTTGCGTTTACTCCAGACGGCGCCTTCATTGCTGGCGCCACGTCACGGCAAGTATTAATATGGAAGGTTGACAGCCACTCCATGCCAAGGGCGAGCTGGAATCGGCCACCGCACCCCGGCTGGCTTAGTCCCAAGGGCTCGTCGGAGTCGGACGAAGAAGACGAGCACTGCTTGTGCTGGGATGTAAGCGGGCAAAAGTTGGCATATGGCTCCAACAGTAGAGTGCGTTTTATCTTTCTTTTTCTTTTCTTCCCATTCCCCCCCCTCACCTCCGAGGTTGATGCGAATCAATTTTTGGTCAAGAAGCCGCGATGCTGACCTTTTATCCGTAGCTTGCTGTAATCAATTTTAGCAAATAGACCAGGCTCCCTCCAAGTTGACATGAAAACATGCGTCGACGCGATCCAGCAGGCTCTGGCCCCCCCCCCCCTTTTACTTGGGTTTATTTTCTTCCTCACACGACATACGAAAATGGCGATGTACTTTATCTATTATATATCGATATTGTCCACGACGGGCGACGGCATCACACAGTAGACGCAAAGCAAGGCTGGGACGTGGACGAAGGAACTGTCTTTCCCCCTCTGTTCTATGGCATCTCGAAAACGAAACATGGCAAGTACGCGTTAATGTTTACTCGGAGGACTTTTGTCCCCCATACACACAGCTCTCTGGGCCATGGCCGACATGGTCGAACCATGTTTCATTTGTACATGACTACTTTTGCATTTTTGTTTTCTACGACGGGGAGGCGCATGGTGTAGCAAAGAAGGAAAAGCATCTTGCCGGGCTAGGAGCTCTGTGCATGACCGGGCATGGAAGACGGAGTAGACGCGTTTATTCTCTCTGGCTCCCCGCGAGGGGGAAGGGAATCGGTGGTGGCAGCGGGCATCCACTCAGAAGGAGGAGGAGGCCTTTTTTTTTTTTTTGTTCATTTTTCGTTTGGTCTGGGGCTGTTGATTTTGAAATGTACGTGTGCATGGATGTGAAATGTGACGTTGGAGGCAGGCTTTACTTTGCGCAAGTTGTTTGGCGCAATGGCACGGCAAGCCAATGTACCATACCGGGGCGTAAACAATGATTTGGATAGATACCATGTACTTGTTGCGGTTGAGCAAGCGAAGAGCGAAGTGATGCGAACTGCAAGCTTGGTGGTGACTTGTTCGTCAGAGCTACGGCTGTGAGTGGGGTCAGTCAAGACTTTTGGTGCGGGGACGCCAAGTCAGTCAGTCAGTCATTAAGCTCATATACCTAAGTTGAAGCTTCAATTCCATCAAAACTCAACTTCTCCCGTCCATTTTCTTTCATTCGTGGGTAGTACCTCATCTACAAAAAAAAAAACCCCCCAATGTCCACCTCGCCCCGCAAGCCAAGCACCGCGCACCCCCGACAGGAGTTCACGCCCTCGATGCGCGACCGTCAGGCCCGTGGGAAGAACCCGCACGCGAGCGAGGACTCGGACGACGAGAAGCTCATGCTAGGAAGGGGGTGAGTCCTCGCCTTGTTCTACTGATGTTCACCCGTTACGTTGCTTCGCTCTGCCGCTGTATTGCCGTGGTGTTTTGTTCGGCATGCCACGAAATGAAGAAAATCAACTGACCGTGCCCAGGATCAAAGCCGAGCCCTTTGAGGACCGCGAGCGAAGAGGCTTTGCGCTCTCCGTGCTGGACAGCCCCGAGCAGCTGATGATGTATGCCCAGAGCACGGGTGATGTATGTCTTGTTTCGATTTCGCAACACGTGTACCTCTTCAGCAACATGACTGACTGGACAGAGCATCCCCGGACAAAGATTCCGATTTACAGCCATGCTGTGCGGCTTTGAGGATAAGAGGAGTGCTGGCAAGGGCAAGAGGGCTGGTGGGACGGGGAGGTGACTTTTTGTTCTAGTGATTATGAATCGTCGTGTAGGCATATTGAGCCTGAACCACCCAAGGTGGAAAACCAGACCGAGGGCAGGTTACGTGAGCCCACATTGGTCATCGTATTTCGATGGGCCATCGTGACATCAGGGCTCTCATCTGATTCAAAGATCCATATATAGAACTGCTCTCAATATTTGTCACGACTATGATAATCCAAGAACTGGCGTTGCCATTCAATGTCCCAGTGCGCCGTATTCCAAGCTACAAGAAACCCATCAAAACGCCCAAGAATGCTAGCTCTCTCTATTCCAGGTGTTTACAAAAGGTGAACTTTCCCCCTCAGGCATACCTCATGCTTCGTTGATTACCCCAACGACCATCTCCATTGGCTGCAGGCGGCGGCGGCGGCGGCGGCGGCGGATAAAAAGGAGGCTGTTCGTGGAAACCACGAGAACTCTGCTGATGATGGTCGGGGTATAATGCTCCCGATGACTCGGTATAATGAGGCTGTTGTTGATTCCATGGTCTTTGTTGTTGGGCACGTCCACCATCATCCCATGGCTGGCCGCTGCTGGAGGATGAAGGAGGCCAGCTGCTGCTCATCTCTGGCATCTTTCGGATCTTGCGCTTGCGCATGCTGCGTCGGATGCTGCTGGAGATGCAGCTGATGATGGCGATGAGGATCAGCGAGCCGAGCACCACGACAACGGGGATGAAGACGGTCTTGTGGTTCTCTATCCATGCCCCAATCTCCTTGAGCGTCGAGCTGCCCTCGCACGACCCGTTGGAGCAGTAGCCGCCGGCGCCACAGTTGGTTCCGTCCACGAAGAATTGGTTGTACGTCATGCACTGGTTCGATGATAGCTCCGGCGATGTGCACGCGAGCATGCACTCCGTGTCGGCACAGGCCTTGGTGTTGTTGCGTCCCGTCAAGCTATTGGCCAAGTGCTGGCACTGTAAGTCCCTTGACGTACATTGGCCTGAAGCACATTGGAGACCGTTGCCGCATGAGTCGCCGTTGTTCCTGTGCTTGTCCTCCGGGCAGGCCGCCTTGTCGCCGGGGCAGGACTCGGCAACATCGCACTCTCCCGTGCTGGGCCGACAAACGGTGCCGCTTGATGCGAGCTGACATTGAGGCGTACAACAGTCTTCGTTGCTCGGGTCACACTTGGAGTTGGCGGTGAACTTGCACGTCTTGGCGTCGCAGCACTTGTTGTCCTTGCAGCCTGATTCGCCACCACAGTCGCAGTCTTCGCCGGATTCCACGATGCCGTTGCCGCATATGCTGCCAATCTCTACATCTGTCTGGATGTTCTTGTTGTCGGTCAAGCAGTTTCCCCTGATCATGTTGGATTTGAGACCAGAGCAAATGTGGCCGATGCTGCAAGGCGAGAAGGCAGTGATGCCTTTGCCCGTCGATGGATTCATGATGAACTTGCCGCCGGCATCGCACTGATCTCGGCTCAAAGGGCAGCAAGCTTGCGGGGATGTGCTGTCTTGGCAAGTCCGCGGAACACAATCGTGAACAGCTCCAAACGTGTGACCTGATTCGTGTGCGAAAATCTGCCATTCCGTATCGGCCCTGACGACAACATTGGTGGCTGCAACAGTCTCGTTTCTGCCGCTGCCATCTGCGTTGTTGCCAGAACCGGGCCGGCAGACCATGCCACGCCAAGCCAGTCCGACAGCTGTCTGGGTGGGACAAGTGGTAAACAAGGTCCAGTAGGCATTTTCGTCTTTGGACTCGCCGCGCCATTTTGAAAAGGTGTTTAGTCGATCGTTAATGGTCACATCGTCACCGCATTTGACGTTCCACGGCGTGTTGCCTGGCGTGGTACCGGTACAAGCTCTGTCGATAATGGTAAGATTCTTGATGGCCAGCGAGATCTTGAAGGTGCTTTCATAGATCTCCGATGCCTTGTTGACAATTCCGACAATTTGCTTCTTGACAGCACTCGTGCTGTTCAACGCTTCAAAGTAGTTGCAGTCAGTGGCAATGCCCACCAACGCAACCTTCTTGGTGGTCGGGCAGCCGGCTGTCGAGCCGATAGACTTCATCAAGTTCGTCAAGTCGAGGCCGGTACCACTGCTTCCCACATCGTCGATCTGACGGCCGAACAAGGATCCAAAGCCCATGGACCTGAGCGACAGATTGCTCTCGCCGGCTTCAGTTTGAAAGTTGTGGTTGAAATCCAAAGCGTCGGCGTTGCAGGTAGAAGCCTCGGCAATGTCGCGCTTCAGCTCAGTTCGGCCATCGTTGTCGACGTCTTCGACAACATCAGAATCGCGCCATACCACCATGGCATCTTGGCGAGCTGCGGAATCCACGTCGGGATCTTTTTCGTCCTTCAAGGATTGATATTCTGATCGCGAGAGAATGTGGTGGTTGTCGCCATCGATGCGAAATGCACCGTCAAACAGAGGTCGTTGTCCATCCTGATGGATAGAAACACGAGCCCAACCGGCCTTGGCCCACCCTTTGATTTCTGAGCGCTCGATGAAGGCTGATCCACGGTACACCTTGTCTTCGGAGCGAGGAACCTTGTTCACTTCTCGCACGGAACCGTCTTCGTTTAGGTGCGTGATGGCAAAATCTTCGTGGAGGACGTCGTGGTTCGGTTCAAGCGCCAACCTAACTTTTTGTCGGCCATTATGCAAGGTGAATAGAAGGTCGAATTTCGAAAAGGCGTTGACTCGATGCGACGGCGCCTGGATGACGGGGTTCTCGACCAACGATATATAACTAACGGGGTTACGCTTGACAGAGTCTGCCAACGAGGACTGAGCCAACAGCGCAATGCTGGCGACGGCGGCCGCGGCGGATCGTAATGTAATCATTCTTGATCACGTCGGAGGGATTGGAGAGAGAGTAAAGAGAGGGACAAGGGAGGACGTCCCTCGAGACGGAAGCGGTCGCACAGATATCTACTATATCCGATTCATCGATTCATCGATGTTGCTGATATCGGATGTCAAATGATCCACACAAGGAGAGAACGGTGGTGCTGGTAAGCGATAATCGTCGTACTTGGCTCAACGGCTCAACGGCTCAACGGCTTGCGTTCAGGTCTGTCGCCGTCGTCTTGAGTCGGAACCAGTTTGCAAATACAAAGAAATGATCTTGGGTACTGTAGAGGACACAAAAGAAAAGCGTGGAGCGATTTGCTAATTTGCTGGCGCAGGAACAAAGTAGGAGGTGAGCATCTGAGATGTCTGGTCGACAATGGATGAGTTGTGGTTGTCGACTGAAACCACAACCAAGGAGCGAGTCCGAGGGGGGCAGGGGAGGGGGGGAAGGAGGCAGTGCAGGTTGCTGCGGACGGGTAGGCTTTGGCTGTTGGCTGGTGAGAGTTAGTAAAGTGGAGACGGCCGCGAACCACTTACGCAGCACTGAGGGGGGTTTTTGGCCAATGCGGCAAGTGGCAACCTCTTCAACTTCCTGTCACGCAAGCGGCTTGCCTCGATGATGATTCTTCCCATCGCCTTCTCTCCTATTACAGTTGTGGAATTTGGTTCCATCTTACAGCGGGTCTTGGGTAATTCCGAAAATTATCTGGTACATGGTCGCGGGCGGCGTTTACTAATGAAGACGCTGAAATGAACTCTGAGACGCAGATGTGCATATGGATGTGGATGTGAGTGTGAGTGTGAATGCGCTCGGATAGACTTGCTGCCCTCGATCACTTATTGCAGACCCGGTTTGCTCTACATAAGGCCTCTCTACTCCGTAGACTGCTCGCAAGGCACTGCGCTTGCATCGTGGCGATGATAGCCCGTCAGCCCAACGCAATATACATTGTGGTCTTCTACGGATTACTCTGTACTCCGTACTCCGTACTACCCCATTAATTGCCCCACTTGCATCTTCATTCAAGAATACAAGTCACGTTTTCAAAAAGTGGTATTTACTGATTGCATCGACTTCTTGTACGTATTACTCCTAGCGTAAAATATAAACCACACCCATAACATATCAGGCCATCCACCGGGTGGTATAAATTCCAAAAACCAAAAAAAATTCACTTCCCAACACTCCGCCAATCATGTGATACGACTCAATTAAATTCCGTCGAAAATTTATTTTTCCATCCTGTCTTCTTCAATCATCACTCCCAACTCGTCATTCATTTGGCCTTCTTCTCCTGATGGACCACTTCGATGATTTTCTCCACGATGCTCGGATCAGACAACTACGCCAATCAGCTTCCCATCCCAAGATTATGTGTTTAAAAAAAATGGAGAAGACTTGTGTGTGCAAAAACTTACAGTAGAAATGTCACCAAGCTGGTCCTCCTCACCAGCGAGGATCTTTCTCAAGATTCTTCGCATAATCTTGCCGCTTCGCGTCTTGGGCAGATCGGGAACCACGTGAATGGCCTTGGGGGCGGCAAAAGGACCGATGCTCTTGCGGACTTGCATGATGAATTCTTTGCGGAGAGTGTCGCTGATCTCATTGCCCTCTTTGATGGCGACAAAGGCGTTGACGGCTTGACCTGTCAGTTCATCGGTAACACCGACAACGGCGGCTTCGGCGATGGCGTGGTGCTCGATGAGGGCGGCCTCAATCTCAGCGGTCGAGAGACGGTGTCCAGAGACGTTGACGACGTCGTCGACACGACCGCGGATCCAGTAGAAGCCTTCGTGGTCGCGACCAGCTCCGTCACCGGTAAACTGCAGTTGGTCAGCAGGGCCCAGAGGAAGATAATAAAAGGTAGACAAGAACAATGCCCAAGGAGGTAGTGGTGAGGCGCTAGATAATAAAAAGTGGAAAACATACGTAGTAGCCCTTGTAGACATTGAGATACGTGTCCATGTATCGCTCATGAGCACCGTACACGGTTCGGGTCATGCTCGGCCACGGCTGCTTGAAGGCAAGCACACCCTCGACGTCGTTTCCGTGGCACTCCTCGCCAGATACAGGATCGATGATGGCGGGCTCAATGCCAAAGAAGGGGAAAGAGGCGCTACCAGGCTTGGTGGGAGAAATGCCGGCGAGAGGGGTGATGACGTTGGAACCAGTCTCAGTCTGCCAGTATGTCTGGAGCATATGTTAGTAAGTTTTCTCTGGATTGTAAGAGAGCACACGTTTCTCTCTACTTACGTCAACAACGTGTGCCTCTTCCTTGCCCACAATCTCAAAGTACCACTTCCAGACTTCGGCGGCAATGGGCTCACCGACGGAGCCGAGCACTCGCAAATGCCTCATGTCACTCTTGACGTGTTCATCGCCAGCCCGCTTCAGCAATCTGAGGGCAGTGGGAGCCACGTAGAACTGAGTGACCTTGTGCTTCTCGATAATCTCCCAGTATCGCGAGAAGTTGGGGTAGGCTGGCGTACCCTCAAACACAACGGTGGACACACCGAGCAGCAGAGGAGCATATACAACATAGGTGTGGCCAGTAATCCAACCAACGTCACCACCGCAGAAGTAGCGGTCGCCGTCGTGGATGTCAAAGACATGCTTGCCGGTCAAGGCTGCGCCCAGCAAGTAGCCGGCTGTGGTGTGCATGACGCCTTTGGGCTTTCCGGTAGAACCAGAAGTATAAAGCAAGAAGAGAGGATCCTCCGAGTTCATGACCTCGGGGGCAATGTAGCTGGGCCACTTCTTGAGCTCCTCGTGCCACCAGACATCGCGTCCCTCCTGCATGGGGACGTCGGCGCCAGTGCGCTTGAAGACGAGGACGTTGGTGACATCGGGGCACTGCTTGAGCGCGTCGTCGACAATCTTCTTGGTGCCGATGAGCTTGCCACCACGCTTCCCCTCGTCTGTCGTGATGACGACGCGGGAGCGGGCGTCAATGACACGATCTCTCAGGGAGTCGGCCGAGAAGCCAGCAAAGACTATGGAGTGAACGGCACCAATACGGATACAGGCGAGAATGGCGACCACAGCCTCGGGAATCATGGGCAAATAGATGGCGACCGTGTCTCCCTTGCGAACACCCATCTGCTTCAAAGTCCATGCTGCCTTGGAGACCTGGCGCAGCAGCTCCCCGTAGGTGACATTTCGGCCATCTTGGGGCTCATCGGCCTCGTAGATGATGGCGACGCGGTTGGGATCCTTGAAGGCATGGCGATCAACCAGGTTGTAGGAGGCGTTGAGCTGGCCCTCGACGAACCACTTGACATCGCCGTCGGCCAGGGTGCCGCTGCTGACGGTGTCAAAGTCGCGGTACCATGAGAGCAGCTCGCGAGCGCGCTCACCCCAGAACTTGGTGGGGTTAGTAATGGACTCTTGATACAGCTTCTGATATTCTTCGAAATCTTTTCATTTTGATTGATTGATTGATTGATTTGTTGTTAGTGGCGGAGTGAAACAGGCGCCAGCCATCGCGGGCACGGGCGAGCGGAAGGATGTTTAAATGGGGGGAAGTGTGGCGCCGTGTCCAAGCTCTCCAACTGCCCAGCCGCCGTAGAACGCGGAGCTTGGCGCACGTCAACCTGAGTAGGTGTGTGACTTACTGGCAAGATGGGGTTTGCTAGGGTGCTCTGGTGATGAGAAGAAGTCAGCATTGGTGCGTTTCTCGCTCTTGTGTTCTTTTACAGTCATCAAAGGGACTTCCATGGAGTGCGCGGGGCATCCAATGGACCGAGACGTGGACGAGAGACGAGTAGCGAGAGACGAGTAACGAGAGACGATCAAGAGGGTGAGGGTTGCATGGCGGCCAAGACATACTTGCAAGCATTTTCTCGGGGGGATCTGTAAAGAAGACATCTTGTCAGCTCTGGACACTTGAACGAGAGGAGAGACTCCAACGTACGGAAAGTGTCGACATTGTGCGCCTCGGCGACCTTGGGCACGTTTTGTTCCTCGGCCATTGTGGAAAGTGCGGAAGTTGGCAATCGTGGAGCAGCAGAGGTTATCGTGATACCAAGGCGATCAAGATTTGCTCGAACACGCGGACTCGGACGAGATTGAATGACCTGGGCTTCCCAAGTTGGACAGCAGACAGCACGCGGGTTCAAATACGGGTCTGGTTCGGGGAGGTGGCGCGGGGAAGGTGGCGCGGGGTAGTGGCGCGGGGTAAGTGGTATTAGTCCTCCTGTCTGGTGCTTTTAGACAGCTCCAGCCCCTCAGCCCCTCAGCCCCTCAACGCCTCCAGTCCGCAAGAATGACGCCCCCTAACCCCAGAAATTCGAGCCGAGCTGTTACGTGCGTGGGCGGTGAAAGCTGACCCTAAAGTTGATGGGGAAAAGGATGCTTGTATTCTCTAAGTCTTCTACCTCGCGTAGCCCCATATAACTATGTCCATCCATTACCTAATCCATTCTCCACCCCAATAGCGGGCGAGTGGAAGCTTGCAAGTTGGATTTCGGACAAGCTGCCATCCCTCACGAGTCACCGGTGGTAATTATTAGTAAGGTGGCATCGATCCGAGCAGACCCAGGCTGCAGGTGGGGCCGCCCGCTGGGACACCCTGCTCCAGAGGGCTGAAAGCTGACCAAAAGTTCATGGGGGTAGATAATGCTTATATTCTTCAAGTGTTCTACCTAGTAAAGCGCTATATAACTACAATTATTTATTATATAATCTATTCTCTACCCTAATAGGCTAGCTATTGAAAATGGAAGGGAATCTAGCTAGAGGGATAGGAAGACCTCCCTAGTAGATTCTAACGCGGCGGCTTCTAGATTCACTATATTACTAAGGACCGAGCGCCACCATCATACCCCGCATCCATTACCTGCCTGGTGTGCCCGCCACTCGCCGAACCAGATGTGATAGCTGGCTGGTTTTTTCGACCATCTGGAGTCCTGCACTAAACACTTACTACATTATTACTCCGTAGTTTACTTGGGATGCCCTCCAATGACACGTCTGTTGTGGACGACAGATACGCCCGGGGGCGATGCAAGTAGACGGCTATCACGACGGGGAAAATAAGAGTATGCTGGAATTCCATCATTGATGTAGAGACGCTATTGAATCCATTTTGTAACGGTGAATCTACGTATATCTGATAATGGACCACAATGTAAAGTAATGCGGGCAGGATCCGATTTCTCAATTCCATGCTACCGAATTTGCTGCACCCACACGCCTCAACGCCAGAGAGCCCATCGCCATCTTCCCGCTACATCTCCATGCTCATGAGATACATCTCAAAGATGCGCATAAACTTGGCCACAAATGCCTCTAAATGAAAAATGACCTTGGTGCCCGTCTTGACTCGATGCTCATAGAATGCAGACCATTGAATAACCTCGCCTTTCAGCCCGTCGTCGATAAGCGCAAGCAGTTTGAAGGTCAAGGTCTTGAGTATCGTGGTGGGCGGGATACAGTGTGTGAGTAGATCGTAGAGCTTTGATCGGACCTGCAATATCCTTGCAGGAGTGTGCTCGTCCATAATTTCCCTGGCAATCTGGCCGATCAATGCCTCCCAATCCGCAGGGGGAATGGGCGTGCTTTCTGTTATTTTTTCACTGGCAACGCCGTGTTAGTAATGCCAGGTACGAAAAAGCCGCAAGAAGGGAACAACAATCGAGCATACTTTTGCGCGTGAACAGCCTCATACATGAGGAGGGCCCTTCGAAGGTTTCTGCCACTCTCCGCAGCTATCCTCTGATGCAAGCCCTTTACGACCTCCCAGTTCTCCTTCTTGGCCGACAAAGCCAAAACGTCACATATCTCTTCGTGAGTCGGGGCCGCAACGCGAACCAAGAGAGTTCTGGACCGAATTGGTGCAATAATGTTGGCTGTTGAGTTTGCCAAGAGAATCAAACGCAGATTAGGTGAGTACTTTTCCATCGTTCGACGCAACGCAGCTTGAGCATCCCTACTGAGCTGGTCCGCCTCGTTGATGACCACCACCTTGAACCGCTGTTTGGCAGATTGATCTACTTGCTGCGTCTGCGCCACCTCTTTGAGAAGATCTTGAACGACCACTCTGTCGTAGTTGCCAACATCGGACGGCGTTATTTCGAGATGGTAGACTGATGCGACAATGTTGAACTCAAGCTTTCGATTGCTCGTCGTTTGAAAGACACGCGAGTCAATCTTGATCTTTTCCACACCGGGCCCATACAGCTCCTTTAGCGTAGCAACGATTCTCGTCTTCTTGCCAGCGCCGGACGGGCCGTAGACGAGCAAATGTGGAAAATCACCGCTTTGGGCCTGCGTTCAACTGGTTAGAAAACAGGGTTGAGCTGGGCACGCGTAAATGGCATGCTCCTACCAATGACTGCAGGCGATCCGAAAGCTCTGGGTGATACGATAGAGCATCCAAAGACCGCGGTCTATGCTTGTCGACGATGAGAGCCATTTTGACCGATGATATGTGACAAGTGGTCAGTGGCGGCTTGTGGGTTGAAGGTGCTGCTCTTTTCAAAAAGGAAGACGCGTCGTGCGCGTATAGTGCAGAACTGGTCGCTGTTCCGTCGTTGTCCGCGGCTAAAGTGGGTCGCTTCTGCTGCGTCCCCTCCAACGTGATTAATTGTTCTGCATACGGTTCCTTTCAGGCGGTTCAAATATTATCTTTGTAACATTCTAGTCTCAATGTTCTGGCCCCTGGTATCAGTTCAGGCTATGCCAGTTCCTATCAGTTGCTCAATCGCCGCGTTTCCACTCGTCACCGTCGTTGTAGCGTCACTACGTCTTCAATGGAAATGAAGACCCATTGCAATTCATAGCTTCCGATGCCGTTCTTGCCCATCTATATTACATGCTTTTGATCTGTGTTTTAAAAAAATCTGTGCAATATCATGCTAGTCATCATGGTGAACGAGAAGCATCAGAGGTGCTGCTGGCTTCCGTAACAGCAGTCGGCGAAGAAGCAGCCAATAGTTCAGCTGGGGCAATCTGTCTCCTCGGTCGCTTCAGGTCCTCCAGCGTGACACCGTCGAGCCTCGTGATTCCAACGACTGGGGCGTCCCCCTTCTTTACGAATTCCCATTGACCTGCATCCTGTCAGTTGAAATTCCCGCCTTTCAATGGTTGTCCAGCTCACCTGGCAGCTTGTTTCCAGCTAGACGGAAGGCATCCCGCACAATCTGCTCGTGAATGCGCCCCTTGATTTCAAACAACACCTGGCTCACGGCCATCCTCGTTGCCCAGTGATCGAATGAACCTTTTCCCTTACCCATACGCATCTGGAAGAATGTTAAAAAGAACTTTTGGAGCCTCGTCCCCTTGACTACGCGCAGAGTGCTGCTCACCTCATTTCCGCTGACGTACACACCGACGTTACAGCACTTCCTCTTGTACAGTCGGTACTTCTCGCCGCGAAGACGGACCTTGATTGTGTCCTCGGCCATCTTCAGGTGCTTGGCGCTGATTCTCCTGTGGTGATCGGTCATGCGAATGCCATAGTCTCCCCAGATAACTGTAGTCCCCTTGGTTGAGCCCCCCGTGGCAACTCGAGGTCGGCCTTTGGCCATCTTCTTCTTTCGATTTAGACTAGGTTCCAGCCATGTTCCGAAAACAGGGGATGTGGTCGAAAAGGCTCGGACATTCAGCCGACGAGCAGCCTCGAGGGTTTTTGACTGCCGCAGTACGGGGGCTCGAAATTGTCTCAAAGACGTCGATGTGCAGAGACTCAGGCGTTGGAAGGCACTGAGAAAGGCCGATGAGTTGGTAGCCGCCATTGTGTTGCGGTTCGGCCGTAAATTGAGGCTGTTACGCCATGTAACTCCCTTTGGCCAAGACAAGCTCTAGAAAATCTTCCCCAGTTTCGCGGACCGGCTGGACCCAGTTATTAGCAGGCATTGCACCAGGCAAGATAAGGCAAGATAGTTGCGGCCAGATATCTAAGGCTGCACACCACAGTCCATAGACCCACAGTATCGGCGCGCTGCGCTTGCCGGGAAGCAATTAAGCCAGGTCACGGATGTCGCGTCAACTTCGCGTGTACAAATGGTGGGCCGGAGCTGCAACCAGTCAGTGGGTGCACTGCACGTCACTCGACAATTTCTTGGCTGCTTCCCGACTGCCTGCCTAGACATTTCGAACCGTGCAGTTCAAGGCAGCATTCGTCAATGACCGCAAGAAGGCCGATTGCGTCTCTTTGAGCTGAGTCTTCTCGGGCATTGGCACTCTCATCCCCGTCATTCCATCAGCGCAATGCCTGATATTCGGTCGTTCTTTGCCCCCAAGGGCGGTGCAGCTCCCAAACCAGCTCCCGCCAAGAGTGAAGATGTGCCCAAAGCGAAGCGAACAAGTGAGATAGTCATCGATTACTACCGGAGTGGTCACGAGACTCTAACACACAATAGAGAGCCGAAAAGTCGTCGAAGATAGCGATGAAGAAGAAGTAGTGTATGTGTTTACCGCTGAACGTCACTCTGAGAGCCTTGCACTGACTGAAATCAGGGACAATAGACCAGCTGCCAAAGCGGCACCAAAGAGGAAGAAGACGTATGTTCATGCGAGGTCCATCGCACTCTGGAGGCCATTGCTAAATGGAGCGTAGAGATTTGGAACCAAAAGGAGTGGTAATATCTGCAGATACCTATTTCGCATCAAGCAAGACAGACACGAACCCAAAACAGTCGACGCCAAAGAAGAAGACGCCGCAAAGGGCCAGCTCCAAGGTGAAGGCCGAGGAGGAACTCGTCGTGAGATCCAGTCCGCGGAACAAGAAGCCGGTAGTAAAAGCAGATCCCCCGCCCCAAAATGGCACAACCACCAAGAAGAAGGCTACAACCGCATACAAAAACTACCATGACGATGACGACGAAGATGCATATATGGACGACGCAGAGCAAGATGGAGACGACATATTCATGGCTGACATCAAGGGGCGAAGCAAACGTAAAAATGACGAGTACGCGGAGGAAGAGTCGGAGGAAGAGGGTTTTCCAAAGGCCAAGAGAGTCGAATCTCGCGGCCAGAAGGTCGGCAAAGCAGCAGGTAATCGGACTGCTTCTACTACCAGCAAGAAACGCAAGTCTCCGGTCTCCGAATCGGAGGATGAGGAAGAAGAAGATTTGCCCCGAAAGAAGCCAGCGGCAGCGAAGCCCCGAGCACCCCGAACGACGAAAATGGCAGGTGAGCCCGAGGATGCGGAAATCCAAGACATTCTTGACAGTGTGGCAACTGTCCGGCCACCAACGCCGCCTCCTAAGGACCCCAATGCCAAATTTGATTGGCGAAAGGCTGCTGCTGGAGGTGGAAGTTCAGTTGCTCAGCCCATGACAGATATTGAGTTGCCCGATGGCCAAGAGGAGTGTTTATCAGGACTGTCATTTGTCTTCACAGGCGTACTACAGACGATCGGCCGTGATGGGGCTCAGGCACTGGTCAAGCGATATGGCGGCAAAGTGACGGGACAACCCAGTAGCAAGACAAGCTTTGTTGTGCTTGGCGAGGATGCCGGGCCCAGCAAGTTGGCAAAAATCAAGTCTCACGGCATCAAAACGATTGACGAAAATGGGCTCTTTGATCTCATTCGAAAACTCCCGGCATACGGCGGATCCGGAAAGGGAGCCCAGAAAGCCCAGGAGAAGAAGAAAGCCGAGGAAGACAAAGTGAAACAACAAATTGCAGAGATGGAAGCCGAAGAGGAGAAAAAGAATGCCGAGGCTGCCAAGGCCGCTAAACGAGCAGCTGAAGCACGAGGAACTGCTGCTCCATCCCAGCCTCCCTTACAAGCTCCCGTACAGCTCCTCACAAGTAAATATGCGCCGACACAACTGAACCATATCTGTGGCAACAAGGCAGCAGTGGAGAAGATGCGAAATTGGCTTCGGAACTGGCCCAAGGCTAAGAAATACAACTTTCAACGTCGTGGTCCTGATGGGCTAGGCGGAGAAAGAGCCATCATCATCTCTGGACCGCCAGGCATCGGCAAAACCACCGCTGCTCATCTAGCGGCCAAGTTGGAGGGCTACGATGTTTTGGAAAGCAATGCAAGTGACACGAGAAGCAAGAAGCTGGTGGAAGCTGGTCTAAGCGACTCCATGAATAACACGTCACTTTTGGGGTTCTTTGCCGGCGATGGGAAAAAAGTTGATGTTGCGAAGAAGAACACGGTTCTGATCATGGACGAGGTGGACGGCATGTCTGCAGGTGATCGTGGCGGTGTTGGTGCGCTCGCCAAATTCTGCAAGAAGACTGAAGTTCCTTTGATCCTCATTTGCAACGAACGACGACTGCCAAAGATGAAACCGTTCGACCATGCGGCCTTTGACATCAGGTTTCAACGACCCACGGTCGACCAGGTTCGATCGCGAATCATGACCATTTGCCATCGCGAGGGACTCAAGCTTCCGCCCCCAGTGGTAGATGCCTTGATTGAGGGAAGTAACAAGGATATCCGACAAATCATCAACATGATTTCCACTGCCAAGCTTGATCAGTCGACCATGAGTTTCGACCAAGGAAAGGCCATGACCAAGGCCTGGGAGAAGCATGTGGTTTTAAAGCCGTGGGACATTTGCCAAAAAATGCTTGGCGGAGGTCTCTTTGCGCCTGCAAGTAAAGCAACTCTGAATGAAAAGATTGAGCTATACTTTAACGACCACGAATTCAGTTTCCTCATGATGCAGGAAAACTACCTAAGGACCAAACCAATGGCGTTGAATGGCAAAGGCTACACCAAGCGCGAGGAAAAATTGAAGGCTCTCGAGCTTTTCGACCAAGCAGCCGAAAGCATCAGTGATGGTGACCTCGTCGACCGTATGATTCATGGTCCCCAGCAACAATGGAGTCTTATGCCCACCCATGCCATTTTCAGCACGGTACGACCTGCGAGCTTCATTGCAGGCCAGCTGATGGGGTCCAACTTCACATCTTGGCTCGGCAACCACAGCAAACAAGGCAAGCTGGGCAGGTTCGTCCGAGAACTCCATTCGCATATGCGCCTCAAATCTTCGGGCGACCATAATGAGGTCCGACAACAGTACTTGCCCATTCTCTGGACAGAGCTTGTAGATCGGCTACAGAAGGAGGGCACGGATGCCGTACCAGAAGTCATTGAACTCATGGACAGCTACTATCTCACGAGGGAGGATTTTGATGCGATTCAAGAACTTGGTGTCGGACCGATGATTGATGAGGAAGTTCAAATTGAAACCAAGACCAAAGCAGCTTTCACAAGAACGTAAGTCAAGAGCTGCTGCATATGACAACACCCCCCTTCCCCCCCCGGCGCAAGCGCAGAAGGACTGACCATGTTTTCTCCAGATACAACTCGATGAGTCATCCTGTACCGTTCATGAAGGCCAGCAACGTCGTTGCACCGAAGACGCAAGCCAAGGAAGCCCCAGACCTGGAAGAAGCCATTGAAGAGGAGGACGATGGTGAAGTAGTTGAACCAGTTGAAGCGGATGATGACGAGGTTGACTTCAGAAAAGACAAGTATATCAAACAGCCCAAGAAGAAGCCTGCCAAGAAGGCGGCCAAAGCTTCAGCGGGCGATGACGAGGGAAACGACAGGCCAAAAGGACGCGGGAAGGCAAAGTCCAAGGGAAAGAAATAACATGATGATCTGTGCAACATGAGATGCTGTGAGCCGAATGAAACGCACCGGCACTGAAAATGTAACGACTGCATTTGTTCTTGGGCGCATAATAACGGGAGTGGCTGCGTCTCTGTATTACATGGGAACCTGAGATAGTTGTTGAATAAACGAACCGATGTTCACTTTTGCGGGTATTGAACACGAATGACTCGGAGGGAGGACCCGCGAGAAATTGCCAAACTCTCGCATCCGTCGAGTCGTCGATGGGCTGTCATGAGTGAAGAAGTAAGTCCAAGCGAGACGAAGCGTTTGCCAGTGTCACGGACCGGCCATTCATCAGCCGAGCAATGAAGATTTGACACGTTTGTCGGTTGTCGCGTGGATCCGATCCCAAAGCGGCTTTTTCAAAAGCAAACATGGCTCGTAAACTTGGACTTGCGAGCACGCTGCGATGAGCTACTCACATTATGCGCCTCCCAAACCGTTGTATTGTCCTTTGCCGTCCGTCCCGGTTTCCCCGTCCACGAAATATGCTTTCCGAATCCCTCGACGCCGCGCACAGGTATTCCGGAGTGCAGACAGTCGCAACAGAAGATTGCTGGACCGACTCGGCAGAGTGGGGATTAACGCTGCTCGAGCAGAGGTGTCGAGCGAAGCTTTCGACAAAACAAGGTGCGTCAACGACGTGATGAGGAAGTTGTCGCTGTTTGCTGATAGAGGTAGCGTGGACGACACGTTTTTTTCACGCCGCGTGTCGAGGAGTTACCTTGACGGGTGTGGGGGTAGGTTCTTTGCATTTCGGGAGTATACCGAATCATTGAACTGATGGATGGTCTTGTGTACATGTAGATGTACCTGCGGCGTCGGCGGACAATGCCATTACCAAGGATGGACCGGGTGGACTCGTTTATGGAGAGGGAGAGGGGAGTTGAGGATGGGGAACTTACACACGTTGTGACAACTTCACGCCCAGTACGACATACACAGTTCAATCAATTTTTTTTTTTCCAACGCCAATTGTACCCCCGCTATACAAAAATTAAATCACAGACACGCCGCGCTATATACTCTTTCCCCTTGTTTCCCTTTTTCCATACGCCTCTCCTTCGCCTCCCCCTTCACTTCGACTCTTAAAAGTACATTGACTGGGTGCCAGAGCTTCACCGTCATCATCATCATCGTCGTCGTCGTCGTCGTCGTCGTCATCATCATCATTGTCATCATCACCGCCCATATCTGTCTTGCCTTTCGTAATCCCTGGCATGTAGACCCCTTGCCATCATGTCCCGCGGATCTCTCACATCTCGAGGGTCCCGGGGGTCCCGGGGGTCTCGAGGATCCCTGCCATCTCGCATCTGCGCTTCTCTTGGATCCGGCGCCGGATACCCCGCTGGGGGACCTCGGGCATCATAGCCGGGCGTGTAGCTCCTTGGTGGTTCTCTTGGATCGCGCGAGGGAGGTCCAGGCGCGGATGCGTACCGCGGATACCCGGCGGACGTGGGTGAGGGCACGGGCTCGTGACGCGATCCTGGTGCTGGATAGCGATTCTGCATGGCGTGCTGTGGAGGATTAGAATAGACGGGTGCGCCGCGCTCGTCTCTCATGCTGACGTGAGAGGGCGGATGAGGAGGAGGAGGAGGAGGAGGAGCCGATGACCAGGCTGGTGCGGGCGTGGAAGGCTTGGGCGTGGACGACGGGTGAGGAGGACCTGGGGCCCATGATTGTTGCGGAGGTCCTTGTGTTGGCTTGGAAGGCTGAGACGGCCAGCCGCCCGGTGTCGAGGGTGGCTGTTGCGGCCAGGCATTGTCTCGTCCGGGGGGGACTTCACGAGTTCTCGAGGCCGACCCGTGCCCTCCGTATTGTGGAGGCGGCGGCGGCGGCGGCGGCGGCGGCGATGCCGCGTGCTGTGACTGAGATTGTCCATAGGAACCTGAAGGATAGCCGCCATGAGGGGGATATTGGCCTGGCCCCTGGTTTTGTTGGGCTGACGGATACCGGTGCGATGTTTGAGGGGAGTTGTTGCCGCTCTGGTGTCCGGTTTGATATACTACTGCTGGATGACCTCTGTAGTAGGGGTCACGCTCTGGGGGCACAGAGTCCATTGCCGGCCTCGGTGCTCCCATGTGAGGTGGTGGGTTGGGCGAGCCTCCGTAAGATGGCTTGAGCGATGGCATCGCAGACGGACCACCAGGTGCTCGTCCGTAGGGAGGATACTGTGGTTCGGGGTCCCGGCGCATCTGTGAAAGGAGAGCCGGTCCTGGGGGTGGTCTTCCCATGCCCTGGGGCGGAGGTGTTCCTGATGGCCCGGGAGGGGGGCCGCTGGGAATGTCGGCGACGCGTTTTGACGCCGGAGGAGGATCGTCGTTTAACAATGACATGATGTTGGATGTCTTGCGAGGCTCGGGGGGTCGACCGGGTGTGCTGGCAGGCGTAGAACTTGGCGGTCCTGGAGGTGGAGGAGGAGGAGGAGGAGGAGGAACATGTCCATACGGGTCTTGAGCCTGGCTGGGAGGTGGCCGTTGCTGCATAGACATGGAAGACATTGGACGCGAAGGGGGACCCAGTTGAGGAGATTGTGCGACTACTTGATGATCCATGATGCCGCGGGCAGCGTGAGGAGGCGCTGGCTGCTGCTGCTGATGGTGCTGCTGATGGTGATGGTGATGATGATGATGATGCACCGGCGGTGGATACTGCTGGCCACCAGAGGGACTCCCAGCAACCCGAGAATGTTCCTGCGATGAAGTCCGTGACAAGGACAACGGATCCTCCCCTCTGTGGCCTTGACCGACACTGGACTGGTGACGATGGCCATAGGGCTGTTCATAGTGTCGCTGAGGCGCCAGCTCGGCCTCGGGGTTCATTCCCATGGACTGTCGTTCGGATTGTCGGGCAAGTTCGCGGTCACGATGGTCTCGTTGTTCGCGGTCCCTCTCCCGCTGCTGCCTCTCTAGCATCGCATCGGGATGTCCGGGTTGCGTTGGCTGAGCGGCGGCCAGCGGTCTTTGATCTCGAGGCTCGGGGACTTGACTGGCACCACCCTTGGGCGGCAGCGGCACTCGCTGCTGCTGCTGCTGCCGCTGCTGCTGCTGTTTCTGCTGCTGCTGCTGTTTCTGCTGCTGCTGACCTTGTGCAACCGCCTCCCGCTCTCTTTGCTGCTGCTGCTGCTGCTGCTGCTGCTCGGGAAACCCAAAGGCTTGGACGGGCGCGCGCAAAGAACGGGCGCCAGCACCAGGTGACATGGCCTGGGAGGCGGGTCTTTGAGGCACGGCGTGTGGCTGTACCGCCAGAGGTTGCTGTCCAGGAACTTGGCCAAGAGGCTGCTGCTGCTGCTGGGGGGGAGCCTGGGCGATGGGCACACCGTAGCCAGAGAAGGCTTGAGATCGAGAAGGTTGAGCTGGTTGAGCTGCCTGAGCTGCCTGAGCTGCCTGAGCTGCCTGAGCTGCCTGAGCCGGCTGAGCTGCTGGTTCCATCTTGGGCTGGGCCGTTTCGCCGTGCACGTCCATGCCAGGCGCCACAGCCAATGGTCGCGTCGAGCCGACTGCAGACGAGTTGTCATATCTCCGTCCTCGACCACCCGTTGTGGGCTGAGGTGGATCGGGCCGCTTCTCGCCTCTGACTCGCTTGCCATCTGATTCTTGCACAATTGCATCCCATTCCGTCTTGCCCTGGTCTTTTTGACGGACAAAGTAGTTCTTAACCTATTGTCGGTGGGGCCCAATTGGTTAGTATTTTTTGGTTTTTCCTTCCCCATGCCTTGTCTCTCCCCTTGGTATTACATGACATGCAGGCGTACATGAGGGGGGGGTGTGTAAGCATGAGCGAGACTGTCAAAGCGACAGACAGACACAGACGCACGAAGAAGAGAGAAACTGGAAAAAGAAAACAACACCACAGTACTCACCATCACGGCCGTCTTGGAGCCCATGTGAGCCGCAATAGCCGTCCAATCAGAACCAAAAGATCGGAGCAGAAGTGGAAAGTCGTTGGATTCCGACACACTCCAATAGCTCGACGCCTGGGTGGGAGCCTTTCGTTCGCCTTGGGTCTGAAGAGGCTGAAGAGGCTGCAGATTGAATCTTGTCATTGCTGGCGGAGGTGGCGGTGGCGGTTCGGGACGTAGCGAAGGCGCGGCCATGACGTCTGCCATGCATGATGGCGAGGCCGCTATTGGCTTGACCCTGTCAACACCCAGGACAGCTGCTTGTTGTTGTGCTTCTTGCTGTTGCTGGAGGGGGTGTTGGGGTTGGGTTTGCTGCTGCTGCTGCTGCTGCTGCTGCTGCTGCTGCTGCTGCTGCTGTACAGGGGGGAATGATGGGTGAATGCCAGGAGGCATGGCCTGTTGCTGCTCGAATCCTGCCGCCGCGGCTACCGCAGCAGGAACAATTCGGTTGACGTCTGAAACGCCGGGAATCGGGACATCATTTGGTACTCCAGAGTTCGATCGAGACCTCCTGCCCTTTGCTGATCCGCCTCCTGGGGTGGCAGACGACGCTTGACCCTGGCCAGCTTTGGTCGCCTTTCCGTCCCTGTCCTTTTCCTTTTCCTTGTCTTTATCTTTGTCCTTGTCTTTTGCCCGTCGGCGGTTTCTCCTACCATCCACCTTCTCACCTTGTTCGCCCCGAGCGGCCGCCGAAGCACCACGTCGTCCCGGTGTTCCGGCAGGGGTGGCGTTTTCGCTGTCCGTGGCCGGTTGCTCGAACCCCCAGGTAGGGGCAGCAGCTCGCCGTGGTCTTCGTCGTTCCCCGTTCTCGCCCGTTTCTTGGTTCTCGTCGTTCTCGTCACCGTTTCCAAGCTCGGAGACAAGTGCACTAGACCTCTGTTTTCCTCTTCCGCCCTTCTTCCGCCGCTTAGGCTGCTTCTTGAGCTTCTCTTTCAGGTTGAGATCCTTCTTCATCAAGTAGTAGTACTGGATACACGTGCCAAAGTCGCGGTTGGGTATGACTTCTGCAATTTTGCCCCATTGCTTGGGATTCTCGAGGTAGCGTTTCTCAAACAGCTCGTTCTCCTCCTGAGTAAAGTTGTTGACGGGGGCGAGAACTTGCCAGGCCGCGACCAGACGATTTTGAGGGGTGTAGCCGGATCGATCGACGTACTGAGCCTTGGCCCTCTGCTCTGCGTCCCAGTACATTTGGGGGATGACGGCTTCCTTCTCGCTGCGAAACTTCTCCTTCTGGGCCCTCAGTTCACGTTCTTTCCGTTCTTCATCCTCTCGCATCGACGCTTGCAGAACTCGCTCTAGGTCGCGCTCCGTGGCGAACCTTCTGCCCGAAGTACGTCCTTCTGGTTTCGGCTCCGGGGTGACGGTACCGGCGGTTTCAATCATGGGTACGGCCACGGAGAACTTGTCCCGGCTCTTGACGGCCGCTGGATCACTAGACAAGGTGAAGTTGAGGTAGTGCATGTAGCTTTCCGCGTACTCTTTTTGCCCTTGCTTTTGTTGTTCCGCTTCCTCCAGGTGAATCTTCTCCAAGTGTTCCGTGACAAACCCATCCGTGACTTCGCTCGTCTCCTCTACTGAAGTAAAGAAGCCCTTGTCTCTCGTCCAAGAAACACAGCTGTAGTCGGGGAGTTCATCGATGGGCGGCGTTCGCATGAATCGACGTACATTTTCCACATCCAGAAGTGACTCATCCTCCGATTCGGTCTCATCATCTTCGTCCGGTACTTGTGAGGGGGTGCTCGGCAGCTTTGGCGCAATCTCGGCAGCTTCTGGAATCGGTTCGGGTGGTTGTGATGGTGTCTTGGCAGCCTCTTTGGTGAGAGACGGAGCACCAGGAACCGAGTCACCAGATCTCGAAACCGGTCGAGAAGCAGTGTCGTCCTTCTGGATTGAAGGCTCGGCGGTGGCGGGGAGTGACGGTGCTCGAGCGACATCCACGTCCATCTCTTCAGTCTTTGTTAATGGTTCGGGTAGGATCGAGGGTGCTGCTGGTTGTTCTACTGCTCCTGCTCCTGCTCCTTGTTCCGCCCTCTCTGCAACGGGGTCAACTTGTGCAAGCTTCGACTGGTCCGACTCCTTCGGCCCCACGATTGCCTCTTCCACCATGTCCTTCTCTTGGGTGGAGATAGGAATGTCCTCGTTCTCGGGCACCGACATGTGTAGATTGTTGGGAACAGGCCCCAGGATTTCGGCCAAGCCTTCGAAATCGCTCAGAATCCGCGCCATTGACCCATGAGACAGGGCCGTGTACCGGGCCACAACTTCGAGAGGCAGGCCGGGTTGCGGTAACTTGCTGAGCTCTGCTTCCGTCTTTTCTATCTCCATATCAAAGTAATCAGCCATGTCCTCGTCATCATCTGACTCTGAATCCCTGTCAAGTGTCGCGGTCCTCGAAGGTAGAGAGAATCGCATGACCCCAACTGTGGGACGTTTGCGATTCTTTCTTGAAGCGACGTCTTGTTTTGCCGGCAAGGTTCCATTTGCTGCGGCGGCATCGGTCTTCTTGGTAGCTTTTGTACTGGCATAAGGCTCCGCGAGAGGCTTCAACGGCTTGAGGCTGACAGACCCTCTCCCCGATTCGGATTTGACAGTAATCTCGCCTGGTTCTGCACTATGATTCGATCGTGCCCTGTTGCCAAAACCAGATCCCTTTGCATTCGTGTCCGCATCACTACTGCGAGGTCTCCTTGCATCATATGGCTGTTCTACTTCCCGACTCTCGCGCCGTGGTGCGAATCCTGGTTGCGAATTAAATGCCTGCGCTCGCATCATCTTCGGGGATAAAGGCGGCGCTTTCTTCATATCAGGATTGATCCGTTGTTTGCTGGACGACGGCGGTTGCTGTTGTTGCTGTTGTTGCTGCTGCGCTCGAGGTCCCACCGGGATCGCTGGGTTATCATGGCTTCCTGCCCTCGCTGAGCCACTCGTGCGAACTGAAGACTCGTTGGTGATCAGATTGCCGGCAGAGCCAGGTCGGTCTGTGAGAGCGCGAGGGCCCGATGGAGGCGGTCTGGCAGTGGTGCTGTTAGCAGCGGCGGTAGTTGGTGTCGGTATCGCCGACGATGATGGTGGTGGTGGGCCGCCATCATGGCCACTTGCATTGCGACTGGGAACCGACCCGAAAGCAGGTGCAGATGGCGCTATGGGAGGTGGCGATACATCCCTGGCTGAAATAAAATGCTCTTGAGAAAAGGACGGTCTGGTCTCCTTTTTGGGGCGTATCAGGTCTCGTTCGATCCTGTCGCGGTCGTCGCGAGGTTCGCGCCGAATGTCTGCTTCTGGTAGATATCTATCGCCCCGGTCACGTTCGTCCCGCTCTCGCCCCCATCGCGCCTCTTGAGATCGACTTCGGGGATAGCGGTCGCCGCGATCATCGTATGGCGTTCGCCCACGGCCTCGGTCCGATGGCCAGTCGCCTCTGCCACCTCTTCCGCGACCACGGATGAAGCTGCCTCCGCGCCCAAATGGCGGCATGCCGAATGACGGGTCCGAGTTGGACGACCCGGCCGAGGGCGGTCCTCCATCTCGAGATCCGCGACGCGACCTTTCGGCTTCTGGGGGAGGACCATCCCTATCTCTGTCGCGAAAGTCTCGCGGCGGTGTGCGACCCCTGCCAGGTGGTGGTGAGCGACGAACCCGGAAATCTCGTGAATCCCTCCAGTCTCGATCTCGATCTCGTTCACGATCTCTCTCGCGTTCCCGTTCCCGACTTCGTTCATCTCGGTACCGGTCTCTGTAGTCTATGTCGCGATCCCTTCCACGGTCTCTGCTTTCGTCTCTAGTAGGCCAAGGTCTGCCTCCAGCTCCTCCTCGGCCACGACCTCGGCCACGAAATTCGCCCCCGAAGCCGCCTCGAGGACCACATGGGGCATCGACAAGAGCCTTGGGGCCACGGGGCGGTTCTCTTCGTAACGAATCACCGAACCCATCGCGGTTGGGAGGAAACCCCAACGGATTAGACCTAGCTTCTGCAGATGAGCGACGACGGTCATTTTCGCCATACTGCGAGGTCCTGTCAAAACGATCTGGGGACCTGTCCCGTGGCGACCTGGACCTGCGGTCCGGATCATATCTGTATCTGGACGCCCTGTGCAGGAGTAGTCTAGTTAGTCAAACTCACGATTGAAAAAAAAAAGGGAAAAAAAGAAAAAGGAAAAAAGAATTGGTTTCGAGACAAAAGAAAAATGTGCCTTGCCTCTGAGAGGTAGGAAGCAAACCTTAACGTGGCGGAAGTAGACTTCACGGGGACATGAGTAGGGGGAAAGGGTAAGGGGGAACCAGCCGAGGTGGCTGACATAAACACGAAAATAAGATTCAGACCAAGACGTACATCAGTCGCGTACAAGGGCAACAGCCCGGTGAATGGGTGGGCGATCGATCAGGATCTCATTCGCGGCTGCCGGACGCAATGGTGCAAAGATGGAATGCTGCTCGGGATGGCGTTGGGTAGTAGCAAGTCTGGGGTCTGGTGGTTTCCGGAGCCAGCCTGCCAGCCGTCGAGGTTGAGCCCTTGAATGTAGGGAGCCGCCAGGGTGTGCACAATGATGAACGGCAGTCGCGGCGTCGTGCTGTCTTGGGCGGAATGCGTCGTCAATAAGTATCGTCGAAGCAGATATGTGGTTTTCGAGCGGCGTCGTGGCAGCGGCGATGGCGCGACGGGCAGGTTGGCAGGTTGGCAGGTCGCTCGGGAGGAAGGTCGGATTGAAGTGAAGGATTGAAGATGGTCGGCCCCGGCCCCGTCAGCCATTGAAATGCGCATGACTTACTCCGAGGCCGCCGCGGTGGTGCCAGTTTGCCAGCCCCGTCAGTTCTACGTACTACTTGCTACATACGGAGTACGTACTCCGTAGCAACAGGGGTCACAGAGCCAATGCCAAAGCGCCCAATGGCAGGGCTGGAGATCAAACTGCCGCTCGCACGCTAGTCCCTTCTTGGCAATGGAGCCAGCGGAACTCGTCGTCGATGGAATGGACGATTCTTTATTATTAATCAACGCTTTAGTATCATGGACTCTATCTGGCATTGCCATCTACGGGGCAGTAGCATGGAAGCGGCGCTGATGTCAAAACGTTTGCTTTACTTGTACGTTGCGTTGCGTCTGGGCCGTTGCACAAACAACGGCAGCGCGTGCATACATTCATGCTTCTTTCTGTTTACGTACTCAAGTATCCACCCAAACAGGGTGGGTCCAGAGCCCATTGATCGCCTAACTTATTACTAAACCACAAAAATAAAATTCACGACCTAACCTCGACTTTGAGCCAGTGTGGAGCCGCCCATCTCAAAATCCGATACCTAACCCGCACTCATGTACTCACTCAGTTCGGCACGCACTCTAATCCGTAGTATTCGACTACATTCTCTCTCTCTCTCTACTTGAACCCATCAGCATGTCAACCCACCACGATGCCGCCCCCCCAGCAGCCACCGACGCCGTGCTCATGAAATCCGAAGCCATGCCCTCCGACGCCCAGCCCGTCGAGGAGCTCGACTTCAACAAGCTCAAGGGCCCCATTACCGCGCAGGATCTGTACCTCGGCATGCGGCACATGGGTTTCCAGGCGACTTCTACGGCAGAAGCAATCCGCATCATCAACGACATGGTGAGCACGACCTGAGGCAGGACAAATATGGACATCACCTCAACCTCGCCCCAATCAATCAATATGTGAAGCTGCAAATCTAACAATGGCCCAGCGAGAATGGAGAGACCCCGACACCAACGACAAGACAACCATCTTCTTAGGCTACACCTCCAACCTCATCTCCTCCGGTCTCCGCGGCACCCTCCGCTGGCTCACCGAGCACAAGCACATCTCCGCCATCGTCACCACCGCCGGCGGCGTAGAAGAAGACTTGATCAAGTGCCTCGGCACAACATACATGTCCTCGTTCAGCGCCGACGGGTCCACCCTCCGCAAGAAGGGCCTCAACCGAATCGGGAACCTCGTCGTCCCCAACGCCAACTACTGTGCTTTCGAAGACTGGGTCGTCCCCATCCTGGACAG
Organism: Epichloe elymi; assembly: GCA_023658475.1. Lineage (NCBI taxonomy): Eukaryota > Fungi > Ascomycota > Sordariomycetes > Hypocreales > Clavicipitaceae > Epichloe > Epichloe elymi. Next base: position 365,292 of record CP098278.1, on the reverse strand, counting down.
GATGCTGGAGGAGCAGGAGGCGAGTAGGGGGGCCGGAGCGGAGATCATCTGGACGCCCTCCAAGGTGATTCATCGGCTGGGAAGGGAAATTAATGACGAGAAGTCCGTGTACTACTGGGCTTGGAAGAACGATATTCCTGTTTTTTGCCCTGCTCTGACGGATGGGAGCCTGGGTGACATGTTGTATTTTCATACCTTCAAGTCGTCGCCGCGGCAGCTCAGGATTGACATTGTCGAGGATATTCGCAAGATCAATACCATTTCCGTCAGGGCAAAGAGGGCTGGCATGATTATTCTGGGAGGTGGAATCGTCAAGCACCACATCGCCAACGCTTGTTTGATGAGAAATGGCGCCGAGTCTGCCGTTTATATCAACACTGCCCAGGAGTTTGATGGCAGTGATGCCGGTGCCCGGCCCGATGAAGCCGTCTCATGGGGCAAGATCAAAATGGGCGCCGACAATGTCAAGGTGAGTGGAGTGGCAACGGCGCCGATGAATTAAAAGGCTTTTCCTTTTTTTTTTTTTGCTCTTATCGAAGAAATGCTAATAATGATGCAGGTTTATATGGAAGCAACCGCTTGTTTCCCTTTCATTGTTGCCAACACCTTTGCCAAGGATATATAAAACAACCTTTTACCAAGAGAATGACACAACGACCTCATCCTGCTTGCCAGTCTCAGGGACACACTTCACATCAGGGGGGGTCTGCTTCTGGCGTCAAATTATATCCAAAGAAACGCCCCCCGCGACACGTCTGTCGAATCATCTCACCTCATTCAACCCGGACTCAGGTCGTTTTGGGTGTTTTGTTCCTGATCAGCCCGTATTTGCGCTTGTTGGCAAGCCGTTTCTCCTCCTTTTCCCGCTTCTCGGCTTCTTCTATCTCCTGGCGCTCCCGCAGACGCTCTAAGTCGAGGTTGTCCTGACGCATCCTCTTAATCGCCCCCTCCCCTTCGTCGAGCTCGGTCCAGCGCGCCGCCCTGAGTGTACTATTGGCCATGAATAATTGCGCCATTTGCAAAGGACATACTTGTCCAGACTCGTCCCGGAGGGCCTCCGCTTCAAGCCGCAGCCTTTCTCTGGTAGACCGATCAAGCTCGTGCGCGAATGGACCCAAAATTTCATCAGATGGCAAGGGAGACTTATCGTTTCTCTTTCTCTTCCCAGCTGCCTTTGACGTAGGTTCCTGGTTCGTCTCCTTGGAGACATCCGGAGACGGTGCGACTAGAGGTAGTGTAACCTTGCTAGGTGATGGTCTTGTTTCGATTATGAACTCGCTGGGTGATAAGATGGTGTCAAAGTATGCACCTCTACTAGAGGACGGGCCGGGGGCGGTTTTGGGCGCGCCGAATGGAATACATGGCGATGACCCGGGGGCGGTTTTGGGCGCGCCGAATGGAATAATACATGGCGATGACCCGGTGGGCTTGATGGAGGATGGAGGCGTGCTCATCTTGGGAAATGGTACCGAGGAAGCGATGCTGTCTTTGTTAGAGGACTCATCGCTGCTAGATGAAACTTTGCCGCTCGGTTGGTCGCCATGTCTCGGGCCAGCGGGATGAAGAGGAGGGAGGCAGTCGGAGCTTTCTGGATCGTTGTCCTCCATCTTGGACAGCAACTTCCGGAGGACTGTCATCTCGTCGTAAGCAAAAATGGTAGAATTACCCCAGAATACTGAGCACACAATGTTGAACATACTGCCTCGTGTCTCATAGCTGTGTCGAATGTTACCGTCGCTCATTGTGCAGTTTGGGGCACTACTTGATCGCCCGTCTAATCCTCGTGGCACCAAAGACAGGTCGGTTTTATTCAATAAAAAACATAATTAACGTAATAACCAACGAGGGTGAAAAACCAAGGATGTGTGATTTCTAGATTATTCCACATGTAGATATGAAAGTCTTGAAATATAGTTTGAGTGTCCGTATCTCTCGAAAAAAAAAAAAAAAAACCTTGCGCATCGTAGGTTTCGTGCATGGGGCTCCTTCCCAGAGTCAATTTTCGCACTTGCATGAGCAAGATGATGCACTTGGCTCTGCACCTCAAACACGGCCAGGAAACAGGGTTGCGACTCTTTTGTCCTCTTGGTGTACTTTGTCTTGTGATGGCGACGCAACGAGCCGAGGGCATCATGCATCTCATCCCCGATCGCTTGAAGCGCTCGAAGCTTGCTAGTGCTGGTGCCTCGAGTCCTTGTTCCAAATCTTGTTCCATTTGCAAGTAACTGACTTGTAGTTCCGTCGAGCACGTTCCGTCGAGCACCGTCAGGCTTTCTAGCCCGAGCGCCAAGCGCATAGTACTACGCGGCAGCTCCCTCTGCGCCGGCTTTGACAACAGGAAGGTTCACGGCCATGTTGTCATACAGTGAGTGCCTCCACGATAGGCAGTGTTGTGTTTGATATGCCAAGATTGCGAATCTGGGACGAGTTGGATTCCCCCATTGTGAGTTGTAGTAGCAGCCGGTTGATGACGTCAAGACTAACACAGCCTCAATGGCGATGCACTTTTCAAGATGGCATTGAGATTCCCAGTGGACAGCTCAATCTTTGTTGATCTTGTCGACCACAACGCCTGCAAAGCCAGACTATCAGTTTCCATTTTAGTTCCGGCAAGTTGATCATATCGCCACCGCCCGCCCCTTTGACCAAAACAACCCCCGCTTCTTCACATCCATCTCATCTCCCCCACCAAAAAAAGGAAACAAAGCAAGCAAGCAACTCACTCATCTAAACAACCAAACAACCTGCCTCATCAGCAGCGAAACTCGACGACACGAAAAATGGCGTCTTCCACCCCCTACACCATAAAATGGGGCATCATGGCCACGGGCTGGATCGCAGAAAGTAATACATGACTTTCCCCTTCCCCCACTTCTCATGAGGAGGACGCCACCCACTGACATATTTGTTCTTGTTCCCAAGCATTCTGCAAAGACCTCCTCACCGACCCCGCGACCCGGGACGTCCACGACGTGCGCCACGAAATCGTCGCCGTCTCGTCCTCGACGTCGGCCGACCGCGCCGCCGCCTTCATCAAGAAGATTGACGGGCCTGCCTCGGCGAGCACGTATGGATCGTACGCAGAGCTGGTTGCCGATCCACGCGTCGACGTGGTCTATGTCGCGACGCCGCACAGCCACCACTTCCAGAATGCCATGCTGGCGCTGGACGCGGGCAAGAATGTTCTCTGCGAAAAGGCCTTGACGGTGACGGCGGCGCAGGCCAGGAAGCTGGTGGCCAAGGCCCAGGAGAAGAAGGTGTTCTTCATGGAGGCCGTCTGGACGAGGTTCTTTCCCTTGAGCATCAAGGTCCGCGAGTTGATTGCTTCGGGGGAGATTGGGACGGTATACAGGACGATGGGTGGGTGGGCTGTCCCCTTTTTTTGCTTCCCCTTTATTCATCACGGGTGAAATCTGAAGTATCATCGTACTTGTATTCACCGAAGGAATATTGACACGACTGACCAAACAACCCCCCTGCATCCGTAGCTGACCTTTCGTTCAACGAAACCACCGACGAGGACGACGGCAGAGTCGGTTTCCCCGACTCCCACCGCATGGTGAACAAGGACCTCGCGGGCGGTGCGCTGCTCGACCTGGGCATCTACGCCCTCACATGGGTATTCCAGACGCTATACCACGTCCAGCCGTCGTCGTCGTTGGGCAAGGAGTCGCCCACGGTGCTGGCCGCCATGAACAAGTACCACACGGGCGCGGACGAGAACACCAGCATCATCTGCCACTTCCCGCGCAGCAGGTCCATCGGCGTGGCCACGACGTCCATCCTCATCGGCACGTCTCCGCACGGCAAGACGACGGCCGCGCCGGCCATCCGCATCCAGGGCTCCAGGGGCGAGATCCAAGTGCCCCATCCCGCGTTCCGCCCGACATCATACAGCGTCATCAAGAGGGGAGGCGACGGCGCGGTCGAGGTCGTCGAGTGTCCCATCCCCACGGACCCCAAGAGGGACTCGTGGGGTCACGGCATGTTCTGGGAGGCAGACGAGTGCGCGCGATGCCTCCGCGATAGCAAGAAGCAGAGCGTCACGCTGCCGTGGGAGGAGAGCATCGCCATCATGGAGACGATGGAGGCGGCGCTGCGGCAGGGGGGCGTGGAGTATCCCGAGCAGATTACTACGGATGTGTACGATGCCAAGAGCCCGCTCAACACTGGCAATCAGTGCATGTAGTGAATTGAAATTTATTCTCTCTTCCATGGAAATGATCCGAAGCCCATGTCAAATATGCATGTAACAAGAAAAAAAACCGCGAACCGGTTCTTGTCTACTCCGTACGTAGGGAGGGTACTTGCGGCAACCACGAGGTGTGCGAATATCCGTCCTCTGGATGTATGTGTGTATGTAGACTCCGAGTTAACTACTCCAGATAATATTCTCAGTCACCCACCAATCGGTTAACATGCAGGATGGAAAAGTCGAAGAAGCACCGTCCATCGACGCCATCACTCATTTCGGCCTGTCCGAGCCAAATGGGCCGTTTCCACGCTCGTCCTTGTCCTCGGCACGCATTCCCTGCATGGGGAAGGGGGGTGTGCGCGTTGTCGCGTGCGCGACCGACTGACGAAGCACAGTCCTGTTCGTCAAAGGGTTGCCGGCGTTGCAACCATGGCGGGTCCGAACCATGACACGGCCGTTTTGTCTCTGATGCAAACTTGCACAGGAGGGGACAAACTGGTGTCTGAGATGGGACGGGACGGCATGGGCGGTATTTTGTATGGTGATGGTACGGGGGGGGGCGTCCTGCGTGGCCGATCTGGAACAACCGAAGCCGACGATGACCTTTGCTCGATTCCATCATCCTCACTCCCAGCGGAACCGCCCACGATCCAGATTCAAACCATGATCCTCCACAAACCCAGTTTCACGATACAACATGTACGTAGATAAGAGGGGGCGTGCCCACAAGACCGAAGAACTACGGAGTAGACAAAGCGCAGTTTGTCAAGAAAGGCGCCAACCCCAATTCGGGGAGTCCTCGGCGGTGCCCACAGACTTCCGCATCGACCCAAAAAAAAAAAAAAAAAAGTTCAATTTACACGAAAGACGTCGGTGCCCAGAGCAGCGTTGTATTGTACATAATGAGCAGGTTTTCACGTATAGGACAGGGGCACAGCGGGGGGACAGGGCAATGCTTCGGGGTTTTTCGATGCAACGCCGGGAAAACCCACCGAGACCCACTTGCTGGGAAGGCGGGTACTTCTTTTTTTTTTTTTCCTTCTCTCTTCCTCGGCGGTATATTTCCCCAAGTGTTATTACTATGACGCATGTGCTTGCATCGCATGACGTGGGTTTTCGACTCATTTTTGGACCACGAGAAGAATCTACCATGTCAGAAAACGAGGTTCTGTTACTTATTGTAGACGGCTTATTTCGCGCTTAACGAGTGCAGGCGCGGCACGTGACGACCCCACCTCTTCCACCACGAGGACGATCGCAGAACAGGATGGATAAAAAAAAAAATTTAAAAAGGAGGATAGAACAATGCGAGAATACGGACGTGAACGGTGAAATAATGTGAAATCGAATAGGAAATAAAAACGAGGCCGTCCACCATGAAATAATGTACCCCCCTCCCCATCCGTCTCGTAAAAAAAACCCCAATCCCAACCATCATTCATCACCAAACTCACCCTCCCCCATCCCAACTCCCCACGAGGGGAAAAAAAAAAAATGGCATCCTCCTACGAAGACACTCACGTCCACGCCGTATACGAAGCAATAGCCCCCCATTTCAGCGCAACCCGCCACAAGCCCTGGCCCCTCGTAACCCAGTTCCTGCTCTCCCTCCCCCCCGGCTCCGTCGGCCTCGACATAGGCTGCGGCAACGGCAAGTACCTCTCCGTGAACCCAAACCTGCACATGCTCGCCTCGGACCGCTCCCCCTCCCTCGTGGGCCTCGCCCGCTCCGGCGGCGGCGGCGGCGGCGAACCCAGGACGCCCACGGCCACGGCCACGGCCCTCCTCGTCGCCGACTCCCTCGCGCTGCCCTTCCGCCCCGGCAGCGCAGACTTCGTCATCTGCATCGCCGTAGTCCACCACTTCTCCACGCGCCAGCGCCGGAGGGACGCCATCGCCCGCATGCTAGCCTGCCTTGTGCCCCGGGCCGGCAGGGCCCTCGTGTACGTCTGGGCCCTGGAGCAGGCCGGGAGCAGGAGGGGGTGGGACGAGAGCTCCCGCCAGGACACGCTGGTGCCGTGGGTGATGAAGAAGAAGAAGAAGAAGGGGAAGGGGGAGGGAAGGGGAGCCAGGTTCCGGACGAGACGTACCAGCGGTACTACCACCTGTATAGGGAGGGCGAGCTGGAGGAGGACGCGAGGGAGGCCGGGGGTGAGGTTTGCGAGAGCGGCTATGAGAGGGATAATTGGTGGGCGATTCTGAGGAGCAAGGGAGAGAGAGGGACTGGAGACGGAGAATAAATCATGTTTCATGTTTTCCATGTGTCATGTTTCATGTATCTCGTATCATGTATCCCAAACAAAAAGAAAGAGAAAGAAAAAAAAAAAAAGGCAATAACGGATTCTGCCTCTTGAAAACTCTAAAACACGACCCCGGAATAAACAAGGCGGGTCAAGTCACTGATGCAACATGGCAGCGGCACGCATTTCCTAATCAGTCAAGTATATCAGTCGAGTGAGTATGCTCAATTATGCCTTTCTGGCTCTCTATCAATGAATGCCCCCTTTTGTCTTGTCCAAACCATGCCCGTCTATACATACAAAAATAATAAGAATTTCCCTTCCTAGTGGCCTTGTTATCTATCCCGTCCTATTCCCCCATGTATAGAATCAGTCAACCCGTCATCTGTCGCTCCTTGGTATCGTCATGAGAGTAAGTTAGTAAATATATGAGGTGTCGTAATGGGGTCCCATAATGAGATCGCCGCCCCAATGCAAGATCGCTCGCTTCGAAAAAAAATTATCCTTTTCGAAAAAAAAAAATTTGTCCCATAAAAATCAGGTTCGCTCCGTTCTACTTTGCTCCTTGCCCGTTAACCCTTGTTTAGTCTATAATGTTTCTTCTTCCTTGTTTTTTTTTTTCTTTGGCGGGTTTTTTTGGTTCGTAATCGAGACCCCCGTGACATCTTGGCAGAAGTCATGGCGTGGAATGTGTCTTTGACAACCATATGACAAAGTCAGTGGAGAGAGGAATGACATTCTCATCCCAATTTAGCCCAGACGACGTCGTTGGCTTCCCTCTCGCTGCATCCTTTCCGGACTGGCGCGTCGCTTCACCCTAGTCTGATCGATATGCTGCTGGTAGCCCTGAGAGGCTGGCATTGGCATCGCATGTTTGACTGCCGTATTGTTACTTGCGTGTCCTGAATGTGGTCGATCAATTTGGCCCGGGTATGGGCTAACACCCGTTGTGAGTTCCGCAAGACTTGGTAATGGTCCTGGGTTCCGTGGCTGTCCTTGATGCTGTATCGGGGCAAGACCAGGCCCGGCGCTGTAGTAGAATTCTCCTCCATGTTCCTGCGGCATGGATCCGTGTACCATTGGCCCAGTTCCAGCTTGCGGCGGCAGTTGGCCAGCCATCGAGGGGCCAGGTTGATTCCGAGACGAGTACATGGTTCGCGGAGACGGCGGCGTGATATGTCGGGTCATCGTTTCTTGCGATTGGAAGTGTACATTGGTTCGAGGCGGCGGTCCTGCTCGGTGGCCACTCTCGAGATTGACGGCGGCCAGGGAGAACGGTACCACTCCAGCTCTTCTCGCCATATCGGCCTCTCCAAGTTGCCAGTGCATCGCCTCTGCTGCTCTCCAAGGCACGGCCAGCTCTTCTGCAACCTTGGCCCACATTTCCGATTTGAATCTTTGCGGGAAGAAAACATGTTAGCATTTGTCTGCATATTGCCAAGACATGAAACCAACACGCCTAGTCACCAAATCCTTTCGGTTTGTGCCCAACGTAACTCACCTCTCATAAAGCCTAGCCAGCTTATTCTTGCGTTCCTCGTCCCATTCGCTTCGTCGCTCCAGGTAGTTTTGATAATGAAGCCGACAACTGATAGCACTCCTTCCAGGTAAACGCTTCGAGACATCCTCCCATTTCATTCCGCTCCCTCTGAGCTCAATGATTAATGCATCCTCCTCTGGCGACCATTTGCTCTGCTTCTTGACTGGTTGATCTGCTGTCCCTTGGGGCGGCATACTACGGCGGTGACCGGTGCTAGGTGCAGAGGCTACAGACCGAGGCGGAGGTGCCGTTGACTGTCCCGTTGGTGGTGCTGATGATGCCGAGAGGGGCAATTGCCGCCCATAAGCAGCTATCACCGGAGTCGAGTGTGGCAGCAATAGTTCGCGTGGGTGCCGCGGAGGATAGCCCTGGGACTCATTTGAGTCGGCAGACTTTAACAAAGAAGTGATGTCCACGTTGATGGCCGATTTGCCTCTCGTAGCGGCACAGTGTCCGTTTGCAGAGGCGTGGGATCCGCGTATGTAACCGATGTCGCCGCTATAGTTGACGCCAAACGGTGGCTCTGCCTCCCGCGGAAGGCAGAGCAACGACTGGCTCTTGAGTTGGGCCAGCTTTTCTAGTTGAGGCCCGTTGGGCTGAGATGGTTTCTTGTTTGGCTTGATTTGAAAAAGCAGCAGAAAATTGTGCAAACAAGAAAAAGCCCTGGGCCTTTTTTTTGGGGGGGGGGAATCGAGTCACTCAAACAATGCAGTGTACCAAGACACAGAGGAGAAGGCGAGTTGCCTCTTTGCGTGCAGCCGTGAAAGGATGAAAACAAACGTCCAGGTTGTAGATGCAGAGTTGGTCCAACGAAAAAAAAAAAATGGAGCTAGGTGACTTCGTCTGTGCTTTATGGGAGAGCGAGTTGTTGCTATCATCAAATGTGCCCTTGTGTCCCGTGAGAGATCGTGGCGTATAGGCGACGGCGGAGCCAAGATGCTCTTGTTGTGAAGTTGGGCAGCAGGACGGAGCTGTCGAAGTAGTATTGTTGGAGGTGCCCTCAACGGACAAGGAATTGCATGAAAGCAGGCAGAACGAGTAACGAGTGTCCTCTTTTCTTGTCAAAGTTGTTTGCTGCGAAATAACGGAAAGAGACCTGGCAAGTCGAGATAAGTCGTGACCTGATTCACTGCGGAAAACTGGTCCAACTGGTCCAAGATTGGCAGAACGCAGGAAGGAAGGTGGATATGGAAGAGAGAGAGAGAGAGAGAGAGAGAGAGAGAGAGAGAGAGAGAGAGAGACAAGAGAAGAAAAGAAGCAGGCCAGGAGAGGTAAAGTAGACTAGATGTCTCGGGATGCTTAAGCATACAACGACTCCCGTGAATCGTGTTTATAAAATAGCATTTATGATTGTGATTGGTTCTGCCGGGGTCGGACATCCACCAATGGGGCGGAGATTGAGCGTAGATGAGGCAAAGGAGACGCCGGTTAGCGAGGCACGACGTCGAGTAAGTGATGAAGCCTACTACATAGAAGGCAGGAAGGCAGGCCGGGATTCCACAATAATAGGCGCCTATATGGAACAAAGAACAGCAGCCGTCAAGTTTGAGCAAGTCCAAGTCAAGCAAGTCAGGTAAGGTGAGGTCAGTTATTAGCTTTGATGTCTGACGTCCCAGGTTCTCTGCGTTTTAGGCTAGGCCGCCGCCCAGAAGTGGAAACGGGCAGACAGAAGGACAGAGCAAGACGTCAGTCAATCAGTCAGTCAGTCACGGTCGGATGAGGCATCAAGCAAGACAGGGGGGCGTGCAAAGACGAGGCGGGCTTGCGGCCGGGAGCTTGCTGGTTCAGTTTTAGTTTGTAGATGGAAGATTGACTAGGTATGTAGGTCCCAAAGAGGGTCGGGTCGGGAACAGGGGTCAAGGAAAGCAATGGGGAAAAGCAAAGAAGATTGACAAAGTGGACTCTGATGACTGACTGATGACCGGCACTGGCAGACTGGGCGGGCGTGTGTGGTGTGGTTGATTTGATCATGGAAGAAGGACTGACGTCTTTGCTTTTCGAGTGAGAGAGAGTGCGTGTGTGTCCGGGTGCGGTGGCATGTGCGTGCGTTCGCGCGTTCGTGCGTGCGTGTTGTGGTTTATTTTAGCTGTCTCTACTAGTATGATATATCTGTGTGTGTGTGTGTGTGTGCTCAAATGTGAGTGAGAATGTTCCTCTTGCCGTGGATGGGCAGGCAGGATTGCCAACCAAAGATGCATATTGCAATAACAAAGGCATTGATGAAGGCTCTTTTTACCAAATCATTTGCGGTGCAGACTACGCAGTACCTGACAAGCTCACCTACCAACGCCAATCCTAGCTTTCACGGCTCACCAACAGATTGTTGTTGTTTTGATGCCGGCAAAGCAGCAGGAGCAAGGAGCAGGGGACCGGCATTTGGCGATGCCCCAAGGCGGAAAAGAGAAGCAAGCCTACTAGCTAATGGTGAAGGAAAGAGCACGAGGGGACCTTCCCTCCTTTGCCTCCCTTCTGCAGCAAGCAAGCACGCAAAGCCGAGCAGAGCAGAGCAGAGCAGAGCAGCAAGGAGCTCTGAGCCGGATTTTTCAGATCCCGCATTCTGACAACCCCTGGCAACCCGAGCATCTCGTTGGTTCCGACGTCGTGGCCGCCGTAGCTGACACGAATGAGCGACATATAGGGCTACCTAGCTTCAACTATCATGCATTAGCAACAGCAAGCCAAAGAAAAGTCTGGCGTCCTTTCAAGAAGCAGCCAGGGGAAGGGGGTGTCGCGATAGAGCCATGGAGAAGAGGGGAGGGGAGGGGGGGGGGAGTTGTCTGGCAAGTTTGGGGCAGAGACTGATGGGGAAAGGTCGGGGATGTGGGCCTACTATGGTCTTCTACACCAGACACCCCCCCAGGGGAGAAGGGCCCCAGGGGAGAAGGGAAGGGAGGATCAAGGAAGTGGGTTGGGTGGTGCGGGCGCACGGCGATTGAATTGCATAATTTCAGCGTGCATACGGACCATACGGACCACAAATCCGTAGACAATCTCTCTCAGACTTATTGACGACGGACAACATGCGCTGTGCGAGATTTCATTGCCTGCTGTAGCTGTAATAATATATATCACCTTACCTTCTGCTTCTCTGTCATGTACGGGGTGCGCAACCCCCCGGGCACGCACGTATGCACGTAATGCGATGCATATGTATGTATACAGATGGGGGGTCGAAATTGTCATCCATGTACGATGATTAAGCAGCATCACGTTAATAGTTCTACCCCGTGTGTACATGTATAATAGTACCCGGCTCTCGCAACGCAAACCCCGATAATGACTATGTCTGGCTGTGGAGCGGTGTGGATTCGCATGCATTTGATGAATTACGGAATACGGAAGATGCAGCCTGGGTGGTATTTAATTCTCTTGCAATCGCCGTCCCTGTTCATAGCGGGCCTCGATATTGACCTCCAGATTAATCATTAGACCCGGTGCCAGCGCAGCGCCAGCGCCAGCGCCAAGTGTAATTTGGTGAATTGAAGATTTAGCTTCTACATGTGCGCACCAGACTATCTTTGCGTGGGCATAATAGCATGAGCATGAGTATAACATTATAGCATGAACATCAGCATGCGCGTGAGCATGAGCATGAGCATGAGCCCATGAGTCGGTGTGAAAGGACAGGACTTCTGCTTGTGCATGCGCGCGCCGCGCCTGTGCACGCACACACGGCGGGGAGACGGGGACGTTGGTGGATGCGCGACGTGAGCGAGCGCACAAAGTCGGGCCCCAAGCGCCGGCAGTGGTGGCGGCGCTCCATTGATCCATAAATTTCTAGTCGACTTACTCCGTACATACAAGTAAGTGTTGTTGTTGTTGTTGTTGTCGTCGTTGTTGTTGTCGTTGTTGTTGTTGTCGTTGTTGTTGTCGTTGTTGTTGATCCAATGTTCAACGTTTGAACGTTTGGTTTGTGGTGTTTGTGGTGTTTTTGGTCGATCCCCGGACAGGGGCGACGATGGGGCGACGTTGGGTCGAGAAGCTGCCACCTGCCACCTCCCATCTGCCACCTATGTAATGCCACCTTATTAATGCCACCTGCCCGTGCCACCCCCAAACACTCGGGCATCTGCCAAGGACAAGAACCAGCTGGCGAGCGAGCGATCATTGTTGACGAACGCACCCGAGCAGTTTGCACCAGCAGTTTGCACCAGCAGTTTGCACCAGACACGCACCGGCTCGGTCGGGTTCAGACCAGACTAGAACCACAACACAACCACCAGGCCCAACAACTCATAACCCTCCCATGCAGCCAAAGCTGGGCCGGCCTTGCCTTGCCTCGCCTCGCCTTGTCTTGCGTACAGGATCCTTGCCAAGTCCATGCGTAGATCAACTAGATCAACTAGATCAACTAGATCAACTAGATCAAACAACGGCGCCGGGCAGCACCAACGCTAAGCCCCGTCCCGAGCGATGGAAACTATGTAGAACCCCTAACGTTGATCATCATCACGACTCCCAACGTCTCATCCCAAAGTCCAAACATGTGTTGGTCGTGCCTTGGCCAACTTGCCCCCTGTTGCAAACAACGTCACTCGGCCCAGCCCAGCCCGGCTCAGCCCAGCCCAGGGCATGCGGGTCAAAGGGTTGGTGTGAAGCAATGGACAAAGGACCAGCAACATGTATCTGAAATCGTGGTGGTTTCCCATCATCGTCCGGCATGAACCAAACAATCCCGCGTTTATTCACCGAGCTTTGATCTCCCCCCTCCCTCCCCTTGTCCTAATCACACAAGACTCTCCTTGCCCCCAAACCCGACCTGCTGAAACCACATGCATCATCATTTGATCGGGTTCCGGTTGGCGTACAATGGTTCCCCGAACTCAACGCAATACCGATGTTCCGACCAAAACACTTCTTGTCCTCCATGTCTTGCAAACAGCACCAGATACCAGACATGCAATGCACGGCAGTCTGCAGCGTTGACGGCTTGGATAAAACGGAATCCTTCTCATCCACCGGAAAGCCGTCATCAAGATTGTTGCAACGGGTTGGCAAACATGACAACAGGACTTCTCCTGCAACCCGTGGCTTCCGATTTATGCGGTGTGCAAGCTGGAGTCGTTCGTGTGCCCGCTCGTACAGTGTCGACTTGTACGTATATGTAGTCAGGCAAGGATATCATCCACTTGTTTGTTACCATTAAGCGGCAATCCATTAATTATTTAGTATCGGTTGACGCCGCGCAGTTCCCGGCGCGCGTCCCCCTGTTCGCAACTATTGCCTTCTCAAACCTTTGTTGCAGATGGATGGTCCCTGCCCTTTGATCCACTGCGGCGGATTCTTGATTGGTAAGAATCATACCAGACCGCTCGATCACACCTTCCATCAGCGTCTGACAGGCGTCTGAGGCTGGTGCTGGACCTCAGACGACAGTGATGCTGGCAGTGGCAGTGGCAGTGGTAGTGGCAGTGGCAGTGGCAGTGGTAGTGGTAGTGGTAGTGGGAGTGGTAGTGGTAGTGGGAGTGGTAGAGGTCTGGAGTTATCCATAATATTAATTCCCGTCAAAGTGTTGGACAACACAAGGCCACGCACTCATGCATGGCAGCCCCACCGTCATCTGAACAACTCATCTTGATGGAACCAAGCCAGAATCGCTTGCTGTCGACATGAAAAAAAGGGCAGCTCGACCACACCAGCCAGGGGTTGTTGCTCGTGCGGAACGAGCCCGCGGGGGTCAGCGCTCACCCAAGGGCTACAAGGGTCCCCCCTACAGCAGTTGCTGCATCAGGTTCGGGTTTATGTATGTAATGCGATGCGATCCCTGGTGGAGCTCTTGAGAAAATGCCATCTCTTGACTCGACAATTTTTTTTTCGTCGGGCGACAAGTGCCATTCTCGCTTCTAACGAGCTGACCCCGTGCTGCAGCTCCTGGCCCTCTGAGATGCATGGCATCTTGGCTCATCTCATTCTACATGTACGATATGGAGTACAGAGCCGGCAGAACGGGGCCATCTGCGCATGTAAGTCATAGCATGGCTCCGCACCGGCTAGAGAAGATCCTCAAGGGCAATCGAGACGGCCCTGAGCCTTGTTGCGTGACATTTGACAGAAGACGCACAGGAACGCCCTTCTTAGCATTGCATTTCGTTCGCGGACAAGGCTGCCTTTGCATTCACCATCAACTCCACTTTCCGTCCTCGAGCGCGAGCGAGCAACCCAGGCATCTCACTCGTCATGATCCATCTCCCTCTGTTGGTGACACGACCTGCACTAAAACCAAAAGTGAGCTGGCTTTTATTCACCCTAGAGGATGTGAGGCCCGTACCGAAGGACAGGCGACATCATCTCTGACTTGTTGACGCGCATTGCGTAGCCCTCACCGGAAACATCCCCGACTTGCCACACGGGATTGAAGAACTGGCGGTCAAGTTGAGCTGGCAGGCTGGCAACCATCAGGCTGATGGAGAAGCGGGTGTTTCGTTGGTGTTCTGCTTGCCCACGTCAGGGCCAGAGCTGTTAGGAACCGTTCATTGACGGGCTGCGAACCATGCATGATCTTCCGTCGTTCATCAGCACCACCAATGTGTTGTTGCCCAAGCCACCAACGCTGGCTGCAACTGGGCGATCCCGCTGCGGCCTGACCCTACCGACGAATATCCTTTCTCTTGGCTTGCCTGATCTTGCCTGATACATAGAAAAGCGTCACTGATGAATCCCAATCCCCGATAAAGAGCAATTGCTGCGGGCGAGTAATAAGTTATGCCGCAAATTGACGTACCAGAACCATGACTATTGGTCCCCAATCAATCCCTTCAAAATGTGCTTCGCAAAGAATTGAGGTTTGATTAATAATAAGCGTCTTGTTCCTGTGTCGACACCCTCCAACAAGTTGCTGCCGCATACATTCACATCCCCACCCCGTCCGAGGCGCCAGAAGGTCCACCGCTGCTGCATTGTGACAACAGGGGGGAGGAAAAGGAGGTCGAGGTCGAGAGGCACGGCGCGGGAACGACAGGCTGTGGTGTCGCCATCAATATAGTAGAAAGCAAACTTTAGCTACATGGAAAGAAAAATTCGTTGGTGTCAAAGTGTCAGGGTGTCAATGCCCTTGCTGCTGGCAAGGCAAGCACGCTCAAGCCAAGTTCGTCTTCATAATAAGGGAAGGAGCTGTCGTGGTCAGGTCGGTGGGCTGAGAGCCTGAGACAAGTGTTTGAGAATCCCCATGTTACTCTGCATGATGCTTGCGCCGTAGGAGATGTCATGACTCCATGGGTTTGTCTTCACTAGGACAACTGAAAAGAATCGATGAAAAAGTGCTGGAAATCGCCAAATTGGCTACTCTGTGCCTTCACATCTTTTCACTCGAATCCGATTTCCATCACCAGGTATGCTCGAAGGGAGTGGCCATAGTCATGGTGCACCTCTCCCTTCCCTCTCGAGACTTCGTCAAAATGACTCCTTTACATGTCAGCCTCTCACCGATTGTGACCCATGGCTTACGGAGTACTTTGAGTTTACTAGGTGCATATTCGAAACAGGTTTTATGGCCAAAAGGTAGCATCAAGAGTATCGAAAGCCTTATCCACACAGTTCAATGGAAAGCGCTGCGCCATCATCAATGATGTGGCAGACAATAGTCGGTATAGCTTCAACAAACCGGGTCGTCTCGCCGCCGCCCAAGGTTTGACCTTCTGTGGCTAAGGATGTTGGCCAGCAAGACAGACAGTCTTCTCCATTGGGCGGCTTGATAAAATGGAGATTGTACATACTCGCAAGTCGCAACAGGGCCGCTAAAAGCCATCAATCTTCCTGCGCCAACCAAACAACACCTCATAAAAAGGCTGCAGTCAATTGGGCAGATTCAGCTCTCGGTCTTAGGCAAGGGGCGGTGAGTTGTCTCGGACATACATCCAAAGCGATGACACAACAAAAATGACCTGGGGAACAAAAGTAAAAAGTCGGCTATACTTGTGGCTGCTTCTGGCAGAACCAGGGTGAGGAAATAAGGAACAAGGAACCCACGTTATGGGAAATGTGGCCCTGATGATGCATGGAAGAGCAAAAAGCAAAGCAAAACGGAGCGATGAAAAAAAGCAACATTTTCTATGACCATGCTGGCAATAATAGCCCGCAAACGTCCAATGGACCTGGGTCTTTTCTTCACTGAGCAGAGGCGGGATGGGATCATGGATCATGGAACATGACTAAATAGCCCCTAATGCACAACCCGTTCGTGTTATTGCAGATAGTATTTCTAGTAACGCCTATTTTTTCCTCGCCACATTGTCTACGTCTCCTTTCATAGCCTCATGCCCAATGAGCTCGGTCATTAGCCGAAATCAGAACGGCCACCCACTTGTTTGTTCGTTGGTTATCCCCGACTCCGGGGAACCGCTGAACGAGAACCCGTTACCGGGAGTCGGTGTTTAGCGGCGTCGCGCCTGCGGGTGCAAAAAAGAGCGCCTTGTTGACGTGCAAATCTCGGGCGCGAGGACCGTTCTGTCTATCTACAGGTACTCCGTAGTTGATCATGCGTGGCGCGATCCCTGGCATCTCCGGGGACGAGGAGACAAACCCCCCCCCCTCCCATCTCGAGGCCTGGATACCAACGAATAAAATTGATGGATGCCCTGTGCAGCGGTGTGATGAGTACGCATGAACGGATTGTTAAGTATGATGCATGAAATCTGTCGGCCAAGTGGTTGCGCCAGATTGCTCAGGCGCCTGCCTGCCTGTACTCCGTAATCAACAAGGTGCAGTCATCAATACGGCTTGGACACGTACTCCGTCCTTGAAAAATCGGACGACATTGCATAAAGCTTACTCATGAGAACCACGCGGTCTCCGGGGCTCTTCTTGCGTCCATATGTACATCAGCACACAACATCAGCATAGATGACAACTTGTTGTTGGCATCGCATGTCGGCCCAATTGTCGGCGACGGGTCGCCAACTCTCCTGGGCAAATGTGCAAAACGAAAAGCCGACAGGGCAATCGCCGATAGGCTTGAGGTCACTTCGGAGTATCAATCGGGACAATTACTCCGTGGTTTTCGCCTATTTTCTCAGGCGTGCGTGTGCCGTGCGTGTTTGCAAGCAAGCAAGCAAGCAGGCAGGCAGGCAAGCAAGCGGGCAAGCAAGCAGGCAAGCGAGCAGGCAAGCAAGCGCGTGAGCTATACTTGTTGGGTAATATGCTTTGCTGCGTCATGACATGGCCCCTGCCTGCCTGCCAGCGTGACCAGGTTTTGTGGGCACCAACGGTGTAACTGAAAACGAGAGAAATGATCATGACCGAACCATGGGCAAGGGTTCCATCGTTTCGGGACTTGTACATGTACTAAGCGGCAGGAGCAGGGGCTTGTGGTTGGAGGTTGGTTGGAGGTGGTCTAATCCGTACTCCGCACGGATTACATACATACATAGGTGGTCTCTATCCTCTTTGCTCCAACTTCCACCCTGGTAGCCTGGTCTTCTTCGCTTGTGGTGAGTCCCTGGTCTCGGTGGAGAGCACGATGGGATGCCCAAGAAAGAAGCCTGCTGTATTACGGAGTCGGCCGATGGGCTGATCGGACAAAGCAAAGGAAAACGATCCCAGGCTAGATTTCGACAGCTCGCCCCGTTTAATATTTATCTACGGAGTTCTCCGTTCATGGTCAAAATGTTTCTTGTCTTGTCTACCAGGGTTTGAACAAATGTGAAAGCTCCTACCGGGTGGCTGACGGCTTCATTACGGCATATTCGTGGTGTGGTGTCTCTTGAATGATTGCGAGACTTGCCTATTTGGTCTGGAATCAGTCCCCAAATCGGATCTATTCTCGGGGCTCGCCCAAGTTGACACCTCACGGAAAGGCCAAGAAGCTGGTCGTCGTCTGTTTATGCTCCCGTTATTACGCTCCAGTGGGACAGCCAGCATTTGTGACAGGCGGGCGGTGACTTGTGTTACCCCAGGTCCACTTCCTTGATATTTGATGCCTTATCAGATGTCGTTGGAACAGGACGCCGAACGCCTGAATCAGATAAAAAAATCGCATGAGGAGGCGCAGCAAGGGGAGCAGCTATGCACTTCTATGGATGACGTCATTTAGTTCATGGGCTTGGTCCATGGGCTTGGTTGCTTGAGACCGTTTAAATTTTTCCCCGATAGTCCGTATTTCTTGAACAAGAAAAAGCCCCCCTTTTTTTTTCACTCTCTCCTACATATGCGATATCGATGTGCCACGGCTTGTCGCATTCAATCCAGTCAAATTCGCCTACCTCGATAGAACCATATGTACTCCGTAAAAAGTAGCTCCATCCGTGACGCGTCAACCCCGCTCGTTCTTGCCGAGACACGGACTTCAGAAAATCCGTCAGGGTCTGGTTCCCCTCTGCATATCTTCGAGCGCCAAGCACTGTCATTTGCACATGTTCATTCATTCATTCAGTCGCATGCACATGCACAATGTTCAATTAAAAGCTCTCGGCTAGTCTCGTCTCCCAAATGTCCAGTGCATTCACCAACCTCTAGGGTTCCTTCAGAAAGAAGGATCGACATCGCTCAAATTCTGGTTCTCGCTTTTCTCTTCTCGGGTTCCAGCTGAAAAACACCAACCAACGCCAAACCCTCCTTTTTCCTCTGTCAACATGGCCGATGTTCCTCTGCAGGTGATTTCAGACAACTCTGCGTCCGAGCGGCGCATCACCCCATCCTGGTCCATCAGTACTCTCAAAGCAAAGCTTGAATCTGTCACGGGCATTCCTCCTTCGGCACAGATACTCAGTCTCAAAACGTCCACAGGCTCGGATGCCATCCCCGTCCTCGCGGCAGATGAGGACGTCACCCAGCTGTCCAGCTTTCCCCTGGCACCGTACGCCGAGCTGCATGTAAGTTTGGTTACAGCATTTCATTTGTTCATGAGGCAACCCTTCCAGGACCAGGGCTGCCACACGGGCACGAGTGGGACGAGATAGTTGTCGATGGAGGAAGCTCGGTGGGTTGGACAGACAAGTCATGAGTTTCCATTGCCCTGTGCTTCTCCTTCCTGCTTTTCCCTTCTCTTACTTTGCGCCATCTTTTTCCCCTTTCAGGGCTTCCCAGGTTGGTGTCGAAGAACAAGCAAAATCATGTTTCACCAGTGGCGTTTGGTAGACCAATATTGGTCTGCCATCCAGACAAGGAGAGCAGCCCGCCCACGTTATCTGGGTGCCATTAGGAACCCAGCCCAGCCCTCTCCCCATGTATTCTCGAAGCATCTCCTCATCAACCCGTTGACTCTAGCGTGTACTCCATATGTTCGTCCTCTGCAGTGCATCGTTTTAGTATATATCATACTGCTGGAAACGTTGGGCTGGCTTTTCAATTTTAACCCCTGTGAAGAGAAAAATGGCGTACATGCAGATTTTGACTGACAGAGAGAGAAAACACATGGAAGAAGCCAGAAAGTCTCTCGCTAACATAGCCTGATTCCACTCACTAGGTGGCGGATACCCGACCTCCTGGGGCAAGGCCCAACTTCACCGACACATCTGGCGTGGACAAGTATGAGATGCCCGAGGAGGAGTATGAAAAGAAGTCCGACTCAGTTCTGGCGTGGAAAAGGGCACAAAAACTTGGACGATTCGATCCCAACGCACCAAACCACGAGAAGGCTAGGCTGGAGGCTACGGAACAAGAAGTGCGCCAGCGTGGCATCGAAGCCGGTAAGCGATGCCGCGTTGGCGGTGAGGACACCAGACGTGGGGTCATCCGATACGTGGGCGAAGTCCCGGAGATCCCAAACGGCGTTGGAAAATGGGTGGGAGTCCAGCTAGACGAGCCTGTAGGCAAAAACGACGGCAGCATTAATGGCAACAGGTACTGGGGAGAGCCCTCGTCCATGAAGCACGGCGTGTTTGTGCGTCCAGAACGGGTGGAAGTCGGCGATTTTCCTCCAATGGACGATCTTGAGGCCATGGAAGAGATGTAAACAATGACGACGGAAACAATTCACCATCTAGGTATCAAAGTTGTTGAATCTACTGATTGCAACGACATGCATTCATCACATGGTACTGAGAAGGATTGAACGCCTTGTAGACACGCCACTCTTTGTGGCGAAGAGGTGGCCAAATGGCAGCGTTCTTGGACTTTTCTTCGAAACCTATCAAGTCATGATAGCTCCGCCTCTCAAAGATCACTGAAGGCCTGGTTCTAAACCCAAAAGGCCCAACAGTTTCGCCTACATGACCACAACAACTTACATGTGACATGGTCGGTTACAAGAATCTTGCAATAATTTGCTCTAACACACGATCATGCCAGTCTCCACGCCTGCTCCTACGAAAACTAGTCATGCAAAATGGATCTCCCTTGTAAGAGAATGCCGATATGCTTCAAAACCACCAACGTCTAAACAAATCACCCAAGCCCGCCAACTAAGGATTCGAGAGCAACGACCCCCCGCATCCATGAAAAAGGCGTTTGCGAGAGTTTATCCAATGGCGGTATGATGAGCTATTTCGCAACTCTGCTTGCAACTCGTTAGTGTGAAACAAGCGCTATGATTCCCTATGGATAACACGGAACATGTTCCTTCCTGTTTCCAAACAAATAAAGCCCTGTTCGAAGCCTTGTATCTCTGTAACGGCAGGAGTCACGGTTCGGTCAAGAATAAATTGCGGTGCGCCTCTAGGTTCGTCTGAAAATTTCTTGGGGGCCTGCCGTACGACTCATGCTGCCAACCTCATGTTAAGAGAGTTTCAAGGAAAGTTGGCGAAGCTCAAAAAAGAGTTGGTAGATTCCGGACGCTAGGAGACATGATGAGCTCAAAAGTGGGCGGGTTTGTCTCAATCGATGAAATCGTGGTATTGAGCTGGTGTTGCCACCTTTCAACTTAAAATTCAGCCACCGCGCCAATCGGAAGAGATTTGGCGTTTCTGGTAGGCAAGCAACAACATCAAATAGCGTGGCGGGCTTCTGAGTGACGGTACAGAGGCGTGTGTCTCACCAACGTGTGAGCATCCAAGATGGGATGATGCTCACACGTTGGGTGTCACCGAATATAGAAAGACCAAAGACAGCGCGGGAGGTATCCACCCATGGTGGATCCAGGGGCGCCGATTTGGTCTGCGGCTCCGACCGTTGAGAACGCAGATGACCGTTTTCGTACTATGATCGGCAATTTGCACGACGTGACTTGTGATGTGATGAACCTACGTTCAACGAAGGAGAAGGGAAATAAATGATGCCGCGGGATAAATGGAGAAATTTCTCTCGACAGAATAGTGAAAATAAGAGCTGCTGGCTGACCAAACTCGCGGTAGTCTGAACTGGCTCGAAGAGCATTTGTGCATGCTATAGTTGTGCTTGTTCGATACCTGCACTGCATCTCTGAGTCATCGAAATCTTGTCCACGAATTTCATCTCGCACCTCTCGGACTTGAATGTCTCGAAAACAGTTGTGATATTGATCATGGGCCGCAACTCACCTCTTGCGCATCGGAGACAATGTAATTTAAAGCCTTGTCAAACGGAAGCACTCAACACGAATGTACAGGTGACACTGATTCGTGATGGCCAGGCCAGGCTCCCAGGACGCCCAGAATTTTTGGTCTGCGAATAGCTTGGAACTTGATGGCATGGCGTTGATGGCGCAATTATTGTCTCGGCGGTGGGTGGAAAGTTTTCAGCTGGCTGCAGCGAATGAGAGCATTCTAATGAATGCGTGCGTGCGTACGTACGTGCGTACGTACGTGCGTGCGAGGCATCGGATATGGGCCGAGTACGGAGCCCCTATCGGCTGGTGAAGTGAATGAATGAATGAACTTGACTCTGAGACATCACTGACAAACGCAGTCTTTTATGCCTTGCTCAACGTTGAAGCGACCCCCCCATTTGCTGTGAAAGGGGGGTCTGTCTACCGCCCCATGGCTCGTTTGAAGAAGGAAGGAACGGTCTGGGGTCTCAGGTTCTTGCTTGGCCCATCACTTGGCTACAATTGGTTTTGCCCGCAGCGCCCCGCCCTCGGCTAACCTCCTCCACCATCCACTTCGGCAGCCGAACGTCGCCGCCGTTCGTCGTGCATGCCAACCAACGTGGTCTGGCCGACGAGTTCCACGACTTCTTATCTCGACTTTGCGTTTTTGCAGCCGTTTGCCTCCTACGTGTCCCATTTCCCTATCCCCCCCTCTTCATCTGCGATCTCCTCCGGGCGCGCTCAGTATACGACTCGGTGTTGGTAGCGGCTGCGACCACCGTCGCCCCGTGACAAATGTATCTTTCTCTCGATTTGAAAAAAAATCCAGGCAGATGACCGGTCCCCGCCAGCACGAAGCGAACCCCTCGATCGGCCCATCGCCTCAAAGAACCTGCTTTCCGTGCTGTCCTCGGGAAAGCTGTGCTCGCTCAAGTAGGACGCTGTAACCCACACGACAAGTCCGAGGTATAATCATTGCAAGCATGGCTGCCCTCATTGCCAGGCTTTGGTCCGTCCTGTTGGCTGTGGCGTTTGCGTCTGAGCTGGTCCTTGGCCAATATGAGACCATCACTGTCTTCACTTCTGCTCACCAGGATGTTCCGGATTGGGCAGCACCAAACTCGCTGAATTTGAATTTGACGACACAGCCTGGGGGGCCAGTAGGTGTGCAATTCACCGTGATTCCCTTGACAGCGAGTATCGGACTGAACGGAACGGGCACCGTTCGCGGGGTGAGAACCGACCTTTTGACATTCATCATCTGTAGATATGACAGAACAGGATTTACAGTTGTGCTCATCAGCTAATCCAGCGTCTTCGGCAGTCTTTTCATATCGTGGGTGGGCTCAAGGCTGCAAATACATCCACCTATAACGACCTACGGGGAAATGGCACCATCGCCTTCTTATCCTGCGACAGCTCCTCCTCTGATGGGTTCATCACTCCGGATAAGATGCTGGCCAGGCTGATGAAGGCTTCTCCCTCATTGACGGCCATCATCCTATACTCCACCGACAAGAACATATGCCTCATAACAGACGACGCGCCTTTGCCTTACACGAGTATTTTGTCCATGGCAGATGCAGGGGAGGCAGGAAGAGTCTTGACCTACCTCAACGGTACGCAGACAGTGAACTCCATAGATGGTGAAATCACTGGTAGTACGGGTCACAAAGATACAAACTCGGGGTCGGGCAGCGGTGGCGGGAGCAACTCGGCTGTGGCCATGAGCATTTTATACAGCATCACGGGTATCATAACTCTTTTATTCTTGATCATCATTGCCACTGGTGCCGCTCGCGCACATCGATACCCCGAAAGATACGGCCCACGTGGAGGCTTCGGAGGAAGACCACGTCAAAGTCGTGCCAAGGGGCTTGCGCGCGCTGTGCTGGACACCATCCCCATTGTCAAGTTCGGCAATCAGGGCCCCGCAAAAGCTGATCCAGAACTTGAACTTGACGCGGCCCTAACGCATGGGCGCGATGCCGCGACCGCGACGGTCCAAGATCCCGCTGCTGTGGCCATCGGAAATGGACCTACCGAAGCGAAAACGGCGGCTGCGGAGGCCGCCACCGCAGCTACAAAGAGCAGTGACAATCAGAAGTCATCGAATCGAGACTCTCACGCGGAAGGCGTTGACTTCACAGCTGATGAGTATTCCGAGACTGCGACCCATTTGGGATGTTCCATCTGTACAGAAGATTTCAAAGTAGGCGAGGACGTGCGGGTTCTGCCATGCAATCACCAATTTCATCCCCATTGCGTGGACCCATGGCTCATGAATGTCTCCGGAACATGTCCTCTCTGGTAAGCTTTCGTCCCATCGTTCATGATGGTTGTTGGGAGAACCCATTTCACTTACACTATAGCAGTCGCCTTGACCTTCGACCTGGTCACACTTCGCATGACGAATTTTCCGAACCGAACGAAAGTCTGGCTCCTCCGCTGGTACTTGAAGGAGAGGATACTGACAGCACACATGCGCCTCATGGCAACCGTTTGACTCGACTGTTTGATGTGAATCGTCTGCGACAAGCCCCTGTTGAAGAACGAATTGAAGCCCTTCGCCAAATGCGCGCCCATACACAATATCAGGAGACAGACGCTCAGGAAACGACAGCAACTGATAGGCCACAAGCCGCCAAATTGGCGGACAAGTTGAAGGACAAGTTTAGGATCCGGACCAGGGCTCAAGTCGCGAGATAGGAGAGTTTCTGCTGGTCTCGACGTGTTGAAATGAATGATGGGTATGTCAAAGTATGAAGATGGCATGACAAACCCAACGAAAGGATGTATCACACTGCTCGGCGTTGAGGTTCATAGATCGGCTCGGGGCATTGCGCGGCGTTTTCGGGAACTGTACTACATAGCAAGGTATCTCTATTCTTCGACCGGCCAGAGTTGTTGCATGAGCCTGTCTCGTCGTGCATCAGACCTCGTGTGAAGTTTCTCTTGGTTTATAAGCGGACAATGTGTCGAGAGCTGAAGATTTTTGCCACATCGTTGTCAATGTATCGCTCCTTCCACAGCAACGACGCCATGGGAGAAGACTTGCTGCTGCCATCCACGTGTCCTTACTTGCGACCTGCTCAAGCAGAACACAGACCCGTTCTAGGTGTTCTGTAGAAATTATCTCAGTCCTACATCTGGAGGTCGACGAAACGCATCCGGCCTGGTTGACGGACGCACCGTTGACGACTCCTTGGTTCACTTCACCTCCTCGTGCCGGGCAGCCTTCTTCCTATACATTAACGCGTGCACATTCTTCCTACGATTTCGCTGGTTCCGCCTTTAGGCATCAGCATCGGTATCTCCCATTGGCCCGAAAAGAAACCTCAGTTCAACATGACACCGCCCGTGGCGGGGAAGATAATGGCGGTGCTTGTGTCGCTTTCGTCAACCAGCGTCCTTGCTACGTTTCTGAGTACGCACCGTTGTTTCACAAGAACTCGCATTCCGAACGCTTGCTCCAGCCAACAATGTAGAGTGTCATCTAATGACTTCACAGCGCAAAGGTGCCTGGTAATTCGATGCTGGAGCCGTCTTCCGATCGTCGTATGGTGTGCGTCAAAGTTCTTGGCAAGCTTGCTCACAAACAGGGGAGATACTGACTGCTTGAGCTAGTGGTCTTCGCAATTTACACCGACTCGTATCTCTTCGTCTTTTCTTCCGCGTTGCTGCAGAATTCTCTGGGCTTGAATTACAATATGAAGACTTGTGACGGTGCGATTTTGCTGTGTCTTGCCTGCTATGTGACCACCAAGGTGTGTGTTCACTTCCGACACTTCCGAGCAACTTGACAGAAAGATTGAATTCCAGGTCGCTGATCTATTCCACACAGATCGTGAGCCTTCTCTCATTCATCCCCTGTCTCGGCATGGCTTGTGACAGCTGGGCTGATGCAGCAAAAAGTTTACATACCTTTTCTTGGTCGAGAAAGCGGTGCGTTACATGTATTCTACCGAGGTACTAGATGAAACTAGGCTCACTCTCCCAGCACGTCATTCGAGGCACTACGAAGAAAAGAGCTCGGTCGAAGCTCTATCTGTTCAATTCAGCCGGTATGCTCGGCGTATATTTAGCGGTTGTGGTTCTCAACTTTGTGTTGTATGGCATCTCCTTCATCTGGGAACACGACCCAAGCTTACCCGAAGTAATAGTCGTATCGCAAAGCTGAAGGAGGGAGAGTGCATAATTGGTATGAAGAGCTTCGCTATGATACCTCTTATTTCGTTCGATGCGGTTGTGAATGCGTATTTGACAATCATGTTCTTGATTCCTCTACGAAGTGCGTCCTGATTCTAAAACTATACAGCCCCGGGAATTTGAAGATTATCAAGAGGCCTAATATTATCGCAGAACTCCACTCGTACAGAGATATGCCACGCACGCCGGCAAATGCGAGGCTTCGAACGATCTCATTTCGGACCTTTTGCGGCGCAGCTTGTACCTGTTTAAGCAGCATAGTGTATGTAAACATGCCGAATGACTACCATGGCCAAACGAGAAAAGATACGATAACAAAATCGACAGTAACCTCTCCGTCCTAATGTCACTCGACGGTGAACCAGGATGGGTGTGTCTGATGAGTTGTAATTGTGATAGTAAGTGCTGCTTCCATGGATCGTATCCCCCTCGCAGGACATACTCGCCAGCACCACTTGATTGATATCAATTCCAAGTTTTATTCTCTGCCCTTGTCATCCAATGGGTCACTTCAAAGGACAATGCTGGCACATCAAGCGCCAATTCATCAGTGGAGGGCTATCACGGGAGAGACAGTCAAGGACAGAGCTCAGCCAGGGCACTTACTCCCCGCGTTGGCAATTCATCAGCATCTTCAACACCAAAAAGCACTCCTTTGGTGCATCCAGTTGGAACGTCAACGCAGAGCGACACGCCAAACGACTTGAAACCCCCTCGCGGCGCTGTCATTGTCACGACGACAATCGAGAGCGAGATCAAGCCAGGATCTGAATCAGGACCTGGTCAACTCAATCTAGGCGAGAGAAAACAAAATGCTTATGCCAGGGCTGAAGAGGGCCGAATCGACGTTGACAGTTCCGTCCACGACGGATATTGTGGTTCGACAACGAGCATCACAGCTGGTCATTATGCATCTGAGTCCACGAGTCCATTTGGAGCTTGACTCTTTGTTCGTGGCAGGAGGCGGTGCGGAAGGAGACGAGAAACCCTAATCTTGATCCTGATTATTGATCCCTGTGTAGTATTACCTAGCTAGCACCTTTGGATACCATTTCGCCGACCACTTCTTGGCTATTGTCATTGATGAGATCCAACAACTAGTAATTATATTCCATGGTTGGAATTGCAGAGGGCATGCGGACCGATGATACATTGATTGATTTTTTGGGGGTGAAACATCTGGTCTAGAAATAAAACGTCAAGTCTCTCTCCCCTCACATGGCAAATCTTGTCTCGGCATAGACTTGTCCAGCGGAGACACCCTGCGACAAAATGTGGGTGTGGCGTCTTCTTCCTCATGTACCTTGGAGAGAAAGAAGTCAGGAACTGAGAAGAAAGAAAACAGACGATCCAAAATGAGAAGGAAGAAGAAAAGTTTTCCTCCTGGTCGCCTCCTTGATATAGCGCGACTTTCATGTCTCCTTGGTGCATCCACCATGGTTTGGTGGAAACAATGATTTGTCAACATAATTGGCCAAATATATACACAAGAACGTAAAAGAATGGTGCGCCGTGGTATCTGATGTATCCCTAGTCGACTGAGTGAAAGAAAGAAAGAAAGAAAAAAGTTGTGAGAAAAGAAGAAGATTTCAACATGTTTGAGAAGAGAGGTGGGTATCGTTCCCTAGCGAGTGTACCAAGAAACGAATCAAAGTGATGCATCAAGTGTCGACAGAGCATCTGATAGCCTTTACAGGCTGACGTACTTGGTGCCAATGGGGCTCAAAGCAGAGTCAGAAGAGAGCAGCTGGTTGCTGCTGGAGCCAACCATGAAGTAGGCATACGCGTCAAGGTATTCGATAGATTCGAGCTTGGGAATTGCCTGGCTGAGGAACTCAGCAGTCTGCGCAGTAGTGGCTTCGATAGGAGCAAACTCGGTCAGCCAGACGGGCTTGTGGCCACAGATCTCGTGGACTTGCTTAATGTGGTCAAAGAGAGTGTTGATAGCACTGGTGTGATCGTACCAGTGTGTGGGGCAGAAGTGGTATTCGCAGTGCTGGCTCTTCTTACACTCGTTGACCCACGACTTGAGCCACTCAAGTCCCTCGCCCTGAAGATTGCTGTTGGTGATGGAGGGGGCGCCAACCAAGGTCTTCCCAGAGTATGGGTTCATGTACTCGACGTGGTATTTAGCAGCTTCGGCAGGGGACATGTTGGCCTGGCCTTTGTTGTCGGGCTCATTGAAGGAGAGGAGAGCCTTGGCGCCATTGGCAACAGCTTTGCTAGCACTGGAGTGCCAGCTTTCGAAGAACTCATTGTGCCCATTGGGAGGTCCCTTGCCCCAAAGCATTGGAATGAAGGCGAGTTGAGGAGAAAGATCTCCGGGACTCTGTCCCCAGTTGGCCGCCCAGCCGCAGGCACCCTCCTTGCATGAAGATCCGACCAGGTTGGCGAGCCGAGGGTCGTTGTAGACGAGACCACGCTTGCCAGAAAAGCCGGGTCTCTTGGAAGAGACGCCAGTGCTGCCGGTACCAGGGGAGGTGGCAGGCTTGATGGGAACTGGAGCTTGGTCCTTTTGAACAGGAGGGAGCTCGTTCTTGGGCTGAACAGGATGAGGGAGCTCGTTCTTGGCTGGAGTAGGGACGACGACGACGTCGGCGACCTTGTTGCCATCAGTGGTGGGCCGGGAACCGGCGGCGGGAGCATCCTCATAGACATAGACAGTCTTCTCAACAGTCTCCCAAACAACGGCATCTTCTTTCTTCTCCAGCTTGTGCTCTCGTCGGTTGATGTTGAGGGCAGCCACTTGGTCGATGACCGCAACGGCGCCAGCCAGAGCAGCGATCTTGTTGATGTACATGGTTGCTGATGGATATATATGTATGTATATGTATATATAAAGTTGCGAGTACTCGTAAAGTGTTTCTTTTTGCGCCGAATAAAGATGGTTGGTCTCTTGAGGCTACCAATCGGCTAGACAGAAAGTAAAGGTAAATGTAGGAATTTGGTCGTGATATTTGTTGTGAAGGGATTGCTGAACAGCGCAAGCGTAACCCGATAATCGATCGGCACGGCTGTCAAGGAGAGTTGTTCACGCGGGCTTTCAAAGACGCGAGAAGGGAAAGGACTGGTATACAAGCAGCGAAAGGAAGTGCTGTTGCAAGTAAACAAGATCGAAGCTAGCGATCTGTTTTTTCTCTCAAGGTTTTCAAAAAGGAAGGACAACGGGAACGTTGCGTGCGTAGAGCAGAAACGTAAAGTAGGTGAAGAGAAAAGAAGAAGAAACGGAAAGGTGAAAGAATGGAGAGGTATTTGAGGTAGAAATAAGAACGAGGGAGAGAATTCAGGTGTGCAAGCAAATATTAACACCAGTCCCGTTCCATTTCGACGGACTTGAGCCCAGACATCATCTGGGCTTGCCTTGACAAGACCGTGTCCAACTCGAGCCCACGGGAGTACATAGGATGAGAAACCGAGGAGGGCGTGTGGGAGGAAACAATATCAATGGCAAGATGAGTGGTTCGCCCAGGGTGGGCGTGCGCCAGGGGGGCGTGTCCCAATCTAGTGTCTGTGTGTACGGAGTACTCCGTTATCACGAACCGCCAGCTGCATGGTGGAGCAGAGTCTGCCTCCCCCTGCAGGCATCAAGGCTCAACAAAAGCTTGTGTTCCGACATGCGCCAGCAGATTTGTATTGCGCACACGCACGCGCACACGCACGCGCACACACCGTGCTGACTGCATTTGCCCACATTTGCCCACATTTGCCCATATTTGCCCATATTTGCATGCAGTTGCAGAAGCATGCGTGTACGGGTCCGTCTACTGTGTTGCTGTCAGTGACACTCGGGAGGTTGCCCCGACGTGGATTGACCCATCTCCTTAGAGCCGGTAAGGCTACACTTTCGTACCGACCGGGATGTAAGACCAATCAGAAGAATCGTTACTCAAGGTCACCCCCTGGTCGGTACCGAAGTGTAGCCTTACCGGCTCTGAGGAGATACCGTAATGTGGGAGATGGTGTGCTTCACCAGTCAGAGCCTCTGGGTGCATCCGGCTCCCTCCAAAAGGCATCATGAGTTATCTTGTACACCGACCAGGCCTGGCTGCGAATAAAACAGGGCGTATGAAATATTCGTTGATTTCTGTCGTGGAAGAGTCTCGCCTCTAAAATGCCAGGGGTCAGTCAGGCAAACGGTTCACCGGCGCGGGTGGATTCCTTGGGCGGCTAATAAGTCGACCAAGCGTTGTTCCGTGTACTCCGTGCCATGCACCATGCAATGCAACCCAGATGGCGTCAGGTACTGGGTGATATCGGCCCTTGTCAGGTCGTTCTACGTGTGCCTGGCACGTGCATACTGCGGGGATAATCGCGTTAAATACGTACCGAGTGTTCCGTACTATCCGGTGGGACAAAGTGTCAGCAGACTGGGACGGCCAATTTGACACTTGTCACTTGTCCGACGTGCTCATAACCATGAGCTCCTTCCTCATCTTCATGGCAAACAGCGAGCTCCATTAAAAAGTGCAGACGCTCCTAGGTGCCCTAGGTGCCCTAGGTGCTCTAGGTGCTCTAACGTTGTTTCTGCGGGTTATTATTATTTACTACTGGCCAGTGTACGGAGTACACGTACACACGGAGTGTCCAGGAACAGATCAATGGTTGGCTGGAGTTATCAGTTAGGAAATAAGTGCATTGTATGTAGTCCGTATGTGGACAACTACTCCGTGAACGCGCATTGAATGTGCATCCGCCGCTTTCCCTAGTTCGTCTTCAGAACCCACTTATGTATCTTCTTACTAAGCCTTGTAGACAAGATACATTCTTGGTTTTTTTACGAAGAGCGTAGCCACGCGGACTATTTTGACTAGTAGCCTTAATCGGTACTTAATAATTGTAACACCACGCAAGCATTTTTGTCGTAACATGACACAACAAGCACGCACGCCTTGGAACACCGTTTTTTAAAGCCCCTCGCCTATTATGTCAGTCTCTAACCTACGGACTCATCGTAGGCATCATAATTGACTTCAAATGTAGGTGTGAAGAATCATGAACATACGTACGGAGTACACAAGCCACACTGAAAAAGTGTGGGTGGGTCGTTCTGACGGATTGGGACTAACGGCGGATGCACATCCAATTTTTGACGGATGCGCGTTTAGTGGCCCCTTTTGACTCGGTTCATTCCTCCCTGTCAGCCTCCCCTAGCACGAGCTTTTTGTTCCTGCTTTTGGCGAATCAGCCACTGACCCCACGCGGAAGGGGTAGAAGGGGGGGTGGAAGAGGGACACGTGTCCTGCGTTGTGGTCATGGCAGTAAGTCGAACAAGACCACAACGCCTAGCGCCTACGTTCCTCCTGCAGCACGATAAATGCCGCTCGTGGGCGAGGAAACAATGAAGCCAAGCTACTCATGTACATACTTGTCGGTGAGATGCCAAGATGAGGCGTGCCATAAGACAATCGCGACGACAACAGCGCATCCGTCCATTGCGTATTAATTGCATCTGACGAGTTGGCGGATGAACAGCATCGCTGGAGTGACAATTGAACTCTGTCAGTGCAGCTATCGGCACAAAGGTGTCCCTTGTTCAGTGATTTCTCACGATATTCTTCTTGGTCAGCCATTTCGAAGACTCCCCCTGCCCCACGTCATTGTTGTCAATTCTTGGCCTAACCCCAAGATGACCCATAGCGGGAGCAATCTCGTTTCCATATCGCCGCCGTTTCACAGACATGTCTGCGAATGGTGAAACCCGATCGGAAAAGCGGCAGCCACAAGGACAACGATAACTTCGTGGGTTTGCGGGAAGTCGAGGGGCTCTGGGAAATTACATGAACAGGGTGGATCATCGGGACGGCGCGGCGTGCAGTGACTCAGTTTCTTCTTGGGGAGAACTTACCTTACGCCTTTGACTACAGTAAGAAAGTAGATTGAAATCAACGATGAAACCAAGAAGAGACAAAAAAAAAAAAGGTTCTCACCTGCAACTGCGATATTGGTGGCGTTGAAGCGGCCAGAGATACGTCTAAATGGGCAAAATGTAGCCTCCCCCGGCCCCCAAACTCCTTCCTGGGCGGCGCGAAAGCAATCAGGTGATCGGCCAGTCACGCATGTACGGATTATATGTCGATCTTTCCGCCCGGCGATGTAGTAGCGTAAACACATCCCCTGCAGCAACCTCACGCCCATTTGGCTTGAACTTTGGGGTGAGCCG
Source organism: Epichloe elymi (assembly GCA_023658475.1). Taxonomy (NCBI): domain Eukaryota; kingdom Fungi; phylum Ascomycota; class Sordariomycetes; order Hypocreales; family Clavicipitaceae; genus Epichloe; species Epichloe elymi. The sequence goes on along the minus strand of CP098278.1, from coordinate 333,573 downwards.
TGGGGATTCTGCGTGCATTTCTAAACTCGCGTCATTCTATGCTTCCGTGAGAGATTTCATCTTGCGGGAATCTTGTTCAGCGTCGAGAGCGGAGGCAGGAGCGTGCCGCAGGCAGCCCCCGGCAGGGCCCCCGGGGGGAGTCCATACCGACGAAAACAGGATGCGGCGCCTGCCATGTGACTGCTGCTACAATCTCATATACATGTAGTCAACGTAGTTGGAGAACCTCGAGAATGGCAGCCCATTTCATGAGTAGTAGTAGCTTTGAGGATGAAGTGGATCGCACGAGTCAGACGTTCTGCGCAATCACGTGATAGGAAAGTGTCTGATGCCTGAGGTGTCCGGGTCCTCTCGGGCGGGTATTCGGTAATATTCTAAGATGAATTTCTGGCCAAGATTCGGTCTACCGATCAACCCATCTAATCCCACATCTCATCCGACGTCAGCTTCTCAATACCGCCGAAATGCCTGCTGCGTGGAAAGCCGCCGGTTTGACGTACGTCAACTGACCCATCCCCCGTGGCTGCACCCTCTCGACACGCCGACTTTCGACGCACCACGAAGCTCACAAACCCTCCCGAGTTCGACAACGCTAACCTTGGATACAGCTACAACCGATACCTGGCCATCGCGGCCCGCGCTGTCCGCCGCAGCCTTAAGGAGGACAAGAGAATTGTTGCCGAGCGCCGGGGCGAGATGGATCTGCGCTTTGCCAAGTGGTCGGTACGTAATTGACAGCGGTGCAATCAAAACCGGCCGTGAAGCGCATGGAGCTGACCCAATACCGCAAACAGAACGGCAAGCAGGGTGAGGTTAAGGAACTTGGTGCCGCCAATACTGCCGCCATGGCCGAGAGCGCCTCCTCTTAGATCAACGTTGGGGATATTGACAATGTGATGGCCGCGACTGGCGAAGTGGGCAGAACGACTGAAGGGGGGGGGGCAACGTGTGCTAGGCAGGGTGCCTTGTCCTAGTCGAGAAAAGGCACGCGGTGCCGCTGTATCATAATCGATTGCTAGACTACATCAATTCGTCTCGGCGAAGCATTTCGTACATGATGAAGTATCGTTGCGCCACTGGTAATAGAAACACTGGATGTGGCTCTTGAGTCTCGACGGTAGGCATGAGAGGGGGCGGGCGTGCCAATGACCAAAAGCTGAGCTGTGGAATCGTAACCTGAAAGTCTCGTAAACCCCCAAATTTGAACCCCGATGACCGTATCAAAGAAACGAGGCTCTTCTTTGAGAAGTATTGACGCGAAAGTAAAAGGTCTGGTGTTGGTCTCTTATCGACTTCGTGTCACGCCGGCCCCAGCCATGCATGACACGGCGCCGCCTCTGGGTGCCCCATCCTTACCATCCCGCTCTCAACTCTCGAGTCTCAACCAACCCTCACGTCTCAACCCTCACGTCTCAACCCTCACGTCTCAACCCTCACGTCTCAACCCTCACGTCTCAACCCTCACGCACATTCATTGCATGAGTGCAACCAACGACGGCCCCAAACCAAGACTGAGGCCGCCGCCACCGATAGACTCTGGCCATGCCATCATACAGCTTATGAACTAGATTCACAAAATGGCCGACTACGGGATCGGTGCCGCCGATGGTCCGTTTCCAAAATCTTGAAAAATCTGTTCCTTCTCAACCAATGCCCGGTGTTCTGACGCGCCGTGCAGAAATCTCCCGGTTATCATTGGGACACGGTCGAGAGCCGCCACCCTTGCCGCCGCCCAGCATACGGATCGCTGGCATAGTAGCCGTTGACATCACGGACAAGTTTGAGAATGCCGTAAAGAGTATGTGCTGAGACAAAACTTCCATCCAAACATTTCGGCCGGGCATACTGACAGGTTGGGTAGCCTTGGAGCCGGCCGAGCTTGTCAAAGATGACCTCTTCACACTCTTCGACTCAGTCGCAGCTCTCGAGGTCTGTCTTGTGTGGCGTGGTATTATCTGGGTTTGACAGTTGCACCTCGGCTGACTGCATTGCAACGTAGATCATGGACCCGAAAATGGACAGTGGGTGCATTCAACCCGGCGAGCATTTTGACGTCATGTATCATGTCTCACAGCCGTTACATCCGGAGGAGGCATTAGGCATTATGGACCAACTCATTTGCCATGAAGTAAGTGTCACACACCGGGTTCTCGACAATCGAAAAAAAAATTAAAAAAAATTGCGTATTGGTCTTCTTTGCATGGGCTAATCCCGCATAGATGTCCTGGCACTTGGGATACCCCCTGTCGCAGACAATATTCACCAGTGTTTACGTCGAAGCTCTTCTGATGCCCGAGCCCGGCAGCATCAGGGAAGCTTACTTTGTGCGTCCCAGAAACATGGAGGCCAATGAACAACCGATGCTCGAGGTTCTGCGAGCGTACTGCTTGGGAATGCTCAAGGCGTGCGGTTACGTGAACGAACGTATCAAGGCAGAGCATTTTTACGAGGTGAGCTGCCATGTACTTCAACGAGAGACTCGTGTTGTACTAACTAACATGACTTGTAGGAGGAAGATTTCGTCCCAAACACCTATAATCGCACTTTACTAACAGGCTTTCCCTCCAAAGAGGTGCAAGACGTGCTCAGCCGTGCGGTAGAGCTTGTGCTTTCCCTCAAGGGTTCGTCAATCCCCGATGACATGGCAGATGCCCTCGTAAGCCGTCTGGACCTGCGGAGCGTCTTCCTGACAGCCACGGAATCACCTCAGCACATGAAGGAACCGTCCAAAGCCAAGGCACCCTGGGACAAGGCTCTGCAGATTCTCCCAAGGTTGAGCTCAACACATTCTCTGGCATCAGCTGTCGACGACGCCTTCAGCATGAAGCTGCAGCGCAAACTCGCAAGTACCGTGCCCCCACGACCCATTGTTCAGCTCAACTTTGACGACGCCTTTGGCCACCTATCGCGCCTTTTCAAAGACGGCTCCGAAGTCATCGGCGTCTTGGAGTACACGGACTCCCAGTGTCTTCAGGTGCGAAGTAAATCCAGTCCCCCTCCCCAAACCACAACACGCATGTACTTCCGCCATGCTGCATGCTGACGTCTCCTGTCCTCATCAAACCAGACATTCGTCCAGTCGTTTCAGTCCAAAAAGCCCCAACCAATGGTGTACATCCGGACCCTCCTCCAAACCTTCCTCTTCGACGCCATGGAGATCCTCGGATCCATGTCTATCCGGCAACTCCTCGACGACGACCTCTCCATCATCACCCTCCCCGCACACCCGCTCCTTGACCGAGACAACGACGAGATCGAGGCACCCCAGGACCCCCGCTTCGACATGTCCCAGAAAATGGAGCTCTTCCGCCAACGGGCCGCCCAGCCTTTCCTCGACATCTTCCGCACAGCCTGCCAGAACCGGTGCCGCGTGCGCCGCACCCTCTGCCACCTGGTCCGCGACTGGGAAAACCTCCAAGTCGACGCAGAAGACATTGATGAGATGCTACAGATCCGCACCGAAGAGCAGCCCGTCATGCAACGATCCCCCCTCGGCCTCAACCCCCTCGAGACGTACTCCCTCCCCCTGTCATCCTGGACATACCTCTACAAGCTCCGCCAGATGGAAGCCATTGTCCAGCTCGGATTCGAACTCAAAGTCTACCAGGTTGACGAAATGGCAGGCATGTACTGGTACCTAAACTACCTGTCCAAGTCACGTCTCCAGCACGTCGAGCGCATCAAGACCTTTGTCGTCCGGCGAGCCACGCAGTCCCGGAGCCAGGTCCTCCCCCCTCCCGCCGAGCAGCAACTCCAGCGGTCCCTCTCCTACACGCGACTATCCATGCTCGACGCAGCAGTCACGTGTGAGTTATCCGACGCCCTCTGCTGCGTGTACGTCGTCCTCGACCGCCGCAAGCTCATCAGCGCGCCCCCGAGACCATATAGTAACGACAGGCTTCGCTATGATTTGCGCATGAGGCCGTTTTCTCCCATCGGGCTGCCCGCTCTCCCGACGTTCGAGGACTTCAGTGACGGGACGAAGCAGCCTGATTCGAGCACGTCTGCACTCCTCGAGCATGCTGAACGGGCGGCGGCGAGCGCGAGACGAGGGTTCGAAGCGCTGGGGAAGCTTTCAGCAGAGGATTCCTTCTCCGTGGGTTCGCATGAGCGGTGGATCGGCTCGGCAAAGGACGCACTGAAGTCGTGTATTGCCACGGGCGTGGCTGTGTCAACGTTGCGAAAGGCATTGCTCAAGGCTGGAGGGGACGAAGCTGCTACGTTGAATGTTTTGGCCGAGGTTCCCACGTCGGATAAGGCGTATCATGAGTGGTGGATAGTTCCGCGCATAGTGCCTGTTACTTAATGAGTAGTTTATACAGTGGCAGCGGGGCTCGCAAAAAAAAAAAAAAAAACTAAATTGATGACGAAATCTGTCTGTGACTATGGTATACAGATTTACTTGTCGCCAAAGGTATCACATCCCTAAAAACAGCCATCTCGTGCTTGACTTGGCTGATTTTCCATTTTCCGTCATTTTCATCTCCTCATCTCGCTTGCATTTTTCATACACGGTTCGCCATCATCCATAGCAGCTGTGCCGAAAGGAATCCGAGAGGAATCTCCTTTGGCCTTCCCTTCCTGCACAGTTCACGGGGTTTCAAGCCATCTCGCGTCGCTATTTGTAATGTGCGCGGCGCAGCGGAATACTACTCAGTTACCTCATGTATCGTCACGATCCGATTGCACGGACAGTGAGTGGCAAAAGTGTGAAGCAATTAAGCTTTGCGGCTCATGCGGAAACGGACAGTCTGCTCGTACAGAGCATCCTTGAAGGCAAACAGGAAAGCAGCAGTCAAGACGCTCTGGGAGACTTTGGGGCCGATACCTATTATTCAATGTTTTAGTTTCAAAGAAGGAAGGAAGGAAAAAAAAAAAAAGAATCGACATGGGCCCCTTCGGGGGTCTTTGGTAACGACTGAACATACCCTTGTAGAGACCAGCGTAGCCCTCCTCGCGAATCACTCTGCTCAGAGTCTCGCTCATACCCTCCTTCTTGCCGCTGTGGCTGCCAGCAACATGCATCTGGCTCTTGACGGTGATGTAAGGGTACGTCACCGACGTGGCAAACAGCTTGCCGAGGGCACCGAGGAAGAAGGCCGCGGCGGGGGTGACCTTTCTCCTCTTCTCCATGGCATTCTTCATCTGCTCAAAGAGCGTGTACTGAAGAATGGGGTTGATGACCAGGACCAAGGCCGGCAGCACACCGGAGAACAGGGCCTGGGGTCCCTCCTTCCGGAGGAGGGACATGAGGGTGGCCATGGTGGAGGGCGTCGGGGCCGGCTTGCCAGCCTCGAGATCAGCCTCGGAGTGCTTCTGGCGCGTGGTGACGCGAGTGTTGACGACCCAGATGGGGTTGGTGATGATGACGGTGGCCGAGCCGGCAATGGCACCGGCGATCATGGACTCGACGGTGGTGAGCTTCTTGCTGGCGCGGCCGGCCGTCGCGGCGGCCTTCTCGAAGAAGGACCGGGTCCACTCGTACCAGTAGTAGTAGACAAAGTTGGTGACGCTGATGCCAAAGAGGGCCGAGCTGATGCCCGAGTACAGGCCGGCGACTCCCTCGCGGGCGACGATGCTCTGGACAGCGTCGATGAACTTGCTCTCGGCCTTCTTGGACTCGACCTGGGCGCGGGTGGACAGCGTGATGAGGGGATATCTGTAGCTGGCAATGTAAGCGGGCTGCGCGCGCGCATTCAATCAAGTACGTGACGTGACGTGATTGCAGAGGTTATCGTGAAGTTCCGTACGTCAACACCATGGACAAAATTCCACCACCTGCGCCGGCGAGGGCGTGGGCGACATTGTCGTTTTGCGGGATTGGCGTCTTGGCGGCCATTGTGCGTGCCTTGTGGGGGAAGATGTAAGATGCCGATGCCGATGCGATGTGATGCGAAAGCGAGAGCGAAAAGCGAGGACGAGGAAGACGACTTCTTGCTTATTATTGCTGCACAAGTGGAGCGAGGAACGACAGCAAACTCTCCGTGGGCCAGCGGGGAGGTTTAAGTCACAACATCTGGAGAAGTCAAATCGAAGAGCTGCAACGGCCCCCTTTGGTAGTGTGAGCCGAGGTTAGTCTGTTTGGCCTTTCTGTGGCCGTAATGAAATCATTATTATCCTCCGTGCGATTCCGCAGCCCCGCGCCTTGCCCGACAGACCCGTCAAACCTTGGGCCTGTGACAGCCGCCAGCTGCTGCCACGCATGTGACTGGCCCCCTGGAGGCGAGCTGGCAACTGGCAACATCTGAGCAACCCCCACAACGCTCGAAAGCGGGGCACGGAAGAACCATAATTGCGGAGCAGACCTGACTTGGCGCTAGTCCTGACAGGGGATTCAAGTAAACAAAATTAGCAAGGCCCTCCTCCATCCATGCCGCGAGACAACCAACCCATGCTGCCTGTTCACGACCCGTGTACACAGTGAGCCGCGCGCAACGGCATTGTATTTTTTGTACATACGGATCCGTACTCCGTACTCCATATTTCGCTGGCTATGCAATTCCATGTCCACCACTGACGGCACCACGCGTACACGTCTAACGGGACCCGAGTGCGTCATTTGAGCCAAACAAAAGACAACGCGAGACAACAAAAAAAAAAGCAAAAAAAAAGCAAAAAAAGGCCGTTGCGATTGGGAGTGCGGTATCCAATTCCATCACAACGGCTGCGCGCCACAACATGTCATCGCCGGATCCTCTCAATGATTCGACGATGGCAGACCCGGCTTCGCAATCCCCTTCGTCTGCGACTCGTCGTGTCACTCGCAGTCAGTCATCCCAGCGTCTTGTATCTCTCGGCGGCTCGCCCCGAAAGCAGATGGTCGAGCTACAAGTCGGCGATGCAACCTCGTCCAAGAGGCTACTCACCACAGCTCAGTTGGATGGGGATGACAATGTTGGCAGCAGCGCTAGGCGCAAGTTATTCCAGTCACCTGCGTCGGCCTCCTCAACACCTGCGCGGCAATTGAGACGCCGAACAACCACGACGACCGTTCCTCTTCGCGAGTCAAGAGAGGAAGAGCCGGAGGACGCGACAACTCCCAGGGCCCGAGGTCGTCAACAAAAGTTCAATGGGACTCCCATGCCAGGCGCGGGAACAAAGAGGCGCGCAGGCACGCTTGTCAAGAGGACACCTCGCCGCGCGAGGACGATGGCGAGCCAACAAGACAACGCAGAGTCGCAGTCCGAACCCAGCGTGCCAACGACACCTACACCAAAAAGAAACCTTCGCCCACGCAAGACCCCCAACACTGCGACCTCGACCAAAGCAGGAACAGACATCACGCCACGAGCATCAACGGCTAGAAGGGGGAGGCGGAGGCGGAGGCGGCAAGCGCTTGCGCCGGACGAATTGCTCGAGCTTGCAGGCGAAGTGGGCGATATCAGTCTCGACACGACACAGCTACCTCCTGTCACTAGCGATGACGAGGTTGACCTTGTGAGAGCTCCATCAGAATCAACAGATGGCGAAGCCACCGAAGCCACCGACCCGGCTCCGGCGCCAGCTCTAGCTGCCGCTGCGCCTTCGTCTCCATCCCCTGCTACTGGTGGTCCAGTTGAGCCAGATTCTGATATCTGGATGGCATCGATATCGAACGAGGCCACGCCGAAAGCCCCAGCTTGGACTAGAGATGAGATACCTCAGCCTCAGTCATCACCTCGTTTCGCACCCAGCGCTCTCACCCACTTGGTTGACCAACAAGAGATTGAGACCTCACAAGCGGGTGACTACGATGATTACGGCTATGGTGATTTGGCAGTGGCTGAAAGTGATGGGTCATCCACTGATGAGCTACTGCGTGATGCAGGCCCTCCTGCCACGATGGAACCGTCAGCATATGACACCATTGCACACGGCGAGGACTTCAGTATGATATTCATGGAGTCGATACAGTCTTTACACCCAGACTTCAACAGCTCTGTCCATCCAGTCGCGCATGAGGAGTTTGGAGAGGAGACTAGTCTCATCATCAATAATACACTAGAGGCTCTCAGGCAAGGTGCTGATGAAGGCGACCCCGAAAACGATGCTGACGCAGTCCATCTTCCTGACCTGCCTGACCTGATCACTGTCGCGCAGCCTGCAGAGCCCGATACGGTAGAGGAAGAAGGGGAAGAACAACCACCAGAAATGCCCCAAGAACGGCTCCCTTCAAGAAGAGAGTCTACACCCGCGCGACAATCTTCGTCGTCGCCTAATGAACGCCCGAGCCCCAAATGGTCTCGCAGTCCACGCAAGGGTGCGAACTCATCACCCCTCAGGCATCGTGTCTTGAAATACAGCGCGATCCAAGCAGAAGAAGCGACGTTTGCGAAGACGGCCCCAACCACCGACTCTCCCGCGTCGCCGCAGTTTCATCAATACCTTCGAAATGCAAGTCATCCGGAAGAAGGGCAACCAGATTCTTCTGAGGATTCCTTCTCTGTAATTCCTGATGCTGTATTGGCGGCAGCGACGCCTCGGCGACGGCAAGAAAACATGACCTATGATGATTTGGAAGATGAGGGCGATCAAGCTCAGCTGGACGAGTCACGAGACGAAGATGTGGCCGATAATGGGACGATGCAACGTGAGGAAGAGTCTTCAGGAGAGGAGGCAACAGAAGCAGAAGAAAATGGGGCCCAAGAAGAGCAAATCGAGGTTGTCCCGACACACGGAGAAGCGGAAGTGCTCTATCCTGAACTTCCTCGTATCGCCGCCGAGGTTCTCAGGGAGAGGGAGAAACAGATGCTTCACGAGAAAGAGGACGAATTGGAAACCCTTGAGCAGGACGGATTAGGCGACAACATGGAGACCGACATGATTCAGCATGAACAAGCTGCAAATGATGTACAAGCTGACCAAAGATTTGATGATGGAAGTGAAAACAACCAATTGCTTGAAGAGGCATTTCATCGAGAAGAGCCAGCAGAGCCAGAAGCGCAAGCAGAAGAAGCAGCCGACCCCGAGCCCAGCCTTTTCGTAGCTGATGAAGAGGACGAAGAGGAAGATCAGAACCTGAAAGACTACCAAGTTGGAGAGTACATGGTCGACTCAAGGGGCGATCAACAAGACTCCGGAGGAGGTGAAGATGTAGTCAACATCTTCCAGGAAGAGGCCGAGGTTGAAGAAGTGGAGGACGCCGAGGGCATCGAGGACGTCGAAGAAGATATGGCAGAACAAGGCGTCCAAGAAGTAGATGATGGACAAGAGCAAGAAGAACAAGAAGTAGAAGACGGCTTCGACAACGAGATGGCTGAAGCCATGGAGGCAGCGGTTCAAGCGGAGGAAGAGCGTGCCATCGCAGCATCCATTGCTAGCACAGCAGCAGCGTCAGACCAAGCTCGCCTGCCTACGCCAGATGACACGCCGCCACAAGTTGATATCCAGACATCTGATCAAGCCGGCTACAAATCAAATCGAAGCTCGGGGTCATTATCCAGAATGAGGTCGTCACCTAGATCTCCCGAGCAGTTTGACGACACTTCTCGCCTCGCTGCCGAACAGCCTGTGCCTTCAATCCGACCTTCGTCCAGGCTTGCATCTTCACCAAGGTATCCTGGTCGTATCGGAGATACTCCCCTTCCTGTTGCTGAAAAACGACATGAAGAAGTACAGGAATTTGAGATTGAGCAGGCAGAAGATGACCTGATGGAGGATGACGACCAAATGGAGCATGCCCAGATGGAGCATGAGGAACTGGGGGATGAAGAAATGCAAGACAATCTGCAAGAAGAAGAAGAGGAGGAGGAGGAGGAGGGGGAGGAAGGAGGGGAGGAAGATAGGGGAGAAGCAGATGTTCATGATCCAACTGTTCGAACAGAGCCCCAGCCTGACCCCGAACTGGGACAACCAGTAGCACCCATTGAGTTTACTCGACGATCGTTCGACGCGACTCCTCTGAATCGAGTCTCCTCACCGTTGCAAGAACCTCAGTCGCTGCAACACGAAACATCTCTGAGCAAAACGGTGCGGCCACACCTGTCGGCAATTGTTCGAGCAGGACAAGTCCTCCAGAGTATCACCTCGGATCCGCCATCTCCCGAGGGCCGTGACAAACACCTGGGAAGTCCTTTCAGGCGACCCGGAAGCAAAGATTCATGGACCGGATCTCGAGACAGCCAGACTAGTCGTCGAATGAGTCGGAGTCCCCTGCAGCCACGCAATACTGCTGCGGCTGCTGCAAAGCGGAACAGTCCTGCCCAAGAGGAGACTCCTGACCCCTTTGCGGCGACGAATGCCCACACTGCTGCTGCCTTTGCAGACTCGGCTCGGCATAGCGCAGAGCCGTCTATTGACGAGGGAAGATGGCCTTCGCGACAATCTCCAGCCAGCTCAATGCGTGTCACGCCGCCGAGCGATGGGGCCATGAGCTGGGTTGCCAGAGAGGGACCCATCAGCCCAAATCTGCGAGGCGACAATTCGTTACGAGAGGCTGCTGGGCTACCTGAGCACGGAGTAGGACCTGCTTCCGCGGAGAAGAACCCTGAGACCTTCCAGAAACCTGTACACGAGCCTGTACACGAGCCTGTACACGAGCCTGTACACGAGCCATTGCGGGAAGTGAGCCTCAAGCCCCGAGAGGAAGCGGACGCTGACCAGGAGATACGGGATGATGACACAGACATCTGGGAATTAGAGGCACAGCGTGAGACTCCTCGTCCACCAAGACAACAATCATTCGGCAAACGCGTCGCCCCGAGTCATCAGCATCGTGGCGCGATCCCGAGTCCATGGACCAAGAAAAGCATCCATCGACCTGCGACTTCACGGATGATTTCGCAGTCGGTGCCGGACCTATCTCATCTGACGGAAGAGCCGAGTTTTGTCCAAGACCAGGCTGCCCAGTCCAGCGAGCCAGACGAGTACTCGCTTCTCGCTCAAAGACAGCAGGAGGAGGAAGAGGCAGCCAAGAAGGCTTCCCAAGCACCCACGTCCGCTGTCAAGGACAAGCGATTCGATCTGTCTTCATTCTTCTCTTCTCCTGCAGCAATTCCTGGTATGCTTGCCCAGAAGTTTATGCCAAAGAAGTCACAGCCTGCTTCGCAGGAACCACTGGCTCCGATGTCCATGGCCCAACGGGCACCCCCGGTGGTCCCCACGAGCTCCATGTTTCCGCAAATCCCGCAGAAGGAGTTTCGCCCTGACAGCAGTGCGAGAAGTGCTTTGTTCTCGCCTGCTCGCCGGAGGCAACCCGATGTTGTCACATCACCGACGCAACCGCAACCGCAACCGCGACGACAACAACAACAGCAGCAACAAGAAGAAGAAGAAGAAGAGCCACCGTCGCTGCAGCAGCCACAGCAACAGCAACCAGCGCCCGTGGTTGAAAGATCCTCGTCTCCGGCCACGCCCGAGCACATCTCCGTGCCTCTTGACGCGCAAAAGCAGAACTTCGCACCTCGGCCCCGACAGACCAGTCAATCCTTCTTCCAGCCGTCCTCCGACCGCTCTGCAGCCGTCACCCCTCCCCGCATGCAGCTCTCCCTCGCGGACATCCACCGCTGGACCCAGCAGACGTCCAACGCCAGCGAAGCATCTTCTGATTTCCACCGGCCTCTCCTCCGGCCTCTCCCTCCCAGGAACGCGTCCCCCACCAAGTCTGCTCTCCGGTCTCCCCTGAAACCCCATACTCCCGGCCGAGTCGTCGAGTTCACAAGCAGCGTCCTCTCGCCCGCCGAGCAAGCCCGCGCGCGTCACGACCCCTTCTCTCATCAACCTGTCCTCGACCCAAACCCAGACGACAAGGAGGAGAACAGTTCCATCAACGACATCTCCATGGAAGACGCACCCCCCCTTCCAAGACAGGCAGTTCAGCCACTCTCCCAAACAACCTGGACCCGCAGACACTGGCTCCTCCTCGACGAGCTCCTCCAGCTCCGTCGGCAACAGCCCTTCCCCATCCCATACACGCGACGATCAGACAGGTATCTCGGCAAGATGGTTAAAAGCCACGGGGAGAGCATGGCGCTGCAGCGATGGCATCTAGACTGTGTGGATGCGTTCAAAGCCGAAGTAGGCGGGTGGGATGAAGGTGTCTTGGCAAAGAGGTTGTTTGCGCTGATACTGGGCGAGCAGAAGAGGAAAAGGAAGGAGAGACCCATGTTCCATTGACCGCGGCGCAACGGAACAGGAATGATGATGATTGGATTTTTCTCTTTCTTGGTTTTCAGGGGGTTTCTTTTTTGTTGAAAAAAAAAATATTTACTTTTGGTATATTCATCGTTGGGACATGTGGTTTATAGGTTGTTTGCGAGGGGATCTATGTTTGTTGAGCGGTGTTCAGGATGGTGTTGGGTCGTCGCTTTTTTGTGTGTGTTTTATGATACCACTTTGTTTGGTCTGATTAGCGATGACCGACTGATTACAGTACTCAATGGCAATCAATTCACAGTGTCATCACCAATACAAGCGCGCATACAAGGACGAGCCTTCTTAAACGCCACATTCTACCACGACATGATACAGTACGAAAAAAAAACCTTGCATCTACTCTAGCATGGACGCCTGGTTCGTATACAAAACGTCCACCACACCGCTCAGCTTATCAATTGTTGCCAATGCGGCGTCATACGACTCGTCCCGGTGTGTCTCATCGTAAATGATCAGACATCCTGCTCCTTGGTCCAGCACACCAATGATGATCTTGTCGAGAATCATCTGCGATAGCTTCCTCTCCACCTGCTGGGTGTCGAGGCCGACCATCTTGGCGATATGGTCGATTTCGACGCGGGAAAACGGCTCAATGATCTTGATGAGGTTCTGCTCCAACATGGCGTCGTACAGTCGGCGGAGGTGGTTGCGGATGAAGGCGTCGCTGCCCAGCTCGTAGCGGTAGGCGGAGAGGGCACGCTCGTATTCCTCCAAGGAGCGGTTGGAGTGGGCCCTGGCAATGGCCTTCATGGCTTCGAGGTTCTTGCCGGCATACTTGACGGCTTGCTTCGACGTCATGAGCTGGTTGATGTCGTCTGCGAGATTCAGCATGATCTTGCAGAGGAGCATGTACTGCAGCGCGGCCTGGGCCTTGGTGCTCTCGTCCAGGCTGTGGTAGCCGTCTAGCGCCTCGATGAAGTAGGAGAAGGCCGTGGTGAAGTCCTTTTCTTCGGCGTGGAGCATACCGCTCTGCATGTCGAGGTTGGCTTGCAGCGTCGGCGGGGTGTAGACACTCGCGGCGCTGGTTCGCGCCGTTGTCAAAGCTGCACGGGCTTTGGGGATGTTGCCCAGGGCGTGGTACACTCTTGATTCGAGGAGCTGGACTTCAACCAGCCGCAGCTTGTCGTCGAGCCGCTTCAGCTCACGCAGGAGGCTGTTGATGAGGGTAAGCGCTTCGTAGTATGCTTGCTTGGTCATGTGAAGGGCGACGAGGCGGACCTCGAGATCCTGGCGCTGGAAGGCGCGTCTCTCGGCCGTGGCCCATTCGATACAGTCCTTTGTGATGTAGACCTCTGTATCGGTGCTGTTGGGGATCTTTTTGAAGAGATCCAAGAGTTGCCGCACTGCAGTGGGTGGAGTCAGTTGTGATTCGTTTTCATCATGTCATGTAAACTTTGGCGTTGACGTACCGAGCTTGGATGATTTCGCCTTGGCAAAGGATGACAATACTGAACGACTCTCTCGTACAAGGTCTACCAACTCTTGTGCCTTCCTGTGCGTTTTTGTTAGTTTTATTTGGGCCAAATCTACGGATTATTCGGTACATGGTGCTGTTCCAAGGCAGCATGCGCGAGTCTCGTCACTTACTTCTCATCTCGGTACAGCTCCCCCAGGCTAGTCAACGCCGACTCGTACTCTCGAGTGGCCGCGTCGGATGTGGCAGCAGGAGCCTTGGAAATGATTTCTTTGTAGACGGCCTCGGCCTTTCGCGGGTCTGTCTTGGCCAGCTTCTGGGCTTCTTGAAGCCGGCTTGAGTCGGCGGCCGCCATGTCTGGAGATTGTGCGTGTCCGTGGTGAGGAAGCGACTTGATTGCGTGGGAGCGCCGAGAGTTGGTGGAGGACAAAACCGTCACGGAATGCTGCTTGCCAGACGCAGGTGCCGACAGTTCAACGGACTAGCAAAGCAATGTGCGTGTTGCGAAGGGGTGGCGGAATTCAATGCTGATGAAGCAATCGAAAACGACTGGAGCTCCAGATGCAAGCAAGAGTCCATCCCAGCACAACTTGTGCTGCTGCTGCTGCTGCTGCCCTGCCCGCCAGGTTGCCACAGCGCGCGTGTCGCAGGCCAACAGCCAGCCGCCTGGCCAGGTGCCGCAGCTGCCAGCCCACCAGACCACTTGCGGCTAATAATTAGTAAGCGGCTCACCCGCCTTCCGCCCTGCCCCGGAAGAGACCTGGCATGGATGGAGGAGCGGTCCGTAGTTAGTCCGCCTCCTTCGCCCTCCTTTGCCTCCGTCATTCGGCATCGAATTTTCTGATTCCCGACAAAGCCAATTCACTGTATGTATGCTTACCATTGAACTATCCGCCTCCTCACAGCATCACCATACCACATTCCACAATGTTGCGCCAGGCCTTCTCTACGTCTTCTAGAGCTTTGCGCTCCGCTCCTCGCCTTGCAGCCAACCAGCCCATGCTGCGCACTCGGTTCCAGAATGCTCCTACTGCCTGGTCATCAAGAACAGCACAGCCTGTCGTCGCCCGGTGGTACAGCGACGCCAAGGAGACACCAGCCGAGGGTGAGAAGGCTGAGGGTGAGAAGGCTGAGCCAAAAGAGGTTGCTGGCGAGTCTGATGCTCTCGCCGAGGTCAAAAAGAACCTCGAGGCCAAGGACGCTGAAGCCAGGGATTGGAAGGTTCGTCAAACACGACCTCGCAAGCTTCCAGGGCGGGCTATCGTCACCTGTGATTTGGAACTTCGTAACTGACTCCGCATAACAGGACAAATGCATGCGCACCGTCGCCGATTTCCGCAACCTCCAAGACCGCACCCAGCGCGAAGTCAAGACGGCCCGAGAATTCGCCATCCAGAAATTCGCAAAGGACCTCATCGAGAGCGTCGACAACCTCGACCGCGCCCTCGCAATGGTCCCGGCCGAGAAGCTCGCTGCCAAGGACGAAGCCTCCCAGGACCTCATCAACCTCTACGACGGTCTCAAGATGACCGAGAAAATCCTCATGCAGACCCTTGCCAAGCACGGCCTGGAGCGTCTCAGCCCCGAAGGCGAAAAGTTCAACCCAAATGAGCACGAGGCCACCTTTATGGCTCCCCAGCCCGACAAGGAGAACAACCACGTCTTCCACGTGCAGCAAAAGGGCTTCAAGCTCAACGGCCGCGTCTTGCGTGCCGCCAAGGTCGGCGTCGTCAAGAACACATAGGATGTCCCTCTCACACCAATACTCTCATCTCCCCTCATCTCCCCGACAAAAACTATTCCCAAACCACATATCCTATATCCTACATCTTACGCCCTCCAGAAACTATATCATACACTATCAATTCATGCGGCTGTGGACAAAACGCATGACATGTACTACTACTATTCACGAGAGATGTCTAGAACAAAAAAATCTCGCAACATCTTCAGGGACCGGCGTTGGGTCAACAAAACTGGACAAATGTATAACGCTCCATCCATGATGGCTGGACGGATGAAAAACCCCTGTTGACTTGGTTAATTATTGCATGGCGGGTTTCATTTTAAAGTATGCTTGGACTGACAAAGATGAAGAATGAAGAATCACGTCGATGGCTGTTATACTTAGCTGTACTTGTACATAATGGCTGCATGGCCGGGCTGGCCTGGATGAAATTATGAATTCACCGGCTGTGTAAAACACAGGTTTTCACCACCCATCTATTCTCGTCAAGCTACGACTGTACCATCTGTACCCAGTAGTGAAGGTTGGACCCTTCAAGTTGTCAAGTAGATAGAGATCCACTTCCACTGGAGATCGTCATCCATCAGCAACCCCCCTCCCCCCCCCCCACGCAACAACGCGTCACAACGCGAACGTCCTTCAAATATTGAACACCACGTCCACTCCCATCAACACAATGGCTAAGCGCCAGCGAACATCCGAGACGGACCGCGAAAAGACATACTTTGAATCACAGCGCGAAGCACTCATCTCCGACATCGCCATGGTCAGTTGTCCACTCGAATTTGTCTCGGGCTGCACGACCAAGCCGACTGACCGAACAGAGCTTCGAACACGTCCTCGGCAACATAAATAAATTGAACCGCTCCCTCGAGGAAGTCATCAAGGTAAACGGGCTTCCACATGAAGCAAGGGTCGCGCACTAACAGCCTACAGATGGGTAACGATTTCTCCTCCGTCGAGGCCCTCTGGTCGCAGTTCGAGAATGTCATGGCCAAGGAAGAAGAGCCCAAACATGGACAGCAGGCGCAGGCGGAGGGGGGTCAACAAGCGGAGAGCGAGGACCACGAGCGACATGTTTGATGATACCCGGTTACGAGACACGACGAAATCGAAATGAAAACGGAACCAACCCATACGCATGAACTGGACTCGTGCCTTGTGCAGTTGCTTGACGGCGTACATTCACGAGCGGAGGAGCTTCTTAACAATTGAGAATATTTCTTTGCAATATCCTACCCAAACCACGCAACTCAACAGGCCATTGTACAAATGAAACGAGCCAAGTTCCAAGAGGAAGAGGGAAAAAATACAACAATAAAAACCATGAATCAATAACATCGAAAATTTACCCGTTTCCAATCCCGATCGATTTTACTCCCACGACTCCCACCACTATCATCCCCCATCATGCTTCTCCCACAACTCGCGTCCTCTCTAGACGCATTATGTACCAAGTAAAAATTGCTCCAGAGGGGCAGCAAGAATCAGCTCCAAGGATACCTGTCCTGTCCACCATTGTGCCCTGTTCTCCCCTCCAAGGCAGAGTGTGTGTCTCTTTCTGCGTTGTTCGTAATAAGTGCAATCGTAAAAAAAAAAAATGTGTTCAAGTAGGGCGAAGAGATCTCATGCCATGGTCATTACAATCCTGTATACAGCAAAACAGCCATTGTCGCGGCTGGGCTCTCAAGGATGAGAAACAGTCTCCAAAAAGACCCGATTACAGAATCTGGCACCTTCTCCTCCTCTTCTTGGGGAGCTTCATCCCAGGCATGGCCGAGTTATTGTCACTGCTGAAGTTGACGGCCATTGCGTCCTGGTTCTTCCTGTCGTTGGAAACGACGGTCAAAATCGCATGCTCAAAAATCTCGTCGACACCCAGCATCTCTTTACTACTGCATTCCATGTACTGGGCATGCATCTTATCGGCGACGGCAAGTCCCTGTTCCGTGGTGACTGGTGTGAGACCCTGCGTCTTGAGCATCTCGATGCAAGTCTTTTTGTATCGCAGATCTGATTTGAGACCGACCAAGATGAGGGGAGTGTAGGGGCAGAAGTGGAGGACTTCGGGGTACCACTGTTGGGTTATTAGCCTTTTTGATCTTCATTCGTTGCAAGAGAACGCAACGGCTGTCAGAATCCTACCTTGTCTAAAACATTGTCCAATGAGTTGGGACAGTCAATTGCAAAGCAAACAAAGATCAAGTCAGTCTCAGGATAGGACAGGGGCCGCAAACGGTCGTATTCCTCTTGACCGGCCGTGTCCCACAACGCGAGCTCGACGGTCTTCCCGGTTGGACTGTGCGTGGGGTAGGTGATGTAGTTTTCAAATACAGTCGGGACATATTTCTGGCAATGGTTAGTTGGGACAGACAACGCCGCGTGTATGCAGAGATCCTTACCTCTGGAAAGTAGCCCTGGCTGTAGCTTATCAGCAAGCAAGTCTTGCCGCAGCCACCGTCTCCAACCACCACGATCTTCTTGGAGAAGGAAGGAACGTCGGTGACATGTGTCGCAGCAGATTCTCGACCAGACGACGAGCTCATTGTGGTGCTGACGGTACCATCGCTTGAGCGCGTGCGCTGCTGACGGCGAGACTGCTCATGGCTGGCTGGTGTGTAGTATGAATTGCGATATTGTGAAGCCATGGCGAGTGGTATGTGCGAAGTGGCAAAGTTGTACGAGGAAGCAACAAAGAGTCGTCGTTTGCAAAGCTCAGTTCAGTTACCGGCTGAGGAGTCTCGAGTCCGCGTCGGACAGTTACAGCCGTCAAAATGTTGCTCACCAGCCGGCAGCAAGAACTGGTGGTCTGTGTTGACAAGGGCGCTCAGAAATGCCAATGCTCGCTTTGGATTCTGAGTCCACGCTGTCGGGTTCGTGGATGAAGATACTCGTAGCGATGATGACTGGACGGTCAGTGCTGGTGTTTGTGAAGAATGATTTGGAGGAAAAACGGTGTGCAGGATGGCTCTTTGTGTCTCGTGCTTCTCCGTCTCACTCGGCAGGGCAACATGAAGTGCAAGTGGGATGGCGGCCAGACGCCGGGGCACTCAAGGCGAAACAGATCAAGCAAATGGGTTGGCTAGGCAACGCATTGGTGATGACCAATGACAGCGCCCAGCCGGTTTATGCGAGCTTGAAAGCTTGGTGCTGAAGTGGGCCACGGGGTATTACAATTGATGGGTGGCCCAGGGTGGGGCGGCACAACAGGCGTTTGATCCTCCAGATCGATTTAATGATGGCTCTGCTGTGCACCCATCAGATATTAGTTTTGGTCAAATCAATCACCACACGAGAACCCTTCACTGATAAGGTCGGCCCAGCCGTCACGTTCGCCGTGTGAGGTGACGGAAGGAAAGCCAGAGCCGAGACTGACTAATAACTTGGTAAGAGTACCCCTTCATGATATCGTGCTGCAGGTTGGCAGTAAGCATGCTGTCTGACACGCCATGATCGACCAACTGCTCGCGGACAAGGGTGACAAAATGATGGGTTATTAGACATCGTTGACAACTGTCTTGTCACCACCTGCGTTCAAGTGGTTCGTCCAACAAGACCAAGCCGCGTACCGACGTAGGCTCGAAACAAGAATTCAACTACTGTGTTAGATGTATGTACGGAGTAGGGCTCGCCTACAGCAGCTGGTCCGTGCACACAAGCTCTGCGAATTTGAGTAATGATAAACTCTACCAAGTTTCCCCCCCGCTCTTCTCTTTCGTGTTTTTCACACTCCCACTCGACAGCGCGCACGATTGATCAGCCTCCCGCTCGCCTTCCGCCATGGCGACGCTGCAGACTCCAAGCAAATACGTTACGCTCGTTTCCGGCGATGGCTTCGAGTTTGTTGTCTTGCGCGAGGCAGCACTGGTCAGCCCCATCATCAAGGGCATGCTGGACGTGAGGAGTGCGTGAGCGCCATCTTCATCTTGCCTTGCTCTGCTCTGCTTTGCCATCCCAGCCACGTCCCAGGTTCAACTCAACTCACAACAGTGCAGGCCAATTTGCCGAGGCTAAAGACGCACGCTGTGTATTTCAAGAAATGAGGTAAGCTCCATTGCTCGGATCCGGATTCGCCTGGACTGGTCGCTTCCGAGCGCACATGGTCTCCCGAGGAATGAAGACAAAGCAACTGTGGTGCAATGAGAATCTCTCGTGTGCCCATGACAGAACGCCGCTCCGAGCTGGTCGGGCTGCTTGATTATTCCAACTACACTTGAACTGACCCTGACGATGCTGTGCGCCCTCTGCTCGTCGGCCATGGGTCTCCGCTGTGACGACACCCTGCTGCGCTGTTGAACGAACCGGCAGCTGACATTTTCTTTCCCTTCCTCTTGGGTATAGTGGCATGGTTCTCGACAAAGTGGTCGAGTACTTCCACTATTGGTATTTGTATCGAAATAGCGACGACGTTCCCGACATGGAAATCCCTGTAGAGCTGTGTCTTGAGCTTTTGGCGGCTTCCGACTACTTGGGCTTGGACCAGTAAGGCTCTTTCCTCATGATCTGACACTGACATGGACATGCGAGCACGCATTCTAATGTTATCAATCCAGGGCGAACATGAACATGAAGTGATGTTTGGGAATCGCACCGGTGTGGGGGTTTTGGGCGGTTGTGGTTACTTGATGCTGCTTGGGCAAGAATTGCCAGTCAATTTACATCATCATGTCATGAACCACGAAATATTTCCGGCATGCGGATCGATACTGTGTTGATGACTACAACTTGCTTCGCTAGTCATACCTCGAGTCGTTGGACACTTGACAAACCATTGTGTTTGTCCCATTTCAGCATATGCGTTCTGCTCTTTAACTCCTCCGTGGGTCGAACGTCTATAAGAGATGGAAGATTGATGTATCCCTCTCACTCTGCGCGGCTTAGTTGAGCATTGAGTTTTCGCTTTTTCTGTAGGGACACATCCGTGAATTTTCATGAGAATTGATGACGTCGTAAGCACCTGAACCCAAAACGGAACACGTACCTTTTATATGTGCTTCATATTGTGTGGCCAGAATCGTGACCTCTCGAGAGCTCTCTCTCTAGCTTCTAGGCCTCGGTTTAGTTGGCTTCGTTAGAATCATCGGCCTCGTCGGATTAATTTGGCTATAATCAGATCCCGAGGCATGGGATCTAGCCTCCCTAGTCACATGACTCTTAGCTAGATAAAACCCCTAGATTCCCTCCCTTTTCATAGACTTTTATAGAAAATCATTTCTCCCTTCGTTGCCTTTGGCGTGGATTGTTCACTTGCGATCATGACTTGACCGCTGGCCGCATGGTCTGGACTCTTGTGAAACATCCGTCAGGGCAGATTTTTTTTTTTAATACAGGCAGTATATTGAGTATAGGCATGTTCACTATCCGCTGGCGAAGACCTACTCCTCCAGATACGTCTCCAGGGTCCATCCCCCCCTTTCCTGAGCAAAGAGCTCATACGTCTTCTTGGCAATATTCCCAGGGCTCAGGACCGCCTTCTCTGGTGCCACGGACCCTGCCACGATGACGAGGCCGACGTGCACGCCCTGGGGCTGGTACACCTTGGCCAGGGACTCTGCCAGGTTCCGTTGCGCGGCTTTGGTCAGCGATAAGACGAACACGTCTGGTTCGGGGGACTGGGGGAGGTGCGATGATGTGACAAGGAGGGAGGGCTTGGCGGAGGAGTCTTGTTTGGCTAGCTTGGTGAGATGGGGGATGGCCCATTTGGCGGTTTGGTGGAGGGCTACTGCTGAGATCTGTGGGTTTTTGTCAGCATATGTCTCTTGGGGCAGATGTCAACTTTTTGGGTGTATCGTGTATCGTGTATCGTGTATCGTGTATCGTGTATCGTGTGTCCTTTTTGAACAACGTGTACATGTCCATGTGTACAATCGTGTACACGTTTGACGCAGTTCCACGAGGGACGTCCATAGCACATGCCTTGAAGTCATACAGCATCTCCTCATCACCAACCTCCAACAGAAGACTCGGCTTCACGCGCGCCGCATTGAAAAACACCACCTCGGGTGGCCCCAAGTCGTCGGTGATTCTGCCCAGCGCGGCACGCAGCCCAGCCGAGTCGGTCACATCGACGGGATACGCCCTCACATCTACATGCCCGTGGTCGCTCTGCACAGCCGCGCTGTCCCTCTCCAATTGCTCCGTGTTCCGCGCCACAAGAGCAATCTTGCTGAAGCCCTGGGATGCAAAATGCGAAGCGACGTGGACGCCGATGCCTGGGCCGGAGCCGATGACGACCAGGGAGCGGGGCATTTTTTTTGCTGTTCGAGGCTGAATGGCAACAACCCTCGCTAATAATACTATGTTGAAGTGTTAGCCAGTCACTCACTCTTATTGGAGTCAAGGAGACGTTCGTTTGCGCCGCGGGTGCCGGGTGGCTGACAGCTGGGAACATGGGAAGTTGGGAAGTTGGGGAACACGTATCGCGAGAGAAGGTAAAAGAGGGGGTTGCCCGGTTCAAGGTTTGGCACTTGTGGAAGTTGTGAATGAATTAAAAAGGTGAGCGTACATGTAACATTAACGACCTATTTTCATTGGTGGATTCTATTGGATTCATGGCGTTGTCGCTCCCCTGCTTCCGGTACCCCGCCTGCCTCAGTCTCCCTCAGTCGAGCCTCGCCTATTATTATTATACATGTACGGAGTACTCGCCTCGTCAGCCCTTTAAGCGCCCTTTAAGGCTGAGCAAAGGATTCCTGGCAGAGTCTGGTCGGGTAGGATTCGCCAGGCCACTCGTGGTCCTGCAGGTCCTACAGCGTTTGACTACACGTCCACGGCGCTGTGGGTCGGCTCACTTCAGCGCCCGCACGTTCTTTCCCTTTCCTGCACTTCCCTGGAATCCCTCAACCATTGCATCGTTGGCGTCCGGCCGGCGTCCTGCCACCAGGTTCCAAAAAATGGCTACCAACACCAGGGAACCCAGCGGTGTTCGCGTTGCCGTCGAAGGATGCGTAAGCACAATTCCTTTGTCAGGTGACATCTCTCAATAACTGACCATGTCTTAGGGCCACGGAACCCTCAATGCCATCTACGAAAGCGTCGGCGAAGCTTGCAGAGTTCGCGGCTGGGATGGTGTAGATATCCTCATCATTGGAGGTGATTTTCAGGTACGCTTCTGCTGCTTAAACCTGCCAATCATCTGGCTGTCTGACTCAAAAATCACAGGCGGTACGCAATGCCGCAGACCTCAGTATCATGTCCTGCCCTGTAAAGTACCGTCATCTGGGCGACTTCCCAGACTACTACGCCGGTACCCGCAAGGCGCCTTACCTCACCATCTTCGTTGGTGGCAACCACGAAGCAAGTTCGCATCTTTGGGAGCTGTACTATGGAGGATGGGTCGCCCCCAATATCTACTACATGGGTGCCGCCAACATCTTGCGATTCGGTCCGCTCAGGATAGCAGGCATGTCTGGAATCTGGAAAGGCTTTGATTACCGCAAACCACATCATGAGCGGCTCCCTTTCAACGGTGATGATGTCAAATCATTCTATCATGTCAGAGAGGTGGATGTGCGGAAGCTGCTTTTGGTGCGGACGCAGATAGACATTGGTGTCAGTCACGATTGGCCGCGATACATTGAAAATCATGGCGATTCAAAATGGCTCTTTAGCAAGAAGCCTGCCTTCAGATCGGATTCTGAAAGAGGACAACTGGGCAGTATTGCCGCAGAGTATGTCATGGATCGTTTGCGGCCCCCCTACTGGTTCTCAGCACACATGCATATCAAATTCCCGGCAATCAAGAAATACGAGGATGCACCCCCGGCTTCCGAACCACGGGAATTGGACAGAGAAACGGCCCGTACTAGCCAAGGCGAGCCGGGAAAGGAGGCGAACCCCGATGAGATTGATTTGGATATGGACGATGAGGAGGAGGAGGAGCAGAAGCCAGAGCCTACTTCAAAATCGACAGATGAAAAGGGAGATGCGGCGGCAGAATCACAACAACCAAGCAATACAAGTGACACAAATCAAGTTCCAGAAGAATTGCGAGCACAGCTACCCGCATCGTTTGCACCTCCACAGCATCAACCTCGCCAAAACCGAACCCCCGGCCAGCCAGTGCCACCAGGCATCACAAACAAAGAAGTTCGTTTTCTAGCTCTGGATAAATGTCTGCCAGGTCGACACTTTCTTCAAACATGTTGCATTGAACCTTGCAATCCCTCCGACTCGTCCACAGTTTCCCCTCAAGGGAAGAATCCTCGATACTCTTTGGAATATGATCCCGAATGGCTTGCCATCACTCGTGTTTTCCACGACACTCTTACCTTTGGTGACAAGTCGGCACAGACATCTCCGGACCTTGGTGAGGCACACTACTTGCCATTGGTCGAAGCCGAGCGTGCCTGGGTTGAAGAGCACATTGTCGCCAAGGACAAGCTTGCCGTTCCGGAAAATTTCGAAATCACGGCTCCTCCGCATATCCCCGGTTCTCCTGAGATTGTGCAGCAGCAGCCCGATGAATACACCAATCTTCAAACTGCCGCCTTCTGCGAGCTGCTGGGGCTGAGTAATTTGTGGGACGCCAGTCCAGAAGAAAGACAGGAGCGAAAGACTCGAGGGCCGTCTCATTCGGAATTCCAAGGTCGTGGGGGGCGAGGAGGAGGGCGAGGTGGTCAACATAGAGGCAGGGGAGGGATAGGTAGAGGTAGAGGCAGAGGCAGAGGGAGAGGCAGAGGGAGTTGACCCGATTCGGCAATGGTCCTTTGATTCTTTGAACATTTGCGGACATCTAAACACGCATTTATTAAAAACCCGTCGATGCCAACGCTGCCCAAGAAGCCACGATCAAATGCTTGCCGCCGTCCCCAGCAAATTAAGCGGCATGCGTTATGTGGCCGTAGGCGCTGTGTGTGCGGTCGGGCGGGCGGGCGGCTTATGCAGGTTAGGGCATTTAGAAGGTACGGGTACTTGCCATGCCGGGCGCGGTATAAGTGGCGGGGCGGGCTAGTGGCTATATATATCTTTAAAATAGGTCTGTTGTACAAATAGATATTTGCTGTTGTATAAATAGTAATACTCTTAATTTTTAACAGATGCGTGTTTAGAGGTCCAACATTTGCAAGGACCTATCTATCTAGCTGACGACTCACGAGGATTTGTATGTTCTGCGGGGCATCAGTGCACGCATGGAGACAATCCAATCAACTTGCGTGGGCTTTCGCATATAAATAATATCGGCCTAAGAGCATCCGAATCAAGAGAGATCTGACGGTGGGTGGGGCAGTCCAAGCATTCATTCGTGCACCTGCTACGGAGTACACTGTAGCCACTTGTAGCCTACAGCCGCCAGGGGTGCAGCGCAGCGTGGCTGTCCCCTGGCAACGACGCCCAATCAGGAAGTCTGGTAAACAACTGCGTCAGCGCCCGAGCCCCGCGCTTTCGTTCTCAACCATCATCATCTCTATCTTGCGAATACTGTCAGTTACCGTCCATTCAGGCGCCGCGAGATCCAAAGGTCCAGGCCATTCGACACTCGTATACGGCGCTCTCACTATTTCTTGGCCCATTTGCGACATACAAGAGGAGCCGGTTTGTCTTGATGGTCCTACGTCTTTGCCATTGCCCCGCTAACCGCTGGAATGCCAAGTCTTCGCAAACATTTCTTGAACAACGACGACGAAGCCGAGGGCATCGTCGCCATGGCCCAGTTCTTGACCACCGTGTTAGTCTTTCTTCCATCTTCATCCGCATCAGCATCGTCAAAATGGCTTCCGCTGCTTTTCGTTACCTGAGCCCCAAATCCGTCACAACCATGTCGCGACTGGATCATACCATCATCTCCGTTCACGAGGACGACCCGGAATCTCCCACATTACCAGCCACCGAGATTATGATCGCTGACGTGCTTACCACGAGCAGTAACCAGCGGACTAAGAACCAGTTCCGTCCTCGCGTGGGCAAAGGCGGTGCCACTAGCTACCAACTCCGGCAGTATGCCGAGGTGACACTTGGAGGTGGCAGTTTGAGAAAGGTGGTGAAGCTGCCAGAAGGCGAGGATGAAAACGAGTGGCTGGCTGTAAACAGTGGGTTTCTCGCGAAAATAGGTCTTCTCTCCCTTTTGATGATCAGGATCATAACCTTTTGCCGCAGTGGTCGATTTCTACAACCAAATCAACTTGTTGTATGGAGCAATCACCGAGTTCTGCTCTCCTCAATCATGCCCCGAAATGAAGGCCACAGATGAGTACGTTGGTGAAATGGCGTGCATTGTTTGTGCACTTGTCTGGTGACGGACATGGCTGACCGAATTCAGGTTCGAGTATCTTTGGCAAGACAACGAAAATTATAAGCGACCAACCAAGATGCCGGCTCCGGCCTATATCGAACAGCTCATGACTTGGGTGCAATCGAACATTGACAACGAATCTGTACTCCCTAGCAAAATTGGTACGTTGCACTCAAGTATTCCCGTAGTGAAATAGCATGCTCATATGGTACGCAGGCGTTCCCTTCCCCAAATCATTCCCTGCACTTGTTCGGCAGATTTTCAAGCGTATGTATCGAGTGTACGCCCACATCTACTGCCATCACTACCCTGTGATCCGGGAGCTTGGTCTGGAGCCGCACTTGAACACCAGTTTCAAGCAGTATGTGCTTTTCATTGACGAGCATAGCTTGGCCAGTGGGAGAGATTATTGGGGCCCGCTGGGTGATCTTGTTGACAGCATGCTGAAGAGCGATTAAGCGCCGCAATCAAGCGCCAGGGAGGGCCTGTGTAACATGTATGATCATTGAGGCGTTCAGGAATTCCACCGGCACGGTATTGCTTTGCAAGCATGGATGGATGGATGGATTTGGGACACGGTCTTGACAAATACGATTGTTGAGTTTGAGCTGTTGCGCTTCTTTGGGTCACATTATCATTGCGATCGATGCCTCTGTAGAACCATAGACTTTAAGAGCACGAATCGATAGCACGAGTATAAGTAGCCCATTAGTTCTCGTCGACTGCACTTGATGATATTTTTTTTTTGCGTTTTTGTATCCTTTTTCCTCGAGACCAACCACACGACACGGGGATAGCCGACTTTTGTAAGAAGGCCTTTGACCCAAAAAGTGGGTTGTTATGCAAGACCGCAAATGTTGGTGCCTCACCACAAAACAAGGCAGCAACTTCCGAAATTGCCGACCAGAGAAACCTCATCACGAAAACCGAAGCTCCACGAACGCCGATATCACTCTCGCCCGTCGAACTCCGTCTCCCCTCCTCCTCCCTTCCGTCAACATCTTCACCATGTTCTCTCGACAAGTCTTCCGCACCGTCCGTGCCGCTGCTCCCCAGCGCGCCGTGACTCTGCGCGCCACGCCTGTGCGATCTTTCGCCGCCGCCGCTTCTGCCCAGAGCCAGCCCCCCATTGCTGTATTCGGTCTCGATGGCACCTACGCCTCTGCTCTGGTATGCCCCGTCCTGCCTGCCTTTTGCACATGCGCTAGGCCGAAAGAAAAAAAAAGACGACATGACACGACGCAATTGATGAGATTCCGCCATGG
Organism: Epichloe elymi; assembly: GCA_023658475.1. Classification (NCBI taxonomy): domain Eukaryota; kingdom Fungi; phylum Ascomycota; class Sordariomycetes; order Hypocreales; family Clavicipitaceae; genus Epichloe; species Epichloe elymi. Next base: position 306,784 of record CP098278.1, on the reverse strand, counting down.
TTGGGGCTAACATGATGGGTCAATTTCCAGTACACTGCCGCCGCGAAGTCGTCCACACTTGAACCCACCGCCAAGGCCATCAGCACGCTCAACGCTCTCGTCGAGAAGGACCCCAAGCTGGACCAGATCCTCCACGCCCCTACCTTGACCGCCAAGGACAAGTCGGCTGTCGTCGCCGAGCTGGCCAAGCAGGCCGGTGCCGGTGCCGGTGCCGGTGCCGGTGCCGGTGCCGGTGCCGGTGCCGAGACCGTCAAGAACTTCCTCGACACGCTCGCCGAGAACAACCGCCTCGGATTGCTAAAGGATGTTTGCGTCAAGTTTGGCGACATCATGAGCGCTTCCCGCGGCGAGGTCGAGCTCAAGGTTACTTCTGCCCAGGTGAGTCTCGTTTCATCATCCGACCACGCATTATCCCATATCCACCGGGAAACAAGGGGGGATTATTTTCCGAATTCCGAAAGGGGAGTTGTCCCCAAAACGGCTAATCAGAACCAATCAGGCCCTCGACAACAAGACCCTTTCTCGTCTCGAAGCCGCCATCTCCAAGTCCCAGTACGTAGGCCAGGGCAAGAAGCTCAAGGTCACCAACCAAGTCAACCCCGACATCATCGGCGGACTCGTCGTCGAGGTAGGCGACCGCACTATCGATTTAAGCGTCTCTTCGCGCATCGCCAAGATGAACAAGCTCCTCAATGATGCTTTGTAAAAAAAAAAGGGGCGGGGAGGGGAATACAATGTTTACACTACGCGACTATTAACCATTTATTATATTTCATTGCATTTTCCTTTTGTACTCGAGAGAAAAATGGAAATCGTCACACGTCTTGGGGGAATTCCTTTGATCCCGTATACCTCTTTTTCTGATGCAATTACTCCCGGTATGATTCCTGTACTACCGAGGTGGGAAAGACCATGCCTGGGGATGCGTGTACAAGAGGGATCGGGGAGAACGGGAACGTGGAATGAGCTTTTGGTGGGTTGAGTCCGGTGGTCTTGTGAGCATCATGAGAGGACTTGTAGTGGAATAGAAGCTTTCTTGAAACTCAGTTGGCGTGAATGGTGCCATGTGCTCGGCTCATGAACTGGATTCTGTCATTTTCAAGTCGTACTGGCAAGTGCTGCGCTACATTTCACGAAACGTTGGCCCATGGCTGACAAGTTTCAAGGGACAGCTTGTACTTGAGCGTACATAACACATGTACGAGCATGTTCACGACAGGACAAGGTTGAAGAATAGTCATCATTCATCTACGTCTATTTTATGGACTTGGCGTTGTATTACCGATCCATGGGAAACGCCCATCTCGCCAATTAGCGCCCATCTCTTTCGATTTAAGCCTTGGTTTCAAACTCGTCTTCGTGATTTTGCCCGTTCAGAGTCCCGTCTTTGTACCGATTCAACTGATCGGACACGTACTGATGCATATGCAAGTCTGCCTCTACCTTTTCCTTGCTCTTCTCCGGATCATCTTGAAACACAGAGTCGGTCGTGGAACGAGCGTCATCATCATCCGCACCGTTCAGAGAGGCGTCAAAGTCGCTTCGGGCGCCGATAGATCGGGCAGTGGATGAGCGACGCAGATGCCTGCGTGCCTCGGGTGATCTTGGATTTCCAGTGTCCAGAGTTCGCTGGAAGATGTCGTCAAAGTAGTGCGCCATGCCTACAGATGGCGTCCGTGGTGTTTGCGGGAGACGGCAGGTGACACTGTGGGGCAAGGTAAGTTGTCAGTCAATCAATTGCTTCTACCATCGTCAGAGGTTTTGAGCTTCACTGGTGGACTTACCCGGTGTCGTGAATCATTCGTGCAATAAGACCGGTCCAGCCGCACTGATGCGTAGCACCTAGGCCACGACCAGTATCGCCGTCAAAGAACTCGTGGAACCATAGATAGTCTTTCCAGTGCTCATCAAAGTCGAGAAGGTCATCCTTTGCATTGATGCTACGTCTACCGTCGTCTGTTCGTGCAAAGAGATGTTGGAGCCGGTGTTGGATCTCTTCCGCAACCTTGCCGAGATGCATGTAGTCACCACTGCCGGTTGGACACTCGACCTGGAACTCTGGGCCGTAGAATAGGTAGTACCGCTGAAGAGATTCGACGAGCAAGAAGTTGACGCAGAGCCAGATGGGGCCTCTCCAGTTGCTGTTGCCTCCAAACAATCCACTGTCTGAGTCGCCGGGAACGTACCCAACTTTGAACTCCTGGCCATTAACCTCCATGGAGAACGGGTGGTCTTTATGATATTTTGATAGAGACCGGATGCCATGGTCACTGAAGAACTCGTCCTCGTCCAACATGCGTTTCAGAATCTGCTCTAGCCGGTCTTTACTGACGATTGACAGTAGCAAGCGGTTGCCTTTGCCTCTCCTCCGGATGCTTGCCATATTTCTCTCTGCCAAATCCTCTCTGTTGTGGACAAACCACTCGACCCGTTTTCGAAACGATGGAAGTTTGTTGAGCAGCTCGGGCTCCAGGGTTGTAGTAGCGTATAGGGGGATGAGTCCTACCAAGGATCTTACAGGCAACTGTTGGATCCAAGGGCCACCCCAGGAGATGGCATCGTAGTAGAAGCCGTCTTGCTCGTTCCACAGAGACTTTTCGTCCTTGTGACCCGTTCTGAAAGTCATGGCGTCGCTGATGAAAATGAAATGCTCAAAGAACTTGGAGGCGATGTCTTCATAAATGCGGCGATGCTTTGCGAGCTCGAGTGCAATGTTGAGCATCGACAAACAGTAGAATGCCATCCACCCAGTGCTGTCTGCTTGCTCTAAAACACCACCCGTGGGCAGCGGCTCTGATCGATTGAACAAACCAATGTTGTCAAGTCCGAGGAAGCCTCCTTCGAAGATGTTCTTTCCATCGGCGTCTTTTCGATTCACCCACCAGGTGAAATTGAGCAGCAGCTTTTGGAAAACTCGTTCCAGAAAGTCAATGTCCTGGCGCCCATACATTTTTCTCTCGATCTTGAAGGTCCGAAATGTCGCCCACGCGTGGACAGGAGGGTTGACATCTCCAAAATTCCATTCGTATCTGGAGAGGGATAAAAACATTAGTATTTCCAGGTTCACTCTCCATGTATCAAAGGGGACTTTCATACGCTGGAAGCTGCCCATTGGGATGACAGTACCACTCTCTCGTGAATAAGTCAAGCTGCTTCTTGGCGAAGTCGGGATCAATCATGGCCAAGGGAATGCAGTGAAAAGCACTATCCCAAGCAGCGAAAAAGGGATATTCCCAAGAATCTGGCATCGACAGAATGTCGTCACAGTGCATATGCTTCCATTGCGAATTGCGTATACCCAGTCGACCGGGAGGCGGTGGTGGCGTGGCTGGGTCACCTTTAGCCCATTGATCCCAGATGAAATGATAGTGCTGTTTTGTCCACATCATTCCGGAGAATGCTTGCCTCTGAATGTTGCGCAGATCGTCCGTCATGGGCAGAGGGCTCAGTCGATAATAGAATTCGTCGGCTTCTTCCCGTCGTTTCTCCACGATATCGTCAAAGACTTCTTCGTCCAGATACGTCATGTTCTTCTTGCTGAAGCGAAATCGGACAACTACAAACGTTAGCCTCACGCAAGCTAAAAGGACATGCGACTCAAGCTTACCTGCACATTCGCCAGGGTTCACGCCACCATCTTCGTTGAAATTGAACCAAGCAGCCGACTTGGTCCCCGTCATTGCTAGGTTGATGGCTGATTTTTGTCCATCGACAATGTATCTGTGGAATGCATCTTTGACATAGGGTTGCCTGTTCTCCTGGTCGTATAGTGATCTGAAATTGGTATCGTTCTCCGTGAACATGTGTTGCGGCACAACATCCTCACCACTCGAGCCAACTCCCGGAGACGGTGAGTAATGCACATAACGATGACCAAGACTATGATGCTTCGATTTCACCGAGAGCTCGGACTCGGCCGCAATGGAAGGCTTCTTGTCTTCGGCTTCACGACCCCAGCTCCAGGTGTTGCGAAACCATACATGGGGTATGATGTGGAGGGGCGCTGGGTCAGGACCTCGATTCCATGCCGTGACTCGAAATAAAAGCTCGTCCGGATCGTTCGATTCTTTGGCGGTTTCGATAAATATATCCCAATATCTATTCTCGTTGAAGATCCCAGTGTCAACAATTTGATACTCCTTGTCCTCTTTACCCCTTCTGGCATTTTCTTTAAGCAAATCTTCGTATGGGAACTTCTTTTGAGGGTATTTGTAGAGGAACTTCATGTACGAGTGCTGCACCCGTTAGTAAAAGCGTTCATGGATTGGACCCGTAAGATTCTTACAGTCTATTTCGTTGTTAGTTATAGTCTCCACACACACACACACACACACACACACACACACACACACACACACACACACACAAGTTCACCATGCTGGAAAGCTTACAGGAGTGTTGTCGACGTGGAAGTGTGCTTCTTTAACACCTTCACCGTGGTTGCCTTGAGGATTGGACAGACCAAAAAGACGTTCTTTGAGAAAAGGGCTGCGTGGGAAATCAGATAGAAGCTCCTTAAAATGGTGGCGTCGGGAAGTACATACTCCTCTTCGTTCCAAAAGCTAAAGGCGATGTTCTGGAAGCCATGCGTGTCGGAAACACCAGCAATACCGTCCTCACCCCACCTGAAAGCTCTGGATCGGGCGTGATCGTGAGGGAAATCTGTGCACAAGTCAGAATTCCCGCGTTGAAATTACGTGAAGCGTCAGGAGGTACGTACGACTCCAAGCGTCTCCGTCAGCGCTATAATCCTCTCGTACTGGGAGCATGTCAGTAATTTGTGTCAAGAAAGGCCATTAATGGAACGATGCAAGCCCACCTGTAGCCCATTGGCGCTCAGCGACGTAGGGACCCCATTTCTTCCAATATTTTGTTCTCTCGCGATCCTCCTTGAGGCGCCTCTCCTCCTCGGTGAGGTATTCGTGACCGTCAAAGACAACCATGCTGGGTCGTCAGTCCCAGGGCAGGCACTGGGCGGTACAAACAGCTCAATTGAACAGCGGGGCGGGGGTAAGGAGACGTCACACAGTGTTGAAGGGTTGGCAAAACGAGGCCAAAACAAAAGCCTGGCAGAAGATGTCCTCAGAGACGACGACAAGAAAATGGGTCAAATTTTGGGAAGAAAGCCTTCGTTGCGGGAGGGCGAGAGGCGATTGAGTGCTTCGGGAAAGATTCCGCCGCCGCCACCAGTTTGGAGCTTGATGCTGGTAGCTCCAGCTCCATCACTCTCATCATCGCTTTCCTGTGCTGAATCTGCTCGAGGACGGTCTAACGTGGGGCACGTTCCAAGTTGGCGGGGCTCTTATCGGACCATTCACGTCGACGGGCGCTGGACAAGGTCGTCATTGCTCCGTACGATAAGTGGTAACAAATCAATTGCACATTATGTATCAATCTTTGTCAGTCAGGGCCTGCTGCGATGGAACGCGTAGGGATATCTTTATATATGATAGAAGAAAAATATATACAAAGGAGGTACCTCCTCCTTTTTTTGAGGCCCTGCTACTACATGTGCCATTCCTTTGACGATGGCCATGTATCTTTTTCAGCGTGTGTTAGACGCTCCCCTGCAGAAATTCAGTAGTAAGAACCTGGTCGTTGTTGCCAAAATTGACTGGGAAACACGCGAGTGCAGTGACGTCAACCAAATGCAGACCACGCGGAGCCAATGGCGGCAAATCCGCACGTTTCGCTGAGATACCCTTCGGGTTACCCAACGTGGTCTGGCTGGTTCCCGTTTCGGGGAGCCGACATGGTGCGCTACAGCCTGTCGTTACGGAGCACACGGCCCGCTGTCAACTGGAAGGCCCAACGTCTTTGGCTGGGGCCATCGACGGTGGGCGCCACACAAGCACAGCTCCAAATGGCGGACGGGTTTGACAGGTCAAGAACATCGTCGACGACAAACAAACGGCCTGTGGGTCCTTTCTACCTTGTACAGCATATAACAACCGCGGCTCGATACTCCGTACTTGCACCTGAGACTCGGCATCATCCTACAATGCACGAACGGGACCAGCAGACTCTTTTCCTGTCTCGAGGGAGCTTCGGGTGACGATGAAGGAGTCACAAGACCAGCATGGTCAGCATCTTATCACTACTGCTACTTCGCGCTCAGATTTTCTTCCACCATATGTCAATGAAACAGGAAAACCGGGCCAGCTCCAAAGTGAAGCAACGCCGCGTCACACAAGCCTGCGATTTCTGTCACAAGCGCAGCACAAAATGCGGACCACTGAGGGACGGTGATGGCAAACTGTCACGACTTTAACCAACGTTGCACGCATAATCGAAAACCTCGCCGCCGAGGTGTTCCACCACGTGCTACCAACCCAGAAAATAGCAAGGCTGATGCCACAACATGTTCTGCCTTTCCTTCAAGCTCGAGCACGCACTCCGACTCGCCGAATCCCCTGTTTCCCTCGTCTCAAGTACTTGGCTGGCCCCCCATCCAGGAGCCAGGGCCGAGCAATGTCTGGAAGGCCTCATATGTTGCCAGCCAAGCCGTCGTCGTCGACTTGGTAGATCTCTATTTTGAGACCATCTACCCCATCTTTCCCTTCTTTCATCAGCCATCCTTCACTACGATCATAGGATGAGCAGAATATCAAAAAATGACAGGACGTTGTTTGCCGCCACCATGGCATTGTGCTCGTTGGTGAGCAGCCGGGTTCGCGACGGCGCTGTCAACAACCCTCGATGGGATCTTTCTTATTTCCGAACCATTTCCCCCGATACTTTTGATGCGGCTGCAAAACTCCAACTGATAGACCAAGATATCCTATTACTGCGATCACTATTACTTGTCTGTTAATTGTTATACTGGCTGGGTATTGCCAGCAATTGTTATGTTTCCCTGGAATTAGATGCATTGGCCGCAACCAATGACCACAAAAAAAATATTAAAATCAGTGGACCAAGATATCAACACGGATCTGAATACCATGCGGGCCCATCCTCTTCTTGCCATTGCGTCCATCCAAAACGGCAAGCCTAGAGACATGAACTGCCATATGGGAATCTATCACACGTTGGTGGCCACTGACTCACTACGTGACGAAGGCCACTGCCCCTGACATTGGAAACATTGAGCGGGAAGAGAAGAGAAGAAAAGGCTTGTATGTCATCTCGTTCCGCCTAAAGTTTGACAGCGGGAGACTAACTATTTCATGTGCTCTTAGTTTTGGTCGATGTACATGCTTGACTTGTACGCAGCTGTGGTGTGGGGTGGAATTATTGGATATCGAGAGAAGCAGTCCAACGTTGCCTACGCCCTCGAGATAGACGATGAAATGGTATCCGACGAAGATGTCTTGAACCCGCCGATGCTCGGACAAGCCGTCATCACGCCATGCAACCATTCGTCTCGGATTTCCCCCGACTTTTGGCTTTCGGGCTGGAACTTCATTGTAGACATTTGTCGTCGCATCCTTGAGCATGTCTTGACGCGGTGGAGGGGCAAACTGGCATCCAATTAGCCGCATGCATCACTCAGAGTTGGAAGAATCTCAGATGGCGAAGGGAGACACTAGCCATACTGTGATGATCCGGGTAAAGACGATGGGACGGCGCCGATGGGTACCAGGGGCACGACCATGTAAAGAGGGATAAGTCGCCAAGAGCGACCCGGGATGCCATCTTTGTCCTGAGAGACTGGCAACGAAGAAGAGGGCGACAGTTGAAGACTGTCCTTATCGAGACAGTCTGCTGCTCGAGGGAGTTCAGCTGCATACATGAAATATTTAGCAACACATCATTACTAGTTATATCTAGCCAAGGAGATAATTAATACCTGTATCAATTCTAAGCCAAACAACTTGTTTCTCGTCGGCCAGAGCTTTGACCATGGCCCGATAATACATAGTGATAGCCCCTCCAGAGCTTGCGTGCCCTTGATCATTCCAATCATTTTTTTTTTGGTAACGATTCAGCCCCACAGCCGCCCAGGGTTCCCCAATCCATCCTCCTCGTCGTATCCCCACAGCCCCGTCATGCTTGCGTCTCGTCCTGTTCCTGGTATTTATTTATTGATCGACTGGCCCCTTGTCCTCTTCCTCTCCCTCTCCGTCGTCAGTGGCAGTCACAGCCCTCGATATTGAGCATCCTGCGCATTACACGCGACCGTGGAAACATCACGACGCCCACAAACACCCCGTCATGTCGGACATTGTGTCCCTGCTGCGCCGCCTGGTGCTCGAGTCCCCGCCGGGAGAATGGGCGCTCAATCGCCTTCGCGAGCTTCTCATCGGAGCCTTGCGCCAGGGCCCCGTGCCACAGCATGTGGCTTTTGAAATGGACGGCAACAGGCGGTATGCCAAGAGTCATCGCATGGAAACTGTAGAGGGACATCATCGTGGGTTTGAAGCTCTCGCCAGGGTGCGTCAACAAACTATTTGTTTCTCGCAATAGACTACTTACTACCTTTGAAATCCGGGAGCGTCTTGTCGGCTTTGTTATACTGATCTCCCATTTCCCATTGCATTAGATCATGGAAATCTGCTACAAATGCGGCGTCAAGGTCATTACCGTCTACGCATTCAGCGTCGAGAACTACAACCGGCCCAAACACGAGGTCGAAGGGCTTATGCAGCTGGCCAAGGTCAAGCTCGAGCAGCTGACCACCTACGGCGACATCTTGGACCGATACGGAGCCTGCGTGCGTGTTCTGGGCCAGACGGAAATGATCCGCGAAGATGTCCTGAAGGTGGTAGACAAGGCTGTCGCTCGAACCAAGCATAACAACAAGTATGGCCTCCGGCTCTTTCTGTCGACGAGAACTCGACTCCCCGCCGTATCCATTTCATTTCCCCCCCTCTCAAACACAAGAAAAGCTGACGTTGAACGTTTTCAAACAGGACCGTCCTCAACATATGCTTCCCCTATACATCCCGCGCCGAAATCACAACGGCCATCCGCAACACAGTCGAGGACTTCCTCGACCCGCCTCCCCCCAGGAACGCCCCGTTCTCGCCCTCGCGCATACGCCAAAAAATCATTTCCGCGCAGCTCGACGGCAAGGAGCCGCTCCCTACGATCCCAGACGAAGCCACCGAGGACACGCCCGCCTCGTCTGCCGGGGATGATGATGATGATGATGAAGACGACGACGACGACGCCGGCGACGTCTCTTCCTCGACCACACTTCCCCCCGACTCGCCGGAGCGCCGTCTCCGCGGCACCTCGTACGGCTCATCCAGCCTGCCCAGCCCAGAGAGCATCACGACGGCCATGCTCAACGACCACATGTACACGGCTTCGGACCCGCCCCTGGAGCTGTTCATCCGCACAAGCGGTGTGGAGCGACTCAGCGACTTCATGCTCTGGCAGTGTCATCAGGACACGCAAATCTTCTTCATCGACTGCCTCTGGCCCGACTTTGACCTGCAGCACTTCATATGGGTCATGCTCGAGTGGCAGTGGAGACGGAAGCAGAAGGACAGGGACGACGCCGCAACCCCTCTGGGGGCCGGGGCCAAGAATAGACGGTTGGTGGATTGAGCCGCATCGATCGCATCGTCTTGTTCCCCTTTTCTTTTCTTCTTGTTCAATCATTTCCTCTGCCCGGGCTCGAGTCGGGGAAAGCTCCCTAGTTCGTATAATCACAGCGTCGTCCTGCCTTGATTTCTTCTTGTACTCGTATTCCTTCACGTCTGTACATCAGTGTTTCAACATGGATATTTCTCAACTTCGGGGTCGCGTCATGTTGCATGTTGCATGTAGTGCTTGCTCCAACATGCCATGAATCTAGAGATTTTAAGGATTCAAGTACTTTTTTCATGATCCTCGAACATGAACCGCCATCTCATAGTCATTTCTACCGAGTACCGAGTACCGAGTAACCTGCCACACAACCCACGTTCCACGAGAAACGAGAAACGAGAAAAAACCCACTAAAGTAACTTCGCTTTGCCGTGCATCCGAGAATTGCTCCACCAAACTCAGGCCACGCAAGTCAGCAATCACAATGTACCGATATCCTATTCATCTACACGAGCCGTTCCCTAGAGATGGGGAAGAAGAAGAAGACAAGCCAGGAGAAAGGGAGAAAAAAAAAAAAACAGCCTTCTTTCCCAAAACCGAAGCCCAGCCAGCCCGAGGCAACCAGCCATGTAAAACGCCGTCATTAGGTACGAAAGCATTCAATGTTACACGAGCTTTTTTTTTTTTTTTTTTTTTCTTTTTTTTTCAAACCTGTACGAAGGAAGAGCCGGCGTCTACCGTCCAGCCTTTTTGTTGCCTATTTTTAAGCGGTCTTTGCAGTCTTCGCAGTACCATTTTGCTAAAGGGGGCGTGCGTTAGCGATGAATGACAAAGAAAAAAAAAAAAAAGGTTGAGGGCATGAGGACGACAGGCCCGTCAGGAGGAGGCAAGTATTACTCACTCTTTGAGCCGGGAGCAACTTTTAACCCTACACACGCTAGGTGGAACCATTCTCTTTCGCAGCCGTCTGCGTCGCACGCCACCATTTCGCCGTAGCTTACGCTGTTGCAGTAGCAGTAGGTTGGCTCGTCGGCATCGATATCCCCCTCTTCGTCGTCCCCTTGCATGCTGCTGCTTGCGTCTGTGTCTGCCGCCTGGACTTGCTGGATGAGGGGCTGCTGTGCGACGGAGCCCGACTTCTTATGGCTCTTGCGACTGTTGGTGCCTTCTGTGCGGGACGGCCTTGATCTACTGGCTGCTGCTGCTGCTTCTTGGAAGGTGGCTAGCGCAGGGGTGGATGGTTTGCTGGCACGGCCGGATTTCGTGGTGACTGGCGGAGGGACGGGTGCTGGGACAGACTCGCTCTTTTGGTCCGCTTCTTCGGGCTTGCCGTCTTTCTTGTGAATGGAACTCGTCGACGTTGCAGTCGCGGTAGATGCGCTTTCGGGCTTCTCGGTTTCTTTCTTGATAAGCTCCGTCTTTATAGGCGCGCTTGCTTCCTTGGTGGGCTTGCTGTCCTGTCCTGGCTTGGGCAATGTAGCTGTGGAAGCCGGTTCGGGTGTGTTGGCTCCGTTGCCGTTAGTCTTGTTGGCAGCGGCTGAAGATGACGGCCGGGCCTTGCCATTTTCCACATTGGATTGTATAGAGTTCTGTCGGGCGCGGGACGATGCTGGACGTGGTGCGCTGCTGGGTGCGGGAGATGCTCGAGCCGGGACTTTGGGGTCGGGGAAGGGCCCCATGACGGGAGATGAAGTTGTCGAGGGGGACATGCCGTTTCTGTAGCGAGAATGTTACTTTGCGCCATCAAAAGAGACGTGTGATGCCGAATACCAATGTCGACCAAGGCCAGGGGTCTCGGGGATCTTTAACACAACTTACTTCTTCTTGGCCTGCACGCTACCGGTTGGTAAAGCTTTGCGCTTCTTTTGTCCGTCTGGAGCTGGTGTTCCTCTGGGGCTACTTGTCTTGGGCTTCGGCGTATTGTTGCCGAATACCATGCTCATGATTTCAGCCGCAACTCCAGCGTCAAGTCCAGTTCCAGCAGCATTATATGCAGTGCTGGTGGTGCTGGTGCTGGTGCTGGTGTTGGCGGAGGAAGCGGCGGGAACGGCAGTGGCACTTGTGGCGGCAGTAGTGGTGGTGGCGGCGGCGGCGGCAGCACTGGTCGCTTTCTCGCCATTGGCAGTCTTTTCTACTTTTCTCCTCTTGGGAGGATGATTGCCGTTGGTCGTGGACGCCGAGATACCTAAGCCGACACTATTGGCCTCGATGGCAGCTGTTTTCCGTGACTTGGCCGTCTTCTTGGGCGCCTCCTTCTGCCGCTTCTCAACATCATCGGCATCCGAGTCTTGGTGCTGATTCTTCAAGTTCTTCTTAGCCTGTACAGCTTGCTTGCGGGCGTCGCTTCTAGCGGCTGCCTCTTCAGCAAGGGCTTGGGCTGCGGCGGAGATGGCTGCGGCGCCGTCACGACGAATTCTCTCCGTCTGGGAAACTTTTCCACCAGCCCTGTTCTCCGGATATGCCCAATGTGTAGTGCTGCCCCATTTTGCTTCGTCGCTGAATTCATTCTCCAGGTGCGGCCACACATCTTCGACTCGCGCCAGCTGCCGTTGTAAAGCTTCGTTGGCTGTGGAAAGCACGTGATTTTTCTCTTCGAGTGAGACGAGCATTTCCTGGATCTTGAAAGCAGTCCGTCGAAAAATTTGTCGGCGAGGGATATTGGAGGGATCGAAGACACTGGTAGGCGCAGCTGTTGCACTCGAGATTGAGGGGGCCGACGATGGAGGCGCTCGATTCAGGGCCATGCCGCTGGGGCTGTTCTGGGCGCTCATGGGCGCGGAACCCGGTGGCGCAGTACTAGATGCATCGCAAGTGGCTCGAGGCTCAGTTGCAGACGATTCTGTAGTCGCCGCGACGAGTTTAAAGAGCTGTTCCTCGGGAGCGAAAATCTTGGCGTCTACTTCCTTGAGCAGAGTGAAGTGCCGTACGAGTTCTTTGGGGAGCGCGGACATGGTATCTGCGAAATGAGTAATGGCAGGGAAGATATCCACGGACCGATTACTCAAGGGACGGCCATTGGCGGCATTTCTACTATCGCCAGATCGTCCAGCATTGGCAGAGCTTCGTGAAGGGTTCGTTCGTGCTTGCCGTGAGGGCTGTGATCTCCGATGCAATGGTGCGTCCACCGCCGCGGGTTTGGCTGGCTTCATGGTAGACATAATGTACGAGTTTCGGGACGGGGGCGACTGATGAGCTGTGCTGAGGGAAACCGAGGTTTTTCGAGCGGTGCAGTGCCGTGACAGCGATGGCTGGCTGGCTGGCTGGCTGGCTGCTCGAGGGACGACGCAATGTCTTTCGGCCGCGGGCAGCCACGAGGCAAAGAAGAGAAGCGAGGGGAGGATTAAAACGACTTTTTGACGAGTCCCTCAAGAAAGTACAGCTCTAGACCATTGTTGATTGTAGAGCTACATCAAAGATTGCTGAGTAAAAAACACGCGTAGAGGGCGGTAGGGTCGAGGGTCGGGTTTTGGGAAAAGGTTGGCGAGCGCGGCATGCAGAGGATGCAGATGTGGGTGCTTTTGGTTGCACTACTCCGTACGCTGGACCAATGTGACCAACGTACTTGGCCCGAGGGGCTCTGCCCGCTGATGCGATTGGCCCTCAGGGGGGAAAATAGAGTCGCCGGCTCCGTACGGATTACAGGAACGTGTCTTATCACTGATAAGCTATTTCGTCATAAGTTGACACCAGATTTATTAGCCAGATTTACTCCGTAGTGCCAGTAGTGCCAGTAGTGCCAGTGGTATGAATGCCCCTCGCTGGGCTTCATGTTGCTTTTCAAAAAGACGGGAAACTCGACATTCGGGATGCCTTTTGACACTTCGTGATTAGTAGGCGATTTTCAACAAGATTGTAGGATGGGTTGCGTTGGTTTATTCTCTCGCTAGCACCAAGTGGTAGAGTTGTCGAGAGTCTTTGCCTACCCGGCAGATGTGACGCATGCCCCTGGTCCGAGGACGCATGGAAGTTGTCCTTGACGTAAAAGACTAGCAACGTATCTGTTCTTGGCGCATACGTTCTGCGATGTGTCCAAGGCTGGGTAGCTGTTAGGGGGGTTCATCGAGCAATGAGAAATGAGCAATGAGCAATAAGCAACGCATGTTGTGTATCAGTCTCGAGACTCACAAATTTACGCTGCTGGGATGACTCCTTGGCTCCAACTCCCGTCTTGCTCGAATAGACAGACACACAGAAATACTGGATGGATAAATACACATGAGCACCACTGCTCGCCGACTCAATCATGACCTCGTTTTTGGTCAGTGCAACAACCAAGCCACAATTATAAGAAAGCCACGCAGAAATAGGAAATTCCTTCAACACTTCCCCGCAGCATGGAAACGGGCCACGGCGAACAATAGTTCTAGGTGGCTTCTTCTGGAGGAAACGCGCCCGGATATCGACACTTTATTCCGCATGAAGAAGTTTCGCTGTGGACAAACACGTCTGTGCGGAGTAAATCTGGCAGAGAAACCAGGCTTGGTAAGGTATCGGCCTGTATGTATTGCATACTGTATGTATTCTAATTGGCCGGGTTCCTACATACCGAGTACGGAGTAGTTCGCAACCTCCTTGAGGTCTTCGCTCACTTGATGGGATACGACGCTGCGGCTGCAGCCTCCAGAGATGCCGGTGCATGCAGCACCACGAAAGCTCAAGGGCCAGGGAAGGGGAGGGGGGGATTGCACGGCTTGGGATCGTCAGTCTCTATGTAATCCGTACGGAGCACGCCTTTGCCCGACGAGAATGATGCGCGCGATGATGGCTCGTACCTCCCCGTCTGGAAACAGGACGTGAGGGACGAAAAAGGCCGAAGACGCCTTCATGGCGCTTTCACAGGAGGCTGGAGTGCGTACGTACACCGCACGCGATGTGTGACAAATTGGGCATGCAAACCGCGACGTTTGTTTCGCAGCCAGGGATGTCATTCTAGCTCGTCGTGAAGGTGAGGCAGGTCTTCACAATACCACCTATAATACGATGCGATGCTAAAGCTTTCTCGTCAGTACAGCACGCATTCGATGACTTTTCCAAAAGGGGCATCTTCACTTCACGGTTGCGTCCCATTTCTTACCCCGCAAACCACTATAGAACGGGGACGGCTGGCTTCGGGCCAAAGACCTTGCCAACGTGCTTGTCTCGGAGGCGCCTCGCAAGGTTTTCTTTTAGCTTCTAACGGACTACGACCACGGGGCCGTGTCCATTCGTTCATGCAGAGTATTAGAACAGAATCGAGACAGGAGACAGCAAGCCTCGCTCGCAGCTTCGTGGAGGCCACGTATTGAAAGCCAATGAATGGGCTCAATACGGTCGGTGCGGTAACATTGGCATGATATCACAAGACGTTGAAAAAGAAAATCTTTGCGGTAATACCGGAACGGCTATCGGCATTGGAGATGACAGATGGTCCAATTGCTGTGACATCACTCACACTTAACCGCGCCATTTGAGTCTGCCTAATGCCTTTTGAAATCAACAAATGGACTTGGTCGAGTCGGTTACACGACGTCGCTGCTGGATCCGGGGCACTGCGCTGGCCGTCATGAGGGCTGAGGCCAGACTTCATCATGGTTGCATTTCATTATCATGGCCCCAATCCCCTCTCCGTGCTCCGCCTGAGATTTCCGCACACTTACATAAAGGGATTCTAGTACCACATGAAACCCTGATCGTTGTTTGCCTAACGCGCGCTGCACAGGACGGTATATGTAGTATGTACTCCGTAGGCCACGCTGATCACTGCAGGCCCTGACGTCTAGGGGTACTAACAGGCGTACAGAGTGCGGAGTATGTATGGCAGGGGCAGCACAGACGTGGTCAAGTGATATCAGTTCTCCGTACGGCCAAAGAAAAAGGAAACAAAGGGGATCGCTACTCGGTAGAAAATAAAGTGGCGCATGGGATTGGAAGAAGAAGAAAAAATGCGTGTATGGTGGAGAGGCGGCTGGGGGTTTTCATTACCACATGGAAACGTCCAGCCGCCGAGTGAGGAGGGATGGATTGAAATGGTGTGTGGTGTGTGCGCCGTCTTGTGCGCCGTCTTTTATTGTAACGCTGATGCTGATGTGATGCAGCTGCGGGCGGGCAGGCGGACAGGGGATCCTGGCAGGGCACAGACCAGTTAATATTGACATGGCTTGTTGGCATGAAATGACACGCGAACAAGTCTCATGACCCTTCCTAGCGACCCCAATGCTGCTTGGTCATCCAGTCGTCGATTTCCATTACCTTTTCATTACCCAATACCGCCCATTTTCAAGCTAATGGCGCGCCAAAATGCTTTCGGTTAGTGTGCGTCGGTCGAGGGAGTCCAGGTGGCGCAACATGCCCATTTGGCCACAGTTTGGGGCGAGAACGGGGGGGGGGCCTGGAAAAGGTGAAAAGCCTGCAGAAACCCTTCTAGCTTCACTAATAAGCTCCGCGGGTGCCTGCCACCGCGTGCGACCACAGCCGCCAAGAGGCAAGTCTCGTTTTCCGGGACTTATAACTCTCAAAACACCGACGACGTGAACCCCACCGTGCCCACCGTGCCCACCGTGCCCACCTTGAGAACACTACCTTTGTTGAGGTTTTTTTTTCTTCTCTTCCTCTTTCTCCTCCGTTCTTCATATCCCTGACAGATTCCCGCTCTCCTCCGTGACTCTCAACGGCAAAGCAAACCAGAGCCAACGCATCACGACTGACAAGATCTTGCCATCTGTGACGTCAAACCTGGTCAGCCGATACGAGCCGCCGTCCTGCGTATCTCTGACTCGACCTCGACCTCGACCTCGACCTCGACCTCGACCTCGACCTCGAACCCAAACCCGAACCCGAACCCAAACCCGAACCCGAACCACGGCAACCTGCGATTCGACATCGTCCACTTTGAATTCTGTGTGACCAAGAACCCCCATCCATCCCGCAGAAGGGCCCCTCAGCGCTTCTAATTATTTCCTCCCCCGCCTACCTTTCAACCTATTACATGGCCGTACCCAACGGAGCCGGGCACCGAAGGGTGCTTGACTTCGACACCTCTGTTTTGGTGAAGTCCAGTACGGCCCGCGCGATTTCTCCATCTGATGCCGGTTCACGATCTTCCTTCTCTTCCGTTCGAGAGAATGACGACGGCCTCGCTCAGACTTTTACTCGCTCCAAGGTGTCCTCGTACATTGAGGCTCCCGAAGACGTTTTTGACGAGTCGCCTATCTCGGATATTTCCCAGTTGTCGTTCCAAGCACCATTGACCCAGCCGCACAGCAAGCTCCATGGCTTCTGGTTTCCATCTGACAGCTACAAAGGATGGAAAGAGATTCCCATCAAGGGCAAGGCGGCCAGTCGCAGCTCTGAGGATCTGCGTAAGCTGTGCATGACTTGGGAGTCTCCTCCAGCATCTCCCCTACCCATGGAGAAGCCCACCGGTGTTCATGGCATCGGCAACTCGCCTCTGGAGAAGCTCCCGAGCGAAGTTCTAGGTGTGTATAGACATGTTCTGTGTGCTCTCCTTCTCACCACACAACGGAACCATAGCTGACTAGCTGCTCAGGCGAGATCATCGATTTGTTGGTCGAAGAAATACCGCCAAATGGCCTGACCACACGCAACAATGATTTGATGGCTTTGCTTCTCACCTCGCGATCTATCCACGCCACTACTCTCACCACTTTGTATCGACACATCACCATTCCGCACTCGCGAATTTTCCGCAAATTTCTCAACACCATCACGGAATATCCCGCCCTAGCCACCATTGTACGACGACTTGACTTCAGCCACTTCAACCCCTCCATGCTCTTTTCCACGGCCAGTGAGCGCGCCAAGACGCAGAACCTCACCACCGAGACACTGGCCCAATGCCTTGAGCTTACTCCTTACCTGCAGGAATTCCTCGCTCAGGAGTATGTGGACATTGACCTCGGCCCCCCCGTGCTCCGAAAGCTGTTCTTCGACATGCCAAAGCTGCAGGCACTTGACTTTTGCGGTTGCTCCTCGACGGGTTTCAAAAACTCCTTCAACACAATTCTGCAGGAAACTTGGCCAGAGATGCTCTCTATTTCCAAGCTCTCCTTCCATAAGTGCCTCGGTCTTCCGTCCGCTGTTTTCGAAAAAGTTCTGCCTCGATTGGGCAGTCTTACTCATCTGGATGTCGCCGGAACACGTATCACCAACAAAGCTTTGGAGTCCATCCCCGCTACTGCAAAGTTAACTCACCTCAACTTGGCCAAGTGCAAGGAGCTATCTGCAGAAGTGGTGATCAAGTTTGTAACGACGCATCCGGCCACCAAAGATTCTTTGGTCTTCTTGAGTCTAGCTACCGATCCCACTCACCACCTTCTTCTCGGAAAAGAAGATCTCGATCAACTTTTGCCATGCCTCCCAAAGACTTTGAAGTCACTTAGCCTCCGCGGTAGCAGAATGCATGAATCTCATCTTCCTGAGCTAATGCGTCTGACAAATTCCTTGGAAGAGCTCGCTGTGGGACGCGGTCTGGATATGAGCGATATTCACAAACTGTTTTACCAAGACCAGCAGTGGCTCGCGCACAACCTCCGCTATCTCGATGTCTCTGATATCGATAGCATCATCGGCAGCGCCAGCACTTTACTTGCGCCAGCCTCTGCTCCACTTCATGTAATTGAGATCGAAGAACGAGCTTATGAGAAAGCTGCCAAGGTGAACAAGAATCTTCAACGAGTCGGCTGGGTGGCCAAGGAATTCGGCAGCCGCTACTGGCTCGTTCGCATGAACTCGGACGGAACTACCAGAGACAATGGTGCCCGCTGGTGGAAAATGGGCGCCGAGAGTTGGGGAATGAGGAAAGTCCCGGTTGCGACGGCAGAAGTTGGAGGAATGTACGGTTCATTCATGTTTGGGCGACGAATTTGACGGATCTTGGCAAAAACCAGCGGTTTTGTTTTCGTGGCGATTTTGGCCCGTCTGTTCAGGCGACATCTGATTTCAGCATTGTATGACAAAAGCATCTCATCTCATCCATATCCCCCTTCCCTTCCATTTATTTTCTCCCTCTTCTTGCACATGGAGTTCTGGGGGTAATTATTTCCAAAAAGCACGAAAGAGGGTATTCCCATCGATGAGAAAAGAAAATAGGCAGCATACAAGGACTGGATACCACTTTATCTTTATTTTATTTTTTTAAAAATTCCGGCGAAGATCAACGGAAAACATGGCAGTAGGAGGTTCACAGATGGCGTGCACCAAAAAGCAGTTCCTGTCTATTAGCATTAGTATAATTGAAAAATGTTCATAGCAAGGCATAATTTGTTCTAAACTACACCCAATCCTGTCAAAGTAGACGTGTGTCTGACTGACTGTAGCTGGATGAGGTCCCCTCACCAGAAATGTAGGTAGCTCACTGGCCGGACGACGTTGGATCCTTGCAAGTTCCTGAGTAGCATTTCTTTCTGGTGTCAAAAAATGTCAAAATTTTCTCATGTTGATAATGTCATGCAATAAGCTCACTCGAATGCTTGTTCCTTCCAACCCAATCGGTAACCTTGCCGTGACGTCGTGACGTGGTCCATATTTCCACGTGACCGTGGCGTGAACGACGCCTCAACCCGCCGAGTCTGAGCACAGCTCCTGTGGCATAACAACACGACGAGGCTTCCCTTTATTATAAGACACAGAGCTCGAACTACCTCTTGCCAACGAGTCTTGGTGCTTGTCCTACGTCGCCATGGCTCCTAGACAGGATACCCCGTTCCGTTCGGCGGACATGAGCATGGTGCAGTTGTACGTCTCCAATGAAATTGGTCGGGAGGTCGTTACTGCACTTGGCGAGCTCGGATTGTGCCAGTTTCGGGACGTAAGTCTGCAGCCCGTGTTATCATCCTTCTTGATCAACGTGTCGCTCGATGAAATTTGTACGTTGAATATGCTAACGTGTTTATAGTTGAACGAGGATGTGAGCGCATTCCAGCGGATCTTCACCCAGGAAATTCGACGGCTCGACAATGTAGAGCGACAACTGCGTACGTTATATTCCATCCCCGAACGTGGCTTTCTCCTCCCGACCTATAAACTAACTAGACATAGGTTACTTTCATGGTCAGATGGATAAGGCTGGTATCTCCCTCAGAAAACTAGACCTGGACACAGAGCGACTTGCATCCCCCTCGACGTCTGAGATCGACGAACTCGCCGAGCGCAGTCAGAAGCTCGAGCAACGTGTCTCTGCTCTTAACGACAGCTACGAAACCCTGAAGAAGCGAGAAGTTGATTTGACCGAGTGGCGATGGGTTCTGAGAGAAGCTGGAAGTTTCTTTGATCGTGCTCACGGCAACGTCGAGGAAATCAGAGCGTCAACCGACAATGATGATGCACCGCTCCTCTCCGACATCGAGCAGCACCGAGATGCCCCCGAGGTTGAACGATCCTTCTCGGGCATGAACATTGGTTTCGTGGCTGGTGTCATTGCTAGGGACCGTGTAGCCGCCTTTGAGCGCATTCTTTGGCGCACGCTTCGTGGTAATTTGTACATGAATCAGTCTGAGATTCCTGAGCCACTTATTGATCCTTCCAATAACGAGTCTATCAACAAGAACGTCTTTGTCATCTTCGCACACGGGAAGGAGATTCTGGCCAAGATTCGCAAGATTTCCGAGTCGATGGGTGCGGATGTCTACAATGTGGACGAGAACAGCGATCTTCGACGTGATCAAATTCACGAAGTCAACAATCGGCTTCAAGATGTCCAGAACGTTCTTCAAAACACCCAAACTACTCTTGGGGCTGAGTTGAAGCAGGTATCCCAGTCACTGTCCGCGTGGATGGTCTTGATCGCCAAGGAAAAGGCCGTTTATAGCACCCTCAACCTGTTCTCGTACGACCGTGCTCGGCGAACGCTGATAGCCGAAGCCTGGTGCCCCACTAACGACATGTCTTTGATCAGATCGACACTCCAGGATGTAACTGATCGTGCTGGTCTTTCTGTTCCTTCGATTATCAACGAGATTCGAACCAACAAGACTCCTCCGACATACCTTAAAACCAACAAATTTACCGAGGGATTCCAGACAATCGTCAACGCCTACGGCACTGCATCCTATCAGGAAGTCAACCCCGCCATGCCAGTCTTCGTTACATTTCCTTTTCTCTTCGCTGTCATGTTTGGTGATTTCGGCCATGCAATCATCATGTTGTCAGCTGCGCTTGCCATGATCTACTGGGAGAAACCCCTCAAGAAAGTCAGCTTCGAGCTCTTCGCCATGATCTTCTACGGCCGATACATCGCCTTGGTCATGGCGGTCTTCTCCATCTTTACTGGTCTCATTTACAACGATGTCTTTTCCAAGTCCATGACTCTTTTCCCAAGCGCTTGGCACTACCCACGACCGGAACACTATGAGCCAGGGCGAACCACGGTCGTGGCTGAATTGAACAATAGTGGGTATAGATACCCATTTGGTCTCGACTGGGCATGGCACGGCACCGAGAACACTCTTCTCTTCAGCAACAGTTACAAGATGAAGATGAGTATCATCCTCGGCTGGGCTCACATGACTTACTCCCTTTGCTTTGCATATATCAATGCCAAGCATTTCAAGAGGCCCATCGATATTTGGGGCAACTTTGTACCGGGAATGATTTTCTTCCAGTCTATTTTCGGATATCTAGTTGTTTGCATTCTCTACAAGTGGACAGTCGACTGGACCAATCCCGACCCTGCCATCGGCGGCCAGCCCCCTGGTCTCCTGAACATGCTCATCTATATGTTTCTGCAGCCTGGAAAATTGGATATACCGCTATACAAGGGCCAAGCCATGGTCCAGGTCCTTCTCCTTCTGTTGGCCTTTGTTCAGGTGCCCATTCTTCTCTTCCTCAAGCCATTCTACCTGCGCTGGGAGCACAACCGAGCTCGAGCTAAAGGCTATCGGGGTATCGGCGAGACGTCTCGTGTTAGTGCGTTGGATGGTGACGATGAGAACGAGGGACTGGTTAATGGCCGCGGCAATAGCTTTGACGAAGATGGCGAGGGTGTTGCTATGATCTCACAAAACATTGACGAAGAGCACGAAGAGTTTGAGTTTGGAGAGGTGATGATTCATCAGGTCATCCACACCATCGGTATGTCCCTCGTGCGTAAAATTATGGAACAAATGGACAAGCTAACACGTTTTCAGAATTCTGTCTCAACTGCGTTTCCCACACCGCCTCGTACCTGCGTCTCTGGGCTTTGTCACTTGCCCATCAACAGCTCAGTATTGTGCTGTGGGACATGACTATTGCCAACACCCTGACCATGGGTGGCGTTGTTGGTGTCATCATGATTGTCGTTGGTTTCTTCCTGTGGTTTTTCCTCAGTAAGTTGATGTTGCATGCACACCTTTTAATTTTCCGGGAATCGTTTTTGCTAACATTTTCTTCCTCAAAGCCATCGCCATTCTGGTTTGTATGGAGGGTACCAGTGCCATGTTACACTCTCTGCGATTAGCGTGGGTCGAATCCTTTTCGAAATTCGCCGAGTTTGCCGGTTGGCCATTTGCGCCATTCTCATTCAACACCGTGCTAGAAGAGTCGGAGGACCTGAAAGAGTTTTTGGGATGAAAAAGTAGTGCGTGCATGCGTGTGCCGACTTTTTTTTTTTCACTCATTGACATATTTTGGCTCAATTTTTTTATTTTGTAGACCTAGGTAGTCTGTACCATAACGTTGAATTGCATCCTAGATTATATTTATCCTGCACGTACGTCTGTGTTCCCGTTCCGTGCGTACTTGACATGTTCGGGGGCCTGGAAACTATCAACTCCCTGCTCTTGTATGAAATCAAATCAACCCATGGTGGTACTTCTTGATTTGTGCTTCAATCAATTACAAAGTACACCAGTGTTGTGTGAAACCCATCTACTTCAAATCTACCTATCCCCACAACGGCGCCGTGACCTCGACGCCCCTTTCCACCACGGCCCTGACCCTATCCGCAAACACCTTATTATTACACTCGACGTCCAGATCCTCCAGCCACACCGTCGCAACCATCTTGTCCACCTTGATGGATACGCCCGGCACGGGAATACCAATCTTGTGAAGACGCTCCATTTCCTTGTTCCGTCTGCTCTCGAGATCGTCCTCTTTCCTGTCAAGCTGCATGTCATCTGGGCCGGGGCCCTCTTGTCCGACGTCTCCTGGTCCCTGCTGAGCGTCTGGTGCGGCAAGACGGGGTGTTTCCACGGGGGATACGTTGTCCGCACCGAACTGGGCCTCGAGGAACCAGAAGAGTCGTTCTAGTCGGTCTGTCGATGAGGGGTGGGCGTGGGGATTCGCGCCCTTGAGGTCATGCGAGTGCGAGTGGTTGTTCGCCGAGGAGGAGCGTTTGACGGCGGCGGGGGAGGATTCTACGCTGAAGAGCACGGCCATGACGGAGTCGGCGATGCCGTCGTTGAGCATGTTTGCTTCCCATTCGAGCTCGACTTGGCCGTTTGTGCGGTACCGCACTGTTATGCAGCCCATGACGAGGTAGGCGGCTACTAGGGCGGCGACTTCCTCGTCTGCTGCTTCGGGCTGTTGTTCTTCTGCTGCATCTGGTTTGTACTCGTCGTTGTCGTTGTCGTTGTCGGCGGCGTCAGTGGTGGAAACGTCTTGGTCTTGGCTTTCCTCCTCGGTGCCGCCGTTCTTGGAGACGCCGTTGTTGTTGCTTTTGTTGTTGTTGTTATTGTTGTTGTTGTTGTTGGGCTGCCGTCTCATCTCGGGGAGCTCTTCGACGGTGCCGAATGTTCCTTCCAGAGCCCATTTGACGAGATCGATGCCCGCGGCGCTTAGTGTGAGGCGCTGCTTGCATGTGATTGTGGTGGTGTTTAGGCCTGCGTATTCGCGCAGATCCTCGGGGGCCATGAGGGAGAGCTTGAAGTCGTTTTGGACGAGAACGCCCGTGACGAGCGGCGCGGTGGTGGCGTCGGCGGTGAGGTCTTGGGGGGGCGGGATGGAGGCAAGTTTGCCGACGACCTTGGCCATCTTGTCGGCTTTGAAGGGGATGCGGAGCTCCTCACAGTTGCGAGGGGAGTAGACTTTTACTTTGGCGGTTTTGGAGGCGTTGAGGGAGAGGAGCTTGGATTTGAGGCGCATCATGTTGTGTTGCTCGCCGTGGACGAGAATCTGGTATTGGCACAAGGGGTTAGCAATTGCCCAGTTAGAAGCAGAGTTGCGGATGAGAATGAGAATGAGGATGAGGATGAGGACGGGGAAATGTTACGTACAACCACGGGTGCGGCTACTTCTTCGATGAATTCTCGGTTCTCGACGCCATCGACGTGGGCGGCGAAGGAATATTCTGCTACGCTGCATCGTCGGGGGATGAGAGCCCGCTCTGCCTCGCCGCCAGGTGCTCTTCTGCCGGCAGCCAGGTTGCGAGACATGACTGCTGGGATTTGATCTGGCTCCTGCATGACTTGTCTGGCCATTGTGCCCTCGACACTGTAGCCGGTGATGATGACTCCGTTCTTCTCGTTTGGTGCCCACCTCTCAAAGAGCTCTCTGCTCACGCCACTTTGGAGCATACCTGGACTGGCAAGCATGACGCAGCCGCCGACGTCGTCAAAGCGGTCGAGATTCTTCAAGGATCGAATGTACTTGAAATCCCAGGGTCCGCCTTTGCCGGCGCTGTCACCGCTAGCTTCAGCCTCGGCCATGCGTTCTCTGAAGAGGCGCTTGATGTTGTCGTTCATGGCACCCACATATGTCTGGTAGACTACCATGCATTTTCTAGCCAGATTACTGGCATAGTAGATGGGATATCTTTGATATTCCGGGTGTTTGCCCCAATATTCGTCTAGAATGAGCAGAAGCTCCTGGGCTCTGCCCAGCGCAAACACTGGTAACAAGGCACGGCCGCCCCTGTTGAGGATGCTAGTGATGGACTTCATCAGAGCTTGTTCGCGCTCTAGTCGGGGAACGTGCGATGCAATTCCGTAAGTTGATTCCGTAATGAGCACGTCTATTTTGACGCCTTTGGGCACTTCTGCTGAAACCAAATGTCGGTCCTGCTCACGAGAGTAGTCGCCAGTGAAGAAAATGTTCAGACCCGCGATTTCGATCAAGAACATGGCTGCTCCCAACACATGGCCGGCAGGGTAAGGAGTGATTCGGATGGAGGAGATGGTGTGGGTGGTGTGGTAATCGATTGCCTCGATCTGAGGGAAAGTATTCAAATGGTCCTGCTCTGTGTATACCGGCGGGGTGGCCGAGCTGGATGATGTGTTTCCAACACGGACGCTGTCTTGGATGAGCCATTTGTAGATAGCCTTGGTAGGATGCGTCATGAAGACTCGGCCGCGGAAGTTGGTTTTGGCAAGGACGTATGGCAAGGACGCGGCATGATCAACGTGAAAACTGCAGGCATGCTTCGTTAGCTTGGGATCTTTCCTCCAAGTACGACAAGACCTTGCGACGATGAGAGGCTATTGACGATGGTATATGTTCACGGGAAGACGAAGAAGAGGGTGCAGTATGGATGGTGGGAAACAACAATTGTATTCATTTCGTATGCATAATACAGGCGTATCAATCTCATAGAAAGAGGAAAAGTACAGCATCATGGAACAAAGAGTGCAATACGCCCGCCCATCACGCTGAACACTCGCGCCGTGTTCCTTCGCTGCTTCTTGTCTCTGATATCGTGCGGCAGGTAGGGCAGGCAGTACATCTACTTACTGGCTGATCAATAGGACGTCTACGGTGCTGAGATCGAAGTCGTCGTAGAATGGGAGCGCGGCAAGACCATCGTAGGCAGGATGATTGCCGGCATCGAGCTACAGAGAACGGAAGAGTCAACTCATGATGTCGTGATGCATTCTTGTGCAGAAGTGGACGAGCCATCTGCCTTACCATGACCGTCTTGCCCTTGTATTGGATAATATGACACGAACGCCCGACCTCGTTACCACCTCCCAAGCACAGGAACATCAACTCGTCGGACGGGTCCACCGGCTCTTCAGTACCTGCCGCGTTCATCGCGGATGCTTTTCGTTTAGAAGCCATGTTGTCGCAAGGCCGGAGAGCTTCGATGAGATACGCGCGTTTGCTCGAACTACCTACTCTTTATATGGGCAGGGGGATTGGGGATTTTAACGACTCAGTCAGTACTGGGAAGGGGAAGTACACTTTTGAATTACATCAATCGAGAAAAAAGTCCCAGAGAAGCATTTCACGTTGACTGCATGCTCAACGTATCGCATGACTCCAAACAACAACACGACCACAATGGGAAATGAGCAAAAGCACTTTGTGAGGTTGAAGCTTGTGAGATTGTAAATAAAGCTGAGCCGGGGAAAGGTCGGCAAAGCGATCCTCCGTCCTTGCGAAGAAGAGGTGGGCGCGGAGACTCACGTGACTTTAAAATTACGCAACCCCCCAATCTCAGTCTCGAGCTCCAATCTCTCGACTTCCGGCCAGCGCTGCCAACAAATCTCTACTGAACGACTCCCACGCGCCTTGGACTGAGCGCTAAACGCTGCGCCAGCTCTGGATAGATGCTCAAATCTCTCGCCATTTCATCGATAAACCGCACTGGAGCGCCTAGGCGGGATCTGTACATCGAATGGGAGAGTTCACGTCCTTCGTGACAGGCTTTCCTGCCTGCTAAGAGCATCGTCACCACCGCCACTTGGGCTTCCATCTAGCTTTTTT
Organism: Epichloe elymi; assembly: GCA_023658475.1. Taxonomy (NCBI): domain Eukaryota; kingdom Fungi; phylum Ascomycota; class Sordariomycetes; order Hypocreales; family Clavicipitaceae; genus Epichloe; species Epichloe elymi. The sequence continues at coordinate 280,684 of CP098278.1, read as the reverse complement.
TGCTTCCGTTGCCAGCCTTGGAATACCGATCGCTGTTCGATTTTCCATCATCGCCATGGCACAGCCTCAGTCGCAAGTCCCTCCGCGGGCTTTCTCGCCGCCGCAACACAGCCCTTCACCTGCCGCTCAACAGCCAGGATTTGCGCTGCCTCCGAACAAGAGGGTTCGCACCGATGGTCCGGCTTCGCAACCAGGCTCTCCGTACGCCGCGTCGTCTTATGCAGCAAGTCCTGGCGCAGCTGGAAGCCCGCCGCTGAACGCCGGCTCCCCAACATTCCCGCAAACTACGACTTCTTTGTCCTCGGCATACAATACTCCATATACCAATGGCAACCATACCCAAGGCTTGAATTTGCCCGACGCGCGTGCGGGCACTAGCACGCCTCCATTAATGACTCCGCAGCCTCCGCCCATATCCATGCCGCAATACACGAATGCGATGATGGCCCCTGTACAACAAGGAGTGGCATCGCCTGCGCAAACCCCCAGCATCATGGGGCCTCCCCAACGGCCGGCCGAGCGACCGACAAAAGACTACGAATACGACGTTACAGATTCTCTGGCAGGAACTGGCATCGATCTGAGAGCAGAGGAGCAATACATGTCGGAATTATACTCGAATGCCATGGATGCCAACTCAGAGGCAAGGACCGGATTTGCGCAACATCCCGCGGGGGCCAAGAGTTCATTCTATGGAGCTGGTCCAGCAAATCAGCCTGCCGAGAGCGTCTCAGAACAAGATCAGCAGAAGTTTGCCGTCAAGGCGGCTGAACAGGCCTGGGCAGATTCATCCATGCGACTTGCCGTCCAGCGGACGCAGGAAATCAACGACCCATTTCTCTTGGTAGCCATACTGCATCGACGTGCCGACAAAATTGCGAGAGAGAACCACATCTCCCTGAATCTAGATATGAAAAACAATGCCCAATCCATGGGGAAGATGCGCCTGCCTGAACAGTTCCCCTCCCCATCAGTCACGGTGAAGATGCAGCCAGGTCCAGATTCAACAATGGTTCAAACCATCGGATCGTACATCCCCCAAGACTCGTTCCTCGTCGATCAGTTGGCGCTAATGTCTATTGCTACCAAGCAACGATTGCGCGAGATGGTGGAGGATGCGAACGTCGTTGCCGTCAACAGGCAAAAGACGTCACATGGGGAGATTCCCGAGGATTGGATGGCTGCTGCTGCGCCAATGAATGCAGAGCCTTTGGGCGATGCGGCAGAGGTGAACCCGGTGCAGGAGGCGGCAGATGGTGAACCCGTCGCTTCTGAAACCGCGCCATTGAAACGTGAGAGCTTGTATCCTCGCAGTACAAAGTACGAAAAAGCCAACAGCACTAACTCGTCTTCATTCTCCACAGGCTCTGCCAAAGATGCTGCCCTGGGAGCTTCTCACAAGCCAGCCAAGAAATTGGCCAAGATAGCCTCCTCTCTAACAGTCACGATGCGAGAGCTGGCAAGACAAGAACGCGAGTGGGAAGAAGCACGTCTTCGCCGGCGACAAAAACGCAAGGATGGCATAGCAGACGTCGGATCAACATCGTCACGATCAGGAAGCGTCGCGCCGGGAACACCTGGCTCCATAGCACCCGATTCTGATAAGCCCATGACCAAGAAGGAAATGAAGAAACACCAAACGCTCAAGGCAGCGGAGGCCAACAGCCACGCAAACCAGAATATGACGAGTAGCATGTTCGCCGGTCTAGGTGGCAAAGGTAATTTGTTCGGAAAGAAGAAGACTGGCAAGACGTATGACTGGCTGAATGCGGGCCGGGGAGGAGGAAGTGGTGCCAGCACACCGACGAGAGCTACACCCGGTCCAGGCAGTAAGGGACTCAATGGTACTCCGGGAGCACCCTCGCCAGCCAGCCTTGCCATGACGACTGAAGGACGAAACCGCCTGGGGACATGGCGAGAAGACAAGGAAAAGGGAAAGAACATCCAGTTGCGAGACTGGGTAGTTGTACTGGAGAGGGACGGGCGAGAGGTCAAGGCATTGCAGCAAGCCTACGTGCACTTGGATGCCTCCAACCCAAAGTAATAGAGAGTCGGTGAGGAGAGAAAAGGACGCACTTGTTGGGTGGTCAAGAGCCAACATATACCCAGCCGCGCCGTGTATGATGTGTGCGTTTTTTTTTTTTTTTCACACCTCTTTGTGGTTTACCCTTCCATTGTTCAATTTTTTTTTTATCTCTTCTCCTTGTTAGCCCGGCGTTTTCAACATATTCAAAAGGCGTAAGAAAGGATGGTGGGTAAATGGGAGGCTCAAGCATTTTTCCGGTTTTTTGCAGTTTTGGGCATGGACAGAGAGAAGAGGAGCGAGCGGCGAGCGGCGAGCGGCGAGCAGAGAACAGAATAGGAGATGTGCATCGGCAATAGATGCGATTTATAATAGGTTTCGCGACCCTGCGTGAATGCAAGTGAGCGGTGTCATGTGATGCCTTGGATTTGTCGTTTTTGAAATCACCCATGTCTACGTAGCGTAATCCGTCCATTGGCGTCATTCGGGCATGCATCCAAGTTGGAGACTCAACCTGAGTTGCTCAGGATCCGGACTCACCTTTCTTTTGAATCTGCAGGAGTCTGCCGAGATTCCCCCCTGTTAACTTCAAGAAAAGTAACCAGATGAGAGTAGTGGCCCTCGCGTCATGGCAACGGGCCCCCGCGAAACTTGGTCCGGCCCGCGCCCTCCAGACGTGATGGATGGATGGATGGGCAGAGCAAAGCCATGGCCAAGTTTCCTGGCACCTTGGTACGGTACCTTGTTCGGCATGTCTCGGCCGAAAAAGGGGGCGGGATGAAAGGAGGGGGGGGTGCACTCCGTAATGGAATAGGTTTTACCTTTTACCCATCTAGTCGTGTGCAATCCAGACTTTGTTGTATGCAACTTGTAGAGTAAGAATCGGTCAGTCTTGTTCATCTTCAACGACCATGACTGGGATGCGTCTTTTCTTTTGCAATGCAGCGTGAGCCTTCTTCAATTGCTAATCTATTCTAGTACGGAGTACAGACCCAAGGAAATATAAAGCACTCTTCATCTTACTTGTCCCACGTCAAGCGCACGCTTGCGCGACTTGTCAAAGAAATAATAAAACTCAAGTAGCTTCCTTCTTGCAAGATACTTTACAATAGAGTGCTGAAAAGGGGGTATCATCCATCCATATATCCTGAGTCCAGCCCAGAGCCGTTTTCCTAGGCCGGCTCTTGTGCCACCTCGGTCTCGCCAGCGTGGTCTTGGTCTTGGTCTTGTACATGGTAATGGTACATGGTAACGAGATGTGAGCGACATTATTGCACGCGTCACCCCATTCGATTGCAACTGCGTCGAAGCGTTGCGTCCCGAGATACAGAACAGGAAAAAAAACAAGGGAAAAAGGAAAACAGACCCAGCGACAGAGTATAAAAACCGACAGGCAAAAAAAAAAAAAAAAAAAGGAAAAAAAGTCTATATGCAAAATTTGACTCCCAAATCAGTCATTCTTCTTTTTGTTCCAACCAAAGTTCCCATTCTTGACTTTTGATCTGCGCTCAGATGCTCATCAGAAAACAAATCTGGCCAAGGGTGCTGTTTCTATCTCTCACCGGAGCCCATAGCGAAGGTAGGATACCGGTCCAAGACATGTCACGAGATGGGTATCATCGTCATTCCAGCAGAATGAGACCCATCCCCCAACATGATCAGTGATAGTCTCAAGCTTATTGTCTCAAGCTCGTGAGAGTTTTGAGATATGGCAAGACAACAAGCAAACCCCAAGCCAAGAAGAAAAAAAGCAAAGACATTTTCCGATGAAAAAAGCGTATCCAGCTTGTGGCCCCCGTCTATTTTTTTTAAACGCCGAAGACTGGTTGTCTGAGAAGAAAAGACAGAAAATTCCAAAACAAATTGACCCGTGCGCGTGTGTCGAGTATCGAAATGCCAGAGAAAATCATGCGATCAAAGGTAAAAGGCCAAACAACTTTTGGTGTTCTCGCAGCTGATAAGAGAGGTGTCGGGACAGCTCCGAGCCGATTTGTGTACAAACTGATGTGACGAAATATTAAATAGTTGTAAAAGTAATACTGAAGGCCGTATAAATGATGAAAAGCCTGGGAATCGAAGTGTAAGAGAAGACGTGTTCGTCATGTTGATATAACCATGGCCCGCAGGGTCACTGGAAACACACAAACTCAGCGAGGCTGTGGCTTCGGTGGGGGGGGCTTAGAAACGCCAGTCAGGTCATAGGCACCACGTCCCATATCGCAAACGATTGATGATTGTTGTAACATCGTGAGAGAATGTGTTGGTTGCGAAAAATTATGTGAACTAGGCTACAACGATGCCAATTAGCCAAGGTCTTGATGATATTGCTAATGAAAGCCTGAGAGGAACAAAGAAAAGAAGAATGAAGAATAAAGTCGGGTCGTTCTTATACGGGTCTTCTTTGCTTCCAAAGATTTGCCTCCATGATACTGATATATACTCGATAGGCGTAATGGGGGCAAAGAATGGGAAAGGTTGAAGGGGGGGGGAACGGCCGAAGCTCTTGGGACAAGCGAAAGTGATCAAATGGTAGGGTTCAAATCAAGCGACGTTGACTCACAGGGAATGATTGTCTGTAGTTGGTACCACGACGAACTGGCTTGTCCAATAAAACCAGAGGAAGATTGATCGGTCGCGATACAGCAGGCGACTATGTTACAAAGAGAGAAAAGTCTGAAAGAGTGCCTTGGTGGCCGGCCAAGGTGCAAGCGTTGCCAACAATATTGGACTATTTCGACGCGGCTACTGAAGGAGTGTAGGTCTGCACGGACGAGGCGAGATGAATCGGCACCGGCGCGTTGGAACGAGGCAACACAAGGCGAAATCGATGTCACAAGCTGGAGGGCTGTACAGAGTGCGAGGCGGCTCGGCTTGATGGGTTTGTGTCAGTGTGTAACAGCGGAACGAGGCGGGCAAGTTCCCAGAAGATGAGATGGTGGGTGTTGGCAAGTCGGGCCTGTGCAAGATGTATGCACAAAACAGGCTGACTCGGTAATCCGTAAATGAGTTTCGCTAGTTTGCAGAGGCCCGAGGAAAAGGGGTCAGGCGAGTTGGCGAGTGGCGACGATGACGGATGAACCGCGCCGTCGAGATGTTCAAGTCAGGCACGGACGGGTACCTGGAACTGGTCGCAATAGTGGATTTCCCGAGACGGATGGCAGATTGTGGCGCCTAACTTATGATCGTGTAAGTGAGAAAGACGGTGATCACTGGTGGGACAGGCGCTTGAGTCCAAGAGGCAGAAACAGACAAGCAAAGCCGTTGAGCAAATGCAGCAAGACGAGAAGACGAAACTCGGAACGCGAGGTCAGGAACGGATGCCAGATTGGCTGATGATGGGGAAGGGTATCTCAAGGGAGGCGAGGCTAAGAAGATCTGGGAGATGAAGTGGGAGCAGGGCGCTTTTGTACAAGTGCTGCTGTGGTCCGAAAGGAGCAAGCTCACATCAGAAGTCGTCAACCCGACTATTAGGCTGGGGAAAAGGGAACTAAGTGAAAGAAGAAAAAGGAAGAGTCAGTCAATCAATCCCTCATCATTGGCGGGCAGGGAAGTGAAGGGAGGCAAGGCAAGGGGGGGTGTGTGTGGACTTGAAAGGACGACGAGAAGGCCAGACTGCTTCATCGATGGCACAGACTGACTACTGCTCAGCAGCCAAACGCCCATTCCCGTTTGCATCTTGCGCCCGTTTGTATCTTGCCTGGCCCGAGCCGCGAGAAAGAAGCCAAAGAAGAAAATTCTGTTCCTTGACCATGGCCAGGTCATGCAGCCAGGGATGGGAAATTCGGCCCAAGGATCTTGGGGTTAATGAAAGGGCGAAAGCTAAAAAAAAAAAAAAAAAAGGAGGACCTTGACCTTGACCAGTAATAAGTACCAGCCACCAGCCACGCCACACACCCTTGTCGCTGCTCCTTCCGGTACCACGGTTCAGACAACCCGGCATGGGGCTGGCAAAACCCAAGTCTCAAACGAAGTCGACCGAAGATTCTCATCATGCACCAGTTCCTGCGCACCAGCTTGCCATGCCTGCCAACTGGTAGTCCGTAAAGCTTTTCTATTACCGATGCGCCTTGATCCAAAACGCCGGGAACCAGTGCTGGCTGGTGCTGGGGCTGGTGCTCGTCATGACGGCTGTGGCAAGAGCCGCCTCGCCTGCTAATTACGTCAAGACATAATACCTCAGGGCATATCTGATATTTGTTGTCTTAATATGGCATGAGAGTCATACTGGCAATGCCCTGGCAATAACATCAACGTACTCCGTAGAACTGAACCTCTTTGTACTCCGTAATCACGGAGTCCCTGTACATATAGGGCTTTGCAGACCAACTGGGGCAACAAGTCACAAGTCTAGTCTCGTTGTGACACACACTGTGGCTTCTTCTTTGTTGTCCGTTTAAGGGGCCCATGGCATCAATGAGGCCTGAAATCCTTCCAAACAAGGGCAAGGCTCACTTCTCTTTTGTCGGGTTCCTGACATGGGTCCCACCTCCCCGGAGAGCCATGGACCCATCTATGTAGAGAGACGAGAGACAGGGGTTCGGCGTACATGTATGTATGTACTCCGTACGAGGCTGCGTTTGCATCGCAACAACCAGCTCAAACGGGCTGGGCGGCTGGCGGATGTGAGCGAGAAAGTCATCATCTACTATCTTGTTAATGCTTCTCGGCAATATCCAGCACGCTCTGTTTGGATCAGCTCTGTCAACCCGTCTTGTACCATTCAGCTTCCGTCGCTTCGGCATCAATACATTTCAACCTGTGGAACAGACGTCTTGAGCACAGCTTGCTTGGTTGGGGTCTGGTCTGGTGCACTGTTATCTTGAACAGACACGTTGCGCAGAGTGCTCCCAATGCAGCTGTGAAAGAGTAGGACGAGCAACATGGTGCAATTGTCGTTTGCAAGTTGGCTCGTCTGTTGAGAGCGTAAATTGGCCCGGGCCCGTTTTGGCTATTTCCATTTTTCTTTTCTCTTTTCTCTTTTTCCCCCCTTATTTCGTAGGCACGGTGGAGCACAAGATTTGGCTCCTTTCGCCGTTGTCTAGTCCGGCTAGCTCCGCTCCCGTGTCATCTCATTTCTCTTCCCGCTAGGCAAAGTGTGCTTTGGACATTTTCCTTTCCCCTCCCGGAAACCACGACCGTTGTTCCCCGTCAAGCGGATCAACAAAATTTTGGGGGCATTCCGAGCATGCACTTAATGACATCAATCACACACAGCTCGTGTTAAGGACAATGGCCGGGTTGAATATCGTTAATTGCGAGAGCTTGCCACGATCTATGGGGGCTATTGTTAACAAATCCTGTCTGATTGGGTATTCCATTGGCTCGAAAGCATAACTCCGTAGTCTTGGTCATATCATGATAATAGTCAGCAGAAATATTGACGTCAAATCGTCCCGACAGCTCGGATTACTAGCCCAGCCATGCATGCAGCGTTATACATAGCAATAAGCGGGCCGAATCCCTGCTGCAGCTCCAACTGACATGACTCTGCTGCTTGCAGCTTCAAGCTTCAGTTCTTGAATTAGTCTTCTTGAATTAGTCATGGCCCCCTCAGGAAGCTCGGGGACGCAGCTGATCGAGGACGTGGTGAGCCTGATTTAGAACGGCACGCTTTCATCGCAGCATCGCTCAGAAAAGGCAGCAAAGGAACAACGTCGTGCAACTGCTGTGGAGTAGGGCTAACTCTATCGAGAGACCTTTGTTATCCGAGAAGCCATCCCATCAGGCTTCGCATCCCAGTTCGGAAGAGGCGCGCCTTGTTGTGTATTGATTTGTGAACTTGGCCTGCTAGGAGTTATATTTTAAGTCGACTTTGCTGTTCCTAAATCCAATCCGGGCCGGCTCTACAGTATGCGCGGTTTTCGGACAATGGGCTCATGATTGCATTGCCGGGTCAATAAGGTTTGTTAGAATACTAATTCAACGTCACGAACAAGTACAGTACCACAGTGTGCATTTCCTGTACGTGGTGATAATTCTCTCATCAGCCTCCAGGATCAGGGCTAGACCTGATGGCCGCCACATTGTTCTCTGCATCAACTCACGCAGGGGTTATCGGACGATGGGATACTCGCTTATTAAACGTCGATCTAAACAGGTCTGCCGCACAGCCACGAGTCATGTCGTGATAAATGCATTCGTATTCCAAGTCGAGAAGCATATTTTTTATGTTGCCGAAATGGATTTCAAGATGGAACCGAACGGGCCCTCCAAAGGGGCATCAGACTCAGGTAAAAACACGTACGCAGGCAGCATTGCCGCCCATGCCAAGGCCCACAAAAACCGAGCCACTGCCGTCCATGGTGTTGGGCATAATCCGTACTCCCGTATAAAATAGGTTTCCTCACATCAGGAGCTCGTATCTCGATGCGCCCAGCCAAGTCAGTGGGCATGACCCTCCATACAAATATGCCGACTGTACCGTGACCAACCGAGGTTCTCATGGCGTTGGTTTCAGTCATCTTTACTTGCCTCAGGCAATCACGATTCAGGTCTGTACCCAAGGAACGGAAAGAGAAGAAGATTGATGAACAAAAGTGAGTCTGTGAAGCGAGAAGCAAGGTTAATCCCGTGGTTCCTGCGTTAGCCTGTTTTAGCGAGCTGACCCCAGGCTCTCTCTGGTGGCACTTTGGCACTCGGCTAAGTTCCCGACATGCACGCAGCCTCGCCTTTCGCAAGCTCTCCAACATTCAGCTCAGCCACAATGTACATATTTGTCCGTTACCGCTTGGACCGTGGCGCTTCAGCCCACCACCATCAGCACTCCAGAGATCGTGGAAGAAGCGTGGGCAGATATTACCAGCTTCTCCCCGGCAGACAGACTTCTTGAATTTGCGAGTCATGCAAGGCTACTTACTATTCAAGACGCAATAAGATCTTTCTTCCTTTATAAAGTTACCGTCATTGCCGGTTTGTTGCCTCAGCCATGGCCAAGCCGCATGTGATCGTTGGGTGCCCATCTGCCATCCTACTCGAGGGCCTCGGCAGATCAACACCACTGCGGAAAGGTATTCTGAATATCCCTTGTCGGAGGAGGTATTTTTACCTGGCCGTTTCCACCGGTCTGACTGGAGGCCTGCCATGTAGGCTGATCTACGGAGTAGCTGGGGTACTTGACACCGGCGTTAATCGACGTGACTGACTCTTGCAACACTGGACATGGTTTCGCAAAGCAAAAGCCGTCACCACTTATTTCGACGACAAATATAGATACTTTCCTAGCATACGCTTCATGTGGCTTTGAGCGCACGGGTGGGTCCAACGCCAAGAGTCGTTTCGAGCATCAATTAATACATCAGGCGCTGGGCGCTATTGCACTATGGACAAGGGCAACGTCGATCGTGCCATCCACCGTATCGTCGGTACATGAATCCCTACATGTAGGCTAAGCCAGCTCTTACTTCGTTGCAGAGTTCTTCTAGAAGCTGGATCGAAGCGGAGCAGACTGGGATGATCCAAAAAGAACTCGTGGTGGAGATGACGACGAGTTTGGCGCCTTTATGTATGTAAATTCGAACAGCACAACTAATTTCTCCATCGCGGGGCCAATTGTCAACGCGCCACGTTGTGCAATCTACCATGTCAACGTGTCATATGCCGCAAGACAGCGCCACAAAACGACTTCTCCAAAGACAAACTCAGGACGAGTCGCAACATCTCGACACTCAGCCGTGCAGTAACAACGGCTACGTTCCCCGTGCGCTGCCCGACGTCTGCTTGTGTTCCATCGTTCCGACCCCTATCATGGGGCATGGGGGGGAGGTTTCTTGACTAGTACTCGTAAGGCACGGCTGAAGTTGGTTCATCAGGGGCCGCCACTGGAAGGCCAGCCGGGGAAGAGTTCCGCCTCGTCTGATCCCATTGCGATTAATTTAAAAAATTTCCCTGGTTATTTACCCAAAGAGGAGGACTTTGCACAACACTAGTAAATCTCACCGGTAAGGGGTCTGTCTTCTGGAAGGCGCCATCATCTTCTAGGCCATCCATAATATTACAAAGTGCTGCTAGGGGGGCGACGCTGGCGGAATTGTCTTTGCTAATTGAGTCATAGCCCTTGCCCCTGCTTTCGGTCGAAAGGTCAATTATATTAGATCCGGCTTGTCATTAGAATGTTGACTCGTCGGCGTCGTGCCGGTGCCGCGTTATTAGCATGAAACTGTGCACGATCGAGATTTTCAAGTAGAGTCGAGGAGCTGAAAACGGTGTAGGGTAGCGCTGCTGTGATGGGTTGCTATCGTGACTCGGCACGGTGGTAGGTAGGTTCATTCAATATTGAATGGGTATCGAGTCGTAAAGTCTGTCATCTGTGAGGATTTTACTGTCTGGTGTTTGAGCTTCTACTATTGAGATCGCATAGGGAAGGAGAGTCAATGCGTTTATAATTGTTACACGCACCGCATTTCCAAGGAGCAGTGATGTCGTCTCAGAAACATTGAAATCTTTTTTGCAAGTCTTTGAACGATTATTGTCAACGCGTTGACTCACAACACAAGTATCTGCATCATTGCATCGAACGAGCTAGGCCTCATAGTTTCAAGGATTAGGGCAATTTTCGACTGGATAATATCCCTCGAGTTGGGTGTGTTACAGCTCAGTAGAGAAGGTGCGGTGCGGTGCGCCCGCCCCACCTCTACATCATCTGATTCTTCGCTGCAGCAGAGTTTTTCTTTTTCCTTTCTTCTACATCCTCTCTCGTCGGCTTCATTTAATTCATTCTGTTATTCAAACCTCTGTTCGTTGATTCTCGCGAAGCCAGCCTTTTGGGCCCAGTCGCGTTAACCAGGTACCCTGTATTCTGCGGTACACTAGCCTCAAAACCAAGTAACTCGGTAACGCTACGCTGGAACCCTTTCGCAGGTTGCTGCTCCCCACCATCCCCAGAGCAGCTCCCTCCACCCCGCCATAAAATATATGTATGTGACGCAGCCACGCAGCTTCATCCGCAGCAATCCCAAAAGCTTCCCGCGAAACCAAACAACTTCACGTCTTTTTCCTCGGCCTCAGACCCTACGTCATCTCGACTTTCGTTCGCAAAGGCGGTCTCGGCCTAGAAACCAGCCATGTCAATCATCCAGCAACACACGAGCGCCACGCTGAGCGACGCATGGCGAACCATCAACATCGACGCCTACAACGAGGATTCGTCCGTCAACTTCGACGTCTCCACGCTGCACCCACCACAGCCGGAGATCAGTGAAGCTGAAGCCCGTCAACTAGCAGGGCAGGTCAGACAACTCCTACAAGGAGGAGATGCCGAAGGCGCGCTTAGGGGATGTCTGGAGACGCCGGTTTACAATGGAGCCGAGGGAGCAAAGGTGCGTCCTCTCTTCTAACACACCTAGCATCGCAAGTATGCCTAGAGCTACTTGGCAGGGATTGCACACCCCCTCCGGAAAAGATGAAAGGGGCGCTAACTCGACTGGACAGGATGCACATCTCCAAACCGTTATTGAGGTCCTGCAATCGATCAAAGCCAGTGACATGAGCCCGCTCCTGAAGAAAATTTACGAATCACAGGGCGGCAACGAATGTCTCGACGTCCTGATGAAGTACATGTAAGATAATGCATGAGCTCTTAATTTTTTTTTGTTTTTGTCACGAAAAGAGAGTTATGACACTGACTTTGGGTTTAACGCGTAGCTATAAGGGGATGTCTATGGGACAATTAAATAGCGGAAGGGGATCAAAAGTTACGCCGCAATCGACGGGGGGTTTCAGCCAGGTTGGTTCTAGACCGGGTGCTTCGAATGAGCCTGCTGCTGCGGCGATGAGCGTGCTTCTTAGCTGGCATGAGAAGGTTGTTGATGTTGCTGGGTTGGGATGCATTGGACGTACCATGACGGATTGCCGAAGGGTGTAGAATGATAGGACACGAGGAATGGATGCTGGGGAAAAATAGACATTTGGGGGGGGGGTGGTGTTTCAAAATGTCCCTTTGACGCAACATGACGAACATGACGAGTGAAGTTTTGAACAATTGCCTTGGTATTGGTATTGAATTGTGCCCTCCATTAGGCTAGAGTACATGGTCTTAATTGATTGTACATGTGCTGCTTCTATTTCTTTTCCAAGATATCCTTCAGGTTGACCTCGCCGCTTCCCCTAGGTAGTGGTTTTGGCTGATTCTCCCCTCCCTTCCACCCGATCATGTATATGATTCTAAAAGTCGCCGGAATCGACCCGTCCTCATTTCCATGCAACGCTCTATAGATGGCGTCATTTGCCACGAGCACGTCTCTGCGAATCGGGCCCATTTCTCTGCCGAGAATGGCGTTGCTCTCTCCCATGGCTTGGAGATCTTCCATCAAGGCAAACGTATCAGGGTAGTCGACAATGATGTCGTCCACGTCCACCGTCAACATCTTGAACCCTGCCTTTTGGAGCAAGCCCCCTACGTCTCGAACGTCTGCAAGCGGCGACACGTGCGGCGAGATGCCTCCTCTTCGTTCCTGTTCAGCTAGTTGAAGGGACGTACGAAGCTCGAATAGGGTGTCCCCCCCGAGCATCGCACCAACGAAGGGAGAATCCGGCTTCAAAACACTGTTGATCTGAGACAGAACGCCCGGGAGGTCGTTGATCCAGTGCATGCTGAGGGAGCTCATGACGAGATCAAATGACTCGGGCTCGAACGGTATGCTCTCTTCGTCCTGCAGAACCTGCCGGGTGATGTTGATCTTCTTATTGAATTCATGGTCGGCGTCGCGGTACAACAGCGACTCGGACGATTCCGCGGCGAGCAATTCTGATATTCGTGTTGATAGAGGAGAGGATTCGGGGATTGCTGGATGGGGCGCAGGATTGTCGCGGACGAGTGCTCTCGCCAGGTTACATGAATTCGCGCCTAGATCGAGGACTCGTGGGAAATGTCGGTTGATGTCCTGGCAGGAACCGCGGGGGTAAATCATGAGCGCTGGGACACCGAGCAACTGCGAGCTTGGTTGGTTGGGGGGAAGATTTGGCTCACCAACAATCTCTCCGAAACCCGTATGGCGACCTCATCCTTCAGATAGTCTGCCTGCCGGCTTTGTTCGGGCTTTGAAGCCGCGCGCTCCTTTTGCAACCATTTCGTTCTTCGATTGAACACCTGGAAGCGTGGGGCGCCCGAAGAGTGGACTGCGTACCATCGCCGGCTATTGCCTTGGACAGAGGCGCTGCATATTCTGTGCCGAGTATTGCCCAGCGCTGGGGTGCATTTGGCACATGCTGACATTGGGGCAAGTTTTGTGCGTGTGTTTGAGAGGTCGTACCAGTATGTTGTCGTCTGGTGTTGCTGTATTCGTTACATCCCTTTGACAAGTGAGTGGTGAGGCCTCAGGCAGGTTACCGGGACCCACTTCACATTCTGGTATAAGTCAGATAACTCTAGTCCGTACTATGTATCATGTAGTTGTATCTGACGGGCCTGAGTGCTTAGTACTTACCCATCGACCGTGCTTTTTTGCATCTCTTGCGTCTCGAAAAAAAAAACATGAGGATTACCTTGAAAGTGCTTGGGCCCAAGTCAAGAAATGGGCTAAAATCCTGGAGTTTTTCCTGCCTGCCAGTATTTACGGAGTATGGACTTGTCGCACTGAGTACCAGAACATGCTGACCTGCTGAATTGAGAAGCCAAGAAATATTTGCGGGGAATTGCCCAGATACCTATTCAACTGGACACGCTTTGTTACGTCTGGGGTGGCCGCCTTGAATTCCTCCGATGGGCGAACAGACTTCTCGCAAAACGGTGTAGCTGCCAGCGAGCAAGCAAATTTCCAGCAGTACGGAGTAGCCTGGCCTGAAGCCGGCGTTACTCGTGCCACGCCCCACTTTTTGGTTCTCGAGACCTCGCACCACTCTTATTACCAAGCTAGCCCGTTCAACGACGTCAGCAAGACGGAGCAACATATTGCTTCTACAGTCGCCGAACAGCTTGATCATGCGACTGCGGTTTGGATCGGTCGACGCGTGAGCCATACTGCCAGAGTGCTGCGAACTATTACTTGGTTTGCTCGACCGACGTTACAGACGAGCCGAGATTTGGGGCCAGCCAGGGGCTGAGGGGCAACTTTGACCATGGCGACACCAGGAGGCGGCTTCCTCGGCCGTTCGAGTAGCAGCAATTCTAACATGCGAGGCCTGGTGCAGTTTATTGCCGACTTGAGAAATGCGCGTGCTCGCGAGTTGGAAGAGAAGAGAATTAACAAAGAACTGGCCAATATTCGGCAAAAGTTCAAGGATGGCAACTTGAGTGGCTATCACAAGAAGAAATACGTCTGCAAGCTCCTCTACATCTACATTTTGGGCTGGGATGTTGATTTTGGCCATCTCGAGGCCGTCAACCTGATCTCGGCACAGAAATACTCGGAGAAGCAGATTGGCTATCTTGCCATGACTCTGTTCCTCCACGAGAAGCATGAGCTGCTGCACCTTGTCGTGAACAGCATACGGAAGGATCTGTTGGATAACAACGAGTTGTTCAATTGTCTGGCATTGCATGCCATTGCCAATGTAGGAGGACGGGAAATGGGGGAGGCTCTCAGCTCCGAGGTCCATAGACTTCTGATTTCACCGTATGAAACTAACCCAACATTCCTGACTCAAACCATATAGGCTAACCATCAGAATACAGAACCTCCAAGTCTTTTGTGAAGAAGAAGGCAGCTTTGACTTTGCTCCGCCTGTATCGAAAACATCCCGAAATAGTGTCGCCACTGTGGGCGGAGCGCATCATCCACCTCATGGACGATGCCGATCTCGGAGTGGCCCTCTCTGTAACTTCTTTGGTCATGGCTCTGGCTCAGGATAGTCCTGACGGCTACAAGGGCGCATATACGAAAGCCGCGGCCCGTCTTAAGCGTATAGTCATTGATGGCGAGTACACTACCGACTATCTGTACTACAAGGTTCCTTGTCCTTGGTTACAAGTCAAGCTTATTCGATTGCTGCAATACTTCCCGCCCTCCGGTACGTTGTCACTTGGCTCGAAAGCCTGCTTGGTCGAGCTGACATGATGCAATCACCACAGACGATACACATGTCCGAGACATGATACGAGAATCCCTCCAGAAGATTTTGAATCTTGCCATGGAAGCTCAGAAAAATGTCCAGCAAAACAATGCGCAGAATGCTGTCCTGTTCGAGGCCATTAATCTGATCATTCATTTAGACACAGAGCACGCACTCATGAAGCAGATATCTTCTCGTCTTGGCCGGTTTATTCAGAGCAGGGAGACGAATGTTCGTTATCTCGGGTTGGAAGCAATGACGCACCTTGCTGCCCGAACCGAGACTCTTATACCCATCAAGCAACATCAAGACATCATTTTGGGATCATTGAAAGATCGAGACATCAGTGTTCGTCGGAAAGGTTTGGATCTTCTATACAGTATGTGCGACGCCACCAACGCGAGAATCATTGTGGTTGAGCTCTTGCACTTCCTCCAGAATGCAGACTTCGCCATTCGTGAGGAAATGGTTCTTAAGATTGCCATTCTTACTGAAAAGTATGCCACTGATGTCCAGTGGTATGTCGACATCTCATTGCGTTTGATTGCCATGGCTGGTGATCACGTCAGCGATGAAGTCTGGCAGCGTGTCATTCAGATTGTTACCAATAATGAGGACCTCCAGGTATACGCGGCGCAAACTGCGTTGCAGTACATCAAGGCCGATCACTGTCACGAGATGTTGGTCAAGATTGGAGCGTACATCATGGGCGAGTTCGGCCACTTGGTCGCCGACCAAGCTCGATGCAGTCCGATCGAGCAGTTCGTGGCTCTCCAGGGAAAGCTCTCGGGTTGCTCTCCCAGCACAAGAGCCATGATTCTATCTTGCTTCATCAAGTTTGTGAACTTGTTCCCTGAGATTAAACCACAGCTACTTCACACATTCGAGGTATACAGTCATGCACTGGATTCGGAGATGCAGCAGCGAGCATGTGAGTACCTCACTCTGGCCAACATGCCTACGGACGATCTTCTGAGAACGGTTTGCGACGAGATGCCGCCGTTTCCCCAGCGAGAATCTGCCCTCTTGTCACGATTACATCAAAAGCACGCCAACACCAGTGACCGACGGACCTGGGTTGTTGGAGGCAAGGATGCCAATGTGGATGGCAGCGAGTTAGGCATGGCGAAGTCTGGCGGCCTTGGAAGAACAATCAGCTCCGCTGCGGCAACCAATGGATCCAAGGCCAATAGAGGTGCCGATGGTGCCAGCGATCTTGCCGGCTTGGACTTTAACGCTCCATCTCCAGCAGAAGCCAAAGTGCTTAAAGCTCCTAACTTGGCTAGTGCAGCTCATTTGTCTCCAGGATGGGAAAAGGGCTTCGAGAAATTGATGCTTCGTTCTGACGGCATCTTGTATGAGGATGGTCAAGTTCAAATTGGTGTTCGATCAGAATATCGTGGACAAATGGCGTGCCTTATTACATATTTTTCAAACAAGTCACCTTCTGCGATGACGTCGTTTACTACAACGCTGGACCTGGATGAGAATGAGAGGAATAAACTATCATGGGATGTCAAAGGTCTTCCAGATAGCACCATTGCTCCTGGTGGCCAGACTCAGCAGGTTGTCATGTTTGAATGCAAAAAGATCTTTGAGAAGAGCCCGACGGTCCGTATCAGTTACCTGGCAGGGGCTCTGCAAGCCGTGACTCTCAAGTTGCCTGTAGCTGCACACAAGTTTATGGATCCCGCGGATTTGTCTGCCGAGGACTTTTTCAAGCGGTGGAAGCAGATCGGAGCCGATACCCGCGAAGCACAAACTATTTTCGGCGTAACTGGGGAAAAGAGAAAGCTCACCGAGTCATTCGTCAAGAACACCGTAGAGGGTTTCCGATGGCACTTGTTGGACATGGTTGACCCTAATCCCAAGAATTTGGTGGGCGCCAGCGTTATGCATACTTCTGAAGGAGGAAAATTCGGATGTCTCTTACGTCTGGAGCCCAACTATTCTACCCAGGTAAAATACCTTTTCTTCCAATTGGGCCCCAACTAACTGTGGCAATGACTAACAAGCAATAGATGATTCGACTTACGATTCGTGCTACCGACGATTCAGTCCCCACCATTCTCCTAAAACTGATGCAGGACAGACTTGCCCAAGGCCAGCCGATCGCTTCGGACTACCGCGCGCCGACTCGAGACGAAATTTCTGACTCTTTCGGGAATGTCATGGTCTCTCGATTTGGAAAGGTGTGAGATGATATTTGTACTGCCAGGTAGGAGGTTTGGAAGCACGGAAGCATTGTGGCGTTATGGAGGATTGATTGATTTCGAGCACACGGGAGGAGGTCTATCTGCAGGAAAAAAAAGTGAACCTTTACCATTGGCATCGTCAGTATTATGGGGGAGTGCGTCGGGAGAATGAGGTCTTGGAGGTCGTCGATACCAAGTTGATATCTCCGTCAATTTTTCATGCCGCCTTGTCGTGGCATTTCGTTACATGTTTGTGTGCAGACTTAAGACTTTTCACTCGCGTTTCTGTCTCGTCACCTGGCTGGATGACCAAGAAATTAAGCATCCTGCTAAACCAGCCAAAAAATCAAAAAGACACACACGTTGTCACAACGGGCAAAAGAAACATACAACACCGGGTATTCGCTGGTCGTCACCGACCCAACTACTAATCCAGCGCTCGCCAGCTTATCGTGGGAGATCGAACGGGATCCTGAGGTTTACTGGCGGCTGTGGTCGTATGTAACAGGGAGAGTGCATATTTGTTTTATATACTTGGGGCGGGGACGACGTGGGGAGCCGGTGGCAGATTTGGTGCTTGGAAGGTCTCCACTCTGAAATCGAGCAAATAGATTGACTATTGGCATGGTCAATAGTATTTTGTTCGTCAATGGCTTTGAAAGGGGCTGGAACTGTGGTGGCAAAGGAAGGTTGGTTGTGGGTTGGCTGGCTGGTGGGGATGCCGCGTAGCCTGTTTATGTTCAGGTTGTTGTCGACGTTTCTTTTAGCCGAGTATTATAGCGGCATATCCCTCGTGTTATATGAAAAAAAAAAAACCTTTTATCAAGTCCAAGGTCTTTACAATAACTGTTCGAAACACTCCCGTATTTTGTTACGCGTGTCCCGTTCAAGGACAACCAATGGTGAAAGTTTGGGGTTTCGTAGTGTATTACAAACAAAACATACCAACGACTTACTCCGTGATCTTGGCATCACCTTTCGCAGGCCTTTCTCCAAATATGGTACTCCCGACTCTCACCTCCCCGCTTCCCATTGCGATGGCGCCCTCAAAGTCCTCGCTCATCCCCATGCTCAGCTCCAGCCTGTCTGCGTCCAAGCCCAGCTCCCTGCTGACCAAGTCCCGCTGTTCCGTCAAGGCCACAAAGTCCTCGTTTTGGTGCTCCGCCGTCGTGGCCTTGCTCCGCGCAATTGCCCCGATGGTCATGAGACCCAGGAGACGCAGGTTCGGACATGAGTTGACGATGTCGCGACACAGCGAGACGGTGTCCTCGCCCGGCGCGCAGCCCGACTTGGCTTCCTCCCCGGACGTGTTGACCTGCACGTGGACGGAGAGTTTGGGCAGAGACGGTTCCGAGGTGAGGAGGTTGCCGCGGGAGGAGTTGAGGAGAGTGGCTTTTTTGAGGGTATCTACGGAGGATACGCAGAAGAGGTTGGGGATCTTGGCGAGGGTCTTGCAGTGACCTGGGTTTGTGTGCGTGTCAGTCACGACTTCACGACGGCTCTCGGTATTGTCGAAGACGAGCTTTCTCGTGGCGCGATTTTGGTCCAGGAAGAAGAGGGAAGAAAAGAAGGAGGACTGTACCGGATTGCAGGCCCCCGATGAAGTGCCATTTTATACTCTTGGGCAGCAACTGTGCCTTTTGCGACAGCTCCTGGGCGTAGTTTTCACCAAAGTGCTCGTGAGAGGTCGGTGCTCGATGGAGGGCGAGGATGTCATTTGCAGGCTTTAGTTTGGAGACGGCGACGAGTCTGATCTGCCTTGAAAGTCAGGATGGTCCACTGGAAAAGTACACTTTGATTTGGAGCTGAGTTGGGTTGTCTTGGTGTAAGTGAAGCAGCTTTTTGCCGTGAAGTCGTGACTGACATACGTTTCGACCATTTGCCAATGCGTCGATGCGGTCTTTGACGGAGGAGAGCTGAGAGATGAGAGCTTGGGCTCTCGCGGGGTCTACGCGCATTTCGTCGGCCTCGCTCATGTCTGATGATCATGAAGGGGCTGGTCGGGATGATGAGAGGAGGAGGGAAGTGGTGAGTGGTGAACTGTAGTCTGTGACCGACGTGACGTCTCCTCTCATTAGGGTGCCCGGGTCATTGTCGGCGGCCCCGACGGAAAGAGAGGTGGTTGCCACTTTGCACATTCACATTGTTGTACGGAGTAGGTACGGATTAGATAGATCCACTAATAATCCACCGCCGCTCACCAGTTGAGTTGCCCACACATTGCAGCCATGAAACACGTTTCAATTCATTGACCTTAAGTCCGCGGGCGCCAACTTGGATGCATCGCCAAGTCGGTGTCGAGTCCACCGTTGATGTGACAGAATCGACAGGCCATCACAGCACGCAATGGCCTCGGACCAAAACCTCATTCAGCGACGGACAAGCAGCAATGCTGCTGCCTCATTACCCATACGGAGTGGCCCACACGCCCCAACACAGTCCAAGGCCGCCATCCAACCCAAGTCAACGCATACCTCTGACGAGTTTCTTCACGAGTTTCTCAGTCCTACCTTTGACGCAGCTTCATTCTTGAACGCCAGGTTGCCTCCGCTCGCTGCCAGACCGGCAGGTACGGCTCAATCTGGGAGCACCAATGATGTGCCCCTCGCGGAGCTATCTGCGCAGACCCAGACTCTGCTGTCGCAGCTCAATGCGCAGACCACGCGGTTGTCCGACACGCTCACCCAGCTGACGGATGAGATTCTCCGGAGCGGGAGCCGTCTGGCCTATGAAGTGGAGTTACTGAGGGGTGAGACGCTGAGTCTGTCGGAGACGTTGAATGAGACATTGCGGGAGGATATTGAGAAGTTTGTGCCTGGCGGCTTGCGAACGGACGGTAACAAGAGGGAAGCAGCTGCGAACAAAGCGGATGACGAAGAAGACGACGACAATGATGATGCAGTTGGCTCGGCGCCCCATGATGAAGCTGCAAAGACTACTCGTGTCGATGGCGTCAATGCAGCCGACCCCGAATACGTCAAACAACTACAAACGCTGACATTGGTCCGCTCGCGCCTCGACTCCGTCATCAAAGTATTTGGCGAAGCAATGGACTTTGCGTTCCCGCCCTCGGAAGTATCCGTCAGCTCCGGATTTCTGTCCGTGTCAGCGCCCGAACCGGGCTCCGCGACACAGAGCTTGGAGGACAAGGGGCAGCAAGTCCTCAAGGGACTTCGCGACGAGATTTCGAACCTCTTGTACAAGAGCGACGATGTCGTGGTGGGCATTGAAAAGTCGGCTGCGAGGGTCGAGGAGCTCAAGGAGTTGGCCACCGTGTGGAAGGGCACGGCGGAGGAGAAGGGCCGCATGAAATTCATAGAGAGCTTAGCGAAGATGGTCGAGGACAGGCACAAAGAGTTGATGAGAGAGATGGACCAGGCCGCTAGAAAGGAGGGCAGAGCGGCTACCGTACCGGGGAAGCGACAAGATGGCGAGGAGAGCAAATCATCTGGTGGTTTCGGGCTTATCAGTCAATTGCAGAAGCTAAGAAATGGCTTGTGATTGATTAGATGACGTGATGACCACGACGATGATGATGAAGATGAGAGCATATGAAGAATGTCCATCCATCTATATATTAGCTATTTTTTCTGGGGCATGGAGCAACATGTTTTTCTTCCCAAGTATGACACCAGGAGAATGGGCATCAATGTCAAAGAAGCTGGTAACCATCATGCACGAGAACGACGGCAATGAATAACTTTTCCACCGTGCGTGCGTCACTTGACACAATGACCCACACTGTATTCTACCCCATGAAGGGGGAAGGTGCGGCCAGCACCTGACCTACCCCACTATGAAATCCCCTCCTATTTTTTTACTTACAGAGTTTTAGAGAGCTAGCTTCTATATTTTTATAGAGAGACTTATATTAATTAATTAATCTTAAATCGTGAGCACTGGCATCAGACCCTCAAGATCGAATAAGCTATTTTCCCCACTGTATTCTATCCATGCCCGCCCCTTCGGAGCTTGGCCAAGGCACATGCAGCCAATCACAATCTTCCCGACCCGGCGGCCTTGGCGCAGTCGGCAGGCGGTGAGCGGGTCCCGCGACTAACACCCCCAACAAAGGTCATGCGGCAGAGCGAGGAGAAGAAGCATCTGGCCGACTTGGACTTGAACTCTTGCCCACCTGGTTGGTAGTCTGCTGGGTCGCTTGCCCATTGAAGTTTGGCCAGACTGAGTGTGTCTTACTGAGTGTGTCTTCTTTCTTCTTCTCTGTACGGAGTGAACGCCGCCCTTCAATTGCGATCGCAGCCCTGGCCGGTTGTGCCCGTTTTTGTTACTCGCTTCTGTTTTGTGAGGCAGCGTCGCTTCCCCGATCGATCGCTGACGCAAGAGGGCTACGACACCACGTTTCTTTGACCTACACGGGCGAGCCGCTGAGAGATTCGCCTCTCATCTGTAGACATATTGTGGGAGCATCGCTATTTCGAATGAAGGCAGCATCTGCGCCGTCGACCTCCAGACAACACCACGGAATGGCCGCCAGCGACAACGCTGTTCCTCCCGCCATGGGCGGCAAAGCCGAGCGACGCTCTCCGCCCCCGGCAGCACAATCAAAACGAGATCGGAAGCGACAGGCTCTTATGGAACGCCTGTCAAGCATGACGGACAAGTTCCAGCGCGAGCAAGACATGACGTACCGCGATCAGCTGCAAAAGATTCAGTACGAGATTAGTCTCGTGCAGCGATTTGACCCTTACGACCCGAGCGCCTTGGACGTGGCGGCCGAGCTTCAGAAAGAACACAGGCAGACACAGGGACTCCCCGTGCATGCTGAGAATGCCCGGAGCTTGATGGATATGGCGGGAATCAAATTCCCCAACTTCATTGACGAAATCGAAGATCTCATTGAGATACGCGACTTCCAATTGACACAGTCCAAGGTGAGTTTCTGCAGCACAACACTGGACCACGCCCTCGGGGAAAAAAAAGAAAAAAAAAAAACATTCGGCTAACGTTCTGGTTTCTTCCCACCGTGTTCAATAGAACGAATACGATCGAAAAGTTCAAGAATACAAAAACACACATGCCTACAAAGTCGAAACAGCGAAGCGCGAGCATAGTGCCCTCACCGGCACGTTGCGCGACCGCCTGATCAACACACTCACGCAGAAGAAGAATCGATTGAACCGAGAAAAAGAAGTTCTCGAAATCAACGACTCAAACGCTCTGCTCCTGAACCCGAACCACTTCAGTCTGACGAACCCCGGCAGCCCCGGCGGTACTCACGGAAAGCGAGCATCGCGGCATCGCAAAGACGCCGAGGATCTCCAGATGTTCTCGGACAAGAAGCGAAAGCGAAACCCAGGCGAGGAGGACGGTTCGCCTGTGCCAATGCGCCGCGCGTTGGATCCCAACAGCACCACCCCCTTGTGGCAGTCGGAAAAGGCTCGTGCTGCCGCGAAGCAAAACGGGCCTGTTTACAGCATTGACAAGCTCTTTACCGACAAAGAGCTGTCCTTGCACTACAACACAGCCGCCTTGGCGGCACACCAGTACATTCTGCGCAACCGCGCAAACGGCAACGGCTCGTCTCCCGATGACAGCGACTCGCCCAACGGGGACGACAACGACGTCGATTCCGTTCCCTCGGCGCCCATGATGGAGCGCAACGTATCCCATGCCACCAGAAGCACACGGGGAGGAGCTAGCACCAACTTCCTGGATGACAAAATCCTGGGGGTCGAGGGAATTGCCAACTTTGAAGTCCCCGCCAACTTGGACCTCATGCACGCTCAAGAGCCCCCCAAGATGCCCCCTCCCGTGCCCCAGCAGTACCTCAAGCCGTACCCCAGAACTGCGGACCAGAATTTCCCCGTCCCCCTGTCGCAGGACGACATCGTGTCAGACCTGTCCGTCATGGGGTTCCTCAAGCAGTACGATCAGCTGCACAAACCTGGCGCGCATCTCGATGCTCCGACGGGCCTGCGCAAGATCCTGGAAGCCGTGTCAACCCCGTACCAACAGGGTCGCTTCGTTGCCATCACCAGCGCAGCGCGAGAGGATCCCGAAAACTTGCGCGACTCGCTCGGCATCCCTACCAGCAGCAGTATGCGGGACCAGCCGAGTCCCGGACACGGCGGTTCGAACCAGTCGGTCGGAGGACACTCTGCGTCAGCAGTCCCCATGAGCAGGCAGAGCAGCCTCGGCGGTGTGGCCATGAGTCGCCAGGGCACCACTGGCAGCGGGCGCGGCCGAGGTCGTCGAGCCCAGTGATTCTGTTGTGTCGTCTTGTTCATTCCAGGTCGACTGCCCGTTCTTTTCTTTTTCTTTTCTTTTTTTTTTGTTTCTCTCCCCATTCTTCCTTTGAGAGAAGGACGAACACAGCGCGGCGTCTTTTGCCTTTGTCTTGCGCATCACCACGGGGTTTTCAGATATTTAGCAACCGGTGTTGATTTTCTTCTTCTTTGTCTCGGACCCGTCTTTGTTTTTTTTTGACTCTCCTTGGACACGGTCGGTGGGTTTCTCGCTCGTTTCCTTGAGGTTGCTTCGCGGTGAGTTTTTATTCACGGATTGCGAGGCCGGCCGGCTTGGCTTGGTCATGATTGTCCTTTTGGGATGTGCTTTGCCTGTGGGCCAGCGTAGATATTGATAGGCGTAATATGATTTATGCTTGGTATGAATGCTGGTGATGGCTGTGCCTTTTGAATGTTGAACCTGGATGAGATGTTTCTGTTGTTTGCTGGATCTAACATGGATTTATACGTGGGGTTTGAGGGGGGGTGGGTTTGTCGTGGCCGAGTTTCTCTCTGTTGAGCACCATCAGACGTGAATTCAGGCGGGTGCGTCAACGGTTCAATCAATTTGGCTGCATGCACAGATCAATTTGCCAATCTGACTGATTGGAAGAAAATCCGTATAACTAGGACTGATGCGTTGGGCACGACCTATTGATGAATGAATCCTTCCTTTGTTTATTCAAGGACAATGCCGTACTCCCCCCATGATGAAAACTAACTGCAACGTTTTTGGGTTTCCACCCGGGCGGGGTCATCGCGGTGAAATCTTGCACTGTAATCCGTACGAGGGGTGCGCGTCTACACAGTGCCGACGCCGACACCCCCTATTTTTGCCCAGTTTTCACTCATCACTCGTCACTCATCATCATGCACGACGACGGGTAGCAGACCGTTGTGTGCTTTTCGCCAAGGGACATCCCCATGTACAATCAATCTTGTACATACATAACTCCGTAATCCGTACATACGCATGCTTTCCTGGGGCAAGTCGGGGCAAATCGGGGCAAATTCCTGCCTAGTCCCAAACGTCCGTCCCCCCAGGGTGCGATTAATCGAACTGGCTTCTGGGCCGTTGACGCATCCGGAAAAATATCGCGCCCCCCTCCCCACCCCCCCCCAAACATCCACCACCACCCTCCCTTCCACAATCTGTCCCGTAAAGAGGGCAAATTTATCATCTTCTGACGTTGCACACCCACGAGGAAGGCGTATGTATGCAGGGGAACCTTTCGACCCTTGGGCTTAGCCACCAGCCCCATCGCCTCCGAGATACTTGAGGTGATATTCGCAAAGGAAGGGGTGGGGATGGGGGCGGGAGAAGTTCAAGCAAGCTATGAACCTTCAAACCTTCGACAATGGAGTGGCTGCGCCGCCTTCCCAGTCCCATGGATTCGTTGTGAGACCCAACCTGCCGGATCGACATGTCAACTCATCGACCATCGAGGACGCTTATGTGAGCTTCATCTTCTATTGCAACCCGGCCCTGCCGTTGGATTCGGACACGGAAAGCTTGAGGGAAGCCTTTCGGACGCCACCGAAAAGTGGTGGTAAAGTTTTCAGCACCTTTGCCATTTACGAACTGGTCCGGAAATTTTACCAGAGAGAAATCAAGACTTGGACCGAACTGACCACTACGCTCGGCGTTGAGCCACCTGATCTCACAAAGGACGAGAGTGCTCAAAAGGTGGCCCAGTATGGTGTGCGGTTGAAGGTGAGCTTTTACTTGACTTCATGTCTGACTCAGGTTTGACTCAGGTCATGGATATGAGGATGAGGGTGCGCCCGCGTAACCAACTAACCGCTGCCATGTAGAAATGGATGAACTCGATGCATGTCAGGGCCTTCTTCGAATACCTCATGAGCATCCCCAATGATTATTGGACCAGGATCCCCAATGATGCCAATCCCGTCGCCATCGCTGTTCGTGACGGAGTCGCTGTCGAGGACGACATGGCCTTGAGGGCATTGTTACCTCACATTCGACCCAAAAGAGGCCGCAAGAGACCCGAAGGAGACGATGGCGTCGCATCGCCAGCTCAACAGCCACGACGGTCTCCCCCCTCCGCCATGGAGGACCATCGTCAAGGACCACCGCCCCAGCCTTGGTCGGCGCATCCAGATGCTCGCCCCGGCATGCCCATGGATCCGTCAAGGACCCAGAACACCCAGAACACCCAGAACACCCAGAACACCCAGAACCCGGCGGCATGGGCGCACAATGAATCTCTACAGACGCCTGTGAGCCGCTGGCCTCGTTCTGCGGTAACGCCTTCGACGAGGGGGTCCTTTTGGGATGACGCTTTGGAGCCTCGCTCTGCCGTGACACCTGCCAAACGAAAGATGGCAGGTCACAGACGAGGCGCAAAGAACGTGTCCTCGGCTTGGAAAACAGCTGGTCAGGACGCTGGCACCCGATCGAGAGGACGACCTCCCCTCAACCGCACACCCGTGGACGGCTCGGGGCAGTATCCCCCACACACATGGACGCCGGCCCAGGAAACATCCGAAAACACGCGGTTTCAGACCTCGCCACCGCCGCCCCTCCCGCCACAAGTTCATACCGGTCAACATGCACGAGATCCGGCCGCGAATGGTCATGACCTGGACACGCAGCAAGCGTCTCCCAATGGACATGGAGAAACGCAGACATCACACGATGGCCCAAGACCGGCACGACCAAGCATATCGCTGCAAGTGCCCGAACGATCCGGTGGTTCAGTGCGGTTGGCCACACCACCAGCCCTGATGCCTTACCAACAAGCCCAAGCCCAAGCCCAGGCCCAGGCCCAAGCCCAGGCCCAAGCCTACGGCATCGATGCCACGAGAGGCCATCAGTTCAACGGAGATGATGGCAAGTATCAAGACGGGTGGCGAAAGTTCGCAAAAGAGGTGACAGATGCCTACGAGCAGAACGCGGAGCCAAACACGGCTGCAAAGGACACAGGCCTCGCGGCGGATGGTGAGATGGACGACTTCTACTTCGACAAGATGAGAGATCGCACGAATATCGATGTCCTCGTCGCATATTTCACGCGCTCCATGGCCGAGGCAGACTGGCGCGACAATGATGGGAACCCCACCCAGCCCGTCGATTTCCAGGAGTCGACGGCCATGGTCCACGCCATGCTCCAAACCATGTACAAAACAGCCATCTCTCCGCAGGCATTCCTCATCAACCTCGCCGCCCTCGCGGGGTCCACCACCCTCGTCATGACCAGACCAAAGTGTACGCGACTGAGTGAGCAGGACGGCCAATTCATCTACAAGTGTGAGTGGGAGTATCAATTCGGCCAAGTAAAGGGCGGCTTCACCTTTGAACAGGTCGTACCGGCCACCATGTGGGCCAAGGCGAAGAACAAGAAGCCGCCACCGCCGCCATCAGCGGCCGGGAGCGAGAGCGGCGGCGGCAGCGTCGGTTGGCGCGACGACGAGCACCACAAGGAGCAGCTGTTCTCGAGAGAATACTGGCAGAGAAAATACGAAGAGCTGACGGTGCAAATGATGAATCGGGACAAAGATCTAGCTGATCTCAAGGACAAGGTCATGGCTGCGCTCGGGCGAGGATTTTGAGAGATGTATTCCACGTCCGTTATTCGGCACCAGAGCACGCGATCCTTTTTTTTTTTTTTTCCCGTCTTGTTGGCGTCCTGTAGTAGCACGATTACATTTGGATGGATTGCTGAGGAGAGAGGAGATAATAAGGGAAAAAAAAACCCTCGTAGCAGTTCGAGCACAAACAATACTACCATACAGAATAACTACATTAATACTCTTCAACAAGAACCTTTTTTAGCCTCACCATCTGCGTCTCGAAATTTTCAATCTTTGTCTGGCTCTTGTCCAACTTTCCCAGTAGGTACGACACTCTACCTGCAGTCTCCAGTGTCTGTCGTGGCAGCTTCCCTAGCACCGTCAACTCCGTTTCAACGCCGTCTATTGTCTGAGTTTCGACCTTGACCAACTCTTTCAAGATGGCCATGTCCATCTTTGCTTTGAGAACACGATCTCTCACGAGCACCGAGAAGGCAGCTTGGTGGAGAGGTTTGCCTGCACTAATGTACTTTGGCCTCCCTTGATGCATTTTGAGAGCGATTAGTTCGGTGGAAGCAAGCGCCTCTAGAGCGGCCTCGCCGTCAGTGGCGTTGGGAGTCGTGGACGAGGCAAAGGTTGGCGACAGGAGGACTTGATGGTATCGGAGAGAGGGACTTTCGGAAAGTGATTTGATAAGATGCCATGCTTGTTCAGAGGACCACTTCTTATCCGGGTCGGTAGTTTTACCCATGAGAAAGATTCTGACAACATCGGTGGCGGTCTCGCTGACAATTTCATCAACAGCTTGTCTGGGTGTCTGTCCAGCCT
Source organism: Epichloe elymi (assembly GCA_023658475.1). NCBI lineage: Eukaryota > Fungi > Ascomycota > Sordariomycetes > Hypocreales > Clavicipitaceae > Epichloe > Epichloe elymi. The sequence continues at coordinate 252,875 of CP098278.1, read as the reverse complement.
TGATTCGACGGGACAAGAACTCGAGGTCTGTCAAACGTCCGCCAAGCGTTTTGATACACTCGTCAAGACCTGCCAAATCCATGCGTTTGGCATGCTTGACTGCGTTCTCGGCAGCCTCGTCAGAATTCTCGGCAACGTCCTCGGCAAGTCTGCTAGTGACGAAATTCTTGGCTACTTTGTGATCCAGATCCCCGAGTGAAATAGTGCGAAAGACTCTGTCAGGCAACGCCCTTGATAGTGGCTTGGAAAAAGAGCCATCTGACGTGAGGAATATGACATGCGCAACATTGTTCTGAACAAGCGAGGCTGCCCAATCAGCAATCTTGTCGTACACGATGGTCCCCTCTTCATTCTTGTGGAGGAAATTGTCCATGACAACGACAGGTCTCGATTCTGGGTGGGCCTCCAGGTAGGCGTCTTCTGAGAGCTGAGCATCTTTGTCACGCTTGGACCGGGTAGATAACCCAATCTCCTTGAGGGCGTTGGTTGTGGTATGCAGTATCTTGCTGACTTGTGAATCGAGCGTTTCGGAGAAGCCAGCCTTGACGCCTGTAGTGCTTTGCACCGCCAGATCAATCATGCTGCTCATGCTGTTTGCCCATGAGAAGACGGGACGAAACCCTACAGCACCCGCCAGTCGCTTGATTGTGCCTGCCTCGCCACTAGCATCCACGATGGGTTTGCAGTCGACCAGCAGGACATTTTTGCGACCGGCCAAAGCTTGATCCATGACCATCTCAATCTTCCCTGAGCCTCTTGGACCGGTGATGACAATGAAGGTGTCGGAGCTACCATCGAGCCAGTTCCGGAGACGCTCTATCAATTCTCGTCGATGATTCCAGATGGTGCTGAGACCTTCCATATGCTGGGACTTTCTAAATGAGAAACTGTCTGTTTGCGATTTGAACCACTTGTATAACCGGGATTCCTTGAACCTGAGAGAATGTGAGACGTGGAGCTTGATGAAAAATGTTCGAATAGGATCAAAGATGAGGACCGAGGCGCCAGCGAGAAGGGCCGCTAGGATCGGAATGACGATGCGGGGGTGATTGGTTAGCCAGTTCCAAATGCTATGTGCCTTTACTCGCTTGACATATGAGAGACGGAGGAGGGTTCCAGTCTTGCCACCCCCCATTGATTCGTTCACAACGAATCCATGCATGCAGTTCCTCGCCATGATAGCATCGCTCAACCTCGGGAACCCTATCTGCGCATACTTTGGCACAACTTTCGAGTCAAAAGGCTGGGGCAAGATATCCGCAATTTTACCATACCGACGAAACATGCTGTACAAAGCCTCCTCGGACAGCTCCTCGGCAGAAGCTCCAGGCTCTGGTGGCACGAACTCGACCTTGAGCAAGCTGGACGGAAACCGATACAAGTCCTCCAGCCAAGGGGTCCCTCTTACCAACCGAGCCGTTATTCCCCGGAACGGACTGAACCATGGCTTCAAAGGGCGCTGTTTTAGTTTCTTCAAAAGAGTTGCTAGATCATGGTATCAGCATGGAACATGTGTCAGTGTAGCCAAGTCGTCCCACATTCAATTTCACTCGGAGAAATGCTTGCGTCATATTGGACCTTGACGAAAGCTCCCCCATCCTTCAACCTGGGTAGAATTTCTGTAACTTTCAGGGGAATATCATCAGGGATAGCTTTCTTTACCAGAGCGATCGGGTCCAAGCCGCCACCGCCACTACTGGAGGAACTGTAAAAGCGACGAAGCAACTCGGTCATGTCGCCATCGGTCTCGGCGGGATATCTGAGTAGAGCGCTCAATCTTTTGGGAAAGATATCTAGTAAAAAAAAAAGATGATTATTACGGTGGAAACGAAGAATGTACATGAATAGCTTAGAACAAGGTGCGGCTATACTTTCAAAGAAAAAGAGAGACTCATTCGGTTTCACTTCGAAATGTCCCGTTTCTTGCTCCTTGTGCGTGTTCGAGGAAGAGGCGGACGTATCAGGGGGAACAACGGGCGGCGTGACAGGAGGAACAGCGGCAGTACTCTCCCAACGTATTGAGGTTAAGTTTCTGAACTTATCAACTCCCCGCGAAGCAATCGCACCTGAGCGTGCTTGTCCGATCGAGTGTGCCAGTCCGGATCTCACGAAACCCGCATGTCTGGCCAGCGCGGCCAAGGTCCGTGGGGGAATCATGGCCGATGAGGGACGACACAGGGGCTGAATGCGATGGATCTCGCGTCTTTAGCTCGAGTAGAGATGAAATGCCAATGCGCCAGCGACAACATTGTGACGGTTTAACAAACGGAGTGAGTGTACGGGACTAGAGCTCCCTGCTTTCAGCTGCACAGCTCCAGCCGGGCTCCACCGCCAATGAGGTCATGGAAGTTTGGCGGCCCTTGCCACGGATCGTCGGCCTTTCGTTTACCCGCTATTGCCCGCTGTTGAAATGGCAACAGCCTCGAATAAGGCGCAACATCAAAATAATTAAATCATCAAACTTACGCATGCACAACATCAGCATCAGAGTCCGACCCGTATAACTGCATCTCTCCTCTGCAACCTCCATCATCGTGCGTAATGGGCTGGCTTTGGTCGTCCTCGTCCTCATCACCACCTCCCCAAGAACAACCCAGGGCTCCACCACCGAAAGAACAAGAGTCTGCTCCAAACGAGCCAGTCGATCCCGAAATCCAAAAATTCTTCAATCTCTTCAAGCCCGATCAGGAAGAGCCCACTGAACCTAAAACCCACACTGCCACCGCATCGCCTTCCTCCGACACACCCTCCTCCTCAATAACATCATGGATCTCTCTGAAGGCATCGTCCCAGGACAACGGAACACCAGATGCTCCTCTCCTCGACCCCTTGTCCGAATCTCTTCTTCCGACGGAAATGTCTTGCCGCCAAGCCTTTGACCTGGCCTGGTCCTGTAATGGTCTCGGCGGGCAATTCAACTCGGTTTACCGCTATGGCAACATGCGCTCCTGCAGCGAGCACTGGGATGATTTCTGGTTTTGCATGCGTACCAGAGCTTACACTGGGGATCTCAAAGCCAGCATGGTGAGAACACACTATCGCAACAAAGCTTACAGGAGGTATGGCGAAGGCAAGCCCAGCAGTGAGGATATTTGGGAGAGCAGAACGAAAAGGTTGCCACCAGGCTCTGCATTCAACGTGCCTGTAGGAGAAGCAGATGTAGGCGATGAGAAGTGGAGGGCAAAAGATGAAGCGAGGAGGAGGAAGATACGGGAAGGATTAGGATACAACTCTTGAGAATTCAATTGCAGACATCAATGAAGAAAATACAAGACCGTTTATGCCAAGCCTACCATGCAATACCCTAAATTTGCCTACTTATTCGCTCGCTCAGAAGGTTGAGCTCATACAAACATGTCGTGCAATATGCTCCAGCATGCTGCTTTATGCTACGCGTGTTCAATCCAGGAACCGCCTGAATTTGCAACGTCACCTGGGCGCAAACATGCTCTGCCTTCATTCATTGCAATGAGCCCCACGTCAAACTTAAAAAAATGTGTGCGTGCCCATTTACTAGACACATCACCAAAGTTCAGAGAGTTCAGAAAGATTCAGTTTCGGTTCTATCATTTCGATTCTATTGCCACTTAATTCATTTAACTCATTAAAGTACAGCCAGGGTTATTTCCACCCGATTTTTATTTTCCATCCTTATGACGATGATAGAAGCATGCGCAAACTCAAGACCTCGCAAAGACAGACCCTTCACTTCTCATTTCCATTCTGGGAACAACTGGTTGGGTATCAAATGTTTAGTCGACCTCCTCGACCGTGGGACCGTCATCGCCACCAGCACCACCGGCAGCACCGCCAGCGCCGGGGAAACCGCCAGCACCAGGGAAACCGCCGGGACCAGCGCCAGGCATTCCACCAGGAGCACCTTCACCGCCAGAGCCGTAGAACTTCATCATGATAGGATTGGCAATAGCCTCGAGCTCCTTCTGATGCTCTTCGTACTCGTCTCGGGTAGCAGCCTGGCTGTCGTCAAGCCAAGCGACAACACGATCGATCTCCGCCGTGAGCTTCTCCTTGTCGGCTGCCTCAATCTTCTCATCGACTTTGGGGTCGGCGAGAGTGTTGCGAAGAGAGTAGGCGTAAGACTCGAGTCCATTCTTGGCAGCAACGCGACGACCCTCGGCCTCATCCTCCTCCTTGTACTTCTCGGCTTCAGACAGCATGCGCTCGATGTCTTCTTTGGATAGACGACCCTTGTCGTTGGTGATGACAATCTTGTTGGATTTACCGGTGCCCTTTTCAACAGCAGAGACATTCATGATACCATTGGCGTCGAGATCAAAGGTAACTTCAATCTGAGGAACACCACGGGGAGCGGGGGGAATGCCAGTAAGCTCAAACTTGCCCATTAGGTTGTTGTCCTTGGTGCGCTGTCGCTCGCCCTCAAAGACCTGAATGAGCACCCCAGGCTGGTTGTCAGAAAAGGTCGAGAAAACCTCAGACTTCTTGGTTGGAATGGTTGTGTTACGGGGAATGAGCTTCGTCATCATTCCACCGGCGGTCTCAATACCCAGAGACAAAGGAGCGACGTCAAGCAACAAGATTTCGTTAGTAGACTTGGAAGAAGTGTCACCAGACAGGATAGCAGCCTGGACAGCGGCACCGTACGCAACAGCCTCATCAGGGTTGATAGACTTGTTGGGCTCTTTGCCGTTGAAGTAGTCGGAGATGAGTTTCTGGATTCGGGGAATTCGGGTGGAACCACCAACCAAGACAATCTCATGAACTTGAGATTTGTCAATCTTGGCGTCAGTGAGAACACGGTCGACAGGCTGGATGGTGGAGCGGAAAAGATCCTGGCAAAGCTCTTCGAAACGGGCCCGGGTAATAGGGGTGTAGAAATCGATACCCTCGAACAGAGAATCAATCTCAATCGTAGTCTGAGCTGCAGAAGAGAGGGTGCGCTTGGCACGTTCGCAAGCAGTACGGAGACGACGCAGGGCGCGGCTGTTGGTGGACAGATCTGAAGATATGTTAGCATTGTGTCACATTGAGCTGCGCAGTTGTATGAGTCTTACCCTTCTTATGTTTGCGTTTGAATTCGTTGACAAAGTGGTTAACAAGGCGGTTATCGAAGTCCTCACCACCCAAGTGAGTGTCACCGGCGGTGGACTTGACCTCGAAGATACCCTCCTCAATTGTGAGGAGAGACACATCGAAGGTACCACCACCTAGATCGAAAATCAGGACATTGCGCTCACCCTCGACTTTCTTGTCGAGACCATAAGCAATAGCGGCGGCAGTAGGCTCGTTGATGATACGAAGGACGTTGAGTCCGGCAATACGACCGGCGTCCTTGGTAGCCTGCCGCTGAGAGTCGTTGAAGTAGGCGGGGACAGTGACGACAGCGTTCGGGACCTGTGTGCCCAAGAAGCCCTCGGCAATTTCGCGCATCTTGATGAGGATCATGGAAGATATTTCTTCAGGTGTGAACTCCTTCTCTTCGCCTTTGAATTCGACCTTGACCAAAGGTTTGCCTTGTTTTTCAATCACCTTGAAGGGAAAGTGCTTCATATCAGCCTGGACCTCCGGATCGTCGAACTTGCGGCCAATCAAACGTTTGGCGTCGAAGACGGTGTTGTGAGGGTTCATAGCGACCTGATTCTTGGCAGCATCGCCAATCAGACGCTCGGTGTCATTGAATGCGACGAATGATGGAGTAGTTCGGTTACCCTGCTCATTGGGAATAATTTCGCATCGGTCATCGCGATAGATAGCCACGCAAGAGTACGTGGTACCCAAGTCGATACCAACAGCGGGACCGCTCATGATGACGGTTGTGAAGTTTGTGAACTAAATCAACAAGCGGAAAGTGGATACAGGGAGCCAAGTCAATTGGGAATGCGATCGAAGTATCGTGCGTGATGTGTGTGAGGTAGAAGAAAAGAGACGGAGGTGTGTGTGAATGTAGAACTTGGAAAAGAAAGAAATTCCAGGCGGAATGGTCGTGAGAGGAAGCTATAAAACCAAAAGTAGAACGCTTCGATGCGGTTCTACTCAGTTCCAAGAGAACCCACTAGAACTTTGCTGGGGGGTGCAAGGAAGGCTCTGGCAGCCAGTGGCACCCACGCGAAAGCGGCGCACCAGACAGAAGGCACTTCCAGCTGCTGGCAGCTGCGTCGACTCCACCTTGTTGAGCACAATTGTCAAAGCGACGTGCATCGATGGCAATCGCTACCCATAGCCTTCAACTTTGGGCCATTATGCTTGGGGACGTTGGATTCTGGAGGCTGTTTTCATTGCCCTAGTGGTCTGGGAGACCTGGAAAAATGTGGCCTCGTCTCTACAATCTACGCAGCGTTGTCCTCGACCCCCCTTCGCCTCCATCAAAAGTCTGATCCATGATGTGACCGCCACTTGACATCATCCAGCAAGCTCCCGAAAATTCCATCGCGGGGCATTTTTCTAGTCCATGGAACCTGGAAATGGCAATGAATCCTGGCTGTCGAGCAGGTATCGGAGACCTGCCCCGCCCTTTTTACCTGCCTTACCCCTCTTTCATTTTTCTCTTTCCTTCCTCATCCTACCACCAACTTCGAAGCATGACGTTCTGAATAGACTCAGTCCCAAAGCTTCAACCTTGTTGGAACCACCCAAGTCCCGGCCATCCGGCTGTCTACGCAGTTGTCGCCTGGATTGCCTGCACGTACTCCGCTGTATGCAACAGTCTGCTTCCCATGAAACCTCTGTCTCAACGTGATGTCTGACACTCACGGCGTGATTAATGTGTGGAATAACAGCAAATGCCTCGAAGGATGTGGAACTTGCGAGAGATGATCTTACCAAGTTTTCTTCACTGTGACGAGGTAACGATTGGGAGCAACTGCCCAGCCATTCATTAACAAGTCTGCGGAGCATCGGTCCCTCGAGCGTTTACGGGACCAAGTTGTTTGCTGGCTGTCAATGAGAGTGGGCCCGGGCAATCGGTCCAGAACCAGCAAGCAGCAACGAGCCAAAATTCAACAAATCTTCAATATGATGTGCCTAGACGCTGACGCAGGATGATGCCGGTAGTCGAGTCGGCTGGCTGGCTAGGATCTCGCAAGGTCTTCTCGTGCTGCGCAGGATACTGGACTATATCGCGATATATTCGTGTCTACACATTATTTGGCTGACGGAACGTTCAGCTGGGGCAGCCTTCTAGGTTCTGCTTCACGTCTCATTGGTGTCGAAGCCCAATAACGGCCTTCCATAAGCTATCTTGATCTCGCCCCACCGGGTGACTCCACCACCAGTTATGGTCCACCTTGGTAGACTTGGCGATGTGGATGTAATCTATTTCGATATACATCGCTGGAAATTCCTCGAAGAAGACTGCATGTATATTCCCTGGAGGGCCGAATTCAAACCAAAGTTGAAATACAACCTGATGCGCCTGAGCACTGCACGGGACACTGCAAACGAAGCTCAGTCCACAACGTGATCAGGCTTAACAACAGCATTATATTGCTCAATCAATATGTTCCAACTAGCTTCTCAGTGCTCCTTGGACTACCAAGTCGTTCTCTCGCTTGACTTTGAATGATTCTCCACTGTGAGAGCTTTCCGATTGAATAGCGTCCTCTTCGACCTTGGCGCTTCGTCCTCGAATCATGGTCCGGAGATACGGCTGGATAAAAACAATATTGGTATTCGCCCCTCCATCATCCACGGCACTCGTGTCACCGAACCTGACATTGTCGAGCAAGGAGCAGGAGGTGAAGGACTTTTGATCTGTCAGAACTCGGTTGTTATGCATAATGTACCATGATCATGAATGAGACAACGGCGACGTATGCCCAAACGACGCCCATTTATGTTCTTATCAGTGACAGGTCTTCCCTGAGCAAGAGTTACAAGTCGATCCTCACCTTGGCCTCATGAACCGCCACACGGCTGGTCTGACTTCGAAGCCTAGACAGGTCACCGTGCTTGTAATCGAGCCTAGCGGGGTTGTTGAAGACATTTGACATGAAGCGCAGACCAATGCCAACACCAACTATGACCGTCATGCCCACGATAGTGGGCAAGTGTTCATTGTGCAAGGCCCAAGCGGGTCAACTGACGCCTACGGTTTCGAAAATGGTTCCGAGGAACAGCGGTGTTCGCATCTGCCAAGCACGCGCCTACCACGAAACCAATGCCCTACGCAATACCTCATATCCTATGATAGCGAACAAAACCCAGTTCTTTTCAACCATTTTGGACACAAGTCCCTCGTGTTGCTGCATTGACTCGATGTTGTGGTACTTGGCGTCGTTTGCGGTCTGCTATCGATTCAACGCGGCTTGTGCTGATATCCTCGGAGAATTTGTACGATTGACTTTGCTGTTGACACATGCAGGGATGGTTGCATAAGCTGACCAGCTGATCATGACCAGAACCACTCACCGGAAGACACAGGCAGCTCAGACATTGGCGGTCCGTGTAACCCCGTACGGAGTAATAATGCCATGATGCAATAATCATAATAAAAGCTATTGTCGCCGTGCCACAATACCAGCAACAGCCTCGTTTGCGAGGACTCCACGCTGCGTATGGAAGAATGTGGCTGGGTCCTAGTCCGTCCCGTCGTGGCCGTTGTATTAATCCGTATCTTGTGGCCGTTTGATGCGTGGTGGCGATTCTCCACTGGACCGCCGCCCGTCATCAACTTTCATCTGTGTTCGGTGTTGGTTGCAAGGCATAAATACTCCAGAGGTACAAGGGAGAATAATCCGTAAACGCACAAAAAAACGCACAAAAAACGCACAAATTGTACAGAGGCCAGTCGACTGAGTGGGCTGCGCCTCTTTTTTTCGTGCAACAATCCGGGAGTGAGTGAGTGGGTGGGCGGCTCAGCCATTGCGGCTCTCTCTTGTTCTCTTGTTGCTGACATGGACTGACTCAACTGCGTCTTCTCCCAACTTGATCTGATCCTGTTTTTTTCTTTTCGTTCAAAAGAACCTCGTGAGACCCCGGTGCCGACCATGCGAAGCAAAGTTTGGGGGACCATCGAGACCCATCCATCTGAGATCTCCCACTCCATCTCCCACTCCTCTCCGCTTCCACTCCCACTCTCCACCACCAGAGACCGAGACAGAAACACCACCATCGGCTAAATCCCCCCCGGATATTGCTCGCCGTGCACGCGACTGCTGCGGCGGCGGCGGCTGCTGTCGCTGTCGGCAATGGCAGTGCCAATGATGGAGCACGTGGAAAACGTGGAAAGAGTCGACGGGGTATCACGGTATGTTCAGAATCATTGTCACGCATACTAATAACACTCCGTACTACCATCAGCATAGGAGGATCCTGAACTAACTCCGCGCTTCGTTGTCGCACTTGCCAATTGCAGGCTTTCCGATGACTTCCAAACCGCCTCCTCGACCGAAGCAGGACTCCACTCTCATTCTAGCCCCAATCCCCAACAAGTCAACCTTGACTCAAATATTGAAGCCAAGTAAGACATTGCCAATCCAATGAAGGAAGTCTATGAGCCAAAATTTGGTCGTTCAATCTAATCCTCAACTCCGCCTCACAGGATCAAGAATCCTTTGATAGGTATTCCTCGCCGTCTTCTTCTCAGCAACGTGGATCAGTTCTGTCGGGACAAAAACTTGAACGACTATCGTCATCTGATTCGCCAAGGCGCCCTCGTCGCCCAAGATCCCACCGGCTACGAAGACATCACAGGCCCCGAGGCCCTGAACCAGGAAGAGATCGAATCTCTTCGCGACGAAGTCCTCCACAAATGGCGCATCCCCAAAGTACTCTACCTCACCATAGTCACCTGTTCAATTGGCGCTGCTGTGCAGGGGTGGGACCAGACGGGCTCCAACGGCGCGAATCTCGAATTTCCAAAGGCGCTTGGCATCGAGGGGCCTGAAGTCGGTAAGAAAATGCTTGTAGGGCTGGTAAATGCTGCTCCTTACATCGGCACGGCCGTCGTCGGGTGCTGGCTCACCGATCCCATCAACTCTTATTTCGGTCGTCGCGGCGCCATATTCGTGTCGGCCAATTTTTGCCTGTGGCCCGTCTTGGCCGGCGCCTTCTGCAATACTTGGCAACAGCTGTTCGCCTGTCGATTCCTGCTCGGCGTTGGCATGGGCACAAAAGCCTCGACAGGTGAGTTTGATCGCTCAGGATGGTGGAGGGCTGCTATGGCATTTCCACATCTGTTGCACAGTGACTAAAAACATGGGCGAGCAGTTCCGATTTATGCCGCCGAAAATTCCCCCGCTCCCGTCCGAGGAGCCTTGGTCATGAGCTGGCAGCTGTGGACAGCATTCGGAATCTTTTTGGGCACATGCGCCAATCTTGTCCTGATGAGACTCGATGGGGATGTCTGGCGGTACCAACTTGGATCAGCATTCATTCCGGCCATACCCCTCGCCATTCTGATTTACTTTTGTCCCGAATCACCGCGTTGGTATATCAAAAAGGGTCGCTATCGGGATGCAATGACGTCTCTTTTTCGCCTGCGGAACACCCGCGTACAAGCCGCGCGGGATCTGTACTACATCCACGTTCAGCTCCAGGTCGAGCATGAGTACGTCGGACACGGCGATTACATCAAACGGTTCGTCGAGCTGTTCAAGTTTCCGCGGATTCGCCGTGCCACCCTGGCGGCCTTTATCGCCATGATTGCGCAGCAAATGTGCGGCATCAACATCATTGCGTTTTATTCGTCCGACGTGTTTAGCAATGCCGGGGCTCATACAACGCAAGCACTGTGGGCGACTTGGGGATTCGGGCTCGTCAACTTTTTGTTTGCATTCCCAGCAGTCTGGACAATCGATACATTTGGGCGGAGATCTCTGCTCTTATTCACATTCCCACAGATGGCATGGACACTGCTGGCCGCTGGCCTGTGTACCCTGATCCCCGGCAAGGCCGGTCTTCATCTCGGCATGGTGGCGCTATTCGTGTATCTTTTCGCGGCATTCTACTCGCCAGGCGAAGGCCCCGTGCCCTTCACATACTCGGCCGAAGTCTTCCCACTCTCTCACCGTGAGGTCGGCATGGCATTCGCCGTGGCCACCAATCTCTTCTGGGCGGCCGTTCTGGGCATCACCTTTCCTCTCATGCTCGACCGTCTAGGCGTGCTGGGCGCGTTCGCATTCTACGCCACCCTCAACATCGCTGCCCTGGTCTTGATCTTCCTATTCGTCCCGGAGACCAAACAACGAACTCTCGAGGAACTGGATTACATCTTTGCCGTGCCCACTCGTGTGTTTGTGCGCTATCAGACGACTCAGACGCTGCCGTGGTGGTGCAAGCGCTGGATCCTCTGGAGAAAGGATGCGACGCTTGCGCCTCTCTATCAGCTTGACGTCGCGGAGCACGAGGAGGAAGAGGAGAACGATGGCAGCGACTTGCTCGAGAACGACAAGGCGAGGGTGGAGATGAAGGGTATAGCGGGCTACACTGCCTCGAATGCGACGAAAGATTCGGTGCATCCAACGATGGGCCGGTAACTGAGCATTCCTTTGTGTTCGTGGGGGTGGTGTTGTGGTGGTGCAAATGAATGAATATACGTGGAAAGGGGCATCTTGTTGCGCTTGGGATTAGTTAGAATTGGAGTTGACAGGCGCTGGAGATGATACCCTCTTGTTTATTCTCCGGGCTTGTGGCTTGTTTAGATTTCATGATTGATGATGATTATGCGGTTTTTTTTTGTACAATGTAGCTTGTTGTCTCTGTGCCTCGGCGGGTTATGGGACATAGACAGAGGTTTTCTCACCAGTGGCAAGGTGATGGGATTGGTGGCTTGGGAGAGGCTCAACGGTCAACGCTCAGCAGAGTTTTTTTAGTTTTTCTTATCCTGAACCCTGCCTGCGGATTGGGTAGTTGCCATGATCCCTCTCGTGCGGAGCAATTACGAGGAAGTTCATGGATTGAGACCGAAAACGCCAATCATGATCAGCGCCTCTCCACCACCAAGCCCACTGTCTCCTCAATGCCAACAGCCCCCTGTTACGGCGCTTACATAAAATTGATGGATTCGATCGACGAATTGCCGCTTTGCTGTGACCAGACCGGATGACGGAGTACGGGCAGAGGTTGCGGCGTCGCAGCACAAGCATGTTTGACAATGACGAATGAGGGCAGAGGCTAATATGAGCTGGCTATGGTTCTAATCTTTTTCTTCTTTCAACGATGGTCAATTAGTTGTGGACGTACTCCGTAGTACGGTCCGTACTGTAGGGAAATTCCAGGGGCCAGCTGCAACTCGACCTCGTTTCAGTCCTCCTTCTCCACAGTGAATGCGACCGCGGAAAAGGAAAAAAAAACCGATCCCCCTGGCATTTTCTCCTCCTCAACAACTCCACCCACCCCTGGGGCGTCATCTTTTGTTTTTCTTCTTCCCTACTGTTGAATCTCTCCATGTCCATCCAACTGTCTTTCCTGCTCTCGGCACTCTCGTTATCTGCATGTTTTATTTCCTAAATTCCCTCAAGTGCTGAGCATTGTTTCATTATTCCCTCTCCCCAATACCCCCTTTACCGGCGGATACACGACAACGCCTCCAACGGTCATCGGATCCCGCAAACGACCACGGTTAGGCCCGGAGCCTTCGAAGTCACTGAAGCAGGACTTCAATTGGGCTACGCATCGAACTGAAGTCAATGCGATTGCTCGCTTGCGCATCGAGAAAGCTCTGCAATTAAAGAGATCACGACTGTTTGGCCTGTTGTCCTTACCTTTCGTGTACCTGCAATGCCAAACAGGCGTACATCTCTTGCATCACGGAACTCAGGCTTCATACCATTGGAAAACACGTGGGAGGCGGACATGAACCAAACTGGAATCCCTCTGACGGCTGTCAGAAGCAATGCTTCTTCCACGGGCGCACGCAAGGCTAAGGCTAATCAAGGCAATTCGAACTCCTACGACTCCGGCTCGCCAGATGCATACGAGAAGGGCGACTCTGAGCTGAAGCATCGCCACGCTGGCCGTCGGCGAAAGTTTGAAGATGAGAGGTTAGGGCGTAAGGGCACTGGTGGTTCCGATGAAGTGAGCGTAAATGCACTTGGGCGACTTTACGCCAAGATCATCGGCTTTTCCGTCATTACCCGTTATATGGTCTACATCATCCCTGTGGGCATCATCCTGGCAGTGCCCGTTATCATTCTAGCCTTGACGGGTCATAAGGATTCACCCACGATTGGCCACGTAAGAGTCGAAGTTTCCAACGGAAAGCCCAACATCAAGAAGAACGGTCCTTCAGTCTACAGTCTTCTGCTCTGGGTTGAAATTACCTGGCTGACACTTTGGGCTGGCAAGACGGTGGCTTGGCTGCTTCCCAAAGTCTTCATGTTTGTTTCAGGCGTCGTCAGCACAGGCGTTCGCAAGTATGCCACTGTTTTGAAGAACCTCAACATCACTCTTTCGCTTTTCTTCTGGGCCCTTGCCACCTGGCTCACCTTCAAAAACCTCTTCAGTGGCGCTCTCTCTGTCGAAATCCAGTGGACCGATGTGATCGAGAAAATCCTGGGCGCGCTGTTTGTCTCTTCGGCCGTGCTCTTGGTGGAAAAAGCCTTCGTTCAACTGATTGGTGTATCCTACCATCAGCGCTCCTTTGCCAACAGGATTAAGGCCTCCAAGCGCGAGATTCACCTTCTCGGGCTCCTTTTCGATGCCTCACGAACGCTATTTCCCATGTACTGTCCCGAGTTCTCCGAGGAAGATCACGTCATCAACGATAGCATTGAGATGATGTTGCGATCAAAGAAGAAGAAGATCATTGGTGGCAACGGCTCCGCTACACCTATGAAGATTATCGGTGACGTTGGACGTTTCGGAGGCAAGGTCACATCAGTCGTTGGTCATGTTGCCCACGAAATCACCGGAAAGCAAGTCTTCAACCCCAACTCTGCCCACTCCATTGTGCTTGAGGCTTTGGAGAAGAAGTTGCCGTCCGAGGCCCTGGGAAGGCGTATTTGGATGTCATTCGTATTGGAAGGCAAAGATGCACTTTACATTGAAGACTTTGAGGAAGTTCTTGGCCCTGCGTACAAGGCCGAGGCCGAAGAAGCCTTCAACATGATAGATTCGGATTTGAACGGCGACATCAGTCTCGAAGAAATGGTCCGCAAAACAGTTGAAATGGGCACGGAGCGCAAAGCGATTGGCGAGGGTATGAAGGATATCGGACAGGCCCTTCGCGTTTTCGACAAGGTCTTGCTATTCGTGGTTGTCCTGATTAGCATTTTCATTTTCCGTAGGTTCCCTCCCCTACCCCTACGGAGTTTCGGGTCCCCTGAAACTCGGCGTCAATCCGCGTTGCTAACAAGTTACAAGTCTTCTTCTTCCACAGCAGTTTCTTGACCACTGTGGCGACTGCTGGCACAGCTCTTCTTTCTTTGTCATTTGTATTTGCTGTCACTACCCAGGAGTTCCTGGGCTCTTGCATTTTCCTTTTCGTCAAACACCCGTATGACGTTGGCGACCGATGCGAAATCAGTGGTTCACAGATGATGGTGGAAAGGATCTCGTTGCTGTACACTGTTTTCACCAAGACTGCGCAGAACCAGGTTACTCAGGTATGAACCAGTAAGCCCCGAATCGTGTCATGACACAACCAGAGGACTAATTCACGAGGTGGCAGGTGCCAAACATTGTGCTGAATAATCTTTGGATCGACAATGTTACACGCAGCAAGGCTATGACGGAGTCCTTCACTGTTGATGTCTCGTACGACACTTCGTTTGAGGACATCGAACTACTTCGTGCCGAGATGGAGATGTTCGTCAAACACCCGGACAATTCTCGCGACTTCAAGCCCGAGTTCACCATTGGAGTTGTCAGTGTCAACAATTTGGACAAACTCACCCTTGAGATGTCCATTCAGCACAAGTCTAACTGGCACAATGGTATCGTTCGAGCCACTCGCCGCTCCAAGTTCATGTGTGCCTTGGCTCTTGCTCTCAAGCAGATTCCCATTCATGCTCCCGGAGGTGGCGACGAGGTTTTGGGTGGACCCACGAACCCAACTTATTCGGTTGCCGTGACGGACCAGTGGGCGGCCAAAAGTCGTGCCGACGCTTCTAGAGCCGCAGATGCTGGACGTATGGTACCCGCGAAAACTCATCAGACTGAAGAAGAAGCTCGCGCCGCCGAAAAGCACGCTGTTGCTGATCTCAATGCCCGGTCACTAGCTGTGGAGACAAGCAGCAACTGGGACTTCCGCGACGACCGATCATCCACCTCGCGCTCACCATCTGAGGACCCACGCCGCTCCAAGGACATTGAGTCGGTTCGAAACGAACTTCTCAAGAAGGAGAGCCAGCGCGGACGCAGGAGGGCTGGCGAGGGCCTCCAGACGCTCAGCCCTACTACGGATACCACCAGCCCCCACCGGGCGAATTTTGACGAAGAAGCTCAAACAGGATTGCCTCAACGGTTCTATAGCTTCAGCAGAAGTGGTCATCATGAGGCCACTGTACAGGAGGAGGACGAGGAAGTCCTTCAACCGGCGGCCTCCCAAAGAACACAGCACGGCGGTGGCCTGCATCGTGAACATCGTGAACCACGACGCAGCCCGTCCACTGGCCAGCATTAAAATGTTTTACATAGCGCGCAGAATGTATATGAAACGAACTGACATGTGGTGAAAAGAAAATAGAAGGATAAAATACTACTCGCAAGTAGGACATGCAGAAAGTAGTAACTTTGATCATAGAACTGGTTTGCTTGGGTACCCTTTGTTTATTGGCGTCCACTACATTAGCTGCGCAGACTCAACTGCAAAAGAGCCGGCATCTATCGCCCTGAAGTAGTATTCTTCCCTAGATCCCGCTAAGCGTGGCTGATTGTCTGGAGCATCGTTTCCCCTCATGTCTGTCCCATTCGATTATGAGCTAATCTTGTGCATTGGGCTACGCTTCAGAGTGTGCCGTACAAGTATTTCCTTCCCCCTTCTGCTTGCATAGCTCGCGCTTAGCACACATGTACCGGTTCAGCCGGGTTGCCTTGAGGCTCTCCCAGATCTGTCTTCAGCAGCCTCCCGAATACTTCCAATAAGACTTCAAAACAAGCCTTTGTAACGGCAGGATCGTAGCGTCCCTTGCTCAACTCGTCCCGAATGAAAGCATGCTGCGCCCAAGCGAACTCGTGGAAACTAAACACCACGCCTGCCTCCCGGAGCTTATGGCGGATCAAGTCGCGTCCTTGGTCGGGAACGTGCGTGTCCTTGATCCCGAACACGAGGGTTACCTCGCCTTTGAGCTTGTGAAAGAGGTCGAGAGTGTGATTTGAGGAAGGTGGCGGGCAAGGAGAAGAATCGGCAGAGGTGTATGGGCCGAGCGTACGAGAGTGCATGTCTGTTGCGAAGTAGGCTACCGTGGCCGTGATACGGGGGTCAAGCTTGAGCGTCGAGACCGTGAGAGATTATTCAGATAAACAACATGTCGGAGAGGGCTGGAACGTACAGCTGCTCGAACCGCGAGGTGTCCACCTAGACACATGCCCGTGGCACCGATTCGACCGGTACACGTGGGCAAGGACAGGAGATGGTCAACAGTCGCAGATGAGTCTGCGTCGTATGATTCAAGGGTCTGTTTTTTTTTTTAGCATCTCAAGTCGTTGGTATGCTGGGCTATGAACAACAATGTGTGTCCGACCCCACCGAGGGGGTCGGTCAGTCAGTCATGCATGAGACACGATGCAACTTTACCTTTTCAATCTTGAACCTGTTGCCGCGGTCCGTGTCCGCAACGTCGTAGTTTAGCGGGTCGGGACCGACGAAATCGTGGTATGAAGATGGCGCGGCAACGATGAAGCCTTGGCCGGCGATTTGGCGGGCGAAGCGGGCGACGGGGCCCGTGACTGCGAATGGGTGAGTGGGAATGAGATTTGAAAAAAAAGTCCAACATGGCTGTGGGAGTTGGTGTAACCTTGGTAGATTTCACTGAAGATGCATACACCTGGGAAACGACTTGTTCACTTTTAGCATCTACTGCACGGTGGGCCATGGGCTTCCCGTGCGCTGTTCCGTCGCATATCGGAGTATCCAGAATGGTCGCATGGGGAATTGGGGAGTGAAGTGCTTACGCGTGGGGATAGCCGGGGATGGTAGGATGGAAGAGGAAGATGCCTGATGAGTGATGAGTGATGATGAGTGAGGTAGGTTGTTGAATTTGGGCCTTGTGTTGGTTGGGTGTGGTCTGCTGTTACGTACGCATTGGGCTGGACTTGCCGTTGGCAGACGTTGGGACGTCGGTGTGGGATTCTCGGATTAACATGGCTTGTGCTTGATAGATCGAAGCCGTGTTTTGATGAACTGGAGTTGGCTGGGGTTCAATGTTGAGGTTTGAAGTTGATCACGAATCTCAACTCATGCCCCGCCATCAGTAACAGAGCAGTGCTAACGCTACTGCGACCTGCCCCATCAGAACACAAAGCGACCAATCAAGGGAGCTTCCCAGCAACAACCCGGCTTGACCCCCGGAGGCGGAAAAATCAAGCGGTCCGCGTGGGGAACTTTTCTGCCTTAGGTGCGGTGGGGCATGGCAAGATTCACAAGGTCGAGGGCTCGGCGTTATCTGGTCACAACTCAACCAGACAACTTCCTGTTTTCCCTCCCGCGCCCGCTGGCATCCCTCGGCCCATTCGAAAATCGTCTCTTCTTCCGGGCTCGAGGCGTTTTTGGTTTTTTTTTTCTAGTACCACTTTGCCTTTGCCGCATTTCTTTTTCTATTTCTTGCTTCCCCCCCTCCCCCTCCTCGGGAAGTTGGTCACGCTCCCCCTTATCCTTATTTGCGCCAAGCGTCTGATGTTGGTAGCCCCTGGAGCTGCTCTGCATTGCGTTGCCCCCCCCCTCCCCTCCCCCCCCTCCCTCCCTCCCCTTGAGCTGCTATCATGAACGGCCACTTCTCTGCCGTGGGCGACAAGTCTGCCGGCGGAAGCTACGAGCATGGCGTGCAAGTCATTGACGAGGACAAAGAATTCAAGTAAGCATCGGATCGGCGCCAATCCGCCCACAGATTAGAACCCGTGAGGGCCGTAGCTAACATGGGGGCGCACGCGCGCGTCTTGCAATATCAGCGGCAACCTCAATGACTACCTACAAAACACCCATGTCGCCGAGTCCGGCTTCAACTATCACCTCATTTCCGTCTTTGGCTCCCAGTCCACCGGGAAGTCTACGCTCCTGAACAACCTGTTTGGCACCGAGTTCTCCGTCATGTCCGAGACGGAACGACGCCAAACAACAAAGGGTATATGGATGTCCAAGAACAAGCGCGAGGAGAGTGCCGGCGCGAAAATGGCCGACAACATTCTCGTCATGGACGTTGAAGGCACCGACGGTCGCGAGCGTGGCGAGGACCAGGACTTTGAGAGGAAGAGCGCGTTATTTGCGCTGGCGACGAGTGAAGTTCTGATTGTCAACATCTGGGAGCACCAGGTGGGATTGTACCAAGGGGCCAACATGGGCTTGCTGAAGACCGTCTTCGAGGTCAACCTGCAGATCTTTCTCAAGGATAAACAGTAGGTTCTCGTCTCTGTTCCTTCGGCGGGAATGGCACAGGACGTCGGATGGATCTCACTCACTCACATCCCACGCAGGTCAACACCTCGATCGCTTCTTTTCTTCGTTATTCGAGACCATCTTGGCACCACACCGCTGTCCAACCTCCGCACAACCCTGATACAGGATCTCACCAAAATCTGGTCGACTATTTCCAAGCCCCAGGGCCTGGAAGACTCCCGGATCGAAGACTATTTCGACTTTGGCTTCGCAGCCTTGCCGCACAAGATCCTTCAGGCGGAAAAGTTTGTCAGCGAAGTGCAGAAGCTCGGCACGAGATTTACTGCTGGTCACAGGGGCAACAAGGGGGGTGATGACCAGCTTGAGGGCGGCCTGTTTCTGCCAGAGTATCATCGAAGGATCCCCGCCGATGGCTTTTCGGTATATGCTGAGGGCATTTGGGACCAGATTGTCAACAACAAGGATCTCGACCTGCCGACGCAGCAAGAGTTACTGGCCCAGTTCCGGTGCGACGAAATCTCTCGCGAAGTCCTGATGGCATTCGACCTCGTTGTGGCCCCTCTAGAGGAGCAGCAGGCCGAGGCAACAAAACTGGGCAAGATTCTTGTGTTGCCAGACCTCGGCGGCGTAGGCAGTGCAGCCCGCGTCAAGCTTCTCGGTGCATTCGAGGTCCAAGCCAGTCGCTACCACAAAGGTGTGTATGCGCGCAAGAGGCAGGAGCTGGAGGCCAAGGTCGACGCGAGACTCAAGGCGCTGTATATGGGCCAACTGGCAGCTGCCCACAAGGCCGGTGTGTCAGCATTTAGTGATGCTGTGACAAGCAAAGTCAAGGCTGGGCAGAAGGCTGGTGGTGGCTACGAATTCGCCGAGATTGTTGCCAACGAGAAGCAGAAGACACTGGGCATATTCAAGACGGAAGCTCAGAGTTTGGCGATCCAGGATCTCCCGTGGACCAATTTCAAACCCCAGTACTCATTGTTCGAGGCCGAGCTCGACGAAGTTAGCGGCAAGTTGCGCAAGGAGGAAATGCGACGACTGGCGACGAGGGTTGAGCGATGGGTCAAGTCCCGGCTCGGCGAGGCTATTGGCCTCGAGTTCAACAAGCTGGGATCAGGACGCGGCGGCACGGGCGCACCCGAGACTGGAGACAAGCCCGGCGAGAAGGACCTCTGGGATCGCGTGTGGGGTGTCTTTACCGGCATCGTCAAGGAAGCCGAGAGTCGTTTCGCGGACCGTGCCAAGAGCTTTGACGCTAGCGACGAAGAAGCCGAGGTTGGCATGTGGCGCCTGCGTCGCAAGAGTTGGGTTGGTCTGCGGGAAAAGATCGATGAGGAGGTCATGGAGGGCAACATCCTCCTGAAGCTGCGGGAGAATTTCGAGGATAAGTTCCGATATGACGAGGCTGGCGTTCCGCGGATATGGCGACCTTCTGATGATATCGAGGGAATCTACACCAAGGCACGAGAGTCCACCCTCACCCTCATCCCACTCCTGTCGCGGTTCCGTCTATCAACGACGTACGCGCCCCCAGATCTTGTGAGCTTTGTCGGAGGACAGCCGACTGGTGTGGAAGCCGGGGACGAGGAGGACCTGGCCCCCATCGGTGGCGTCGACGAAGATGAGGGCAAGAGCCTCGAGGAAGAAATGACTGTGCTCAGCGAAAGCAAGCGCCAGGATCTTGTTGTCCGATTCAAAAAGACGGCGGATGGTGTCTACGTAGAAGCCAAGAGAAGTGCCATTGGCGGCGTGGCCCAGATCCCATGGTACTTTTACGGACTGCTGATTGCGCTGGGATGGAACGAGATTTTTATGGGTAAGTTGCAATGAATGCTCCTTCTACGGTGACACGGTGTTGATTTTGACATGATGCTGAATCCACCCTCGGATAGTCCTGCGAAACCCCTTCCTGTTCGTCTTCCTCATCATGCTTGCGGGTGGCACGTATGTCGCGTATACCTTGAACCTGCTGGGTCCCATGATGCAAATGAGCAACGCGGCCGTCAACCAGGGCGTTGATATCGCCAAACAGCAGCTGCGGGAGTTCATCGCCAACTCGGAGACGGCGAGACAGGCGTTGAATGTGCCTGCAAACCCTCCGGCGTATGGTGAGGGCGAGGGCGAGAGCATAGGCATGGACAGACTGGACAGTCGGGGCAAGAAGGCCGGGTCTGCGGAGGAGGGCCTCGATGACATTTGAGGGGCTGGCTGGCTGGCTGGCTGGCTGGCTGGCTGGCTGGCTGTATGTATGTATGTATGGGTACAAAGCGTGGATTCCGTCCGGTATGATGCGGCGCTTTTTGATGGGCAACGTAACGTAGTCGAAGATTAGTCTCTCTATGGCAGGATACGAGATAATGTCCATGACTACTGCACCCTGGGTCTGCATTCACTGCAACATGATTCACTGTCACATGATGTTTTTTTTTTTTTTTTTTCAGAATGCCTCCAACCCCACAGCAGAACCATACCAGCCCCCCAGCTCATCGTTGTCGCCGCCGCCGCCGCCAAAGTAATCCGTCAACCTCATCGTGTCATGCTCCTCCTCCGCAGCCGGCCAATCGACCTTTACAGCGCCCGCTCTCCCCTCCAGCATATCCTTGGCCGTGCCCCAGCTGAATCTGCACTCCGGACCCCACCCAAACACGGGATGCATATTCCTTCTCATCCAGTTCACGCACTTCGCGTCAGAGGGATATCCCGACCCCCACCCCAGTTCGTCGTCATCGTCATCGTCATCGTCGTCGTCGTCGTCGTCGTCGCCGCCGCCCTCCCCCCTCGTCTTGTACCTGTGCCTGTACAGCTCCTCCAGCGCGGCGTCCCTCGTGACTTTTGCGCAGACACTCGCCGCGCTGACGCAGGGATACAAGCTGTCGGCCTTTTTCGCAACGGTGATCTTGGTGGCGGGGAAGACGCGCTGCAGCCTGGCCTGGTACGCGGCCGGCTGGCCGATGGTGTCGACGTAGATCTCCTGGACGTTGACGCCCCTCGCGAGGACGCCCCTTATCAGATGGACGGTGGCATCCATGGCCTGCGCGTTGAGGTTGTACGTGTCGGGGCGGAGCATGTTGGCGCCAATGTCGCGCGCCGAGAGGGAGGCCGTGGCCCATCCGCAGGAGGAGTGGAGGTCGGTCGAGGGCGTGCAGAGCTTCCGCATGAGGGAGGCGCGGACGGCGGGCGTGAGGACCTTGGAGTCGTCGAAGTGGTGGGCTTGGCGGAGGAGGGGGTCGGAGAGCGGGAGGGGGAGGTAGAAGACGCCGTAGACCATGGGGCCGAGGACGGGACCGCGGCCGGCCTCGTCGACGCCGAGGCAGCAGGCGGGGGGCGAGGGCGAGGAGGAGGAGGAGGAGGAGGATTCGGGGGCGAGGAGGGCGGGCGGGACGGGGGAGTAGTGGGTGAATGAGGCGCCGGTCACGAGGGGCGAGTGGTGGATGGACGGGGGGATGAAGGTTGAGCTGGGGGGGCGCGTGTCGTCGGCTTCGTCCATGGTTTTGTGTGTGTGTGTGTGTGTGTGTGTGTGTGTGTGTGTGTGTGTGTGTGTGTGTGTGTGTGTGTGTGTGTGTGTGTGTTTGCGGGTGATTGTGCTTTTGGTGATGTTTGAAATCTGGATTTGCTGGTGGTTGTGCTTTACGCGTAGTCCGTAGGGAGAACGCGTTTGTAAGGCTGCTGTACGGTCTGCTGCCCCACATGATTGCCCCACACAAGCATTGATCAGTCAAAGGCTACGCGAATGCCCCACACTAGCATTGATCAGTCAAAGGTCGTCCATGCTCCACCTTCCCCAAAAGCTGACACCGCGCGTCAAAAAAAGGTTCAAGCGCGTCACCGAGTACAAAACGACCTCGACAGTTTTGCGCATCGAAAAAAAAAAAAAAACCCCCCGACCAGTGGTGGTGGTAGTCTGCACCTTTATTTGTTTGCCATGGCCCGGAGCGTCAAGCGTCCGCGGCCTGAGCCGCAAGCATTCCACCAGCTTGGAGTTCGTGGTCGGTATGTGCCGCTTTGGTGGTTGAAGAATACCGCTCAAAACGATGCTGCCAAGGTGACGGGGTAATCAAATGCGCTGACACGCTGGCCCTTAGAAAAACCGGTGTTGTACTACAAGATGGAGGTGAACGAGACGAGCATGGTATGCAACCGCTCGAATCCATCTTCTCACCGCACGAAGAAAAGCCCGCGAGCGGAGAGGATGAAAGCTCGGATGACGCGGGCAGCGGCGAAATGGAAATCGCATCCAGTGAGTGCCGACAAGTTTGCAGCTGGACCTGCAACGCAATGCTTAGATCATGAGACGAGGCGCCGGCAAAACTGACGCGTGACAGGCGATGGACCCGGACCGCAAACATTACTCCAGAATCGACGCAGCATAACGTACCCGATACCGAAAAGCCGATCCCCTATCAAGACTCACCTCAACTCACCTGCCAAGAAGAACCCCCATCTCGATCATCTGTCTTCGCCATCTCGTAGCGGTCTGGCTGACGACCGCGATGTGACAGTCACTCGGAAACTGGATTTTGCTGAAGTGGCGGGGAAATCGAAGAGCGTGGACGGGAAAGATGTGAGGGACGTTTCTTCAAGGCCGTCGTCATTGCATAGGGTGCAGGAGCAGGACGAAGAGGAATCGCAAGACGACGGGGGAGACTTGCCGGTGGATCCCACGCTGGAGGAACAAAGAGATCCGACCGTGTCGGACCTCGTGAACGAATCCATGGACATGTTTGATGCGATGAGGAGCGATAATTTCACTGGGGCGGGATTCGAGAGCAGAGCGGATTACGGTCTGCCTCCCCAGGGTGTCAACGATTCGCCCAGAGGCATACCGCAACCATCACCAGCTAAATCACCGTCGTCGCTGGTCAAGTCGTCGCCAGCATTACCACCTCTGAGGAAGTCACAGCCTGTGCAATCGATATCCGGGACGAAGAAGAAGCGTCCGTCAGAGACGCCCCCCGAAGGAGGCGAGTCGGAAGAGGACCAATACCAATCTCCGAGAGAAGAGAAGAGACAACGTACAGAAATGCCCCCGCCACCAAGGCCGGGAACCTCAGCATCAAGAGGAACGACCGCAGCACCACCCGTTCCAAGACCGAAAGTACATGTGGCACCAAAAGTCGAAGCAAAGCCAGCAGTGAAACGAGGCAGAGGAAGACCCCGCAAAACGGAGCGCCCGCCACCAAAACGGAGAGATGAGGATGAGGAAGAGGAAAAGGATGAAGGTGAAGGCGACGAGACATTCATGGAGATACAGCGTGGCCCGCCTATGCCGAGATCAAGAGGTCTGGTGTCGTTTCGAAACGATGGCACTTCTACAAGCCAACACCAGTCAGGGCGACATTCGAGTCGGGGGATGGACATATGGGGAGAGGCAACGGTTGACCGCGAGTCGGGGCCACGTGTCAAGAATGTTGTCCGAATCTCGCCAAACGCGCCGCCATCAGCCCGGGCTCCTCGAAGTAAGACCCGGACAAGGGCAAAGAAAATCATCCACGAAGCCGCCGAGGAGGAGGAGGAGCTCGAAGATTGGGAGATGGACGAAGGTCTGGTTATGGGAGATATTGTTCTGTGGGAGCCAGAACACGAGGCCTTCCCGCCCGGCGACGACGAGGAGGTGCGTGTGACGCAGGATCGACTCGCGATCGCGGCAGATGCGATAAAGGTCAAGGAGATTCCGGACGCCACGTTCCGCTTCGCCAAGATGCTCACGATGCCCTTTATGGGCGCGGGCGTGGTGGATCTACCTCCCGAGGCCGAGAAGCGACCCAAGAACTCGCGCAAGATGCACATGGTCTTCTTTGTTCATTACGGGAAAGTCCTGGTGACCATTAATGAGGTTCAGTTCCGGATATCTGCCGGAGGGACCTGGTTTGTGCCCAGAGGTGAGAGAGAGACTCCTTTCCAGCTGGCTCTTGACGACGGCGGCGGCGGCGTGCTGACTGAAAAGCAGGCAATTATTACAGCATCACAAACGACCAGGAAGTTCCCGCCAGAATCTTCTTTGCTCAAGCTTGCGAAGTCGCTCCTGCTGCTCAGCAAGAGGAAGACTGAGGCGATGAGGTTTGGGAACCTTGTCGAGCCGTTGACGATGGTCACGATGGTTGCGCCCCTGCCACTGCCACTTGTATATATGATTTTTCCGGTCGGGTCGGCTTCCATGCTACAAGCTCATGCATTTGCTCTTCACTGTCCTGGGAATTATCAAATTATCATGCAATTTGCGTCTCACTGTCTTGGGAGTTTGATTCTCAAAACGGGCGCACCGGCGTTTTCGGGATGAGGGCCAATTGAACTTTGCATCAGGCGCTTGGGATGGGACGGCCAGGGCGACGATGTGATTCGAGATGAATTCAATCTTGGCCGCGAGCCTATCTGCAGATATGTGAAAAGGACCCCGACACGCCCGATATGGTACTTTTGTGATTTAAGATGTACTACCGCTTACGTTCTAGGGTAGGAGTAATGGGGGCATCAGCCCCAGACAGATCAGTCCAGTCCAAGACGTGTTTGGCAGTTATTGCTCGAATATTTCGACCCAAGTCGCTTAATTTTTGAGCTTTGGCTATGAAACCAACCATTTCCATGGAGTGTACTGCTGCGATGACAAGTGAGTGTTTGCAGACACTGCCATTATAGACGCCTCGTTTCCGCTGCACCCTCTGGAGCCACCCTCTTGGTGAATACATGGCAATGCAGCAAACGCGGAACGTGCTCGTTTGCCTCTCTCGACCTGATTCATAGACCTTGTGCCGACTTGATCATGTGGGCCAAGTCGTCTTTCTTCCCTACCTCGCGAGACAACTCTTTCTTGACCTTCACCAAGATTCAAAACAACATGTGGTCTGCAGAAGCTAAGACGCCTTGAGGCTTCCACTTGGTCATGTCAGAAATTCAGAGCTTGTCGCCGAGGCCGGGCACCACAAAGCGTGTGAAGATGTGTACATTCTCCCGACCCTCGCTGGATATTACAAATTACTCGTCATCCAGGGTCAGAAGCTCCTGGAGGTGGCCGTCGAGGGCAGAAATGACAAGTTGGTCATCAAACAGGATGGAGGATCCGAATGGAAATTCAGAAAGGCCTTGTACACCTAGATCATGAGGCCACTCTGCGTTTCAAAAGGAAGGAAAGAGGGTTGTTGGATCGAGACCTGGAGACAGAAAAGTGCTTTTTGTAAGGATATCTCTGGTACCGGGGCAATAGACGACGAACATGCATGTATTTACTCTGGAAAGCTCAGGGGATCAATAAAGTGACTGTTTGACCATGACTTGTTGACGGACCGTTGACGGACCGTTGCACCTGGCAGGTGACCCATGCGACCTCTGCGATTCACAGGTAAATCGCAGCCTAACTTCGCAGGAAACAGATTCACCTTGCCAATGATATAGTTCATAAATTGGGGAGGATCCCTCTGCAACCTTACATTTGCGCCTCTCTTCCGTTCTCAACCAGCTTTCTCAAGGCACTCCTCGTCTGCCCCGTCAAATAGTCGTGGCGACAAACTCGTTTCAGTCCATCTCTCTAGCTCATCAGTGCTCCACGAAGCAAATCCCGCGATTCTTTTTGCTCCTTCAGTCATTCTCGTGATTTCTTTTTCAGAAGACAAAACAAAGTTTCTTGTGATAACGTGAGTATGTCCGTTGTCAGCGCGGCACCAAACACCAGTTTCTTGCCAGCGAGGCTTGCAAACTTGTGCAAACACCGATGGGCCCCAGGACAATAGCTGACCCATATAAAGACTGAACAAGAAGCAGTTGGATGCGGTAAGCGACGAAGACGAGGACGATCCCGAGGATCCCATGTTTTCCGAGGCGACTCGGCGGCGTTTCGCCACTTGTTGCTTGCGGCTCATGATGGGCTTTGACCATGCAAATACGGCGCACCGCGTCGCATTTAGGCTGACCGGGGCCGCAAAGGTCCACCAGGTCTGTATATTTCTTGCCCTTTCGCTAGTTCTTCGCTAATATATCTGGGCAGGACGCTTTAGTTACGTACTAACAGTACGTGGTGTCCCGGCAGTCGCTCATGGTGGCTATGAACCCGGTGATAGCTGTGAGGCGGTGAGTATCCTGCTTTTCCTTTATCCTTCGGTTCCTATTCGCTAATGTTTGCATAGTCCATGGCTACCATGCGCGGCGATTTCCTCGATTTATTGAAGGTGCTTGACTAGGTGGACATCCTCATGGAGGCGCTCAGCGATGAGGATGAGGATAATCCGGAAGACCTTATGTTTTTAGAGGTAACTTAGTGGCGTTTCGCTACCTGTTTCCTTTGACTTATGCAGGGATTTGACCATGCGAACACGACGCACCGCGTCGCGTTCGGATTAACAGGGGCCGCTAAGGTCTATTAGGTCTGTATATTTCTTCCCTTTTCGCTGGTTCTTCGCTAATATATCTAGGCAGGATGCTTTAATTACGTACTAACAGTACGTAGTGTCCTGTCAATCCCTTATGGTCGCTATGAACCCGGCTCCGGTCCCGGGGACGGTAGGTTATGTCTTGGCCCTGTTTGGCTGTCTATTCGCTAATATTTTGGTAGGCGGATTACCCGCAACTCCTTGCTGCATAGAATGCGGCGATGGTTTTGCGGCTAAGGCCGAGCGATCCAGGATTCGTTGCCTGGGGGGTGGCAAAGCATCGATTCTTTCTTGGCATGAGGGGGCTACTCTGGAGGTCAGCCATCTCGTGGATCAGCGACGCTGATCCACGAGATGGCGAAAGGTTCATCATTGTTGAGCTCAGCACTGGGAAAGCTTTGGATGTAGTCAACGGAGATGGCGAAAGGTTCATCATTGTTGAGCTCAGCACTGGGAAAGCTTTGGATGTAGTCAACGGGAAGGTCGAACTTCAAGCCTGTGACGGCGCGGGGACTTTCGGCATCCAGTGGCACTGGCACTGGGATTGTGTCCTTAAGAATGGATGGTTGGGCCTTCGAAACCGAGTTACGGGCAAATACCTTGGATACGACCTCATATTGTACTCTGTAGGTCAAGATCTTAAGAACACTGCAATCGATCATACAGTTTTTGAACGATTCCATGCCAGTCGGTCCTCAGATGGAGGTCATATACTCTACGCGCCATATAATGAGCAGTTTCGGCCGGTCACGTCTGGAGGCTCGACTGGAGGATTGAAACTAGGAAAAACCGAGGGAATTAAGTGGCATTTCATCAAAGTGGCAGAGTAGATGTCACTGGGCAAGGAAGATGAATGGTACGAAAGCACCATAGATAACTCTGCAGGTGATACTCTTAAGAACCAATCAATGTGCCATGGAGTTTTTGAACGACGTTCATGCAACCTGCAGGGGGTCGGTCTTCTCGTACCCGACCCACCTAGCTAGCTAGATTCTAGAGGCTTCTATCGCTGCTATCATCGCCAGCTGCAGAAGTCATCAATTCAATGCCTCTACATGTAGCATCAAATTCATCGATTCGAAGACCTTTATCAAATTAATCGAGTTCAAGACCTTCAGCATCAATGTCAGGAGACAAAAGTCATACGGTCGGCGGTCACATTCATCAGGAATGCAACGCGAGGAAGCCAGGCTGCTTCATCGTCTTGGGTGTTCGTACACACGGATTTCCGAGATTTTAGGTCTTTCTATTAAACAAGTTCGATATTCGATATCAACAACAGGGGGCCCGAAACGTCGGTCAGGTCGTTCTTCGAAGCTCACAGAAGCCCAAGTCGATCAACTTGTTGAATTTGTTACAAGCAGTAAGAAAGCTCGCTTATAACGTACCAGCAAATCGACGTAGCCCTTGGTTGGAATGTTGGTCCATATTGTATCCGTCATGCCCTTCGAAAGCGTGGCTTCCGACGATATCGAGCCCTATGTAATGGCGAGCTTCGGCAGATCAAGTCTGCAGGCGAAGCTCGAGGATTTGAACTGGGGAAAAATTGGGGGAACTGGGTGGGAGCTCATTAAAGTGGACAAATAGATGTCACTTGGCAAGGAAGATGAATAGGTGCGATGGAAGAAGACTCGTCCAGACGTAGGGGCGATGGGGGAACGACATGGATACCACGCGTTTAGTGACCGCTCAAGGGAGATATAAGAATGAAAAGAATTGAACTGAGCCACTAGAAACTCGGCTGATTTAAAAATAACCGGCGTGCATTTGTAACAGCGCTCCCGCCAGTAGAGAACAGCAGTGCCACTTCCTGTCATGAAGCCCATATATGTGAGAATCACGCATCATGATTGTCAGGGATTCCGTAAGCAGCACCATCAATCATGTTCGCAAGGCTGACTTGGTTCGCTGGATCAGGCCCATAAGCTTCGCTCCGTGACGCGGCCACAGCCCGAGCGCGGGAATGATAGACTGGCCCCCACGCTTTGTGAGGCTTTCTTTGCTTTCTTTGAGGATGGAGTTTCCGAGAAGACCCATGGATCGCTTCCTGGCGGCGCGGCCCAGCAAGTGGAGATGGGTGGAGATGGAGTGGCGTTGATTTGTTGGGGATTTGTTGCTTGCCGTTGCCGTTCCGAGCCCTGGATTGGCACCTTGCATTGGCAGCTCGCGAAATCCTCGACCCCTTGGACTCTTTTTGGTGCCGATGTCGTCCGATGTCGTCCCATATCTCAACATAGAGCTTTTTGCTTGTTGCTTGTTGCTTGCTGTTGGCCCCGATTGGCATCAGCGAGTCCGTGCTTGCTCTTCTGGCCTTCAAACCTCAACAACTCGGCAGGAGCCACCCGCTGGAACTGGCCTGGTGCCTTCCAATTCAAACGACCAGACTGAGTTCAAACGACCAGACTGAGACGAGTTAACTGGTCGATTTGACCGCCTCAATTAGCCATTGAACCGGCTTGATCTTGCAATCATGATGGCTCCCGACGCCGCCGATGATCGTCACCGCCCATCTTTGTCCTTGCCCGTGGACAATCACCTGGCTCCGCCATCTCCGACTCACGAGGCGGCGTCCCCTGTGAAGCAGACGGAGACGGGCCACAATTGGTCGCCGCTGGCCAAAGATAAGCAGACATATAACGACAAGTACGTCGTGGTATACGACTTTGCTGGCGTGGGTATGTATGATACGACACGCCGAGCACGACATCAGGGAGGGCAAGCTGACCAGACCAAGATTATGATGTGGCAATCAGGGAGTTCAACCACCTGCTGGATAATCTCGAAGCAGCAGGTCTGCACACCGAGGTCCGTCCAGGCTATGAACAGACCATCCTAGTTTTTGTCAAGGCATCTGAGCAGTTGCTGGGCAATGCCGTGTACAAGCAAAGGTACGGCCCAACCTGCGTCGGCACAAGATTGCTTGCAACCTAGGCGCTTCTTCGCTGACTCCATGGCAGAGTCAAGGATTGGCTGTACGCCATCAGGCAATCGCACCCCGGGGGCGACAAAGACACCGTCGTAAGGGGCCTTTTTGAGGCAGAAGACCTGCTTGCCTTGTATCATCTGATTCTCTGGCCGAAAGACCTCGGTGGTGCTGGCATCACACCCCAAGTCGGGGACTGGGAACATGTCAAGTCCATGTTTCCTCTTCATAATGAGCCCGAAAACCAGTCCATCTTGCGACATTTAAGCAGGCGCATCATGTTGACCGTCGAGGACTTTGACGGGATTCGCGACCTTCATGGCTCAAAAGTCGCCTTTTACTTTGCATTTACTCAGACATACCTCATGTTCATGATCTTCCCTGCCATCACCGGCCTCATTGCTTGGCAGTTTCTTTCAAAATACTCTCTAGCTTACGCCATCCTGACGAGCGTGTGGTGCACCGTCTTTCTGGAGTACTGGAAGATCAAGGAGGTAGACCTCAGTATCCGCTGGACAGTGAGAGGCGTCAACAAGGTCAAAGTGAATAGGCCGAGCTTCAAGTACGAAAACATCATTGCAGATGAGAATGGTCGCATCAAGCACTACTTTCCCAAATGGAAGCAGATCTCACGGCAGCTACTTCAGGTTCCCTTCATTTTATTGTCTGCCCTTGCACTGGGCCTAATAATTTGCTCGGTTTTCGTGGTTGAGGTCTTAATCTGTGAGACGTATGAAGGTCCTCACAGATTTGTCTTGGTAAGCATGCGACCCTTAATAAAACCTATTCTAAAATCTTCACCAAAAACTGACCGACATCCAGGAATATGTGCCAACCGTACTGCTAGCCGTTGCCATTACCCGAATCTCCTCTGCTCTGGAAGGTATCGCTGCCGCCTTGACCGAGTACGAAAACCACCGGACAGCGGACCACCATGAAATGTCTTTGACACAAAAACTCTTTGTGCTCAGCATTATCACCAATTATCTCCCGATCTTATTAACGGCGTTTGTCTACGTTCCATTTGGAGATGACATTATCCCTCACGTGAAGCAACTTCTGGGACGCCTCTTTCCCAAGTTCACGAGCAATCTCGCCCTGAGGCCCTTCCGGCCCAATTCAGACCGGCTGCGCAACGAGGTCATTGCTCTCACGGTAACAGGACAACTGTCGGACTTCTTCGAAGAGAACATCCTTCCCCTGATCAAGTACAAGCTAAACGAGTGGTATCGCGACTATCGCCGAGCCTACACAAAGGATACCATGCTTCTCATGCTCACATCCGATGACCCAATGGAGGCGGATTTCTTAAAGAGAGTCCGCAACCAATCGACACGGTCCAGGTACAACGTTCAAGACGACATCGCCGAGATTGTGCTTCAATTCGGCTATCTCGCCTTGTTCTCGCCCGTCTGGCCCTTGATATCCATGGGATTTCTCGTCAACAACTGGATAGAGCTCCGCTCCGACTTTGCCAGGATCTGCATCGAGCATCAAAGACCTGCGCCTACCCGATCCGACGGCATCGGACCGTGGGTCGCCGCGCTCGAAACACTCACGCTACTCGGGAGCATCACCACGGCCGCCATAGTCCACCTCTTTGGTGCAAACAGTATTGGGGGCGGCAGTTGGACTACCCTCCCCATGACCATATTTATCAGCGAACACGCGCTGTTAGTCCTGCAATCATTGGCAAAGTGGATCTTTGAGCGATACGGATCTGAACAGGTTCGGAAAGAGCGCAGCGAGAGATATGCACGGCGACTACAGTATTTGGAGCAGATTGAGCATAACAAGCAGGCTGGTGTGAATCTGTCACGCGCGGAAAGAGAGCGTCGCAAGTCGGTACTCATTTCGGGCTCGGATAGCTTCTGGACGAAGCAGGTCGAGGATGGAAGCAGCGCCGCGGCGGGCCTGGCCTTGATCAACTTGGCTAGGCAGTGGAAGAAGATGCAGAGCGACGAGAAGAAGGATTAGACAGCAAGCAGAGGATTTAAGATAAAATGTACAAACAATCCACTACCAAGCAACTGTGGTTGATTTGATATGTTTCGCACTGGTATCATACCCAGTTTGTAGATTTGACAAGGCAC
Source organism: Epichloe elymi (assembly GCA_023658475.1). NCBI lineage: Eukaryota > Fungi > Ascomycota > Sordariomycetes > Hypocreales > Clavicipitaceae > Epichloe > Epichloe elymi. The sequence goes on along the minus strand of CP098278.1, from coordinate 221,036 downwards.
AGCTTTAGACGATGCATGAGTCGCGGGAGTCGGTGCTGATCAAAGACTAATTCTAAGCTCGTCTCACTCATCAGTGCTGCTGTTTCATCCTCAAGAAGCACTTGCAGAGCAGGATTTGTATTGATTTTTATGATTTTTTTGGGCTTATTAGTTATGGCCAATTTTTAAGAAGCACAACAAATGAGCCCAAAAAATTATAAAAATCAATACAAATGCTGTGTCCCTAATGAATAGGAAAAGAGTGCACTTCCCACCACCATATCAGCGTCTTGGCCTCGATGCTCTTCATAGACAAGTTGAAGTCTTGGTCGTGCCGAGGCTGGACCGAGCAGTGGCCTGCCTGTCGCCTGCCAGGCTCGAAGCATGAACAATTATCGGGATCCATGATGCTATTATCATGTCGCTGGCTGCTACCGATCTTTGAAAATTTTGCTGCACATGCTACACAACCGCCATTGCACGACATGCATGCTGTATGGTTTCGTCTGATTCGTTGTTGAACGACAATGCGCGTACTTCTCCCAATACACCGCGCAGGGTCGTGTAGTTCTCCTGCTCCGCTACTTTTGCACCCGCACACACCTTTGTCGATTCATTGACAATGGCCTGGCGGAATTTCGCATTCGACGAAATATAGGTGAAGCGCGTGCCCAATTGGCATCAGCAGCGTGTTCGATGATAGATGGATGAATCAAGTCCGAGCCCTATGAGGGCGAAACCCTTTCATAGATGGGCGCTTCATCCTCACTCCGCTGTGCAGGGACAAGAGCTCCTTGTACATCTGGCCATGGGTTTGGATCACCGAATCATCGAGTGTATCTTGCTTTTCCGCATCCCTGCGTTCGTTAGCAACCAGGCCGTCGAACAAATCCGTTGATTGAACGCATTTTTAAAGGCCATCAGACGCAAGGCTGAAACTTAATCCCACAGTGTAGTTCGGGTTTATATGATTGCAATGATTTACATCACTTGGGAGGGAAGGAATAGCAAGAAACTTGATGCCACGTGCGTACCTCTATTAGAATCCCTCTCTTCTAGGAGCAAGGGGATTGCATCTCGCTGGTCCCTATGACTGGGTTCATTGTTAGCAAGCAAGTCGTCGGACAAGTTCGTTGAATCAGGGAATATTTGTGAAAAACCATCAGACGCAAGGCTGAAACTTGATCCCACAGTATAGTTCGGGTTTATATAAATGCAACAATATACATCACTTGGGAGCGAGGGAGTGGTGAAAAGCTTGATGCCACGTACGTACCTCTGTTCGCCAACAGTCATCCATTCGGGCATCGTGGCGTGGAGAGTCTGCGACGGGTCAGCGATTGTCAGTAGAAAGACATCCTTGCAATATCGCGTTGTTTGACCCAGTGCTCAGTGTAACTTCGGGATTGTGTATCACCATTTTCAAAGAATATGTAAATGATATGAATCATCATTGGAAGGGGGAACACGTCGAGGAAACTCATGAAATCGTACCTGCTGAATTGATTGGCGCTCCACGGCGCAAACCTGACTTGCATTTCAGCTGCGGGGGGTTTCGTAGAGTTGCGTAGGATTGCGTAGGAGGAGAAGGGAAACGAGGAAAAAAACTGGTTAGGGTTTAAATAGAAAAGTTCCACGGGGGACAAAGCGGCGGACTAATGATTATCCGGGATACAACCTACCAGGACAGAAGTGCCCTGCAGGTTCATGAAGAAGAAGCCACTTTATTGTAAACAGATATATAGCCATGCGAGAACATTTTGATTCCAACTAGCTAGGATATAGCCATCAATCTAGTGTGTAATACTTTCAGGTCTATGAATAACATCAGGCAGGGTCTTGGATAATTCTGGTGAGCGTCTTCCGACATTGAGCCTGTGGCACGTGACTTAGAGCCGCCTCGCTGGCACGTCGCCGATACTTTCCCCATTCAACTATCCATTCATTCAGCCATGAGCTTTGCACTGCCGGCAAAACCCTCATGCATTCGGTCGCGAGGAGTTTTTTGACTTCCCATTTCTGGGCCCTCGTTTCCGAAAAAGTCGAGCGAAAAGAGTCCAGAAGTTTCACAGCCGGAAGCGCGTCGATCAACGACACTATGCTCGTGTCTCTGGTGCTTATCGCTCTTTGCAAGGCCTGCTCTATACGCCCCAACCACACTCTGGCGGGGATGACCTCAACTGGTGTGTCAAGCACGTTTTGCATTGATTGAGCGACCGCCGGTAACATGGACGTCCAGCTAGCGGGCTGACTGTTGAGCAAATTGAAGGATGGATGCGTGGCCCGGCACATGGTTGAGCCCCCTTTCGACCAACTCTACCACGAATTCTGAGACGACGTCAACAGGTATCCATTGAAGTGAGTTGGCGTTGGTACCGAGAGTGTCAGGAAGGGAGCTCATATACGTCGAACTGAGCATGAGACTGGGAAACCACTCTGTAGGGTTCCAGAGACCAGGTCTCTCTATTGGCCCTTCCAGCATAGTCGACCAGCAAAGCGAGTAGCAAGCACGTCCAAGTAACTGTACGTCAGCTCTCCGTCCCAAGCACATACGGCCGCTGCGGCTGGGCGCTCGGCCACGTGTTTCCAGATAACATCGTGGATGCATTGCCTTACGGCTGCCGGCACCTCGGCGTTCCAGGACCACAGCTCCTCCCTGTCTACGGGGGCAAGGATGTCAATGTCGCCGATTGTTGTCTGGCCAGGACTGGCTCCGATTGCTTGCTGCACAACGAAGTCTGCTTGTCTGAGAATCCTGCCAACCGTTCGCTCGCCAATCTCGCCAATCTCGCCACGATTGAACTCGGCGACAAGGTCGACTTTGCGCGAGGCGGGCGTACAGTGCAGCTCAATGCTGGACGACCCTGTGTGCTGGCCCCCCCTCATAACAACACAACGCACGCGCGCACCGCCGCGGGCAGACCAGACCCTAGGGCTAGGTCCACGTAACACTAGCGAGCCGCTAGCTATAAACCCAGTGACTCGCACACACACTACACTTAGACCTAACAAGCTTCAGTTAATACACGAGTGCCCCCATACCTCTTGCCTAGCTACCATTGTTCTTACATCCTAGCTATATAGACAATCTAATAAGCAATAAGAGGATTTTCTAAGTCCCCTTATGTGAGAACAATGGTAGCTAGGCAAGAGGTATGGGGGCACTCGTATATTGACTGAAGCTTGCTAGGTCTAAGTGTGGTGTGGTGTGCGAGTCGCTGGTTTATAGCTAGCGGCTCGCTAGTGTCACGTAGACCTAGCCCTAGGGTCTGGTGTCTGCCGCAGCCGGTGCGGTGCACGCGTGCGCGCGTGTTGTGTTGTGAGGGGCCTCACATAGGAATTAACTATATTTAACTATTAAAGCTCTCTATCTTAAAGAATACAATGTATTATAGTGAATCTAGAAGCCGCCGCGTTAGAATCTACTAGGGAGGTCTTCCTATCCCTCTAGCTAGATTCCCTTCCATTTTCAATACCTTATAGTATAGATACTTAGTCATTTAAGCAAGCGTCTACACCCTCTTAGGGTTCACGGCCGCACACCCCCGGCACACCCCCACGGCACCCCGCTCCTCAATCCCCACGTGTACGGAAGTTCGGATTGTTTTGGGACGACCTTCTCCGTGCATCAATCACATCACATCGGCAGTCCATCTTGGGGCTGCCGCACTTTTTCTCTCAGCTTTCTGCCGAACCGTGCCCCGTTTTCTTTGGAAGCTCATCTACCGCTTTTGCTTACCTGGCATCCGCTATGGTGGACGCGGTTGGTGCGTATGCAACCCTACTAATCTGCCAAGTGGAGGTTCCTAGTGATGGAGCTGCTCGGGACTTTGTGCAGCAGGTCTATAACAATAATATCCTAGACAATATGGGCTTCCAACATCTCCTTGGTCGATATTCAGCACGAGATCAACTTGCCATCTAGGCAGCGACTCTTTAACACCATCATGTCTTTCCAGAACATTGAATGATCTACCGACGGAAAAGATAAGCCTGCCTCTTTGGCGTTTGACGACATAGACAGTGAAGATCCCACTGAGGTACGTCCATGGTGCTACATCTCAGTCTCTCAGAACCATGCTGACCGTGTTGCAGTTTGACGTCTCCATTGCAACCGGATATGGAAAGACGCAGATGGAGTTTGAGCTTACTTGTCGGTTGTCGTGCTTGTCCTCATGCCAGGCCAATCGTGGCGTCTTGCTGAAGGACACTATCCTTGCCCTTGCCGGCAGCGAAGCCAGCAGAGACGCCACTACAACGCAGCAAGACCTTGATAAAATAGACATGGTCAGTCAGCCCGACCTTCTTGATATCTGGAAGTGGAATTCCGCGGCACCTGAAGTGGTCAGTGGCCTCGTGCACGAATTGATAGAAGATGTTGCTCGGAAACGGCCCAACGCCCCGGCGGTATGTGCCTGGGATGGCAATTGGACATACGCCGAGCTCAATAGTGCGGCCACTCTAATCGCGCACTATCTCGTATCTCGTATCTCGAGGCGTCGGGCCAGGGCTCATCGTTCCCTTGGCCTTGAGCAAGCCTCGGTGGACTGCTATAGCGACCCTAGCCGTTATGAAAGCTGGCGCGGCTGTTTAACATCAATATTTCAATCGAAGGTGGAACGGCCAATTATTCTTTCAATTATTCGTCACATCACTCATCAGGGCCTCATCAATAAGTGGATTGACTCAATCGGAACATCGTTGACCATGATCTGCGAGATCCTGGGTTCGAGGGATGCATCACGCACCTTGTTCGACTACGAATTTCTGCAGCTCAATTACCGGGGACTTGATCAGCTCCAGAGCCACATGATTCCCAACATTGAGTCTACCAACAAGACTCTGGTTGAAGATGTGTTTCCTTGCTCCCCCATGGTTGATGGTACCCTGCTAAGCCAGATCAGGAACCCCAAATCGTACAAGACGTCCCAGACTTACGACATAGAATGTCCTCGGAGGCAGCCCTGTCGATCCAGACAGGCTAGCTCATGCCTGGAGAGCTACTATTGCTCGTCAACCATCGCTCCGTAGTGTATTCGTCCCGGGGCTGGATCTATCAAGTACTTTTGCAATCCTGCCAAGGCGACATCACCATACTTCGATCTGAGAACGAGGGCACAGCTCTAGACAGATTCAAAAACTTACCTCCCGTCGAGTATGGGCACGAGAAGCCTCCCCACCGCCTCACCCTGTGCCAACCATCGGACGGGCGAGTACTTGCCCACCTCGAAATGAGCCACGCTATCACAGACGGTGCTTCCAATGAGCTGATCATCCGAGATTGGACAGCCGCTTACGAGGGCACATTAGGACAAGGAGGTCTATCTAATTTGAGCAAAGACTTCGTAAGAGCCCTCGTGTCCAGTTCTGCGGCAGAGAAGATGGCATATTGGAAGGGAAAGCTCGCGAGCACACAGCCTTGCCACTTCCCCCAACTCTCTGCTTCTCCAGCTGGCGTCGAGCCGGACGTTCTCACTAACACCACTTCAACAATCGACGGAGATGCACTTGTCAGCGTACATCTTTTCTGCAAGAATCACTCCGTCACCCCTGCCAGTGTCTTCCGAGTAGCTTGGAGCTTAACTCTGCAGGTGTACGTCGGAACCAGCACCGTTTGCTTTGGCTACCTTGCATCCGGCAGAGATCTTCCTGTCTTAGGAATTGCTGACGCTGTTGGCGCGTATGCCAATATGCTAATCTGCCGCCTGAATTTCGCAGCCGACGAGACAGTCGACGAGGTTATCTAGAAGGCCCACGACCAGGTGCTCGAAGACCTGGTATTTCAGCACTGCTCACTAGCGGACATCCAGCACGCGTTGAACATACTGTCTAGACAGGCGCTCTTTAACACCATCGTTTCTTTCCAGAGAAACGATGAATTGGGCGCAGATCAAGATGCAGTGAACCCAACAGTAGAAAACAGAGCTTGACAGCGAGGACCCAACAGAGGTAAGTGATGGTTATTTTTCTATTTAAGCTTGTCCCGAAATTAATACTAAAAATAAATGTGCAGTACGAGCTTGCATTAAACATGGGATATAGGACAGAAGAAGTCATACTGTCCTTAACTTGCCGCTCTTTGTCTCACTCGGAAACGGAGAGCGTCACGTCACTCCTGCGCAGCAACGTCAGGCTATTGACAGGGTTCTTACTCATCCTGAAGCTGATATCCTTGCTCTCATTCTCTAAATTGCCTGCGGGCTGCGCGGTTTTTCCTTTGTCTTTTCCTTTGTCCTTTGCTTTGTCATTTTCTTTGTCATTTTCTTCGTCGAAGATAGCCATTAAAGCTATTCAGACTACTATGAGAAGCTCTAGATGTGTTTCACATTTACGTCCCACATAATTACACGTTTGGGAAATCCATAACCATCTTGAGTCCTTGACCACATGAGATACTTGGGGAGGAACGAACACCACTGTCCGGGAGCCCAAAGAAGAATAAGAGGATGTGAACTGAATGGAAAGCAATGTTCGCGCAGGCACGCTCTGTATTATACATACACCATTACAACTACTGGCCAGCGGCCCGGGTGTACATAGTCGGAGTCGTTTCTGACCATTTCGCATGTGGCTCGAAGCCCCCAAAGGCACGGATGTGGAAGGATGCAGGCGGTGGCAAAGAGTGATCAGAAGAGAAGATAATGTAGAATGGCTATCTAGGAATTCCCGAATCTAACAAGGGAAAAGGGAAGCTGTTATAAGCTTTAAATCTATTAACAAGTGAATCTCGGTCTTTAAACGAAGCCTACGATGAAATATGATAATGAACGCGATGCGGGAAGCTGCATCATCAAACGAAGAGGGGGTGACGAGAGTGATGCCTCAAATTTGAGGCTACAATGTGAGGCTGCGATATCCACCACCCCACGGAGATCATCACGTTGCGGGCAAAGAGGCATCAGGCCATGTTGCCTTCGAGGAGAAGGACGCGCTCGTGTTTGTCGGTATCGGGGGCAACGCAGGCCAGCAGGCGGCGCGCCTCTTGTCCAAATACCCCGACGTATTAGCTGGCGGAGCGGTGGTCGAGGACCGGGACGAGGTTCGTCCAGACGACTCCTTCAATATCCACCCGGTTCAAGGTTCGCTGTCACCCCCTGATATTAATACCATTTTCTTGAATCTCATTACTTGATGATTTACTTCTTCTCGACTCACCTTGTCGCCTGCCTCTAGGAGCCAAGTACTACTATCCGCGGGCGGTTCTCCATCATTGGGATGACGACAAGGCTGCGTTTGAAACCATGAAGATTGTCAGCCACCTAGCAAGCTGCGGCTTCCCTGTGCGCGTGCCTTGTCAAATCATACTCGAGCGTTTTGTTTCTTTCATCTTTTTTTTTTCTTTGCCCCATCTTGTTCTATGTGTTCTCGTGATATGCATTGTGCCTTTTAATTCAATGCATGATCTTTCGCATCCACTTTCTAAAGTTAAAAATAAATACACTAATAGACATTTAGGTTCAAATGCCCCCCTGAATATAAGCCAAGTAAATAGAGTGTCTGCGTTGTACCTACTCGTGCGCTCAATGTCACATGTTGATGTGCGAAAATAACAGGCCCTGAGGAACAAGCATGATATTAACCGCGCCGCGGGCAGCGTGGCCTCTTATCACGTGGTGCCCATAACTCCCTTTTCGTGTACGGATTGATAAATCCCGCATAAATCACGCATTAGGCACGACAACCTCTTCCTTCTTTCTCCCCCTTTCTTAGATAGATCAGATCAAAACAGAATACATGGTATATTCCTGATCTAAGCCTCGTCCCCGTATACGGGAGTCCTTTGTGTTCCCTACACAACCAGAAACCAGACGAACTTCGGTCGACTTCCGTGACCGTCCAGCCGGGTGGCGCGCATTTGCCAGTTGAATGCTCCACAGCAGCACACAAGGCCATGAGTAACTCGTTAGGGGAGTGCGGAGCACGGAGTGCGAAGCACAAAGCACGAAGCACAAAGCACGAAGCTTCCCATATTACTCCGCAGTCAGAGAAAAGATGACGGGCAGACGAATGTCTTGCCTCCCTTGCCCCGTGGCATTCCAGGCATGGCATTCCAGGCATGGCATGTCTGGATATTGATGGCTTGCACATTGTGTCTCCCATCGGCCCATTTTGGCCCATTTTGGCCCATTTTCTCCACTATTAGCAAGGCATTTTGCATTTTGCATTTTGCACCGCCAAGCTAGTCAGTCGCGCGGTCTTGTCCGTGGTGCCTTCCTGGTGCCTTCCCCGCAAGCCTCTTTTTGAATACGGAGCGGAGTACATAGTCCGTCAGCTTATTATTACTAATTCATATTATTATTAGCTTGCCGCTTGGTCGAGGCTCGCGTGCGCTACAACCATGAACCGATCCCACGACGCCCACCCGCCTTTCTGGAGTTTCCTAGACATTGCATATCTTGGAGCCGACCGACACCCTCGTCGTTTTCTCTTTCTGTTCTTCTTATCTTGCACTCATCGCGTGGGTGCTTTTCCACATCATCTTCGCCTTGACCCCAGCAGGACCGCCCACAAACGCCGCCCACAAACACCGCCCACAAACACCGCCCACACCGAGCGCGTTGCTTCGACTCCTGAGGGCTTGATGCTTGAGTGTCACCCGAAGACAAGCCATCAAGCCACCAAGCGGATCAGACGGATCGAACCCCAACGCTCCGTCCCAAGGCCTTGAGCGGCTTTGCTCTCATCTCCATGAGGACCGACACTGGCCCGTGATGCATCCGCCTCTGGTTTCCTTCTTGTTTGCCGTCTTCTTCGTTTCAGTCACTGCGACCAAATTTCTCCGCCTGTTCGTCAACGCCCATTCTTTCCCCGTCGCAGTCTTCATATTCTGCCTGCCGGCCTTTGTCGTCACGGATGTTGTCTTGATCAGTGCTGTTTGGGCCCTGCTGCGGCGGAAGAATGGCGTTCTTGGTGCCTTCGGACTTGCCGTTGGCTGCATAATCTGGTAAGTTGGCTGCATGACCGACCGTTTTGGGCCGTTTCGACGCACGCCGTGCCGTGTCCAGCTACCGAGGAAGCTGACGAAGCTGACGGGGCGCACGCGCTGCATACAGTGTCGTCACCCTTGGAGCCGCCTCATCGCAATTGGGCTTCTACTACCAAACAGGAGGTGACATTGATTGGGGTGATGCGACCTCATTCGCCTTCAGCCGAGAGGGACGCAAGGTTCTGTTGAGTGAAGGTGCAACTCCTCTGTCTTTCGCTTGCGGCATCCTTTTGATCTCCTACATCGCCAAATCCCGACTTTGCAAGCTTGTTGGTAGCGCCATGGCAGCCGGTGAGATTCATGCACGGTCAGGTTCGTCATTGTGGTTACAATCTTCTCGTGTTCCTGAAAAAAGAAGAAAAGAAGAAAAAAAAGAAAAAAAGAAAAGCCATTTGTCGACTAATGCTTGCTGCTAGTATCTCGGTGGGCCGTGACAAAGATTGGTATACACAGATCGAACAAAGCCGAGAATGAATCGTCTCTGCTGCCTGCTCGGGAATACGATTGCGACTCCGACTTCGAATACGACTCGGACGACGCTGATTCCGAACTCTCGCCAAACGACATGGCCCCTAGCCGGGGCAACACGGAGAACCTGGGTTGTCGCGCAATGCACTGCCCCCGTTTCGTTCCGTTTGGCTTCGTGCTGCTGGCCGTGCTTGCGTTACTCTCCATCTCCACGCTATTCGATCCCGACCGACCGTACAACCGCATGTTCATCACATTGCCATTGCCGCTACTTGGTGCTTTCGCCCCGAAGCCGGTCGAGTGCCGGTCGAGTTCGTGGCCGTTGCCCGAGCTCATTGACCGGGTGAGATGGGAAAACCCCCGCGGAAACTACAAGGGCTGGGCGCCAGGTACGGCCAACGTCATCATTCAAAAGTATAGGGACGGAGTACCGGAGTGGCTACCGTCTCAGCTACCAAATGGGTTTGCTCGCTGGAACCGGGAGGCCGACAAGGCCGATGTGCAGGCGCTCCTGCAGAATACCACGCAATCACATGACAATGGCTGCCCTGATCCGCTGGTGCTGGACCCATACTACAATCCGGCAAACGATCCCATGAAGATCACCAACTTGGACAATCCTTTCCTGGAACCATTGCGGGAAACCTTCAAAGAACGATCTGTGAAGATAAAGCATATTGCGCTGATTCTGATGGAGAGTATGCGCGAGGAGCTCTTCCCCCTCCAGCAAGGCTCGGGTTTCCACAATCTGATCATGAAGTCGCACGATGAAGCCGATTATGACCAAGTCAATGAGTTGCTATCGCACATCTCGCCCAACACGGAGCGCATTACTGGCCTGGAAGGCAAGTGGATGAGCAAAAACGGCACAAGCTTTGGGCGCAGATATTCTGAATGGCATGATGAGACCAAGCCAGGGTTCGGTGGGCTCAACATCAATGGCGGCCTCACACCCAGCACCGTCTCAACCAAAAGTTTGGCTGCAGCCCACTGTGGCACATGGCCAATACCCGTGGACATGTTTGAAGAGGCAGAGACGGAAAGCTATCAACCCTGCCTACCCGAGATCCTAGAGCTATTCAACAGAATGAAGGCCAACACGTCGAGTGACGACTACCATGAGCACCAGTGGTACCCTGCCTTTTTCCAGGCCGTGACGGATGGCTATGACCGACAAGCCAAGTTCGACGCCAAGATTGGTTTCAAACACATTGTCAACAAGAACCGCATCAAGCAAGATGCCCGAGACAATCCCGCCCTGGAAGAAATCAATTACTTTGGGTTTCCGGAAACAGCACTGAAGACGTACATGACCGACTACATCACCAACGCCACGGCAAACAATCAGCGCATGTTCTTGTCTCACTTCACGAGCACAACCCACCATCCCTGGGCGACTCCGAAATGGTTCAACTCGAGCGAGTACATGGGCTCAGCCCATGGCTTGATGCAAACACACAAGGATCTCAACAGCTACCTAAACACGGTTCGGTTCAACGACGCATGGATCGGCCAGCTCATGCAGATTCTCGACGATCAGGGGATTTCCAACGAGACCCTGGTCGTATTCGTCGGAGACCACGGTCAAGCGTTCAAGGAAGATTTCAGCAAGACGGGCACGTACGAGAACCCTCATGTCAGCAACCATCGCGTCCCCATCAGTTTCAGGCATCCCCAGCTGCCCCGTGTGCAACATGGCGTCCAGGCCACGTCTCTCAGCATCCTCCCTACTATCCTTGACCTGCTTGTGAGCACCGGCTCACTGAATCCAAAAGACACGGCGGCAGCATCGGATCTTGTGCAAGATTATGAGGGCCAGTCTCTCATACGGCCATTCAAAACCACGCACAAGGGACGGCGAGCGTGGAACTACAGTCTTGTCAACCCAGGCGGTCGCATGCTGACCATCACATCATCCGATACGCCATGGAGGCTGGTTCTCCCCTTGGACAAGAAGATGGAATACATCTTCTCTGATCTCGGCAGGGACCCCATGGAACAACAGCGTGTATCAGAATGGTCCGTCAATAGCTTGGCGTCCACAGTTCGCAAGAAATGCAGTCCTGAAGCGGCCGAGTGGGTGCTTGAAGCGGAGAAGGTTGGTATCTGGTGGGCCTCGGAGCGCAAAAGACTTTGGAATTACAAACCTTCATAAGGCATCAAGGCCGAGTTGTGGAATTCGGAATTCTTTGTGCTACTTTTTTCTTTCTTTCTTCTTTCTGGATACGTGTGGTGGGTGCATTATTTTCAATGGGTTTTATTTGGGGAGGGAAACAAAAGAAGGAATTCTTGGGAGATGTATATATATACATATATAAACATGGGGTTTTTTCTCATTGCTCCCTCTTGTTCTGGAGCGGGCTGGGGGGTGTATGTACTACAAAGTGCAAGTTGTAGTCGAAGCAAGGGCTAGAGCCAAGGGAAGAAGGCCGGCCAGATTCACGTGATTGATTATTCTTCCAACCTGCCGTTGACGCCACTGTCATTAAGCCGTTATGTATACCACGTGCCCCTGCCAACGTGCACTACAACACGTACATGATTGAGCCGTCGTTTTCATCTCGGGTAGTTCATGTCTCAGACGTTCTGCGTCAGGGGGTCCGCGAATACGCCTTGTTCATCACAGCCGGGTGAGTGCCTCGCAACGGGGAGCACGAATTTATTTATTGCTTTGTACTAGGGGGTAGAAAAAGGAACTTGCTCTTCCTCATGACACGTGGGCTTGCTCATGAGATGGGGCCTCGTGTTATCGTCCATGGACGCAGGTTCAACGGGGCTCGAGATGCCTGGTCACGCATCGGAGCAAAATCCCGTGGGGCGGTTCGCATTGATATTACGGCCACGAACAAAACCTGATTTGATAGCACCAGCTGTCAAACTCGAGTCCGTCAACTTTGGAAATGAACAAGATTTGTATTAAATACGAAAAAAGGAAAAAATACAAGTCTAGAAGAGAATATACAGAAGCCTAATATTTATCGGTACATGGAGAAAATTTCTTCAGGTTGTTTATTGATACCACCCATGGTCTTTGTTTTTTTTTTTTAGCAGCCGTAGGACTTGCACTTGTCGGCTGGGTTGACCTTCTTGTTTGCGACGAGACAAGCATCATACTGAGCCTGGCACTTGATGTTGTGATCGAAGTTGAGCGTGCGGCGATTGACGTCGCCAGGCTTGGCAACCACGCGAGGAACCGCGCCGAATTCAGAACGTTTGCCCGCCTGGCAATTCCAAAAGTCATACTTCTTACACTCGTCATATTGTTCCTTGCAGGCTTGGGCACATGCCTCTGGGACCTTGGGCAGAGGGAACGACTTGCATTTGCTGCTGACATCGGTGTACAGCTTGAAAGGGTTGCTGCCAAAGTCGGCCTTGACGTCGTTGCAAGAAACGGCGGGCAGCGGAATACCACAAACCGCCTTGCCAATGTCCACGCAGACGTTTTCCGGCTTGGGGGGGCAGACTGGTGTGTTGGTCGGGGGCGCTTGCGTCGTTGTTGCGGCGGCACACGGCTTGGTGATGGTTGTTACGGTTCCAGCGCTGGGCTTGCAATCGCCCTTGCTGCAAGATCCGCCTTTACATCCGAGACAGCACGCCTTGACCTCCTCGCAGAACTTGCCGTACTCGAAGCACTTGATGGCATTCTGGACCCCGGCCTTCTTGAAGCAAACTCCAAGCTGGATTTTACAGGTCACCGCCGAGTGCAGGCAGCCAACACTGTCTGACCAGTCAGGAATCGGAGGAGCACACCAGTCACCGATCTGTTTCTCGCATTTTGGAGTCGTGGTAACCACACTGGAGCAAAGAGTACTGGTCGTCCAAGTTCGAGTAGACGTTGGGTTGGTAGTGACGGGAGGATTTGGCCCAGTACTGGAGGCAGGTCCGGTGCTAGAACCAGGGCCGGTGGGAGCGGGCTCGGTAGGAATAGGGCCGGTGCTAGAACCAGGGCCGGTGGGAGCGGGCTCAGTAGGAACAGGGCCGGTACTAGAACCAGGGCCGGTGGGAACAGGCTCAGTAGGAACAGGGCCGGTGCTAGAACCAGGGCCAGACGAACCAGGGCCGGTAGGAACGGGCTCGGTAGGAACGGGCTCGGTAGGAGCAGGGCCAGTGGGAACGGGCTCAGTAGGAGCAGGGCCGGTGCTAGAACCAGGGCCAGACGAACTAGGGCCGGTGGGAACGGGCTCGGTAGGAGCAGGGCCAGTGCTAGAACCAGGGCCGGTGGGAACAGGCTCGGTAGGAACAGGGCCGGTGCTAGAACCAGGGCTAGACGAACTAGGGCCGGTAGGAACGGGCTCGGTAGGAACAGGGCCGGTGCTAGAACCAGGGCTAGACGAACTAGGGCCGGTAGGAACGGGCTCGGTAGGAACGGGCTCGGTAGGAGCAGGGCCGGTAGGAACGGGCTCGGTAGGAGCAGGGCCGGTGCTAGAACCAGGGCCAGACGAACTAGGGCCGGTAGGAACGGGCTCGGTAGGAACAGGGCCGGTGCTAGAACCAGGGCTAGACGAACTAGGGCCGGTAGGAACGGGCTCGGTAGGAACGGGCTCGGTAGGAGCAGGCTCAGTAGGAGCAGGGCCGGTGGGAACGGGCTCGGTAGGAACGGGCTCGGTAGGAACAGGGCCGGTGCTAGAACCAGGGCTAGACGAACTAGGGCCGGTAGGAACGGGCTCGGTAGGAACGGGCTCGGTAGGAGCAGGCTCAGTAGGAGCAGGGCCGGTGGGAACGGGCTCGGTAGGAGCAGGGCCGGTGCTAGAACCAGGGCCAGACGAACTAGGGCCGGTAGGAACGGGCTCGGTAGGAACGGGCTCGGTAGGAGCAGGGCCGGTGGGAACGGGCTCGGTAGGAGCAGGGCCGGTGGGAACGGGCTCGGTAGGAACGGACTCGGTAGGAGCAGGCTCAGTAGGAGCAGGGCCGGTGCTAGAACCAGGGCCAGACGAACTAGGGCCGGTAGGAACGGGCTCGGTAGGAACGGGCTCGGTAGGAGCAGGCTCAGTAGGAGCAGGGCCGGTGGGAACGGGCTCGGTAGGAGCAGGGCCGGTGCTAGAACCAGGGCCAGACGAACTAGGGCCGGTAGGAACGGGCTCGGTAGGAACGGGCTCGGTAGGAGCAGGGCCAGTGGGAACGGGCTCAGTAGGAGCAGGGCCGGTGCTAGAACCAGGGCCAGACGAACCAGGGCCGGTAGGAACGGGCTCGGTAGGAGCAGGCTCAGTAGGAGCAGGGCCGGTGCTAGAACCAGGGCCAGACGAACTAGGGCCGGTAGGAACGGGCTCGGTAGGAGCAGGCTCGGTAGGAGCAGGGCCAGACGAAGAAGGGCCGGATAAAGGAGGGCCAGATGAAGCAAGGCTGGACAAAGGAGGGCCGGTGGGAGCAGGCTCGGTGGGAGCAGGGCCGGTGCTAGAACCAGGGCCGGTGCTAGAACCAGGGCCGGATGAACTAGGGCCGGTAGGAACGGGCTCGGTAGGAGCAGGCTCGGTAGAACCAGGGCCAGACGAAGAAGGGCCGGATGAAGGAGCAGATGAAGCAAGGCTGGACGAAGGAGGGCGGTGGGAGCAGGGCCGGGAAGAACCAGGCCGGTGCTAGAACCAGGGCCGGATGAACTAGGGCCGGTAGGAACGGGCCGGTAGGAGCAGGCTCGGTAGGAGCAGGGCCAGACGAAGAAGGGCCGGATGAAGGAGGGTGCTAGAACCAGGGCCGGCTATGAACTAGGGCCAGGGCCGGTGCTAGAACCAGGGCCGGTAGGAACGGGCTCGGTAGGAGCAGGCTCGGTAGGAGCAGGGCCAGACGAAGAAGGGCCGGATAAAGGAGGGCCAGATGAAGCAAGGCTGGACGAAGGAGGGCCGGTGGGAGCAGGCTCGGTGGGAGCAGGGCCGGTGCTAGAACCAGGGCCGGTGCTAGAACCAGGGCCGGATGAACTAGGGCCGGTAGGAACGGGCTCGGTAGGAGCAGGCTCGGTAGGAGCAGGGCCAGACGAAGAAGGGCCGGATGAAGGAGGGCCAGATGAAGCAAGGCTGGACGAAGGAGGGCCGGTGGGAGCAGGCTCGGTGGGAGCAGGTCCGGTGCTAGAAGCAGGACCAGACGAGGCCGGACCGCTGGTAGGGGGTAGGCCGCAGGCGGGGCCAGACGAAGCAGGTTCGGTGGATGAAATTTCTGTGCTGGAAGCAGGTCCGGACGATGCTGGGCCAGTCGATGCAGGACCAGTGCCCGATGCAGGAGCAGACGAGCTACCTGGTACGGAAGAAGGTGGGATGGTCGAGGCCGACGAGACAGGAGGGTTTCCTTTGCATGGCTCGGTCGACTCAAGGTCTTTGGCCTTGTAAACAGTTAAACGACTTCGGCCACCGCAGGAGGAAGACTTGTCTCCGTTGCAAGGAACATTGCACTCGGAGTCAGACACCTTCTTGGTGTCTGGAGCCGGGCCGGGAGCACACCAGCACTCTCCTGAGAAATGATTAGTATTCACTCGTTTGGGGGGGGGGGGCGTTCTTTGCCTATCAATCTTACCTCCGTATTCAGTGCCGGCATAGGCAAAACCCTGTGATTTGCAAGCCGCGATGCACTTCTGTGGCGTCAATGAAGAGCCGTCGACCTTGACTGGGTAAGACAGCGCTCTTCCACTGGACGAGTTGTCGGTGTAACATCCAATTGGCTGGTAATCTTGTACAGCGACCTCGTCAGGCTTCTTGGGAAATGTCTTGTCTTCCCAGATTGATAGGGCTTTGTCCCCTCCACATGTTTCCTGTTTGTTTCCGTTGCATGGAAGGTTGCATTGGCCTTTGTCTGCAGGGGTGCCATTGATGACAGCGCCGCAGAAGCAAACGCCGTAATACTTCAGTCCAGAATAGCGGAAACCATTTCCTGCCGGTGCGGTATTAGTCATAATTCTATACCGGGTTGCATTGGGCCGCAACACAGCTTACCTTTGCAAATGGCGGAGCATTTCCCAACAGTCATGTCGCCTTGGCCGGCTTTGGAGCGCATGACCAGAGCAGGAGGGTTGGCATCGCTGAAACATCCAACGGATTCAAAGGGTTTGAACTGGTCCACGCATGGCGGGAGCTCGACGTTCGTCGCAAGAACGACTTGGCTCAAACCCGTCGCCAGTGCGGCGACAAAGAGGGATCGGGCCATGGTGAAACGTTTGGACGACGTGGTATAAACGAATGTTGGAGCTTTTCCCGTTCTTTGAGACTGATGAACAGCTGTGCCGGAACTTCCTGGGTTGTTGAAGATTGTGAAGAATGCGGAGGACAGCAAACTTTTATATCTATTACTATGCCGAGTGGTAGCTGCAGATTCCCAGATTCGCTCTGGTCACTCTGGTAAAGCACCACAGAAGCTGGAAAACATCATCAAAGCCAGCCTCATCCGCACAGACTGGCAAGCGAATGTCCTTCCAGCTCAAGACCGTGAGAGCTTTGCGATGGCCTGCCATTCTCGGTCCACGTCACGACAGCGCTCACAGTGACATGTCGATGTTATCCAAGGACTGGGTATCCAAGGACTTGGGCCAGGTGGCGGGCGGAAACTCTAAAGTCTTGGTGTGGCGAAGCAAAGCGGAAAAGAACAAAGCAACATGAGGCTACTAGTCCGTGCCCCTGGCCTGGCTTGCATTTCCACCACTGCCACCTATCTTCGCGACAATGGCATGGGAACCGGCTCGCCGGAATCTGGTTCTGGGGACAGGTGAGCGAAGAGCTTGGATCCTAGCGCAATCGGTGGATGGGTTACTAACTTGTTAAGAACTTGAGAACAAGGCGGCCGATGGACCGCCGCTCAGACGTCCAAGCAATCAAGCAACGTGGGTTGAGGTCCGCCTTGTTGACCCGCAAACCTGACACAGACCCATCCGTAGCTCGGCGGCGGCACGAGGCTCGAGCATTTGCGCCGATGGATCGAAGCTCGTCATGGCCGATTTACTTGCTGCGGTCTCTCCGAAGCCATTGTTCCTCGCGTGTACGATCATAACAAGTGTAAAATACAAACGTGAGAATAGCAATGTATGTATCTCTGATCAAGTGGATGACGATGCAAAGACCAAAAAGAGATGAAGACATGTTTTTTTGTTCACGTCACGTGCGCTGTGTATGATCTCGCCATTGGATGGATTGCTTACCTACCCCACTGCGTTATCGACCAGGAAACAGACCACAAAAAAAAAAAAAGCTCCGAATTGATTCATCAAAACCAAGTGGGGCGCTGCTTTCTGTGCGCTTTTGGCATCTCAACGTTGCCTCACCAAAGCTTCGTCACTGACCGTCACTGACCGTCCGCTCAGGCATTTCCATCCCGAGCCAAACGCCTGCCCGCCCAATTTCCTCCGGGCTTGAGTAGTGCGCATTGGTGGTACCAGTGAAGAAGACCCCCGTCACAATGGCCAGCAAGCCAGTTCTGGAGAGTCATGTCTCCTACATCAAGAACTCCGAAGCAGGTGCCCTCCATCTTTGAAGTAGTTGATGGCGCTTCCACCACCGACGTAAGCCTTCTCCCTCGTACATGCTCTTACACGCTCTTACGAGGCATCCAATCGAATTCCGCTCAGTCACTGGAACTGAACTACCAAGTCTACAACCATCCATAACCCTCCTCTGCCAGCCGATGGTGCGGGGAGTGAGAGCTTCTCCAACATTCTTCTAGGTCTTGTGCTTCTCACCGTGCCTTTTTTGCTCACTCGCTTCTTGGGGCTGGGCCTCAAGACTTGGCTTTTTCCTCGCCGTCATTCTTTTCCTCCCGCTCTTCATTGCCTTCTGGACGTATACCTCCAAGTTTAGCCCGCGGATCAATGAGGACGTCAAGCTGCCCGGCCGTCCGATTGAGTCTTATGTGACAATTCAAGGAGGCCGGTGACCAAGCCAAGTGGAACTAAACAAGCAAGGTTCCCATCCAGACGTTTTTCCGAGCTATACATAGATGGCAAGGCTGATTTCCAGGGCGACACCCTGGACATGCTGGAGTTATCGCCATGACTGGGCCAAGTTCAGCTTCACGTGGCCTCTTTTTTCAAGTACATCTTCTTCACAATTCTTCGCAGGCGTGGTCCTTCACACGAGAGAACAGGACATGCAACAGATTCGCCCAAACTACGACTCGGGCAACGACCATTACGCCTGGCACCTCGATCACCATTGCCGACAACGGCGCCGCGTGGGGCAACGACGTCCTCCGCAAGGCTGGCGTACACTATTCGGCGACGATTTGGCGCTGGTACCGCAACTGGGTTGGAAACGGCGATGCAATCACGGCCAAGCACGGCCAGAGGTGAGGTGGCACAGAGTAAGTCCATCAGGCGGAGTAGAGTAGAGGCATTGAAGGTCCGTCGCATCTGACATTTGCGCAGATCTGGAAGCTCCTCCTGGCCTGGTCCGTCATCGCCTCCCGTCAGGAATGCCCTGCCCGAAACCACCCATTAGACGATGCTCACTCCGGGACAACTGGCGAGTATCCATCCATTCCAAAGCGAATTGCGTAAACAGTAGAGAATTGTAGATGCATTGGCGCGTTCAAAACAGTAGCAGCAACAACCCATCTCACAAGAATGAAAGACAGATCTAAACTTCAGTAGTGTGTCATGTCATGCCATGTGGTTTATGAGGTTCAGGAGGGAGGATAATTTTTTTAGAATAGATGCAGATGGCAGCGGAGAAAAAAAAAAAGGCCCAACCTAACGAAACGAGCTCTATTTATAGAAATTGCCCCAACCATGCCTTGACCTTTTTACCTTGTTGCGTCTCCGTCTTGTCTCCGACGTACAAGTTGTACACTGGGGCAACATGGCCTTCTCGAGGTGCCACAAAGAACTCGACGACGTCTGGGAGTGCAGCCTGGTTGATTGATCATTGATCAGATTGACAACGTTAGTGTGTTGGGCCCGACTGAATCTGTCCTTTGGTTCGTTCGTTCCCTCACCTGAAGCTTCTGGGCCAGGTCTTCAATGGCCGGCAGCAAGATCTCACTGCCCCCCGCGCAGATCAAGACGTGCTTGACGGGGAAAGTCGCGAACCAGCTTTGCGGCGCGAGGGAGGCGCTGTTGAAGAAATCCTTGTCGGCGCCCCCGAGGAACGCGCTGGACCACGGCTTGTCGACGCGGGCGGTGATGAGGTCGCCGCCATGGTAGATCTCGCGGTCGCCGTGGTCCTCCCCGAGGAGCGTCCAGGGGGCGATGGCGACGGCCCCGGCGAGGGGCTCGGCCACGGCCAGCGCCGGGATGGACGGGTGCGTGTGCGCCAGGTGGGAGAGGACGCCCATGACCAGGTTGCCGCCGGCCGAGTCGCCGCCCAGCAGGACCCGGGACGGCGGCCGGCCCGTCTGCTCCAGGATGTAGCGCAGGGCCCCGACGGCCTGGGTGAGCTGGGTAGGGTACACGGCCCCCGGGGCGAGGGAGTAGGTCAGGACGAAGACGGCGAGGTCCTTGCCCGACGCGCGCGACGAGGCCACCAGGCCGTCGAGGAACTTGAAGTAGCCCGTGTTGGCGGGCAGGCAGAAGCCGCCGCCGTGATACCAGATGAGGACGTTTTTGGCGTCCTTGCTTCCCAGCCAGTGGCCTTGGGCGCCGTCGCCCAGGTCCACCGTCTCGGCGGGCATCTTTGCGGACCGGGCATACTGCTCGTACACGACGTTGGTCAGGGGCGAGATGAGTCTTTTTTTTTTTTGACGGCAGAGTTAGCTGGTACACGCGAGGCTCGGCATATGCTGCGTCTCGGGGAGATGGAGGTTGAAATTGAAATTGAACCCACTGTAGCTGAACGGGAGAGAGACGGTCCGTGGTTCTTCGTAGAATGGCATAAGCAACGTGGAGGTGGAGGCTGGGCGCGTCCTTCTGCTGGCTCCGGAAAATGCCCGTCAGTGCTGAGAATACGGCCACGGCCACGACGGACACCATGGCGGGTACTATGTCCAGCGTGCCCCATAAGGACAGTTTTTCCGTCGCTTTTGTCTGCATCTCGAGGTGGGAACCGGGTCGGTCGTGGTCGGTCGTCGGGTGGTTTCAACTTGTGCCTTGATATTGATGCCGAGAATAAATGCGTGCGCCGAGGGGGTGTTATAAGCATTCTGAGAATACACATGGTGACCACCGAGTTACAGATGACAAATCTGACCGGGGGGCAGTTGAGACTTGCGAGGCTCGGAAGAAAGCCAATGCCTCGGGTACCGGCGTCGACGGGTCTGACCGGCTCCGTGTCGGTGAGCCGTGGTTCCCGGTCGGGCCAATCAGAACCTCGTACCACGTCCTATGTGGTAGACCGGGGGGCCTCGTTTTCCCACACAGGGATAGCCGATGCGACGACAAGTGGCTCGCTTAAGAGAAACACGGGATGGCCGGGCATGTTATGTTTGTTTCACTGCGCCCATGTGCAGATTCGGGGAACAAAGCCAATACTCCGATACATACACATGGCATGCCGCCGCCCGCTCCCATCGGCCCTCGGTGTGCCATGCATGATTCGAGGTGCGCCCGGATAGGGTCGGGTTGGGGCTATACAACAGGTGTGCAATTGTCATTCCGTCACCATTCACAGCATGCGGCTATCCAGGGATTCAGGCTTGGTCAACTTCATCTTCGCGTGGCCCGAAAAACTGACTCACTCAAGACGGCCGAGCAAAAAATGAATTCTATTTCGCTTTACCAGTCAGTGCCAAGATGATACAATGTACACTCTATTCATGGAGGAAAGCTTCTGACTCAACACAGCCCCGTCAAGTCAACCTGCAAGCAAAAGGGCTGTGTGCACTGCCGTCACTCGTTTCCTTGATCTGGCGGATGGCATTAGTCGGCCGTTGGAAGTAAAAAAAAAAGGGGGGGGAGGGGGGGTTATTTTGTGTTGGAGGTGGGAGACTCTTACAATATCGACGATGGTCGCATAGGTTCCGGCAACGAGAGTCACAGCCCCAATGATGAAGGCGACGATGCTTCCGACGCTGATGGCCAGGTTCTCCTTGGAGTACCAACTGCCTCTACACAATAACTTGAACCACATGATGGCCGGGATCCAAAAGGAAAATCCCGACACGAAGAGCGCCGACGCAAGGGACAGCAGATCTGAGAAGATGGGAATGGCTTCCGCGATGACCCATGCCGCAATCGTAAAGACCGTCACCAAGGCGATCCAAGTGGCCCAGCCCCTGGGCGTCTTGATGTAGCGCAACACCGAGTTTTTGAAGATTCGGCCATGCAGATAACGGAGCGCAACGGTGGAGTTGATGGAGCCCGAGATGAAGATGACCGGGAGGGCGACGCCAAACGCGACCTTGGAGATGGTTGGGCCCGCAGACAAGAGGGCTGGGGATTGAACGGATGAGCCGACGAACGCATAGCACAAAGCGCCCGTCAGAGTGTAAATGATGATTTGGGTGAAACCAGAAGCCCACATGGACTTCATGTAATCGTTGGGTGTGTGCATTTCGTCCATGAAGGAGAACTGACCGATGGCAAAGCTAAAGGCGAAGATGATGTTGCTCACAGCAACGAATGCTCTGGAGAAGGTGACATCTTGTTGAGGCCAGGCCGACCAGTCCACGTCGTCGAGCCCCATGGGATTGTCGGAAGCCTGGATTCCGGTTGCCATGACGGTGATGGCGACGGCGGCCACAATCGAGCCAAAGTCGACATAACCGAGAATGGCCACCTCGGCGAAGGACGGGGGGATGGCCAGAACGAGGAGGACAATGGCAGACACGGCGGAGAAGACAATAGAGCAGACACGGCCGCCGTCGAGGGTGCTGAGAGCAATGCTGCCCGTCAGGGCGTGCGAACCCACCACCATGACAAGCTCAAGCACCAAGGCCAGACCGAAGAGCTCGTATCCGAACCTGCCGAGCAGCAACCGGCCGGCATCGGCATAGTTGGCCGTCTCGGGAAACTTGAGCTTCACCTGACCGACGATGTAGCTTGTGAATATCGAAACCAGTCCCAATGCAATGGTCAGGAAGATGCCTGGGAGCATGCCCAAGGTGTGATAGGCGGAAGGCAGGCTGAGGGCGCCCAGCGCGACGGCCTCGACAATCGTCACGATGGCCAGTCGCTTCCATCCCAGTCGGTGGAAATGGGCGTTTCCGGCGGCAGCGATCTGCTCGAGTCGGTCTTGGGCCAGGTCCTCGTCGCTCGTTTCGTAACTCTGCGATGATGGGCCCTTGGCAGGCTGAGCGGGCGTGAGTGCAGCCATATCGGGATGTCGGGATGTCGGGAATCGGGAATGTAAATGGAATGGAAATGGAAATGGAAATGCTGGGCGCGCAAAAAAAATAAAAAAAAAAGTTAAAAAAGTCAACATGCCATCGTCGCTCTTCTGCTGTCATCTCTGGGGCCGGGTGCAGAGATTTTCTGGGGACCGCGTGCAAAAGCAAGCCGCCGAGTCATGGGAACCGCGGAAAGAGAAGTCCAACATCGCACCTGCCACAAACAATCGTAATCGTGTTCCGACTTCCGACTTCCGACGCGTCAAGTCAAGTCCTCATCCCCTTTTGCTCCTGTTTCCACGTCCAAGTCGGAGAAACCTTTCGTGGTTCCAAGTTCCATTGGTGGCTCCACATGACCCGAGTCCGCATTTCAACAAACTTGTTTACAAAATGCTTCACATCCATCACTGGTTGTTCGAGATGGGGCCTCCCGGTCGGGGGTCCTAGAATTTTTTTTTTTTTTTTTAAAAAAAAACCTGCGACATGGAGAACCGCAGACGAAACCGGATACAAGACGCATTTTCATCATCGCTATGAACACACACACACACATATATATACATACTCAGACAGCACAATGGCACTGATGACAAGTGCGGACTGACCCCGGGGTACTGGCTTGATGAGTGTCAGTATTATAGGTTCATATCTTGCATACGGATGGAGAAGGAGAACAAATAGCATGTAATGCCATTAACTATTCTATTCTAGTCCAGCTACAAAAGGGAAGGAAGAAGAAAAGGCAAATGAAGGCAATTGAGTCAGGTCGGTTGTCCCCGAGTCCAGGGAAAGGGTGAGCTCTGTCGTCTCATACCAGATGATACATGACATGGGCTCTTGTTGACATCCTCCTCAATTCCTACAGTGAATTCTTACAGTGCCGAGCAAGCTCTGTCCCTACAAATCCACCTCGGGTGGTACTCCGGTGTGAGGCGGTTTGGTGGAGCTACCAGTGACCTTGTTACCGCTGAAACTCCATCGATAGCAGGCTTCGGTTGCACACCGAACTAAAAACTTGTTGGCCCCCTCTTTTACCGTCCCAGTGACATTTTTTACCGTGAGATAGCTGATGGGCACGCCACCTGTGGCGTGGCCAGGAGACCCGTCGTTCTTGTAGTCCTGCTGGATGACAATCCCGTTGACGGTGATGTCGGACAGAGTGATGCTGTCGAACACAACATGACTGACGGAACCAGTGGCCCCGCGTACGGCTTTGATTCGTAACCCGTTCTCGGAATTCGAGACGCGCGAGTTCAGGATCCGCACATCACTGACATCGTTGTGGGGTCGGCCACCCACCGATCCGATGGATAAGCCGTGCCCATGATCACAAGTCCCGTGGATGAAGGTGATGTTTCTACCCGAGTTCACGGCCAGGCAGTCATCTTGGTTCCAGACATAGGCGCCCGAGATGTAGACGCCATCGGACACCGATACGTCGAAACCATCCGTGTTATGTCCTCCGAGGGTATCGCCGTGACTATCATCTATGGTGACGTTGTAGATGCCCAGATTTTTCGCCGAGGTGATGCTGAAGGCTTGTGCGGGCGTGTCCAGCACATTAAGCGACCTGATGTTTGAGTCGTGGAGGCCGTTGGCGAAGAAGAATTTGGGCTTCTTCTTGCCGCCATTCGATCCCTTGTTGTCCCACCAACGCTTGCCATCGCAGTCGATAATGTGTTCCGAGGCACCTTCGATGGAGATGGAGTTTCCGGAAACGGAGATCAGGGGACCAGCCCATTCTGCATACTCAAAGGTCGTTTTCCCAGAAAAGATGACCTTGCCAACTTTGTTAGCAACTTCGGGGGATTCGTCACACAATTGTCCCAGTCGTACTCACACGGGTATTGTCTTGCAACTTCGAGAGATCGAGCGTCCGCCCGGCTGGGACTTGGACGTTGTTGAGAATGATGGTGCTGCAACTTCCTTTCTCACGTATCGCACTCGCGGCGTCTGTAAATGTACAGGCATCCTTCATTGTGCCATCCTTCGTTGTGCCATCCTGTTGTGACTGGTGGTGCGTTGTGCCGTGGGCATGACGCTTTGCCGACACCGTGGTACCAGCCAAGGCAGATAGAATGAGGAGCAATACAAGGGAGAACATGGTGAGAGAAATGCCGAAGCACACCGCAGAATGTTTGATCGACTGCCAAAGGACAATGTACACACACAACTGCCTCAGCCCGTAGAGTTCCGGTCGCAGCTTTTTATTCAAAATCAGCTACGCTTTGCGATACTCCTTGGACGTTGGGTTGGCAACGCCACTACGGGAACCCAGTACTATATGCCCCGAGTTATTGCGTTTTCTGGAGTCTGTGATTGGACCCTTTGCTGCCATTTTTCCCGTGCGTTTTACGCTGAACTAGCCGGCTGCAGAGGGTAAAACTTTTCTGAAACCGTGTAAATCCCAGTCACGTCTTTTCCGAGTCACGAGCAACAGAAAACTCATGTACGGAGTAGAAGAGGCATAATAGTATGCAAAAGGATGGTCCTGGCATCTCGGCGATGGGATGAACTACTGGCAATGTGGATCAGGTAACAGGCCTTCGAAACGGAGGAGCGTTGAGACGAATTAGGCTGAACCTACTGCTCCGACGTATACCCCGTACAAGCTTGAAACCTTGCACTTCGATGGTCCCAAAGCGGCGTTGGTCAATTTGATGCATCGATCCAGGGAGCGCATCTATGTGGTTCATTCGCGACAATGTAGGTTGAAATAGAGACCATGGGTGCTGCGCCGTGATCCGAAACCTCCCCTGGCGGGTTCAAATAAGGGAAAATAATGCTCCGTTGAGTGGATTTCACTACTTCGCCGACGTTGGTGGATGATGATCCGGTAGTAATCCGTTATACTCTGGGCGTCACTCTCAGAGCGTACTGGCGAATCTCGTCACAACCCTTCCCTGCTGTTTTGACCCTAGGGGTGTGATCCACGTGGGCGCAGTTGTTTAAAAGCTATCCGAACGATTTGTAATCCGTAAAGCTGTTGCGCCCTAGCAATGGACAAACATGTTTGGGCCAACATTTGATATGTGCCATCTTTGCGTCCGGGGTCATCAAGTATGCCTGTAAATGCCTCTTATAAGACATGTTTCCCTGGTGTGGCTAAAGACCCACTGAGCAATGTTCTAGCAGACATGGTATTAGGCATCAAGTCATGGATGTAATTGACACTACGGTCCGTACCGGAGTACGAGTACGGAGTACTCCGTATTGGGTTAGGGTTTAATAAGAGATGCCATGGCACTGCGTCGGAGTCTGTTTCTCTAATTTGCCCGGTTGGAGTAGTTTCGGGTGAGGCCCGGATGGCCGCGTGATATGTATGCTCTGGTAATAGAAGACAGCAACAACTTCTTCGCCCCTACTAGAATTCAGCGCAGGGACTGTCGTTCGGGTTTCTTGAAACTGGGCGTGTGTTATCGCCATGATTGAAAAAAATGAACAAGGGCTTCGCGAAGGACCGCGGTCAAAACAAAGCAGGCCACCGCTCAGTTTTTGTTTCAAGCGAGAACAGGTACGTGTGCGAGGTGGAGAGAAAAAAGAGGGGGAAAAAAGAGAATCCGAGCTGCATGAATCTCTGTCAGAACCAGTTCTGGAAATCCCACATCATTAATAAGCTAGCACAATTCGGGCCACTAAACGCGCATATCTCCTTTTTTAAATGCGCATATCGCTTTAGTCCTAATCCGGAAGGACGGTCCCCACACCCAATTTTGGTGTGGCTCGCGTCCGTTGATTTTCACTGTTAACTTAGATGCCCATTTGTGCGATATGGGAATGCTTGACTTGGCGTTGCGTTGTTGCGTTGCGTTACGAGGCCTTGTGATAATAAAAAGGAAGGAAGGAATTCTACAGAAGAGGTTGTAAGCGTTGCAGTGAGCTGCCTGCATTCGCCACTAAAAAGAGCTGGTGTATTTAGCGGGGGATTGGGTGGAAAGGTACTTCTTCCATTTTAGGACTAAAGCAATATGCGCATTCAAAAAAGGAGAGATGCGCGTTTAGTGGCGCGCACAATTCATATTGACCGTGGACGTGTGATGAGAACCCTCATCTAATAAAGGCCGGTCAGGACCAGGTGGGTGTTAGTTCCCCCCTGATAAGGATCATACGAGCTGTTCGATTTACCCCCTGTGCTCCTATCGGCGACATGTACGGAGACATGACTTGATCTCGTACTCCGTACTGCGCGAGGTAATAATCCCGTACATGTAATCCGTAGACTGATCCACAACGTGGCATCATGTTGTCGTTGTCGCAGAATTCGAAGCTGTTGTCGGTGACGGCAGAGAACTGACCGCTACGTACCGAGTACTCTGTAGCATCGGAAAGAAGCAGAGTCAGCATGAGATTATAACGGCGTCTTCGTGGGTCTTCGTGGGTCTTCGTGCTACTTGATGCCATGCATTAGCGTTGACTTGATGGGACGAACCCCGGAGAGTTTCATGTTTCTGGCGGGCGGAAAATTTGACCTGTTGGCATGTGGACGAGGGGCTGGAAGGAGGTGGCCCAGTGCGTGATGTGCGTGATACAGATGGCAGGCAACGAGCCAGCTGGCAGAGCAGCAGCTGGCAACATGAAAGCAACGTAAGCAGGGCCATTGGGAGCAGCTGGCGGGCTCCACATTCCACGTTGCACAGCAGGAATAATAATAGCGGGTCTCCTCCGTACCGACTCCGTAGTCTACGCCTCAACAACCACGCTCGTCCATTGACGCAGATAACAAGACCGGCTAATAATAAGTTGTCAACATCTTCTCATGGCCGCCCCCCCTGGTTCCCCAGCTCGAAGTGCGGCGACAGATTGAGGAGAAGGGAAATAAAGAGAGAAGCAGCCAGCAACCAACCAACTGGCAGCCACCCATTGGACAGACATTGGACCTGGCCCATTGGACGCTGGCTACGGAGTACTGCACAAAGGTCTGGGTATCCCAACAACTGCGCCCGTCCAGTCCGTACTCGGTGCTGTAGCTGTACCGTACCAGTGAAAGGCACTCTCTCCGGCTCGAGCCAATGAATGATGATGCAAGTATTTCGTGGAAGCACGGTTGCTTCTTCTCATGATGCGCGACCGTCAAGCTCGAATGGTACCGACATGAAGCATCGCTGTATCGTTGTTGGCAGACTCGCCGACTTTTTTGCGTTGCGCCCATGGCCGACTATCCAGCCACCACGGACGGCGACGATGTGCCCTCGCCATGCCAAACCCACTGGCTTGTCATCATCGTCTTCATCAGTATCGCCCTCTACAATGTCGTTGAGCTCAATTTCCTGGTCCTCGCCACGTTTAAGCGGTTTCGCGGCCTCTACTTTTGGAGCTTCACTTGTTCGGCGTGGGGCGTCGCCTTGAATGCCGTGGGCTATCTGCTCCGGCATCTCAACCCAGAGCAACCGGGCTATCTCCATGCCACACTAATACTGACCGGCTGGTGTTCCATGGTCACGGGGCAATCGCTGGTGCTCTATTCCCGATTGCACATCGTCATGTACGACCCGCGTCTTCTGCGTTGCGTTTTGGCCATGATTGTTATTGATGCCATCTGGCTCAGCATACCCGTCATCGTCTTGGTGTACGGCACGAACTCGAGCAATCCAGCATTCTTCAGAAAACCGTATTCCATCTTTGCAAAACTTCAGCTGGCCGTCTTCTTCCTTCAAGAAGTCATCATTTCGAGCTTGTATATTGTCGAGACGACGAGGCTGTTGAGGATTCAGCGAGGCGTCGCCTGCTCAGCAATGAGACGAGTCATGGGACACTTGATCTTGGTCAACGTCTTCGTCGTTCTTCTCGACATCAGCATTCTGTGTCTCGAATTTACCCAACATTACAACATACAAACTGTTTGGAAAGCTCTGGTCTACAGCGTGAAGCTGAAATCCGAATTCAGCGTGTTGAATCGTCTGGCCGAGTTTTCGCACCATGTTCGCCCCGGGCGCAACATTTCGTCAGCACATCATGACACATCGACGGATATAGCTCTGGAAACATATTTGAGAAATGCCTCGCAGGCTCCGGCAGGAGTGGTGTACAGTATGCAGGTCACAGCTGGGCGACCGGGAGAGAACAGCCCTCCGGAAGGGGTTGAGATTGTAAAGACGACGGCGGTGACGGTCAGTCACGGCGGCCGGCGATTGCCAGAAACTAGACCACCGACGGCAGCACCGACGGCAGCAGAAAGTAGCTCAGCGGGAAGGTCAACCGATGAGAGGCGCGAGGCCGATGCGGATGGCGCATCGACGTCGTCGTCACGGGTTGAGCTGGCTCCCTGATTGGAAGACTTTCTGCGTCATGACATTTTTCCCCTTTCTTTTTTTGGATTGTAACACGGCCCGGATGCTAAAAAGTTCCCAAAACATTAGGTAAGATTAGGTAGTAAACGATGATGCTTGTATTCCTTAGTTTATCTTTCTATGGGGCCAAGTCATAATAATACCGTGCGCATATCCACACGGTGGGCCGGCCGATGAAGACGGCCCAGAACAGTAATTAAGTCGCCGGAAAAGTCTGGTCGTCACGCACTGCGGCCATCCATGGAGTCTATGGGGGGAATGCCGCTCCTCGCTCCTCGCTCCTCGCTGCTCTGAAGCCGTTGTTGCTCATGATGCAACTCCCATCTGGCAATCCATGGTGCAAGCCTAATTCCACTTTCGCCGGGCTTCATCTCGCGACTACTGCTTGGTCAAGTTGAAAACATGTCTGTCATGGCCATGTCCATGGCCAACGTCAGCCTGTTGGCTGGCGCCGTAGACGCCGGCTGCTTTGGATCGCTGTCCAATGCCTCGGTGCCAGCAATCGCCCTCAAGGCCTATCGACCAGAATTCCACAGCGTAATGGGCCACAATGCGAGGGCGAGGAAAGTGTGGGACTTGCCGTGGGAAGCGTTTCACGAGGCTGGCATCTACAACAGGAAAGACAACTCGCTCTACATATCATCAAACTACAAGGGTCCGGGGGAGAAGATCAACATCACCGTCGTGAGCCTGGACTCGGAGGACTACCCGTACCGCAGCACGCACTTTTCCGATTTGGCCATGGCGAACGGCGGGACGACGTACTATCCCCCCGGATCGCTTCACAACCAGACGCCGCCGATGCAGCTCTGGTGTGACGAAGGCGACTTCCAGCACTACGCGAAGCTGCTGGCCGTGGACCCCAACACCAACAAGTCGACGACCATCTTGACCAACTTTCTCGGCCGCAACTTTTCATCCCTGAACGACGCCCGTCAGCATCCCGTCACGGGTGACTTGTGGTTCACCGACGCCGACTACGGCTACTTCCAGCACTTCCGACCCGAGCCAACGCAGCCAAAACAGGTCTATCGTCTGGATCCCGGGACGGGAGTCGTCCAGGTGGTGGCGGATGGCTTCGTCCAGCCCAACGGGCTTGAGTTCTCGCCCGACCTCAAGACGCTGTACGTTACGGACACGGGCAGCCAGCAGTTCGAGGTCGTCCCCACCCGGCCTGCCACAATCTACGCCTTCGACCTCGTCGACATGAGACGTCTCGAGAATCGCAGGACGTTTGCGTGGGCAGACGAGGGATTCCCGGACGGCATTCATTGCGACACGCATGGCAACGTCTGGGCCGGGTGCGGCGACGGCGTGCACGTCTGGAACTCGGAGGGCATCTTGTTGGGCAAGATAGTCGTGGGCGAAACGAGCAACAACTTTGCCTTCGCTCCAGGCAAGGTTTTTGTGTTTTCGAACACTCGGTTATGGGTCGTGGAGAACGTCAGGGCACAAGGGCGGGAGGTGTGCAAAGACTTTGGTGTGGGTTGCCCTTGAGTTGTCGTACTTTTATTTCCCATCTAGTAATAACCTGCTACCGAGTGAAGACGACGATGAACAGAAACTGTCAGAGGGATTTGGAAAATGAAGTGAAAAAGTGGATCATGAAGATGGGCGGGGTCTGTGCCTGTCCTGTGCCTGTCCTGTGCCTGCGGAGATGCAGAGGGGAGTTGCTCCGTCGGCCGTGTGGCAGGATTGGAAAGTTGATGATGTTCCGATGCCACTCTTTCACATGGGCCTTCTGCTCTGGCGTCTGGTTCCCCGCACAAGGGGGGAGACCAGATACTAAACAAGAACTAGTAATGGCTTGGGCCTCTCTGCCCTTTTATCTAGTGCGATGGCAGGCGGTGGCAGGCGGTGGCAGGCGGTGCATGATCAACAAATTCCCCCGCACTTTCCATCCCCCATCCATGCTGACTTGTCGAGCGGGCCAATGAGGCACTTCTGAGTGCATCTCAATCCAGCCATGGTCCAATCGCAAGCTTTTGCGCTAAATCAGGTGTGCGTCTATTCGCCAGAATCACGTTGGCGAGCCTCGGCAGCCTCTTTCTACTCCGTATGCACTTCCTTTGTTTTCATATGCACATGCCCGATTGTTTGTGGCTTGGTTTTCTTATTATAAATGACAGGTCCTGGCATGGCATGGCACTCCGCACACACATTCAGCCGACCCCCAGACCCCCCCTGCACACCTGTTAGAAGGAAGTCGTCTGGTATTATTACCCTATAGAATAAATACAAGTAAGTGTTGACCCCCCCCTGCCAGTCAGTAATCATCATCATCATCATCATCATCATCATCATCATCGCCTGATGGGATGGGATGGGATGGGAGCTTGGACGGAGAAGCGAGGCAAGCAACTCTCCCCCTTATTACTCCGTACTCGCCGCGTCATCCAGTCCTCTCCCTTCTCCACTTTTGACTTTTCGCTTTTTGCCTGGCTGGCACCATTGCGCGCCCATTCGTTGAAATAGTTAGTAGTTCACTAATAATGCTTCCTTGCTGCCAGTTCGAGACGATACCCCTACTTCCTCCTTCCATCCCTTCCCCCCCACCCCTCCTCCTAAGCAGCAATCATGGCCTCTACGGTGCCCCAAGGCCACGTCGGCAACCTAGACGCCGAACAAGAAGCAAAGCTCCGCAGTCTTTGGCAGACTGTCTTCAAACTATACGACATCTTCCATGACTGGCATCAGAAGAAGGATGCGGCGCCAGCCCCCGCCGCCAAGGTCGATTCGCCCAAGAAGTCTCGCTGGTTCGGCGGCTGGAGTCAGGCCGAGGCGCCCAAGACCGAGCCCGCTCTTCCCGAAGAAGCCCTCAAGCTGATCGACTGTGGTGACGCGGACAAATTCGGCCTGGCCAAGCAGTTCCAGAATGTCGTTTCTACACAGACGCCCGGATCCCTTCGTGCCATGGTCTTGGCATCCATCAAGCATGAGCACCCTGACGCCCTCGCCCTGCGATTCCTGCGAGCTCGCAAATGGGACGTCAACCGCGCCTTGGTCATGATGTTCTCCGCCATGAACTGGAGGCACAATGAAGCGCGCGTCGACTCCGATATCCTCGCGCACGGCGAAGAGTTCCTTGCCCAAGACGAGCAGACTGGCGAAGGAAAGAGCAAGACTCTTGCCCAAGACTTTATGAAGCAAATCCGCGGCGGCAAAAGTTTCATCCACGGAACCGATAGAGAGAATCGACCCATCAGCTATGTCAGAGCCAGGCTGCACCGAGCTTCTGATCAATCCGTCGAAAGCATCGAGCGCTACACAACCTTCCTCATCGAGACAGCCCGTCTCGCTCTGACGCCTCCTGTCGAGACTGCCACGTTGGTCTTCGACTTGTCCAACTTCACCTTGGCCAACATGGACTACGTCCCTGTCAAGTTCATCATCAAGTGTTTCGAAGCCAACTATCCCGAATCGCTGGGAGCCATTCTTATTCACAACTCCCCATGGGTGTTCAAACGTGAGATTTGAGATTGATTGCCTTTTTGGCAAAGTCGCCTGTCGCGAAATCATGCACTAATGAGTCTTGATAGCTTGCTGGAAAATCATCTCGGCCTGGCTCGACCCCGTCGTCGCCGCCAAGGTCCACTTGACGTACGGAAACGAGGGGCTCGAGGAGTTTATCCATCCCAATCAGATCATCAAAGAACTTGGTGGCGCCGAGGACTGGGAGTACTCGTATGAGGAGCCCGTGCCTGGCGAAAACGATGCCATGAAGGACACTGCTTCTCGAGATGCACTACAAAGGGCCAGAGACGACCTCGCCCACCAGTTCGAAGCAGCCACTAAGGAGTGGGTTGCGGAACCCGAAGGTGCTCGAGGCAACGAGATCAAGGCAAAACGAGAAGCCATTGCTGTCCAATTAAGGGAGAATTTCTGGAAACTGGACAAGTACGTCAGAGCCCGGTCACTCTATGATCGCCGGGGCAACATTCGACCTGGCGCCAAGACTGTATGGTATCCTGAACAGGAGCAAGAGCATGTAGGAGAGAAGACGCGCTCAATTGGCCTTGAGCATATCGGGGACGCAAAGAATGGGACAGGCACTGTTACAAACAATGTGGCGGTTGCGCCAGAGATGGCAGCTTAGATACGACTCATGACCATTCACTGTATCACTTCCATGTATCATTTCTTCTTTTATTGACCTGTGCTGTATGGTAACTGCCGAAACATGCTCAATGACTTGGTACTATGAAGTTGACACTCCAAGTACAGACACAGTACTGGTGTACCGAGGAAGAGCTAATTTGAGCATCACAGGTGAGCTCAATGAGCGAGTGTATCTCGAACCAATTTTTGAACACTTGCTGCATCGTCCCGATTCTTTCTGCCAGGCACGTCAAGTCGGGAAGGAAGGAAGTCCCCTGCCTTGGCCCTGTGCTTCCCTGACAAGCTGGTAGTAAAACTCCTGTGCCTCGGCGTACTCCTCATACAGCGCTGATGTCGCCGTGCCGGTCGAGTTGCTCCGCTTCGCGAGTTTACCGAAGATCCTTGCACCCAAGTAGTAAATATTGGCCAATGCCTTGCAAATCAGCTTTTCCGTGTCTTCTGGGATGCCTTTGCACGTGAGAAGAAGGCTAGAAGGCCACGAACAGTCAGTGAGCCGGGACAGTGAGGAAAAAAAAAAAAAATCAAGTATCGGGGTCGGGGTCGGAGTCGGAAAACATACTCTTGCCGGAACTTCCGGTCCACCTTCTTGCGCAACGAGTGGCCCCATCGCCCCTGTTGTTTGTAGTTGCGGTACGCGAAGTCGTGGCGCTGGCAGCCCTCCTGGAAATCGAAGCCGAGCGGGTGGTCTGGCGTAGCTGTGCAGCCGTCCGAATTCCAGTCTAGGTTGCTGGGGTCCCGGGCGTTTCGCTGCTTGATGAACTGGGCGAGGGGCATCTCGAAGACGAGGACATCGGTCATGTTTCCGGACGGTGTGGGGATTGGTGCTGCGGCGACGATGCCGGCGAGGGCCGGGAGGGCCGCGAGACAGGCTGATAGCTTCATTCTCGTCACTCGCTTGTATTTTCCAGGACAAGACGGGTTCCCTTGTATTTCCAGGACAAGATGGGTCACTCGCTTGTATTTCCAGGACAAGAAGGGTCACTCCCTTGTATTTTCCAGGACAAGACGGGGGGATATGAGCGTCGAGGGGAAATTTATTTCTTGGTGGGAAGGCAGGTGTGATTTCGTATTTATAGCCCATGGGAAAACCCTACTTCCCAACTACGGTGTTGGGACAAAGGCAAACTTGTGGGCCATGCTTCCGGTATGCTTACAGCGTGCAGAGTCTATTTTCCTGTGGCTGCTGGACGTGGTTTCCAACTTTGTCCAAGCTGGCGTTGAGCTGCGAGGTTGTTCAGGGACTCGGGAGTTGTGCGACGCGGATGGCGGCCAAATCGAGGTAGAGTGCGTTTCCGACATGCACGATGCTGAGACAAGGCTCGGTCTGGTTTGGGAATTGGAAATGCGCGGGGGCGCAGGAAATTTGGGGAGAGAGTTGTTTGGGCCAGTTCCTTGGGGGGGGGGGGAAACCCTCTTCTCCTGTCAGCCTCATTGCGCATTGAGAGGGCGCGGCGCGAAATAAGGTTATCGAGATGCTTAAAATTTTTTTTTTTTCCAGGATGAAAGTAACTGTGGAGCCAGCCTTGTCCCGGGTCTACCTTTGTTAGCACGACGAGCAATGGGTCCCAAGGCATGGCCATCCTTGTTCTGCAAGTGAGAGGGTTCAATCACGATGGGTGGTCGGTTTTGTGGTACGTACTACGGATGGGGACAGGATGGATTAAGTTGGTTTGCAGGAAAAAAAGATCGGGGCTCGGCTACTTCCTCTTTTGGACTCCGTGTGCTCGGCTGCTTAATAAGTTGGTCCCGTGATCTGAGGGCAGTCAACAACGCGCTCACGTGCTCAAGAGTTGTCACGATTCATGAATCACGGATAGCGCGTACAAACGGACCCACAAGTCTAGGGTCTTCCTTCTTTCTCATGCAGCTTTTGGTCGAGACTCGACGGCGTTCATGCCGCTATTAAGTGATGCGTTCAATCTCGTTCCCCATCATGAACGGAGCAAGGTTACATAGTTGACAAAATGGTCCGAGCCCTTTTCTTTGACGCATGGTCAGGAAAATCATTACTACTCCGTCCATGTCCAGGCGTTCCTCTCTAGCTATAGGTGAGGACTCCATATTATGGAAAAACCAGACAGCATGTGACCTAGCATGTGGCCTAAAACCCCTATATTAGAGACACGGCCTTAGCAATTCACCCCAGCGACAATGAAGAATCATCTAAACTCATTCACCTATTCTGCATTATCAACATTGTTATCCACAACCATCATGAAGCCAACCGCTTACCTCTGGCTTTTACAACTAGCCATCACAAGCATAGGCTCAGAAGCTCGCCCCAATAGAGTTCTCTTAGCCAGGAGCATGGATGGGCAGATTGCTGCCAAACCCCAGCGTCGGAGTCACTTCGCTGATTCATGTGAATACACACTTCACGGAATATATAGAGATCTTGGTAAAACATACACAGAAGTTCTCCAGGGTGTCTGTCGTCAAGCCAATGGCGAAGCGAGATTGTCATCCATAGACCCTAATGACTGCCTTGCTAATGTGGATGGCGAATTAAAAGGTAAAAAGAAGTGAGTTTGCCCAAGAGAATTCACGTCATTGTAAAAAGACGCCCTACCACATCAAACGTTTGTGATTTGCTAATTGCTTCCAAAGTGGTAATTTTTATGACTCTTGTGCTGCTCGAGAAAGCTACATTAAGGAGTCAGTGTATTATTGTTATTGCAAAACCCAGGGAGGCAACTCGGTCAAAACTTCTATAGACCTTGGTGAGTCTCTTGTATAAACGCCACGGTGTCCTCCAAGGCTAACCCAGAACCACATCAATGGTCATAGACAATATTTTCACAAATGAAGATGGCGTTCTATCATGCTATGGTGTTCAAGGCGTGGAGACGAATGCTTAAACACCTAGCTTTAGAGGAAGCTAGGAAGCTAGGGTCTATGAAGAGCTAGCACATAACACCGCCCCACTGTTTTTCCCTTTGCAGCCCTGTAAATAAGAAAACATGGTACATAAAAAAATAAAGGCCTACTTTGTTTCCCTTGGTGATTTCGGCCTCTAAGCTCAAGCTCTAATGCTCCAAGTGATCTTTCACGATCAAAGGGATTGCAAGGCGCGCGCGGCCGTGGGTGGATTCCCGGCAATTGCAAGGTGCAAAGTTAACCTCGGCTGAGATTCATTATTTCAGGACGACTAGTAATAATAGCACGGTAGCTAGGCGGGCTAGGCGGGAACGTATGTGGGGCATTTGTGCAGGTACGAGTGTGCGTGCGTTCGCTACGACAGTGTCACGTGGACCTAGCCCTGTTGCGCGGTGTCTCAAAAGAGGCATTCTCCACCATGCGTAATGAATTGTGTGTGCCACTGTGTGCACTGTGTGGAAAGCCTACACCCCATCGCCAAGTCAGCAACCATCAGCCATGGCTGGGCCATGGCTGGGAAGCCTGTTTTAAAAAGAAAAATGAGCCCTTCTCGGATGCCTCCAGTTCGTATTGGCCCGAATGGTGGAACTGGGCACGCTACAGCGACCCCGAGATGGACTTCTCCACCTTTTCAGAGGAGGACGAGGAAAAGATGCGCGGCGGCCTGCAGGAGGTCCTTGGCGACGATGGCATGAGAAAACCGACGCTTTACGTATGACAAAAAGCGCGCGAGCGGGAAGACAAGAAGCTTGATAAGCAAGGTGCCCCGCCGCCCGATTATTAAGCGCCCGACTTCCTA
This sequence comes from Epichloe elymi, assembly GCA_023658475.1. Classification (NCBI taxonomy): domain Eukaryota; kingdom Fungi; phylum Ascomycota; class Sordariomycetes; order Hypocreales; family Clavicipitaceae; genus Epichloe; species Epichloe elymi. Next base: position 184,354 of record CP098278.1, on the reverse strand, counting down.
CAACGGTGGCAGAAGACGCGTGTAAACGAGAACGGTTCCTGCTCGCTGTCATGGAAGAGGCCGAGGTGAATGCCTATGATGAGGACCGCGAGGACCGCGAGGACCGCGACGACCCTGATGATGAGACGAACTGGGATAAGCCCGTTTTCAAGGTGCCCGTGGAGATCCTTCCCGACCAACTATGGGAACTCGTCGACGGCGCATCTACGCCGCTCGCGGGCCTGACAATGAATGTGAAGGGAAGTGCCGAGCTTGGGGGAGCGATGTCCAGGAGAGACGGGAAATGGGTTTCTTTCTCGGCTGGTACGCACTGTTGCCTGCGACGGCGAGTCACGGAGTACGGAGTAAAGCATCGGGAAATATTGGCCGCCCGGTCAAAGCCAAGCCAGGATCCGGCAGCACAGTATAAACGGAGCAACTTCTTTGACCAATCAAAGACTCAAGCAGCATTCCAATGGACTTGCACTTTGATCTTGCCGACAGATCTGACGGGCCTAGCCCAGCCCAGCCCAGCCTAGAGCCCGCATAAGTATCTTCGTCGGATGTCGGATGTTAAGTCAAGTAAGGGTCCTTGTAAGCCCTTGTTGCATTGGTTTGCTGCTCCTCCCTCCCTTGGGCGACCCAATAGCGCCCGACTTTCTCGCCAATCGTGATTCCTTCATTAAGTAGTCCGGGCCGGTCAAAACGATGGTGCGCACTGGATAAAACGGTAGACATTTCGGTCGACGTATCTTGTCATCCATGACGGGGGTCCTGACTGACTAATGGAATTCTACAATACACAACACACACACACACACACACACACACACACACACACACACACTCCCAAGTACGCGACAACAGTTGCGATTGGGATGCTAAATATCGGTATACCTAGTCTGCTCGATATTGGACTTGCTTTGGGCGAGCTATAAACATCGACAGATATTCATCATGGTCTTCTTTAACCGCCCTTTCGGGCTGCCCTTTGTCCTGCTACTCATGTTCGCCAACTAAACCCTGCGTACTTGGCTGCTGTGGTAAAAATAATGCAAGTCCCTCGCCTTTCCTCAGCGTCTTGGGTCCCCCGTTTCTTTCGTTGCCCCGAACCGGAATTTGACTGACGGCAAAACGTGTGTAGGTCTGTGGCATGGGGCCCAAGTAGTGCTCCGAGGAGAACTGTATTTCTACCTGTGACGCCAAGAGCGAGTGCGACCCGGGATGGGGCGAAGAATGGAGCGCGCGCAGCAGATGCTCTCTCAATGTCTGCTGCGCCGAATACGGGGCTTGCGGAACGACCCAGGACTTCTGCGGTGATGGGAAGATTTCGCCTGGGGACAACGTCGGCCAACAAGAGGGTCACTGGATACTACAAGGGCTAGGCGAACACGACGCCGTGCGTTGGATGTAGGTCGGTTCCTGTCGACGACAATGGACATCAGCCTCCCGTGCTTGACTTTTGAACATGGGCTCACCTAGGAATACCTGGTGAACTCTCAGGACCTTTTATACAATGGTTACTCTCATCTGAACTAGCGAATGGAAGGGATCATCGGCCTCCTTTTGCGGTGCCACTTCGGGGGGGGGGCACTTGTAGTGGTAATTTTTGAGGTCGAGATCGCCGCGAGTACGGACGGATGCTGGACCGGGCATAAGTCTCTCTGCTGCTCCAAGACTGGGACCGACGACAAATTCATCTCGTGCAAATGTCTTGGGGCTGCGCCGGTATGTTCGTCCAAGGCTTCGGTCGCTCCCTTCTCCTTCACATGGTACGGCTGGTAAAGACGACAAGAAAAAGCCAGCAGAGCTCACCACGGGCAAAGAGGGCGAGGGCGGTCAGAAGCCCTGCTTGTATGACGGCGGCTTCAAGAGCTGTTGCTGCTCAAATCCACCGCCATGGAGCCAATGCAAGTGGCGGTGATCGGGCCATACCACCTGGACGCAGTGGGAAAATCTTCTTTCGGGGCCTCTGATCAGCCTGTTCGTCGACTTCGCCGATGGGGTGTCGACAATGCCACAGGGGCCGCAGACCTTGCGGCCCCGTACGATGGTCATGATGAGCTCCAACTACTTGGCTTGGCCTGGAGGAGAAGCGTGATATCGAGGGCTCGTGGCGCCCGAGATTCCTCCATGCCACTCTGCGGGCCGGCGGGCCAGGGCCAGATGGCGAGAATTTATACCCAGAATTACCACGGCGCACCGAGCATCCTGAGACTGACTGGGCGTGCATAGACGGTGTCACAGCAAGGTGTTTGTCCCGTGTCTGGTATCGCCCCTCTAAAGGCGCTCAATCCCTTGTACAGATGGGTGGCAGAGCATGTGTTCGAGAAGCCAGAGCTCCGAGATGCTGTGCAAAGCATGGTGTATGGCGTCACTCTGGCGGGCAACGCGTTGCGAGCTGGTGCCGCCCCTTTCCACGTGTTTTATCAACAACGGAGTATGTAATAATCTTGATGCCATCCAAGCACATTTTTCTCAAACCCCTACCTGAGAAAGAGGTTTGGCCTCGGGGTTTACCCACCCTGCAAGTCGCAAAGAGCTGGGCCGGCAACATCAACGATGCCCTTCACCGCATTCTCGGCCGCACCTCAGACGCCGGCGCCAACAACGCCTTTGCCGTCAACTTGCAAGTTTGCGACGCCCACTTCAATCTGTACAAGGGGCACATTGTCGCAGGAGTCAACCTCGTGTCCAACACGATGTAGAAGTCGTACACCGACCTTGAACAGGTCGGCGTCCTGACCGATATAGCTGGCACGTTCAAGTATCGTGGTGAAACTACAGTCGTTGGCTCTTACAGGGCGGCACAATATGACGGAATTGTCACGCTCTGGGGCGACTTTGCGCAAGTGACTGCTGCTGCTAATTACCGATACGACTGGGTCGACGCATTCAAGCAGACCGTTAGAGGATAATTTCGGATACCAGGGACACGCGGTGTCTGATTCTCTGAAAATGTTGGAACTCCAACCAGGCTGGAATTTACCCCGCGACCATGGCCAGGGAAGTGGTTGACAGGTTGACGGACTTCCAGACCAATGCCGGTACTCTGACCTCGCTTCCAATTAGGCAGAATGCACCCTAGATCAAATCCATGCATTCCTTGGACAATCTCAAGCCCTCGATAACATTTTGGGCACCCTTAGATAGAATATTTCAAGGGTCAGATGCTACAGGAGGCGTGGCCAGTGCTTACGCTATGATACCCTAGCATAGCTCGGCAATTACACTACACCTCCTGAATTATTTTACAAATCTACATGACGGTGGTCTTTAGCATATGTTTGGCATACAGTCTACCCCCTGTTTGATTTTACACGACTACAAGCCCCACGCGGGGCGGCTACTATTAGCTCTTAATGGCTATGGTGAGTGTGTCAGGAGCATGGAGGCAGAGAGGTCAGAGACAGGGTGATCACATGGCGGATTCGAGGATCCTTTGGATAACTACATGAGAGCCGTTGCCTAGCTGCTAGATAGTGACGTGAACGAAAGGCGGAGTATATAGCAAAGACCCGCCCACATTATTGGGGATCACGCATCCACCCCTAGGTAGCTTTATTCTAGCAGCGACCGCAATTATAGCCTTCACTTTGTTTATCACCATGACCTAACCCTAGTTGTGACAGAGTGAAGCTATTAGAGTTATTAGAGGTTGCAAAAGGGGTATTTACGCTAGTAAGAGATACCATGTAGTTCTAGTAAAATATACATAAGATAAGGTACTTTTTGCCTCACTTTGTGCCACAGAAAGATCTATTATTAGCCTGCTACACCTAGTCATGTACCCGTGGAAAATCAAACAGGGGGGTACGCTGTACAGTACACCCCCTGAATTATTTTATGAATCTACATAACAGGGGTAATTGAGCTAATCAGATGTTACATCTTAGTACTAGTAACTTGCATAGAAATAGATGTACTCCTTTGTGGCGCTTTTTATAGCGCTATATATTACCCTACATTTTCCTTATAGTTCTCTAATAATAGTATTACTTATGGCTAATTATAGCTATTAGAGAGGAAAAAATAACTAGGGCATGTAGATTTGTAAAATAATTCAGGGGGTAGAGTGTACATATGCAGGGATTTTCCACTACCTACTTCGTACCTGATTAGGATTCAGAGGCTCCTCCCCCACATCCCTGAAAGCTCCACTCACTATATCCACGTGGCCGCCCCGCATAGGGCTTATAGTTGTTGTAAAATCATTTAGGGGTTAGACTGTAATGTCTCATCCATGTTCATGCTCAAGAAAAGAAGATAAGAGGTTAGCTAGAGAAGACATCTTGAGAAGCGCTCAATAAAGTAACCAAGGTCACCCCGCTCTTGTCAATAGTGGTCAATCTAAACGGGTCGGTCTCCCGCTATATGCGATGTAGTCAAGAGGACGTACCAGGAGGGAGAGCAAGCTCGGCGTCAGCTGTGTTCTAGGTCGCCAAGTCTTTTACAGAGCGTATCCGGGAATCATGGGTGCCCTTGAAGTTTTTGTCGGAGATCTGACGGGAAATCTGCCACTATGTTTCAGTACTTCACCCGTTTTGGCTAAGTGGGTTTAAGCGGGTTTTGTCAACCTTACTACCCCTAGGCCGCACATTCCGCAAAGTTTTCATCCGAATTAAGCCCAAAAGAGTCACGTTGGAGTGGTGAGCGCCTGGCTGATTTCGAATCCGATCACATGTGCTTGAAGTGTGGCAGATTTCTATGTAAGGTTTGGGCTGTGAACCGTACCTGCGGGGTAACCAATTAAGTAACCCCCTTTCTCCCCCCCTGGCTTATCTGATGCTACATCAGTTGGGAGTCATCCCATGTGCCAATGGGCCGGCCATTCGCAGATGATCATATCAAAGGCGTCATGCATTTCGCACCGAGCCGTGCCCGGTGGCAGATAAGACGACAGCACCTCAGCCTCAGCCCGTCGCAAGGCAGCACAATGAATCGCTACGATGCCGTATAAGAGGGCAGGAAGTGGCAGACTGCGGCAACAATAGCGTCACAGTCAGCCAATTAGCCAATTAGTCGGCCAGGAAGCAGATAAGTCAGGGATTGTTAGAAACATGGGTGAGATATACTCCGTAGCTCTTGCCCTATATTTGCGTGCCCATCTCAAGCAGGGGACAAAATACCTTGTACGTTTCAAGCAAACCACGTTTACTTGTGTCTGTCTTTTCTTTTGCCTAATCATTAGGAAACCATTTCATGAAAGTTTAAGACGTATAGCCTAAATACGGCTGTGCTATGTTTAGGCAAAATAGTACTTGCAGTTTGTGCTCGGCCCCTGACGTGTTTTGTAGACTTATGTCATCGCTAAGGATTAATTTATAAGTATAAATATTTAGATAGAATCCAACTTATAGTTTTTCATCTGCTTAGTACAAACAGATTTCCTCTAATCAGCTATTCAATTACTATTGATTATCCTCCTATAAACCTTTATCAAAATGAGTTCGTAAACCTCTTTTATTTCTCCTTTCCCTGGTAGTGCTAATACGTAATAACAGAGCTCTTCAATTTCAATCTTGTGGTTTTAGCCATTGCAACGACCGCCGCTGCGACTCGAAACATTGTATTTCATGGCGGGACTCCTCATCCCACAAAAGAGTCGGATTTTATACGCCCCCGAATAATAGGCACCCATAATCAGAAGTGCACGGATGTGCTTATGGGCAAGCCACAGGAAGATGTACAATGGCTCGACGGTAATAACTTTTACTTTCATTGCCTGTGTTCTAGTGCTAGTAACATCCAGTTGCCTTACAAATTGTCGGGCCTTGACTGGTATTCAACTGGCATATACGAGGCGGGTTGTGATTAAGCAGTCCCGCAAGCAATATTCACACGTTCGCTTCGTCTAAAGGCTGTTGGGGTTTGTGCTCAAAGATTCCCTGTCGTAAGAGCAATTTCCTATTATACAGTTCGCCTAGTATTCAAATAAATATAGCCATGTGTTATCCGGCACCCGTCTTTTGTTATTTAGCAACCAAGTTTGTAACTGCTGCGGCTTCTAGACAGCTACGCACGCTCATTACTAGAACCCCTGTCCACCCTTGTCGCTCATCGTCTATTCAATATTTTCCACAAATACCTCTAATTGATTCGCTAATAGCTCAAACCTTGGTGCGATGCTTTTTGTTAGTAGACACGGGAATTTGCACGCGCTGGAGGGTTATCCAGGTTCTATCTGCACGACTACATACAGACGCCACGCGCTGGCTCTGCGTCGTAGGTACATGTTCGCTGGTTCACACAGTCGGCCTCCTTACTCGCGCACCGCAGATGCTATGACTTGAAATTCCATCCTTCGGTCCACAGCTTTTGGCACTTTCCTACATACTGCATGTTTACGTGTTAGGTCGTGAGCTGCGACTGAACCAACATCAAAGCCCACTCAAAACTGTCCGCCGCTCATGGATGGAATTTACGTGTAGGGCAGAGGAGAGGGGGGCCTTCGGAAATTTGTCAACTCAAAGTCCAATGATACTGTACACATATCACAGGGCATATGCCTGCCACATGCAGAGTGATATCACCCGGTGGTACGGAGTATATTATAGGGCATACTGCCTATAGCCCCTATACGTAGCTCCCTATAACTGATCCGTTGACTCCGGAATTGTCAGGTGGGAAATTTGAAAGCTCTGATGGAAAATTTGCGGCCCCCCTGCTGACTTTGCAGAGTCCTCGTGCATCACACCCCTTACATACATGTACTGAGGGGGGAGGTGCGGCCCGCCCCACAACATCAAGTTGTTTATGTACTTTGTTGAGGATATTCACAGCCTCACATCGCAGCCTCAGGCATCATCCTAGTCATCCTCTTCTTCGTTTGACAATGCAGCTTCCCGCATCTCGTTTGTTATCGCGTTTGATCAGATGCGATACAATGTTGGACGAGCTTGTGCGGTTGCTGGATATGCCGAGCTGCATCATGAACTAGGCTTGCTTCCCGACATCTCCATCGCGGAAGAGGCTAGGGATAAAAGTCAATGCCTTGAGATACTTGAACAACATCCAGAAGCAACCGGCTCGCTGGCTAGTCATGGACGATTACACAAGATCAGTTAATCTTGATCAGCCTGTCCCTGCAAGATACGGCCTCAACGGAGAACACCGCGGTGACCTCCAGCCTTGATTACAAACCGAGGTTCAAGAAGCCTTCAGTCGGTAATAACTTCGACCCCTGGACCGGCAACTATCAATCTGCATGGGATATGCTGGATATCGAGCCGACCAAAGATCTGTTCTTGGAAGCCATTGTACACCATAATCCCCTCTTGAAAGCGCTAAAAAAGACCTTGCTTGCTGTCCTACAATGCTCAGGGTAACATTGCAATGTTTGGACGTCATGCTACATCAAGTAGTTTCCAGGGCCTCATTTCCGCGTCGTAGAATTACCAATTTATTAGTTACTAACGAGTAAGAGCCCTAGTCATAATTTGTTCCGAAGATATGTCGCCCGTTTCATCGTTCCATAGTATTCTATGAATAATTCCACTTTGCGTTGCGTCTTGAACATAGTGACGTTGCAGTTCTTAAATACTGTTAATACCTGTTGCTTGTTCCCCCTTTCCCTGAGTCTCAAGCCTTTTATCATGCTAAATCTTGTCTTCTTTTTAGCCTTCAGCTTTGGTCTCGCCAGCATACCCTCTCTGGACTTGTGTTCGATATCTGCTAGATCGGGTGTCGCGAGAAGTTTTCTCCTATTGAGGTTGACAACAATAGATTACCTTCGGCCTTTGAGTTTACAAAACTGCCAGGATCGTCTTTGGCATTGTGTAATCGGATTGGCGTTGGATGGTAAACCTTAGAGACTTGATCAACAGGTTCTTCCGATGCGTTAATTTCTCTGTTGTTTCTGAGTTCGCAGTCGAGGCAGCTGACTGTTTGCCCCCACCAGCTATCATGTCTAATTTATCGAAAAAACGATCGAATTCTTCTTCTTTGGCGAAAAGGTACTCGAGTAACATTTTTAAAAAGAGTCGTTATGGCTTTTGTGGTGAGGTATCTGAGAAATACGGCCGCTTTTGCCAGGATTAGTAGCCAGTGCCTGCTCCTGCCAGAAAATGGAAGTATGAATGTTCTCTTGCTATCAGTCAAATTTGGTTGAATACAGCTACCGCCAATGATGCGATGATCGGAACTTAGGGAATAAGTGCAACGACTCAGAGCGATGCTACTACATACTTGAGGCCTTAGGGCTGCTGGAGATGGACAAGCAGACAACTATGATTTCAATACTTCGAGATCTATTGGCTTTTTACACCCCTCTCCAAGTCCTTCCCCTCGCACTATTGGTGATAAGTCTAAAGCAGCAGTCAACAATGGCATTTTCCCTGCTCTCCGCCACGATTTTCGTCCTCGCCATTTTTGCACCTGGATCGGACGCATCATGTAGTCCCGTGGGCTATATTTGCGGCAACAGCGGCTCTTCTATTTCTCCATGCAATACTACTGGAGCCTGGCAGTTTGCTGCCAGTTGTGGACACGAAAGATGCTGCACTTACGACAGCGGTCAACCTTGATGTGCTTGTTAGGAAAAACAAAGCACCTCATGACTACAGATAATCATCACCGCAGGGCGTCCGTCATAATTGCCCATGCACCATTTGCGACAAAGCCTCGAGAGCCTGTTTGCGATGCCTCGATAAGCCACGACGCCAAATGTTGGGAAGCTAGAGGTCTTGTTCGAGGAGAGGATAAGCCATCATTTCAAAGCGTTGCAGTACGTAGCCGGCCAATATACTCGGATGTTTTGGCAACATACGTTCCAACTTTGACCCAGTCTAGTTGAACAAAGCTGGTTTCCTTTTGACTCTGCTAACGGTGACGATGTTTTGTCGTGGCGGCCTGATCAGTTTACCATATCCCAGCATGTGAGGAGCGGTTTTACGGAGGTGCGCGAAATTTGGCTGCCTTGTGCGGGTGACTATGTTGCTCTTTCACGGAAACCACAAAGCCAAACTGGTCGCCGATGCCGGGACCCCCGACCCAACCCAAGCCAACCCGGCTCGGTGCTCAGACACAAACGTGAGCTAGGTGGGCGCATTAGTCCACTAAGTGCAGTGTACAAGATGTGACGCTTTAGGCCGCTTCGTTGGAGACTATGATTTGCGCTTTGAAAAGTAGTTTGTCTACAGAACCATTTGTATGGGTCAAGTCTCATCAGTAGACGTAGTAGTCTGCAGCTCGTGATACAATTTTTCCGTCCAATCGAACACGTTGTCGTATTGGAAGCCTCGCGCTACGAATAGGTTGTTGAATAGTCTGAGAAGGAACGCATAATTCGGCTTATTGGCATGCTGAAGCGACCGAGTGTACAATATGTACGTGGCAAATTCGTCTGGTAGCTCTTTGCAAATATCGTCTATTGTTGTACTCATTTTCTTTTGTTTGATTAACTCCGCTCGCTCCTCATCAGTCGATGCCTTTAAGCCCTGCCACGGCAGCGAGCCACGGGCGAAGTACAGAAGCACATAGCCTAAAGATTCTAGATCATCGCCCCTAGATTGTTCTGCTTTCTATTAATGTATGAGCGTTGTATTTGATGGATGCAACCTACCAAGTCCCTTGTGATTATTGAGGCTGGCATACCGAGCAGTGCCTCCAAAAGGTCGGTCGTCCCGTATTCCATGCCCCTCGGCTGCATCCATATTTCTTGCGAGGCCAAAATCAATCGTGTAAAGTATGTTGCCATGATTTCCAACTCCCAGGAGGAAATTGTCTGGTTTAATATCACAGTGCAGATAACCTTTGTCATGAATGTGCTTAATGCGATGAATGGCTTGCTTGGCAATAAGAAGGACCGTCTTGAGAGAAAATTTCCGATTGCAGTAATTAAAGAGGTCTTCCAGAGATGGTCCTAGCAGTTCGTGCACTAGAACATAGAAGTCACCTTCTTGGCCAAACCACCATACTCGTGGTATACCAACGGCGCCAGACAATTTAGCATATGTCTTGGCTTCATATTCAAGTGCCTCAGGGCCGTCTCGTATAGGTGTGAGTTTGATCGCGACCTCTTCTTTTGTCTCGGTATCGATCCCTATTTTACCCACATTAGCTCCGAGCAGACATGATAGGAAAGAGAAACGTACCAGCGTAGACAAGACCGAAGCCTCCTTCTCCAATCCTGCGATCGACACGGTATCTTCTGTTGACAAGGATATCCTGCAATGAAACTCATGTGAGATGGCTTTCGCATCGGGTTTGACGGGCAAACTTCGTACCTTCATCACGATACGATGGTGTCATGGCAAGACAAGTAACAAGAGAGTACATGAAATTGAGGAGAAGCAAAGCCGCGGGGGAAGGGAAGAGGGGGTTGCCAAATATAGGTTAGCGCGACACTGGCGGGGCTGAGGTGAATCTCAACCAACCATTTTGCAAGTGCGCACATTTGTCCTTTCCGTGAACTCCGCGTTTCAACGAAGCAGCTTTGCAATCACGCTCCTGCACGCATGATACCTTGCACATTACCGCCAGGCGGCTAATGGTTGGCTAACCGTCTTCCTTCTGTAAAACCACTCCCCCCTCATTGGAACACGATGCGCTCTCACCGAATAGTGCTGCTTGCGGATGACTCCCCTGGCGCATCTTAAGGCGGCCGCCGACCACGACCTTGGCCGTGGCTATGCTTCTCGTCAGTCAATCTTCCCCATCGTCATCACCCATGGCGAGTAAACAAATTCGCAAACGACGGATCGGAAACGACATCGCGCAAAACGATCACCCCGCAAAGAAGCGTAAATCGACAAGTACTCATGTTGTTGCTCCCAAATTCCCCCCCGCTTTTTACGACGAACTATCCGAGATACCCCTAACACTCAACGTCCTGCTGGAGTTGGATCAGAGGAACGACGCAGGAGCAAAAACAGAAAAACGAACCAGCTCAACCAGCTCCGTGGGTTCACTGCCCAAGGATCTCCCTCGATTTTCAAGACGCGGTGGCCCCGATCTGCAGCGCCTTAGAAACGTAAGATAGCACGACCAGTTCTATTTTACGACTAACTAACGTGCATTAGTTTTCAAGCAAGACACGAAACCCTTCAATAATGGAAAATACTCGGTCTAGTTCTAGAAGTCAACAGACGCAATCAACGAGAGCGACAAGTGTGACTTCCAGAAGCGGCTCATCGAGGTATGGGAAGGAGTTTGAACAACACCTTCGAGACCACGGTGTATATATGAACAACCGCAAATCCAAACCATTGAACACAGAGGAAGCAAGGGCCAGGTTGGAACAGAGCCGCGCGTCCTTGTCCCCGTCACAATTCACGCCGGAACAGTTCGAGACATTCCAGAGGAAAAACGAAGATGTTGTATTCGAATCTGATGTCATGGCCGATGTCATTCCCATTATCTGTGGAAGTTGTCGCATTCCTAACAAGCAGAATGTTCTCTTCACTGAACTTGCACCTCTCACTACTAGCAACGCCGTGAGACCAAAGCCAGATCACTTTGATGGCGCTAATCTTGAAGTCCTTAATGTGGAGGTAAGAAACGACAGCGAGATCAAGCAAAAAGTTATTCCTACGAAGCACCCCAGTGTTCCAGTGGCAGCAAATTTCTTCATAGAGGCCAAAGGACCCGACGGGAATGCGTCGGTTGCACATAGGCAGGCATGCTACGACGGAGCATATGGCGCTCGTGCTATGCACGCTTTACAGAATTATGGAAAGTCCCAGCCAGAATATGACGGGAATGCTTATACCTACAGCTCAACGTATCATCCCGCTACCGGCACACTTCAACTTTATGCTCACCATGTCACGGCTCCAAGCCCTACTGGGGAGCGGCAGGAGTACCACATGACTCCAACAGGGGCCTACGCTCTAACACATAGCCGGGAATCGTTTGTCCAAGGGGCCGCTGCATTTCGAAACGCTAGGGATTCAGCAAGGCGCCACCGAGACCACTTTATTCAGGCCGCGAATTCGCGTCACCTGGGTCGAGGAGTTCGGCAGCAAGACGAGGATTGGCAAGATGCACATGATTCTCTCCAGGGACAAATCACCGATGCCTGCGACCATAGCCCTGGAAACGATCCGAGGACATCCGATGCATTGCAGTTCTCGCAGACTGACGATGAGACCCCAAATCCAAGCCAAGCACTAACTATGTTGGGGAACGAAGACCCTGTTGCAACAAGCATGATATCAATCGCGCTTGGCAGCCGCAATTCCCTTCGGCAGAAGGTCGGCCGGCGCGCGCGTACGCGTGCGCGTGCGGGAGGGAAGCCTCCCTTCGCGCCCATAAGCCGGCCCTGCGATAGGGCAGGGCTCGAGTCACGTGGGGCCACCTGCACCACGTGACCCACACACCTGTAGCTGCCCTTTTTCCCTCACGAGGGCCCTCTCTTTTCTAGCTTCCTTTCCTTCCCTTTACACACAGCTTAGGATAGATTATCAATTGATTCTATCACGAGCGCGCGCAACGGATGATTCGCAATCATCACCTGGTGTAAATAACAGACCCATCCTTTAGTTTTGCAACAAGTCTCACGTGTAGCTTTAGCAATGAACCGATTTCTCGATCTAAAAGCGCCAGAAATCTTACTTCACCGCACAATTCTTGGGGCCGGCGTTCCTCTAAGAGCCGTGCGCGTATTCCCATGGATCAGCTAGCGGTGAAGGGGCCAACCGCAACGGAATCGTTTCAATCTTCCGATCCTAGAATAGGAAGACAACTAGAAACAGAGTCACGTGCACCGAGTCACCGTGCACCGTGATTTTGTGCACTAGGCTGCGCCTCTACTGGCTTCTGTTCTACTAAGCCAGGAGTGTGATGAGCTATCTACAATGCCATTGACTCTCGATGGGCCGTTTCCACCGAGCCACTGGCATTGGTTCACAACACTGAACCACCTGGTAATATCAAGGTACAGAAGTGCAGGAAATTTCAATACCAGAGTTAGCTTCCTTATAGAAGCTGACGCCTTCTGAATGCCAACAGACCATCGCTACAGTCAATAAAGCAAACCTAGAAGCTTCTAGAAAGAAGAACTACCTCATTAGGCCAGCATTATCTTCGGATTGCCGAAGCCTCTGCGAGTTCATCACCACTCAAACCCTACTTTTAATCACTGAGTCACGGTCCCTGACACCACCACGACCAAGTCATCTTGCTTGAGTCGTCTCCGAGGGGAGAATCCGCACCACTGTTTAGTTGTCTTCACATACAATAGGGCGTAACCGACCTTCACTATTGACGGTTATGAACGGGTGCTCTGCATTCAACCTGCAACTTCCGCCACATTACTGCGAATCTGATCTGTAGATAGTGGAACCGCTTCCCACTTGCCCTCTGGGCTCTGTCTTGACGGGTTCCCGTTGCGACTTTCGTCCAACTTTGTTTGACAAGTCTACCGAGGTCTTCCAATTACATTGCCTCGTTGTATTCATTGTCTCAACCCATGATCAACCCATGAAAGGGGAAAAATCACACAGACGCCACCATTACCTGTAGTCTTCTGCCAAACGCCTCTCGATCACCCTATAAAACGAATATCTGATACCTATGACCACACTCCCCTCTCTTGCATTGATTTTCTTCCTCCAGGCACTCACAAAGGCGCCTACAGAAGTATTCTTGCCCCAGACCACTGCGCGATGCGTACGCCGGGCTCAGTCACCACGCACCCGGCATATAAACGCATATTCTTCTTTTTTTTGTTTCAACTCAACTTTCGCAAGGGCTCGCTGCTCTTTCAAGACCACTACTCACTGCGCGTTGACGAGGTACTTCATGTCCAGCTGCCATCCCTCTTTGCATTTCCTTCCCATCACGCCTGAAGATGCTGTCCAATCACAACAGCTAATGTCCTCCACTCACGCTGATGGGTTCTGTCCAACCACAACTGATGATGTTCGCTCGGAACACTTATGTCGATGGATGCCGAACATTGGAAAAGGGTGCTGTGGATGGGCTTACACTGATGAAGTCCATCATGGCATACATTGTCAGGTGTGTTTCTCGTAAGGTCACCCATGTTCATGGCATGCCCGTTAGCATCCACAGCATGATGTTATTGTCGGATGGCATCTTCTTCTTTATTAAACTAAAAAAAAAAATCATCAACGTTTTGCAACAATGTCCATTGATGAGCCCATCAGTGTAAAGAGGGGGGATACTTCAGGCTGGGGAACGGTGGGCTAAGCACCCTAGCAACAGGAAAGGTAGCTGTTGCACCCACAAGGGCATAATTGATCCCTACCGCACGATAGTCTCACTATTCAACTAGCTGAGACAGGAATCCACCCCGCGCAAGTCATGTTCCAAGACCTCCGTAGTTTTATAGTATGTTTTATTATTATACTAGTACCCCACTAATAGTACAGGTACTTAGGTATTTAGACTGTAGTCCACACCCTCTTATAGGGTTAGATAACTTAATAGATACGATTACATTAAACCCTAGCTTCGCGGTCTAATATAGTAGTAATTACATAGTGTTCATAATAATTATACCTTTCTTCTAAATTAGTACTCTTCTCTTTAAATTAACTAATCATTTAATCTTTAAATAATTAGTATAAACACGGCAAAAGAGAGGCCTAATTTATTAACATCGTGATCGGGCGACCCTAGCACGCTAGGATCAATAATACCACTATCTATTAGTTTAACAATAACAACACCATAGGCATCCTTATAATATCTAAGGAGTCTTCTAAGAGCAATAAGCTAGCTATTAAGCTATAGGAGCCCTATTACTAGGACCTATAGTATAAGATAGTTAAGGTAAGAGCAGTTAAAGATAGAATTTAGGTCTTTATTAATCCTAACTTAATTATATAGCTAGACTACCCTCCTAAGCCTCTAATCCTTATAGGAAATAGAACTCTAGTAAAGAGAAGGGCAGTAAAGGCTATATAGGGTTAATTATCTATAATAAACACTATAGGAGTTTAAACACACTTATAGAGTAGTAGAATAGCAGTTAGTAGCATATAGTAACCCTAGGAAAGCTCTTCTAAAGGTTATAATATACCTAAAGAGAGTTATTTTTAGTACCCTTAGTAACCTAATAATACTAAAGATAGCGTATAGTTTATAGTCCTTAGTGGTTATTATTAGGTATTTAATAGCTAATTCTAGAGCCTTATAAAGGCCCTATAAGATTATTATACTTAGTTTATAGTAATACTTAGGCCTAAGTATAAGTAGATAACCTTAAGGTATATATCCCTTTATAATAAGATTAAAGAGCTTATAAGGAATATAATACCTTTAAGTAGGACTATTAAGTATTATACTAAAGCTAATTTTAATAAGACTATTAAGTAAAACCTTATAAAGGTAAATATTAATAAGTAGCTTATAGATACTTTAATTAGCTATAAGAAATACTTCTAAGTAGACTACCCTATTGCTAAAGGTAACTTACCTATAGAAATAATTAATAACGCTATTAGGGCATAATTCCCTACTATCTTAGCTTAAATTAGCTTATTAATTTATATAGTAAAGAGTAAGGGAAAGGTCCTAGATTTCTATAGTATTATAAGTAGAATTAGGTACCTAATTAAAGCCTAAGGGAGATCTTAGGTAAAGTTAAATAATGCCTTTAGAGCTAAACTAACTCTTAATAGTAAAGTAAAGAATAAAGTAGAGAAGTTAGTAAAGAAAGACTATATCTACTATAAGAAGTATAAGGTAAAGAAGTTAAGAGACTTATAGAAGGTCTATAGGGCACTCTACCTAATAAAGGACTAGAAAGTTAATAAAGAGCTATTAAAGAAAGTAAAGGAAGTAATAAATTATTAGCCTAATAATATAAAGAAGGCATATAACGTATAGTTAAAGGATAATAGCGTAAAGGAACCTAAAGAAGTTAATATAGTGTTTTTAGCTATAGAAGAGTTAGAGTCTTTAGAGGCTTTCCTTACCTAGGGCAAATCGTAAGTTATACTTAATAGCAGTACTTTAATCTATATCTTTAATAATAAACGCTAGTTTATAGACCTTAACTACAGTTAATAACCTAGAATTTAAGCTAGTTATAGTGTCACTAAGGCTTACGGCGTTAGTATAGCTTAGATTATCTTAATAGATAGCTAGACCCTTACCTTATTAAAGGCCTAGTACTAACTATTATTCTTTATAAACCTTATATCTCTTTAGCTACTTATAAAGAAGGGAATAAGGTAGGATAACCTTACTAGAAGGGTTATAGACTTAGTAAGAGGTAATTAGGAGATATTTTAAACTTAGATTATTAGTATATAGCTATGTATAGAGGGCTTAAGCCTATTAGATATTTTCGTTATAAAGGGAGATTTAAGAGACCTAAAGGCCGTGATAATAACACCTACGGACCTATGGCATACTAGATTAGCGTATCTAGGCAAGGATATAATAGATTAAGTGCTTAAGAAGCTTTAAATCCCTTTAAAGGAAAGGAGCGTAGGGAAATATAAGGTCTATTAGATAGCTAAGGCATAGAGGTAGATATTATAAGTATTATAGGCAGGGTTATTACCTTTAGGGCTGCTTTAGGTAGTCTCTTTTAACCTCTTTACTTAATTATTAGGGTATAATAAAGACTGATATATCGCTCTTTTTACCTATAGAGCTATAGGATTATGCTATATCTTTATAATCCCGTTAAAAACAGATATTATGCTTTGCTTTAATTAGTTAGAAGCTATATACATAAGAGTGTATGGCATCTACATCGCGGTTATAATAACTAATAGTAAGACTACCTTTTAGACTAAAAAGCAAGAAGAAGAGGTTATAAATAGAGGTATTATCATTAGAAAGTCCAGCCTGGCTTACCCACATTAAAATAGGCACGCTAAATGGTCTAGGGGGGTGATAATAAGGGTTATAATAACTCTTATAATATAATTAGGCTTCCTAGAAGATCTCTAGCCTATAGCTACTAAAGCAGCTATTTATATCTTAAACTATATACCTTAAAAGCTACTTAACTAGCAATCCCCTTAATAAGCGTTAAATAGGTGGTTAAGAGAGAATAAGCTTTAATAGAGTTACTTACTGGAGAATCTAGAAGCCTCTATAACTTACCTATAAGCCTTTAGTTATAAAGCATTTATAATAATATAAAGTAGGCTTTATAAGGTAGGTCTAAAGCTTGCATAGAGAGCTTATATTAGATACCTTGCTGGATATGTCTCCTCTACATAATACCTAATTTAGGTACTAATAATAAAGAGGAGCTACTAGTTCTTATTAAGTTATATTACCTTTAATAAGTTAATCTTCTATACTTAAGAAAGAGGCCTATTACTAAGTGTAAAAGAGGTTAAAAAACGCTTCCTTAAAGAGCTAGTTAATAATAATAAGGATAAAAGCTCTAATATAGGGCTTCTATAGATAGCGTACCCTCTGTTACTATAATAACCACTTAATCAGCCTTAATAGGATAAAACTCTTAATAGTTACGATTAATTAGACTATAAGGGAAAGGAAAAAGAGAGTTAAGAAACGAATCTACTAACTCCTCCGAATTCACCTGAATAATTTCTAGGTTCAATGGATCACACGCCGTTAAGTATTAATAATTTGCTTAACCCACCTAATAATAATAATATATTAATAAATCCACAAGATCACAATAATCTTAAAGCATTTGCTATAGCCTTTAATCTAGGACCTAAAAGCGAAGAAAAGCCTTATATATTAAGGCTTCCCCCTCCTCTAGCTTATTATAATAACTTAGCTGGTTATCTAAAGGAAAAGGAATTCTAAAAAGCATAAGATAAAGAATATAATAAGATTATTAATAGAAAGGTAGCTATAAAGGTATCTAGAGAAGAAGTTCCTTTATAAGTAAAGCCTCTAGGCCTTACTTAGGTCTTTGCTTATAAATTAGATAAGTAAGGCTACCTCCTATAATATAAAGCTTATCTCTATGTTCTTAGGAATTATTAACTAAAGAGTTATCTATTAACTTAAGCAGTAACTCTAGCTACTAACATATTTAGACTATTTATAGCTATTATATGCTACTTTAACCTAGAAGTATACTAGTATAACTTTATTATAGCTTTTCTAAATTTAAACCTTAATAAAGAGGTCTACTATAAGATACCTCTAGGTTATAAAGATAAATAAGCCTATCTAAAGCTCCTTAGAGTAGTCTATAGGCTACAGAGAGCGCCTCTTCTATGGATAAAAGAGCTAATTAGCTAGCTAATTAGTAAAGGCTTTATATAGATCTTTAAAGATATTTATATGTTTATTAAGGATAGATTAATTATCTTCTTCTATATAGATAACCTTATTACCTTATTTACTAAAGGGAAATTACACTTATATAATAAATTTAGAGTAAGACTCTTTATAAAGTATAATGTTAAGGACCTTAGAGAGCTTTAATAGTTCCTAGGCATTAAAATTATTAGAGATTATACTAATAGGAAGGTATAGCTTAATTAGAAGTCCTATTAGGATAAAGCTACCACTAAATTTAATATAAAGATCCCTTAATAAAGGCCTATAGCCCTAATAACCGCTACACTGCTAGAACCCTTTAAGGGAGAGGTTAGCGTATAAGATCTTAAGCAATACTAATCCTTAATTAGAACCCTACTATATCTAATAATAGTTTTAAGACCTAATATCGCTTTTATAGCTTTATAACTCTTATAATACCTACAAAACCTAGGGCTATAGTATATAGAAGTAGCTAAAAGAGCCCTTAAGTATAGGTATATATAGGCAGACCTAGTAATTAAATATAGCAGTAATAACCCTAAATTAGAGGTATATAGCGACGCCTCCTTTGCTAATAATCCTATAATATAAAAGAGCTTATAAAGCTATATTATAAAGCTCTTTAGAGGGCCTATGCTCTTTAAGGCAGGAAGGCAAGCTACTGTAATAATATTATTAACTAAAGTAGAGCTCCTAGCACTTTTGCACTATAGTAAAGAGCTTATAGCCTTTAGATAATTATATTAAGAGGTTAGGCTATGCCTAGGTAATAATACGCTTAAAATTAAATATAATAATATATAGATAATTCGCCTCCTTAAGGAAGAGTTTATTAAGCTTATTATAAAGCTTTAGTATATAGATATTTATTACCACTAGCTTTATTAAGAGGTTATAAAAGGAACCTTTAATATCACCTAGATTACTACTAAAGAGATAATCGCTAATAGCCTCACAAAGCCTCTTATAGGGGATGCTTTTATAAGCTTCTATAAGGCATTAGGGCTTATATAACTACCCTCTAGTATGCTTAGTGAAGAACCTAAAGAGTGAGTATTATATAATAACCTTAATCTAGACGAGATTATAACTAATTAACTGCATTTCTGCACTATAGAATTGATTTAAGTGTTAGAGTATTGTTTTGACTAATTTTATTGATTTAGAATTATCACAGGGAACCTCAAATAAGGTCCCCTAGGGGGGTGTGTTGCACCTATAAGGGCATAATTAATCCCTACCGCACGATAGTCTCACTATTTAACTAGCTAAGATAGGAATCCACCCCGCGCAAGTTATGTTCCAAGACCTCCGTAGTTTCATAGTATGTTTTATTGTTATACTAGTACCCCACCGATAGTACAGGTACTTAGGTATTTAGACCGTAGTCCGCACCCTCTTACAGGGTCGGACAACTCAATAGATGCGATCACATTGAACCCTAGCTTCGCGGTCCAACAGTAGCAGGGAAAAGAAGCGGGGAAGAGGAGTAGGGAAAAGGAGCAGGAAAATAGAGTAGGGAAAGGGAGCGGGTTAGAGGAGTAGGGAAAGGTAGTGGAGTAGGGAAAGGTGGAGGAGTAGGGAAAGTGTTGGACCGCGAAGCTAGGGTTCAATGTGATCGCATCTATTGAGTTGTCCGACCCTATAAGAGGGTGCGGACTACGGTCTAAATACCTAAGTACCTGTACTATTAGTGGGGTACTGGTATAATAATAAAATATACTATAAAACTACGGAGGTCTTGGAAAATAACTTACACGGGGTGGATTCCTGTCTTAGCTAGTTAAATAGTGAGACTATTGTGCGGTAGGGATTAATTACGCCCTTATAGGTGTTGTTAAAATTATGCTATTTATAGCACTATTTTATAGGCCCACTAGTTGCCTAGTTGCGTTGTTGCAACGTTGGTTACAAGGCGTTGCTTGCAGCATTTGCCTGCAGCTTTGGCTGTGATCTACGTTCCCGCACACAACCAACCCACAGGCTTGTATGACTAAGCCGACTAGGCTACCCTATAGGGAAGCTAAAATCGACTGTAACTAGGGAACTAGTAGTTATATAAAAGGCTGACTTATACTATTCGAATCCTTGATTTTTTCCAGATTTAATGATGTATTTTATTTATAGGGTTACTTATTAGATTGCTTAGTTAGTGCACGTGGGTGGCTAGATTGTATAGCCGTGAGTTGATTTTTTACTTTTCCTATATAAATAAATTTTATAGAAAATAAAAAATAGCTCCTAAGACCTAGCTAGCAACCCCCTTCTATTAATACAGTCAGTAGGTCTATAAGGGGACTCAGAAAATCCTCTCATTGCTTGTTAGATCATTCGTCCAGCTAGAAATCTACTATATTTAACTATTAACGCTCTATATCTTAAAGAATTATTATATTATAGTGAATCTAGAAGCTGCTGCGTTAGAATCTACTAGGGAGGTCTTCCTATCCCTCTAGCTAGATTCCCCTTCTATTTTTAATAGGTTATAAGCCTAGAAGGCCTATAAGATTACTACATTACTACATTATTCTACTGCGATTAGTGCTTAATTTTAGGTACTAGTTACTCTCTACTAGACCTATGGGCTCTTAGATTACAAAGGAAACCGCTAGTTAAAGCTTTTATCTACTAGCTCTACACATCGCAACGCCAGACCCTTGGTGTTAAAGTTCATTTACAGCCGCACCTATAACCACCACATTGCAACCATAACTATCTAGTTACAACCATAACCTCTTTTAGTGATTCTATTCACTGCCATAACTATTATATTTAATATTATCTACTCTATAGATACGCTGTATTTCTTTTAAATCATTAAATATCTAGTATATCTATACTAGGCTTTTTAACCTATTATAATACGTTACACGCACTATACGTTATGTTATAGCTGCTGCAATACCTATATCCTATAATTCCTATCTGTTATTTTTAGTGTTAAGAAAATTTTCGCAGAGAATCTTCTCTAGTCCGTTTCTGCCTGTGTATACCGTAGACCCACTTTTAGACCTTAAGGGGCACCCTTTTAAACAGCCCCGCCGCATAATTTGCGTGCGCAGCCCGGTTACACTATAACCTAGCTTCTAGCGCGTGTTATTTATAATAGAAAGAAATTTAGAGATCTTATATAGGATATCTTTTAAGATCCTAGGGAACTTTTAGAGATAGCACTACTAAGTTATAATAAGGGTAAGGGACCTACTACAGGCCCTTCTAGCTCTCCTAGGGACCCTAATAGGATAGATATAGAAGGTCTAGCTGTTTAAGCTAGTGCTTTTTAATAATAGATGTAAAGCTAAATTAAATAATAAGGCAAGACCTTAACTAATTTTATTAAGCATACTAAGTTAAATTATCTAAAAAATAAGGCTAGTATTAAAGATCTATTAGATAAATTAACATAAACCATGACTATTATGTAAGGTCTTTAGGATTCTTCTACTAAGCTAAGGGAAGAAAATACTAAAGCTCCGGTAGAAGACCTGCCTACTACAACTACTTCTATGAGTTTACCTTCTAGTAACTTACAAGCTGCCTTTAATATAGGGGCTATTAAGGAACTAAATAAGAAGGTTTACTCTATTCCTAAGGGAGCTAAGTTAAAAGGCCCTAAAAATTATAATTAGTGGAAGCAAGCCCTAAGCATTTAATTTAGAGCCCTAGGATTACCTGAATTTATAGATAATCCTAGCTTAGCAGGCTATCTAGCTAACTGTGATTAAGCTATTCTTTTAATAATATTGAGAGATAGCTGCTAACCTGGGCTATAGGTAGCTATATGTTAGCAAAAATCCCCTAAAGAAGCCTATAAAGTCCTTATTAGGCAATATTCGTAGAGTGCTGAAATCTAGCGAGGTACGCTATATACTAGCTACCACTCCCTAAATTTTTTAAATTATAAGGGATCTTTAGAGGCTTTTAATGCTAATTTTAATAACTTACTAGCTAGACTACAACTCTGTAGTGTAGAGATTGCTCCTATTAATTAAGTAAACTATTATATTAATATATTAAAGTAGACCTTTCCTAGTTAGGCTAAGAGACAAAGATTTACTATTAGAGCTACTAGGGCATAAGGGCTGCCTGTAAATACCTTGAATTTATAGTTCCTTATAGCGGATTTATTAGAAGAGTAGAGGGATAAAACCTCCCCTATAGCTAAAGCTCTTAGCTATAAGGCTTCTAATAATAAGGGAAATTCTAAGGAAGAGGAGAAGAAATCTAATCCTAATACTAAGAAGGACTCTACTAACGCTACTAAAGAGCAGGATAAGAAGGATTTAAACCCTTCTAAAGCCTCTAGGAAGAAAAAGCAGAAGAAAAAGAGTAGTAATAGGGATAAAGATAAAGGAAAAGAAGCTGCTTTTGCGTTAGGCTACAGCCTAGCCACGGGATACGTTAAAGAACTAGATTCTAGCGAATCTAGCAGCGAGGATAGTAGTGATTCTGAATCTGATTTGGATACCTCTAGTACTACTACTAGTGACACTACTAGCAAGCCTACTTTTAGCTACTCTAACGATATGGTTAAAAACTCCCTTCTATATGATACAGGTTCTTCTTGTTATATTTATAATAATAGGGCTTTCTTTAGGGACTTTAAACCTCTTAAGAAAGGTTAAACCGGCCCTATAATTACAGTAGGAGGACCTATCTATCCTAAAGGAAGAGGCACCGCTGTTTTTAACGTTCTGGTCAAGAAAAATCCACTAGAATATAGGCCTTTAGCTCTGCTAGATGCCCTATATTTCCCTGGTATAGATACTGTGTGCCATAAGATGCGCGCCCAGAAAACACGCGATCACGATGACAAGCGCTAGGGATTATTAAGACGGATAACACAACAAGGGATAATAATATTAGTTATCTAAGCAAGGGAACTATTTAATCTATAAAGAGACTGCCTATAGCTAGATTCTTTTCGCATTATTCACGCACCACAAGATTCTTAAATTAACCCTTGAGTTTTACTAAGTTTTATTAAGAAGATACCTAAGCTTATAATAAGATAAACTAAGATTATTTCCCCTTATTTAATTAAGACAGCACTTCCAATCTAATAGACTATTTAATCTAGAGTATCTCTATATAATAAGATTTCTCTAGCTATTGTTGTGATTAATATCGTTAAGTTAATTAACCCCTCTTATTGCGTGTAGGCTATAGAGCTACTTATAACCGTAGGCTAGCATTATATCTTTTAGGGTGTTATTTTCCGCTTAATAAAACTAGTAGAGAAACGCGGTCTTAAACCCCTAGGACTTCTGTTTTCTGTTTAATCTACTATAGACTAAGATTAATTAGAAGCGCACTTTTCGCTAAAGGTCTTAGCTAATACTAAGCTAAATTACATAAAGACCCCTTTATTTTGTTTTCCCTACACTATAATATAAATTAAAAACCTAAACCTAGACCCTAGAGAAGCTAAGGCACTAGTTAGAGGCTAGCTAATCTAGAGGAACTAAGCTAGGATAAGGAAAGGAAATTAAGTTACAAGGAAATGTTAGATATAAGGCTAACTAGCTTGAGAAGATACCTTATGAACACTAGCTAAGCTATTACGCCCTTACTAAGACTCTCTGAACATAAGGATCTGAAATAAAAACCGCTGTTTAATATTACAAACTATTTAATCTTAGGACCTATAGCTAATTTTATAATAATTTAGCTATGCGTTAGGATCTTATAGGTAATTATAAGGAGCTATGTAATTACGTTAGTAGTCCTTGCTTATAGGTTATTTGTGACTATAGATGCTACCTTATAGAAAGCTCTTTTTTATAAAGTTCTCTCTAGAATTAAAGCTTTTAGTTAAATAGTTACCCTCTTATAAGATTAATTAAAAGCACTATTATCTAACTCTATGCCTAATTGTTTTACCTTATCTTATTCCTGCTAGTTAAGTAAAGTAGGGTCTGCTAAGTAGCTAAGCTGTCTAAAAGAGTTATAAGATTTGCTATTACTAAGCACCCTAATTACAAGTAAGGAACTATCTAATCCTAAGATGGTTTTAACACTAACTTATACCCACGCTAATAGGCTATTAGGGAAGGACCCTAATGTTAAAGGGAAAGCCTCTAGACCCCTTAAAGGGCTTAACGTAGAGACCTTTATAAAGATCCTTAGGGAAATAATAGCTTGCTAATTATCTCTTATTACTATGTAGAATAGGTATAATATTCAGCAGTTTATAGGAGAAAATATTACTAATTTTATTAAAGACTTCAAGGCTAAGATAAAGGCAATATGTATTCCTAAGAAGGATTAGCGTAAGATACTTAAGCGTAACATTAACCCCTAGATTTAATAAGTGGTTAAGATATTAACAGTATTGCGCACTTAGGCGGAATTAAAGGAAGAAATACTCCTTTAGTTTAATACTATAAGTTAGGACTAAATAGAAAGCGCTAGGGGATAACTTAAGGACCTTAATCTTATATAACTAAAATCTATTAAAGAAACTTACTACTAGCTATAGAAGCATTAAGCTTTAATATCTAATATAGACCTAATAGGATAGTGAATAATAATAACTTAGTTAAACTATATCTATAAGGCCCTCCCTAACTATTTAATCTTAAGCTTTATAGATTAAAAAGGGTATATATATAAGGAAGTTCTAGTTATATAATATAAAATACTTTAGATAGCACTTAACGCATATATTTAAATATAACTAGAGCTTAAAAATAGGGACCCTAAGATCTCTAACTTAAGAGGGTATTATCTAGATAATACTAAACTAAACCTAAGAAGCTAGAGGCTACTTAATTAAGTAGCGCTTAGTGTTTACTAGGCTAACTAGAGGAACTATATAGTAGTAGCGGAGCTTTCTAAATAAAAAAGGGGAACTAATACTTCTTATAATAAAATAAAGAAGGATAGAACTCCTAGACTAGTGGAATACTAAGATTAAATAGATAACTTAATAAAATAATTAGCTAAGTTAAAAATTATAGTTATAGCTTAGGTAGGTAAGGAGATTAATATTATAAAGCAGCTTAAGCGGAAGTATAACATTAACCTATAATAACGTACCTACTAGCTAAATAGTATTAGATTATTTAATTAGGATAACAAGCATATCTTTAACATTAATACAATAGCTAGGAGGGGATGATGGTTAAACTAATGTTATTATTATAATACTAACTCTTATATAGCTATAAAGTATAATACACTAGGATTTAATAAAATATTAAAATTCGCTATCTATAACCTAGCTATTCGTATTTTAGTAATTAGAGATAATATAAAATATTAGATAATACTGCCTATCTTACTTTTAAAGTTTCTTACTATTAGTAGCTATATATAAAGGCTAGCTATGTTTTAGGTTAAATACTTCCTAGATAGTAGAATTACCTATATAATACCTTAGATTAAGGAACATAGACCCTATAGAGAAAAGGATTAGGATATAACTCTAGAGGAGTAGGATATCTTTAATTAAATAGAAAACTAGTTTAATCCTACTAAATACTACCTAGAAAGGGTAAACTAGGTAACCTTAATCTTAAAGAGTCTATTAGGAGTAGTCTTAGCTATTAAGTTTAAGAAATTAAGTGTAGAGGATAAAGAGGTAGATACCTATATTATAAAGGTTATAACCCTTAGGGAAAGGGTAATAAAATAAGTATATATTAAAGAAATTATAGAAGATAATAAATAGGATTATTAGGTTTAAGAGTAGCTTAATAAAGGTAAAGAGACCTTAGTAAAGGGGAAGAAGGACCTATTAGGTAAGGTAAGCTAGAGAATTCTAGACTAACTATATAATAAGGTCTTCTAGAAGAAGCTTAGGGTACCCTTTAGGGATATTTATTATATTATACTAACGCTAGTAGAGGCAGTTAGTAATAAATGCCTTCTGCAAGCAAAGGGTATAGAGGATATCCGTTATTATAATAGGGATATACTAGGGCCTATACCTCCTTTAAAGATATTTAGAGTAAAAATAAGCTTAAGACTAATTAATCCTAAGCATTAGATTAATTCTATTATCTAAATAATAAAGGAGGCCCTTTAAGAGAATAAGAAGAATAAGGTAGAGGCTAAGAAGAAACCGCAAAAGATAGCCTTAGCTTAGCCGCCTAAGATTAACACTGCCTTATAGGAACGGATCTAGGAATAACTAGGGGCCTAAGTTTAATAGGAAAAGCTATAATAAGTTTAGAGTAAGCTTTCTAGAGTAAGCTTTATACTAAATGTAATTATAGAGCCACGGGCTATGGTTAATTAATTGTAGGATCTGCTATACTTATAGGTCCGCTTAGATAACCCTAAAGGGGAGCTCCTCCCTAGACTTATTAATATAGGTTCTTAAGGGAATATAATTACTAAGAGCACTACTAGGCGCTTAGGGCTTAGGATCTATCCTATAGATATAACAAACACCACATTATTTTCGTCGTATAGGATTAAGATAATTAGGGAGGTCTAAATAAAGCTCTATCTAGGGAATATCTAGATACCCACTAACTTCTATGTTAGTCCGGATTTAGTTAATATAAGCTTAATTCTAGGGATGCTATTCTTTAGGCTATTATAGATATAGTTTAACTATTTAAGAAGTAGTAAGCTCTTTGCTTAGTGTTACTTTAGGGATATAGTTATTATCTTAAGGGTTACAGGGAGCATTTAGTAGCAATACACTAGTAAGTAACCAGCCTGGTAACCTATAATTAATATTATTATATTTAGCTATCCTATAGTTAAGGAAGAGGAGGATTAAATAGTTTATAAAGAACTAGAAGTAGAACTAGATAAGGATAAGCGGCTAGTCCCTATTATAACTAGGGAGGGAATAGGTATCCTATAGGAAGTGGTTTAGGATATAATAATAAACCACTCCTAATAACTTAAAGCGGTTATAGAGGATTTCTAACCCCTATGGTAACCAAAACCACCTAATCTTATAATAAACATAATATATAAACGCAAAGCTAATAAGATTTATCCACGCGATAATGTACCTTCTAATAGGTTAACCCTAGAAGGAGACCTAAAATAGAAGATAAAGAAATAGGAAGAAGTAAAGTTATGTTTAGATATATCTAGAAAGTATAGCAAGTTTATCACTAGGCGGTTTAGCGAAAACCCCTAAGGTTTTAGAATAACCTAGGAATAATTAGATTAGATAGTTAAAGGGGTATAAGAATATCTAATATAAGAAGAGGTTAATATTTTTAAAGAAATCCTTTATAACTAAGAAGCAGCGCTAGCGTGGGACTTGTTAGAATATAGGAAAGTTAACCTACTAGTCGCACCACTATAGGTCATAAAGGTTATTAAGTATAAGGCGTGGTAAGCTAGTTCTATCCTAATACCTCTTAGGTTATAAGGAAGACTAGTTAATCTACTAAAGAAGAAGCTAAAATATAGGCACCTAGAGGAAAGCTATAGCTCCTATAGGAATCTATATTTCCTTATTATAAAGAAGGATAGAGGGATTTGCCTAATCCTATTAGCTACTAAATATAACAAAGTAATAATACATAACGCTCTAATTCCCTAAGGAGCGAAGGCATTTAGTAAGAGCTTCACAATATGTAAAATTTTATCTATTATTAATCTGCTATTAGGATATAACTAAGTAGAACTAGTAGAAAGGAGTAGGGATATAACTATAATCTCTACTATAGTTAGGCTTTTGTAGCTTTACTACCTACTATAAGGAGCTACTAATTTAGTAGCTTAATTTATTAGAATTATTAGACAAATCCTATTTAACTTAATCCCTAAAATTTGCGCGCTATTCCTAGATAATATTATAGTTAAAGGCCTAACCATAATTATTGAAAATGGAAGGGAATCTGTACTAGAGGGATAGGAAGACCTCCCTAGTAGATTCAACGCGGCGGCTTCTAGATTCACTATAATACGACGATTCTTCAAGATATAGAGCTTTAATAGTTAAATATAGTAGATTTCAGCTAGACGAACGATCTGACGAGCAATGAGAGGATTTTCTGAGTCCCCTCATAGACCTACCGACCGTATCGAAAGAAGGGGGTCGCTAGCTAGGTCTTAGGAGCTACTTTTTATTTTCCGTAAAATTCATTTATATAGGAAAAGTAAAAAATCAACTTACGACCATATAATCTAGCCACCTACGTGCACTAACTAAGTAATCTAATAAGCAACCCTATAAATAAAATACATCATTAAATCCGGAAAAAATCAAGGATTCGAACAGTATAAGTTAGCCTTTTATACGACTACTAGTTCCCTAGTTATAGTCGATTTTAGCTTCCCTATAGGGTAGCCTAGTCAGCTTAGTCATACAAGCCTGTGGGTTGGTTGTGTGCGGGAACGTAGATCACAGCCAAAGCTGCAGGCAACGCTGCAAGCAACGCCTTGTAACCAACGTTGCAACAACGCAACTAGGCAACTAGTGGGCCTATAAAATAGTGCTATAAATAGCATAATTTTAACACTCCCTCTAGAAAAGTATGAGTTAACTAATTCGATACCTAAACTTAGCTCTTTAATAGATATCTAAGTTAACAATAAAATTCAATAATAAATCCAATAACTTTTTAACTAATATTAATAACTTTTCAACGGAATTCCAGTGTTTTTGTTGATTTTAGGTTTTTCGACTTTTTAGTTGTTTTTCTTTTAAAACTAGGCCTTTGTGTTCGTAAGACCTAATAGTTGAATAAATTGTTGAAATTTATCGTTAGGCAGGGGCTTAGTTAAGCCATCTGCAGGCATCTCTTTAGTATTAATATAGATAACCTTAGCTATACCCTTCTATACCTTTTCTCTGGTATAGTTAAATTTTAGCAGGGTATGCTTTGTTCTGCTGTGAAGAGCAGGGTTATTAGCGGTTGTTATAGCGCCTTGGTTATTACTAAAAATCAGAATAGGAGGTGCTATAGGCAGCTTAATTTCCTTAAAAAGGCCATAAAGCCACTCTAGCTCCCTAATAGCTTCACATAGAGCATCTGATTCGGCCTCTAATGTTGATAAAGCTATTGTAGTTGCTTTCTTTGATTTCCAGCTAATAGGTCCTTCAGCTAGCTTATAGAGATAAGCATAGGTTGATTTAGAGGACTTATCTCCCGCAAAGTCGCTATCACAGAAGCCAATAAGGGTTACAGAAGCCTTAATAGCGTTTTTAGACCTTCTATAAGTTATAGAATAACTCATAGAGCCTAGAAGGTATCTAAGCAGATGTTTAGAAGCATTTAAATGCTCTATATAAGGCTTAGCCAACGCTGTTGAAAGCCACTGAACCGGAAAGGCAATATCAGGCCTTGTAAGGAGCATTAGGTACATAATAGTCCCTATTGTTAAAATTATGCTATTTATAGCACTATTTTATAGGCCCACTAGTTGCCTAGTTGCGTTGTTGCAACGTTGGTTGCGAGGCGTTGCCTGCAGCGTTGTTGGCCGTGGCCAGCAGCTTTGGCTGTGACCTGCGTTCCTGCACACAACCAACCCACAGGCTTGTATGACTAAGCCGACTAGGCTATCCTATAGGGAAGCTAAAATCGACTGTAACTAGGGAACTAGTAGTCGTATAAAAGGCTAACTTATACTATTCGAATCCTTGATTTTTTCTGGATTTAATGATGTATTTTATTTATAGGGTTGCTTATTAGATTGCTTAGTTAGTGCACGTGGGTAGCTAGATTGTATGGCCGTGAGTCGATTTTTTACTTTTCACATACAAATGAATTTTGCGGAAAATAAAAAATAGCTCCTAAGGCCTAGCTAGCGACCCCCTTCCGTTAATATGGTCGGTAGGTCTATGAGGGGACTCAGAAAATCCTCTTATTGCTCGTCAGATCGTTCATCTAGCTGAAATCTACTATATTTAACTATCAAAGCTCTATATCTTGAAGAATCGTTGTATTATAGTGAATCTAGAAGCCGCCGCGTTGAATCTACTAGGGAGGTCTTCCTATCCCTCTAGTACAGATTCCCTTCCATTTTCAATAGGTTATAAGCCCGGAAGGCCTAAAGATTACTACATTACTGCGTTATTCTACTGCGATTAGTGCTTGATTTTAGGTACTAGTTACTCTCTACTAGACCTGTGGGCTCTTAGATTACAAAGGAAACCGCTAGCTTTTAAAGCTTTTCATCCGCTAGCATCACGCATCGCAACATCAGACCCTTGGTGTTGAATTCAACTACAGCCGCACCTGCAACCACCACATTGCACCCGCAACTACTAGTTATAACTATCTTTTTAGTGATTCTATTCACTGCCGCGACCGTTAAATATTGATATTATCTACTCTGTAGATACGCTGCATCCTTTTATAAATCATCGAACATCTAGTATATATATACTAG
This sequence comes from Epichloe elymi, assembly GCA_023658475.1. Lineage (NCBI taxonomy): Eukaryota > Fungi > Ascomycota > Sordariomycetes > Hypocreales > Clavicipitaceae > Epichloe > Epichloe elymi. Next base: position 153,877 of record CP098278.1, on the reverse strand, counting down.
GCTTTTTGACCTATTGCACTACGTTGCACGCACTATACATCACGTTACGTTGCGTTGTGGCTGCTGTAATAGCTATTATTCCTATCCGTCATTTTTGGTGTTGAGAAAATTTTCTCAGAGAATCTTCTCCGGTCTGTTTCTGCCCGCGCATACCGCAGACCCACTTTTAGACCTCGAGGGGCACCCTTTCAAATAGCCCCACCGCACAATTTGCGTGCGCAGCCAGGTTGCACCACAACCAGCTTCTAGCGCGCGTTATTTGCAACAGGAATAAATTTGGAGATCTTGCACAGGAATTTTTAGAGATGGCACCACCGAGTTATAATAAGGGTAAGGGACCTGCTGCAGGCCCTTCTTCTAGCCCTCCTAGGGACCCTGATAGGATGGAAATAGAAGGTCCGGCTGTTTAAGCCAGTGCTTTACAACTGCAACAACAGATGCAGAGCCAAATTGAACAACAAGGCAAGACCTTAACTGATTTTATCAAGCATACTGAGTCAAATTGTCTAAAAAACGAGGCTAGCATTAAAGATCTATTAGATAAATTAACGCAAACCATGACTGCTATGCAAGGTCTTCAGGATTCTACTAAGCTAAGGGAAGAAAATACCAAAGCTCCGGTAGAAGACCTAGCCGCTAATTCTGCGAGTTTACCTTCTAGTAACTTATAAGCTGCCTTTAACACAGGGGCTATTAAGGAACTAAATAAGAAGGTTCACTCTATTCCTAAGGGAGCTAAGCTAAAAGGCCCTGAAAATTATGATTAGTGGAAGCAAGCCCTGAGCATCCAATTTAGAGCCCTAGGATTACCTGAATTTATAGATAATCCAAGCCTAGCAGGCTATCTAGCTGACTGTGATTAAGCTATTCTTTTGATGATATTGAGAGATAGCTGTTAACCAGGACCGCAGGCAGCTATATGTTAGCAAAAATCCCCCGAAGAAGCCTATAAAGTCCTTATTAGGCAGTATTCGTAGAGTGCTGAAATCCAGCGAGGTATGCTATACGCTAGCTACCACTCCCTAAATTTTTTAAATTATAAGGGATCTTTAGAGGCTTTTAATGCTAATTTTAATAACTTACTAGCTAGACTACAGCTTTGTAGTGTAGAGATCGCTCCTATTGATTAAGTAAACCATTATATTAACGCATTAAAGCAGACCTTTCCTAGTTAGGCTGAGAGACAAAGATTTACTATTAGAGCTGCTAGGGCATAAGGGCTGCCTGTAAATACCTTAAATTTACAGTTCCTAATGGCTGATTTATTAGAAGAGCAGAGGGATAAAACCTCCCCTGTAGCTAAAGCTCTTAGCTATAAGGCTTCTAATAATAAGGGAAATTCTAAGGACGAGGAAAAGAAGTCACCTTCTAATCCTAATACTAAGAAGGACTCTACTAACGCCACTAAAGAGTAGGATAAGAAGGATTCAAACCCTTCTAAAGCCTCTAGGAAGAAAAAGCAGAAGAAGAAGAGTGGCAACGGGGATAAAGGAAAAGAAGCTGCTTTTGCGTTAGGCTATAGCCTAGCCACGGGATACGTTGAAGAACTAGATTCTAGCGAATCTAGCAGTGAGGATAGTAGTGATTCTGAATCTGATTTGGATACCTCTAGTACCACCACCACTAGTAACACTACTAGTAAGCCTACTTTTAGCTACTCTAATAATATGGTTAAAAACTCCCTTCTGTACGATATAGGCTCCTCTTGTCACATTTATAATAATAGGGCTTTCTTTAGGGACTTTAAGCCTCTTAAGAAAGGTTAAACTAGCCCTATAATTACAGCAGGAGGACCTATCTATCCTAAAGGAAGAGGCACCGCTGTTTTTAACGTTCTAGTTAAGAAAAATCCACCAGAATATAGGCCTTTAGCTCTGCTAGATGCCCTATATTTCCCCGGTATAGATACCAACCTAGTTAGCGGGTTATCCCACTATCTTAAGGGAGGTTATCTAGCTAAAGATCAGCTTTTCCTAGCTGATAAAAGCCCCTGTGGGTTACTAGAACCTACTAAACACGGCTTCTTTTTGTAGATTAAGGGGTAAGCTACTCCTAAGATCTGCAAGCATTTAACCCACCTCTCCTTTATGGGCTCTTAATTTTGCAACCAATAGCAAAGAGCCTATAAGACCGAATTAGGGTTTTCCTACCCTATAGAGGTTTAAATTCCGCAGCCAGCATTTAATCCCGAGGAATATCAACGAATCGAAGAATTAGACTCCAAAGACGAAGATTCAGCCCTATGTCCCACCAAAGCTCCTCCTAGTCAGGCATCTTCTATAGGGGGTTTAGAAGGTCCATACCCTAATGACTTAGGTGACAATAGTGGCCGTCTATTGCCCCCAGAGGCCTGTGATTCTCAAGAGGCCTGGCAACAGAGGGAGCTAGGGGATAATAGCCCTAATAGATCTTCTAAGCTAGATCCTAGTTACAAGAAGTTACTAGATTTAGCTCTTCTTTAGCATATTCGATTAGGCTATATTAGCCTCCCTTTACTAAAGAAATCTTCGAAATTAGCTAAAGGGATCCCTGATTTTTCCGCTATTAAAGAAAAGGATTTTAACTACATAGCCTATATGTAATCAAAGGCTATTAGAAGACCTACCAAAAGACCTATTTAGGACCCCCCTAGGGTTTTAGATATTCTAGAGGGAGATATGGTTAAAATCAAACCTATACCACATAATAAGAAGGCCCTAGTCCTTATACTTATTGATCGAAAATCCCGGTATAAGTGGTGCTTTTCATTAGCTAATAAAGAAGGTTAGACCCTTTATACTGCTATTAAGGGCTTCTTTAAGGCCCTGAAAAACCGATATAACGCGTATCCTAGGCACCTTCACTTCGACGGAGGTACTGAAATTAACAACGAACTTTAGTCTTAGTTATCTTCTAAGGGAATTTGCTTTAGCACCTCTTGCCCCTATATTCACGAACAGAATAGGCTAGTTAAGAGGGCTATTAGGGTTATCCTAGACCGGCTTAGAGCTACACTTTAGTGGTCTAAGCTGCCTTTATATCTATAGTCTTATATCCTTCCAGCTATAGTGGACTTAGTTAACATCACCGCTAATACAACTAAGCCACTAACCCCTAAGCAGCTATTCCTAGCTAACTTAGAGCCTAAGACCCCTTATAAGCCTGATTTTTCGAAAATTAGGGCTATAGGGTCTTATTGCGAGGTTCTAATACCTCCAGAGCAGAGATCAAAGCTTCAGAAGCTAGCCCCTAGGACTATCCCTGGCCGGCTGCTTGCTACTCTAGGTTCCAGTGTCTATCTTGTTTATATACCCTCTAAAAGGTCAGTTATTAAGACTAGCTTTGTTAAGATTATAGAGGATATAGGCTCTATAGGGTCCCCTAAGCCTTTAGGGAGCTATCCTTCAGAGGGAGAAGCCGATATCTCACGAGATCTAGAGGTTCAGGATAGCTATCCAAAGCCTCTAGCGCCCCCAGCGCCCGCCGCGCCTATAACAACACCGCCCGGGACGACCGCTGCAACGCCTGTAACGCCTCTAGCGCTACCCCTAGAGAGCCCAAGCTCTAGCGCCCCTAATAAGGGTGCTATTGAAAAAACGTTTTCAGATTCGGATTCTTTAATCGACCCTGATTCTATGGATATTAATGATTTCAATTTATCTTCCTTCGTTAAGGAGATATGCTTCAAGGCACAACAAAAGGCTAAATCGTCAGCTAACAACAACAACGATTCGGATACGCCTAAGACCTGGAAACAAGCTCTAAAAAGTAAGGATAGCTAAAAATGGGTTAATGCTACTGTTAAAATTATGCTATTTATAGCACTATTTTATAGGCCCACTAGTTGCCTAGTTGCGTTGTTGCAACGTTGGTTGCGAGGCGTTGCCTGCAGCGTTGTTGGCCGTGGCCAGCAGCTTTGGCTGTGACCTGCGTTCCTGCACACAACCAACCCACAGGCTTGTATGACTAAGCCGACTAGGCTACCCTATAGGGAAGCTAAAATCGACTGTAACTAGGGAACTAGTAGTCGTATAAAAGGCTGACTTATACTATTCGAATCCTTGATTTTTTCTGGATTTAATGATATATTTTATTTATAGGGTTGCTTATTAGATTGCTTAGTTAGTGCACGTGGGTGGCTAGATTGTATGGCCATGAGTCGATTTTTACTTTTCACATACAAATGAATTTTGCGGAAAATAAAAAATAGCTCCTAAGGCCTAGCTAGCGACCCCCTTCCGTCGATATGGTCGGTAGGTCTATGAGGGGACTCAGAAAATCCTCTCATTGCTCGTCAGATCGTTCGTCTAGCTGAAATCTACTATATTCAACTATCAAAGCTCTATATCTTGAAGAATCGTCGTATTATAGTGAATCTAGAAGCCGCCGCGTTGAATCTACTAGGGAGGTCTTCCTATCCCTCTAGTACAGATTCCCTTCCATTTTCAATAGCTACCTTTAGCGAATTTAAGCAGCTATTAGCTACCGGAACTTTTAAATTTATAGGGATAGACTAGATTCCTAAGGGCCGAAAAGTTCTTAAAAATAGGCTTGTTTATAAGCTTAAAAAGGATAAAGAAAATAATCCTATAAAACACAAGGCCCGACTCGTTACAAAAGGCTTTATACAGATAGAAGGTTAGGATTATATCGAGACCTACGCTGCTACTAGCATTCCCCCTAGTTAGCGGATATTACTAGCCCTAGCGGCTTGTAATAACTAGGAAGTTGAATAGGTTAACTTTATAGGGGCCTTCCTAAATAGCTTGCTAAAAGAAGCTATCTACATGCAGATCCCTAATAGATTTGTTGAATTTGCCGAAGCTACTACGCCTGAGATAGCTAAATTACTTAAAAAATACGGCTATAATCCCTCTTAAAAGCAGGTTATTTTCCTACAGAAAGCTTTATATAGATTAAAACAGAGCTCTAGAGAGTGGCAGCAGGCCCTAAAGGAACTTCTTTAAAAATTAGGCTTCCACCCCCTTATATCTAACCCTGCTGTCTTCTTTAACCTAACTATATCTACATATATAGCGACTTATGTAGATGACTGTCTTCTAATAGGACTGGATCTAGCTTATATTAATAGGCTAAAGAAGCTATTACATAAAGCTTATCCTATAGAAGATCGTGGGCCAGCTGAATTCTTCCTAGGCGTTTAAATCACTAGAAATCGAAAGAAAGGGACCCTAACTATCCACTAGTCCTAGTACATTTCTAAGGCCCTAGAGAGATTCAATATAAAAGATGCTAGGCCTGCTAAAATTCCCCTATAACCTGGAATTATAAAACAGGTAGCCTACCTAACTAAACCTCTTTCCTCCTCTGATCACAAGCTTTATTAGAGTATTATAGGGACTATTATGTACTTAATGCTCCTTATAAGGCCTGATATTGCTTTTCTGGTTTAATGGCTTTTAATAGCGTTAGCTAAGCCTTATATAGAGCACTTAAATGCTGCTAAACATCTGCTTAGATACCTTCTAGGCTCTATGAGTTACTCTATAACTTATAGAAGGTCTAAAAACGCTATTAAGGCCTCTGTAACCCTTATTAGCTTCTGTGATAGCGACTTCGCGGGAGATAAGTCCTCTAAATCAACCTATGCTTATCTCTATAAGATAGCTTGTAAGGATAAAGGTAGCTAGGCAAAAGGATATGGGGTGCACTTATATATTGACTAAAGCTTGCTAGGTCTAAGTGTAATATATGTGCAAGTCGCTGGTTTATAGCTAGCGGCTCGCTAATATTACGTGGACCTAGCCCTTCCTTCTAGTGTTAGGCGCCGCGGTGCTCTGGCGCTGCAGTGCACGCATGCGCATGGGTTATGTTATAAGGGGCCTTATAATTATCCCCCCCCTTATTGCCGGGCTCCTAAATGGCTTTTGCCCTATATTTTATAACTATTTGCTAACTAATAGTTACATTAAAATAATAATAAATAACAATCTATAATAACAAATAATAGTTAGCGCTTTAGTATAAATTCACCTCTAACTCTCTACTATGTTATTCTATTTTTATTTCCATATTATTAGCTAAATTATTACTTCTTTTATAACACTATTATCTATCTATTATTAATTACTAATATATTACTATAAGCGCGCCTATAATTCTACTCTACGATTACTTGTGTATGCACTATTTACGTACTAGATGCGCTAAACACGAAAAGAGCCCCCTATCTACCCCTAAACTTCCCTAGATTAATTATTAATTTGTCGCTAACCTATATATAGGTTAGTTAAAGATAAAGCAGTTAAAGCGCTATATTTAGTGTTATACACACAGGGATAGTTATAAGGCTATAAGTATCTTACTTTTCCTTTACTCTTGTTATGGACTCGAGCTATGAGCTCGGGTCATGAGCGGAGTAGGGAAGCCTCCGGAGAGTCTCCGGAAAGAGGGCGGGTTGTACGCGGGTTGCACGCGGCTGAACGCTGGTCAGTGCGCAGATCACGCACTAACTAAGCATAGCCCCTTATTAAGGGGGATGCTATAAGACCCTAAGCTTAGTCTTCTTCTTCTTCTATAAGAATATTAATTACACTTTAAATGCTTATGTGCAGTAGCTATAAGGCTAGTTTATAATATTTAATATTCTTTACTATAGGACTAAAAGATCTAGAGCAGACGCTATTACCTTTAGAAATAGAAATAGATAAAGTAACTAGACTATAGGAAGTAATTAAAAAGCAGACTAAGTAATTAGAATTCTTATAAGAATAGTTAAATATAGCTACTAACCTAACTTAACTAAAACACAAACCCTTGCCTATAGGCCCCCTATTTAATAGGGATAAAGGACTATTTATATTATAGAAGGGCCTAATAGCTTATAAGTTAGTAGCTAACTATAACTTTATTAGAAATAAGCGGGACTAGTAGTTCTTTATCTACTAGAACCTATCTCCTAAGGTCTAGGCCTATATTACCCCCTTCTTTAAATAGGGCTATATAATATATTATTAGCCTAAGCGGTTCCTTTAATACCTTAGGGAGATATTTAATAATCCTTATTAATAGGAAATAGTAATTATAGAACATAACTAGCTTATATAATAATAGAATAAGTATTTTAGTAACTTCTATATTTAATTTAAATAAAAATTAGCACTTACTAGGGGGCTAGGATAGGATAACGCTATAAAGCTAGCTAAATTATATATAGCACTTAATAAGTAAATAAGGGATTATAGTGTAGGGTAGGATATGCCCTATGCTAACTACCTATTAGCTATAGCTTACTACTATAATATTACTTTAGATATTAAGTTATACTAATTAGAGGAGAAATATTAGTTATAAAGGAATACCCTACTAGTGGCTAGGTAATAGTAGGATAAGGACACACTAATAATAGATATCTAATCTATAGGTATGTCTTACACCTAAAAGAGCTCTAGGAAGCTATAGGGCTAGTTAAAGTTAGCTAGTAGGAGTAGCGTAAAATAGGCTAAGTAGGTCTCTTAGGAAGTAATTAATGTATAAAGAGATAAGGGTAAGTGCCTATAGTGTGGCTCTGCTAAGTATTTTATCTTAGGATATACGCTACATGCCGCTATCCCTCCTTAGGGGAGGTTATTAATTAATACTTATAACTTAGTAGAGATTAAGCCTAATAATTTAGGTAGTGAGGCTGATAAATAGTTAGGAAAAGAATAACCCCTTTATTAAGTTATTTAAATAGGGTTAAGAGTAGGGAGCCTAGGGAGGCGTTATAGTATATAGTTATTACTAATGAGGATTTTAAATAGATTTAGAATAATATAGATTTAATACCCTTTTTGTTTCTAGTATTAATTAATAAAACTACCTTTATAGATGCCTAGGTTAATATAGGTTATAACTGCTACGCTGCTATAAGTGAATGCCTTATCTAGAAGCTTTAATTAGAATATATCCCCCTACTAGCTAAGAGGCTGGTTTGTATAGCGGTTAGTGTGAAATAAGGGGGGACTAAGAGTTACGAAAAATATTTATATATAATGTATATTGTTTGTTTTTAGGTTAATATAGACAGATAGGAAACGCTAATTGTGGCATATATGATCCTGGGTTTAACTAGAGAGTTAATCCTTAGGACACTATAGATAGGATGTTATAATATAAAGCTAGAAATAAAGTGTCGCTAGTTAACTATAGGTTTAGTAAATAACTTAAAAGTACAGGCTATGCTATATAGGAAGGTTAACTAACCTATAGTGGCGATCCTGGGATTAACCTTTGTAGGGATAGTGCGTAGGGCGAAAAGGCAGAAGCAGCATATCTAGCTTCTAGCTATAAGTCTATAGGAAATTATGTCTATCTTGTAGATTAATACTACACTAGAAGCATTAGAAGAAGAGCTATTAAAATCCTTACCAGAGGCGCTATGGGATTTTAAGGATCTCTTTTAGGAGAGTAAGGTAAATACCCTACCTCTATATTAAGGGAAGTTAGATTACTATATTTACCTTAAGAAAGATATAGAAGGGAATGTGCTAGACCTGCTATAGGCGCTATTATATAGCATGCCTTATTAATATTTACTTAAGATTAGGAAGTAAGTTATAGATCTTATAGATAAAGGTTAGATTTAGGCTAGCTTATTAGCGGCTATAGCACTAGTGCTATTAGTAAAGAAGCTAGGAGGAGGATGGAGGTTTTGTGTGGATTATTATATGTTAAATAAGATTATAGAATAGGACTAGTACCCCTTACCTTTAGTTAAGGAAACGCTATAGTCCTTATTAGAAGCGAAGTGGTTTATAAAGCTAGATATATAAGTAGTGTTTTATTAGTTATAAATTGCTAAAGGCAAGGAATATTAGACCGTATTCTAAACGTGATTTAGGTTATTTAAATAGTTAGTTTGCCTATTTAGGTTAGTAGGCGCTCCTATAACCTTCTAGAGATATATTAATAGTATACTTAGTGGTATTCTTAGGGACTATGTTACTATATACCTTAATAATATCCTTATCTATTTAGGGGGATTACAAAAGGACTATATAGAGAAGGTTTAGGGGGTGCTAGCTAGGCTATGATAGGCTGGCTTGCACTTAGATATTAAGAAGTGTGTGTTTGTGATAAAGGAGGTTAAATATCTAGGGTTTATTATCTATATAGGGAAAGAGATTTGCCCGGACCCGGAGAAAATTATAGTAATTAGGGATTAGGAGGCACCTACTAGGATCTAGGGAGTTTGCGGGTTCCTAGGTTTTACTAACTTCTATTGTGACTTTATACTATAGTTTTTAGAAGTTATAGGACCTCTACTAGATTTAATAAAGAAGGGCGTCCTATTCTATTAGACAGAGGAGTGTAATAAGGTATTTAAAGCGTTAAAGCTTGCTTTTATTTTATACCCTATTTTAATATAATAGGATCCTAATAAGGACATAGTAGTAGAGGCAGACTGCTTAGGAATAGCATTAGGAGGTTATCTCTTCTAGGCTAATAATAAGGGCATTCTGCATCCAGTGGCTTATTATTTAGCTTGCCTATAGCTAGCGGAAAGGAACTATATGATTTATAATAAGGAGTTACTTACGATTATTACTTGCCTTAAGGTATAGTTAGCAGAGCTATAGGGTGTTAGCAAACCATTTATAATACTAATAGATTATAAGAACCTAGAATACTTTATAGCACTAAGGGAGATATTAGAATAGCAGGTAAGATAGGCTAAAACTCTAGCACTTTTTAATTTCTACTTGTAATATAGACTAGGGATATAGGCAGGATAGCTAGATGTGTTATTAAGATGTTATTAGGAAGACCTATTATTGAAAATGGAAGGGGAATCTAGCTAGAGGGATAGGAAGACCTCCCTAGTAGATTCCAACGCGGCGGCTTCTAGATTCACTATAATACGACGATTCTTCAAGATATAGGGCGTTGATAGTTGAATATAGTAGATTTCAGCTAGACGAACGATCTGACGAGCAATAAGAGGATTTTCTGAGTCCCCTCATAGACCTACCGACCGTATCGACGGAAGGGGGTCGCTAGCCGGGCCTTAGGAGCTATTTTTTATTTTCCGTAAAATTCATTTATATGTGAAAAGTAAAAAATCGACTCACGACCATACAATCTAGCCACCCACGTGCACCAACTAAGCAATCTAATAAGCAACCCTATAAATAAAATACATCATTAAATCCAGAAAAAATCAAGGATTCGAATAGTATAAGTCAGCCTTTTATACGACTACTAGTTCCCTAGTTACAGTCGATTTTAGCTTCCCTATAGGGTAGCCTAGTCGGCTTAGTCATACAAGCCTGTGGGTTGGTTGTGAACGCAGGTCACAGCCAAAGCTGGCCGCAGCCAACAACGCTGCAGGCAACGCCTTGTAACCAACGTTGCAACAACGCAACTAGGCAACTAGTGGGCCTATAAAATAGTGCTATAAATAGCATAATTTTAACACTCCCTCTAGAAAAGTATAAGGTAACTAATTCGATACCTGAACTTAGCTCTTTAATAGATATCTAAGTCAACCATAAATTCAATAATAAATCCAATAACTTTTCAACGAAAATTAATACTAATAACTTTTCAGCGGAATTCCAGTGTTTTTGTTGATTTTAAGGTTTTTCGACTTTTTAGTTTGTTTTAAAGCTAGGCCTTTGTATTTGTAAGGCCTAATAGTTGAATAAATTGTTGAAATTTATCGTTAGGTAGGGGCTTAGTTAAGCTATCTGCAGGCATCTCTTTAGTGTTAATGTAGATAACCTTAGCTATACCCTTCTGTACCTTTTCTCTGGTATAGTTGAATTTTAGCAGGGTATGCTTTGTTCTGCTGTGAAGAGCAGGGTTATTAGCGGTTGTAATAGCGCCTTAGTTATCACTAAAAATCGGGACTGGAGGTGCTATAGGTAGCTTAATTTCCTTAAAAAGGCTATAGAGCCACTCTAGCTCCCTAATAGCTTCACATAGAGCATCTGATTCGGCCTCTAATGTCGATAAAGCTATTGTAGTTGCTTTCTTTGATTTCTAGCTAATAGGTCCTTTAGCTAGCTTATAGAGATAAGCATAGGTTGATTTAGAGGACTTATCTCCCGCGAAGTCGCTATTATAGAAGCTAATAAGGGTTGCAGAAGCCTTAATAGCGTTTTTAGACCTTCTATAAGTTATAGAATAACTTATAGAGCCTAGAAGGTATCTAAGTAGATGTTTAGCAGCATTTAAGTGCTCTATGTAAGGCTTAGATAGCGCTGTTGAAAGCCACTGAACCGGAAAAGCAATATCGGGCCTTGTAAGGAGCATTAAGTATATAATAGTCCCTATAATACTCTGATAAAGCTTATGATCGGAGGAGGAAAGAGGTTTAGTTAGGTGGGTGGCCACCTGCTTTATAATTCCGGGTTGTAGGGGAATTTTAGCAGGTCTAGTATCTTTTATGTTGAATCTCTCTAGGGCCTCAGAAATGTATTAGGACTGGTGGATAGTTAGGGTCCCTTTCTTTCGATTTCTAGTGATTTGAACGCCTAGGAAAAATTCGGCTGGCCCACGATCTTCTATAGGATAAGCTTTGTGTAATAGCTTCTTTAGCCTGTTAATATAAGCTAGATCCGGTCCTATTAGAAGACAGTCATCTACATAAGTCGCTATATATGTAGATGTAGTTGGGTTGAAGAAGACAGCAGGGTCAGATATAAGGGGGTGGAAGCCTAATTTTCGAAGAAGTTCCTTTAGGGCCTGCTGCCACTCTCTAGAGCTCTGTTTTAATCCATATAAAGCTTTCTGTAGGAAAATAACCTGCTTTTGAGAGGGATTATAGCCGTATTTTTTGAGTAATTTAGCTATCTCAGGCGTAGCAGCTTCGGCAAATTCAACGAATCCATCAGGGATCTGCATGTAGATAGCTTCTTTTAGCAAGCTATTTAGGAAGGCCCCTATAAAGTCAACCTGTTCAACTTCCCAGTTATTACAAGCCGCTAGGGCTAGTAATATCCGCCAACTAGGGGGGATGCTAGTTGCAGCATAGGTTTCGATATAATCTTGACCTTCTATCTGCATAAAGCCTTTTGCAACGAGTCAGGCCTTGTGTTTTATAGGATTATTTTCTTTATCCTTTTTAAGCTTATAGACAAGCCTATTTTTAAGAACTTTTCGGCCCTTAGGAATTTGGTCTATCCCTATAAATTTAAAAGTTCCGGCAGCTAGTAGCTGCTTGAATTCGCTAAAAGTTGCATTAACCTATTTTTTGCTATCCTTGCTTTTTAATGCCTGCTTCCAGGTCTTAGGCGTATCCGAATCGTTATTGTTGTTAGCTGACGATTTAGCCTTTTGTTACACCTATGAAGCATATCTCCTTAACGAAAGAAGATAGGTTGAAATCATCGATATCCATAGAATCAGGGTCGATTAAAGAATCCGAATCTAAAGACGGTTTTTCGATAGCACCCTTATTAGGGGCGCTAGAGCTTAGGCTCTCTAGGGGTAGCGCTGGAGGCGTTACAGGCGTTGCAGCGGTCGTCCCGGGCGGTGTTGTTATAGGCGCGGCGGGCGCTGCGGGCGCTGTGGGTGCTGTGGGCGCTAGAGGCTTTGGATAGCTATCCTGAACCTCTAGATTATCTCGTGAGATATTGGCTTCTCCCTCTAAAGGATAGCTCCCTAAAGGCTTAGGGGACCCTACAGAGCCTATATCCTCTATAATCTTAACAAAGCTAGTCTTAACGACTGACCTTTTAGAGGGTATATAAACAAGATAAACGCTGGAACCTAGAGTAGCAAGCAGCTAGCCAGGGATAGTCCTAGGGGCTAGCTTCTGAAGCTTTGATCTCTGCTCCGGAGGTATTAGAACCTCGCAATAAGACCCTATAGCCCTAATTTTCGAGAAGTCAGGCTTATAGATAGTCTTAGGCTCTAAGTCAGCTAGAAATAGCTGCTTAGGGGTTAGGGGCTTAGTTGTATTGGCGGTAATATTAACTAAATCCACTATGGCTGGAAGGATATAAGACCATAGATATAAAGGCAGCTTAGACCACTGAAGTGTAGCTCTAAGCCGGTCTAGGATAACCCTAATAGCCCTCTCAACTAGCCCATTCTGTTCGTGAATATAGGGGCAAGAGGTGCTAAAGCAAATTCCCTTAGAAGATAACCAGTGCTGAAGTTCGTTATTAATTTCAGTACCTCCGTCGAAGTGAAGGTGCCTAGGATACGCGTTATATCGGTTTTTCAGGGCCTTAAAGAAGCCCTTAATAGCAGTATAAAGGGTCTGACCTTCTTTATTAGCTAATGAAAAGCACCATTTATACCGGGATTTTCGATCAATAAGGATAAGGACTAGGGCCTTCTTATTATGCGGTATAGGTTCGATTTTAACCGTATCTCCCTCTAGGATATCTAAAACCCTAGGGGGGTCCTGAATAGGTCTTTTAGTAGGTCTTCTAACAGCCTTCGATTGCATACAGGCTATGCAGTTGAAATCCTTGTCTTTAATAGCGGAAAAATCAGGGATCCCTTTAGCTAATTTCGAAGATTTCTTAAGTAAAGGGAGGCCGATGTGGCCTAATCGAATGTGCCAAAGAAGGGCTAAATCTAGCAATTTCTTATAGCTAGAATCTAGCTTTTCAGGGCTATTATCCCCTAGCTCCCTCTGTTGCCAGGCCTCTTAAGAATCACAGGCCTCTGGGGGCACTAGACGGCCACTATCGTCACCCAAGTCATTAGGGTATGGACCTTCTAAACCCCCTATAGAAGATGCCTGACTAGGAGGAGCTTCGGTGGGACATAGGGCTAAATCTTCGTCTGCGGAGTCTAATTCTTCGATTCGTTGATATTCCTCGGGATTAAATGCTGGCTGTGGAATTTGAACCTCTATAGGGTAGGAGAACCCTAATTCGGTCTTATAGGCTCTTTGCTGTTGGTTTTGTTGTTGGTTGCAAAATTGAGAGCCCATAAAGGAGAGGTGGGTTGAATGCTTGCAGATCTTAGGAGTAGCTTGCCCCTTAATCTGCAAAAAGAAGCCGTGTTTAGCAGGTTCTAGTAACCCACAGGGGCTTTTATCGGCTAGGAAAAGCTGATCTTTAGCTAGATAACCTCCCTTAAGATAGTGGGATAACCCGCTAACTAGGTTGGTATCTATACCTGGGAAATATAGGGCATCTAACAGAGCTAGAGGCCTATATTCTGGTGGATTTTTCTTGACCAGAACGTTAAAAACAGCGGTGCCTCTTCCTTTAGGATAGATAGGTCCTCCTGCTGTAATTATAGGGCCGGTTTGACCTTTCTTAAGAGGCTTAAAGTCCCTAAAGAAAGCCCTATTATTATAAATGTGACAAGAAGAACCTGTATCGTATAGAAGGGAGTTTTTAACCACATCATTAGAGTAGCTAAAAGTAGGCTTGCTAGTAGTGTCACTAGTAGTAGTGGTACTAGAGGTATCCAAATCAGATTCGGAATCACTACTATCCTCGCTGCTAGATTCGCCAGAATCTAGTTCTTCAACGTATCCCATGGCTAGGCTATAGCCTAACATAAAAGCAGCTTCTTTTCCTTTATCCCCGTTGCCACTCTTCTTCTTCTGCTTTTTCTTCCTAGAGGCTTTAGAAGGGTTTGAATCCTTCTTATCCTGCTCTTTAGTGGCGTTAGTAGAGTCCTTCTTAGTATTAGGATTAGAAGATTTCTTCTCCTCGTCCTTAGAATTTCCCTTATTATTAGAAGCCTTATAGCTAAGAGCTTTAGCCACAGGAGAGGTTTTATCCCTCTGCTCTTCTAATAAATCCGCCATTAGGAACTGTAAATTTAAGGTATTTACAGGCAGCCCTTATGCCCTAGCAGCTCTGATAGTAAATCTTTGTCTCTTAGCCTAACTAGGAAAGGTCTGCTTTAATGCATTAATATAATGGTTTACTTGATTAATAGGAGCGATCTCTACACTACAAAGTTGTAGTCTAGCTAGTAGGTTATTAAAATCAGCATTAAAAGCCTCTAAAGATCCCTTATAATTTAAAAAATTTAGGGAGTGGTAGCTAGCGTATAGCGTACCTCGCTGGATTTCAGCACTCTGCGAATACTGCCTAATAAGGACTTTATAGGCTTCTTCGGGGGATTTTTGCCAACATATAGCTGCCTGTGGCCCAGGTTGGTAACTATCTCTTAATATTATTAAAAGAATAGCTTGATCACAGTCAGCTAGATGGCCTGCTAGGCTTGGATTATCTATAAATTCAGGTAATCCTAGGGCTCTAAATTGTATGCTCAGGGCTTGCTTCCACTGATCATAGTTTTCAGGGCCTTTTAACTTAGCTCCCTTAGGAATAGAGTGAACCTTCTTATTTAGTTCCTTAATAGCCCCTGTATTAAAGGTAGCTTGTAAGTTACTAGAAGGTAAACTCGCAGAATTAGCGGCTAGGTCTTCTACCGGAGCTTTAGTATTTTCTTCCCTTAGCTTAGTAGAATCCTGAAGACCTTGCATAGCAGTCATGGTTTGCGTTAATTTATCTAATAGATCTTTAATGCTAGCCTTGTTTTTTAGACGATTTGACTTAGTATGCTTAATAAAATCAGTTAAGGTCTTGCCTTGTTGTTCAATTTGGCTCTGCATCTGTTGTTGTAGTTGCAAAGCACTGGCTTGAACAGCCGGACCTTCTATTTCCATCCTATTAGGGTCCCTAGGAGGGCTAGAAGAAGGGCCTGTAGCAGGTCCCTTACCCTTATAACTCGGTGGTGCCATTTCCTAGGATCTCAAAAGATATCCTGTGTAAGATCTCTAAATTTCTTCCTGTTGCAAATAACGCGCGCTAGAAGCTAGGTTGTGGTGCAACCGGGCTGCGCACGCAAATTGTGCGGTGGGGCTGTTTGAAAGGGTGCCCCTCGAGGTCTAAAAGTGGGTCTGCGGTATGCGCGGGCAGAAACGGGCTAGAGAAGATTCTCTGCGAAAATTTTCTCAACACCAAAAATAGGATCGTAGGTAATAGATATTACAGAACGCGCAACGCAACGCAACGTAATGTATAGTGCGTGCAACGTAGTGCAATAGGTCAAAAAGCCTAGTATCAAGATACTAGATGTTCGATGATTTATAAAAGGATGCAGCGTATCTATAGAGTAGATAATATCAAATATGACGGTCGCGGTAGTGAATAGAATCACTAAAAAAGAGGTTGTGGTTGTAACTAGATAGTTACGGTTGCAATGTGGTGGTTGCAGGTGCGGCTGTAAATGAATTTCAACACCAAGGGTCTGGCGTTGCGATGCGTGATGCTAGCGGATGAAAAGCTTCGAAAGCTAGCGGTTTCCTTCGTAATCTAAGAGCCCACAGGTCTAGTAGAGAGTAACTAGTACCTAAAATCAAGCACTAATCGCAGTAGAATAACGCAGTAATGTAGTAATCTTTAGGCCTTCCGGGCTCATAACCTATTGAAAATAGAAGGGGAATCTAGCTAGAGGGATAGGAAGACCTCCCTAGTAGATTCCAACGCGGCGGCTTCTAGATTCACTATAATACAACGATTCTTCAAGATATAGGGCGTTAATAGTTGAATATAGTAGATTTCAGCTAGACGAACGATCTGACGAGCAATAAGAGGATTTTCTGAGTCCCCTCATAGACCTACCGACCGTATCGACGGAAGGGGGTCGCTAGCCGGGCCTTAGGAGCTATTTTTTATTTTCCGCAAAATTCATTTATATGTGAAAAGTAAAAAATCGACTCACGACCATACAATCTAGCCACCCACGTGCACTAACTAAGCAATCTAATAAGCAACCCTATAAATAAAATACATCATTAAATCCAGAAAAAATCAAGGATTCGAATAGTATAAGTCAGCCTTTTATACGACTACTAGTTCCCTAGTTACAGTCGATTTTAGCTTCCCTATAGGGTAGCCTAGTCGGCTTAGTCATACAAGCCTGTGGGTTGGTTGTGAACGCAGGTCACAGCCAAAGCTGGCCGCAGCCAACAACGCTGCAGGCAACGCCTTGTAACCAACGTTGCAACAACGCAACTAGGCAACTAGTGGGCCTATAAAATAGTGCTATAAATAGCATAATTTTAACACCTATAAGTAGGGAGACTAAAGACACCTATAGTATACTTAGCATTAACCCTAATATGCTATATCTTTACTAAGGGGAAGTTACATATAAATATATAGCCTATAGTAGCAATAGAAAGCGTAGAGACTAGGGATAGTTTAGGGTCTAATATACATGTTCTAAAGGGTATGGCAATGTTTGTAGATAATTACCTTTAATTATTATAGGATTAGGCTATTACCTATAATAAGACCTATAGATTATAGTTATAGGCAGTGAAGGTAGGGGCTTAGAAGTTTCTAGACATAGCTAGCACAAGAGAATAGATAGTGGATTGCCAGCTTAGCATAGGTAGAGCGCTTTAGTTTTAGGGCTGGATATAGGTGCTAAAGTGGGAGCCTTTAACTATAACTTTAATCTAGTATATGCACAATTCCCCCTTATTAGGATATCTAGGGCAGAATACTACCTTTAAGGCGCTCTAGAGAGACTTCTATTAGGATAGTATATTGTAAGACGTGGCTTATGTTATATATAACTACTACTATTATAGAGGGTAGAAGAGTTAATAGTTAAGGTAAGGCTTATTAAAGCTAATACTGCTACCTAATAGATACTGGTTGTAAATTTTAATTAACTTTATAACTAACCTTCTAGCTAAAATATAGGATGCTCTACGTTTCCTAATAGTTATTATAGATAGGCTTTCTAAATATATATAGCTTAAGGCTATAATATTAATAGGGGCTAAAGCGTGCGCGGAGTGATTTAAATACTATTAGTGGTGTTTTTATAGCTTTCTAGCCTAAATTATCACGGATTAAGGCTTAGATTAGCTAAGTAACTTTTAGACAGAGCTTTACGAGAAGGTTAGCACGCAATAACTTCTATTAATATTACATTACCCACAGACTAACGGTGGTATAGAATATGCTAATTAGGAGGTATTAGCGGTCTTATAGGTATTATTATCCTTCTCCTAGTTTAACTAGCTAGACTATTTACTAGCTTACTAATTAGCCTTAAATAATAGGGACTTATCTATAATAGGGGTAAGTGTGAATATAGCGCTACACGGATTTAATATGCCTATAATTCAGGAAGCACCCTCTACATAGACTTTAATAATATTAGTAAAGGGGAGGGCTTAGGCGTTCTTAAAGTATTTAAAAGATAGCATAGACTTAATGTAAGCTACTATAGCTTTTGTCTAGTAATAATAATAGGAGAATATAAATAGTGGCTATAGACTGGCGGAATATTTCTAAGTAGGTAACTATATTTAGCTAAATCTTTAAAATATTAAGATAAATTAGCTATATAAGAAGCTAGACTAGGTAATAGTAAAATATAAAGTACTAGAAGTCCTAATGCTATTAATAGTTAGGTTAGATATACTAAGGGGCCTGTACCCTATGTTCTATGTTAATTTAGTATAGAGGGCAGCGGATAATCTATTACTAAGCTAGATATTAGCTAATAAATAGCTACCTCTAGAGTTAGTTATAACTAATACTAATACTAATCTTGCTAAGTACTATGTTAAGGAGATTCTTATAGCTAAAAACGCATAAGGTTAAGGATTAAATTATAATGTTTTAGTAAAATAGAAAGGATACGTATAGCTAACATAGGAGCTATTAGAAAGTGTGCTAGAAATGGAAGTATTAGATAGGTTTAAATTATAATAGGGGGATATATAGATAAATAATAGCCCTAAAAGGGTGTAATTTAATTTAGCTATAGAAAACTAATACTATAACCATCCTCTGGTGTATAAGTGGCACAGTGTAATTTTTCCACTACATTAAATAGTAATTAGTTAGGGGGGGGGGGCTGATTATGGCGACGGTCCTCTGCGATAGCGCGAGCTAGCTTAGCAATGGATGCAGCTAGGCTATGGGTGTTAGCTATGGCCTATTACATGGCGGCGGTGGTTTGCTCCTAGGCTTAGACGGACCATGTAAGGTTCTTGCCTATATTAATTATCCCTTAGAGAAATTTAGCAGTAAGGGGGTTATAGCTATAGTAGCTAGGCGTTGTTTAAGTAAGGATAAGAGCTTAGGCATTAGTTATGCCCTAGGCACAGGCCGTGCCTATAGGGGAGGAGGCTAGAGGCTTAGCCTTAGTAGGATTAATATAGGCAGCTATAAGCATACTATTAAACTACTTGTAGTAGTAGATAAAGGTTTTAGTAAGGATAGTGTAATACCCTTTCTTAGTCTTAGTCTTCTTTAAGGTAGGAGTCTAGATAGCTTAATTTATATCTAAGAGGGTAATGAGGTACTTTAGGCTATATTAAAGTTTTAGGTCCGCGTAGTATAGGTATATCTCCTAAACACATGTACAGCAGGCATTACAATAGGGACCATAGGCAGCATTTAGGCCTAGTGCGTAGGCTTATACACCCTTAGTGTAAAGATCGTTAATACATAGCAAGCATAGAAGACTATACTCTTTACTATTAGAGAGTTTATTATTATTAGAGTTACCCTTAAGGATATACTTACCTAGATACATCCCCTTACCTAGCTAGCTAGGGGGTAGGGGTAGAGGTAGAGATAGGGCAGAGGTAGAATTAATAGGGATAAGATTAAAGTGGGACTTAGTGTTAGATATAATAATAATAAGATAGGATTAAATAGGATAAATAAAGACTTAGGGATAGGGTAACGTGGAATAGATAAGGGGATAGGATAAGGTTATAAAGGAGTAGGAATAGAAGTTAGGGGAAAAGAAAGGGAGTATTTATATTCCTTTAGAGCTTAAGTTTAGAAATTAAATCTAGCTCTAACTAGAGCTAGGCTAAGCGCGTGGC
The DNA here is from genome assembly GCA_023658475.1 of Epichloe elymi. Classification (NCBI taxonomy): domain Eukaryota; kingdom Fungi; phylum Ascomycota; class Sordariomycetes; order Hypocreales; family Clavicipitaceae; genus Epichloe; species Epichloe elymi. The sequence goes on along the minus strand of CP098278.1, from coordinate 134,100 downwards.
TAGAGGAGGGCTAGGTCTGGATAGGGGTATAGAATAGGGATAAGGTGGTTAGAATTATAGGATAGCTAGAGTAAAGTTAGGATTTAGTAGGTAATAAGCAAAAGGTAAAAGGCAAGTGGCGGCGTGAGGCATAAAAAATAGCTAGTAGTAGGATAGAAAAGGAGTAGGCTAGTGTTTTTTAGGAGTGGAGTTAGAATGTGTGGGGATGTGGCGTGATAGAGATAGTTAGGGGCGGGGTAGACCTATAATAGAAAATTTTTACACGCTACCTATGGGTGGTGTAGGTGGGGACTACGCTTACTTTTAACTTAGGAAGGTAAGGAGGGGATAAGTAAGGGGGTATGTTATAGACTTAAGCTATAAGCTTGGGTTATAAGCAGAGCAGGGAAGCCTCTGGAGAGTCTCTGGAAAGAGGGCGGGTTATACGTGGGTTGCACGTGGCTGAACGCTGGTTAGTGCGCAGATTGCGCACTAACTAAGCATAGCCCCTTATTAAGGGGGATGCTACGAGACCCTAAGCTTAGTCTTCTTCTTCTTCTGTAAGAATATTGATCACACTTTGAACGCTTATGTGCAGCAGCCATAAGGCCAGTTCATAACAACTCTTTAGTTTCTATTTGCTAATAATTATATAGTCTATAGCTACTATATATAGTAACTTCCTTAACTTATTAAAGATACTAGATTAGGTAGATATCCTAATAGAGGCACTTAGTAATAAGGATAAGGATAATCCTAAAGACCTTATATTCTTAGAGGTAACTTAGTAGTGTTTTACTACCTATTATCTTCGGCTTATATAGGGCTTTAACTATACTAATATAACACATTATATTGCGTTTAGGTTAATAGGGGCCGCTAAGGTCCGCTAGGTCTATATATTTCTTCCCTTTTTGCTAGTTTTTTACTAATATATCTAGGTAGGATACTTTAATTATATACTAGTAGTATATAGTCTCCTATTAAACCCTTATAGTTACTATAAACCTAGCTCTAGTCCTAGGGATAGTAGGTTATATCTTAGCCCTATTTCGCTATCTATTTACTAATATTTTAGTAAGCTAACTATCTATAACTCCTTACTATATAGAATATAGTAATGGTTTTGTGGCTAAGGCTAAGCGATCTAGGATTTATTACCTAGGGAATAGCATTATATTATTTTTATTATAGAATAAGGGAGGCGGTTACGGCGGATAAGAATAACGCCAAATATATAGTCTATAGGGGCTAAGTCTTTAGCTATAAGGGGGTAACTATAGAGGGATTCCTATTAACTCTCCTAAAGCTATAGATAGTTTCCTTTATTTTATTCCTTTATATTTTTTCTTTTATTTTTTATATATAGTTTAGTTATTTTCTTTTATTAGGCATATTATAGCGGCTAGTAAGGCTATGCCTTTCTTATAGGAACTTTATACTCTTTTGCCTATAATTTACTTATATATTACTATCCTTTTCCCTTAACTTATTCTAGTGGAATACCTAAATTATATACTAAGCTCCTTCTATATCTTTAATAGGAACCTACTAGTTATATTTACTTAGCTAACCCTTCTACTTTACTAGGTATTTATTACCTTTATAGGTCTTTCTATATTCCTTAACCTCCTTAACTTTATATTTATTATCTTTATCCTTAAGGTTAGGTATTAGTATTTTTTCTTTATCTGCGTTCTTATAATAAGTCTATAGCTCTAGTAGGCTAATATAGAATATATTATATAACCTACTGTATTTTTCTAGTAGTATAAGCTAATATACTTACTTACTAATAGTATTAAGTACCTAAAATAGTCTAATAAACCTAGGGGTTAGCTTCTATTTTACTTCCTTAAGCTATATATTCTTTACTAATAGTAGTACTAGGTTATCTTTTTTAAGAGTAAGCGGTTAGTAATATTTATTATAGTACTTTACCTAGGATTTAGTAGCTTTTACCTAGTTTTACTTTAGCCACTCCCTAGCTTTATATAACTTTATAATATAAGTATAAGCCTCTAGTACCTCCCCTTCTATAACCTTATCCCTAAGGGCTAGCTAAAACTCTAGTAAGTACCCTATAAGTATATAGTTTAGTAAATAGCCTATAGTTCTATTTACTATATTATTATAGGTAAATTATATAACTAGGAGTAGCTTAGGCTATATCTACTGGTTTTTAGAAGTAAAGTATTATAGGTAGTGCTCTAGTACCTGGTTAGTCCTCTTAGTCTACCTATTAGTTTAGGGGTAAAACGCTGTAGAAAGCCTGTGTTTTATATATAATAGGTAATATAGGTCTAACTAGAATTAGCTTATAAAAACGGATCCTCTATTAGATATAATGCCCTTTAGTAGCCTAAATTATAGCTTAATTTCCTTATAGAAAAGTTTCGCTAACTTAGCTATATTAATTATAGTTATTATAGGTAGGAAGACAGAGTACTTAGTATATTAGTCTATAATTACTAGGATTATATTAGTTTCTTGTTCGCCTACTTATATAAAAGGTAATCCTATAATAAAGTCTATTAAGATTTCTACCTATAGTTACTCTAGTATTAGTAGTAATTTAAGACTCCTATATAGGTAATGCCTTCTTATAACTATTTGCTAATATATCCCATAGCTTATAATATAGTCTAATATAGACTTAGTCTAATATAGACTTATTTATAGCTAGCTACTAAAAGTAGTGCTTTAATAGCTTAAGCATTTACTTAGTCCTAAAGTAACCTACTAGTGGATTATTATAGTATAGCTATAGAAGCTCCTATTATAAGGTAGGCTCTTAGGGAATAACTACCTAGTCTTTATATATTAGGAGACCCCTTATGCTATATAACTATAGACTAGCTTTCCCTCTCTCTAGGGAATTAATCTCTTTACTCTACCTTTATAGGTCTAGATCTTAGGTTTAGGCCTTCTATAGTAGCTATGCTAATAGTTTATTTAGGCTAGATTAGTAGGGATCTAGTAATATAATAGCCCCCTAGATCTCTTATGCTATACTGGCGTCCTAGACACATGCTACCTTCTCCTAGAAATTACCTTTATTTAGCTAACCTTTTACCGGATCTACGGTAGCTAACTAGCCTCTTAATATAGCTACTCTAGCCTTTACTATAGGGGCTAGGGTATTTTCCTCCCCTAAAGGTATCTTACTACGCCTCTCTATAAAGACTAGGGTATTTTCCTCCCCTAAAGGCATCTTACTATATCTTCTTTAATATATTAGTATCTCTTCTTCTACTACTTCTTTAGTAGCTACTAACTTTTTCTTAAGTTCTAGTAGAAGTGCCCTATTTATTAGGGATTTACTCTTATAATTAGACCTTCTTAATAGCATATCTATAGGGTTACTTTTCCCTAGTCTATGCTTAATTACGAAATTTAGTAGGCATAGGAATATACACTATCTAGCCTATCTTCTATTTAGCTTCTATTACTTTATAAAGGTCTATAGGTTATAGTGGTCTAATAGGACTTCTACTAGGGTCTCTATGCCTTTAATATAATATTACTAGTGTTTAAATAACTTAACTATAGCAAGTAGCTCTTAGTTAGGTGTGCTATAGTTTTGTTTAGTATTAGTAAACTTCCTTAACTAAAAGGCTATAGAGTGCTAGCGGCCCTTATTATCTTATTATAATAAGATTCCTACTATTATAAAAATTAAGGTATCTATCTTAATATACACTAGTTAACTTAGGTTATAATAATAGAGTAGAGGAGCCTGCTAAAACGCGTCTTTTAGCTAGCAAAACGCTACCTATTCTCTTGCCCTAAATATAAACCTCCTAGTCTAGATGCTATTCTAACTGCCCTTTATTAATATATATAGTAGTGCTATAATCCCGGAGTATCTATAGATAAACTATTAGTAAAAGTTATAAAACCCTAGGAAGGATTATATATCCTTAAAGCTTATAGGTTCCTTCTAATCCTAGATAGTAGTAACTTAGTAGGTATTTATTAAGATCCTATTAATAAAGAGAATAAACCCTAGGAACTCCACTAACTCCTAGTAGAATTTGTATTTAGAGGGTTTTATATATAATTCTACCTCTCTTATATACCCTAGGACTTCTTTAATATATATAGTGTGCTTCTCTTATGTTTTTAAAAAGATAAGGATATTATCTAGATATACTATATAAATAGTATTAACTAGCCTATAAAGCGCTTTATAGATGTAGTTCTAGAACATGGCTAGGGCATTTATTAACCTAAAAGGCATTATAAGGTATTTATAGTGCCTATAACGCATGTGGAACGCGGTCTTCTATTTATCGCTCCCTTTAATCTAGATTCTATAATAAGTATCCTTAATATTAATTTTTAAGAAGAAGTAAGCTCCTTAGTACTAGTCTAGGATCTCTAAAATTAGGGGGAGAGTATAGTGATTCTTCTATATTACCCTATTAAGACCCTAGTAATCTATATATAATTAGAGTGTACTATCTTTCTTTAGTATAAATAGGATAGGTATGCCTATAGGGCTTTTTAATAGTCTTATCTAGCCCTTCTATAGGTTCTTATTAATATATTTATAAAGTTCCTTTAATTTGCCTTAGGAAAGGGGGTAAATCAGTCTATACAGGGGTATAGCCCCTGGTATTAGATTAATTACGTGATTAGTGGTCTTTCTTAAAGGTAAGCTTCCTACCTTATCTAATATAAACATATCTTTAAACTTATATAGTTCCTAGGGGATATCTTTAATAGTTCTATATGCCTTTGCCTCTTCTTTATCTCTAAGGGTAATAAACTTATCTTCTATAACCCTATTAATAGTGTATATAATAGTCTTATTACGTGTAACCTTTATAAATTTACAGGGAGTTATAAGTAAAAAGGCCTTTCTTCTTTTCTTAAACCACTACTCTTATAAGTATAAGTAAAGGTAGATATGTGTGATGGTCTGGGGCTTTGGCCCCAGATCCTAGTAATATAGGTGTCAATTGCACAAGCCACAGAGACTTGTACAATGCGTATTCTTTTGTTGCCTATGGCGCAGATGGATCGGGCACATCACCCGCACAGTCGCGCAGGCACCCGCGATTAGCCCTTTGGGCTAGACCGTGACAATTGTACAAGTCGCCTAAGGTCATAGGTTCGAACCGGCTGCGTGCAGAGGCCACAATAGGGTTCTTCCTAGGCTTACAGGGAGAGGGTCCCTGGGGGATGCGCGGTATTACTAGCTAAGCGAGCGGTTGTGATGTCAACAGACGTCAGGTTGGTTAAGAGAGGTTACATAGGGAAGGAGCCTATGTGATAGTCTGGGGCTTTGGCCCCAGATCCTAGTAATATAGGTGTCAATTGCATAAGCCACAGAGACTTGTACAATGCGTATTCTTTTGTTGCCTATGGCGCAGATGGATCGGGCACATCACCCGCACGGTCGCGCAGGCACCCGCGATTAGCCCTTTGGGCTAGACCGTGACAATATGTTTCTTAGCAAGTGTATGTATCCTAATTAATATAGGGCTTCCCTTAGTTCTTAGGTCCTTATTAATAGCTATATATAGTAGCTTAAGGTCCTTTTCTTCTCCTCTTAAGTCTTTAATTATAATAGGGACCTTATAGATACTATATTAGGGAACTATAAGGGCCCCTACTACCTTAATAATAGGTACTATAGCCTTAGCTTAGTTAAGTTTGTAGGCTTATATAAATTCAGCGCTAATAATATTAATCTTAGCGTAACTATTAAGATCCGCCACCGTTTTAATGTCTATATGCCTATAAATAGTAACTAGTATGTAAAATTAACACCTTATTAGTACCTTAGTGTTTAAGGTAGAGGTAAGGGTATTTACTTCTGCCTTAGGGAGTTTTCTAGGTCTTACTACTCCTTCTTTAGCTTATTATATCTATTTATAAGGTACTCTATGCTATTATAGTTAAAACACTACCTTTTATACCTAGGTTTGTAGTTATTTAGGTAGGTAGTAGGAGACTTCTCTTAGTCCTTATCCTTCTAATCTTTATTAGACCTTCTGCCTTATAGAAAGTTATATCTATAATATTAGGGAGCCTTATTTAGGCCCTTATTTTCTAAATACTTAGACTTTTGCTTATTCTTTAGTATAGCCTCCTAGAGTTACTAAGTAAGTTATATAACCTTCTCTTATGCCTTTCCTATTGTTAAAATTATGCTATTTATAGCACTATTTTATAGGCCCACTAGTTGCCTAGTTGCGTTGTTGCAACGTTGGTTACAAGGCGTTGCCTGCAGCGTTGTTGGCCGTGGCCAGCAGCTTTGGCTGTGACCTGCGCACAACCAACCCACAGGCTTGTATGACTAAGCCGACTAGGCTACCCTATAGGGAAGCTAAAATCGACTGTAACTAGGGAACTAGTAGTCGTATAAAAGGCTGACTTATACTATTCGAATCCTTGATTTTTTCTGGATTTAATGATGTATTTTATTTATAGGGTTGCTTATTAGATTGCTTAGTTGGTGCACGTGGGTGGCTAGATTGTATGGTCGTGAGTCGATTTTTTACTTTTCACATACAAATGAATTTTGCGGAAAATAAAAAATAGCTCCTAAGGCCCAGCTAGCGACCCCCTTCCGTCGATACGGTCGGTAGGTCTATGAGGGGAACTCAGAAAATCCTCTTATTGCTCGTCAGATCGTTCATCTAGCTGAAATCTACTATATTCAACTATCAAAGCTCTATATCTTGAAGAATCGTCGTATTATAGTAAATCTAGAAGCCGCCGCGTTAGAATCTACTAGGGAGGTCTTCCTATCCCTCTAGCTAGATTCCCCTTCCATTTTCAATAGGTTATGAGCCCGGAAGGCCTAAAGATTACTACATTACTGCGTTATTCTACTGCGATTAGTGCTTGATTTTGGGTACTAGTTACTCTCTACTAGACCTGTGGGCTCATAGATTACGAAGGAAACCGCTAGAATTTGAAGCTTTTCATCCACTAGCTCTACGCATCGCAACATCAGACCCTTGGTGTTGAATTCATTTACAGCCGCACCTGCAACCACCACATTGCAACCGTAACTATCTAGTTACAACCACAACCTCTTTTAGTGATTCTATTCACTGCCGCGACCGTTATATTTAATATTATCTACTCTGTAGATACGCTGCATTTCTTTTAAATCATTGAACATCTAGTATATCTATACTGGGCTTTTTGACCTATTGCAATACGTTGCACGCACTATACGTTGTGTTGTGGCTGCTGCAATACCTATAACCTACGATTCCTATCCGCTATTTTTGGTGTTGAGAAAATTTTCGCAGAGAATCTTCTCCGGTCCGTTTCTGCCCGCGCATACCGCAGACCCACTTTTAGACCTTGAGGGGCACCCTTTCAAACAGCCCCGCCGCACAATTTGCGTGCGCAGCCCGGTTGCACCACAACCTAGCTTCCAGCGCGCGATATTTGCAATAGGAAGAAATTTGGAGATCTTGCACAGGAACTTTTAGAGATAGCACCACCGAGTTATAATAAGGGTAAGGGACCTGCTGCAGGCCCTTCTAGCCCTCCTAGGGACCCTAATAGGATGGATATAGAAGGTCCGGCTGTTCAAGCCAGTGCTTTTCAACAACAGATGCAAAGCCAAATTGAACAACAAGGCAAGACCTTAACTGATTTTATCAAGCATACTGAGTCAAATCGTCTAAAAAACGAGGCTAGCATCAAAGATCTATTAGATAAATTGACGCAAACCATGACTATTATGCAAGGTCTTCAGGATTCTACTAAGCTAAGGGAAGAAAATACCAAAGCTCCGGTAGAAGACCTGCCTGCTACAACTACTTCTGCGAGTTTACCTTCTAGTAACTTACAAGCTGCCTTTAATACAGGGGCTATTAAGGAACTAAATAAGAAGGTTCACTCTATTCCTGAGGGAGCTAAGTTAAAAGGCCCTGAAAACTATGATCAGTGGAAGCAAGCCCTGAGCATATAATTTAGAGCCCTAGGATTACCTGAATTTATAGATAATCCAAGCCTAGCAGGCCATCTAGCTAACTGTGATCAAGCTATTCTTTTAATGATATTAAGAGATAGTTGCCAACCTGGGCCATAGGCAGCTATATGTTGGCAAAAATCCCCTGAAGAAGCCTATAAAGTCCTTATTAGGCAGTATTCGCAGAGTGCTGAAATCCAGCGAGGTACGCTATACGCTAGCTACCACTCCCTAAATTTTTCAAATTATAAGGGATCTTTAGAGGCTTTTAATGCTGATTTTAATAACCTACTAGCTAGACTACAACTTTGTAGTGTAGAGATCGCTCCTATCGATCAAGTAAACCATTATATTAATGCATTAAAGCAGACCTTTCCTAGTTAGGCTGAGAGACAAAGATTTACTATCAGAGCTGCTAGGGCACAAGGGCTGCCTGTAAATACCTTAAATTTACAGTTCCTAATGGCGGATTTATTAGAAGAGCAGAGGGATAAAACCTCTCCTGTGGCTAAAGCTCTTAGCTATAAGGCTTCTAATAATAAGGGAAATTCTAAGGACAAGGAGAAGAAATCTTCTAATCCTAATACTAAGAAGGACTCTACTAACGCCACTAAAGAGCAGGATAAGAAGGATTTAAACCCTTCTAAAGCCTCTAGGAAGAAAAAGCAGAAGAAGAAGAGTGGCAATAGGGATAAAGGAAAAGAAGCTGCTTTTGCGTTAGGCTATAGCCTAGCCACGGGATACGTTAAAGAACTAGATTCTGGCGAATCTAGCAGCGAGGATAGTAGTGATTCCGAATCTGATTTGGATACCTCTAGTACCACTACTACTAGTGACACTACTAGCAAGCCTACTTTTAGCTACTCTAATGATGTGGTTAAAAACTCCCTTCTATATGATATAGGTTCTTCTTGTCACATTTGTAATAATAGGGCTTTCTTTAGGGACTTTAAGCCTCTTAAGAAAGGTCAAACCGGCCCTATAATTACAGCAGGAGGACCTATCTATCCTAAAGGAAGAGGCACCGCTGTTTTTAACGTTCTGGTCAAGAAAAATCCACCAGAATATAGGCCTTTAGCTCTGCTAGATGCCCTATATTTCCCCGGTATAGATACCAACCTAGTTAGTGGGTTATCCCACTATCTTAAGGGAGGTTATCTAGCTAAAGATCAGCTTTTCCTAGCCGATAAAAGCCCCTGTGGGTTACTAGAACCTGCTAAACACGGCTTCTTTTTGCAGATTAAGGGGCAAGCTACTCCTAAGATCTGCAAGCATTTAACCCACCTCTCCTTTATGGGCTCTCAATATTGCAACCAACAACAAAGAAACCAACAGCAAAGAGCCTATAAGACCGAATTAGGGTTCTCCTACCCTATAGAGGTTCAAATTCCGCAGCCAGCATTTAATCCCGAGGAATATCAACAAATCGAAGAATTAGACTCTGAAGAAGACGAAGATTCAGCCCTATGTCCCACCGAAGCTCCTCCTAGTCAGGCATCTTCTATAGGGGGTTTAGAAGGTCCATACCCTAATGACTTGGGTGACGATAGTGGCCGTCTATTGCCCCCAGAGGCCTGTGATTCTTAAGAGGCCTGGCAACAGAGGGAGCTAGGGGATAATAGCCCTGAAAAGCTAGATTCTAGCTATAAGAAATTGCTAGATTTAGCCCTTCTTTGGCACATTCGATTAGGCCACATCGGCCTCCCTTTACTTAAGAAATCTTCGAAATTAGCTAAAGGGATTCCTGATTTTTCCGCCATTAAAGACAAGGATTTCAACTGCATAGCCTGTATGCAATCGAAGGCTGTTAGAAGACCTACTAAAAGACCTATTCAGGACCCCCCTAGGGTTTTAGATATTCTAGAGGGAGATACGGTTAAAATTGAACCTATACCACATAATAAGAAGGCCCTAGTCCTTATCCTTATTGATCGAAAATCCCGGTATAAGTGGTGCTTTTCATTAGCTAATAAAGAAGGTCAGACCCTTTATACTGCTATTAAGGGCTTCTTTAAGGCCCTGAAAAACCGATATAACGCGTATCCTAGGCACCTTCACTTCGACGGAGGTACTGAGATCAACAACGAACTTCAGCACTGGTTATCTTCTAAAGGAATTTGCTTTAGCACCTCTTGCCCCTATATTCACGAACAGAATAGGCTAGTTAAGAGGGCTATTAGGGTTATCCTAGACTGGCTTAGGGCTACACTTTAGTGGTCTAAGCTGCCTTTATATCTATGGTCTTATATCCTTCCAGCCATAGTGGACTTAGTTAACATCACCGCTAATACAACTAAGCCCCTAACCCCTAAGCAGCTATTTCTAGCTGACTTAGAGCCTAAGACTATCTATAAGCCTGACTTTTCAAAAATTAGGGCTATAGGGTCTTATTGCGAGGTTCTAATACCTCCGGAGCAGAGATCAAAGCTTCAGAAGCTAGCCCCTAGGACTATCCCTGGCTGGCTGCTTGCTACTCTAGGTTCCAGCGTTTATCTTGTTTATATACCCTCTAAAAGGTTAGTCGTTAAGACTAGCTTTGTTAAGATTATAGAGGATATAGGCTCTGTAGGGTCCCCTAAGCCTTTAGGGAGCTATCCTTCAGAGGGAGAAGCCGATATCTCACGAGATAATCTAGAGGTTCAGGATAGCTATCCAAAGCCTCTAGCGCCCACAGCACCCACAGCGCCCGCAGCGCCCGCCGCGCCTATAACAACACCGCCCGGGACGACCGCTGCAACGCCTGTAACGCCTCCAGCGCTACCCCTAGAGAGCCCAAGCTCTAGCGCCCCTAATAAGGGTGCTATTGAAAAACCGTCTTCAGATTCGGATTCTTTAATCGACCCTGATTCTATGGATATCGATGATTTCAACCTATCTTCTTTCGTTAAGGAGATATGCTTCAAGGCGCAACAAAAGGCTAAATCGTCATCTAACAACAACGATCCGGATACGCCCAAGACCTGGAAACAAGCTTTAAAAAGCAAGGATAGCCAAAAATGGGTTAATGCTACCTTTAGCGAATTTAAGCAGCTATTAGCTGCCGGAACTTTTAAATTTATAGGGATAGACCAGATTCCTAAGGGCCGAAAAGTTCTTAAAAATAGGCTTGTCTATAAGCTTAAAAAGGATAAAGAAAATAATCCTATAAAACACAAGGCCCGACTCGTTGCAAAAGGCTTTATGCAGATAGAAGGTCAGGATTATATCGAGACCTACGCTGCTACTAGCATTCCCCCTAGTTAGCGGATATTACTAGCCCTAGTGGCTTGTAATGACTGGGAAGTTGAACAGGTTGACTTTATAGGGGCCTTCCTAAATAGCTTGCTAAAAGAAGCTATCTACATGCAGATCCCTGATGGATTCGTTGAATTTGCCGAAGCTGCTACGCCTGAGATAGCTAAATTACTCAAAAAATACGGCTATAATCCCTCTTAAAAGCAGGTTATTTTCCTATAGAAAGCTTTATATGGATTAAAACAGAGCTCTAGAGAGTGGCAGCAGGCCCTAAAGGAACTTCTTCGAAAATTAGGCTTCCACCCCCTTATATCTGACCCTGCTGTCTTCTTCAACCTAACTACATCTACATACATAGCAACCTATGTGGATGACTGTCTTCTAATAGGACCGGATCTAGCTTATATCAACAAGCTAAAGAAGCTATTACACAAAGCTTACCCTATAGAAGATCGTGGGCCAGCCGAATTTTTCCTAGGCGTTTAAATCACTAGAAATCGAAAGAAAGGGACCCTAACTATTCACCAGTCCCAGTACATTTCTGAAGCCCTAGAGAGATTCAACATAAAAGATGCTAGGCCTGCTAAAATTCCTCTTCAACCCGGAATTATAAAACAGGCAGCCAACCACTTAACTAAACCTCTTTCCTCCTCTGATCACAAGCTATATCAGAGTATTATAGGGACTATTATGTATTTAATGCTCCTTACAAGGCCCGATATTGCTTTTCCGGTTCAGTGGCTTTCAACAGCGCTATCTAAGCCTTATATAGAGCACTTAAATGCTGCTAAACATCTGCTTAGATACCTTCTAGGCTCTATGAGTTATTCTATAACTTATAGAAGGTCTAAAAACGCTATTAAGGCTTCTGCAACCCTTATTGGCTTCTGTGATAGCGACTTCGCGGGAGATAAGTCCTCTAAATCAACCTATGCTTATCTCTATAAGCTAGCTGAAGGACCTATTAGCTGGAAATCAAAGAAAGCAACTACAATAGCTTTATCGACATTAGAGGCCGAATCAGATGCTCTATGTGAAGCTATTAGGGAGCTAGAGTGGCTTTATGGCCTTTTTAAGGAAATTAAGCTGCCTATAGCACCTCCTGTTCCGATTTTTAGCGATAACCAAGGCGCTATAACAACCGCTAATAACCCTGCTCTTCACAGCAGAACAAAGCATACCCTACTAAAATTTAACTATACCAGAGAAAAGGTACAGAAGGGTATAGCTAAGGTTATCTACATTAACACTAAAGAGATGCCTGCAGATGGCTTAACTAAGCCCCTGCCTAACGATAAATTTCAACAATTTATTCAACTATTAGGCCTTACGAATACAAAGGCCTAGCTTTAAAAACAACTAAAAAGTCGAAAAATCGAAAATCAACAAAAACACTGGAATTCCGTTGAAAAGTTATTGATTTTAGTTAAAAGTTCTTGGATTTATTATTGAATTTATCGTCAACTTAGATATCTATTAAAGAGCTAAGTTCAGGTATCGAATTAGTTAACTCATACTTTTCTAGAGGGAGTGTTAAAATTATGCTATTTATAGCACTATTTTATAGGCCCACTAGTTGCCTAGTTGCGTTGTTGCAACGTTGGTTACAAGGCGTTGCCTGCAGCGTTGTTGGCCGTGGCCAGCAGCTTTAGCTGTGACCTGCGCACAACCAACCCACAGGCTTGTATGACTAAGCCGACTAGGCTACCCTATAGGGAAGCTAAAATCGACTGTAACTAGGGAACTAGTAGTCGTATAAAAGGCTGACTTATACTATTCGAATCCTTGATTTTTTCTGGATTTAATGATGTATTTTATTTATAGGGTTGCTTATTAGATTGCTTAGTTGGTGCACGTGGGTGGCTAGATTGTATGGTCGTGAGTCGATTTTTTACTTTTCACATACAAATGAATTTTGCGGAAAATAAAAAATAGCTCCTAAGGCCCGGCTAGCGACCCCCTTCCGTCGATACGGTCAGTAGGTCTATGAGGGGAACTCAGAAAATCCTCTCATTGCTCGTCAGATCGTTCATCTAGCTGAAATCTACTATATTTAACTATCAAAGCTCTATATCTTGAAGAATCGTCGTATTATAGTGAATCTAGAAGCCGCCGCGTTGGAATCTACTAGGGAGGTCTTCCTATCCCTCTAGCTAGATTCCCCTTCCATTTTCAATACCTATAATAGAGGTATATAGGTTAATCTAGTCTTATAGGTTAGGGAGTAGTTTTATAAAGAATATAAGAGCTTATAACTTTTTAGTGGCTCTTTCTAGGTATTTCTCTAGTAAATCTAGGTAGATGCTAAATTTAATAGGACTCTAGCCCTTATATTACTTTATGTTCTCTAGCTATATAGCTATTTAGGCGTTATAGTTAGCAGCATCTTAGAGTAGTGTAAGAGTCTAGGTCTTAAATATATCCTAGTTATCTTTAAGATTGCTTTAGTTATTAGCTATCTGTTTGTTAAGGTATTAGTCCTATCTTGCCCTATAATCACTATATATGTGGTTAAGTGTAAAGAGGATTTTTTAGTAATTGCGCTAATACTTTTGCTTTACCCTATTAAAGGTATAGTTTAGATTATTTATCTATATTTTATACTTCTATAGGTTTATAGAGTGTTAGAGGTTAGTAATATTCCTAACTTTAACCTCTTAGTAGCTATTACTAGAGGAGGAACTAGATCTTCACTACCTTTTTATCTTCTCTTTCCCTCTACCTAGCTATAGAAGATTAATAAGCTCTTACTTTTATTCCTATAGTTCTTTAAGTTTCTTAAGCTAAGTAATTTACTTATTTATCACTATAGTATTAGCCCTAATATTAGAGGGTCTAGGTTTAGTCCTAGTTCCTATAGGATATAGTGTGTCTTTAGTAGTAATACTACCCTTATTTAATTAACTTTAGTTATTATCTAATATTGCTTAGGTTAATTAGGTAGTTCTTAGCCCTATATTGCTCTTAGGTAGCTAGTAGTAGAAGCTTTAGAATTATAAGGATAAAGGTAGCTAGGTAAAAGGATATAGGGTGTACTTATATATTAACTAAAGCTTACTAGGTCTAAGTGTAATATATATATAAGTCGCTGGTTTATAGCTAGCGGCTTGCTAATGTTACGTGGACCTAGCCCTTCCTTCTAGTGTTAGGCGCCGCGGTGCTCTGGCGCTGCGGTGCACGCATGCGCGTGGGTCATGTTGTGAGGGGCCTCACATAGCTAAAGGACCTATTAGCTAGAAATTAAAGAAAGTAACTATAATAGCTTTATTAACATTAGAGGCTGAATTAGATGCTCTATGTGAAGCTATTAGGGAGCTAGAGTAGCTTTATAGCCTTTTTAAGGAAATTAAGCTACCTATAGCACCTCCTGTTCCGATTTTTAGTAATAACTAAGGCGCTATAACGACCGCTAATAACCCTGCTCTTCACAGCAGAACAAAGCATACCCTGCTAAAATTCAACTATACTAGAGAAAAGGTATAGAAGGGTATAGCTAAGGTTATCTATATTAATACTAAAGAGATGCCTGCAGATGGCTTAACTAAGCCCCTGCCTAATGATAAATTTCAACAATTTATTCAACTATTAGGTCTTACGAACACAAAGGCCTAGTTTTAAAGAAAATCAACTAAAAAAAGTCGAAAAACCACTAAAATCAACAAAAACACTGGAATTCCGCTGAAAAGTTATTGGTATTGATTTCGTTGAAAAGTTATTGGATTTATTCTTGAATTTATCGTTAACTTAGATATCTATTAAAGAGCTAAGTTTAGGTATCGAATTAGTTAACTCATACTTTTCTAGAGGGAGTGTTAAAATTATGCTATTTATAGCACTATTTTATAGGCCCACTAGTTGCCTAGTTGCGTTGTTGCAACGTTGGTTACAAGGCGTTGCTTGTAGCATTTGCCTGCAGCTTTGGCTGTGATCTACGTTCCCGCACACAACCAACCCACAGGCTTGTATGACTAAGCCGACTAGGCTACCCTATAGGGAAGCTAAAATCAACTATAACTAGGGAACTAGTAGTTGTATAAAAGGCTGACTTATACTGTTCGAATCCTTGATTTTTTCCGGATTTAATAATGTATTTTATTTATAGGGTTGCTTATTAGATTGCTTAGTTAGTGCACGTGGGTGGCTAGATTGTATGGCCGTGAGTCGATTTTTTACTTTTCCTATATAAATGAATTTTGCGGAAAATAAAAAATAGCTCCTAAGACCCAGCTAGCGACCCCCTTCCGTCAATACAGTCAGTAGGTCTATAAGGGGACTCAGAAAATCCTCTTATTGCTTATCAGATCGTTTGTCTAGCTAGAAATCTACTATATTCAACTATCAACGCTCTATATCTTGAAGAATCGTTGTATTATAGTGAATCTAGAAGCCGCCGCGTTGGAATCTACTAGGGAGGTCTTCCTATCCCTCTAGCTAGATTCCCCTTCCATTTTCAATAGGTGTAATACACCCCCCTAGGGGACCTTATTTAAGGTTCCCTATAATAATTCTAAATTAATAAAATTAGTTAAAATAATACTCTAATATTTAAATTAATTCTATAGTGTAGAAATGTAGTTAATTAGTTATAATCTTATCTAAATTAAGGTTATTATATAATGCTTACTCTTTAGGTTTTTTACTAAGTATACTAGAGGGTAGTTATATAAGCCCTAATACCTTATAGAAGCTTATAAAAGCGTTCCCTATAAGAGGCTTTATAAGGCTATTAGCGATTATCTCTTTAGTAGTAATCTAGGTAATATTAAAGGTTCCTTTTATAACCTCTTAATAAAGTTAATAGTAATAAATATCTATATACTAAAGCTTTATAATAAGCTTAATAAACTCTTCCTTAAGAAGGCGAATTATCTATATATTATTATATTTAATTTTAAGCGTGTTATTACCTAGGCATAGTTTAACCTCTTAATATAATTATCTAAAGGCTATAAGCTCTTTACTATAATAAGAAAGTACTAGGAGCTCTGCTTTAGTTAATAATATTATCACAGTAGCTTGCCTTCCTACCTTAAAGAGTATAGGACCTCTAAAGAGCTTTATAACATAGCCTTATAAGCTCTTTTATATTATATAATTATTAGTAAAGGAGGCATCGCTATATACCTCTAATTTAGGGTTATTACTACTATATTTAATTACTAGGTCTGCCTATATATACCTATACTTAAGGGCTTTTTTAGCTACTTCTATATACTATAGCCCCGGGTTTTATAGGTATTATAAGAGTTATAAAGCTATAAAAGTAATATTAGGTCTTAAAACTATTATTAGATATAGTAGGGTTCTAATTAAAGATTAGTATTACTTAAGATCTTATACGCTAACCTCTCCCTTAAAAGGTTCTAGAGGTATAGCGGTTATTAGGGCTATTAGCTTTTATTAAGGGATCTTTATATTAAATTTAGTAGTAGCTTTATCCTAATAGGACTTCTAATTAAGCTATACCTTCCTATTAGTATAATCTCTAATAATTTTAATGCCTAGGTGTCACGGTCTAGCCCAAAGGGCTAATCGCGGGTGCCTGCGCCACCGTGCGGGTGGTGTGCCCGATCCCGTTGCGCCATACGACGACAAAAGAATATGCATTGTACAAGTCTCTGTGGCTTGTGCAATTAACACCTATATTACTAGGATCTAGGCAAAGCCTAGACCATCACACTAGGAACTATTAAAGCTCTCTAAGATCCTTAATATTATACTTTATAAAGAGTCTTGCTCTAAATTTATTATATAAGTGTGATTGCCCTTTAGTAAATAAGGCAATAAGGTTATCTATATAAAAGAAGATAATTAATCTATCCTTAATAAACATATAAATATCTTTAAAGATCTATATAAAGCCTTTACTAATTAGCTAGCTAATCAGCTCTTTTATCTATAGAAAAGGCGCTCTCTATAGCCTATAGACTGCTCTAAGAAGCTTTAGATAGGCTTATTTATCTTTATAACCTAGAGGTATCTTATAGTAGACCTCTTTATTAAGGTCTAAATTTAGGAAAGCTATAATAAAGTTATACTAGTATGCTTCTAGATTAAAGTAGTATATAATAGCTATAAATAGCCTAAATATATTAGTAGCTAGAGTTACTACTTAAGTTAATAAATAACTCTTTAGTTAATAATTCCTAAGAATATAGAGATAAGCTTTATATTATAGGAGGTAGCCTTACTTATCTAATTTATAAGTAAAGACCTAAGTAAGGCCTAGAGGCTTTATATATAAAGAAACTTCTTCTCTAGATACCTTTATAGCTACCTTTCTATTAATAATCTTATTATATTCTTTATCTTATGCTTTTTAGAATTCCTTTTCCTTTAAATAACTAGCTAAGTTATTATAATAAGCTAGAGGAGGGGGAAGCCTTAATATATAAGGCTTTTCTTTGCTTTTAGGTCCTAGATTAAAGGCTATAGCAAATACTTTAAGATTATTATAATCTTATGGATTTATTAATATATTATAACTATTACTATTATTAGGCAGGTTAGGCAAATTATTAATACTTAATAGCGTGTAATCTATTAAACCTAGAAATTATTTAGGTAAATTCAGAGGAGTTAGTAGATTTGTTTCTTAACTCTCTTTCTCTTTTTTCTTATAGACTAATTAATTATAACTATTAAGAGTTTTATCCTATTAAGGCTAATTAAGTGGTTATTATAGTAATAGAGGGTACGCTATCTATAGAAGCCCTATATTAGAGCTTTTATCCTTATTATTATTAACTAGCTCTTTAAGGAAGCGTTTTTTAACCTCTTTTACACTTAGTAATAGGCCTCTTTCTTAAGCATAGAAGATTAACTTATTAAAGGTAATATAACTTAATAAGAACTAGTAGCTCTTCTTTATTATTAGCACCTAAATTAGGTATTACGTAGAGGAGATATATCTAGTAAGGTATCTAATATAAGCTCTCTATATAAGCTTTAGACCTACCTTATAAAGCCTACTTTGCGTTATTATAAATACTTTATACCTAAAGGCTTATAGGTAAGTTATAGAGGCTTCTAGATTCTCTAGTAAGTAACTCTATTAAAGCTTATTCTCTCTTAACTACCTATTTAATGCTTATTAAGGGGATTGCTAGTTAAGTAGCTTTTAAGGCATATAGTTTAAGATATAAATAGCTGCTTTAGCAGCTATAGGCCAGAGATCTTCTAGGAAGCCTAATTGTGTTATAAGAGTTATTATAACCCTTATTATCACCCCCCTAGACTATTTAGCGTGCCTGTTTTAATGTAGGTAAGCTAGGCTAGACTTTCTAATAATAATGCCTCTATTTATAACCTCTTCTTCCTGTTTTTTAGTCTAGAAGGCAGTCTTACTATTAGTTATTATAACCGCGATATAGATACTATATACTCTTATATATATAGCTTCTAACTAATTAAAGTAAAGCATAATATCTATTTTTAATAGGATTATGAAGATATGGCGTAATCCTGTAGCTCTATAGGTAAAAAGAGCGATATATTAGTGTTAAAATTGTGCTATTTATAGCACTATTTTATAGGCCCACTAGTTGCCTAGTTGCGTTGTTGCAACGTTGGTTACAAGGCGTTGCCTGCAGCGTTGTTGGCTGTGGCCAGCTTTGGCTGTGACCTGCGCTCCGCGCACAACCAACCCACAGGCTTGTATGACTAAGCCGACTAGGCTACCCTATAGGGAAGCTAAAATCAACTGTAACTAGGGAACTAGTAGTCGTATAAAAGGCTGACTTATACTGTTCGAATCCTTGATTTTTTCTGGATTTAATAATGTATTTTATTTATAGGGTTGCTTATTAGATTGCTTAGTTAGTGCACGTGGGTGGCTAGATTGTATGGCCGTGAGTCGATTTTTTACTTTTCCTATATAAATGAATTTTGCGAAAAATAAAAAATAGCTCCTAAGACCTAGCTAGCAACCCCCTTCCGTCGATACAGTTAGTAGGTCTATAAGGGGACTTAGAAAATCCTCTCATTGCTCGTTAGATCGTTCGTCTAGCTAGAAATCTACTATATTCAACTATCAACGCTCTATATCTTGAAGAATCATCGTATTATAGTGAATCTAGAAG
Source organism: Epichloe elymi (assembly GCA_023658475.1). Classification (NCBI taxonomy): domain Eukaryota; kingdom Fungi; phylum Ascomycota; class Sordariomycetes; order Hypocreales; family Clavicipitaceae; genus Epichloe; species Epichloe elymi. The sequence continues at coordinate 114,858 of CP098278.1, read as the reverse complement.
CCGCTGCGTTAGAATCTACTAGGGAGGTCTTCCTATCCCTCTAGCTAGATTCCCCTTCCATTTTCAATAGGTTATGAGCCCGGAAGGCCTATAAGATTACTACATTACTGCGTTATTCTACTGCGATTAGTGCTTGATTTTGGGTACTAGTTACTTTCTACTAGACCTATGGGCTCTTAGATTACGAAGGAAACCGCTAGCTTTTGAAGCTTTTTATCCGCTAGCATCACGCATCGCAACGCCAGACCCTTGGTATTGAAGTTCATTTACAGCCGCACCTGCAACCACCACATTGCAACTGTAACTATCTAGTTACAACTATAACCTCTTTTTAGTGATTCTATTCACTGCCGCGACCGTTATATTTAATATTATCTACTCTGTAGATACGCTGCATCCTTTATAAATCATTGAACATCTAGTATCTTTATACTAGGCTTTTTAACCTATTGCAATACGTTGCACGCACTATATATTACGTTACGTTGCGTTATGGCTGCTGCAATACCTATACCCTACAATTCCTATCCGTTATTTTTAGTGTTAAGAAAATTTTCGCAGAGAATCTTCTCTAGTCCGTTTCTGCCCGCGCATACCGCAGACCCACTTTTAGACCTCAAGGGCTACCCTTTCAAACAGTCCCGCCGCACAATTTGCGTGCGCAGCCCGGTTGCACCATAACCTAGCTTCTAGCGCGCGATATTTGTAACAGGAAGAAATTTGGAGATCTTACACAGGAATTTTTAGAGATAGCACCACCGAGTTATAATAAGGGTAAGGGACCTGCTGCAGGCCCTTCTAGCCCTCCTAGGGACCCTGATAGGATGGATATAGAAGGTCCGGCTGTTCAAGCCAGTGCTTTTTAACAACAGATGCAAAGCCAAATTGAACAATAAGGCAAGACCTTAACTAATTTTATTAAGCATACTGAGTCAAATCGTCTAAAAAACGAGGCTAGCATCAAAGATCTATTAGATAAATTAACGCAAACCATGACTATTATGCAAGGTCTTCAGGATTCTACTAAGCTAAGGGAAGAAAATACTAAAGCTCCGGTAGAAGACCTACCTGCCGCTAATTCTACGAGTTTACCTTCTAGTAACTTACAAGCTGCCTTTAATATAGGGGCTATTAAGGAACTAAATAAGAAGGTTCACTCTATTCCTAAGGGAGCTAAGCTAAAAGGCCCTGAAAACTATAATCAGTGGAAGCAAGCCCTGAGCATCCAATTTAGAGCCCTAGGATTACCTGAATTTATAGATAATCCTAGCTTAGCAGGCCATCTAGCTAACTGTGATTAAGCTATTCTTTTGATGATATTAAGAGATAGCTATTAACCAGGACCGCAGGCAGCTATATGTTAGCAAAAATCCCCCGAAGAAGCCTATAAAGTCCTTATTAGGCAATATTCGCAGAGTGCTGAAATCCAGCGAGGTACGCTATACGCTAGCTACCACTCCCTAAATTTTTCAAATTATAAGGGATCTTTAGAGGCTTTTAATGCTAATTTTAATAACTTACTAGCTAGACTACAGCTTTATAGTGTAGAGATCGCTCCTATTAATTAAGTAAACCATTATATCAATGCATTAAAGCAGACCTTTCCTAGCTGGGCTGAGAGATAAAGATTTACTATCAGAGCTGCTAGGGCATAAGGACTGCCTGTAAATACCCTGAATTTACAGTTCCTAATGGCTGATTTATTAGAAGAGCAGAGGGATAAAACCTCCCCTGTGGCTAAAGCTCTTAGCTATAAGGCTTCTAATAATAAGGGAAATTCTAAGGACGAGGAAAAGAAGTCACCTTCTAATCCTAATACTAAGAAGGACTCTACCAACGCCACTAAAGAGCAGGATAAGAAGGATTCAAACCCTTCTAAAGCCTCTAGGAAGAAAAAGCAGAAGAAGAAGAGTGGCAATAGGGATAAAGATAAAGGAAAAGAAGCTGCTTTTGCGTTAGTGTTAAAATTATGCTATTTATAGCACTATTTTATAGGCCCACTAGTTGCCTAGTTGCGTTGTTGCAACGTTGGTTACGAGGCGTTGCCTGCAGCGTTGCCTGCAGCGTTGTTGGCTGCGGCCAGCTTTGGCTGTGACCTGCGCTCCTGCACACAACCAACCCACAGGCTTGTATGACTAAGCCGACTAGGCTACCCTATAGGGAAGCTAAAATCGACTGTAACTAGGGAACTAGTAGTCGTATAAAAGGCTGACTTATACTGTTTGAATCCTTGATTTTTTCTGGATTTAATGATGTATTTTATTTATAGGGTTGCTTATTAGATTGCTTAGTTAGTGCACGTGGGTGGCTAGATTGTATGGCCGTGAGTCGATTTTTTACTTTTCCTATACAAATAAATTTTGCGGAAAATAAAAAATAGCTCCTAAGACCCGGCTAGTGACCCCCTTCCGTCGATATGGTCGGTAGGTCTATGAGGGGACTTAGAAAATCCTCTCATTGCTCGTCAGATCGTTCGTCTAGCTAGAAATCTACTATATTCAACTATCAACGCTCTATATCTTGAAGAATCGTCGTATTATAGTGAATCTAGAAGCCGCCGCGTTGAATCTACTAGGGAGGTCTTCCTATCCCTCTAGTACAGATTCCCTTCCATTTTCAATAGTTAGGCTATAGCCTAGCCACGGGATACGTTAAAGAACTAGATTCTAGCGAGTCTAGCAGCGAGGATAGTAGTGATTCTGAATCTGATTTGGATACCTCTAGTACCACCACCACTAGTGACACTACTAGCAAGCCTACTTTTAGCTACTCTAATGATATGGTTAAAAACTCCCTTCTATACGATACAGGCTCCTCTTATCACATTTGTAATAATAGGGCTTTCTTTAGGGACTTTAAGCCTCTTAAGAAAGGTTAAACCAGCCCTATAATTACAGCAGGAGGACCTATCTATCCTAAAGGAAGAGGCACCGCTATTTTTAACGTTCTGGTCAAGAAAAATCCACCAGAATATAGGCCTTTAGCTCTGCTAGATGCCCTATATTTCCCCGGTATAGATACCAACCTAGTTAGCGGGTTATCCCACTATCTTAAGGGAGGTTATCTAGCTAAAGATCAGCTTTTCCTAGCCGATAAAAGCCCCTATGGGTTACTAGAACCTACTAAACACGGCTTCTTTTTGCAGATTAAGGGGCAAGCTACTCCTAAGATCTGCAAGCATTTAACCCACCTCTCCTTTATGGGCTCTCAATTTTGCAACCAACAACAAAGCTAATAAAGAGCCTATAAGACCGAATTAGGGTTTTCCTACCCTATAGAGGTTCAAATTCCGCAGCCAGCATTTAATCCCGAGGAATATCAACGAATCGAAGAACTAAATTCCGATGAAGAAGACGAAGATTCAGCCCTATGTCCCACCGAGGCTCCTCCTAGTCAGGCATCTTCTATAGGGGGTTTAGAAGGTCCATACCCTAATGACTTAGGTGACGATAGTGGCCGTCTATTGCCCCCAGAGGCCTGTGATTCTCAAGAGGCCTAGCAACAGAGGGAGCTAGGGGATAATAGCTCTAATAGATCTTCCAAGCTAGATCCTAGTTACAAGAAGTTACTAGATTTAGCCCTTCTTTAGCACATTCGATTAGGCCACATCAGCCTCCCTTTACTTAAGAAATCTTCGAAATTAGCTAAAGGGATCCCTGATTTTTCCGCCATCAAAGACAAGGATTTCAACTGCATAGCCTATATGCAATCAAAGGCTGTTAGAAGACTAACTAAAAGACCTATTCAGGACCCCCCTAGGGTTTTAGATATCCTAGAGGGAGATATGGTTAAAATCGAACCTATACTACACAATAAGAAGGCCCTAGTCCTTATACTTATTGATCGAAAATCCCGGTATAAATAGTGCTTTTTATTAGCTAATAAAGAAGGTTAGACCCTTTATACTGCTATTAAGGGCTTCTTTAAGGCCCTAAAAAACCAATATAACGCGTATCCTAGGCACCTCCACTTCGACGGAGGCACTGAAATTAATAACGAACTTTAGTCCTGGTTATCTTCTAAGGGAATTTGCTTTAGCACCTCTTACCCCTATATTCACGAACAGAATAGGCTAGTTAAGAGGGCTATTAGGGTTATCCTAGACTGGCTTAGAGCTACACTTCAGTGGTCTAAGCTACCTTTATATCTATGGTCTTATATCCTTCCAGCTATAGTGGACTTAGTTAACATTACCGCTAATATAACTAAGCCCCTAAACCCTAAGTAGCTATTTCTAGCTAACTTAGAGCCTAAGACTATCTATAAGCCTGACTTCTCGAAAATTAGGGCTATAGGGTCTTATTGCGAGGTTCTAATACCTCTGGAGCAGAGATCAAAGCTTCAGAAGCTAGCCCCTAGGACTATCCCTGGCCAGCTGCTTGCTACTCTAGGTTCCAGCGTTTATCTTATTTATATACCCTCTAAAAGGTTAGTCATTAAGACTAGCTTTGTTAAGATTATAGAGGATATAAGCTCTGTAGGGTCCCCTAAGCCTTTAGGGAGCTATCCTTTAGAGGGAGAAGCTGATATCTTACAAGATCTAGAGGTTTAGGATAGCTATCCAAAGCCTCTAGCGCCCCTAGCGCCCACAGCGCCTACAGCGCCCGCCGCGCCTACAACGCCCGGGACAACCGCTGTAACGCCTCTAGCGCTACCCCTAGAGAGCCCAAGCTCTAGCGCCCCTAATAAGGGTGCTATCAAAAAACCGTTTTTAGATTCGGATTCTTTAATCGACCCTGATTCTATGGATATCGATGATTTCAATTTATCTTCTTTCGTTAAGGAGATATGCTTTAAGGCACAACAAAAGGCTAAATCGTTATCTAATAACAACGATCCGGATACCCCCAAGACCTAGAAACAAGCATTAAAAAGCAAGGATAGCCAAAAATAGGTTAATGCTACTTTTAGCGAATTTAAGCAGCTACTAGCTACCGGAACTTTTAAATTTATAGGGATAGACTAGATTCCTAAGGGCCAAAAAGTTCTAAAGAATAGGCTTATTTATAAGCTTAAAAAGGATAAAGAAAATAATCCTATAAAACACAAGGCCTGACTTGTTGTAAAAGGCTTTATGCAGATAGAAGGTCAAGATTATATCGAAACCTATGCTACAACTAGCATCCCCCCTAGTTAGCGGATATTACTAGCCCTAGCGGCTTGTAATGACTGGGAAGTTAAATAGGTTTATATCGAAGCCTATTCTTAAATAGCTTATTAAAAGAAGCTATTTATATGCAGATCCCTAATGGATTCATTGAATTTGCCGAAGCTGCTTCGCCTAAAATAGCTAAATTACTTAAGAAATACGGCTATAATCCCTCTTAAAAGCAGGTTATTTTCCTTTAAAAAGCTTTATATAGATTAAAATAGAGCTCTAGAGAGTGGCAGTAGGCCCTAAAGGAACTTCTTCGAAAATTAGGCTTCCACCCCCTTATATCTAACCTAGCTGTCTTCTTCAATCTAACTACATCTACATATATAGCGACCTATGTGGATAACTGTCTTCTAATAGGACTGGATCTAGCTTATATTAACAAGCTAAAGAAGCTATTACACAAAGCTTATCCTATAGAAGATCGTGGGCTAGCCGAATTCTTCCTAGGCGTTTAAATCACTAGAAATCGAAAGAAAGGGACCCTAACTATCCACCAGTCCTAGTACATTTCTAAGGCCCTAGAGAGATTTAACATAAAAGATGCTAGGCCTGCTAAAATTCCCCTACAACCCGGAATTATTAAATAGGCAGCCTACCTAACTAAACCTCTTTCCCCCTCCGATCACAAGCTGTATTAGAGTATTATAGGGACTATTATGTATTTGATGCTCCTTACAAGACCTGATATTGCCTTTCTAGTTCAGTGGCTTTTAACAGCGCTATCTAAGCCTTATATAGAGCACTTAAATGCTACTAAATATCTGCTTAGATACCTTCTAGGCTCTATAAGTTATTCTATAACTTATAGAAGGTCTAAAAACGCTATTAAGGCTTCTGCAACCCTTATTAGCTTCTGTGATAGCGACTTCGCGGGTGATAAGTCCTCTAAATTAACCTATGCTTATCTCTATAAGCTAGCTAAAGGACCTATTAGCTAGAAATCAAAGAAAGTAACTATAATAGCTTTATCAACATTAGAGGCCGAATTAGATGCTCTATGTGAAGCTATTAGGGAGCTAGAGTAGCTTTATGGCCTTTTTAAGGAAATTAAGCTACCTATAGCACCTCCTGTTCTGATTTTTAGTGATAACTAAGGCGCTATAATAACCGCTAATAACCCTGCTCTTCATAGCAGAACAAAGCATACCCTACTAAAATTTAACTATACTAGAGAAAAGGTATAGAAGGGTATAGCTAAGGTTATCTACATTAATACTAAAGAGATGCCTGCAGATGGCTTAACTAAGCCCCTGCCTAACGATAAATTTCAATAATTTATTCAACTATTAGGTCTTACGAACACAAAGGCCTAGTTTTAAAGAAAAACAACTAAAAAGTCGAAAAACCTAAAATCAACAAAAACACTGGAATTCCGTTGAAAAGTTATTAATATTAGTTGAAAAGTTATTGGATTATTATTGGATTTATTATTGAATTTATTATTAACTTAGATATCTATTAAAGAGCTAAGTTTAGGTATTAAATTAGTTAACTCATACTTTTCTAGAGGGAGTGTTAAAATTATACTATTTATAGCACTATTTTATAGGCCCACTAGTTGCCTAGTTGCGTTGTTGCAACGTTGGTTATAAGGCGTTGCCTGCAGCGTTGTTAGCTGTGGCCAGCTTTGGCTATGACCTGCGCTCCGCGCATAACCAACCCACAGGCTTATATGACTAAGCCGACTAGGCTACCCTATAGGGAAGCTAAAATCGACTGTAACTAGGGAACTAGTAGTCATATAAAAGGCTGACTTATACTGTTCGAATCCTTGATTTTTTCTAGATTTAATGATGTATTTTATTTATAGGGTTGCTTATTAGATTGCTTAGTTAGTGCACGTGGGTGGCTAGATTGTATGGCCGTGAGTCGATTTTTTACTTTTCCTATACAAATGAATTTTACAGAAAATAAAAAATAGCTCCTAAGACCCAGCTAGCGACCCCCTTCCGTCAATACGGTCGGTAGGTCTATAAGGGGACTCAGAAAATCCTCTCATTGCTCGTCAGATCGTTCGTCTAGCTAGAAATCTACTATATTTAACTATTAACGCTCTATATCTTGAAGAATCGTCGTATTATAGTGAATCTAGAAGCCGCCGCGTTGGAATCTACTAGGGAGGTCTTCCTATCCCTCTAGCTAGATTCCCCTTCCATTTTCAATAATTAGTCTTTATTATACCCTAATAATTAAGCAAAGAGGTTAAAAGAGACTACCTAAAGTGGCCCTAAAGGTAATAACCCTATCTATAACGCTCGCGATATCTACCTCTGTGCCTTAGCTATCTAATAAACCTTATATTTCCCTACACTCCTTTCCTTTAAAGGGATTTAAAGCTTCTTAAGCACTTAATCTATTACATCCTTGCCTAGATGCGCTAATTTAGTATACTATAGGTCCGTAGGCATTATTATCACGGCCTTTAGGTCTCTTAAATCTCCCTTAATAGCGAAAATATCTAATAGGCTTAAGCCCTCTATACATAGCTACGTACTAATAATCTAAGTTTAAAATATCTCCTAATTACCTCTCACTAGGTCTATTACCCTTCTAGTAAGGTTATCCTACCTTATTCCCTTCTTTATAAGTAGCTAAAGAGATATAAGGTTTATAAAGAATAATAGTTAGTACTAGGCCTTTAATAAGGTAAGAGTCTAGCTATCTATTAAGACAATCTAAGCTATGCTAACGCTATAAGCCTTAGTGACACTATAACTAGCTTAAATTCTAGGTTATTAACTATAATTAAGGTCTATAAACCAGCGTTTATTATTAAAGATATAGATTAAAGTGCTACTATTAAGTATAACTTATAATTTACCCTAGGCAAGGAAAGCCTCTAAAGACTCTAACTCTTCTATAGCTAAAAATACTATATTAACTTCTTTAGGTTCCTTTATACTATTATCCTTAGGTTCCTTTATACTATTATCCTTAGGTTCCTTTATACTATTATCCTTTAACTATATATTATATACCTTCTTTATATTATTAGGCTAATAATTTATTACTTCCTTTACTTTCTTTCATAGCTCTTTATTAACTTTCTAGTCCTTTATTAGGTAGAGTGCCCTATAGACCTTCTATAAGTCTCTTAACTTCTTTACCTTATACTTCTTATAGTAAATATAGTCTTTCTTTACTAACTTCTCTACTTTATCCTTTACTTTACTATTAAGAGTTAGCTTAGCTCTAAAGGTATTATTTAACTTTACCTAAGATCTCCCTTAGGCTTTAATTAGGTACCTAATTCTACTTATAATACTATAGAAATCTAGGACCCTTCCCTTACTCTTTACTATATAAATTAATAAGCTAATTTAAGCTAAGATAGTAGGGAATTATACCCTAATAGCATTATTAATTATTTCTATAGGTAAGTTACCTTTAGTAATAGGGTAGTCTACTTAGAAGTATCTCTTATAGCTAATTAAAGTATCTATAAGCTACTTATTAATATTTACCTTTATAAGGTTCTATTTAATAGTTTTATTAAAATTAACTTTAGTATAATTGTTGGAATCACCAGGTGTGATAATGGCCAGTTATCAATTAGGCGCGCTCGTGATAGTATTAATTGAATAATCTATCGTAAGCTATGTGTTCTATTAAAGGAAGCTAGAAAAGAGAGGGCTCCCGTGAGAGGGAAAAAGGCAGCTGCAGCTGTGTGGGTCACGTGATGTGGGTGGGTCACGTGACCCGGGCCCTGCCCTATCGCAGGCCTGCCCGTGGGCAGGAAGGGAGGAACGCGCACACACGCAGCAGCTAACCTTCTCCCGGTCAGGCCGACCTTCAGCCAAAGGGAATTGCGGCTGCCAAGCGCGATTAATATTATGCTTATTTTAACACTGGGAACTCTCTTTTTGACATGATTGTTAACGTATAATATCGATCGCTAATAAAGTAATAGATAACAATAGGAGGGGTTATGATCCCCTAATGAAGGGGACTAATAAAGGAAAGGAAGGGGAAGCGGTGTATGCCCGTGGCAGGCGATAACAAAGGAAAGCAATAATCCATCTTCAACCTCCTACTAAGAGGGTAAGCGGGCCTCTTCCTAAATCCCTTTTCCTTCCTAATATTATTGTTAAAATTATGCTATTTATAGCACTATTTTATAGGCCCACTAGTTGCCTAGTTGCGTTGTTGCAACGTTGGTTACAAGGCGTTGCCTGCAGCGTTGTTGGCTGTGGCCAGCTTTAGCTGTGACCTGCGCTCCGCGCACAACCAACCCACAGGCTTGTATGACTAAGCCGACTAGGCTACCCTATAGGGAAGCTAAAATCAACTGTAACTAGGGAACTAGTAGTCGTATAAAAGGCTGACTTATACTGTTCGAATCCTTGATTTTTTCTGGATTTAATAATGTATTTTATTTATAGGGTTGCTTATTAGATTGCTTAGTTAGTGCACGTGGGTGGCTAGATTATATGGTCGTGAGTCGATTTTTTACTTTTCATATACAAATGAATTTTGCGGAAAATAAAAAATAGCTCCTAAGGCCCGGCTAGCGACCCCCTTCCGTCGATATGGTCGGTAGGTCTATGAGGGGACTTAGAAAATCCTCTCATTGCTCGTCAGATCGTTTGTCTAGCTAGAAATCTACTATATTCAACTATCAACGCTCTATATCTTGAAGAATCGTCGTATTATAGTGAATCTAGAAGCCGCCGCGTTGAATCTACTAGGGAGGTCTTCCTATCCCTCTAGTACAGATTCCCTTCCATTTTCAATAATTATTAATAATATCCGCGCGGCAACTCCCTTATCCCGCTGTCTCTTTTCCTCCCCTTCACCCCTCTCCTTAACCCTATTATCTCCTATATCCGCCCTTCTGTCCCCGCTAAAGCAAAGCATAGGTATCTTATAAATCTAAAGGAGGACCTCCCTTATAGCTCTATACTCTATGTAGATTACATAGAGTTATAGAATTGCTAGAGGCCCTCCCTAGAGGTTAGAGGAGGAGCTGCATAGCTCCTCTTCCCCCTCCTCCTCCTACTCCCTCTAGAGCGTTACTCCTCCTCTAATTTCCTCCACTATCCCTAAGAGGGTAGGATCCGCGTCCTCCTGTAGTATAGGGGTTAATGATCCCCTAATACTAGGGAAGATCACTTCTCCCTGTAGTATAGGGGTTAATAGTCCCCTAATACTGCTGCCCATGGGGCTATCCTCCTCACGGGTCACCCACCCTTCTATCTAGATTATCATCTGGTTGCTAGAGATAAACTGCTCTAGGGCCTTATTTGGTGATACCTTTGTGAAGGCATTAGCCAGATTATCTGCTCTGTTAATCCAATGGATCTCGTAGAGCTTGCGGCGTTTATACGACTATCACAGGGCTATAATGTTAATTATTAGGCGCTTCTCCTTTATTATGCTAAGCTTAATAAGGCACTTATAGAGGGAGTATAAATCTATACACACTATAACCAGTGTGGCAGGGAGATTTAATTAGTTTATAAGCACGTAGAGGGTAGTGGCTATTACGTGTGCTATATTAACGCTAGTAACCATGCTATAGACCTTAGAGGTAAGTATACTTTATGTAACTCTCTTACTCTTTATTAAGCTAAAGTGTATAATATTACCTTTAATTATAAACTTACTATCCTTATAGTCTTTATTAGCAAGGATTAGCACATAACTAAGCTACAAGGTAAGGTCCTAATTATTTACAAATAACCTATCTATAAACGCATATAGCTTCGCTTTAGCAAGGTTAATTAGAATAAATATCAGGCCTTAATTAGGGTAATCTATCTACTATTAGATCCAGCGGTTAAGGGCTTTAACATTCTTAATTATTAGTTCTTAGTGTTAAGCGGCGATAGATAGATTATAGTAGGCTTCTAGTTAGCAGATTAAGGCAATATAGGTGCCTTAAGCCCTTTATTTAATATACTTCTGCTTTAAATCTATAAGCAGGATTAAATTAAGCTTACTGCTTTAGCCTTTTTATTAAAGCAAAATAGCTACGCTAGCCGCTAATTTAATAATTCCCCTATTAAAGGTTAGGGAATTGTTCTTAAGGAGGAATCGCTTTAGCTTTACTATAAAAGCCACTATAGTTAATTCTCTCTCTTCTTTCTTAGAGAACTCCTTATCTAATAGCCTAAGAGTATTATTAGTTTACATGCCTATATATGCGAATTCTAGGCTATCTTCTATAGTTACTAATAGGCATAGATTATACATAGAAGTCTCTATCTAGAGCTTCTCTCTATAGTGCCTATAGTATATAACCCACTAGTGTGTTCTAGCCTCTATAATGCTATAGAGCGGTTTAATTACCCTTATAATTATTCCCTTAGGGTATTAGTCACGGATTTAGGTTAGAAGCTGCGTGAGGATTACCCTATTTAATTGTATAGTTAATTAGATATAGGCCTAGGTAATATCGCGAATCCACAGGACGAATCCTTTTATTAAGAGGGAAGGTGCTATTATAAGAATAAGGTGTTAACTAGCTTATTAGATTATTAGAGCTTATATTAAGATTACTTACTTTGCCTTATCTCTAAAGCCTTATACTATAAGCCTTAATTTCTTATATAGCTAGCCTATCTTGCCTTTTACCTTATTAATAATTTGCGAATTAAAGATTCACACGCCACTATACTCTCTCTTATTATAGGCAATAAACTTAAACATGCCCTAATTAATTAGTATATTAATCTTAGTCTTTATAGAGAGCTTAAATAGTGCGCCAGGGGTTATAATAATGCCTTCCTTATATAATTAAATTACAAGGTTAAGGTTAGCTTCCTCCTTAGCTAAGATAAACACATTAGTCTTATTAATAATTACTAGAGGGTTCTTTTAGGGTCTGCCTAGGTATCTCTTTAGCGGGATCTCTAGGGTCTTACTAGGCGGCCTAGTTTAGGCCTCTCCCTCTTCTCTACCCTCCTAAGGTAGGAGGGCTTCTACATTAGGGTCCTTATAATAAGGCCTAATAGAAGTTAAGCGGAAGGCCTTTAGGCCTTATAGGAGGTTAAGGGTGTAGGTCTCTTTATTAATTAAGAGAAGGTTATATAGGCCTTACTACCCTTTACCTTTACGCTAAACTTAGACTAGTAATCTAAGTAGGAGGTTAAGGGTCTTGCTTATATCTAGACTATTCCTTACTATAAGGGCTTTACTAACTTTCTAGATTATATAGAGGTGCTTAACTTCCTTTATTGCCTTTTATATAGTAATAACATATTATAAGATCTCTAGTAATAAAGGAGAGTTACTTAATATATAGGGGTAGGCGCTAAAGATAAGGAGGGTTAGAATAAGGCTATTTAGACCTATAGTATTATTAAGGGCTTTTATAGCTATCTATAGGGTAATAGGTTCTAGGGTTATTAGGTATTCTCTTTAGATAATATTATAGGCCCTTTAGAGCGGTCTATAATATCTCTTAACTTTTCTAATGCTATAATATGCCTTAATTAGGACCTCTTTAACGGAGATTAATATTAATGCCGTGAATTAGCGAAATTCTTCGCCGCGAAAGTTTATGCTAGCATTAGTAATAATCTAATTAGGAGGTCCTTAGTATATATTAATCTAGTATATTCTAAGGGCTTCCTAAGTTATTTTAGCTAAGATATTAGGAAGGAATCTTGCTGCGTAGAATACTGTGGCTATATCTACCGCGTGGAGCGTTAGGCGGTTACTATTAAGGTATATAATATTAACTATTACTTTAAAGTTAAAGGCATACTTATCCTTAAGGGTGAATTTAAAGTAATAGGGGCTATTAGTATTTATCTAGCACTAGTGGCATACCTTTAATATTACCTTAATAGCTTTAAAGGTAATCTTATACCCTACGTTACTTAGGAGATTATAGAGTTAGCGTACTAAAGGATAACTAAAATAGTAATATAAACGCTATAATTTAATCTTAGTTAAATAATTCCACGCTACTACCTTCTTATCTTATATTAGTAGTATCTATACGTAGCCCTATTTGTGTACTAGGGGCACCTTAATATTCCCTTACTAGAGGATGTTCTTAGTGGTAATAAAGTTAATCCTTAATTAGCCTATATTATTAAGGTAAAGTAAGAAAGGAGTATTTATTAGTATTATATAAAAAGTAATATTACTAAAGGGTATAGGTATATTAATTATTCTAAGTAATATAATTAGCTAGCCTCCACTGAATATAATAACTACTTTACCTGCCCTTATAGTGTTAAGATAAATCTTTAGTATTATCTTCTATAGTGCTATAACTTAAGATTAGCCTACTATAGAGAACTATGCTGCTCTAGTATCTAGTATAATACCTTAGAAGGCCTTAGATAAGTAATAGTCTTTAAGTAGGAATAGGTAAGGAGGCCTAGCAGCGTTCCTATTATTAAACAGATTCTTCTTACTTAGTTTATATATTATAGCTTAATTTATAAGGACTTTAACTATTTTCTAACTATTAAGGGTTATACTATAGGTAAAGAAGCTTGTAGGCACCCTTTCTTCTTCCTCTCCCTCTAGCTTAGTGTTAAATCTAAGGCTTATTATATACTAGGTAACCTTATTAACTTTAGAGGGATAAGGAGTGGGATCTTCTATTAGGGTACCTTTATACTAGGTAAGAAAGGTATTATATAAAGCCAGTAAGGATAATAAGGTATCTACTAGGTAATAGTTCTTATATTACTAGTATACCTTCTTACGCTCTTCCTTAGGATACTTTATTAACTAGTATCCCTCTTTACTATATATATAATATTTCTTTATATAGGGAGGGCCTCTTCTACCTTTCTGCCTTTACAAAGGGTATTATAACTCTTTGCCCTTACTATTATACCTTCTATTAGTCTAGAAGGCATTAGGAGTCTAGGTATTAGCAGGGAATTAATATTAACCGCCGGATTCCTCTATAATAAGCCGGATTATTATATATATATGCTTATAGAATTATTAGAGGCTATCTAGAGGGTTAGTAAGGCACCCTCTACACTTAGGGATCCTATTATAAGTGGTTATAATCTAGTTCCTAAGGGCTCTTTCTAATTAACCCACATTAGGAATAGCTTACTATAATATTAATAGCCTCTTAATAAGCTTATTAAAGTATTCTATCTTTAATTTATTAGGGTTTTTATTAATAGTCTTCTAGAGTAAAGTATTATGCTATTTAAGGAGATACTTCTACCTTATATCTTTAGTCTTAAACCTCTCCTTTATTCTCCTTATAAGGGTAGTAAGGTCCTAAGGGTTACTAGGTTTAGAGAGGTAGTCTAAGTAATACTAATAAGCTTTTCCTTTTAATATTACTTTAAATATATACCTAGCTTATTCTAGTTTAATATCTAGAAGCTTACACTTTTACCTAAAGATTTAGAGCTTTAGTTTAAGTATATTATAGTTATTAGTGCTATATTACTACTTAGATATATATATCTTAATAAGGTCTAAGATCTACTTTACTATTAGTTATAGAGGCTTAAAGGGAGGATTATTAGTAGGTTTATATATTATTCTTTAGTAAATAGGAAGGGCTTATTATTAGGGAGTAGAGGTTCTTTACTAGGTAAATATAGGTTCTTAGGGATAATAAGGAAGGGCTTATAGGGCTTAAGGTATTTAAGGAAGGGGCTAAGGGTTCTATTCTTAGGGAAAGGTTACTAATATCGCTCCTTATAGAGGTTATAAAGGTTAGTAGGAGGAATAAGCAGTCCTTATGCTCTATTAGTCCTAGAGATTATTATCCTTATAGAGGTTATTAAGGAAGTTACTATTCTTAATTATATTCTTTTAGAAGTTATTATGCTTCTTCTAGGCATCCTTTACTTCTTCTTATAACTAGAAGCGGAATTCCTATTAGTTAAGGACTTCTTAGAGGTTTATTACTATATTTATATTCTAGTTAATTATTATATAGATTCTAGAGTTAATAAGGTAGTCTTATAAGTGCCTTAGGACTATAACTAGGGTTTTAAGAAAGTCACTATAGGTCTATAGGTTAAAATCTTAAGTAAATTCTATAAAGAGTAATCTTCTATATGCCTTTTATATTATATAGTCCTTAACCTAAGAGAGGATATAGGCTACTTATATCTTAGGTATATTATTATCCTTAATATTAAATTTATCCACCCTAGCAAGTGCTTCTTCTATAATATACTAGTGTAGTTACTATAGGATATAGAGGAAGGGGATAGTAAATTCTAGGGCTTCTAAGGGATCTACTTAAGAGCTATTATAACTTATTAGGTTTTATGGTTATTCCTTCTTATTAACTATTATAACTTATAGTATTAGAGGAGATAGAATAAGGGAAGTAATAATAAAGGGATTAGGGAAAAAGAGATATAAAGGATTATAAGCTTTAGCAATTAGCTTTATATATAATAGAACGCACTAAGTTAAAGAATAATAGGATAGCTTAGCTACTAGAGTTAAACTCTTCTTCTTAGTTTAGGCTTTAGCTTCTTCTAGCTACTCTTATTACCTTAATAGGCTAGCTAGAGTTAGCTTCTTCCTTAGTATAATTAGGGATCTTAAATAATAAAGCTACTCTTATTACCTTAATAGGCTAGCTAAATTACGCTACTTCTGTGAAGGTCTCTTCTAGATAGAACCTAGCTAATCTATAGTGTCTTTAAAAGATAATAGGTATTTATAAATAAAAGTGGTTATAAAGTTAACCACTAATTAGTGTTAGAATCACCAGGTGTGATAATAGCTAGTTATTAATTAGGCGCGCTTATAATAGTATTAATTAAATAATCTATTATAAGCTATATGTTCTATTAAAGGAAGCTAGAAAAGAGAGGGCTCCTGTGAGAGGGAAAAAGGCAGCTATAGCTATGTGGGTTACGTGATGTGGGTGGGTCACGTGACCCGGGCCCTGCCCTATCGCAGGCCTGCCCGTGGGCAGGAAGGGAGGCACGCGCACACGCGCAGCAGCCGACCTTCTCCCGGTCGGGCCGACCTTCAGCCGAAGGGAATTGCGGCTGCCAAGCGCGATTGATATCATGCTTGTTTCAACAATAATACTTAATAGTCCTACTTAAAGGTATTATATTCCTTATAAGCTCTTTAATCTTATTATAAAGTAATATATACCTTAAGGTTATCTACTTATACTTAGGCCTAAGTATTACTATAAACTAAAAATAATAATCTTATAGGGCCTTTATAAGGCTCTAGAATTAGCTATTAAATACCTAATAATAACCACTAAGGACCGCGAACTATATACTATCTTTAGCATTATTAGGTTATTAAGGGTACTAAAAATAACTCTCTTTAGGTATATTATAACCTTTAGAAAAGCTTTCCTAGGGTTACTATATACTACTAACTATAGTTCTACTACTCTAAGAGCGCGTTTAAACTCCTATAGTATCTATTATAGATAATTAACTCTATATAGCCTCTACTGCCCTTCTCTTTACTAGAGTTCTATTTCCTATAAGGATTAGAGGCTTAGGAGGGTAATCTAGCTATATAATTAAGTTAGGATTAATAAAGACCTAAATTCTATCTTTAACTACTCTTACCTTAACTATCTTATACTATAGGTCCTAGTAATAGGGCTTCTATAGCTTAATAGCTAGCTTATTGCTTTTAGAAGACTCCTTAGATATTATAAGGATACCTATAGTATTATTATTATTAAACTAATAGATAGTACTAATCCTAGTGTGCTAGGGTTGCCTAATTATAATGTTAATAAATTAGGCCTCTCTTTTACTATGTTTATACTAATTATTTAAAGATTAAATAATTAGTTAATTTAAGAAGAAGAGTACTAATTTAGAAGAAAGGTATAATTATTATAAACACTATATAATTACTACTATATTAAACCACTAAGCTAGGGTTTAATGTAATCGTATCTATTAAGTTATCTAACCCTATAAGAGGGTACAGACTATAGTCTAAATACCTAAGTACCTATACTATTAGTAGGGTACTAGTATAATAATAAAATATACTATGAAACTACAGAGGTCTTAGAAAATAACTTACGCGGGGTGGATTCCTGTCTCAGCTAGTTAAATAGTGAGACTATCGTGCGGTAGGGATCAATTATGCCCTTGTGGGTGCAACAGAAAGGGAGTAGGGAAAAAAAGTAGGGAAAGGCCATAGCGAAAGGGAGTAGGGAAAGACCCGCTGCTTAAATCGGCGAGAGGTGCGCTGAGCGCCAGAGGACATCTGTTAGAGTGATGAAGAGCTTTTTGCTGAGCGTGAGCGAGGGGCATCCCTGGACGTAATTGGTTCATCGATATAAGTAGGGCGCTAGCGTGAGTGGAAGCATCCGCCACCATAATAGATAGAGACTCACTATACCAGCTTATCCGCAAGAATCTAAGCCTCTGTCACTTAACTGTTTATGAGAGTGTCAGTGACTATAATAGTCATGGGGCCGGTCCCGGAGTGAAGCAGCGAGGTCTTCTCGCAGTGAAGTCTTGCCGCAGTCAGGTCCCCATCCGCACAGCAGCCCGTCGCGTAGCGAGGTCCCGCCGCAGTGAAGTCTTTCCACAGAGAAGAGAAGCCCATCCGCAGAGCAGCCCATAAGCATGAGTATGTAGGTGGGTCACGTGACTCAAGCCCTGCCCTATCACAGGGCCTAACGGTGGGCACGAAGGTGGGCACACGCGCGCGCACACGCGTGCGCCGGCCGACCTTCTTCCGAAAGGAATTGCGGCTGCCAAGCGCGATTGATATCATGCTTGTTCCAACAAAGGGTTAGAATAGCTTTATACTTTTTCTTTTAATAGTCAGGGGACTATTATTATGCTAGTAGACGTAGAGGAGGTGGTGCCAGGTGGTGCCAGGTGCCTCGCGCCTGCCCCCTTAAAAGGCCCACCTTAAAGTAGGTTCTCGCCACTAAGCAGATTTTTTCCTTTTTCCTAGCTAGATCACCACCACAAATTTAATAATTTGGTCATCTTCCTCTGTCAACAGCTTTGATTCGTTCTGTTCAATCGTATACAAGTTCTCGATCTATCTTCCTCCACTCGGCCACTACCGTATTTTTGCTGCCGCTGCTGCCGCCGGCACAAACCGCAGACCGGCGTCGTCAAAATCAAACTGCATCACCCGGCGCACCTCCTCGTTCCACGCCAGGTTGGCGTTGTGGATGTCATCGTTCGCCAGCCCGCCCTCCCACAGCTCTGTCCACGTCCTCTCGGCCTCCGCGTCCAGATCCACGCCTGCGGGACGCGGGTCTTGCGAGCTCATGTCGGGTCCCGCGTACGACATGAGCAGCATGTTCGATACATATTGGCAGTTGCGCAGCGGGATTGACCGCGCCAGCTCGACCGCGCCCAGGCAGACGGGGATGATGTAGCCCTGGAAGGCGTCCAGGGCCTCGTAGATGACGGCCTCGTGCTGCAGCACGCGGCGATGCATTGCCTGGACGGCCTTGGCCACCAAGGTGTAGCCCAGCCCCGTGATTGTGATTTTAAAGAGAGCGCCGTAGCGGCCGAAGTGCCCGTGGAACAGAAGGCTCTGGCAGTCTTGCTCTATGTCGTCGGCCAGCTGGGCCACGAGGCGCGCCTGGAACTGGGCCACGGTGAGCGGATGCACGTCCTTGCCGCGTGTTCGATGGAGCTCCACGTTGGGACACTTGGGATCCAGCCTCTGGCCACGGCAGAGACCACCGAGGCACCCCTGCGTGCAGTACGGCAGCGTTGGAATCGTCGTCACCACAACCGGCCCCGGGAGAAGACGCGCCTGTTGGGCTCCTGTCACGTGGCTGCCCGTTCCTGTCGTCGACGACGATGATGCATCCGCGTGAGGTCGTTTCCGGGGGCTTTGGGCGCCAGCAGCACCGTCACCATCGGTGCTGCTGCCTCCGCCGGCATTGCCCCCGCCGTTGTCTCCGTCGCTGCCTCTGTCGTGTGGCAGCAGCGAGAGCGCTATCTCCGCCAGAGCCGGCACAGTGGCCTTGGACTTGGGCCACCGTGTCAGATCGTCATTCCTGGCGCCAATCCATCGTGCCGAGCGGCGGATAGAATCGAGAGACAGCATGGACAACGTGGCCAGGTGGGCGGCGGCTGTCTCGCGGGGCGCGCGTGCGGCAGCGACTCCCCCAGGGCCCGGGTTCGCCGGGAGGACAGAAATGAAATAGTAGAGCGTGTTCGGGTCATTCTCTGTCACACGGAGGAATACTAGGCCTTCCCCGGACGCCACATACCCAAACTCAAGGCCTGAGGAGATCATATAGTGGAAGGCCTGGCAGAGCGCCTTGGCCACATACACCTCACCCGGCAGTCGAGTCGAGTCTGATTCGGCGGCATCTTGGCGAGCCGCCCGTAGAAAAAAGTCATCGCCGGGCGTGGACAAGACTTGGTTCAGCTTCGCCCCGTGGAGGGCGTGGGCCGGCTTGATCTCACCCACCAGAACAGGCTCCTTCTTGGGTCCCGGCCTGTCGGCGCGAGAATAGGCAATCAGCCATCGGTCCGGAACGCCCATGTCCTGGACGGGCGACCGCTTCTCCCGACGCGGCTCTGCCGACGACGACGCCGACGCCCCTTCTCCTATGGACGATTCGAGCGATGAGTTGTTTTTGCCCTCGAGTGCCATGCCGTACACGTTGCCGTGGAACTTAGCCGCGATGAAGCTGCCGTGGTCAGCCACGCCGAGATACGCCGACACCACCGTCGCCGCCGGCTTCTCGATGGCCGCGCGGACAAAGGGCCGCAGCGCCAGCTCGCTCGAGACCTTGGGGCTAAGGTCATTGCCCAGGGACTCGACAGATATCAACGACGGGAAGCACGCACGGCCGGCAAGCGCGGCAGAAAAGGCGTCAAACGTGGCGTTGTGGATAGCCGCAAAGTCTGTCCACAGCTGGAAGTGCTGTGGATAGAACTTGCCTTCGACTTTCGTGGCCGAGGGGTTGGATGTCTTGGCCGGGTTGGGCTCAATAGAGAACCTGGCGAACACGTGCCGCTCGACATTGAGGATATAGTCGGACAATTGAGTCGACGCTGCACGCTGCAGCAAGTGTTCCTTTTCGCGTCTCAGCTGCTCTTTTTCGCGTCTCAGCTGCTCTTTTTCGCGTCTCAGCTGCTCTTTTTCGCCTCTCAGCTGCTCTTTTTCACGTATCAGCTGCTCTTTTTCGCGTATCAGCGGCTTCTCACGCTCTTGAAGCGCCTCGATCTGACGTTCGAGGTACTCCATGATACAAATACGATACGAACCGAGTGGAGGAAGATAGATCGAGAACTTGTATACGATTGAACAGAACGAATCAAAGCTGTGAACAGAGGAAGATGAATTAAAATGGTTGGATTCGTGATGATGATCTCGCTAGGAAAAAGGAAAAATCTGCTCGGTGGCAGAACGAATCAAAGCTGTCAACAGAGGAAGATGAATTAAAATGGTTGGATTCGTGATGATGATCTCGCTAGGAAAAAGGAAAAACCTGCTCGGTGGCGAGAACCTAATTTAAGGTGGGCCTGCTTTGCCTTAGGCAGTCATCCGGATACGGGTAACTCCGAGCCGTGATCCCAATACGACCCACAGTATCGACCCACGCGGTGGAGGTCGATGTTGCACCCACAAGGGCATAATTGATCCCTACCGCACGATAGTCTCACTATTTAACTAGCTAAGACAGGAATCCACCCCGCGCAAGTTATTTTCTAATACCTCTATAGTTTTATAGTATATTTTATTATTATACTAGTACCCTACTAATAGTATAGGTACTTAGGTATTTAGACTATAGTCCGCACCCTCTTATAGGGTTAGATAACTTAATAGAGGTAATTACATTAAACCCTAGCTTTGCAGTCTAATATAGTAGTAATTACGTGGTGTTTATAATAATTAGACCTTCTTCTAGATTAGTACTCTTCTTCTTAAATTAACTAATTATTTAATCTTTAAATAATTAGTATAAATATAGCAAAAGAGAGGCCTAATTTATTAATATTATAATTAGGCAACCCTAGCATACTAGGATTAGTACTATTTATTAGTTTAATAATAATAACACTATAGGTATCCTTATAATATCTAAGGAGTTTTCTAAAAGTAATAAGCTAGCTATTAAGCTATAGGAGCCCTATTACTAGGACCTATAGTATAAGATAGTTAAGGTAAGAGCTATTAAAGATAGAATCTAGGTCTTTATTAATCCTAATTTAATTATATAGCTAGATTACCCTCCTAAGCCTCTAATCCTTATAGGAAATAAGACTCTAGTAAAGAGAAGGGTAGTAGAGGCTATATAGAATTAATTATCTATAATAGATACTATAGGAGTTTAAATATACTTTGTCAGGGTCACAGAGGCAATAGAGCGACAGAGGCTATAAAGGCGATGGCATTATGTACAGTAGGGCCTAGTCGTGGCTTATAGCGCCCTAGCTATAAGGTCGCCGCGAACTAGTTATATGCCCGCAGAGGGGGTATTTAGGCAAAGGTTATATATATAGAATGTGGGAGGCTAGAGATTAAAACCTTTAAGTATATATACCTACCTTCTAGCTCTATAGCTACTACCTTAATTATACTATTACCTTATTTATTATATTTAGCCTAGAAGCCTTAATAAGTTAATCTCTCTTTTCTATTAGGGTAATAGGCTATTAGTAGGTTAAGGATATTAGCACTATATAGAATAAATACCTATTTAATAGGTACTAATAACTCTAGAGTAAACACACTATATAAAGATATATTTATAGATTAATACCTACTCCTAGAGTATAAGTCTTCTTATCTAACTACCCTAGAGAATTCCTATATATTAGAGCTAGCTATTAATAATAAAGAAGCTATATTAAACTATAGCCTTATATAAGTAGAGGTATAGCTATAAATTACCTAAAAAAGATATAAACTTAAGTAGCTATAGAAAAATTTATAAGAAGTAAATACCCCTCCCTAATTAGATAATACTAACTAAGGCTTTACTTCTACCCTATAAACCCCTCTTACTTAAGCCCCTATTCCTATTCCCTAGTTAGCACTAACTATACTAGGGCTATATAGATATAGTATAGTAAAGATATAGCTTAAGACTCCTATATATAAGGGGGATACCTATAAGAATCTATAGATATTCCTAGTAGATTTAAATATAGTTTTTACTATAGATTAGAATATATTTATAAATAATATAATAAAGGTTATATATACTAGTAGCTACCTAGTAGATAAGGTAAAGTAATAGTAAATATATTTTACTACTATAGATAGTTATATAAACTACTAGAGCTATACTTAGATAGAGTTTATATAATAGTTAAAAACTAGAGGAATAGATAAAGATAGTTACTACCTAGAAGCTATAGGAATACTACTAACCCTCTAGTAAGGTAAGGACTAGTTATTCTAAGTATTTATTAAGGTTTAGGGTAAGGTAGAAGTAGAATTACCTAAGCCTATACCTAAGCCTATAAGAATTACCTAGTTTATATAGTGCCTAAATAGTACTATAAAGAAGTAGGTATTTAGCTAAGAATACCCTATAAGTTAGAACTATTTTATAGGCTAAGAAAAGAAGGTAGAAATAGTAATAAAAGAGAAAAAAGGGCCTTACTATAAAGGTAACTAAGGAGATAACTAATAGAAGAGGAGGAATTACTTAGCTTTACTAGAAGGTAGGTTATAGGAAGGACACTATATAGAAATAGGGGGCTTACCTATTACCTATTTTAAGTGTAAAAAACTAGGCTACCTCTTAACTAAGTGCCCTAAGCTAGACTATAGTATCTACTATAGAGGTAGCTACACTACTAACTAGTACTAATATAGTGGTAACTAAGCTAAGGGCTAGTTAAACCTAAATAAGGCCCTAATTAGCTTAGTATAACCCTAGGAAAACGCTCTTAATATAATATAACTTAATAAGAATAGGTAATTAGACCTATAAATTTATATAGAAGTTAAGTTATAGTAAGATTACTACTAGGTAGTAGTACTAATACTATTTAACCCTAGCGCTATATATTCTTTAATTTATCTAGATATATTAATAGACCTAGACTAGGTAAATATATAACTAAGTAATAGTATGCTTAAGAGTATATCTAGTAATATTATACTATATTAAGGAATTTTAAAAAAGGTAATATTAGTAAGGGATAGTATAGGATATATAAAGATATACTAAGTTAGCTACTATATTACTAATAGTAGTAAAAAGCTAGTGCTAGGTATTAACTAGGTAAGATAATATAAACCTATTATAATATTATAGGGGAAAAGACTTTAGAGATACCCTATAATAAAGGAATATATCTTATTAGTAATAGGGTTATAGGATAGATAGCGTATAAAGAAATGCTTATTAGTTATAGTAATGCTTCCCCCCTAGTTAATAGGTCTAATTAAGCGCGTAGCCTCTATTAGGGATATGCTAAAAGAGTAGAAACTAAGTAGTATCTATATAATAATAAATCTATCTAATGCTATTTATAAGGTAGCTCTCCTAGAAGTCTATATAGAGTTTAAGGATATGTTCTTAAGCTATAAGGCTAGTACCCTCCCTAGATTAGGTAGGTAGATATATATAATTAAATTAGAAGAAGGAAAAACACTACCCTAGGGACCTATATATAACCTAGCTAAGAAAGAGCTATAGGTGCTCTATAAGTACCTAGTAAGTGCGTAGGAATAAGGTTAGATCTAAAGATCTATTAGTCTAGTAGGTACCCTAATCCTATTTATGCTAAAGAAAGGGGGAAATTATAACTATATATGGATTATAGGGGCCTAAATAAGATTATAGTTAAGGATAAGGCCCCTTTATCCCTAATTCTAGAAATCTTAGATTAGCTAAGAGGTATAAAGATCTTTATAAAGTTAGACCTTAAAGATATATACTATTAGCTATATATCTATAAGGGAGATAAGTAGAAGATAGCCTTTTAGTGTAGATATAGTTACTTTAAGTATCTTATAATGCTATTTAGGCTTATTAATATACCTACTACCTTCTAAGAATATATTAATATAGCTTTAGAAGGTCTTATAGACATTATCTATATTATCTACCTTAATAATATCCTAATATATAGTAGCAATATCTTAGAGTATAAGAATTATATTAAGTAGGTTCTTAAGAGGCTTTAAAGCGCTAATCTTTTTATTAACCTAGATAAGTGCTAATTCTCTATTAAGGAAGTTAAATTCCTTAGTTATATAATCTCCCTAGAAGGAATCTTAATAGACCCTAGTAGAGTTAAAGTAATTATAATATAGCTAATACCTATTTATATATTTAATATCTAATCTTTCCTAGGATTTACTAGTTTCTACAGGCGCTTTATTAAGAATTATAGTAAAATTATTATCCTATTAACTAACTATCTATAAGGGAAATAACTAGTAAAGTTTAAGCTAGAGCCCTATAAGCTAGTGGCGTTTAGAGAACTATAAAAGTAATTCTAGGAGGCACTAATTTTAGTGTATTTTAATCTAGCGCTACTATTATAAGTTAAGACTAATGCCTCTAGATATATAATTAGAGCTATTCTTATAATATTAGTGCTAGGTTACTAGCACCCTATAGTGTTTATATTAAGGAAGTTAAAGGACGCTAAATTATACTATATAATACTAGACGCAGAGCTACTAGCGATTTAGGAGGCCTTTTAAACTTAGAGGTATTACCTTACTTACTTAGCTTACCTAGTAAAAGTAATAATAGATTACTTAAACTATAAATACCTTATTTTAAAGCCTAAGCTAATAAGCTAGTAGGTTACTATATTAGATAAGCTATGCCTATTTAACTTTATTATTAAATACTAGGTAGGTAAGCTAAATCCTGCTAATGCTCTGTTATAGAGATTAGATTATATTAGTAAGAAAAGGAAAGCTAAGGTATTTATATCTTAGTTACTAACCTTCCTTACTAAGTTCGCTACTATTAGGCCATAGGGGCACTATAATAAGCATAGTACTATTACTAGTCTAGTAAAGCTATAGTATATTAGGTTTATAATTAATAAGTAGCGTAAGAGCGGTAGTAACTCTATTAATACCCTATATCTAAGATTACTACCTATTAATAGTATAGTAAGAAGTCTAATAGTAGGTAGGAGAACCTCTATAAAGTTAATCTCTACTAGGCTAATTAGATAGTTTATAGGCACTACTAAAGAGCTATAGGCTTATAGTAGTGTTATAGCAAGAATCTTAGCAGTTTAGAGAACCTCTATAATATTAAACTCTACTATTAGGAGTGAGGTATAGGAATTAGAAGCCCTAATTCTAGTCTTATTATTAGAAGTGTAATAAGGGGATACTTTTATAGTGTAGTGGAAGTTATTACTAATAAGTGGCGACTCTAGTGCATTAGGACTATAGTTAATTAGTCCCTCTAAGCTAGAGGCTAAAGGGTTATAGATATAGACTAGGGTGCCCTCTAAGTTACTAATATATAATAATTAAGTTTTTATTCTATAAGGTATATAAAAAGAAGTCTTGCTATTAACCTATAATAATCCTATAGTAGGTTATTAGGGGGTTAGTAGAACCCTCTACTAAATTATAGGCTAATATTACTAGCTATTAATAAAGAAGGATATTAAGTTATATATATAGACTTACATTAATTATTAAGTTTTAAAGCTAAGGTTATATAAACCTTATAGTAAGTTAGCTACGCTGCCAGTGCCTAATCGCCTTTTCTAAGAATTATTAATAGACTTTATTATAGGCTTACTACTAGTAAAGGATTAGAAGTATTAGATATATAATATAATACTGGTTATTATAGACTGATTTTTAAAGTATAGTATTTATATACTAGTGTCTATATACCTATCTAGTAATAGGCTAGCTATAGTGTTCCTAGAAAACATTTTTAAGGACTATAGCGCCCTAGAAGGTATTATTATAGACTAAGGGTTAATATTTACTAGTGGTTTCTAGAGAATATTCTACTACCTAATTATAATAAAGCAGTAACTAAGCACTATGTTCTACCCCTAAATAGATAGATAGATAGAGCAATTAAACTAGGTTCTTAAGCACTATCTAAGAGCCTATATATACACTAAATAGGATAACTAGGTAGAATATCTACTAATAGTATAGTTTACCTATAATATAAGTAAGCATAGTAGTTATAGCCTAACGCTAGCAGAGGCACTATATAGGTATAACCTAAGGGGACTATACTAAGCTATCCTAATGCCTAATTTAGTAAATAACTAGGTAGAAAATAGAGTCTTAGAATTAAGATAGAGATACTTAGAGATTAAGTAGCTGCTAAGTAATATATAAGTATAGTAAAAGAAGTACTATAATTATAAGAGAATACTAATAGAGTTTAAGGTTAGAGATTATATATTACTATTAATAAAAAACATTAACCTAAGATACCTAAGCTAAAAGCTTACTATAAAGTACCTAGGGCCCTATAAGATTAAAAAGGTAGTTAGTAATTATAGCTTAGCCTATTAATTATAATTGCTAGCTAGCTTAAGACTTTATAATATATTTAATATTATAAGCCTTAAACCCTTTAAAGGGGACCCCACTAGCTATATAGATACATCCTTGCTATAAGATAACGTTAAAGATAATAAAGAAGAGTTCGAAGTTAAGAGAATTATTTTATATTACTATAATAGAAAATAATATAAATACCTAGTTTTGAAAATGGAAGGGAATCTATACTAGAGGGATAGGAAGACCTCCCTAGTAGATTCTAACGCGGCGGCTTCTAGATTCACTATAATACGACGATTCTTCAAGATATAGAGCTTTAATAGTTGAATATAGTAGATTTTAGCTAGACAAACGATCTGACGAGCAATGAGAGGATTTTCTGAGTCCCCTTATAGACCTACCGACTGTATCAACAGAAGGGGGTCGCTAGCCGGGCCTTAGGAGCTATTTTTTATTTTCCGCAAAATTTATTTATATATGAAAAGTAAAAAATCGACTTATAACTATATAATCTAGCCACCCACGTGCACCAACTAAGCAATCTAATAAGCAACCCTATAAATAAAATACATTATTAAATCCAGAAAAAATCAAGGATTCAAACAGTATAAGTCAGCCTTTTATACAACTACTAGTTCCCTAGTTACAGTCGATTTTAGCTTCCCTATAGGGTAGCCTAGTCAGCTTAGTCATACAAGCCTGTGGGTTGGTTGTGTGCAGGAGCGCAGGTCACAGCCAAAGCTGGCCACAGCCAACAACGCTGCAGGCAACGCCTTGTAACCAACGTTGCAACAACGCAACTAGGCAACTAGTGGGCCTATAAAATAGTGCTATAAATAGCATAATTTTAACACTCCCTCTAGAAAAGTATAAGTTAACTAATTCGATACCTAAACTTAGCTCTTTAATAGATATCTAAGTTAACAATAAATTCAATAATAAATCCAATAATAATCCAATAGCTTTTTAACTAATATCAATAACTTTTCAACGGAATTCCAGTGTTTTTATTAATTTTCGATTTTTCGACTTTTTTAGTTATTTTTAAAGCTAGGCCTTTGTATTTATAAGGCCTAATAGTTAAATAAATTATTAAAATTTATCGTTAGGCAGGGGCTTAGTTAAGCCATCTGCAGGCATCTCTTTAGTATTAATATAGATAACCTTAGCTATACCCTTCTATACCTTTTCTCTAGTATAGTTAAATTTTAGCAGGGTATACTTAGTTCTGCTATGAAGAGCAGGGTTATTAGCGGTTATTATAGCGCCCTAGTTATTGCTAAAAATCGGAACAGGAGGTGCTATAGGCAGCTTAATTTCCTTAAAAAGGCCATAGAGCTACTCTAGCTCCCTAATAGCTTCACATAGAGCATCTAATTCGGCCTCTAATGTTAATAAAGCTATTGTAGTTGCTTTCTTTGATTTCCAGCTAATAGGTCCTTCAGCTAGCTTATAGAGATAAGCATAGGTTAATTTAGAGGACTTATCTCCCGCGAAGTCGCTATCACAGAAGCCAATAAGGGTTGCAGAAGCTTTAGCGTTCTTAGACCTTCTATAGGTTATAGAATAACTCATAGAGCCTAGAAGGTATCTAAGCAGATGTTTAGCAGCATTTAAGTGCTCTATATAAGGCTTAGCTAACGCTATTGAAAGCCACTGAACCGGAAAAGCAATATCAGGTCTTATAAGGAGCATTAAATACATAATAGTCCCTATAATACTCTAATACAGCTTATGATCGGAGGAGGAAAGAGGTTTAGTTAGGTGGTTGGCTGCCTGCTTTATAATTCCGGGTTAAAGAGGAATTTTAACAGGCCTAGCATCTTTCATGTTGAATCTCTCTAGGGCTTCAGAAATATACTGGGACTAGTGGATAGTTAGGGTCCCTTTCTTTCGATTTCTAGTGATTTGAACGCCTAGGAAAAATTCGGCTAGCCCACGATCTTCTATAGGGTAAGCTTTATGTAATAGCTTCTTTAGCTTATTTATATAAGCTAGATCCGGTCCTATTAGAAGACAGTCATCCACATAAGTCGCTATATATGTAGATGTAGTTAGGTTGAAGAAGACAGCCAGGTTAGATATAAGGGGGTGGAAGCCTAATTTTCAAAGAAGTTCCTTTAGGGCCTGCTGCCACTCTCTAGAGCTCTGTTTTAATCCATATAAAGCTTTTTAAAGGAAAATAACCTGCTTTTAAGAGGGATTATAGCCGTATTTCTTAAGTAATTTAGCTATCTCAGGCGTAGCAGCTTCGGCAAATTCAACGAATCCATCTGGGATCTGCATGTAAATAGCTTCCTTTAGTAGACTATTTAGAAAGGCCCCTATAAAGTCAACCTGTTTAACTTCCTAGTTATTACAAGCCGCTAGGGCTAGTAATATCCGCTAACTAGGGGGAATGCTAGTAGCAGCGTAGGTCTTAATATAATCCTGACCTTCTATCTGCATAAAGCCTTTTGTAACGAGTCGGGCCTTGTGTTTTATAGGATTATTTTCTTTATCCTTTTTAAGCTTATAGATAAGCCTATTTTTAAGAACTTTTTAGCCCTTAGGAATTTAGTCTATCCCTATAAATTTAAAAGTTCTGGCAGCTAGTAGCTGCTTAAATTCGCTAAAAGTTGCATTAACCTATTTTTGGCTATCCTTGCTTTTTAATGCCTACTTCCAGGTCTTAGGCGTATCCGAATCGTGATTATTAGACGACGATTTAGCCCTTTATTGCGCCTTAAAGCATATCTCCTTAACAAAAGAAGATAGGTTAAAATCATCGATATCCATAGAATCAGGGTCGATTAAAGAATCCGAATCTGAAAATGGTTTTTTAATAGCACCCTTATTAGGGGCGCTAGAGCTTAGGCTCTCTAGGGGTAGCGCTGGAGGCGTTACAGCGGTCGTCCCGGGCGTTATTGTAGGCGCGGCGGGCGCTGCAGGCGCTGTGGGCGCTAGGGGCGCTAGAGGCTTTAGATAGCTATCCTGAACCTCTAGATCTCATGAGATATTGGCTTCTCCCTCTAAAGGATAGCTCCCTAAAGGCTTAGGGGACCCTACAGAGCTTATATCCTCTATAATCTTAACAAAGCTAGTCTTAATGACTAACCTTTTAGAGGGTATATAAACAAGATAAACGCTAGAACCTAGAGTAGCAAGCAGCCGGCCAGGGATAGTCCTAGGGGCTAGCTTCTAAAGCTTTGATCTCTGCTCCGGAGGTATTAGAACCTCGTAATAAGACCCTATAGCCCTAATCTTTAAAAAATCAGGCTTATAAGAGGTCTTAGGCTCTAAGTCAGCTAGAAATAGCTGCTTAGGGGTTAGGGGCTTAGTTATATTGGCGGTGATGTTAACTAAGTCCACTATGGCTGGAAGGATATAAGACCATAGATATAAAGGCAGCTTAGACCACTGAAGTGTAGCTCTAAGCCAGTCTAGGATAACCCTAATAGCCCTCTTAACTAGCCTATTCTATTCGTAAATATAGGGGCAAGAGGTGCTAAAGCAAATTCCCTTAGAAGATAACCAGGACTGAAGTTTGTTTCTAATTTCAGTGCCTCCGTCGAAGTGGAGGTGCCTAGGATACGCGTTATATCGGTTTTTCAGGGCCTTAAAGAAGCCCTTAATAGCAGTATAAAGGGTCTGACCTTCTTTATTAGCTAATAAAAAGCACCATTTATACCGGGATTTTCAATCAATAAGTATAAGGACTAGGGCCTTCTTATTGTGTGGTATAGGTTTGATTTTAACCGTATCTCCCTCTAGGATATCTAAAACCCTAGGGGGGTCCTGAATAGGTCTTTTGGTTAGTCTTCTAATAGCCTTCGATTGCATACAGGCTATGCAGTTGAAATCCTTATCTTTGATGGCGGAAAAATCAGGGATCCCTTTAGCTAATTTCGAAGATTTCTTAAGTAAAGGGAGGCTAATGTGGCCTAATCAAATGTGCCAAAGAAGAGCTAAATCTAGCAATTTCTTATAGCTAGAATCTAGCTTTTCAGGGCTATTATCCCCTAGCTCCCTCTGTTGCCAGGCCTCTTGAGAATCACAGGCCTCTGGGGGCAATAGACGGCCACTATCGTCACCCAAGTCATTAGGGTATGGACCTTCTAAACCCCCTATAGAAGATGCCTAACTAGGAGGAGCTTCGGTGGGACATAGGGCTAAATCTTCTTCTTCTTCGGAGTCTAATTCTTCGATTCGTTGATATTCCTCGGGATTAAATGCTGGCTGCGGAATTTGAACCTCTATAGGGTAGGAAAACCCTAATTCGGTCTTATAGGCTCTTTGTTGGCTTTGTTGTTAGTTGCAAAATTGAGAGCCTATAAAGGAGAGGTGGGTTGAATGCTTGCAGATCTTAGGAGTAGCTTGCCCCTTAATCTACAAAAAGAAGCCGTGTTTAGTAGGTTCTAGTAACCCATAGGGGCTTTTATTGGCTAGGAAAAGCTGATCTTTAGCTAGATAACCTCCCTTAAGATAGTGGGATAACCCGCTAACTAGGTTGGTATCTATACCGGGGAAATATAGGGCATCTAGCAGAGCTAAAGGCCTATATTCTGGTGGATTTTTCTTGACCAGAACGTTAAAAACAGCGGTGCCTCTTCCTTTAGGATAGATAGGTCCTCCTGCTGTAATTATAGGGCCGGTTTGACCTTTCTTAAGAGGCTTAAAGTCCCTAAAGAAAGCCCTATTATTACAAATATGATAAGAGGAGCCTATATTGTACAGAAGGGAGTTTTTAACCACATCATTAGAGTAGCTAAAAGTAGGCTTGCTAGTAGTGTCACTAGTGGTGGTGGTACTAGAGGTATCCAAATCAGATTCAGAATCACTACTATCCTCGCTACTAGACTCGCTAGAATCTAGTTCTTCAACGTATCCCGTGGCTAGGCTATAGCCTAACGCAAAAGTAGCTTCTTTTCCTTTATCTTTATCCCCGTTGCTACTCTTCTTCTTCTGCTTTTTCTTCCTAGAGGCTTTAGAAGGGTTTAAATCCTTCTTATCCTACTCTTTAGTGGCGTTAGTAGAGTCCTTCTTAGTATTAGGATTAGAAGGTAACTTCTTTTCCTCGTCCTTAGAATTTCCCTTATTATTAGAAGCCTTATAGCTAAGAGCTTTAGCTATAGGGGAGGTTTTATCCCTCTGTTCTTCTAATAAATTAGCCATTAGGAACTGTAAATTTAAGGTATTTACAGGCAGCCCTTATGCCCTAGCAGCTCTAATAGTAAATCTTTGTCTCTCAGCCTAACTAGGAAAGGTCTGCTTTAATGCGTTAATATAATGGTTTACTTGATTAATAGGAGCGATCTCTACACTATAAAGTTGTAGTCTAGCTAGTAGGTTATTAAAATTAGCATTAAAAGCCTCTAAAGATCCCTTATAATTTGAAAAATTTAGGGAGTGGTAGCTAGTGTATAGCGTACCTCGCTAGATTTCAGCACTCTACAAATACTGCCTAATAAGGACTTTATAGGCTTCTTCAGGGGATTTTTGCCAACATATAGCTGCCTGCGGTCCTGGTTGACAGCTATCTCTCAATATTATCAAAAGAATAGCTTGATCACAGTTAGCTAGATAGCCTGCTAAGCTAGGATTATCTATAAATTTAGGTAATCCTAGGGCTCTAAATTGTATGCTTAGGGCTTGCTTCCACTAATTATAGTTTTCAGGGCCTTTTAACTTAGCTCCCTCAGGAATAGAGTGAACCTTCTTATTTAGTTCCTTAATAGCCCCTGTATTAAAGGCAGCTTGTAAGTTACTAGAAGGTAAACTCATAGAAGTAGTAGCAGCAGGCAGGTCTTCTACCGGAGCTTTAGTATTTTCTTCCCTTAGCTTAGTAGAAGAATCCTGAAGACCTTACATAGTAGTCATGGTTTGCGTTAATTTATCTAATAGATCTTTAATGCTAGCCTCGTTTTTTAGACGATTTAACTCAGTATGCTTGATAAAATTAGTTAAGGTCTTGCCTTATTGTTTAATTTGGCTTTGTATCTGTTGTTGAAAAGCACTGGCTTGAACAGCCGGACCTTCTATATCCATCCTATCAGGGTCCCTAGGAGGGCTAGAAGGGCCTGCAGCAGGTCCCTTACCCTTATAACTCGGTGGTGCTATCTCTTAAAATTCCCTAGGATCTCAAAAGATATCCTGTGTAAGATCTCTAAATTTCTTCCTGTTGCAAATATCGCGCGCTAGAAGCTGGTTGTGGTGCAACCGGGCTGCGCACGCAAATTATGTGGCGGGGCTGTTTGAAAGGGTGCCCCTCGAGGTCTAAAAGTGGGTCTGCGGTATGCGCGGGCAGAAACGGACCGGAGAAGATTCTCTGCGAAAATTTTCTCAACACCAAAAATAGGATCGTAGGTAATAGGTATTGCAGAAGCTACAACGCAACGTAACGTAGTGTATAGTGCGTGCAACGTAGTGCAATAGGTCAAAAAGCCTAGTATAGATATACTAGATGTTCGATGATTTAAAAGAAATGCAGCGTATCTACAGAGTAGATAATATTAAATATAACGGTCGCGGCAGTGAATAGAATCACTAAAAGAGGTTGTGGTTGTAACTAGATAGTTACGGTTGCAATGTGGTGGTTGCAGGTGCGGCTGTAAATGAACTTCAACACCAAGGGTCTGGCGTTGCGATGCGTAGAGCTAGTAGATGAAAGCTTTAACTAGCGGTTTCCTTCGTAATCTAAGAGCCCACAGGTCTAGTAGAGAGTAACTAGTACCCAAAATCAAGCACTAATCGCAGTAGAATAATGTAGTAATGTAGTAATCTTATAGGCCTTCCAGGCTCATAACCTTTTGAAAATAGAAGGGAATCTATACTAGAGGGATAGGAAGACCTCCCTAGTAGATTCTAACGCGGCGGCTTCTAGATTCACTATAATACAACGATTCTTTAAGATATAGAGCTTTGATAGTTAAATATAGTAGATTTCAGCTAGACAAACGATCTGACGAGTAATGAGAGGATTTTCTGAGTCCCCTTATAGACCTACCGACCGTATCGACGGAAGGGGGTCGCTAGCCGGGCCTTAGGAGCTATTTTTTATTTTCCGCAAAATTCATTTGTATGTGAAAAGTAAAAAATCAACTCACGACTATACAATCTAGCCACCCACGTGCACTAACTAAGCAATCTAATAAGCAACCCTATAAATAAAATACATCATTAAATCCAGAAAAAATCAAGGATTCGAACAGTATAAGTCAGCCTTTTATACGACTACTAGTTCCCTAGTTACAGTCGATTTTAGCTTCCCTATAGGGTAGCCTAGTCGGCTTAGTCATACAAGCCTGTGGGTTGGTTGTGTGCAGGAGCGCAGGTCACAGCCAAAGCTGGCCACAGCCAACAACGCTGCAGGCAACGCCTTGTAACCAACGTTGCAACAACGCAACTAGGCAACTAGTGGGCCTATAAAATAGTGCTATAAATAGCATAATTTTAACACCTAGTAAAGTAGAAAGGCTATAATAGTTTAGAAAATTTATAGGTATTAAAAAGGGATTTTATTATAAAGGATATTATAAATAATTATAAGTGGCAATTAAGTAGCTAGTTTATAGAGATATAATTACTTTAGTAATTTAGCATATAAATATCCTATAATATAAGTTATATTCTTCTTAAAGTAAAAAACTACCTTATAGCTATTTAGTATCTACTATTCTATTATTATATTAGTAGCCGTATTTTTATCTATAGTAGCTATAGGAGCCTTATTATTAGAAGACTCCTCCTTATCCCTATAAATAAATATATAAAGCTTTTTAGGGAGCTTAGAGGGACTAATATAGGCAGGGATATTAGAAGTAAACTTAGTAAACTAGCAGTAAGTTAGCAAATTAAAAGCTATACCTAAAATAATAAGATATTACTATTAGAGTATACTAGGTAATAAAGCATAGGCTATTTGCGATATTAATCTATACCTTAAGGTTTATAGCGTTAAATAGCTATAATATTATAGCGTGCTTATTAGCATTAGCCTTATACATAGCCTTAGTAGTTAATTAAGCCTAGTAAACATATCTATATTAATTAGTATTTTTTATAGCTAGGAGGGTGTTATATAACTTATATTTAGCCTACATAAGACCCTAGTAATAAGTTAGCTATAACTAAGTTATTAGAGTTAATATTCTTACTAGATACTTATAATATTAAATACCTTCTAGGATATTTCTTATTATCTTAAATAACTTATAATATAATTTTATAATTTAGGTAGGACACTAGTAGTGTGTTAGTTATCTAGAAGTAGTTTCTATTAGAAAGGTACTTATACTAATATATAATTTATTATTTTTTATATAATAAGTATACTTAGAGGAATTTCCTAGCTAAAGTTAGTAATAAGAAAGTAGTAAGTAAGTAGCTTAGTTATACTAGGAGAATAATAATACTTATTAGGAATAGGTTTCCTATTAATAATATATTATAGCTTACTATTATTATCTTTAGGTATAATCTACTAGATAGTAGCCTACTAACTATAGTATAGATATAGGATCTTAATGCTACTATTTAGTAAGTTAGCTACTATAATACTATAAGTAAGAGGTAAAACTTATATAGTAGTCTTAGAAGCTTAGAATACCTATTTATAAGGAGATTTTTCTAGGGTAGGAGCTAAGGGACTAGGAGTTACTAGGTAGATAGTAGATATAGTAAACTAGCTATAAGTTAGTAGTAAGTAAGTAAGGAAGTAGGGTAGTAAGAGACTAATAATAAAGGAGCTTAGAAGTAAGAGCTAGGAATAATATAATCCTAGGTAAGGTTAGTAACTACTAAGTAATTGTAATAGGAGCGCTGCTATAGGGCTAGTAGGGCTAACTTATATTTTACATAGAGTAATTAAGAAGGATAAAGAAGAAAGGAAGAGATAAAGGGGGGGGAAATCTAGGCTTTTTTATATTAACTATAGCCCCTTAAGTAATCTATATAGGTAGCGAAAGTAAGCTATAGGTTAAAGAGTTAGTGTTATAGCTACTAATAGTAAAAATTATAGCTAGTTATATATACCTAGTGAGTTCGCAGTAACTTCGCCAGAACTTATAGTTAAACTTATATAGATATATAGTGTCTAATACCCTATTTATTTAACCTAATTAGAAAATTTAATATAGGGTGTCTACTTCTATAGAAACCGTGACTAAGATAATATAAGTATTTATAAAGTAACTCTATAGCTATAATTATATAGTAATTAAGAGCTTATAAGTAAGGTAGGGAATAATCTATAACCTATATTAATAGGGCTATTATGTCTCCCTATACGTTATATTATAACACAAAAAGTTATTTAGATTTATATAGGAAATTAAGATAGTAAGTTTACACTAACTAGGTAGCTAGTTATAATTAAGGGTAATTATAAAGGAAAGGGGGAACTATATTAGGGTTATAGAGGTAATAGAGTAATAGAGGCTATAAAGGTAATAGCATTATATATAGTAGGGCCTAGTTATAGCTTACAGCGCCCTAGCTATAAGGTTGCTACAAACTAGTCACGTGCACGCAGAGGGGGTATTTAGGCGAAGGTCGCACATATAGAATGTGGGAGGCTAGAGATTAAAACCTTTAAGCACATACACCTACCTTCTAGCTCTATAGCTGCTACCTTGATCATACCATCACCCTGTTCATCATATTCGGCCCAGAAGCCTTGACATACTTATAGAGTAGTAAAACTATAGTTAGTAGCGTGTAGTAACCCTAGGAAAGCTCTTCTAAAGGTTATAATATACCTAAAGAGAGTTATTTTTAGTACCCTTAATAACCTAATAATACTAAAGATAGTGCTTAGTTTATAGTCCTTAGTAGTTATTATTAGGTATTTAATAGCTAATTCTAGAGCCTTATAAAGGCCCTATAGGAGTATTATACTTAGTTTATAATAATACTTAGTTCTAAGTATAAGTAGATAACCTTAAGGTATATATCTCTTTATAATAAGCTTAAGGAGCTTATAAGGAATATAATACCTTTAAGTAGGACTATTAAGTATTATACTAAAGTTAATTTTAATAAGACTATTAAGTAAAACCTTATAAGAGTTAATATTAATAAGTAGCTTATAAATACTTTAATTAGCTATAAGAGATACTTTTAAGTAGACTACCCTATTACTAAAGGTAACTTACCTATAGAAATATTTAATAATACTATTAGGGTATAATTCCCTACTATCTTAGCTTAAATTAGCTTATTAATTTATATAGTAAAGAGTAAAGGAAAGGTCCTAGATTTCTATAGTATTATAAGTAGAATTAGATACCTAATTAAAGCCTAAGGGAGATCTTAGGTAAAGTCTAATAATACCTTTAGAGCTAAGCTAACTCTTAATAATAAAGTAAAGAATAAAGTAAAGAAATTAGTAAAGAAAGACTATATTTATTATAAGAAGTATAAGGTAAAGAAGTTAAGAGACTTATAGAAAGTCTATAGGGCACTCTACCTAATAAAGGACTAGAAAGTTAATAAAAAGCTATTAAAGAAAGTAAAGGAAATAATAAATTATTAGCCTAATAATATAAAGAAGGTATATAATATATAGTTAAAGAATAATAATATAAAGGAACCTAAGGATAATAGTATAAAGAAACCTAAAGAAGTTAATATAGTGTTTTTAGCTATAAAAGAGTTAGAGTCTTTAGAGGCTTTCCTTACCTAGGGTAAATTATAAGTTATACTTAATAGCGGCACTTTAATCTATATCTTTAATAATAAACACTAGTTTATAGACCTTAATTATAGTTAATAACCTAGAATTTAAGCTAGTTATAGTATTACTAAGGCTTATAGTATTAGCATAGCTTAGATTATCTTAATAGATAGCTAGACCCTTACCTTATTAAAGGCCTAGTACTAACTATTATTCTTTATAAACCTTATATCTCTTTAGCTACTTATAAAGAAAGGAATAAGTGTGAGGCGCTATGTGCGTGGCCCAGGAAGGGACCGGCCGCATAGGTCTTATAATCGATTGTAAGGTGCAATGTTAGCGACAGCTAGCATTGGCGGATCTTTTGGTCTATTAGGGAATTCTAGCATACCTTCTAGGGTTCTTACAATTATGCTAGCTGTCACGGGTCTTCTGGCTGGGCTAGTCCTAGGTTCGAATCCTGTCACGGGCGCGCAGGATTAAAGTAGGGCTAGACCGCTTACATTAGGCTCATAGGGTAGCTAGGGGACGCCTTAGTGGGCCTTAGGGGTTTGTAATTGGTTAGACTATCTTAGAGGCCACGGAGGACCGGGCCTAATCCCTTGCGAGGTTACGTAACCCAGAGTGGCTCGGGGCGAGCCTCTGGAAGGGAAGGGATAGTTATAAGGCGCTATGTGCGTGGCCTAGGAAGGGACCGGCCGCATAGGTCTTATAATCGATTGTAAGGTGTAATGTTAGCGACAGCTAGCATTGGCGGATCTTTTGGTCTATTGGGGAATTCTAGCACACCTTCTAGGGTTCTTACAATAAGGTAGGATAACCTTACTAGAAGGGTTATAGACCTAGTAAGAGGTAATTAGGAGATATTTTAAACTTAGATTATTAGTATATAGCTATATATAGAGGGCTTAAGCCTATTAGATATCTTTGCTATTAAGGGAGATTTAAGAGACCTAAAGGCTATAATAATAACGCCTATAGACCTATACTATACTAGATTAGCATATCTAGGTAAGGATGTGATAAATTAAGTGCTTAAGAAGCTTTAAATTCCTTTAAAGAAAAGAAGTATAGGTAAATATAAGGTCTATTAGATAGCTAAGGCGCAGAGGCAGATATCGCGAGCGTCACAGGCAGGGTTATTACCTTTAGGGCCGCTTTAGGTAGTCTCTTTTAACCTCTTTACTTAATTATTAGGGTATAATAAAGACTAATATATTGCTCTTTTTACCTATAGAGCTATAGGATTACGCTATATCTTTATAATTCTATTAAAAATAGATATTATACTTTGCTTTAATTAGTTAGAAGCTATGTATATAAGAGTGTATGGCATCTATATTATAGTTATAATAACTAATAGTAAGACTGCCTTCTAGACTAAAAAGCAAGAAGAAGAGGTTATAAATAGAGGTATTATTATTAGAAAATCCAGCCTAGCTTACCTATATTAAAATAGGCATACTAAATAGTCTAGGGGGGTAATAATAAGGGTTATAATAACTGTTATAACATAATTAGGCTTCCTAGAAGATCTCTAGCCTATAGCTACTAAAGCAGCTATTTATATCTTAAACTATATACCTTAAAAGCTACTTAACTAGTAATCCCCTTAATAAGTATTAAATAGGTAGTTAAGAGAGAATAAGCTTTAATAGAGTTACTTACTAGAGAATCTAGAAGCCTCTATAACTTACCTATAAGCCTTTAGTTATAAAGTATTTATAATAATATAAAGTAGGCTTTATAAGGCAGGTCTAAAGCTTATATAGAGAGCTTATATTAGATACCTTACTAAATATATTTCCTCTATATAATACCTAATTTAGGTACTAATAATAAAGAGGAGCTACTAGTTCTTATTAAGTTATACTACCTTTAATAAGTTAATCTTCTATACTTAAGAAAGAGGCTTATTACTAAGTATAAAAGAGGTTAAAAAACACTTCCTTAAAGAGCTAGTTAATAATAATAAGGATAAAAGCTCTAATATAGGGCTTCTATAGATAGCATACCCTCTATTACTATAATAACCACTTAATTAGCCTTAATAGGATAAAACTCTTAATAGTTATAATTAATTAGACTATAAGGAAAAAAAGAAAGAGAGTTAAGAAATAAATCTACTAACTCCTCTAAATTTACCTAAATAATTTCTAGGTTTAATAGATTATATACTATTAAGTATTAATAATTTACTTAACCTATCTAATAGTAGTAATAGTTATAATATATTAATAAATCTATAAGATTATAATAATCTTAAAGTATTTACTATAGCCTTTAATCTAGGACCTAAAAGCAAAGAAAAGCCTTATATATTAAGGCTTCCCCCTTCTCTAGCTTATTATAATAACTTAGCTAGTTATCTAAAGGAAAAGGAATTCTAAAAAGTATAAGATAAAGAATATAATAAGATTATTATTGAAAATGGAAGGGAATCTGTACTAGAGGGATAGGAAGACCTCCCTAGTAGATTCTAACGCGGCGGCTTCTAGATTCACTATAATACGACGATTCTTCAAGATATAGAGCTTTAATAGTTGAATATAGTAGATTTCAGCTAGACGAACGATCTGACGAGCAATGAGAGGATTTTCTAAGTCCCCTTATAGACCTACTGACTATATTGACGGAAGGGGGTCGCTAGCCGGGCCCTAGGAGCTATTTTTTATTTTCCGCAAAATTCATTTGTATATGAAAAGTAAAAAATCGACTCACGACTATACAATCTAGCCACCCACGTGCACTAACTAAGCAATCTAATAAGCAACCCTATAAATAAAATACATTATTAAATCCAGAAAAAATCAAGGATTCGAATAGTATAAGTCAGCCTTTTATACGACTACTAGTTCCCTAGTTACAGTCGATTTTAGCTTCCCTATAGGGTAGCCTAGTCGGCTTAGTCATACAAGCCTGTGGGTTGGTTATGCGCGGAGCGCTGGTCACAGCCAAAGCTGGCCACAGCCAACAACGCTGCAGGCAACGCCTTGTAACCAACGTTGCAACAACGCAACTAGGCAACTAGTGGGCCTATAAAATAGTGCTATAAATAGCATAATTTTAACACTCCCTCTAGAAAAGTATGAGTTAACTAATTCAATACCTAAACTTAGCTCTTTAATAGATATCTAAGTTAACAATAAATTCAATAATAAATCCAATAATAATCCAATAACTTTTTAACTAATATCAATAACTTTTCAACGGAATTCCAGTGTTTTTGTTGATTTTCGATTTTTCGACTTTTTTAGTTGTTTTTAAAGCTAGGCCTTTGTATTTGTAAGGCCTAATAGTTGAATAAATTGTTAAAATTTATTGTTAGGCAGGGGCTTAGTTAAGCCATCTGCAGGCATCTCTTTAGTATTAATGTAGATAACCTTAGCTATACCCTTCTGTACCTTTTCTCTAGTATAGTTGAATTTTAGCAGGGTATGCTTAGTTCTGCTGTGAAGAGCAGGGTTATTAGCGGTTGTTATAGCGCCCTGGTTATCGCTAAAAATCGGAACAGGAGGTGCTATAGGCAGCTTAATTTCCTTAAAAAGGCTATAGAGCCACTCTAGCTCCCTAATAGCTTCACATAGAGCATCTGATTCGGCCTCTAATGTTAATAAAGCTATCATAGTTGCTTTCTTTGATTTCCAGCTAATAGGTCCTTTAGCTAGCTTATAAAGATAAGCATAGGTTGATTTAGAGGACTTATCTCCCGCGAAGTCGCTATCACAGAAGCTAATAAGGGTTGCAGAAGCCTTAATAGCGTTTTTAGACCTTCTATAAGTTATAGAATAACTCATAGAGCCTAGAAGGTATCTAAGCAGATGTTTAGTAGCATTTAAGTGCTCTATATAAGGCTTAGCTAACGCTATTAAAAGCCACTGAACCGGAAAGGCAATATTAGGCCTTGTAAGGAGCATTAAGTATATAATAGTCCCTATAATACTCTGATAAAGCTTATGATCGGAGGAGGAAAGAGGTTTAGTTAGGTGGGCTGCCTGTTTTATAATTCCGGGTTGTAGGGGAATTTTAGCAGGCCTAGCATCTTTCATGTTGAATCTCTCTAGGGCTTCAGAAATGTACTGGGACTGGTGGATAGTTAGGGTCCCTTTCTTTTGATTTCTAGTGATTTAAACGCCTAGGAAAAATTCGGCTGGCCCACGATCTTCTATAGGGTAAGCTTTATGTAATAGCTTCTTTAGCTTGTTAATATAAGCTAGATCCGGTCCTATTAGAAGATAGTTATCCACATAAGTCGCTATATATGTAGATGTAGTTAGGTTGAAGAAGACAGCCGGGTTAGATATAAGGGGGTGGAAGCCTAATTTTCGAAGAAGTTCCTTTAGGGCCTGCTGCCACTCTCTAGAGCTCTATTTTAATCTATATAAAGCTTTCTGTAGGAAAATAACCTGCTTTTGAGAGGGATTATAGCCGTATTTTTTGAGTAATTTAGCTATTTCAGGCGAAGCAGCTTTGGCAAATTCAACGAATCCATCAGGGATCTGCATATAAATAGCTTCTTTTAATAAGCTGTTTAAGAATGCCCCTATAAAATCAACCTATTCAACTTCCCAGTTATTACAAGCCGCTAGGGCTAGTAATATCCGCTAACTAGGGGGAATGCTAGTAGCAGCGTAGGTCTCGATATAATCCTGACCTTCTATCTGCATAAAGCCTTTTGTAACGAGTCGGGCCTTGTGTTTTATAGGATTATTTTCTTTATCCTTTTTAAGCTTATAGACAAGCCTATTTTTAAGAACTTTTCGGCCCTTAGGAATTTGGTCTATCCCTATAAATTTAAAAGTTCCGGCAGCTAGTAGCTGCTTGAATTCGCTAAAAGTTGCATTAACCCATTTTTTGCTATCCTTGCTTTTTAATGCCTGCTTCCAGGTCTTAGGCGTATCCGAATCGTTATTGTTGTTAGCTGACGATTTAGCCTTTTGTTGCGCCTTGAAGCATATCTCCTTAACGAAAGAAGATAAGTTAAAATCATCGATATCCATAGAATCAGGGTCGATTAAAGAATCCGAATCTGAAAATGGTTTTTCGATAGCACCCTTATTAGGGGCGCTAGAGCTTGGGCTCTCTAGGGGTAGCGCTGGAGGCGTTACAGGCGTTGCAGCGGTTGTCCCGGGCGTTATAGGCGCGGCGGGCGCTATAGGCGCTGTGGGCGCTGGGGGCGCTAGAGGCTTTGGATAGCTATCCTGAACCTCTAGATCTCGTGAGATATCGGCTTCTCCCTCTAAAGGATAGCTCCCTAAAGGCTTAGGGGACCCTACAGAGCCTATATCCTCTATAATCTTAACAAAGCTAGTCTTAATAACTAACCTTTTAGAGGGTATATAAATAAGATAGACGCTGGAACCTAGAGTAGCAAGCAGCCGGCTAGGGATAGTCCTAGGGGCTAGCTTCTGAAGCTTTGATCTCTGCTCCGGAGGTATTAGAACCTCGCAATAAGACCCTATAGCCCTAATTTTCGAGAAATCAGGCTTATAGATAGTCTTAGGCTCTAAATTAGCTAGAAATAGCTGCTTAGGGGTTAGGGGCTTAGTTGTATTGGCGGTGATGTTAACTAAGTCCACTATGGCTGGAAGGATATAAGACCATAGATATAAAGGCAGCTTAGACCACTGAAGTGTAGCTCTAAGCCGGTCTAGGATAACCCTAATAGCCCTCTTAACTAGCCTATTCTGTTTGTGAATATAGGGGCAAGAGGTGCTAAAGCAAATTCCCTTAGAAGATAACCAGGACTGAAGTTTGTTATTAATTTCAGTGCCTCCGTCGAAGTGGAGGTGCCTAGGATACGCATTATATTGGTTTTTTAGGGCCTTAAAGAAGCCCTTAATAGCAGTATAAAGGGTCTGACCTTCTTTATTAGCTAATGAAAAGCACCACTTATACCGGGATTTTCGATTAATAAGGATAAGGACTAGGGCCTTCTTATTATGCGGTATAGGTTCGATTTTAACCGTATCTCCCTCTAGAATATCTAAAACCCTAGGGGGGTCCTGAATAGGTCTTTTGGTAGGTCTTCTAATAGCCTTCGATTGCATACAGGCTATGCAGTTGAAATCCTTGTCTTTAATGGCGCAAAAATCAGGGATCCCTTTAGCTAATTTCGAAGATTTCTTAAGTAAAGGGAGGCCGATGTGGCCTAATTAAATATGCTAAAGAAGGGCTAAATCTAGCAATTTCTTATAACTAGAATCTAGCTTTTTAGAGCTATTATCCCCTAGCTCCCTCTGTTACCAGGCCTCTTGAGAATCACAGGCCTCTGGGGGCAATAGACGGCCACTATCGTCACCCAAGTCATTAGGGTATGGACCTTCTAAACCCCCTATAGAAGATGCCTGACTA
Organism: Epichloe elymi; assembly: GCA_023658475.1. NCBI lineage: Eukaryota > Fungi > Ascomycota > Sordariomycetes > Hypocreales > Clavicipitaceae > Epichloe > Epichloe elymi. Next base: position 71,323 of record CP098278.1, on the reverse strand, counting down.
GGAGGAGCTTCGGTGGGACATAGGGCTGAATCTTCGTCTTCGGAGTCTAATTCTTCGATTTGTTGATATTCCTCGGGATTAAATGCTGGCTGTGGAATTTGAACCTCTATAGGGTAGGAGAACCCTAATTCGGTCTTATAGGCTCTTTGTTGTTGGTTGCAAAATTGAGAGCCCATAAAGGAGAGGTGGGTTGAATGCTTGCAGATCTTAGGAGTAGCTTGCCCCTTAATCTGCAAAAAGAAGCCGTGTTTAGTAGGTTCTAGTAACCCATAGGGGCTTTTATTGGCTAGGAAAAGCTGATCTTTAGCTAGATAACCTCCCTTAAGATAGTGGGATAAACCGCTAACTAGGTTGGTATCTATACCAGGGAAATATAGGGCATCTAGCAGAGCTAAAGGCCTATATTCTGGTGGATTTTTCTTGACCAGAACGTTAAAAACAGCGGTGCCTCTTCCTTTAGGATAGATAGGTCCTCCTGCTGTAATTATAGGGCTGGTTTGACCTTTCTTAAGAGGCTTAAAGTCCCTAAAGAAAGCCCTATTATTACAAATATAATAAGAAGAACCTGTATTGTATAGAAGGGAGTTTTTAACCACATCGTTAGAGTAGCTAAAAGTAGGCTTAGTAGTGTCACTAGTAGTAGTGGTACTAGAGGTATCTAAATCAGATTCAGAATCACTACTATCCTCGCTGCTAGACTCGCTAGAATCTAGTTCTTCAACGTATCCCGTGGCTAGGCTATAGCCTAACGCAAAAGCAGCTTCTTTTCCTTTATCCCCATTGCCACTCTTCTTCTTCTGCTTTTTCTTCCTAGAGGCTTTAGAAGGGTTTGAATCCTTCTTATCCTGCTCTTTAGTGGCGTTAGTAGAGTCCTTCTTAGTATTAGGATTAGAAGATTTCTTTTCCTCGTCCTTAGAATTTCCCTTATTATTAGAAGCCTTATAGCTAAGAGCTTTAGCTACAGGAGAGGTTTTATCCCTCTGTTCTTCTAATAAATCCGCCATAAGGAACTGTAAATTTAGGGTATTTACAGGCAGTCCTTGTGCCCTAGTAGCTCTAATAGTAAATCTTTGTCTCTTAGCCCAGCTAGGAAAGGTCTGCTTTAATGCATTGATATAATGGTTTACTTGATCGATAGGAGCGATCTCTACACTACAAAGCTGTAGTCTAGCTAGTAAGTTATTAAAATCAGCATTAAAAGCCTCTAAAGATCCCTTATAATTTGAAAAATTTAGGGAGTGGTAGCTAGCGTATAGCGTACCTCGCTGGATTTTAGCACTCTGCGAATATTGCCTAATAAGGACTTTATAGGCTTCTTCGGGGGATTTTTGCCAATATATAGCTGCCTGCGGTCCTGGTTAACAGCTATCTCTTAATATTATTAAAAGAATAGCTTGATCACAGTTAGCTAGATGGCCTGCTAAGCTAGGATTATCTATAAATTTAGGTAATCCTAGGGCTCTAAATTAAATGCTTAGGGCTTACTTCCACTGATTATAATTTTCAGGGCCTTTTAACTTAGCTCCCTCAGGAATAGAGTGAACCTTCTTATTTAGTTCCTTAATAGCCCCTATATTAAAGGCAGCTTATAAGTTACTAGAAGGTAAACTCGTAGAATTAGCGGCTAGGTCTTCTACCGGAGCTTTAGTATTTTCTTCCCTTAGCTTAGTAGAAGAATCCTAAAGACCTTGCATAGCAGTCATGGTTTGTGTTAATTTATCTAATAGATCTTTAATACTAGCCTCGTTTTTTAGACGATTTGACTCAGTATGCTTGATAAAATCAGTTAAGGTCTTGCCTTGTTGTTCAATTTGGCTTTGTATCTATTGTTAAAAAGCACTGGCTTAAACAGCCGGACCTTCTATTTCCATCCTATTAGGGTCCCTAGGAGGGCTAGAAGGGCCTACAGCAGGTCCCTTACCCTTATTATAACTCGGTGGTGCTATCTCTAAAAGTTCCCTAGGATCTCAAAAGATATCCTGTGTAAGATCTCTAAATTTCTTCCTGTTGCAAATAACGCGCGCTAGAAGCTAGTTGTGGTGCAACCTAGCTGCGCACGCAAATTGTGCGGTGGGGCTGTTTGAAAGGGTGCCCCTCGAGGTCTAAAAGTGGGTCTGCGGTATGCGCGGGCAGAAACGGACCGGAGAAGATTCTCTGCGAAAATTTTCTTAACACTAAAAATGACGGATAGGAATCGTAGGATATAGGTATTGCAGCAGCCACAACACAACGTATAGTGCGTGCAACGTATTGCAATAGGTCAAAAAGCCTAGTATAGATATACTAGATGTTTAATGATTTAAAAGAAATGCAGCGTATCTACAGAGTAGATAATATTAAATATAACAGTCGCAGCAGTAAATAGAATTACTAAAAGAGGTTATGGTTGTAACTAGATAGTTACGGTTGCAATGTGGTGGTTGCAGGTGCGGCTGTAAATGAATTTAACACCAAGGGTCTGATGTTGCGATACGTAGAGCTAGTGGATGAAAAGCTTTAAATTCTAGCGGATTTCCTTCGTAATCTAAGAGCCCACAGGTCTAGTAGAGAGTAACTAGTACCTAAAATCAAGCACTAATCGCAGTAGAATAACGCAGTAATATAGTAATCTTATAGGCCTTCCGGGCTCATAACCTATTGAAAATGGAAGGGAATCTGTACTAGAGGGATAGGAAGACCTCCCTAGTAGATTCTAACGCGGCGGCTTCTAGATTCACTATAATACGACGATTCTTTAAGATATAGAGCTTTAATAGTTAAATATAGTAGATTTCAGCTAGACGAACGATCTGACGAGCAATGAGAGGATTTTCTAAGTCCCCTCATAGACCTACCGACCATATTAACGGAAGGGGGTTGCTAGCCGGGCCCTAGGAGCTATTTTTTATTTTCCGCAAAATTTATTTGTATATGAAAAGTAAAAAATCGACTCACGACCATATAATCTAGCCACCCACGTGCACTAACTAAGCAATCTAATAAGCAACCCTATAAATAAAATACATCATTAAATCCAGAAAAAATCAAGGATTCGAACAGTATAAGTCAGCCTTTTATACGACTACTAGTTCCCTAGTTACAGTCGATTTTAGCTTCCCTATAGGGTAGCCTAGTCGGCTTAGTCATACAAGCCTGTGGGTTGGTTGTGCGCGGAGCGCTGGTCACAGCCAAAGCTGGCCACAGCCAACAACGCTGCAGGCAACGCCTTGTAACCAACGTTGCAACAACGCAACTAGGCAACTAGTGGGCCTATAAAATAGTGCTATAAATAGCATAATTTTAACAATTATTAATAGAAAGGTAGCTATAAAGGTATCTAAAGAAGAAGTTCCTTTATATATAAAGCCTCTAGGCCTTACTTAGGTCTTTACTTATAAATTAGATAAGTAAGGCTACCTCCTATAATATAAAGCTTATCTCTATATTCTTAGGAATTATTAACTAAAGAGTTATTTATTAACTTAAGTAGTAACTCTAGCTAGTAATATATTTAGGCTATTTATAGCTATTATATACTACTTTAACCTAGAAGTATACTAGTATAACTTTATTATAGCTTTCCTAAATTTAGACCTTAATAAAGAGGTCTACTATAAGATACCTTTAGGCTATAAAGATAAATAAGCCTATCTAAAGCTTCTTAGAGTAGTCTATAGGCTATAGAGAGCGCCTTTTCTATAGATAAAAGAGCTAATTAGTAAAGGCTTTATATAGATCTTTAAAGATATTTATATGTTTATTAAGGATAGGTTAATTATCTTCTTCTATATAGATAACCTTATTACCTTATTTACTAAAGGGGGATCACACTTATATAATAAATTTAGAGTAAGACTCTTTATAAAGTATAATATTAAGGACCTTAGAGAGCTTTAATAGTTCCTAGGCATTAAAATTATTAAAGATTATACTAATAGGAAGGTATAGCTTAATTAGAAGTCCTATTAGGATAAAGCTACTACTAAATTTAATATAAAGATCCCTTAATAAAGGCCTATAGCCCTAATAATTACTACACTACTAGAACCCTTTAAGAGAGAGATTAGCGCTTAAGATCTTAAGAGGTATTAATCCTTAATTAGAACCCTACTATATCTAATAATAGTTTTAAAACCTAATATTACTTTTATAGCTTTATAACTCTTATAATACCTATAAAACCTAGGGCTATAGTATATAGAAGTAGCTAAAAGAGCCCTTAAGTATAGGTATATATAGGTAAACCTAGTAATTAAATATAGTAATAATAACCGTAAATTAGAGGTATATAGTAATACCTCCTTTACTAATAATCCTATAATATAAAAAAGCTTATAAGGCTATATTATAAAGCTCTTTAGAGGACCTATACTCTTTAAGGTAGGAAGGTAAGCTATTATAATAATATTATTAACTAAAGCAGAGTGTAAGGATAAAGGTAGCTAGGCAAAAGGATATAGGGTGCACTTATATATTAACTAAAGCTTGCTAGGTCTAAGTGTAATGTATATATATGAGTCGCTGGTTTATAGCTAGTGGCTTACTAATATTACGTGGACCTAGCCCTTCCTTCTAGTGCGCCGCGGTGCTCTAGCGCTGCGGTGCACGCATGCGCGTGGGTTATGTTATAAGGGGCCTTATAATTATCCCCCCCCTTATTACTAGGCTCCTAAATAGCTTTTACCCTATATTTTATAACTATTTACTAACTAGTAGTTATATTAAAATAATAATAAATAATAATCTATAATAATAAATAATAGTTAGCGCTTAGGTATAAATTTACCTCTAGCTCTCCACTATATTACTTTATTTTCCTTTCTATATTATTAGCTAAATTATTATTTTCTATAATACTATTAATTACCCTTTATATATTACTAACTTATTACTATAAATACTCCTACTATTCCGCTTTAAGAGTGCTTATATATATATTATTTATACACTAGGTACGCTAAATATAAGAAGACTTCTCCCGCTACCCCTAAACTCCCTTAGATTAGCTATTAATTTAATACTAACCCCTATATAGGTTAGTTAAAAATAAAGTAGTTAAAGTAATATATTTAATATTACTTATATAGTAATAGCTATAAGGGCGTAAGTATCCTGCTTTTTCTTTATTATTTAGTACCTATTTACTAATATTAATATAGTCTATACTAACTATATATAGCGATTTTCTTAATTTACTATAGGTATTAGATTAGGTACATATCCTCTTAGAGGCGCTTAGTAATAAGGATAAAGATAATCCTAAAGACCTTATATTCTTAGAGGTAACTTAGTGGTGTTTTGCTACTTATTATCTTTAGCTTATATAGGGTTTTAACTATACTAATATAATATATTATATTATATTTAGGTTAATAGGGGCTACTAAGGTCTACTAGGTCTATGTATTTCTTCCCTTTTTACTAATTATTTGCTAATATATCTAGGTAGGATGCTTTAATTATATACTACTAGTATATAGTTTCCTATTTTGTCAAGCGGAAAACAACACCCCAAAAGACACGATGCTAGCCCACGGTCATAAGTAGCTCTGTAGCCTACACATAACAAGAGGGGTTAATTAACTTAACAATATTAATCACAATAATGGCTAGAGAGATCTTATTATATAGAGATTGTAAGGATAAAGGTAGCTAGGCAAAAGGATATGGGGTGCACTTATATATTAACTGAAGCTTGCTAGGTCTAAGTGTAATATGTATGTAAGTCGCTGGTTTATAGCTAGCGGCTCGCCAATATCACATAGACCTAGCCCTTCCTTCTAGTGTCAGGCTCCGCGGTGCTCTGGCGCTGCGGTGCACGCATGCGCGTGGGTTATGTTGTGAGGGGCCTTACAATTATCCCCCCCCTTATCGCCGGGCTCCCGAACGGCTTTTGCCCCACATTTTATAACTATTTGCTAACTAGTAGTCACATTAAAACAATAACAAACAACAATCCATAATAACAAACAACAGTCAGCGCTTTAGCACAAATTCACCTCTAACTCTCTACTATGTCATTCTATTTTTATTTCCGCATTATTAGCCAAATCATCACTTTTCATAACACTATCATCCATCTATCGTCAATCGCCAATCGCTAATAAATCACTATAAGTACGCCAATGATTCTGCTTTATAACTACTTATATATACACTGTTTGTGTACTAGATACGCTAAATATAAAAAGAGCCCCCCGTCCGCCCCTAAACTCCCCTAGATTAATTATTAATTTATTGCTAACCTATATATAGGTTAGTTAAAGATAAAGCAGTTAAAGCGCTGTATTTAGTGTTATGCGCGCGGGGATAGTTATAAGGCTATAAGTAGCTTGCTTTTCCTTTACTCTTTAGTTTCTATTTGCTAATAATTATATAGTCTATAGCCACTATACGTGGTAACTTCCTTAACTTATTAAAGGTGCTAGATTAGGTAGACATCCTAATAGAGGCACTTAGTAATAAGGATAAGGATAATCCTAAAGACCTTATATTCTTAGAGGTAACTTAGTGGTGTTTCGCTACCTATTGTCTTTGGCTTATATAGGGCTTTAACTATACTAATATAACGTATTACGTCGCGTTTAGGTTAACAGGGGCCGCTAAGGTCTAATAGGTCTATATATTTCTTCCCTTTTTGCTAGTTCTTCGCTAATATATCTAGGCAGGATGCTTTAATTACATACTAGTAGTATATAGTCTCCTATCAAACCCTTATAGTCACTATAAACCTAGCTCTAGTCCTGGGGACAGTGGGTTATATCTTAGCCCTATTTCGCTGTCTATTTACTAATATTTTAGTAGGCTAACTATCCGTAACTCCTCGCTATATAGAATATAGCGATAGTTTTATGGCTAAGGCTAAGCAATCCAGGATTTATTGCCTAGGGAATAGCATTACATCGTTTTTATTATGGAATAAGGGAGGCGGTTGTAGTGGACGAGAACGACGCTAAGTATATGGTCCATAGGGGCTAAGTCTTTGGCTATAAAGGGGTAACTATAGAGGGATTTCCGTTAACTCTCCTAAAGCTATAGATAGTTTCCTTTATTTTGTTCTTTTGTATTTTTTTTTTTTTTCTTTTATTTTTATATGTAGTTTAGTTATTTTCTTTTATTAGGCGCATTATAGCGGCTAGTAAGGCTATGCCTTTCTTGTAGGAACTTTATACTCTTTTGCCTATAACTTGCTTATATATTGCTATTCTTTTCCCTTAACTTGTTCTAGTGGAATGCCTAAATCGCGCGCTAAGCTCCTTCTATGTCTTTAATAGGAACCTACTAGTTATATTTACTTAGCTAACCCTTCTACTTTACTAGGTATTTATTACCTTTATAGGTCTTTCTATGTTCCTTAACCTCCTTAACTTTATATTTATTATCTTTATCCTTAAGGTTAGGTATTAGTATTTTTTCTTTGTCTATGTTCTTATAATAGGTCTAAGGCTCTAGTAGGCTAATATAGAATATATTATATAACCTACTATATTTTTCTAGTAGTATAAGCTAATATACTTACTTACTAATAGTGTTAAGTACCTAAAATAGTCTAATAAACCTAGGGGTTAGCTTCTATTTTGCTTCCTTAAGCTATATATTCTTTACTAATAGTAATACTAGGTTACCTCTTTTAAGAGTAAGCGGTTAGTAATGTTTATTATAGTACTTTACCTAGGATTTAGTGGCTTTTACCTAGTTTTACTTTAGCTACTCCCTAACTTTATATAACTTTATAATATAAGTATAAGCCTCTAGCACCTCCCCTTCTATAACCTTATCCCTAAGGGCTAGCTAAAACTCTAGTAAGTACCCTATAAGTGTATAGTTAGGTAAGTGGCCTATGGTTCTATTTACTGCGTTATTACAGGCAAATTATATAACTAGGAGTAGCTTAGGCTATATCTACTGGTTTTTAGAAGCGAAGCATTATAGGTAATGCTCTAGTACCTAGTTAGTCCTCTTGGTTTGCCTATTAGTTTAGGGGTAAAACGCTATAGAAAGCCTGTGTTTTACGCATAATAGGTAGCATAGGTCTAACCAGAATTAGCTTATAAAAACGGATCCTCTATTAGATATAATGCCCTTTAGTAGCCTGAATTATAGCTTAATCTCCTTATAGAAAAGTTCTACTAACTTAGCTACGTTAATTATAGTTATTATAGGTAGGAAGATAGAGTACTTAGTGTATTAGTCTATAATCACTAGGATTACGTTAGTTTCTTGTTTGCCCGCTTATGCAATAGGTAATCCTATAATAAAGTCTATTAAGATTTCTGCCCACGGTCGCTCTAGTATTAGTAGCGATTTAAGACTCCTATATAGGCGATGCCTTCTAGCGACTATTCGCTAATATGTCCTATAGCTTATAATATAGTCTAACATAGACTTATTCATAGCTAGCCACTAAAAGTAGCGCTTTAATAGCTTAAGCATTTGCTTAGTCCTAAAGTAACCCGCTAGCGGATTATTATAGTATAGCTATAGAAGCTCCTATTATAAGGTAGGCTCTTAGGGAATAACTACCTAGTCTTTATATATTAGGAGACCCCTTATGCTATATGACTATAGACTAGCTTTCCCTCTCTCTAGGGAATTAATCTCTTTACTCTGCCTCTACAGGTCTAGATCTTAGCTTTAGGCCTTCTATAGCAGCTATGCTAATAGTTTATTTAGGCTAGATTAGTAGGGATCTAGTGACGTAATAGCCCCCTAGATCTCTTGTGCTATACTAGCGTCCTAGACACACGCTACCTTCTCCTAGAAATCACCTTTATTTAGCTAACCTTTTACTGGATCCACGGTGGCTAACTAGCCTCTTAACATAGCTACTCTAGCCTTTACTATAGGGGCTAGGGTATTTTCCTCCCCTAAAGGTATCTTACTATGCCTCTCTATAAAGACTAGGGTATTTTCCTCCCCTAAAGGTATCTTACTATATCTTCTTTAATATATTAGTATCTCTTCTTCTACTACTTCTTTAGTAGCTACTAACTTTTTCTTAAGTTCTAGCAGAAGTGCCCTATTTATTAGGGGTTTGCTCTTATAATTAGACCTTCTTAATAGCGCATCCACGGGGTTACTTTTCCCTAGTCTATACTTAATTACAAAGTTTAGCGGGCATAGGAATATACACTATCTAGCCTATCTTCTATTTAGCTTCTATTACTTTATAAAGGTCTATAGGTTATAGTGGTCTAATAGGACTTCCACTAGGGTCTCTATGCCTTTAATATAATATCGCTAGTGTTTAAATAACTTAACTATAGCAAGTAGCTCTTAGTTAGGCGTGCTATAGTTTTGTTCGGTGTTAGTAAACTTCCTTAACTAAAAGGCTATAGGGTGCTAGCAGCCCTTGTTATCTTATTATAATAAGATTCCTGCTATTATAAAGATTAAGGCATCTATCTTGATGCGCACTGGTTAACTTAGGTTATAATAACGGAGCAGAGGAGCCCGCTAAAAGGCGTCTTTTAGCTAGCGAAATGCCACCTATTCTCTTGCCCTAAATATAAACCTCCTAGTCTAGATGCTATTCTAACTGCCCTTTATTAACGTGTGCAGTGGTGCCGCGATCCCTAAGTATCTATAGATAAACTATTAGTAAAAGTTATAGAACCCTAGGAAGGATTATATATCCTTAAAGCTTATAGGTTCCTTCTAATCCTAGATAGTAGTAACTTAGTGGGTGTCTATTAAGATCCTATTAATAGAGAGGATAAACCCTAGGAACTCCACTAACTCCTAGTAGAATTTATATTTAGAGGGTTTTATATATAATTCCACCTCTCTTATATGCCCTAGGACTTCTTTAATATATATAGTGTGCTCCTCTTATGTTTTTAAAAAGATTAGGATATTATCTAGATATACCACATAAATAGTATTGACTAGCCTGTGAAGCGCTTTATAGATGTAGTTCTAGAACGTGGCTAGGGCATTTGTTAACCTAAAAGGCATTATAAGATATTTATAGTGCCTGTAACACGTGTGGAACGTGGTCTTCTATTTGTTACCCCCTTTAATCCGGATTCTATAATAAGCATTCTTAATATTAATTTTTAAGAAGAAATAAGCTCCTTAGCACTAGTCTAGGATCTCCGAAATCAGGGGGAGAGCATAGCGATTCTTCTGCGTTACCCTATTAAGACCCCGGTAATCCACGTATAATTAGAGCGTACTATCTTTCTTTGGTATAAATAGGATAGGCATGCCCACAGGGCTCTTTAACAGTCTTATCTAGCCCTTCTGTAGGTTCTTATTAATATACTTATGAAGTTCCTTTAATTTGCCTTAGGAGAGGGGGTAAATCAGTCTGTACGGGGGTGTAGCCCCTAGTATTAGATTAATTGCGTAATTAGTTATCTTTCTTAAAGGCAAGCTCCCTACCTTATCTGCTACAAACATGTCTTTAAACTTATATAGCTCCTAGGGGATATCTTTAATAGTTCTATGTGCTTTTGCCTCTTCTTTATCTCTAAGGGTAATAAACTTATCTTCTATAACCCTATTAATAGCGTACATAATAGTCTTATTACATATAACCTTCGCGAACTTACAGGGAGTTATAAGTAAAAAGGCCTTTCTTCTCTTCTTAAACCACTACTCTTATAAGTATAAATAAAGGTAGACATATTCCTCTATAAGTGTGTGTATCCTAATTAATACAGGGCTTCCCTTAGTTCTTAGGTCCCTATTAATAGCTATATATAGTAGGTTAAGGTTCTTTTCTTCTCCTCTTAAGTCTTTAATTATAAGAGGGACCTTATAGACGCTATATTAGGGAACTATAAGGGCCCCTACTACCTTAATAATAGGTACCGTAGCCTTAGCTTAGTTAAGTTTATAGGCTTATATAAATTCAGCGCTAATGATATTAATCTTAGTGTAACTATTAAGATCTGCCGCCATTTTAATATCTATATGCCTATAAATAGTAACTAGTGTATAAAATCAACACCCTATTAGTACCTTAGTGTTTAAGGTAGAGGTAAGGGCATCTACTTCTGCCTTAGGGAGTTTTCTAGGTCTTATTGCTCCTTCTTTAGCTTATTATATCTATTCGCAAGATGCTCTATGCTATTATAGATAAAACACTGCCTTTTATACCTAGGTTCGTGGTTATTTAGGTAGGTAGCAGGAGACTTCTCTTAGTCCTTGTCCTTCTAATCTTTATTAGACCTTCTGCCTTGTAGAAAGTCACGTCTATAATATTAGGGAGCCTTATTTAGGCCCTTATCTTCCGAATACTTAGGCTTTTACTTATTCTTTAGCATAGCCTCCTAGAGTTGCTAAGTAAGTTACACTACCTCCTCTTATGCCTTTCCTATAATAGAGGTATATAGGTTAATCTAGTCTTATAGGTTAGGGAGTAGTTTTGCAAAGAATATAAGAGCTTATAACTTTTTAGTAGCTCTTTCTAGGTGTTTCTCTAGTGAATCTAAGTAGATACTAAATTTAATAGGACTCTAGCCCTTATGTTACTTTGCGTTCTCTAGCTACGTAGCTATTTAGGCATTATAGTTAGCAGTATCTTAGAGTAGTGTAAGAGTCTAGGTTTTAAATACATCCTAGTTATCTTTAAGATCGCTTTAGTTATTAGCTATCTGTTTGTTAAGGTATTAGTCCTATCTTACCCTATAATCACTATATATATAATTAAGTGTAAAGAGGATTTTTTAGTAATTATGCTAATACTTTTGCTTCGCCCTATTAAAGGCACGGTTTAGGTTATTTATCTATATCTTATACTTCTACGGGTTTATAGGGTGTTAGAGGTTAGTAATATTCCTAACTTTAACCTCTTAGCGGCTATTACTAGAGGAGAAACTAGATCTTCGCTACCTTTTTATCTTCTTTTTCCCTCTACCTAGCTATAGAAGATTAATAAGCTCTTACTCTTATTCCTATAGTTCTTTAAGTTTCTTAAGCTAAGTAATTCGCTTATTTATCACTATAGTATTAGCCCTAATGTTAGAGGGTCTAGGTTTAGTCCTGGTTCCTATAGAATATAGTGTGTCTTTAGTAGCGATGCTACCCTTATTTAATTAACTTTAGTTATTATCTAATATTGCTTAGGTTAATTAGGTGGTTCTTAGCCCTATATTGCTCTTAGGTAGCTAGTAGTAGAAGCTTTAGAATTATAAGGATAAAGATAGCTAGGCAAAAGGATATAGGGTGCACTTATATATTAACTAAAGCTTACTAGGTCTAAGTGTAATATATGTGTGAGTCGCTAGTTTATAGCTAGCGGCTCGCCAATGTCACGTGGACCTAGCCCTTCCTTCTGGTGTCGGGCTCCGCGGTGCTCTGGCGCTGCGGTGCACGCATGCGCGTGGGTCATGTTGTGAGGGGCCTCACAGAGATACTCTAGATTAAATAGTCTATTAGATTAGAAGTGCTATCTTAATTAAATAAGGAGAAATAATCTTAGTTTATCTTATTATAAGCTTAGGTATCTTCTTAATAAAACTTAGTAAAACTTAAGGGTTAATTTAAGAATCTTATAGTGCGTAAATACCGCGAAAAGAATCTAGCTATAGGTAGTCTCTTTATAAATTAAATAGTCCCCTTGCTTAGATAACTAATATCATTATCCCTTGTTATGTTATCTATCTTAATAATCCCTAGCGCTTGTCATCGTGATCGCGTGTTTTCTGGGCGCGCATCTTATGGCACACACTATAAAGGTAATAAATACCTTATAAAGTAGAAGGGTTAGCTAAGCAAATATAACTAGTAGGTTCCTATTAAAGATATAGAAGGAGCTTAGTATATAATTCAGGTATTTTACTAGAATAAGTTAAGGGAAAAGGATAGTAATATATAAGTAAGTTATAGGCAAAAGAGTATAAAGTTCCTATAAGAAAGGAATAGCCTTACTAGCCACTATAATACTCCTAATAAAAGAAAATTACCTATAAAAATAAAAGAAAAATATAAAGGAAAAAAGAAAAATAAAGGAAAATACCTATAGCTTTAGGAGAGTTAATAGGAAACCCTCTAGAGTTACCCCCTTATAGGTAAAGACTTAGCTATTATAGACTAGGTACTCCGCGTTATTCTTATCCGCTATAATTACCTCCTGTATTCTATAATAGAAGCGGTGTAATACTGTTAAAATTATGCTATTTATAGCACTATTTTATAGGCCCACTAGTTGCCTAGTTGCGTTGTTGCAACGTTGGTTGCAAGGCGTTGCCTGCAGCGTTGTTGGTCTTGATCAACAGCTTTGGCTGTGACCTGCGTTCCTGCACACAACCAACCCACAGGCTTGTATGACTAAGCTGACTAGGCTACCCTATAGGGAAGCTAAAATCAACTGTAACTAGGGAACTAGTAGTCATATAAAAGGCTGATGTATACTGTTCGAATCCTTGATTTTTTCCGGACTTTATGGTATATTTTATTTATAGGGTTGCTTATTAGATTGCTTAGTTGGTGCACGTGGGTGGCTAAATTATATGGTCGTGAGTCGATTTTTTACTTTTCCTATACAAATGAATTTTGCGGAAAATAAAAAATAGCTCCTAAGGCCCGGCTAGCGACCCCCTTCCGTCAATATAGTCAGTAGGTCTATGAGGGGACTCAGAAAATCCTCTTATTGCTCGTTAGATCGTTCGTCTAGCTAAAATCTACTATATTTAACTATTAAAGCTCTATATCTTGAAGAATCATTATATTATAGTGAATCTAGAAGCCGCCGCGTTAGAATCTACTAGGGAGGTCTTCCTATCCCTCTAGCTAGATTCCCCTTCCATTTTCAATAGGTTATGAGCCCGGAAGGCCTATAAGATTACTACATTACTGCGTTATTCTACTGCGATTAGTGCTTAATTTTAGGTACTAGTTACTCTCTACTAGACCTGTGGGCTCTTAGATTACAAAGGAACCGCTAGAATTTAAAGCTTTTATCTACTAGCTCTACGCATCGCAACATCAGACCCTTGGTGTTGAATTCATTTACAGCCGCACCTGCAACCACCACATTGCAACCGTAACTATCTAGTTACAACCACAACCTCTTTTTCAGTGATCCTATTCACTGCTGCGACCGTTATATTTGATATTATCTACTCTGTAGATACGCTGCATTCTCTTTTAAATCATTGAACATCTAGTATATCTATACTAGGCTTTTTGACCTATTGCAATACGCTGCACGCACTATACGTTGTGTTATGGCTGCTGTAATATCTATATCCTACGATTCCTATCCGCCTTTTTTAGTGTTAAGAAAATTTTCGCAGAGAATCTTCTCCGGTCCGTTTCTGCCCGCGCATACCGCAGACCCACTTTTAGACCTCGAGGGCTACCCTTTCAAACAGTCCCGCCACACAATTTGCGTGCGCAGCCCGGTTGCACCACAACCTAGCTTCTAGTGCACGTTATTTGCTACAGGAACAAATTTGGAGATCTTGCACAGGAACTTTTAGAGATGGCACCACTAAGTTATAATAAGGGTAAGGGACCTGCTGCAGGCCCTTCTAGCCCTCCTAGGGACCCTGATAGGATGGAAATAGAAGGTCAACCGGCTGTTCAAGCCAGTGCTTTGCAACTGCAACAACAGATGCAGAGTCAAATTAAACAATAAGGCAAGACCTTAACTGATTTTATTAAGCATACTGAGTCAAATTATCTAAAAAACGAGGCTAGCATTAAAGATCTATTAGATCAATTAACGCAAACCATGACTGCTATGCAAGGTCTTCAGGATTCTACTAGGCTAAGGGAAGAAAATACTAAAGCTCCGGTAGAAGACCTGCCTGCTGCTGCAACTACTTCTACGAGTTTACCTTCTAGTAACTTATAAGCTGCCTTTAACACAGGGGCTATTAAGGAACTAAATAAGAAGGTTCACTCTATTCCTGAGGGAGCTAAGCTAAAAGGCCCTGAAAACTATGATCAGTGGAAGTAAGCCCTAAGCATTCAATTTAGAGCCCTAGGATTACCTGAATTTATAGATAATCCTAGCTTAGCAGGCCATCTAGCTAACTGTGATCAAGCTATTCTTTTAATGATATTAAGAGATAGCTGCCAACCTAGGCCATAGGCAGCTATATGTTAGCAAAAATCCCCCGAAGAAGCCTATAAAGTCCTTATTAGGCAATATTCGCAGAGTGCTGAAATCCAGCGAGGTACGCTATACGCTAGCTACCACTCCCTAAATTTTTTAAATTATAAGGGATCTTTAGAGGCTTTTAATGCTGATTTTAATAACTTACTAGCTAGACTACAGCTTTGTAGTGTAGAGATCGCTCCTATAGATCAAGTAAACCATTATATCAACGTATTAAAGCAGACCTTTCCTAGTTGGGCTGAGAGACAAAGATTTACTATCAGAGCTGCTAGGGCACAAGGGCTGCCTGTAAATACCTTAAATTTACAGTTCCTAATGGCTGATTTATTAGAAGAGCAGAGGGATAAAACCTCCCCTGTGGCTAAAGCTCTTAGCTATAAGGCTTCTAATAATAAGGGAAATTCTAAGGACGAGGAAAAGAAGTCACCTTCTAATCCTAATACCAAGAAGGACTCTACCAACGCCACTAAAGAGCAGGATAAGAAGGATTCAAACCCTTCTAAAGCCTCTAGGAAGAAAAAGCAGAAGAAGAAGAGTGGCAACGGGGAAAATAAAGGAAAAGAAGCTGCTTTTGCGTTAGGCTATAGCCTAGCCACGGGATATGTTGAAGAACTAGATTCTAGCGAGTCTAGCAGCGAGGATAGTAGTGATTCTGAATCTGATTTGGATACCTCTAGTACCACTACTACTAGTGACACTACTAGCAAGCCTACTTTTAGCTACTCTAACAATGTGGTTAAAAACTCCCTTCTATACGATACAGGTTCTTCTTGTCATATTTGTAATAATAAGGCTTTCTTTAGGGACTTTAAACCTCTTAAGAAAGGTCAAACCGGCCCTATAATTACAGCAGGAGGACCTATCTATCCTAAAGGAAGAGGCACCGCTGTTTTTAACGTTCTGGTCAAGAAAAATCCACCAGAATATAGGCCTTTAGCTCTGCTAGATGCCCTATATTTCCCTGGTATAGATACCAACCTAGTTAGCGGTTTATCCCACTATCTTAAGGGAGGTTATCTAGCTAAAGATCAGCTTTTCCTAGCCGATAAAAGCCCCTGTGGGTTATTAGAACCTACTAAACACGGCTTCTTTTTGCAGATTAAGGGGCAAGCTACTCCTAAGATCTGCAAGCATTCAACCCACCTCTCCTTTATGGGCCAACAACAACAAGCCTATAAGACCGAATTAGGGTTTTCCTACCCTATAGAGGTTCAAATTCCGCAGCCAGCATTTAATCCCGAGGAATATCAACGAATCGAAGAATTAGACTCTGAAGAAGACGAAGATTCAGCCCTATGTCCCACCGAAGCTCCTCCTAGTCAGGCATCTTCTATAGGGGGTTTAGAAGGTCCATACCCTAATGACTTGGGTGACGATAGTGGCCGTCTATGGCCCCCAGAGGCCTGTGATTCTCAAGAGGCCTGGCAACAGAGGGAGCTAGGGGATAATAGCCCTAATAGATCTTCTAAGCTAGATTCTAGTTACAAGAAGTTACTAGATTTAGCCCTTCTTTGGCACATTCGATTAGGCCATATCGGCCTCCCTTTACTTAAGAAATCTTCGAAATTAGCTAAAGGGATCCCTGATTTTTCCGCCATTAAAGACAAGGATTTCAACTGCATAGCCTGTATGCAATCGAAGGCTGTTAGAAGACCTACTAAAAGACCTATTCAGGACCCCCCTAGGGTTTTAGATATTCTAGAGGGAGATACGGTTAAAATCGAACCTATACCGCACAATAAGAAGGCCCTAGTCCTTATACTTATTGATCGAAAATCCCGGTATAAATGGTGCTTTTCATTAGCTAATAAAGAAGGTCAGACCCTTTATACTGCTATTAAGGGCTTCTTTAAGGCCCTGAAAAACCGATATAACGCGTATCCTAGGCACCTCCACTTCGACGGAGGCACTAAAATTAATAACGAACTTCAGTCCTGGTTATCTTCTAAGGGAATTTGCTTTAGCACCTCTTGCCCCTATATTCACGAACAGAATGGGCTAGTTAAGAGGGCTATTAGGGTTATCCTAGACCGGCTTAGAGCTACACTTCAGTGGTCTAAGCTGCCTTTATATCTATGGTCTTATATCCTTCTAGCCATAGTGGACTTAGTTAACATTACCGCCAATATAACTAAGCCCCTAACCCCTAAGCAGCTATTTCTAGCTAACTTAGAGCCTAAGACCTCTTATAAGCCTGATTTTTCAAAGATTAGGGCTATAGGGTCTTATTGCGAGGTTCTAATACCTCCGGAGCAGAGATCAAAGCTTCAGAAGCTAGCCCCTAGGACTATCCCTGGCCGGCTGCTTGCTACTCTAGGTTCCAGCGTTTATCTTGTTTATATACCCTCTAAAAGGTCAGTCGTTAAGACTAGCTTTATTAAGATTATAGAGGATATAGGCTCTATAGGGTCCCCTAAGCCTTTAGGGAGCTATCCTTCAGAGGGAGAAGCCAATATCTCACGAGATAATCTAGAGGTTCAGGATAGCTATCCAAAGCCTCTAGCGCCCACAGCGCCCGCAGCGCCCGCCACGCCTATAACAACACCGCCCGGGACAACCGCTGCAACGCCTGTAACGCCTGTAACGCCTCCAGCGCTACCCCTAGAGAGCCCAAGCTCTAGCGCCCCTAATAAGGGTGCTATCGAAAAACCGTTTTCAGATTCGGATTCTTTAATCGACCCTGATTCTATGGATATCGATGATTTTAACCTATCTTCTTTCATTAAGAAGATATGCTTCAAGGCACAACAAAAGGCTAAATCGTCAGCTAATAACAATAACGATTCGGATACACCTAAGACATGGAAGCAAGCTTTAAAAAGCAAGGATAGTCAAAAATGGATTAATGCAACCTTTAGCGAATTTAAGCAGCTACTAGCTGCCGGAACTTTTAAATTTATAGGGATAGACTAGATTCCTAAGGGCCGAAAAGTTCTAAAGAATAGGCTTGTTTATAAGCTTAAAAAGGATAAAGAAAATAATCCTATAAAACACAAGGCCCGACTCGTTGCAAAAGGCTTTATGCAGATAGAAGGTCAAGATTATATCGAAACCTATGCTATAACTAGCATCCCCCCTAGTTGGCGGATATTACTAGCCTTAGCGGCTTGTAATGACTGGGAAGTTGAACAGGTTAATTTTATAGGGGCATTCTTAAACAGCTTATTAAAAGAAGCTATTTATATGCAGATCCCTGATGGATTCGTTGAATTTGCCGAAGCTGCTACGCCTGAAATAGCTAAATTACTCAAGAAATACGGCTATAATCCCTCTCAAAAGCAGGTTATTTTCCTTTAAAAAGCTTTATATGGATTAAAACAGAGCTCTAGAGAGTGGCAGCAGGCTCTAAAGGAACTTCTTCGAAAATTAGGCTTCCACCCCCTTATATCTGACCCGGCTGTCTTCTTCAACCCAACTACATCTACATATATAGCGACTTATGTGGATGACTGTCTTCTAATAGGACCGGATCTAGCTTATATTAACAAGCTAAAGAAGCTATTACACAAAGCTTATCCTATAGAAGATCGTGGGCCAGCCGAATTCTTCCTAGGCGTTCAAATCACTAGAAATCGAAAGAAAGGGACCCTAACTATCCACCAGTCCTAGTACATTTCTGAGGCCCTAGAGAGATTCAACATGAAAGATGCTAGGCCTACTAAAATTCCCCTACAACCCGGAATTATTAAATAGGCAGCCCACCTAACTAAACCTCTTTCCCCCTCTGATCACAAGCTGTATCAGAGTATTATAGGGACTATTATGTATTTAATGCTCCTTACAAGACCTGATATTGCCTTTCCAGTTCAGTGGCTTTCAACAGCGCTATCTAAGCCTTATATAGAGCACTTAAATGCTGCTAAACATCTGCTTAGATACCTTCTAGGCTCTATGAGTTATTCTATAACTTATAGAAGGTCTAAAAACGCTATTAAGGCTTCTACAACCCTTATTGGCTTCTGTGATAGCGACTTCGCGGGTGATAAGTCCTCTAAATCAACCTATGCTTATCTCTATAAGCTAGCTAAAGGACCTATTAGCTGGAAATTAAAGAAAGCAACTACAATAGCTTTATCAACATTAGAGGCCGAATCAGATGCTCTATGTGAAGCTATTAGGGAGCTAGAGTGGCTCTATAGCCTTTTTAAGGAAATTAAGCTGCCTATAGCACCTCCTGTTCCGATTTTTAGTGATAACTAAGGCGCTATAACGACCACTAATAACCCTGCTCTTCACAGCAGAATAAAGCATACCCTGCTAAAATTCAACTATACTAGAGAAAAGGTACAGAAGGGTATAGCTAAGGTTATCTATATTAATACTAAAGAGATGCCTGCGGATGGCTTAACTAAGCCCCTGCCTAACGATAAATTTCAACAATTTATTCAACTATTAGGTCTTACGAACACAAAGGCCTAGTTTTAAAGAAAAACAACTAAAAAGTCGAAAAACCTAAAATCAATAAAAACACTGGAATTCCGTTGAAAAGTTATTGATATTAGTTAAAAAGTTATTGGATTATTATTGGATTTATTATTGAATTTTATTGTTAACTTAGATATCTATTAAAGAGCTAAGTTTAGGTATCAAATTAGTTAACTCATACTTTTCTAGAGGGAGTGTTAAAATTATGCTATTTATAGCACTATTTTATAGGCCCACTAGTTACCTAGTTGCGTTGTTGCAACGTTGGTTACGAGGCGTTGCCTGCAGCGTTGCCTGCAGCGTTGTTGGCTGCGGCCAGCTTTGGCTGTGACCTGCGCTCCTGCACACAACCAACCCACAGGCTTGTATGACTAAGCCGACTAGGCTACCCTATAGGGAAGCTAAAATCGACTGTAACTAGGGAACTAGTAGTTGTATAAAAGGCTGACTTATACTGTTCAAATCCTTAATTTTTTCTGGATTTAATGATGTATTTTATTTATAGGGTTGCTTATTAGATTGCTTAGTTAGTGCACGTGGGTGGCTAGATTGTATGGCCGTGAGTCGATTTTTTACTTTTCCTATACAAATGAATTTTGCGGAAAATAAAAAATAGCTCCTAAGACCCGGCTAGCGACCCCCTTCCGTCGATATGGTCGGTAGGTCTATAAGGGGACTCAGAAAATCCTCTCATTGCTCGTCAGATCGTTCGTCTAGCTAAAATCTACTATATTCAACTATCAACGCCCTATATCTTGAAGAATCGTCGTATTATAGTGAATCTAGAAGCCGCCGCGTTGGAATCTACTAGGGAGGTCTTCCTATCCCTCTAGCTAGATTCCCCTTCCATTTTCAATAATCCCACTATCTTAAGGGAGGTTATCTAGCTAAAGATCAGCTTTTCCTAGCCGATAAAAGCCCCTGTGGGTTACTAGAACCTGCTAAACACGGCTTCTTTTTGCAGATTAAGGGGTAAGCTACTCCTAAGATCTGCAAGCATTCAACCCACCTCTCCTTTATGGGCTCTTAATATTGCAACTAACAACAAAGCCAACAAAGAGCCTATAAGACCGAATTAGGGTTTTCCTACCCTATAGAGGTTCAAATTCCGCAGCCAGCATTCAATCCCGAGGAATATCAACAAATCGAAGAATTAGACTCTGAAGACAAAGATTCAGCCCTATGTCCCACCGAAGCTCCTCCTAGTCAGGCATCTTCTATAGGGGGTTTAGAAGGTCTATACCCTAATAACTTAGGTGACGATAGTGGCCGTCTATTGCCCCCAGAGGCCTGTGATTCTCAAGAGGCCTGGCAACAGAGGGAGCTAGGGGATAATAGCTCTAAAAAGCTAGATTCTAGTTATAAGAAATTACTAGATTTAGCCCTTCTTTGGCACATTCAATTAGGCCACATCAGCCTCCCTTTACTTAAGAAATCTTCGAAATTAGCTAAAGGGATCCCTAATTTTTCCGCCATTAAAGATAAGGATTTTAACTGCATAGCCTGTATGCAATCAAAGGCTGTTAGAAGACTAACTAAAAGACCTATTCAGGACCCCCCTAGGGTTTTGGATATCCTAGAGGGAGATACGGTTAAAATCGAACCTATACCACATAATAAGAAGGCCCTAGTCCTTATCCTTATTAATCGAAAATCCCGGTATAAGTGGTGCTTTTTATTAGCTAATAAAGAAGGTTAGACCCTTTATAATGCTATTAAGGGCTTCTTTAAGGCCCTGAAAAACCAATATAACGCGTATCCTAGGCACCTTCACTTCGACGGAGGTACTGAAATCAACAATGAACTTTAGTCCTGGTTATCTTCTAAGGGAATTTGCTTTAGCACCTCTTGCCCCTATATTTATAAATAGAATAGGCTAGTTAAGAGGGCTATTAGGGTTATCCTAGACCAGCTTAGAGCTACACTTCAGTGGTCTAAGCTGCCTTTATATCTATGGTCTTACATCCTTCCAGCCATAGTGGACTTAGTTAACATTACCGCCAATATAACTAAGCCCCTAACCCCTAAGCAGCTATTTCTAGCTAACTTAGAGCCTAAGACTATCTATAAGCCTGACTTCTCGAAAATTAGGGCTATAGGGTCTTATTATGAGGTTCTAATACCTCCGGAGCAGAGATCAAAGCTTCAGAAGCTAGCCCCTAGGACCATCCCTGGCCGGCTGCTTGCTACTCTAGGTTCTAGCGTTTATCTTGTTTATATACCCTCTAAAAGGTCAGTTATTAAGACTAGCTTTGTTAAGATTATAGAGGATATAAGCTCTATAGGGTCCCCTAAGCCTTTAGGGAGCTATCCTTTAGAGGGAGAAGCCAATATCTCACGAGATCATCTAGAGGTTTAGGATAGCTATCCAAGGCCTCTAGCGCCCACAGCGCCCGCAGCGCCCGCCGCGCCTATAACAACACCGCCCGGGACGACCGCTGCAACGCCTGTAACGCCTGTAACGCCTCCAGCGCTACCCCTAGAGAGCCTAAGCTCTAGCGCCCCTAATAAGGGTGCTATTGAAAAACCGTTTTTAGATTCGGATTCTTTAATTGACCCTGATTCTATGGACATCAATGATTTCAATTTATCTTCCTTCATTAAGGAGATATGCTTTAAGGCATAACAAAAGGCTAAATCGTTATCTAATAATAACAATCCGGATACCCCTAAGACCTGGAAACAAGCTTTAAAAAGCAAGGATAGCCAAAAATGGGTTAATGCTACCTTTAGCGAAATTTAAGCAGCTATTAGCTGCCGGAACTTTTAAATTTATAGGGATAGACCAAATTCCTAAGGGCCAAAAAGTTCTAAAGAATAGGCTTATTTATAAGCTTAAAAAGGATAAAGAAAATAATCCTATAAAACACAAGGCCCGACTCGTTGCAAAAGGCTTTATGCAGATAGAAGGTCAAGATTATATCGAAACCTATGCTGCAACTAGTATTCCCCCTAGTTGGCGGATATTACTAGCCCTAGCGGCTTGTAATGACTGGGAAGTTGAACAGGTTGATTATAGTCTACTAAAGGAAGCTATTTACATGCAGATCCCTAATGGATTCGTTAAATTTGCCAAAGCTACTACGCCTGAAATAGCTAAATTACTTAAAAAATACGGCTATAATCCCTCTCAAAAGCAGGTTATTTTCCTTTAAAAAGCTTTATATAGATTAAAACAGAGCTCTAGAGAGTGGCAGCAGGCCCTAAAGGAACTTCTTCGAAAATTAGGCTTCCACCCCCTTATATCTGACCTGGCTGTCTTCTTTAACCTAACTACATCTACATATATAGCGACTTATATAGATGACTGTCTTCTAATAGGACCGGATCTAGCTTATATTAATAAGCTAAAGAAGCTATTACACAAAGCTTACCCTATAGAAGATCGTGGGCTAGCTGAATTTTTCCTAGGCATTTAAATCACTAGAAATCAAAAGAAAGGGACCCTAACTATTCACTAGTCCTAGTACATTTCTAAAGCCCTAGAGAGATTTAACATAAAAGATGCTAGGCCTGCTAAAATTCCCCTATAACCCGGAATTATTAAACAGGCAGCCTACCTTACTAAACCTCTTTCCCCCTCTAATCACAAGCTATATCAGAGTATTATAGGGACTATTATGTACCTAATGCTCCTTACAAGGCCTGATATTGCCTTTCCGGTTTAGTGGCTTTTAATAGCGTTAGCTAAGCCTTATATAGAGCATTTAAATGCTTCTAAACATCTACTTAGATACCTTCTAGGCTTTATAAGTTATTCTATAACTTATAGAAGGTCTAAAAACGCTATTAAGGCTTCTATAACCCTTATTAGCTTCTGTAATAGCGACTTCGCGGGAGATAAGTCCTCTAAATTAACCTATGCTTATCTCTATAAGCTAGCTAAAGAACCTATTAGCTAGAAATTAAAGAAAGCAACTATAATAGCTTTATTAACATTAGAGGCCGAATCAGATGCTCTATATGAAGCTATTAGGGAGCTAGAGTGGCTTTATGGCCTTTTTAAGGAAATTAAGCTACCTATAGCATCTCCTGTTCTGATTTTTAGTGATAACTAAGGCGCTATAATGACCGCCAATAACCCTGCTCTTCACAGTAGAACAAAGCATACCCTGCTAAAATTTAACTATACTAGAGAAAAGGTATAGAAGGGTATAGCTAAGGTTATCTATATTAATACTAAAGAGATGCCTGCAGATGGCTTAACTAAGCCCCTGCCTAATAATAAATTTCAACAATTTATTCAACTATTAGGTCTTACAAACACAAAGGCCTAGTTTTAAAAGAAAAACAACTAAAAAGTCGAAAAACCTAAAATCAACAAAAACACTGGAATTCCGTTAAAAAATTATTAATATTAGTTGAAAAGTTATTGGATTTATTATTGAATTTTATTGTTAACTTAGATATCTATTAAAGAGCTAAGTTTAGGTATTAAATTAGTTAACTCATACTTTTCTAGAGGGAGTGTTAAAATTATGCTATTTATAGCACTATTTTATAGGCCCACTAGTTACCTAGTTGCGTTGTTGCAACGTTGGTTACAAGGCGTTGCTTGCAGCGTTGCCTGCAGCTTTGGCTATGATCTACGTTCCCGCACACAACCAACCCACAGGCTTGTATGACTAAGCCGACTAGGCTACCCTATAGGGAAGCTAAAATCGACTGTAACTAGGGAACTAGTAGTCGTATAAAAGGCTGACTTATACTGTTCGAATCCTTGATTTTTTCCGGATTCAATGATGTATTTTATTTATAGGGTTGCTTATTAGATTGCTTAGTTAGTGCACGTGGGTGGCTAGATTATATAGTCGTGAGTCGATTTTTTACTTTTCCTATATAAATGAATTTTACGGAAAATAAAAAGTAGCTCCTAAGACCTGGCTAGCGACCCCCTTCCGTCAATACGGTCAGTAGGTCTATAAGGGGACTCAGAAAATCCTCTTATTGCTCGTTAGATCGTTCGTCTAGCTAGAAATCTACTATATTCAACTATTAACGCCCTATATCTTGAAGAATCGTCGTATTATAGTGAATCTAGAAGCCGCCGCGTTGAATCTACTAGGGAGGTCTTCCTATCCCTCTAGTACAGATTCCCTTCCATTTTCAATAATTACTAGCTAGCTTAAGACTTTATAATATATTTAATATTATAAGTCTTAAACTATTTAAAGGGGACCCCACTAGCTATATAGATATATCCTTACTATAAGATAATATTAAAGATAATAAAGAAGAGTTTAAAATTAAGAGAATTATTTTATATTACTATAATAGAAAATAATATAAATACCTAGTAAAGTGGAAAGGCTATAATAGTTTAGAAAATTCATAGGTATTAAAAAGGGATTTTATTATAAAGGATATTATAGATAATTATAAGTAGTAATTAAGTAGCTAGTTTATAAAGATATAATTACTTTAGTAATTTAGTATATAAATATCCTATAATATAAGTTATATTTTTCTTAAAGCAAAAAACTACCTTATAGCTATCTAGCACTAATTAATCTATAGTAATATTAGCAGCCGTATTTTTATCTATAGTAGCTATAGGAGCCTTATTATTAGAAGACTTCTCCTTATCCCTATAGATAAATATATAGAGCTCTTTAGGGAGCTTAGAGGGACTAATATAAGTAGGGATATTAGAAGTAAAGTTAGTAAACTAGTAGTAAGTTAGTAAATTAAAAGCTATGCCTAAAATAATAAGATATTACTATTAGAGTATACTAGGTAATAAAGCGTAGGCTATTTATAATATTAATCTATACCTTAAGGTTTATAGTGTTAAATAGCTATAATATTATAGCATGCTTATTAGTATCTGCCTTATAGGTAGCCTTAGCGGTTAATTTAGTATAGCAAATATATCTATATTAATTAGTATTTTTTATAGCTAGGAGGGCATTATATAACTTATATTTTGCCTATATAAGGCCCTAGTAATAAGTTAGTAATAACTAAGTAATTAGAGTTATAGTTCTTACTAGATACTTATAATATTAAATACCTTCTAGGATATTCCTTATTATCTTAAATAACTTATAATATAATTTTATAATTTAGGCAGGACACTAGTAGTATATTAGCTATCTATAAGCTATATCTATTAGAAAGGTACTTATACTAATATATAATTTATTATTTTTTATATAATAAGTATATTTAGAGGAATTCCCTAGTAAAAGTTAGCAATAAGAAAGCAGTAAGTAAGTAGCTTAGTTATACTAGGAGAATAATAGCACTTATTAGAAATAGGTTTCCTATTAATAATATATTAAGGCTTATTACTATTATCTTTAGGAGCTATTTACTAGATAGTAGCCTACTAACTATAATATAAATATAGAATCTTAATACTACTATTTAGTAAGTTAGTAACTATAATACTATAAGTAAGAAGTAAAACTTATATAGTAGTCTTAGAGGCTTAGGATACTTTTTTATAAGGAGATTTTTCTAGGGTAGGAGCTAAAGGACTAGGAGTTACTAGGTAGATAGTAGATATAGTAAACTAGCTATAAGTTAGCAGTAAGTAAGTAAGGAAGCAGAGTAGTAAGAGACTAATAATAAAGAAGCTTAGAAGTAAGAGCTAGGAATAATATAATCCTAGGTAAGGTTAGTAACTACTAAGTAATAGTAGCGGGAATGCTACTATAAGGCTAGTAGGGCTAACTTATAATTTATATAGATTAATTAAGAAAGATAAGGAAGAAAGGAAAAGATAAAGGGGGGGAAATCTAGGCTCTTTTATATTAACTATAGCCCCCTAAGTAATCTATATAGATAGTAAAAGTAAGCTATAGGTTAAAAGAATTAGCGTTATAGCTACTAATAATAAAATCATAGCTAACTACGTATACCTAGCAAGTTCGCAGGAACTTCGCTAGAACTTATAGTTAAACTCACTTAGACATATAGTGTCTAATACCCTATCTATTTAGCCTAATTAGAAAATTTAACATAGGGTATCCACTTCTATAAAACTAGTAAGGAAAAGGACACTAGCGTTTATAAAGTAACTCTATAGCTATAATTATATTATAATTAAGAGCTTATAAGTAGGGTAGAGAATAATCTATAACCTATATTAATAGGGCTATTATATCTCCTTATATGTTATATTACGCCACGAAAAGTTATTTAGAGTTATATAGGAAAATTAAGATAGTAATTTTATACTAACTAGGTAGCTAGTTATAATTAAGGGTAATTATAAATAAGAGGGGGAACTATATTAGGGTTATAGAGGCAATAAAGTAATAGAGGCTATAAAGGCAATAGCATTATATATAGTAGGGCCTAGTTATAGCTCGCAGCGTCCCTGCTATAAGGTTGCTATAAGCTAGTTATATATATATAGAGAGGGTATTTAGGCAAAGGTCGCATATATAGAATGTAGGAGGCTAGAGATTAAAACCCTTAAGCACGTATACCTACCTTCTAGCTATATAGCTACTACCTTGATCATACCATCACTCTGTTACATCATATTCGGCCCAGAAGCCTTGACATAATTCTCATGCTCTGAGACGTCGCTGCTATATATCAGGATGTCATCAAGGTAGACGATGCAGATGACATCCTGATATATAGCACTTGTCAAGGCTTCTGGGCCGAATATGATGTAACAGAGTGATGGTATGATCAAGGTAGCAGCTATATAGCTAGAAGGTAGGTATACATGCTTAAGGGTTTTAATCTCTAGCCTCCCACATTCTATATATACAACCTTTGCCTAAATACCCTCTCTGCGTGCACGTAACTAGCTTATAGCGACCTTATAGCGGGGACGCTGCGAGCCACGACTAGGCCCTACTATACATAATGCCATTGCCTTCATAGCCTCTATCGCTCTATTGCCTCCACGACCCTGACATTTAGTAAATCTAAGTAAATACTAAATTTAATAGGACTCTAGCCCTTATATTACTTTATATTCTCTAGCTATATAGCTATTTAAGCATTATAGTTAGTAGTATCTTAGAGTAGTATAAGAGTCTAGGTCTTAAATATATCCTAGTTATCTTTAAGGTTACTTTAGTTATTAGCTATTTATTTATTAAGGTATTAGTCCTATCTTACCCTATAATTACTATATATATTATTGAAAATGGAAGGGAATCTGTACTAGAGGGATAGGAAGACCTCCCTAGTAGATTCAACGCGGCGGCTTCTAGATTCACTATAATACGACGATTCTTCAAGATATAGGGCGTTGATAGTTGAATATAGTAGATTTCAGCTAGACGAACGATCTGACGAGCAATGAGAGGATTTTCTGAGTCCCCTCATAGACCTACCGACCGTATCGACGGAAGGGGGTCGCTAGCCGGGCCTTAGGAGCTATTTTTTATTTTCCGCAAAATTCATTTATATGTGAAAAGTAAAAAATCGACTCACGACCATACAATCTAGCCACCCACGTGCACCAACTAAGCAATCTAATAAGCAACCCTATAAATAAAATACATCATTAAATCCAGAAAAAATCAAGGATTCGAATAGTATAAGTCAGCCTTTTATACGACTACTAGTTCCCTAGTTACAGTCGATTTTAGCTTCCCTATAGGGTAGCCTAGTCGGCTTAGTCATACAAGCCTGTGGGTTGGTTGTGAACGCAGGTCACAGCCAAAGCTGGCCGCAGCTAACAACGCTGCAGGCAACGCCTTGTAACCAACGTTGCAACAACGCAACTAGGCAACTAGTGGGCCTATAAAATAGTGCTATAAATAGCATAATTTTAACACTCCCTCTAGAAAAGTATGAGGTAACTAATTCGATACCTGAACTTAGCTCTTTAATAGATATCTAAGTCAACCATAAATTCAATAATAAATCCAATAACTTTTCAACGAAAATCAATACCAATAACTTTTTAGCGGAATTCTAGTGTTTTTGTTGATTTTAAGGTTTTTCGACTTTTTAGTTTGTTTTAAAGCTAGGCCTTTGTATTCGTAAGGCCTAATAGTTGAATAAATTGTTGAAATTTATCGTTAGGCAGGGGCTTAGTTAAGCCATCTGCAGGCATCTCTTTAGTGTTAATGTAGATAACCTTAGCTATACCCTTCTGTACCTTTTCTCTGGTATAGTTGAATTTTAGCAGGGTATGCTTTGTTCTGCTGTGAAGAGCAGGGTTATTAGCGGTTGTAATAGCGCCTTAGTTATCACTAAAAATCGGGACTGGAGGTGCTATAGGTAGCTTAATTTCCTTAAAAAGGCTATAGAGCCACTCTAGCTCCCTAATAGCTTCACATAGAGCATCTGATTCGGCCTCTAATGTTGATAAAGCTATTGTAGTTGCTTTCTTTGATTTCTAGCTAATAGGTCCTTCAGCTAGCTTATAGAGATAAGCATAGGTTGATTTAGAGGACTTATCTCCCGCGAAGTCGCTATCATAGAAGCCAATAAGGGTTGCAGAAGCCTTAATAGCGTTTTTAGACCTTCTATAAGTTATAGAATAACTTATAGAGCCTAGAAGGTATCTAAGTAGATGTTTAGCAGCATTTAAGTGCTCTATGTAAGGCTTAGATAGCGCTGTTGAAAGCCACTGAACCGGAAAAGCAATATCGGGCCTTGTAAGGAGCATTAAGTACATAATAGTCCCTATAATACTCTGATAAAGCTTATGATCGGAGGAGGAAAGAGGTTTAGTTAGGTGGGTGGCCACCTGCTTTATAATTCCGGGTTGTAGGGGAATTTTAGCAGGTCTAGCATCTTTCATGTTGAATCTCTCTAGGGCCTCAGAAATGTATTGGGACTGGTGGATAGTTAGGGTCCCTTTCTTTCGATTTCTAGTGATTTGAACGCCTAGGAAAAATTCGGCTGGCCCACGATCTTCTATAGGATAAGCTTTGTGTAATAGCTTCTTTAGCCTGTTAATATAAGCTAGATCCAGTCCTATTAGAAGACAGTCATCTACATAAGTCGCTATATATGTAGATGTAGTTGGGTTGAAGAAGACAGCAGGGTCAGATATAAGGGGGTGGAAGCCTAATTTTCGAAGAAGTTCCTTTAGGGCCTGCTGCTACTCTCTAGAGCTCTGTTTTAATCCATATAAAGCTTTCTGTAGGAAAATAACCTGCTTTTGAGAGGGATTATAGCCGTATTTTTTGAGTAATTTAGCTATCTCAGGCGTAGCAGCTTCGGCAAATTCAACGAATCCATCAGGGATCTGCATGTAGATAGCTTCTTTTAGCAAGCTATTTAGGAAGGCCCCTATAAAGTCAACCTGTTCAACTTCCCAGTCATTACAAGCCGCTAGGGCTAGTAATATCCGCCAACTAGGGGGGATGCTAGTTGCAGCATAGGTTTCAATATAATCTTGACCTTCTATCTGCATAAAGCCTTTTGCAACGAGTCAGGCCTTGTGTTTTATAGGATTATTTTCTTTATCCTTTTTAAGCTTATAGACAAGCCTATTTTTAAGAACTTTTCGGCCCTTAGGAATTTAGTCTATCCCTATAAATTTAAAAGTTCCGGCAGCTAGTAGCTGCTTAAATTCGCTAAAAGTTACATTAACCCATTTTTTGCTATCCTTGCTTTTTAATGCCTGCTTCCAGGTCTTAGGCGTATCCGAATCGTTATTGTTGTTAGCTGACGATTTAGCCTTTTGTTGCGCCTTGAAGCATATCTCCTTAACGAAAGAAGATAGGTTGAAATCATCGATATCCATAGAATCAGGGTCGATTAAAGAATCCAAATCTGAAGACAGTTTTTCGATAGCACCCTTATTAGGGGCGCTAGAGCTTGGGCTCTCTAGGGGTAGCGCTGGAGGCGTTACAGGCGTTGCAGCGGTCGTCCCGGGCGGTGTTGTTATAGGCGCGGCGGGCGCTGCGGGCGCTGTGGGTGCTGTGGGCGCTAGAGGCTTTGGATAGCTATCCTGAACCTCTAGATTATCTCGTAAGATATCGGCTTCTCCCTCTAAAGGATAGCTCCCTAAAGGCTTAGGGGACCCTACAGAGCCTATATCCTCTATAATCTTAACAAAGCTAGTCTTAACGACTAACCTTTTAGAGGGTATATAAACAAGATAAACGCTGGAACCTAGAGTAGCAAGCAGCCGGCCAGGGATAGTCCTAGGGGCTAGCTTCTAAAGCTTTAATCTCTGCTCCGGAGGTATTAGAACCTCGCAATAAGACCCTATAGCCCTAATTTTCGAGAAGTCAGGCTTATAGATAGTCTTAGGCTCTAAGTCAGCTAGAAATAGCTGCTTAGGGGTTAGGGGCTTAGTTGTATTGGCGGTAATATTAACTAAATCCACTATGGCTGGAAGGATATAAGACCATAGATATAAAGGCAGCTTAGACCACTAAAGTGTAGCTCTAAGCCGGTCTAGGATAACCCTAATAGCCCTCTCAACTAGCCCATTCTGTTCGTGAATATAGGGGCAAGAGGTGCTAAAGCAAATTCCCTTAGAAGATAACCAGTGCTGAAGTTCGTTATTAATTTCAGTACCTCCGTCGAAGTAAAGGTGCCTAGGATACGCGTTATATCGGTTTTTCAGGGCCTTAAAGAAGCCCTTAATAGCAGTATAAAGGGTCTGACCTTCTTTATTAGCTAATGAAAAGCACCATTTATACCGGGATTTTCGATCAATAAGGATAAGGACTAGGGCCTTCTTATTATGCGGTATAGGTTCGATTTTAACCGTATCTCCCTCTAGGATATCTAAAACCCTAGGGGGGTCCTGAATAGGTCTTTTAGTAGGTCTTCTAACAGCCTTCGATTGCATACAGGCTATGCAGTTGAAATCCTTGTCTTTAATAGCGGAAAAATCAGGGATCCCTTTAGCTAATTTCGAAGATTTCTTAAGTAAAGGGAGGCCGATGTGGCCTAATCGAATGTGCCAAAGAAGGGCTAAATCTAGCAATTTCTTATAGCTAGAATCTAGCTTTTCAGGGCTATTATCCCCTAGCTCCCTCTGTTGCCAGGCCTCTTGAGAATCACAGGCCTCTGGGGGCACTAGACGGCCACTATCGTCACCCAAGTCATTAGGGTATGGACCTTCTAAACCCCCTATAGAAGATGCCTGACTAGGAGGAGCTTCGGTGGGACATAGGGCTGAATCTTCGTCTGCGGAGTCTAATTCTTCGATTCGTTGATATTCCTCGGGATTAAATGCTGGCTGTGGAATTTGAACCTCTATAGGGTAGGAGAACCCTAATTCGGTCTTATAGGCTCTTTGCTGTTGGTTTTGTTGTTGGTTGCAAAATTGAGAGCCCATAAAGGAGAGGTGGGTTGAATGCTTGCAGATCTTAGGAGTAGCTTGCCCCTTAATCTGCAAAAAGAAGCCGTGTTTAGCAGGTTCTAGTAACCCACAGGGGCTTTTATCGGCTAGGAAAAGCTGATCTTTAGCTAGATAACCTCCCTTAAGATAGTGGGATAACCCGCTAACTAGGTTGGTATCTATACCTGGGAAATATAGGGCATCTAATAGAGCTAGAGGCCTATATTCTGGTGGATTTTTCTTGACCAGAACGTTAAAAACAGCGGTGCCTCTTCCTTTAGGATAGATAGGTCCTCCTGCTGTAATTATAGGGCCGGTTTAACCTTTCTTAAGAGGCTTAAAGTCCCTAAAGAAAGCCCTATTATTACAAATGTGACAAGAAGAACCTGTATCGTATAGAAGGGAGTTTTTAACCATATCATTAGAGTAGCTAAAAGTAGGCTTGCTAGTAGTGTCACTAGTAGTAGTGGTACTAGAGGTATCCAAATCAGATTCGGAATCACTACTATCCTCGCTGCTAGATTCGCCAGAATCTAGTTCTTCAACGTATCCCGTGGCTAGGCTATAGCCTAACGCAAAAGCAGCTTCTTTTCCTTTATCCCCGTTGCCACTCTTCTTCTTCTGCTTTTTCTTCCTAGAGGCTTTAGAAGGGTTTGAATCCTTCTTATCCTGCTCTTTAGTGGTGTTAGTAGAGTCCTTCTTAGTATTAGGATTAGAAGATTTCTTCTCCTCGTCCTTAGAATTTCCCTTATTATTAGAAGCCTTATAGCTAAGAGCTTTAGCCACAGGAGAGGTTTTATCCCTCTGCTCTTCTAATAAATCCGCCATTAGGAACTGTAAATTTAAGGTATTTACAGGCAGCCCTTGTGCCCTAGCAGCTCTGATAGTAAATCTTTGTCTCTCAGCCTAACTAGGAAAGGTCTGCTTTAATGCATTGATATAATGGTTTACTTGATCGATAGGAGCGATCTCTACACTACAAAGTTGTAGTCTAGCTAGTAGGTTATTAAAATCAGTATTAAAAGCCTCTAAAGATCCCTTATAATTTGAAAAATTTAGGGAGTGGTAGCTAGTGTATAGCGTACCTCGCTGGATTTTAGCACTCTGCGAATACTGCCTAATAAGGACTTTATAGGCTTCTTTGGGGGATTTTTGCTAACATATAGCTGCCTGTGGCCTAGGTTGGCAACTATCTCTTAATATCATTAAAAGAATAGCTTGATTACAGTCAGCTAGATGGCCTGCTAGGCTTGGATTATCTATAAATTCAGGTAATCCTAGGGCTCTAAATTGTATGCTCAGGGCTTGCTTCCACTGATCATAGTTTTCAGGGCCTTTTAACTTAGCTCCCTCAGGAATAGAGTGAACCTTCTTATTTAGTTCCTTAATAGCCCCTGTATTAAAGGTAGCTTGTAAGTTACTAGAAGGTAAACTCGCAGAATTAGCGGCTAGGTCTTCTACCGGAGCTTTGGTATTTTCTTCCCTTAGCTTAGTAGAATCCTGAAGACCTTGCATAGCAGTCATGGTTTGCGTTAATTTATCTAATAGATCTTTAATGCTAGCCTCGTTTTTTAGACGATTTGACTTAGTATGCTTAATAAAATCAGTTAAGGTCTTGCCTTATTGTTTAATTTGGCTCTGCATCTGTTGTTGTAGTTGCAAAGCACTGGCTTAAACAGCCAGACCTTCTATTTCCATCCTATTAGGGTCCCTAGGAGGGCTAGAAGAAGGGCCTGTAGCAGGTCCCTTACCCTTATAACTTGGTGGTGCCATTTCCTAGGATCTCAAAAGATATCCTGTGTAAGATCTCCAAATTTCTTCCTGTTGCAAATAACGCGCGCTGGAAGCTAGGTTGTGGTGTAACCGGGCTGCGCACGCAAATTGTGCGGTGGGGCTGTTTGAAAGGGTGCCCCTCGAGGTCTAAAAGTGGGTCTGCGGTATGCGCGGGCAGAAACG
This sequence comes from Epichloe elymi, assembly GCA_023658475.1. Lineage (NCBI taxonomy): Eukaryota > Fungi > Ascomycota > Sordariomycetes > Hypocreales > Clavicipitaceae > Epichloe > Epichloe elymi. The sequence goes on along the minus strand of CP098278.1, from coordinate 37,656 downwards.
GGCCAGAGAAGATTCTCTGCGAAAATTTTCTCAACACCAAAAATAGGATCGTAGGTAATAGATATTACAGAACGCGCAACGCAACGCAACGTAATGTATAGTGCGTGCAACGTAGTGCAATAGGTCAAAAAGCCTAGTATCAAGATACTAGATGTTCAATGATTTATAAAAGGATGCAGCGTATCTACAGAGTAGATAATATCAAATATGACGGTCGCGGTAGTGAATAGAATCACTAAAAAAGAGGTTGTGGTTGTAACTAGATAGTTACGGTTGCAATGTGGTGGTTGCAGGTGCGGCTGTAAATGAATTTCAACACCAAGGGTCTGGCGTTGCGATGCGTGATGCTAGCGGATGAAAAGCTTCGAAAGCTAGCGGTTTCCTTCGTAATCTAAGAGCCCACAGGTCTAGTAGAGAGTAACTAGTACCCAAAATCAAGCACTAATCGCAGTAGAATAACGCAGTAATGTAGTAATCTTTAGGCCTTCCGGGCTCATAACCTATTGAAAATGGAAGGGGAATCTAGCTAGAGGGATAGGAAGACCTCCCTAGTAGATTCCAACGCGGCGGCTTCTAGATTCACTATAATACGACGATTCTTCAAGATATAGGGCGTTAATAGTTGAATATAGTAGATTTCAGCTAGACGAACGATCTGACGAGCAATAAGAGGATTTTCTGAGTCCCCTCATAGACCTACCGACCGTATCGACGGAAGGGGGTCGCTAGCCGAGCCTTAGGAGCTATTTTTATTTTCCGCAAAATTCATTTATATGTGAAAAGTAAAAAATCGACTCACGACCATACAATCTAGCCACCCACGTGCACCAACTAAGCAATCTAATAAGCAACCCTATAAATAAAATACATCATTAAATCCAGAAAAAATCAAGGATTCGAATAGTATAAGTCAGCCTTTTATACGACTACTAGTTCCCTAGTTACAGTCGATTTTAGCTTCCCTATAGGGTAGCCTAGTCGGCTTAGTCATACAAGCCTGTGGGTTGGTTGTGAACGCAGGTCACAGCCAAAGCTGGCCGCAGCCAACAACGCTGCAGGCAACGCCTTGTAACCAACGTTGCAACAACGCAACTAGGCAACTAGTGGGCCTATAAAATAGTGCTATAAATAGCATAATTTTAACATATATAATTAAGTATAAAGAGGATTTTTTAGTAATTATACTAATACTTTTACTTTACCCTATTAAAGGTATAGTTTAGGTTATTTATCTATATTTTATACTTCTATAGGTTTATAGGGTATTAAAGGTTAGTAATATTCCTAACTTTAATCTCTTAGTAGCTATTACTAAAAAAGGAACTAGATCTTTACTACCTTTTTATCTTCTCTTTCTCTCTATTTAACTATAGAAGGTTAATAAGCTTTTATTCTTATTTCTATAGTTCTTTAAGTTTCTTAAGCTAAGTAATTTACTTATTTATTACTATAGTATTAGCCCTAAGGGTAGAGAGTCTAGGTTTAGTCCTAGTTTCTATAGAATATAGTTATTGAAAATGGAAGGGAATCTGTACTAGAGGGATAGGAAGACCTCCCTAGTAGATTCAACGCGGCGGCTTCTAGATTCACTATAATACGACGATTCTTCAAGATATAGGGCATTAATAGTTGAATATAGTAGATTTCTAGCTAGACGAACAATCTGACGAGCAATAAGAGTATTTTCTGAGTCCCCTTATAGACCTACCGACCGTATTGACAGAAGGGGGTTACTAGCTAGGCCTTAGGAGCTATTTTTTATTTTCCGCAAAATTCATTTATATGTGAAAAGTAAAAAATCAACTCACGACCATACAATCTAGCTACCCACGTGCACTAACTAAGCAATCTAATAAGCAACCCTATAAATAAAATACATCATTAAATCCAGAAAAAATCAAGGATTCGAATAGTATAAGTTAGCCTTTTATATAACTACTAGTTCCCTAGTTACAGTTAATTTTAGCTTCCCTATAGGGTAGCCTAGTCGGCTTAGTCATACAAGCCTGTGGGTTAGTTGTGAACGCAGGTCACAGCCAAAGCTGGCCGCAGCCAATAACGCTGCAGGCAACGCCTCGTAACCAACGTTACAACAACGCAACTAGGCAACTAGTGGGCCTATAAAATAGTGCTATAAATAGCATAATTTTAACACTCCCTCTAGAAAAGTATAAGGTAACTAATTCGATACCTAAACTTAGCTCTTTAATAGATATCTAAGTTAACCATAAATTCAATAATAAATCTAATAACTTTTTAACTAAAATTAATAACTTTTCAACGGAATTCCAGTGTTTTTATTAATTTTAAGATTTTTCGACTTTTTAGTTGGTTTTCTTTAAAACTAGGCCTTTGTGTTCGTAAGACCTAATAGTTGAATAAATTATTGAAATTTATTATTAGGCAGGGGCTTAGTTAAGCCATCTGCAGGTATGTCTTTAGTGTTAATATAGATAACCTTAGCTATACCCTTCTGTACCTTTTCTCTAGTATAGTTAAATTTTAGTAGGGTATGCTTTATTTTGCTATAAAGAGCAGGGTTATTAGCGGTTATAATAGCGCCTTAGTTATTACTAAAAATCGGAATAGGAGGTGCTATAGGTAGCTTAATTTCCTTAAAAAGGCTATAGAGCTACTCTAGCTCCCTAATAGCTTCACATAGAGCATCTGATTCAGCCTCTAATGTTAATAAAGCTATTATAGTTGCTTTCTTTAATTTCTAGCTAATAGGTCCTTTAGCTAGCTTATAGAGATAAGCATAGGTTAATTTAGAGGACTTATCACCCGCGAAGTCACTATCATAGAAGCTAATAAGGGTTGCAGAAGCCTTAATAGTGTTTTTAGACCTCCTATAAGTTATAGAATAACTTATAGAGCCTAGAAGGTATCTAAGCAGATGTTTAGCAGCATTTAAGTGCTCTATATAAGGCTTAGATAGCGCTGTTAAAAGCCACTGAACCAGAAAGGCAATATCAGGTCTTGTAAGGAGCATCAAATACATAATAGTCCCTATAATACTCTGATATAGCTTGTGATCGGAGGAGGAAAGAGGTTTAGTTAGGTGGTTAGCTACCTGCTTTATAATTCCGGGTTAAAGTGGAATTTTAACAGGCCTAGCATCTTTCATATTAAATCTCTCTAGGGCTTTAGAAATGTACTAGGACTGGTGGATAGTTAGGGTCCCTTTCTTTCGATTTCTAGTGATTTAAACGCCTAGGAAAAATTCGGCTGGCCCACGATCTTCTATAGGGTAAGCTTTATATAATAGCTTCTTTAGCCTGTTAATATAAGCTAGATCCGGTCCTATTAGAAGATAGTTATCCACATAAGTCGCTATATATATAGATGTAGTTAGATTAAAGAAGACAGCAGGGTTAGATATAAGAGGATAGAAGCCTAATTTTTAAAGAAGCTCTTTTAAAGCTTGCTGCCACTCTCTAGAGCTCTGTTTTAATCCATATAAAGCTTTTTGTAGGAAAATAACCTGCTTTTAAGAGGGATTATAGCCGTATTTTTTGAGTAATTTAGCTATTTCAGGCGTAGCAGCTTCGGCAAATTCAATGAATCTATTAGGGATCTACATATAAATAGCTTCCTTTAGTAGACTATTTAGAAAGGCCCCTATAAAGTCAACCTATTTAACTTCCTAGTTATTACAAGCCACTAGGGCTAGTAATATCCGCCAACTAGGGGGAATGCTAGTAGCAGCGTAGGTCTTGATATAATCCTGACCTTCTATCTACATAAAGCCTTTTGCAACAAGTCAGGCCTTGTGTTTTATAGGATTATTTTCTTTATCCTTTTTAAGCTTATAGACAAGCCTATTTTTAAGAACTTTTCGGCCCTTAGGAATTTAGTCTATCCCTATAAATTTAAAAGTTATAGCAGCTAGTAGCTACTTAAATTCGCTAAAAGTTGTATTAACCGATTTTTTGCTATCCTTGCTTTTTAATGCCTGCTTCCAGGTCTTAGGCGTATCCAAATCGTTGTTATTAGCTGACGATTTAGCCTTTTATTGCGCCTTAAAGCATATCTCCTTAACGAAAGAAGATAGGTTAAAATCATCGATGTCCATAGAATTAGGGTCGATTAAAGAATCCGAATCTGAAAACGGTTTTTCGATAGCACCCTTATTAGGGGCGCTAGAGCTTGGGCTCTCTAGGGGTAGCGCTGGAGGCACAACGGTCGTCCCGGGCGTTGTAGGCGCGGCGGGCGCTATGGGCGCTAAGGGCACTAGAGGCTTTGGATAGTTATCCTGAACCTCTAGATTATCTCGTGAGATATCGGCTTCTCCCTCTGAAGGATAGCTCCCTAAAGGCTTAGGGGACCCTACAGAGCCTATATCCTCTATAATCTTAACAAAGCTAGTCTTAACAACTAACCTTTTAGAGGGTATATAAACAAGATAAACGCTAGAACCTAGAGTAGCAAGCAGCCGGCCAGGGATAGTCCTAGGGGCTAGCTTCTAAAGCTTTGATCTCTGCTCCGGAGGTATTAGAACCTCGCAATAAGACCCTATAGCCCTAATCTTTAAAAAATCAGGCTTATAAGAGGTCTTAGGCTCTAAGTTAGCTAGAAATAGCTGCTTAGGGGTTAGGGGCTTAGTTATATTAGCGGTAATGTTAACTAAGTTGTTAAAATTATGCTATTTATAGCACTATTTTATAGGCCCACTAGTTGCCTAGTTGCGTTGTTGCAACGTTGGTTACAAGGCGTTGCTTGCAGCGTTGCCTGCAGCTTTGGCTGTGATCTACGTTCCCGCACACAACCAACCCACAGGCTTGTATGACTAAGCCGACTAGGCTACCCTATAGGGAAGCTAAAATCGACTGTAACTAGGGAACTAGTAGTCGTATAAAAGGCTGACTTATACTGTTCGAATCCTTGATTTTTTCCGGATTTAATGATGTATTTTATTTATAGGGTTGCTTATTAGATTGCTTAGTTAGTGCACGTGGGTGGCTAGATTGTATGGTCGTGAGTCGATTTTTTACTTTTCCTATACAAATGAATTTTGCGGAAAATAAAAAGTAGCTCCTAAGACCCAGCTAGCGACCCCCTTCCGTTAATACGGTCGGTAGGTCTATGAGGGGACTTAGAAAATCCTCTTATTGCTTATTAGATCGTTCGTCTAGCTAAAATCTACTATATTTAACTATTAAAGCTCTATATCTTGAAGAATCGTCGTATTATAGTGAATCTAGAAGCCGCCGCGTTAGAATCTACTAGGGAGGTCTTCCTATCCCTCTAGTATAGATTCCCTTCCATTTTCAATAGGTTATAAGCCCGGAAGGCCTATAAGATTACTATATTACTGCGTTATTCTACTGCGATTAGTGCTTGATTTTGGGTACTAGTTACTCTCTACTAGACCTGTGGGCTCTTAGATTACAAAGGAAACCGCTAGTTTTTGAAGCTTTTTATCCGCTAGCACCACGCATCGCAACATCAGACCCTTGGTGTTGAATTTAACTATAGCCGCACCCGTAACTATCTAGTTACAACCACAACCTCTTTTTAGTGATTCTATTCACTACCGCGACCGTTATATTTAATATTATCTACTCTGTAGATACGCTGCATCCTTTTATAAATTATCGAACATCTAGTATCTTGATACTAGGCTTTTTGACCTATTGCACTACGTTGCACGCATTATACATTACGTTGCGTTGCGTTGCACGTTCTGTAATATCTATAACCTACGATTCCTATCCGCTATTTTTGGTGTTAAGAAAATTTTCGCAGAGAATCTTCTCCGGTCCGTTTCTGCCCGCGCATACCGCAGACCCACTTTTAGACCTCGAGGGGCACCCTTTCAAACAGCCCTACCGCACAATTTGCGTGCGCAGCCAGGTTGCACCACAACTAGCTTCTAGCGCGCGTTATTTGCAACAGGAAGAAATTTGGAGATCTTACATAGGATATCTTTTGAGATCCTAGGAAATGGCAACACCGAGTTATAATAAGGGTAAGGGACCTGCTGCAGGCCCTTCTTCTAGCCCTCCTAGGGACCCTGATAGGATGGAAATAGAAGGTCTGGCTGTTTAAGCCAGTGCTTTGCAACTGCAACAATAGATGCAGAGCCAAATTGAACAACAAGGCAAGACCTTAACTGATTTTATTAAGCATACTGAGTCAAATTGTCTAAAAACGAGGCTAGCATTAAAGATCTATTAGATAAATTAACGCAAACCATGACTGTTATGCAAGGTCTTTAGGATTCTACTAAGCTAAGGGAAGAAAATACTAAAGCTCCGGTAGAAGACCTGCCTGCTGCTACTACTTCTGCGAGTTTACCTTCTAGTAACTTACAAGCTGCCTTTAATACAGGGGCTATTAAGGAACTAAATAAGAAGGTTCACTCTATTCCTGAGGGAGCTAAGCTAAAAGGCCCTGAAAATTATGATTAGTGGAAGCAAGCCCTGAGCATCCAATTTAGAGCCCTAGGATTACCTGAATTTATAGATAATCCAAGCCTAGCAGGCCATCTAGCTGACTGTGATTAAGCTATTCTTTTGATGATATTGAGAGATAGCTGTCAACCAGGACCGCAGGCAGCTATATGTTGGCAAAAATCCCCCGAAGAAGCCTATAAAGTCCTTATTAGGTAGTATTCGTAGAGTGCTGAAATCTAGCGAGGTACGCTATACGCTAGCTACCACTCCCTAAATTTTTTAAATTATAAGGGATCTTTAGAGGCTTTTAATGCTGATTTTAATAACTTACTAGCTAGACTATAACTTTGTAGTGTAGAGATTGCTCCTATTAATTAAGTAAACCATTATATTAATGCATTAAAGCAGACCTTTCCTAGCTAGGCTGAGAGACAAAGATTTACTATTAGAGCTACTAGGGCACAAGGACTGCCTGTAAATACCCTAAATTTACAGTTCCTTATGGCGGATTTATTAGAAGAACAGAGGGATAAAACCTCCCCTATAGCTAAAGCTCTTAGCTATAAGGCTTCTAATAATAAGGGAAATTCTAAGGACGAGGAAAAGAAGTCACCTTCTAATCCTAATACTAAGAAGGACTCTACCAACGCCACTAAAGAGCAGGATAAGAAGGATTCAAACCCTTCTAAAGCCTCTAGGAAGAAAAAGCAGAAGAAGAAGAGTGGCAACGGGGATAAAGGAAAAGAAGCTGCTTTTGCGTTAGGCTATAGCCTAGCCACGGGATACGTTGAAGAACTAGATTCTAGCGAGTCTAGCAGCAAGGATAGCAGTGATTCTGAATCTGATTTGGATACTTCTAGTACCACCACTAGTGACACTACTAGCAAGCCTACTTTTAGCTACTCTAACGATGTGGTTAAAAACTCCCTTTTATACGATACAGGTTCTTCTTGTCACATTTGTAATAATAGGGCTTTCTTTAGGGACTTTAAGCCTCTTAAGAAAGGTTAAACCGGCCCTATAATTACAGCAGGAGGACCTATCTATCCTAAAGGAAGAGGCACCGCTGTTTTTAACGTTCTGGTCAAGAAAAACCCACCAGAATATAGGCCTTTAGCTCTACTAGATGCCCTATATTTCCCCGGCATAGATACTAACCTAGTTAGCGGTTTATCCCACTATCTTAAGGGAGGTTATCTAGCTAAAGATCAGCTTTTCCTAGCCGATAAAAGCCCCTGTGGGTTATTAGAACCTGCTAAACACAGCTTCTTTTTGCAGATTAAGGGGCAAGCTACTCCTAAGATCTGCAAGCATTCAACCCACCTCTCCTTTATGGGCTCTCAATATTGCAACCAACAACAAAGAGCCTATAAGACCGAATTATTAGGGTTCTCCTACCCTATAGAGGTTCAAATTCCACAGCCAGCATTTAATCCCGAGGAATATCAACGAATCGAAGAATTAGACTCCGAAGACGAAGATTCAGCCCTATGTCCCACCGAAGCTCCTCCTAGTCAGGCATCTTCTATAGGGGGTTTAGAAGGTCCATACCCTAATGACTTGGGTGACGATAGTGGCCGTCTAGTGCCCCCAGAGGCCTGTGATTCTCAAGAGGCCTGGCAACAGAGGGAGCTAGGGGATAATAGCCCTGATAGATCTTCTAAGCTAGATCCTAGTTACAAGAAGTTACTAGATTTAGCTCTTCTTTGGCACATCCGATTAGGCCACATTGGCCTCCCTTTACTAAAGAAATCTTCGAAATTAGCTAAAGGGATCCCTGATTTTTCCGCTATTAAAGAAAAGGATTTTAACTGCATAGCCTGTATGCAATCGAAGGCTGTTAGAAGACCTACCAAAAGACCTATTCAGGACCCCCCTAGGGTTTTAGATATTCTAGAGGGAGATACGGTTAAAATCGAACCTATACTATATAATAAGAAGGCCCTAGTCCTTATACTTATTGATCGAAAATCCCAGTATAAATAGTGCTTTTTATTAGCTAATAAAGAAGGTCAGACCCTTTATACTGCTATTAAGGGCTTCTTTAAGGCCCTGAAAAACCAATATAACGCGTATCCTAGGCATCTCTACTTCGACGGAGGCACTGAAATTAATAACGAACTTTAGTCCTGGTTATCTTCTAAGGGAATTTGCTTTAGCACCTCTTGCCCCTATATTCACGAATAGAATAGGCTAGTTGAGAGGGCTATTAGGGTTATCCTAGACCAGCTTAGAGCTACACTTCAGTGGTCTAAGCTGCCTTTATATCTATGGTCTTATATCCTTCCAGCTATAGTGGACTTAGTTAATATCACCGCTAATACAACTAAGCCCCTAACCCCTAAGCAGCTATTTCTAGCTAATTTAGAGCCTAAGACCTCTTATAAGCCTGATTTTTCAAAGATTAGGGCTATAGGGTCTTATTGCGAGGTTCTAATACCTCCGGAGCAGAGATCAAAGCTTCAGAAGCTAGCCCCTAGGACTATCCCTAGCCGGCTGCTTGCTACTCTAGGTTCTAGCGTCTATCTTGTTTATATACCCTCTAAAAGGTCAGTTATTAAGACTAGCTTTATTAAGATTATAGAGGATATAAGCTCTATAGGGTCCCCTAAGCCTTTAGGGAGCTATCCTTTAGAGGGAGAAGCCAATATCTCACGAGATCTAGAGGTTCAGGATAGCTATCCAAAGCCTCTAGCGCCCCCAGCGCCCACAGCACCTGCAGCGCCCGCCGCGCCTATAATAACGCCCAGGACGACCGCTATAACGCCTCTAGCGCTACCCCTAGAGAGCCTAAGCTCTAGCGCCCCTAATAAGGGTGCTATCGAAAAACTATTTTCAGATTCGGATTCTTTAATTAACCCTGATTCTATAGATATCGATGATTTTAACCTATCTTCTTTTGTTAAGGAGATATACTTTAAGGCATAACAAAAGGCTAAATCGTCATCTAATAATAACGATCCGGATACCCCTAAGACCTGGAAACAAGCTTTAAAAAGCAAGGATAGCTAAAAATGGGTTAATGCTACCTTTAGCAAATTTAAGCAGCTATTAGCTGCCGGAACTTTTAAATTTATAGGGATAGACTAGATTCCTAAGGGCTGAAAAGTTCTTAAAAATAGGCTTATTTATAAGCTTAAAAAGGATAAAGAAAATAATCCTATAAAACACAAGGCCTGACTCGTTGCAAAAGGCTTTATATAGATAGAAGGTCAGGATTATATCAAGACCTACGCTGCTACTAGCATTCCCCCTAGTTAGCGGATATTACTAGCCCTAGCGGCTTGTAATGACTGGGAAGTTAAACAGGTTGACTTTATAGGGGCCTTCCTAAATAGCTTGCTAAAAGAAGCTATCTATATGCAGATCCCTGATGGATTCGTTGAATTTACCGAAGCTACTACGCCTAAGATAGCTAAATTACTCAAAAAATACGGCTATAATCCCTCTTAAAAGTAGGTTATTTTCCTATAGAAAGCTTTATATGGATTAAAACAGAGCTCTAGAGAGTGGCAGCAGGCCCTAAAGGAACTTCTTCGAAAATTAGGCTTCCACCCCCTTATATCTAACCCTGCTGTCTTCTTTAACCTAACTACATCTACATATATAGCGACTTATGTAGATAACTATCTTCTAATAGGACCGGATCTAGCTTATATTAACAGGCTAAAGAAGCTATTACACAAAGCTTATCCTATAGAAGATCGTGGGCTAGCCGAATTCTTCCTAGGCGTTTAAATCACTAGAAATCGAAAGAAAGGGACCCTAACTATCCACCAGTCCTAGTACATTTCTGAAGCCCTAGAGAGATTTAACATGAAAGATACTAGGCCTGCTAAAATTCCCCTACAACCCGGAATTATAAAGCAGGCAGCCCACCTAACTAAACCTCTTTCCCCCTCCGATCACAAGCTTTATCAAAGTATTATAGGGACTATTATATATTTAATGCTCCTTACAAGGCCCGATATTGCTTTTCCGGTTTAGTGGCTTTTAACAGCGCTATCTAAGCCTTATATAGAGCACTTAAATGCTGCTAAACATCTGCTTAGATACCTTCTAGGATCTATGAGTTATTCTATAACTTATAGAAGGTCTAAAAACGCTATTAAGGCTTCTACAACCCTTATTAGCTTCTGTGATAGCGACTTCGCGGGAGATAAGTCCTCTAAATTAACCTATGCTTATCTCTATAAGCTAGCTGAAGGACCTATTAGCTGGAAATTAAAGAAAGCAACTATAATAGCTTTATCGATATTAGAGGCCGAATTAGATGCTCTATGTGAAGCTATTAGGGAGCTAGAGTGGCTCTATAGCCTTTTTAAGGAAATTAAGCTACCTATAGCACCTCCAGTCCCGATTTTTAGTGATAACCAAGGCGCTATTACAACCGCTAATAACCCTGCTCTTTACAGCAGAACAAAGCATACCCTGCTAAAATTCAACTACACTAGAGAAAAGGTTTAGAAGGGTATAGCTAAGGTTATCTATATAAATACTAAAGAGATGCCTGCAGATGGCTTAACTAAGCCCCTGCCTAACGATAAATTTCAACAATTTATTTAACTATTAGGTCTTACGAACACAAAGGCCTAGTTTTAAAGAAAAACAACTAAAAAGTCGAAAAACCTAAAATCAACAAAAACACTGGAATTCCATTGAAAAGTTATTAATATTAGTTGAAAAGTTATTGGATTATTATTGGATTTATTATTGAATTTATTGTTAACTTAGATATCTATTAAAGAGCTAAGTTTAGGTATTGAATTAGTTAACTCATACTTTTCTAGAGGGAGTGTTAAAATTATGCTATTTATAGCACTATTTTATAGGCCCACTAGTTGCCTAGTTGCGTTGTTACAACGTTGGTTACAAGGCGTTGCTTGCAGCGTTGCCTGCAGCTTTGGCTGTGATCTACGTTCCCGCACATAACCAACCCACAGGCTTGTATGACTAAGCCGACTAGGCTACCCTATAGGGAAGCTAAAATCGACTGTAACTAGGGAACTAGTAGTCGTATAAAAGGCTGACTTATACTGTTCGAATCCTTGATTTTTTCCGGATTTAATGATGTATTTTATTTATAGGGTTGCTTATTAGATTGCTTAGTTAGTGCACGTGGGTGGCTAGATTGTATGGTCGTGAGTTGATTTTTACTTTTCCTATACAAATGAATTTTATGGAAAATAAAAAGTAGCTCCTAAGACTCGGCTAGCGACCCCCTTCCGTCGATACGGTCGGTAGGTCTATGAGGGGACTTAGAAAATCCTCTTATTGCTTATTAGATCGTTCGTCTAGCTGAAATCTACTATATTCAACTATCAAAGCTCTATATCTTGAAGAATCGTCGTATTATAGTGAATCTAGAAGCCGCCGCGTTAGAATCTACTAGGGAGGTCTTCCTATCCCTCTAGTACAGATTCCCTTCCATTTTCAATATAAGTCCACTATAGCTAGAAGGATATAAGACCATAGATATAAAGGCAGCTTAGACCACTGAAGTGTAGCTCTAAGCTAGTCTAGGATAACCCTAATAGCCCTCTTAACTAGCCTATTCTATTCGTGAATATAGGGGCAAGAGATGCTAAAGCAAATTCCCTTAGAAGATAACCAGGACTAAAGTTCGTTATTAATTTCAGTGCCTCCGTTGAAGTGGAGGTGCCTAGGATACGTATTATATCGGTTTTTCAGGGCCTTAAAGAAGCCCTTAATAGCAGTATAAAGGGTCTAACCTTCTTTATTAGCTAATAAAAAGCACCATTTATACCGGGATTTTCGATTAATAAGTATAAGGACTAGGGCCTTCTTATTATGTAGTATAGGTTTGATTTTAACCGTATCTCCCTCTAGAATATCTAAAACCCTAGGGGGGTCCTGAATAGGTCTTTTAGTAGGTCTTCTAACAGCCTTTGATTGCATACAGGCTATGTAGTTAAAATCCTTGTCTTTGATGGCGGAAAAATCAGGGATCCCTTTAGCTAATTTCGAAGATTTCTTAAGTAAAGGGAGACCAATATAGCCTAATTGAATGTGCTAAAGAAGGGCTAAATCTAGTAATTTCTTATAACTAGGATCTAGCTTTTCAGAGCTATTATCCCCTAGCTCCCTCTATTGCCAGGCCTCTTAAGAATCACAGGCCTCTAGGGGCAATAGACAGCCACTATTGTCACCTAAGTTATTAGGGTATAGACCTTCTAAACCCCCTATAGAAGATGCCTGACTAGGAGGAGCTTCAGTGGGACATAGGGCTGAATCTTTGTCTTCTTCAGAGTCTAATTCTTTGATTTGTTGATATTCCTCGGGATTAAATGCTGGCTGCGGAATTTGAACCTCTATAGGGTAGGAAAACCCTAATTCAGTCTTATAGGCTCTTTGCTGTTGGTTTCTTTGTTGTTAGTTATAATATTAAGAGCCCATAAAGGAGAGGTGGGTTGAATGCTTGCAGATCTTAGGAGTAGCTTGCCCCTTAATCTGCAAAAAGAAGCCATGTTTAGTAGGTTCTAATAACCCACAGGGGCTTTTATCGGCTAGGAAAAGCTGATCTTTAGCTAGATAACCTCCCTTAAGATAGTGGGATAGCCCGCTAACTAGGTTAGTATCTATACCGGGGAAATATAGGGCATCTAACAGAGCTAAAGGCCTATATTCTGGTGGATTTTTCTTGACCAGAACGTTAAAAACAGCGGTGCCTCTTCCTTTAGGATAGATAGGTCCTCCTGCTATAATTATAAGGCTAGTTTAACCTTTCTTTAGAGGCTTAAAGTCCCTAAAGAAAGCCCTATTATTATAAATATAATAAGAAGAACCTGTATTATATAGAAAGGAGTTTTTAACTATATCGCTAGAGTAGCTAAAAGTAGGCTTGCTAGTAGTGTTACTAGTGGTGGTACTAGAAGTATCTAAATCAGATTTAGAATCACTACTATCCTCGCTGCTAGACTCGCTAGAATCTAGTTCTTCAACGTATCCCATGGCTAGGCTATAGCCTAATGCAAAAGCAGCTTCTTTTCCTTTATTTTCCCCATTGCCACTCTTCTTCTTCTGCTTTTTCTTCCTAGAGGCTTTAGAAGGGTTTAAATCCTTCTTATCCTGCTCTTTAGTGGCATTAGTAGAGTCCTTCTTAGTATTAGGATTAGATTTCTTCTCCTCTTCCTTAGAATTTCCCTTATTATTAGAAGCCTTATAGCTAAGAGCTTTAGCTATAGGGGAGGTTTTATCCCTCTGCTCTTCTAATAAATCCGCTATAAGGAACTGTAAATTTAAGGTATTTATAGGCAGCCCTTGTGCCCTAGTAGCTCTAATAGTAAATCTTTATCTCTTAGCCTAACTAGGAAAGGTCTGCTTTAATGTATTAATATAATGGTTTACTTAATTAATAGGAGCAATCTCTACACTATAGAGTTATAGTCTAGCTAGTAAGTTATTAAAATTAGCATTAAAAGCCTCTAAAGATCCCTTATAATTTAAAAAATTTAGGGAGTGGTAGCTAGTGTATAGCATACCTCGCTGGATTTTAGCACTCTACGAATACTGCCTAATAAGGACTTTATAGGCTTCTTTAGGGGATTTTTGCTAACATATAGCTGCCTATAGCCTAGGTTAGTAACTATCTCTTAATATTATTAAAAGAATAGCTTGATTATAGTTAGCTAGATGGCCTGCTAAGCTAGGATTATCTATAAATTCAGGTAATCCTAGGGCTCTAAATTGGATGCTTAGGGCTTGCTTCTACTGATTATAATTTTCAGGGCCTTTTAGCTTAGCTCCCTTAGGAATAGAGTAAACCTTCTTATTTAGTTCCTTAATAGCCCCTGTGTTAAAGGTAGCTTATAAGTTACTAGAAGGTAAACTCGTAGAAGTAGTTATAGTAGCTAGCAGGTCCTCTACTAGAGCTTTAGTATTTTCTTCCCTTAGCTTAGTAGAAGAATCCTAAAGACCTTATATAATAGTTATAGTTTACGTTAATTTATCTAATAGATCTTTAATACTAGCCTTGTTTTTTAGATAATTTAACTTAGTATGCTTAATAAAATTAGTTAAGGTCTTGCCTTATTGTTTAATTTAGCTTTATATCTATTATTAAAAAGCACTAGCTTAAATAGCTAGACCTTCTATATCTATCCTATCAGGGTCCCTAGGAGGGCTAGAAGGGCCTATAGCAGGTCCCTTACCCTTATTATAACTTAGTAGTGCTATCTCTAAAAATTCCCTAGGATCTTAAAAGATATCCTATATAAGATCTCTAAATTTATTCCTATTATAAATAACACGCGCTAGAAGCTAGTTATAGTGCAACCTGGCCGCGTACGCAAATTATATAGCGGGACTGTTTAAAAGGGTAGCTCTTAAGGTCTAAAAGTGGGTCTACAGTATACGCGGGCAGAAACAGACCAGAGAAGATTCTCTATGAAAATTTTCTTAACACTAAAAATAATAGATAGGAATTATAGGATATAGGTATTGCAGCAGCCACAACACAACGTATAGTGCGTGTAATGTATTGCAATAGGTTAAAAAGCCTAGTATAGATATACTAGATATTTAATAATTTAAAAGAAATACAGCGTATCTATAGAGTAGATAATATTAAATATAACAGTCGCGGCAGTGAATAGAATTACTAAAAGAGGTTATGGTTGTAACTAGATAGTTACGGTTACAATGTGGTGGTTGCAGGTGCGGCTGTAAATAAACTTTAACACCAAGGGTCTAGCGTTATAATGCGTGATGCTAGCGGATAAAAAACTTTAAAAGCTAGCGGTTTCCTTTGTAATCTAAGAGCCCATAGGTCTAGTAGAGAGTAACTAGTACCTAAAATTAAGCACTAATTGTAGTAGAATAATGTAGTAATATAGTAATCTTATAGGCCTTCCAGGCTTATAACCTATTAAAAATAGAAGGGAATCTATACTAGAGGGATAGGAAGACCTCCCTAGTAGATTTAACGCAGTGGCTTCTAGATTCACTATAATATAATAATTCTTTAAGATATAGGGCGTTAATAGTTAAATATAGTAGATTTCTAGCTAGACGAACGATCTAATGAGCAATAAGAGGATTTTCTAAGTCCCCTTATAGACCTACTAACCATATTAACGGAAGGGGGTTGCTAGCCAGGCCTTAGGAGCTATTTTTTATTTTCCGCAAAATTCATTTGTATGTGAAAAGTAAAAAATCAACTCATGACTATATAATCTAGCTACCTACATGCACTAACTAAGCAATCTAATAAGCAACCCTATAAATAAAATACATCATTAAATCCAGAAAAAATCAAGGATTCGAATAGTATAAGTCAGCCTTTTATACGACTACTAGTTCCCTAGTTACAGTCGATTTTAGCTTCCCTATAGGGTAGCCTAGTCGGCTTAGTCATACAAGCCTGTGGGTTGGTTGTGAACGCAGGTCACAGCCAAAGCTGGCCGCAGCTAATAACGCTGCAGGCAACGCCTCGTAACCAACGTTGCAACAACGCAACTAGGCAACTAGTGGGCCTATAAAATAGTGCTATAAATAGCATAATTTTAACAATAGTATATCCTTAGTAGTAATACTACCCTTATTTAATTAACTCTAGTTATTATCTAATATTACTTAGGTTAATTAGGTAGTTCTTAGCCCTATATTACTCTTAGGTAGCTAGTAGTAGAAGCTTTAGAATTATAAGAATAAAGGTAGCTAGGTAAAAGGATATAGGGTATACTTATATATTAACTAAAGCTTACTAGGTCTAAGTATAATATATATATATAAGTTACTAGTTTATAGCTAGTGGCTTACTAATATTACGTAGACCTAGCCCTTCCTTCTAGTGCGCCGCGGTGCTCTGGCGCTGCGGTGCACGCATGCGCGTGGGTCATGTTGTGAGGGGCCTCACACAGAGCTCCTAGCACTTTTACACTATAGTAAAGAGCTTATAGCCTTTAGATAATTATATTAAGAGGTTAGGCTATGCCTAGGTAATAATATACTTAAGATTAAATATAATAATATATAGATAATTTACCTCCTTAAGGAAGAGTTTATTAAGCTTATTATAAAGCTTTAGTATATAGATATTTATTACTATTAGCTTTATTAAGAGATTATAAAAGGAACCTTTAATATTACCTAGATTACTACTAAAGAGATAATTACTAATAGCCTTATAAAGCCTCTTATAGGGGATGCTTTTATAAGCTTCTATAAGGTATTAGGGCTTATATAACTACCCTCTAGTATACTTAGTAAAGAACCTAAAGAGTAAGTATTATATAATAACCTTAATTTAGATAAGATTATAACTAATTAACTATATTTCTATACTATAGAATTAATTTAAATATTATAGTATTATTTTAACTAATTTTATTAATTTAGAATTATTATAGGGAACCTTAAATAAGGTCCCCTAGGGGGGTGTGTTATACCTATAAGGGCATAATTAATCCCTACTGTATAATAGTCTTACTATTTAACTAGCTAAGATAGGAATCCACCCTATATAAGTTATTTTCTAATATCTCTATAGTTTTATAGTATATTTTATTATTATACTAGTACCCTACTAATAGTATAGGTACTTAGGTATTTAGACCGTAGTCCGCACCCTCTTACAGGGTCAGACAACTCAATAGAGGTGATCACATTGAACCCTAGCTTCGCGGTCCAACAGTCGACGAGCCCGCCAAAATACAAGCATGCTGTCGTCACGACAAGTACCACTAAATCGCAGCTGCTGCTTCAGTATCTAGACTAGCCAACAGAACGAATTGGCGCTTAGACTGCAAATGCGCTCCGCCTGACTGGAATATAAGACAGGATCCAAAAAGTGAGGCTGAAGAATGAGATACGTCATGTGTACAGTGGAACAAAACACATTGATTGGGTCAACACTTATAACTGAAGCCAATTACATTCGAAAGACTTTCTGCCAAAAGTCCAAGTCTTCCACGCAATTGCTTCACATTGGGTCAATCAACACGACGTCAGCAAGTACTTTATAAAGATGGCTTCAATCCAACCATTTGTATATGAGCCTCTTTTCAAAAGCCCTCGAGGACCACTATGTTATTTGGCTAATGAATTTAGCCCCTCGAGGCTGGCGAAGACGATCCAAGCCCCATCCGCGGCAACATCGAACACATCCAGATTTGTGGCCGCCATCTCGCCGCAGGGGAGGCACCTAGGTCGTTGGCATCGCGCTACCCAACCGTTTATTTTAGTAAACATGCGAAGAATCGACCGAAGGAGAACTACGAGACACCTTATTCTAAATATGTCGAATCAACTAAAAAGAAAGAGCTTAGCTTGAGCGTACAGCGCGTGACAAAAGGAGTCTCGCGGCTTTTCAAATCGTCATCGTCTCCTGCAGCCCCGTCCAAGAGTCTACCACCAGAATAAAACACGATACGAACCGAGGACTGAAGGAAGATGGATCAAGAACTTGTATAAAATTAAAAATAGGAATATGGATTAAAGTTATTAACAGAGGAGGATAGCGATTAATTAAAAAGTTGAATTCGTGATAATCTAGCTAGGAAAAAAAAAGAAAAGTCTGCTTAGTATCGAGAACCTACTTTAAGGTGGGCACAAAGGGAGGCACGCGCGTGTACCCGTGCGCGCGCGCCGGCCGACCTTCTGCCGAAGGGAATTGCGGCTGCTAAGCGCGATTGATATCATGCTTGTTCCAACAGAATCACTCTACTGTGGGAGCTTATTCTCAAAATATGGCTTCTGGCATAAACAACTACGAGATTAATAACCCAGGACAGTCCGTGGTTACTTCCCACGCGGACATTCGCAAAAGCGGCACCGAAATCCACCCAAGTAATAGCACAGCTTTCGTGGGAAACTCTACTTCGGAACTTTATCGAGCTTGGTAAATTGTCAAACGTGCAATGAAGAAATCAATTCGGTTGAACGAGGCACGTCTGTCCAATCCACGACGAAATTATTACGGATCAGACCCTGGCAGCACTGCTGGAAAGCGTTCGATCGCCAGAAGCCTCATCTCTAAAACAGAAAGTCATCCCTTACTGACAATAACTGAAGAGATTGCTGATGCTGCCGCGCTCGTGTCCGAGGCTGACGCTTTGCACGACAGAGAAAAGCTCACGAAGCGGGATACTGCAGCAGGCACGTACTGGATGGAACATATCAGTCGCAAGGGAACGGTTCCTTGGGGCGATGACCCAAACTACAAGGTAGGCCGTCCAACGGTCATTATGATGACAGGCACTGAAACTTTTTGGCTCGTTATCAGGTTTTTCGCAATGTCCGCGATCACGGAGCTGTCGGCGACGGCAAAACGGAAAGCAAGCATGCCTGACGGACACAAATTGAGTCTGATTCAGTGTGGTGTTCCTCGCCTCAAAACTAAGATTTGCTTTCTTCCAGGACGACACCAAGGCCATCAAGCGAGCCATGAATGCTGGACGCAGATGCGGTGAGATGTGCAACGGGTCAACGACGAAAAATGCCATCATCTACTTCCCACCCGGGAGGTATCGCGTGTCCAGCTAAATCCCTCTGCCATTTGGCACACAGGTGATTGGCGATGTACGTATCAGCTGCGGATATTGACCCCCCCCCGCGGAGGCAGACAGGACACTGATACGTTCTTTCACAGGCATATAACTGGCCCACCATTGTCTCTGCCCCTGACTTCATCGGCCTTGGCGTCCTATCAACAGACGAGTATACCGGTGGCGGCAGTGGCATTGATGGCGGTGATCAACAATGGTATGTTAATACCGCCAATTTCTATTGGCAGATCTGTAATCTTCGAATCGACATTACGGCCACACGCCCGGATCAACAAGTAGCCTGTTTGCATTACTAGGTGGCCCAGGCCACCAGCATCCAAAACGTCGAACTGATTGCCGCGCCAGGCTTGTCTCAGCGAGGTATCTTTGCCGAGAATGGCAGCGGAGGCGTCATCTCAGACATCACATTCAGGAGGGGCAAGTTTGGGATTTACGGTGGTAATCAGCAGTTCACTGCCTAACGTTTGACGTTTGACGGTTGCGCCACCGGCGTTCAGGTCATCCGGGATTGGGGCTGGATTTGGAAGTCCATCACCATGAAGAACGTCAACGTAGGCTTCCGCCTCCGGCAGGATTTTAAAAGCGGACATATTGGCTCTGCTTCCATAATCGACTCGACTTTCCAGAACGTGGATACGGCAATCCTCGTGGCACCTATCAACTCTAAGGCTGGCAGTGGGAGCACAGGGGTCATCGTCGAAAATGTCGAATCTCAAAACGTCAAAAAGGCAGTTGCAGACACGGCCGGCGCAGTGCTCCTTGCGCCTGCGGCCAAGGTCAAACATTGGGCTGTCGGACCCGTGTACTCGGCCAGCGGTAAACGAGAGTTCTCGCATGGTCGAGCAGACCAAGGAAGTTTCTACCGGCAGAGTACTTTACTTGATTCTAAAGGCTCTTATTTCGAGCGACCCAAGCCGCAGTACGAAGGCGCAGGTGTAGGCGAACTTTTACATGTCAAGGACTTTGGCGCCCGTGGTGACGCCACCACGGACGATACGGCGGCTTTCCAGGGAGCTCTGTACGCCAGCCAAGGCAAGATCTTGTTTATTCACACCGGCTCTTACATATTGACGAGGACGTTGATAGTTCCGGCTGGAAGCAGGATTGTAGGAGAGACGTGGTCCCAGCTTGTTGCATCAGGGTCCTATCTCGGGGACGCCAGGTACGATTTCTTCCGGGGTTATATATATATGATTAAGGCCTATACATTGTTACTCCGCGGGCATAACAACTGACTTGCTCCCCTCACACAGCAATCCGAAAGTCATGATCAAGGTGGGCCAGGAGGGTGATGAAGGAGATGTCGAGATGCAAGATCTCCTCTTTACCAATCGCGGACCCACGGCTGGTCTTGTTCTTGTGGAATGGAACATTAAAGCCGCGCGACCAGGTTCAGCTGCTTTATGGGGTAAGTCGCTCCTCACCCCTTCTATACTGCTGCTTTTGGGATCTTCAGTGACACACAGGGTCCCTTGATGTGACGGAGAGAATCCAAACCTAGGAGATGATCATCTCGAGACAGATGATGGGGCAGCTTTAAAAAGACTGACGTAATACGTAACAGATTGTCATGTCCGCATCGGAGGCGCAGCTGGGACAGAATTGACGCCTAAGGAGTGCCCCCCATCAACGAGCGGCGTCAATCCAGGATGTAACGCGGGTAGTCCTATGATGCACATCACCCCAAAAGCATCCGGCTACTTTGAGAACATGTGGCTCCGGGTCGCAGACCATATGATTGAGTATGCTATATTCTATCCGACGTTCACTGGCACAAATGGAAATTCCGATGTAGCCTGTGACTAGCACTCCTTTCTAACTTTATTTTTCCGCGGTGATCCAGATCTCCAGGACGCTAACAATACCATGGTAAGTCTAAGCAAACATTGAGAAATAAAGCTAGCAAACTTACCTTACCTCTTAGTATAAGAGGGGGGGAGGAATATTTCAATAGACTAAACAGCATCTTAATTGCATTTAGGTACAAACCTCGGTGTATGTTGCTCGAGGGTTTCTTATCGAAAGCACGGAACCTGTCTGGCTTTACGGAACTAACTGCCTCCGAACACGCTGTATACTACCAGTACAACTTCCACAATGCACGCAATATCTTTGCAGGTATGATTCAGACAGAATCGCCATACTATCAGCCAAACCCGCCGCCGCCTTCCCCTTTCGAGAAGCAAGTCGGCTTGTTTCCTAGCGACCCTGATTATAACTGCAGGGGCAACAATGAGCTCAGCGGGTGCGACGAGTCGTGGGCCGTGATAGTTAGGAGATCGAGCAATATCTTCATCGCTGGCGCTGGGTTATACTCGTGGTTTCGAACATATGCCCCGGATTGCAGTAAGTTTTCATTGAAACTGCCGTCTCACCTTTTTTTTTGGCACAGCCACCGCACGGCACAGTCGGATGACAAATGGGTTCTGGTTCTAATCAAGCAAATAGTTGATGGGCAAGCTTGTCAGAAAGCCATGATGCTGCTCGACAACAACGAGTATAACGTGAGGGTTCAACAACTCATCACCATTGGTGCCAAGTTCATGCCAACCCCATTCTGGACAAACTCAACGTAGACTCGCACCCGCGATGGTCTCAAGTCTCCGTGTTTGATGTGTCGACTAGCCATTCCGGATCAGACCATGATGTCTGGGTCGACCGCAAGATCTGGAAAATGAAGAATCCTGGATTTACCTGCAAGGCTCCGTGCACAGCCGTGCTGCCGCCTTGGACCGCCGCTACCACCACCATCGACTACCCCCCCGTGACTGTCAGCTCCGGCACATGGACTAGCACCATCACAAGGCCTCCCATGACCGTTTCCGAGTGGGTGTTCCGTAAAATCACAGTCGGGTCTAACGCCCTGCAAGCCAGACAAGCCAAGCCATCCGAAGTCGCAGTCTGGCCCACGCTCGAACCTAACAAGAGATGGCCTGGCCTTACGTACCTGGGCCCAGACGAGAAGTACACGACTATCACACCAACAGCCAAGACACCCCCTGCGCTTCCAACTGCGTTCGGCCCTAACGGACCCAGTCCGCTGGCTGGAGACTGGCCCAAAGCCCCTGTGACGGTCACCTTGCTCGACAACACCGAGGCCGGGCCGTTCGCGGACAAGTGCTCTTATCGCAATCAACAAGGCTACTGCGACCTGAACCTGGACTTCTGGTCCATCATCGAATCGATTGTGTCCCCACATGAAAGAAACAGACTTTATGATGAAAGGGGGCCAGAGGATCGCAGCCCTTGCGCTGCGGCTCACAGGAAGACTTCTCGGGCTACAGCGCCCAAGCCAACGCCCAAGCCGCGGCCGAAGTCGCACCCGAATCTCCTTGATAACATCCTTGCCTGCGATAGTACTGGAACTAGGCACATGCATAGAGAATTAGACTCGGGAATCGAAAGCCTCTGCCGCCATGTCAGGTTTCTAATGGGTAGAGAGAACACCCTGGTAGGTCCTGTCATTTTCAGACACAAGGAAAAGGTCGGGTATACCACAAGACCCCGGGCTTGGTGGGGTAGCACCCTGGAGAACAAGTACGTCAAGTTTGGTTTGGGGGTTTTGTCGGGTTGCGAGTGGGCGTGGAGCATGGACGACTGTTCGAGGTATTATCGCGCCGTCGTCGATGGCTGCAACTGCGAAAGCGTGGATGGCAAACAGGGCGGCATAGTGTTTAACGATTGTCTGGAGGCGACAATTTACGCGAAAGACACCAAGTCGTGGGGGCACGATGAGGTCTAAGAAACGATGCTGTTCATGCCTTGCGCTGCTGCGGGCGCTCTGTGGACAAAGCCGGTCGTTTGGCAAAGAAACAAGTCTGGCTGTTGTTAATTGCAAATGGAGTAGTGAAGGGTTAACCACAGCCTCGCGCCTGGCGTAAATATAATCCATGTCCCTTCCGATGGCGACTTATTGATTCACATCCGGGGTTACAGTAAATCTCGGCTCTAGCAAAGTCCGTCTCGTACTCTTTTCCGAGTTACCACGCACTCAATAATTCACGACTACAGGCTGGACCCTGCCCCTGCCCCAAGTTTGCGTGAGAACAGTCATGCACGGTCATTCATTTTTCAAAACGTTTCGCAAATTGACTTTGACTTGAGCTTCCAATTCAGCGATAGTCCACCAAAGAGTCCAACAAGACAAGCATAGACATCTCATACGAAGCCATGTACAAATACTGCAGCATTGTAATCTATTACTTTAGTCTGACCTATTGTCCCGCCACCTTCTTCATTGTCTCCGCCGCATTAGCAGCTTCTTTCCTCGTCTCCCTCTTCAACGCAGTAACCTTGCTAATCCACTCAAACCGCTCAGTCCAGTACGCAAACCGCTCCTTGGACCATCCCTTCTTTCCCTTCCAGGTCGTTGGTTCCCAATCCTCCTCATCTGCCTGGGATATCTTGCCCTCCATCTCGTAGATACCACGAGCGTTGTACTTGACCCACGCCGCTGCAGCGGGAACCCAATACTCCAGCACCCTGACGTCTCGGCACTCGAGGTCGTATGCGCATTCCGCAGCAACTTCTTCGTCGTCCGGGTCGTCGTTTAGTTGCTCATCAATGTCGGGATGGTGGAATTGCTCCCATGGTGCGCGCTCTAGTGTTTCTTTGAGCACCCATGCGGCGCGGGGACGCTCGTCAAGTGCCGGAACGCCGCGCGTTGAGATCTTCGCGCAGAAGGCATTGATGTTTGTCCATGCTTGGCGCTTGGAGTCACGGTCGGGATCGTCTGAGCGGGGAACTTTGACTAAACAATAATCAGTATTGGAATCAATTGGAATCAAGTGCTTTCGCGGTGAAATGTGAGCGGGAACGTATTTACAGTCAAAGACGAATTCGCTCCAGTATTGCTGGTAGTCTGACATGGAGGAAAAGTGATCTTCTGGATCAGACACTTTCTGGATTTCGACGACTAGATCGACGAGTTTGTCATTGAATTCAGGTAGTTGCCGAAGAGCATCTGCAATAGAACGCCACAGTGTGCTGTGTTCGTAGGTGCTTAGGACGGACGGGTCCGCCTTGGCCTTTTGGTGCAGACTGATGACGGGGCTTGTAAGGTCTTGGGCGGTTTGGGAGGCTGGGACGCTCGAGTCTGTGAGGAAGGCTTTGAGTGCCTGCAGTTGCTCGGGGAGAAGAGGGTATTCGTGCTTTTCTTGCGCGGCGACGAAGTCTTGGGGTGTGGTGGATGACATGGTGAGAATGTGGATGTGAAATGATATTGAGGTGTTGAGACGTGAAGCGACTGTGAGGTTTGGGAGAAAATGGTGTCTGATGGATTCGGCTGTATTTTATTATCCCGCTTTCACGTATCATCTGCCAAAAATGACGATGAATCAAGTGAAACATAGGCTAAGAAAAGAAGCATTACAAAAAAGCGGAGATGAAATGATGCATGTTGGGCAGTCAATGTTGGCTCGATTGTTCGTCTTAACAGCTTTGACGTCAGCGGTCAGCTCACGTAAGCACTGCCCCAACCACGCCGACAGATCTCTTCTGTCCATCATTCATTTATCCGCCAATCCGTCCATCTACAGGGCAGTCAAAAGTCCAGCCTTGTCCGAGCATAAGAATAGCCTGGTATTTCAAACCATGTCTCCTAATCCGCTACTGCGTCACGCCGCCATCGAGATTCGTGCAAAGCCCAGGTTCCCCAGCTGCCACTTCAGCCGCGATTGATTGGCAGTAAGCGCGGCCCCCGTCCGCTGACCACATGGAACATGGCACTGGCAATTGAGCAATGATGGACACGACGAACATGGAAGCAAGGTGGTTTTAACTGCTACGATGTGGACGCCTCGCGGACCGTTGCCCAGATGGCGGCCGGCGTCTAAAATCTGACACTTGAACTTTAAGTTTTCACATCACCACTCGATCTTTTGCCTATTTTATCCTCGCATCCTTAGTCAGAGAGCCTTGTGTTCACTAACGTATTAGTATGTTCTAATTATCGCTGCGGATAGTTAATTGCCTAGGTATAATAACAAAAATAGCAGAGATAAAATAGCTTTAGCGCGGTCTACTAGGCGTTCTCCATGTTCTATGTAGCTGTTAATCCAACGTAAGCCGGTATTGAAAGGATACCAGGCGTGCGAATCTTTTGCCTATTTTGTGCTCGCATCCTTAGTCAGAGAGCCTTGTGTTCACCAACGTATTAGTATATTCTGATTATCGCTGCGGACAGTCGATCGCCCAGGTATGACAACAATAATAGCAGAGACAAAATGGCTTTCGCGCGGTCTACTGGGCGTTCTCCATGTTCCATGCAGCTGTCAATCCAACGTAAGCCGGTATTGAACGGATACCAGGCGTGCGATCCTCTAGCTCTATCAACATGGAGATAATGCTCGTATTGAGGCATCAGGAGATAGTGATCAACATGGCAACCAAGTTCACCTCATCAAAAGTACAAAACTCGACAGCATCTTGATCAATCCAAACTGAATCATTCCAAAATCAAGCCACATCCAGCCAACAATCTAAGCAATCGTCAAGATTCGCTCTTCATAACTTTCTTAAGAGGCCTTTTTATCACACTTCAAAATGAGACTCGCTAACATCTTCACTCCATTGCTCCTCGGCTTTAGCGCCACCATCGTCCTCGCCCAGCCCGTCGAGAACGTCAACGACCTCCAGGAGCGCACTCTCGTCCTCGACACACGAGGCCCGGACCTCAAGGTCAAGGAAGAGCCCAAGCACGATGCCAAGTGCCCTCGCCGCGAGAGAGCTGGCAACTTCGGCCCCTACGACGAGCACACGTTCACAAAGAACCAGATAAAAGCTGCGTTCTTGGGCGGAGCTAAGCTTGCTGCTGATGGGAAACACGTTGGCGCTAGTAAGTTACCTTGTTGACACACATACACATATGTTCACAAATCGTCTTCGAAGCCCAGTAAAATGAGAATGCAACACTAATCTGCTCCATAGACCAATACCCCCACGACTTCAACAACGGCGAGAACCTTCCCTTCAAGTGCGGCAAGAAAAAAATGGAGTTCCCCATCGTAACCGACAACAAGGTCTACAACGGCGGCCCATCCGACAACATCCCTGACCGCGTGGTTTTCGAGTACCAGAAGAAGAAGAACAAGTTTATCGTCAATTACTGCGGTGTTATGCGCCACGGCGTTGGACGCGACTTTATCAAGTGTGATTAAAGCACTGATGGATAGATTGTATGATATGGCTAGCTTATAGTTTTGCAGTCGTGGACTGTGACTAGTCAAGTAGATACTGTTTGCTGCCTGCGTGATGCTACTCAATTGACCTGAATTATATACATCGTGTTCATATTATTTGTGTGATGTTTTTTTGCCGAGCGCCTTCTAATTCTGTGTGAAATGACGAAGAATTCGGCATTGTTTTGATCGATGAAAAGCCAGGCTGATGAAGAGGACTTGGTCTGAGGACATTCAAGAATGTATGGATGTTAAATCGTATTGCGTTAGACTCGACAGGTGCATAATGGTACCGATCTTGGGGTGCAAGGCAGTGCTTCATGCACCAACAGCTCGGTCATGTACGAAATGGGCTTCCCCGCAGTGAGATGAGATGCAGCCAAGACAACGCACGCCTCACTTCAAAGTCGTATGACGCAAAGCGTATTTTCTTCCTTCAATTCTCACGACCTTGTTCACTACTTAAGTCAACATGACTGGCGAGCCTAAGCTACGAGAAATGGTTGCAGATAAGCCGTGACTACCCGCGTCTCATTTCTGCCCATTGGACATGCCAGATGCCTCTCTAAGTCGCAATAAGAACGCAGTACCTTCTGCGGCAAATTTACATCACTTGTGAATTCTCTCTCCATACTTGAAGAAAAGCAGAGGGAATGGTACAAAAGCCAATGTTGCAAATGCGGGAACGGAGCTCGCCCACTGTACGCCTAGGTTTCTGTACATGTACGTCGTGAACAGCGGGAAAGCTGCCCTAAATAAGGAGCGGAATACCATGTTTGCGGCAAGATCGGATGCAGCAAAAATGAGATCCGTCAATTCAATTAGCGTATTAAGAAAGAAGTAGGCTTGGAGTCCAAACTTACACGAATCAACGAGGTAATTCAGCAATGGAAGAAAGACGAGTAACGTCCCAATTGCAAATACCGTAGATCCCATCAACGGAAGAATCCAATGAATGTTCGGCAGAGCTGTCCAAGCGAACCAGAAGAGGCCGATCGGTAGAAGAATCAAGCCGACCATGGCTGCAGGTAATCGCTCTTCGGGTCGAACGTAGCCACCAGGCGAGCTTTCCACAAGTCTGATATAGCGACGATTCTCGAGCACGATTCCACAGAAGCCTATGAGGATACCGATGGCAATTCCTAAGAGGGACAGTCCTTCAGATCAAACAGTCTAGTGGCGGGCTTCCCGGAAAACCACTGGATAAGCGGCGAGTGATAGATGTAAGAACCCATAGATTACGGCTACGTACATATTAGCAAGGATTGCACAATCGGTTCTCTAATCATGGTAATCCAGGGCCGCATGAGATTGAGCAAGATCTTCGAGGTTGCGGACTGGGGCTCGGCACCCGCGTCCAACTTGGAGATGAAGCGTGCTTTATGTTCCTTGCTGAGAGCCGCAGCGCGTTATCTAAAAAGTACTGGCGCGTAGGTATCTAGGTATTAAAATGTGCTGATAGCCGATCAGACCGCGCTGGAAATGCTTGCGACACCTAGAGTGCATCTCCAATCTGCCGATGCGGTAACAAAGCCGCCAATTAGAGGACCTGTAAGAATTAGACAGAGAACAATATAAAGAGGTAGTTGAAGCGTGTTTTCCGCTGCTGAGAAATTTTGGTGGTAATAGGCAGCGACGCTGGATGCTCACTAACCTGTGGGGGCAGAACGCTGCTTTGGACTTTCTGTCAAAGTCAGACTGTTGGTTAAATTAAATTATATGCATGCGTTGAGAGCGAGCCAAACTCATTGCTATGGTGCCGAACTAGAGATTCTTTGGACCTAGTTGATAGTCGCAAAATTTTCCAAGCTGAATCTCCGTACACCCCATGAAGGATGACTGTTAGAACACTATCTCACAATGATAGCCATGAAACAGATTCAAATATCATGGGTTCTCGGAGCATCTGTGGTCATGTTTCGGTAGCTGTCGTCAAAAGATCCTCAAACGTCCCTGACTGCGGTGAACAATGATACTACGGCACTCAAGTACGCTTAGCACGCCGGTGGCGGACGCAATTTCTCCGTGTAAATCTCTCCCAGTTGTTTCAACGAGCACTTGAGAATTTCCCTGGCTATTCCTTAGCATTCTAATTGTCAAGAGCTACCGCAGCAGCACGGGCGTCTAGCTTGTTTAATACTCCGCTTGGATGATGCAAAAATAATCCCAGGTTTCTGACTTACACGTGTTGCCCCAAGGGTTATCACGACTAATCATAGCTCTACTACGGCTATGCCGAACTACCAACATCTTTGCCAATGCATCGACACATAAAGCTTGAAGTGAATATAATCATGCATGTAGTCGTGCAAGCACAACCTAAATGGGCGTGCTGTGAGAGCTCGTATCGGCAGTTTGCTTCCCATATCCCAGTTCAAGGACTACTCAGTCCTTAATCTTACTTATACTTACTTCGATATTGGCTTCTATCTTACGCCGCATAAAAATAGCAATCACGGCGCATTGGGGCTAAGTTTTCGCGGTTCTGATACTGCTGACTACGTTGAAAGTGGCCCTGTACGCCATTGACTCTTTTAAACTGTGTTAAGGGATGCAGGCGGTGGCAAAGAGTAATTAAAAGAGCAGAAGATAATGTAGAATTTCTATCTAGGAATTCTAGGATCTAGTAAGGAAAAGGAAGTTTATTATAAGCTTTAGGAAACACCGAGCCAGATCTAAGAACATGCGAAACGTTCACGGGATCATATGCTAGCGTCTGCTTGTTAAAGTTCAATGTCTTCTCGCGGCAAACTACAAGCAACGAAATAATAGTTGACACGCTCGGCCCAGTAGCCTTGTCCCGAAACTTGAGCAAAAATCTGATTTCGAACCCTACACAGCTCCTCTATTCATCTTATCATGAGCAGAAACGAATGCCCCGATCAACTTATCTCTCTTGCCTGCGTCTCTAAAAGCTGGATCAAGCGAAGTTTGTGGAACAGCAGGCATCCCCGGAGTCTGTCTGTTTGTTCCGAAAGGACCGTTCGGCGGCTGTGGCTGTCGATATGCCGACGTAGAGCTTTGGCCGAAAATGGCCGTCATGGCGTCTCCTAATGATTGAGCCTCTGGTGAGCTGAGATGAGTCCCTGGGTTTTCTTCGTGATGTGACTGCTGAATGATATGCTGCCGTGGCGAAGAATGTGCAGTTGCTGGCGTTTCTTGTGTCGTCGTAGTGCTGCCATTGCGACACGCAACCCATCCAGACCCAGTATTGTATTGCGTTCCGTCGTCGCTCCACCACACGCCATTTCTGTCTTGGGACATGTTTGAGCTGTTGCGATTATTCTTGAGCGAAGAGTCTGCGCTGGAGATGGTGACGGAGTTGCGGAGTGATGAAGAAAAATGGGACGATGTTTGACGAACATGTCACAGAGGTGGGGCTGGACGCTGGGGGAGGCGACTTCTTTTATGGTTGGCGCTTCTGACAATGCCGAAATGTGGCAATGCCTAGCCTAAGCCTCTGCGGCCCACCCACATTAAGGATCTTGTGAACTAACACTACCCCTAGTGAAACTAATAAAGGCAAGATACCTAGACCTCTTAGAGGCCTTGCTAAGGGGAGCGGTTTAGCCCAATGGTCGGTCATATCTTCGGGAGGGCAGTCGTGTATGGGAATTGCAGCGGATCAACGATCCGTTCAGATACAACACCTAGACTTATCAGGCCGTATGCAGCATCCTGCTATCGTTATAGAACAATGAATTCGTCAAAAGTGACATAATGTCCATAGAAGCCCGTAATTATCATCCCTTGAATGATGCTAATAGGTCGCATCTCCGAGTCATCTGATTGCTTGCTAAAGCATGTTGTTCGGCCTCGATTTGTCGTTATCTTCATAACTTAACATTAGTATTTTGTTAAAAAAAAAACCTCGCAAAAGTGTGGTAGCCTCACCGTAAGACATTCCAATGCGCCATGTGGAAGGAAACCAGGCAAATCCGCGTCTTCGTAGCAGCGCGTGCAAATATAGACCAAATCGATCCGCTCTCCTCCAGCTCCATCAATTGAAAATAGTGTGCCCGGTAATACACTCTCTTTGCAGCGGCCAAGCTTATCGGAAACCCGTTTCTCATGGGCTTCATCGTACACAAATTGCAAACCATGCAGCCCGTATGAAGATTGGACTAGAAGGCCCTGAACGTGCTTCAAGCTTTTGCCTTCCTTGCCCCGAAATGAACCCAAGACAGTGGCTGATAGCTAGCGTATAGAGGGTCCTGGCCTGTGAACGAGTCCTCATTCAGCAGCAAGCCATCTGGTGGTACGCTGGAATACCACAGTGATGTGCGTCGAATGCTCATCGTAGGCAGGAATATGGTATCATTCTGTTTGACTTCGCTGTTGTGGATAGCAAGGCCAGTGACCTTATATCCCTACACAAAACAGTATTACCACCGCCGGGTTTTGCGAGACAGTTTGCTTACATCAAGTGTGACACTTAAACTTATAATTGGCGCCCCTACTACAAGACGGTCGGATTGTGGCACCCCCTCAATGTTCCCAATCCATTCAGAAGCTTTTTGCCCCTGGCTAATGACTTGCAATGCCCTTACTCAACCTGGTCAATCGCCACCCGAAGACCATGTAGCTGTGACAGACTATATAAGATATCTTTGTCCTTGGCTACGTGCCCAGCAACGTGTTCGTCCCCATCACGGCCGAGGACCCTAATGCCCGTTACATAGTTCCAGACACCAGCGTTGACAATGGTGATCCCTATCTTGATGACATCAGGAAGAACATTTATAAGAAAAGATCTAGAGTGTATTAAATACACTAATTTTATACGCCTTCTTTATATAATAAAGGCTAGGGACTTTACAAAGGGGTATATTTTAAAAAGGGCTTTATAAGAAACTTATATTTTCCTATTTTTTTTTCTTTTCCTTATTCTAGCTAGATATACTACTAGGGGTAGTGTTAAGGATATTTATAGCCTTATATTATAGCCTTAGGTATTATCCTAGTTATCCTCTTCTTTGTTTAATAATAGAGCTTCCTATATCGCGTTTATTATTACGTTTTATTATAGGCTTTATTTGAAGACCTAGATTTATTAGGTTAATAGATTTAAAGCTTATAATAAGCTTCCTTTTCCTTGCTAGATTCTGGAATTCCTAGATAGAAATTCTACATTATCCTCCTTTTCCAGCGCTCTTTGCCACCAAATCACTCTCCACACGCTACGAGACACATTACGCTCTATGTACGGATCCGTACCGTACTTCGCTCAAAATTACCAACACTCGCCGCAATCAACGTCAGTTTTCGCTTCAACCCGCACCCTCCAGGCACTTCCGATGAGCGCCACGGACACACGGATGTTAAGTTTACTATCTGTCAGTCTCTTAACCCCCAGGTCTTCTTAGCATCGCGCATCGCCCACTTAGTCATCCACTGGCTTCGAAGCATGTCCTCCGCCGTTGGCCGCTCACCTGGCCTGAACTTTAAGATATCCTTGATCATATCGCAGAACGCCTTGCTCTCCCTCTCGCTCATGGTGTCTCGTTTTAAACGTCGTCTCGGACCCTGTATCGCGTCCTCAAATCGCTGGTTAAAGGTCCAGGGCTGCCTACCCTCCGTCGGCTGACCGTTGTCGGCGAAACGCTTCCATTTTCCATTCCAAGCGTCCCACCACTCGTCTGGCAACGGGCCCAGAGCATCGATCTGGTTTGCTGTGACGTCGTCTAGCTCTGGGAGGAAGATGTCGAGGAATGGCCTGACGCCGAGGATCTCCCAGATGATGCAGCCGAGACTCCAAATGTCGGATGCATACGATAATGGAGTCGTCGGATCGAAGCGTGTTTCGGGCGGACGGATTTTGCGGGGCGTGAATGATTGCACTCGAGTCTCGTAGGCAGGCGAGAAGGCCGTGCCAAAGTCGGTGAGCATTAGCTTGGCTTCAGAGAGGGTGACCTCTTCCGCAGGTTTTCCGAGCCAAGCTGGCGTGTAGGCATATGCTGGGACAGATGGCGACGTGATCGGTTGCTTGTCGACTCTCACCACAGGCTCTGCCTCTGGGTCGCCATATTTTTCGTAGAGCTCTTTAACAGTAAGCTTATCGATTTCTTCGTCTGGCAATTGGATGAGCAGATTGCCAAGGTGGATGTCTGGGTAATATTAGCGACATCTAAAGGTATCCATCCGAATACAACTGACCTCCGTGAACGATTCCTAGCCTATGTACGCGAGCCACTGCCATGACAAGCTGGGCAGCGAGAGATCTAGCGGCATCAAGCGGGAACAGGTCGTAGTCCTTGAGAGCCTCGACGAGACTGCATCTGGCCGGCGTGGTGACAAGGCACGAATGTGTCCCGTTGGGTCCTTTGAGCTCGAAGCGGTCAAGGACGGGGGGGATGAGACGGTCGCTCAAGTCATTTACTGGACAAACCGAAAGCTGTCCCAGGATCTGGGCTTCCTTAGAGCTGTGGTCTGCGATGCCAATCTTGACCGCCACGTATCTGCTTAGCTTTTCGTCTCGTGCAAGCCAGATCGTGGAGTACGATCCGTGCCCAAGCTTTTCGACAATTAAGTATCGTTCCTGGAGCTTCTCATTTAGTTGAATTGGGTGATAACCGCCGGGCCGATATCCGTCTAGTCGTTCGACGTCGCTAATATACTCATAAAGCGGCCCATCGGTTGCCATAGTTCGTCTGAATGGCCGCAGTGTACGAAACTTGCTAGTAGTAGTCACAAAGGAATGCAGACCTCGTCTTTGCCTTGTAACGCAGCGGCATGCAAGCCATCGCATATTCTCAAGCTAATGATAGAGTTGAGATGCAAGCCTAGAACGCGGCTGATGAACGGCTCACATAACTAGAGTCGTGGTGATAGGAAAGGATCAACCTGCGCAGGCCTGGGACATTGGAAGTAACACGCGCTCGTCAACGCACGCACCTTGAATTGGCACAAGATTTCTATTGGCCATTTGGCTAACGTGATCATGCAGTAGTAACTAGGCCTAAAACGGAAGAGGTACCTTTCCGCGCAAACGTATAAGAGGAGTAACCTCCCGTAATCTATGCATTATACACTAATGTACACATAACGATGGAAAACGCGTTCTTAGGCTTCTTTCAGAAATATAGAGCTTCTATTATAATAGTTATGCGAGGATTGCGTTGTCTATTCTGATGATGTTAAAGAAAGGAAGATGGCTGCGCCCGGGAGAATTAGTGGGTCGCCACTCTAATGCAGCTGCCTATCTGTGAGGCCCCTCACAACATGACCCACGCGCACGCGTGCACCACAGCGCCAGAGCACCGCGGCGCCTAACACTAGAAGGAAGGGCTAGGTCCACGTGATATTAGCAAGCCGCTAGCTATAAACCAGTGACTCACACACACATTATACTTAGACCTAGCATGCTTTAGTTAATATACGAGTGCACCCCATATCCTTTTGCCTAGCTACTACTATCCTTACACTATCTCCTTAACTGTTGTCCACCTTGTGGGTTGGTGGGGGCCCCACAGGCCCCCTGCCACAAGGTCAGTGACCGAGCGGGTACGCGTTGCTTATCTAAGATGATCGATAAGTGTGATGTAGTAATTTATATCTCCTTAGACTCTGACTACCTTATGAAGTCACATTAACTAGGGTCTATATCTAATTGGATAGAAGTGAATTAAAGGTACATTCGCTTGCATATAAATAGGCTAATAATAAATATACTACTGATTTTCCCTATACAAATTACTACACCACACTTTCACGTACTTACGCAGTCGTTAACCTTATAGTAAGGGGCCTGTGGGGGCCCCACTAACCCATAAGGTAGTCAGAGTCTAAGGAGATAAGGAAAAATTAATAGTATAATAATTATAGGCTAATTCACACATAAATCTATATACTTCTAATGTACTTTTATCTGATTGGGTACAGACCCTAGCTGAGGTGACTCCACAAGGTGGACAACAGTTAAGGAGATAGGTGCGGCGGGCGGTGTGGCAGGCGGGGGCAATAGGCCTACACAATGTAATTCTAACTATTTTTTTTGCCAGAGACTGCCATATAAATTTAGTGGCGGGGCGTGGGATGAAGGATGTGGCCGTATCACATAGTGGGTATAGCTCTGGCTAGCAAGAAAACACAGCTCCGAATAGCAACGCTCGTATTAGCGCGCGCTTCGCAAGTGCAGACCTCAAGGTCGCAATGACTAAAAATAGAAAGACGGACCAGTAGGCAAGTTAGCTACGAACGCATTTCAACTACGGAGTGATAGACCAAGAAAGGCAAGAAATAATAAATAGCTACTAAGACTTCCATGAGAATGCATAACGGTTAGATCAAAGTTGCTTAGGGTTTATCATGTCTGCCGTTAACATCGTTAAGTATTACTTTCATAAGGAGGGACTCCCTAAAGATCCTGACTATGTATGCAAATTAGTACGCTTAGCATACCAGACTGCCACTGCTAAGAACATCTATCCTCGCGCTGTCTTCATCCGGTATGCTTGAGATCGGTCTTCTGAAATCTAATGCGTTGCTAACACTATTACTAGCGCAGATATCCATTCTACCACGACCATCAACGGCATCTACCAGAAAGATCCAAAGGGCGACCATATCACACTTTGCTTCAAGAACGAGGAGCACATGCGCAAAGGCACGCATATCGCCTGTCATGGCTATGTGACGGACACAAAGAACCTGAGCTTTAGGGAAGCGACCGAATCGCCCGAGAAAGCGGATTCTACGAAAAAGAGAAGCAATGAGAAACCTGTGTGGCCATCTTCAGACAAACTCCAGGAGCTGCCTGAAGGGTGGTACAGTCATTTAGACAAGAAGTAATAGTACGCTTCCATACGGAATCACTCGTATAACTGTCAGAAGGTAGGGGTAGAAAGGTGTGTAGAAAAGTGTTCAATTTGATCAATCAGAGGTGCAGACGGCACCCGACTTATGTACCTAAAAGGTACACAGTGCGCTACGGTTCTATCTAACTAAATGCGGTACTTCTAATACATTATCTCCACTGATATCTTAAGGAGGGTGTGAGGCCCCTCACATATAAGGCCCCTTATAACACAACACGCGCGCACGTGTGCACCACAGCGCTAGAGTACCGCAGCGCCAGACCCTAGATAGGTCTATGTAACACTAGCGAGACACTAGCTATAAACCAGTAACTTATACACACACTATACTTAGACCTAGTAAGCTTTAGTTAATATACTGTGTGCCATAAGATGCGCGCCCAGAAACACGCGATCACGATGACAAGCTATTGAAAATGGAAGGGGAATCTAGCTAGAGGGATAGGAAGACGGCTTCGTCGGATCGAAATTAGCCACATTAGATCCCTTAGATAGACCCTTCGGTATATCGGGTCAATAGATTAATCCGGCTGCATTGGATCCCTAGGATAAATATCCTAGATTTCTGTAAGGATAACAGTAGCTAGGCAAAAGGATATAGGTGTAAGGGCTTGGGCTTTGCCCAAGCATTCTTTAGAGTGCACACGTGTCGCGTATGCGTAGGGATAGATAGTCCTAAGCATCTACTGAAGTACATATATGTCATATATATATAGGGGCAAATCCTAAGGGCCCTAAGTCTAGAGTGTATATATGCTATATATATAAAGGCATAGGGAAGAGAATAAGTGTAAGGTAGTTAGGGGGTTATAAGAGCCCTAGTAAGGATAGGTTTCCTACCTTCCTCTTCTCTTTCCCTAAGTTTCTTAATACTATATCGACGCCCTATCACAGTCGCCTAGGGGCCAGTCCATAACAATAGGGTGCACTCGTATATTAACTAAAGCTTGCTAGGTCTAAGTGTAATATATATGTGAGTCACTGGTTTATAGCTAGCGGCTCGCTAATGTCACGTAGACCTAGCCCTTCCTTCTAGTGTTAGGCTGTCAAGGCTTCTGGGCCGAATATGATGAAACAGGGTGATGGTATGATCAAGGTAGCAGCTATATAGCTAAAAGGTAGGTATATGTGCTTAAGGGTTTTAATCTCTAGCCTCCCATATTCTATATATATAACCTTCGCCTAAATACCCCCTCTGCGTGCATGTGACTAGCTTATAGTAACCTTATAGCTAGGGCGCTGCGAGCTATAACTAGGCCCTACTATATATAATACTATTACCTTTATAGCCTCTGTCGCTCTATTGCCTCTATAACCCTAATATAGTTCCCCCTCTTCTTTATAATTGCCCTTAATTATAACTAGCTACCTAGTTAGTGCGAACTTGCTATCTGTCAAGGCTTCTGGGCCGAATATGATGAAAACAGGGTGATGGTATGATCAAGGTAGTAGCTATGTAGCTAGAAGGTAGGTGTATATGTATTGAAAATGGAAGGGGAATCTAGCTAGAGGGATAGGAAGACCTCCCTAGTAGATTCCAACGCGGCGGCTTCTAGATTCACTATAATACGACAATTCTTTAAGATATAGAGCTTTAATAGTTAAATATAGTAGATTTTAGCTAGATAAACGATCTAATAAGTAATAAGAGGATTTTCTAAGTCCCCTTATAGACCTACTGACCGTATTAATAGAAGGGGGTCGCTAGCCGGGCCTTAGGAGCTATTTTTTATTTTCCGCAAAATTCATTTGTATATAAAAAGTAAAAAATCGACTCATAACCATATAATCTAGCCACCCAC
Organism: Epichloe elymi; assembly: GCA_023658475.1. Lineage (NCBI taxonomy): Eukaryota > Fungi > Ascomycota > Sordariomycetes > Hypocreales > Clavicipitaceae > Epichloe > Epichloe elymi. Next base: position 935 of record CP098278.1, on the reverse strand, counting down.
GTGCACTAACTAAGCAATCTAATAAGCAACCCTATAAATAAAATACATCATTAAATCCAGAAAAAATCAAGGATTCGAAAAGTATAAGTCAGCCTTTTATACGACTACTAGTTCCCTAGTTACAGTCGATTTTGGCTTCCCTATAGGGTAGCCTAGTCGGCTTAGTCATACAAGCCTGTGGGTTGGTTGTGAACGCAGGTCACAGCCAAAGCTGGCCGCAGCCAACAACGCTGCAGCCAAAACTGGCCGCAGCCAACAACGCTGCAGGCAACGCCTTGTAACCAACGTTGCAACAACGCAACTAGGCAACTAGTGGGCCTATAAAATAGTGCTATGAATAGCATAATTTTAACAATATGCTTAAAGGTTTTAATCTCTAGCCTCCCATATTCTATATATGTAACCTTTGCCTAAATACCCCCTCTACGTGCATGTAACTAGCTTATAGTAACCTTATAGCTAGGGCGCTATAAGCTATAACTAGGCCCTACTATATATAATACTATTACCTTTATAGCCTCTATTACTCTATTACCTCTATAACCCTAATATAGTTCCCCCTCTCCTTTATAATTACCCTTAATTATAACTAGCTACCTAGTTAGTGTAAACTTACTATCTTAATCTCCTATATAAATCTAAATAACTTTTTATATTATAATATAATATATAGGGAGATATAATAGCCCTATTAATATAGGTTATAGATTATTCCCTACCTTACTTATAAGCTCTTAATTACTATATAATTATAGCTATAGAGTTACTTTATAAATACTTATATTATCTTTATTATAGTTTCTATAAAAGTAGATGTCTTAGGGTTAGGGTTAGGGTTAGGGTTAGGGTTAGGGTTAGGGTTAGGGTTAGGGTTAGGGTTAGGGTTAGGGTTAGGGTTAGGGTTAGGGTTAGGGTTAGGGTTAGGGTTAGGGTTA